>JALHAQ010000015.1:0-1248357 GCA_023838395.1 Holcopasites calliopsidis
CTAAACCGTCATTATATTTGAAATTTGTCTATCACGTGTGAAAAGAGCATAAAATTTCCTACAAAATCATAATATCGAAGTTTATGTAAAAGCATTATGAACAGGCGAAGTGTGTGCATGAAGAAACAGTATTCCACATATTTGGGCAACTCGCTTTGACAAAAAAAAAAAAATGGTAGACGATAGATGGAAGAGAAAGGTGCAGGCAAAGAATATGGGAACTGAGAACCTTAGTAAAAATAATAAATATTAGCTAAACCGTCATTATATTTGAAATTTGTCTATCACGTGTGAAAAGAGCATAAAATTTCCTACAAAATCATAATATCGAAGTTTATGTAAAAGCATTATGAACAGGCGAAGTGTGTGCATGAAGAAACGGTGTTTCATATTTGGGCAACTCGCCCTAGCGAAGAGAAATTGAAGGCGATGGATGGAAGAGAAAGGTGCAGACAAAGAGCTACGCTGTACTACTGTTTCATTTGGTGAAGTCGCGTTATCCCATGCAACGAATACTTTAGCGAAAGCGGAAGCGCGATTAACATTGCTGCGGTTATCGCGCGTGATCTTGCAAGAAACAGGACTACACATTTCTCTGCGGTTATCAGTTATCCCTGTTTGGCCGATGGCGCGGGGAACGCGGCTAAAGTTACGATATACAGTCACGATTTCGGCATTCCAGATTCACCACTGTATTTTACAGTTGTACGCTACGTTCGAAAGGGAATCTCGAAAGAGAACGCGCATTGAAAATATATTCACGATAGAACGTGTCGAATGCAGGAGACATCGATGCTTAATTTGTTGATAAGATAGATTCTCAATCAGTTATTTCTCTGAACGAAATAACAAATAAATAGAAAGAACAAAACAAAAGAACAAGCAAAAAGAACAAATAACCTAATAACACTGAATTATCATATTTTTAATTTGTCGCATTTGTTTTCCGGTTCCAATCAATTATTACGCTTCCAACCCCGGAGACCTTAAATTTTCCAGTACACTTTAATAACGAACTTGGCAATGTATTTTCGACACGAAGGACTTCTAAATAAATCAGTTACTACGTTTCAAACAGGTATCGGCAAATGAAATCACCGTTAAGTTAATTAAAGCAAGCCTGGCCCCGATATTATCCGCGGAATGATCTCTTAAACAATTTTCAATGGAACAACTTCCCGCTTTCGCAAAATCTAGATGCACATTAATGGTTTGCATCTCTATAAAAAAAGAAATTGATCGAACTTAATCGACGATCATCTTAAATCACGTCAATGTCCCATGCGAATCGAGCCCCAGTACAGCAACCCCCCCACACCCCCAGGGGCAGTCCATCTTGCCGAAGGAAACTGGGACATAATCGCGTTTCATTTGCCGCGTGGGATCTTAGAAGAGGCATCAGGGCTATCTATTTCTAGCCCGGCTATCCGTTATCTTGTATCGGAGAATAGCCGCGCGGGGAATGCGCCGCGGCGCCGTGCACGCCAACGATTTAAGGGCTGCGGACGTACAAGGAGCTCTATCCCGTGCATGAATTAGGTCGCCAATGCCATGCAGACCTCACACTAATGTTACCCCGGTAACGGCACTTCGGTTAATTTCCCCGAGCGCCCGCCGTATCCTGCCTCCGCTTGATCGCCCAGACGTTTCTCAGTAATCGGCCCGATCGATGCGATATTAAAAATAAATAGATAGCGGAACGTTTGTTCAAGGGGATTCGCCTGAACGCGTTCGCGAGGAGTTTCGATGATGGATAAATGGATACGTAAATACAGCGGGATTTCTGTTGACGTGATTCACTTTGGGACTTGCAACCTTTGACAAGAATAACCGGCTGATAATATTAAACGGAGAATTAAACGCTGCATTATTGGTCTTGAATTGCAAGAAACATTTATGAAATCCGTACAATTTATATCTATCACAAACTGTGAGTTTAATGTAATATTACATACTTATACCGCCCTTTTTATGAACAACCGTTTTTGAAAATAACACAAGGTTCAGTTTTGATTATAATGAGCCGATTATTTTTAGCTAATTTAATTATAGAGTATTCCGGGACCAACTGATTGTTGTAACAACAACCAAGTGATAACGTTATTCGAGATTCCGTTGTACATTAGTTAAACTTTTCCCTTCGAGAAACGTGTACGCAATACTGTAAACATCTACTGTATCATAAATTTACATAATCGACATGTTCGATCAAATAATTGAGATCGAATATCTTTCTAACAAAAGTAAGATGCTCATCGGACAGATCCTTATGCGCTACGCAACGCGAGTTTTGATCACCGAGGCGACTAAGATCGATTGAACGATCGGGTAACGAACAGGGGCGGTTAAATCCATGAACTGTTACAAGGGACGGCAGACGCGTAAATAATTGCATTACTTATTCCATGGCGCATTAATACGCGACGAATGCCAGTGTATACCCAGAACGCGCTAACGATATTGCACTGACGTTCAGTCGACGATCTATTTGCTTCGGGACACCGACGCTGGACAACGGAACTGACCGGAGGCCCGCGTGTTTCCGCTTTTAACGGGGTTAATACGAGGGTCGCTGGACAGCGTTGATCATACAAACAGTGGAAAGCTTCTTCTTTCGTAGCCAATATGATTATACGATAGCTAATATGATTTTTTTAGCTTTTTTTTCAATTATGATACAGTTACATTTGTTTATCAATTTTGTGACATGGGACAGATAATTGTCGATAGTGCGAGCAGAACATTAATAATAAGAAATTGGTTAAAACCTGCACCACGCGAAAGATTTTCTGGAACTGTTCACGAGTCCGGAAGCAAGTCATCGAGATGTCTTTGAAAACTTGTGAAACCTTTTTCTTTTATTCTGTAGGATTCGTTATTAAAGGGTCGCCCGATCGAGAGACGATGCGCGCCGGTAGCTTATTACTCGTTTCGACGTTGAATAAAACATCGGGCGAACGGGGCCGCGTGCGACGAACGATTTAAAATATTCATTTCGACGGACGATCAAAGCCAAAAAGCTCTCTCATCATGAGAGCTCGGCGTATCTCATTACCGAAAGCACAGGGAACGTTACACGCGCGTACACGTACGTATATGAAATTATCGAAAGTATTCGATGGACACAATTACTGTTTCATTAACTTCGTGAATATTCCATACGAGGCTGCATATTAATTAAATTAATTGACTGGGTTTGATTACCTCTTGGACCTTCCTGTGCACGATGATCTTGTGCCACTGATTATCGTCGAACCGGACTCGGGCCGGCTTTATGTGCAGGTCTAATCTTCCTTTGGCCAGTGTCATCCCCACGGCTGCTCCGCCGTCCCTCAGAGACACGGTCAGATAATCATCTCCCTCCCCTGAAACGATCCATGGAAAAAAGAGAGAAAGAACAGTTACTTTGATGCGAATCAAGCTGCAGCTTTATGACCACCGTCTCATGATTTCATAAGTACAATGTGGATAAATTATTAGTGCTGACAGTGAACAGTAGAAACTCGTTCCCCTTGCAATTCATATAAAATGCGGGGGGATTGAACGACGGGAGATGTTTCGATGATTGTATTTAGAAAATTGCAGATATTTTATAGGATATAGCGTTCTTCGAGCAATTCATTCGAATGAGAGTTCGTGTTACTCGATGTAGGAAGTCAAATCTAAAGTGCAATTCTCATTTGTTACATTACTATCAGAGTTGGAACTTCGAATTCTTTACACTTGCCATACTGTAGAAAATCAATGACAGAATGGTGCAATAATTATAATTACTGTATCATTAATGTACAGTACAATTTATAATTAAACACATGCGACATAAACCTTTAAACCATCCGTACTCCAATTCCTTTCACACTGAGTAGGGCCATTTGCAGTTTGTTGTAAGAAAAAGTTTGCGACACCACAAATGTAATAGATAATGCAGTACTTTCGATAAACACATTGGTTGTAAAAGAATAGTGCAATTACTACAAAACCCTGCAGTAGATTGTGAGAATATCGTGTATCCGCTTTTAGAATTGCATGTTTCATATACCTTAATTTTTACATTTGTCGTGTATGCGAACGTTGTTCGAAGGTAACCCACCAAGACGTGCGAGGCCAAAACATCGTGGCAGCAACGAAACCCCTTGCTCGCGCCCCTGATCTCCCATTTACGCCTGATAACTTCGTTAACCCTCGTCCGCGAAAGGTCCCGAAAGCCCCGAAACGAGATTACGATTCGCCGTGAGCCCGCGTGAAACGTAAGATACATACACGGTTTCGAAAACGGCTATAATCCCTCGGGCATAATCGTACGAGGCCGCAGCGGCGTGGCCGAGCCCTTTTAGGAGTAGCGCAATAAAAATGAAGCGTCGCTCGCCGTGTCCTAATCCTTCGACTCGTAACGAGCTGGGCCGAGATACACCGGCATAATCCGCGGGGGATTTTCAGTTCGTTCGCCGCGATAATTATTACCAACGAGCTTAGTTCGTTGTAGCAGAACCAAACCGGCAACGAGAAGCGATGAAACTAATGGTAAGCGGGTGCCGGACGATTAAATAACGCGTCGATTCTAGTTGCGAATCCGACGCGAGCTCGATCGCCAGGGAAATCGTGGAAAGTTCGGCGAGATTGTTTCTTTCGCGATTTGCTATTTGTTTGTTTGTTTGTTTGTTCTTTTTTTGCGCCGATTGTCGAAAGGAATTAGCGGAATTGGATTTTGTCAGTGGTATGTTTACAAATGCGAGTAGGAATCTTATTTTGCATAACGGTGTTGAATAATGGAATTCGCAATTAATATTAAAGGCATTTCATCAGCAATGTGTGTTGCAATATAATATTTGACATTCCATTTTTCATTGTTCTTAATAATACGCACAGTTCCTCTCAGGTTATTTCGATACACGATTTCCATGAAGAAAATAATGAAGGACCAGCGCACGGAGCATTAATAACAGAGAGTAAATTAATAACAGATTAATTTTACGATATGCACACGCTACGTTGACGATCAAATGAACGCGGACTCGGAGGCTTCTTTTACACGAGAATATTTAGTCTCGGTCGCAAGATCGAAATTCAATTTCAATTTACATTCCACGTGATTTCAAGGAGACAGTATGTATATTCAATGAAAATATGCGCCGATATTCGGACGCAATTTAGGTGTTTTTCAGATTAAAAGGTATTCAATGAATTTAGCGAGATTCATTACTTCAATTGATGAAATCTAATTAATAAAGGGGATCAACAATACGAAAGTAATCGCATCTGGAATATATTGTGCAATGGAAATTTATTAGACAGGGTTAGAACACGATAAAATCGATGGAAGTTTTATAATAAATTGGAAATCGCGATAAGACTTAGTTTGTTCGTTATAAGGAACACTTAAAATCATTCAAATGCGATACCATTCATCGCTCTTCAAATGTTTTTCCATTGTTTGTCCTTCCCATTGTGCATCCTTCCTTTGAAAGTATTCAAACTTTTCTATCTGCACCGTATTATTAAATGTCCCGAGAATTTAGCGAGGAAAATAAGCGTAATTTAGACCAGCCTGTTTCCCATGAAATATTGAAACATAATCTTGCGATTAGGAGCAGCTTTAATATAATATTTACATCTCTAAGAGAGCATCAGACTAAAAATGATCCCATCTATTTCGATAAAATTGTAAGTAGTAAACTGACCAACCCCTGCTTACTTGAACTAATCAATTCTAACGCGCCTATTTGTTCATCGGGAAAGGCAATTTGTTATGTTATACTACGTCTTACTTTTCACGGTTTCGCTCAACTGATCTCCCGTTGCTAAAGTCTACAACACCGGCAATTCATTTAGCAATCATTTAGCATCATCGAGCATCGTCGAGTATCATTGAGCAAACTCAAAGAACAAATTAATCGTGCACTTACCAAACGGTATCTTCCACACTTTCTAATGCGATTGAACACGATGCGCCATGTTATCGTACGTAAAGCTAAGGTCTGTGAACGATTTGTTGCCATCGTGCTTCTCCTTTCGTAGTTGGACTGCTATTGACGAATCGCCGGGTCATAGCTCTCTACTTATTATGTTTACGCCAATCGCTAAGTACTGCGCGGACGACCGCTGTTCTCTCTGCTTTCGATTCGTTAGACGTAAGTACAGGTAACACTTGCGACGGTTTTAATTCTGCACAATTTTGTTGTATCATCGCATCATATTTTTACTTGCAAATTCATCGAACATACTAAGTTGTTTAAATAGTTCATATCACACTGTAATTATACTATTCTATATTCAATTAATGATATTAGAAAGAACGATTAGGTACCCATAAACAAAATAGAATTAAATTAATTAACTTTCACCTAATCGTCGATATTAGTTAATAGCAAAACAATAATAATAAAAACAAACAGTATAAAACGATACAAAAATTCATCAATATCATAATTGGAAAGTATGAATTGCATGTAATATAAACAATTCGATTTATGTCAGTTAAGTATTTTCACCATACACCGTAAGATAACAATCAAGGAGACCAAGTTAATGACTTTGGAGAGGATCAAATTTCGTTTCGCTGAGCGAAACGCAAAATTAAAGTAAAACAAAGTGTGGGGGGATGAAGCATGTTTCACGGGATAAACAAATTCGTAAAGGGATGTCGCTTAATACCATCGCATGAAACCACTTTACATGCAATTACTTTCTCATTGCTCCGGCTGTAAATTGTTTGTTCGAATCGTCTTTGGACTTCATACTGAACGATCATTTAGTTACAGTTTCTTAAATAATTCGATATACTCGTTTTTATATCCTTGCTTAACGTTCTGCATGAACGATCAATAATTAATGGATTAAAATGGAAGAAATTTAAACGCAAATATGTTCGCACATAGAATTTGTATCGATGATACACATTTTTTAACAGTGAATACCTGCTTTTACTAACGTAATCATGAAATGTATATGTATATATGTACAAACGTCTTCTTTCTTCGATTTCCTTTTCACTTGATGCAATTGATTTGAATACTTACTTATTGTCGGTAGAATGTCCGCGAATAATGCATGAGTTTTATTGTACTACTGTGTATTTATACCAGCTGGAGCGTATTAATATCAAATTGTAAAAGTATAGAAAAATATGTGCGCGAATATAAAAGTATAGATAGAATGAAAGTTTCTTAGTGAATGCTTGCCAGGGGATGGGACTCGAGAATGAGATTTAATAATGAAACAAGGACCATCGAAGTTGCTATGAAACATTAACAGCTAATAAAATAGAAACTTTTAATTACCAGTTGGGCAGGAAGCGCGATTGCGTCCATTGCCTGTTTGAACAAAAAAGTTCTCGTAAATATATATCCAGAAATACTTCGTTCTGTATACCTAGCATGAATGATCCATGAAAGTAAACAGAAAAGAAAACGATGAAATTCTTGAAATGAATACCGCGAGCCTCGACGATAATTAATTACACTTATTTATATCGGTCTAGTTCTGCCATAAAATTTAGCGCAATACCATCTTTAGGTTCTAGTGGAGAGCGCTTAATGCTTATGCTTCACCGAAACTGCGCCGTGCGCTATTCCGCACGTCTGCAAGTTGTAGAATTAGAAATTATTATCTCTACGAATGTGCTTCGTACCGAGCGTATGTGGCGGTACTTTCAGTTTAACGCGATGCTCTCCAATAATACTGTCTACACAACTCTAAAAGAAGATGAGATACGAAAAATGTGCAATTTTTACCGAGTTGCAATTTCTTAGCAACATTAACAAACATCACCATCTTAAAATAACTTTATTAATTCATGTGTTGTAATATTCCATTCAATTCTTTCATAACTTTCTTGTCCCATTAATGACTTCAGAATGAAATGCCTAATACACCCTATTCCCAGTCATCGAAGAAAATCACGCCTCGCAGCGTATGATCCCCAGAAATAATTGAACGCGCCTGAAAATAATCTACAGCCTCCCGGACCTGCTCTCTCACCCATTTAACCCTTCGCACTCCCGTTGTCCCCTCTGAGGGAACATTCTGCAAACTGTTATAACTTCGCGAAAAGAAACCGTTCGACAATCCACCTGGGCTCATTGTAAAGCTCGAGGCCTCTGCTTTCTCAATCCCGTGTTCGTTGTTTGTCAAAAATGTTTCTGCATCGTGCAACGTGTAGGGAAGCGAGAACGCTTTCCCTGCTTGAAAATTTGACAGATTCGAACGCGTCTACGGACGTCGAGCAATGTTTCTTCGTAATTCGAATCATCATGGACTCGAAGCCCAGAGTATTCCCTGTGAAACGACCGCCACGCGTTTGATATACGATTTTTTTCCACGCCGTTTTATCGAACTTTGAATGGAAGGTGCGCCGACGACGTTAGACCGTCGAGTGTCTCCACCCTTTCGAATGAACTCAGGGCTGAGAAAGCAGAGTCTCCGCGCCTTAAAACGAGCCCGAATAGATTGGTGTACGGTTTTCTTTTCTACGGAGTGACAGTATGTATAAATATCAGCAACGATTCATCGAAAGATTGCTAGGAGATCCGGTGGAGCGTAAAAGGTTAAAGCAAAGTGAAAATCGCGTTTTAAAGCCCAAGCTGGAAATTCTATGCAACACACCGACCCGCTCCCTGACCCAGTCGTCCTGTCCTCGAAATAACGCGCTCGATTTCCCTGGCAGGAGCTGATTAATACCAAAGATATTAAATAGAAGTGGAATCGGCTGATAACCGTTCGGCTCGAATATGTTCTGCTGCAGCCGCATCGCGGGTAAAAGCACGGCGAAAGAGTAGAGCAGGCCGTCGTTGCACCGCGAGCTGGAAAACCTGTACACACACGTATTCACGGGTGCCCGTGTTCTCTTCCGCATTGCTGCAACACACGCAGACGCACACATGGCCCGCGTTCATCTGCACACGGTGCACCGTTCCACTTTGCCCGCGTCGCATCTCCGCGGTGCTCGGCCCCTCCTCGTTAATTTGTTCTCTAGAGATAAGCCGTACCGATGGCCAGCCGTTTAAATTATGCACATTTTTGCCCGCGTACAGGGGACCACGGCTCCTCGGTCCCCGGTGCGCGTTGACGATTTTTCATCGTCCAGGCACGCGCGCGGCGTAACTCTCGAACGGCGTGAAATGATTGTTCTACTGGTTGAATTTTGATGGCGAACTCGGTTCGGTAGGATAGTTCGTGTAATTGGGAAAGGAATGCGTGGAAACATTTTTCTTTTATTTTCTGGTGATCGAGGGAGAATTTTTAAGGTTGTTAGGTTGCGAGAATAATTTGGGTCAGAGCAGTTTGGAATAATTATGGAAACTTGTGGATACAGTGTCCTATGATTTATGATATCAAAATTTGAAGATAAACTCTCGATACAATTCTATAGGATTAATTAATGGAAACCAAACTACCCTCTCTATGGTGCATAGAAAAATGTTATGATGTCGAAAGGATTTTTAAGTCCGCCATCTGTTCATTACTAATCTATGAAATTAAAAATCGCTCTGTACAATCTCTCAATAAAAAGAAGAAAAAGAGCAATTTATTCGACATGGAGAAAGTAAGACAATAAAAATTGTCTCATAGGAAGAATATATTAAAGAGTATTCACTTTCTTCTTAATTTAAGACGCGTGTCCAGTTGGTGTAGAAAGTATTCGTGCACCCTTCAAAACGGAATATCTTTTTTATAATTGACCCAAACGACTTGAGTTTTTACAAGGGGATAGAAGGACCAGCTTACTAGTTTCCTTCGCCTTGAAAAAATCGAAACGTTCAACATTACAAAGAGAATAGTGACAGCCATTTTTGCGACTATCTTTTATCTGGGCTTGCAGTGAAAAATTGAAAAGCACCTTTCATAGATCTAAGTAAGCTATATCCATCCTAAAAATTTCACGTTGCTCTGAGCTAGAAACGTTTAAAGATCGCAGAGTAAGCTGAGAATCACTGACTTCTGCCGATTTCTACGATTTTCTACCTTCCTTTGAAATCTATCAATATTTATAGTTCCGAGCAACGTTAACCGATTTGGATGAAATTTTCAGGTTGCACATATCTTACCCAGATCCATAAAAGGCATTTTTTTTTTATATTTAATATAATCCCAGATGAAAAAGTTGAACAAGTAATTTTTACTATTTGTTTTCTAACTCCGAAAATTCCGATTTCTTCAAAACGACGGAAACAGGATGTCCGGTAAACTAGTCCTTCTATCTCCTTGTAAAAATTCATGTTTGGCTGAATCGTAGGAACGGACGTTTCGTTTTGAAAAGTGTACGAATACTTTCTGCACCCACAGTACCTACGAATTTCTTCTTCTCGACTTCGCGATATTCCCTAACACCATTCCGAGTGCTCCATCGAGTCGCGAAAATTCTCCGCGCAACGAAAAACGCTTCGCCGTCTCTCTCGCGAGTTCGTTCGTACATGCTCGTTCCTGCCCTTTATTCCTATTTTTTTTTTTTTGTTTCCGGCCTGTCCTACTTGCATTTTTCATCCGGCCTCCAACGTTTCCGGAAGTTTCGCGAGTTTAAGCTCGTGACCCCGTCGCCCGTGCTCTCGCGTATTGTTTCGCGTTCGCTAAAAATATGCCTGCGTCGAAACTGTTTCGCGAGCAGCGAGCAATTTTTAGGCCGCACATGTGGGTGACCATTTGACGATTTTTAATTATTGGGTAAGCCTCTCGCATCGTTCGTCGTTTTAGAAACCAATACGCGATCAAACTTGATCGCGTCCGAATAAGACGTATGTTCTTTCTTCTTCTCGCAAAATGGAAAATTTTGTAACGATAACGCTGTGACACGTGTTAAGAAGTTACTGTTTTAGTTACCTCTATCTTATATAGTAACAGCAATAGAGCAAAACTTTTCCCTTTGAAGCTCGATACCGCGGCGTGGCGTTAATTGTTGACGCGACTAGAACTAAACGTAATTAATGGAAGGAAAACGGTGTATCGTCCGGAACAAGTACTGAAGGGTCAATAATCGAGGCGCCAACGATACAAGGAATTGCCGCAAGAGTTCCGGACAGCAGCGGTTCGATCCTAATTGCAATTATCGTCATCCCTATTTTTCCCAATCTACCGATACTCGAGAGATCACGATTATCCTCTTCCTATTTATCGAGCGCGCCACGGAAGGGGCTTAACGAGCATCGGAAGATCACGTGTGAGATATTACGTCCGCCGCGGCTCGGATCCAGCCTCGCGGAACGAAATCCGAACGGCTGGGCGAGCCGATACGTTATCAGAAAACGGGATTCCTTTGGGAACGACGTCGATAAGAAACCACCGACCGCGGTTCACTAATTATCGGGAACGACAGCCCGGTTATTAGCTGCGGGATCTACTGGCGGGAGCTGCGAATCATCCGCGGCGAAATCAAAGTGCGGGGGCATGTTCTTCGCCCGGGATTGAACAAAAATATATATACAACGACGAAGTCATTAGTAATTTATTACCCGTTTACAGATCGTTGAAATTAACAAACGTCTTTCGATTCATGGAGATGGATCTAGAACGGAGAAAATAAACGGGATATCGATGAAACACAGTCGATTGTCTTCCGCAAACGCGTCGTTGCACTTTCAAAGGAACTTACGTCACACGAGGCTTGGCAATTCGTATAGAATTCTCCTTTGGGTCACTTCATGCCGAATCGATGACTTTTCCACGTCGAAATCAGGGATTTTGTTCCAACTGAAATATATTGTGGTTCACGTTAAATTAGGGAGGGGGTAAGTGATCATTTAGTTTTCTACGAAATTGTTTAAAAAATACGTACCCTTGAATTTTGCAATTATTTGCCATTTCGGAAAAATAGATTGTGATTTTGAATTTTTATCTCGGAAACTACTCAACCGATTGAGATCTTCTTTTGTGCATTTTAATCTACAGGCTTCGATCTATCGCAGTGCATTTTTTGTTTCTTGAGACAAGTAATTTTTCATTACGAGAATTGTGAACAAAATCTGATCAAGGGCTTATTTTGTAGCAAAAGCTTCAAGGAATATGAAAATATTTTTTTCGAAATTTAAATAGCTTTCATGGAGAAACTTGCAAAAAAATATTTTGTTTACAATTTTCATAATGAACAATTGCTTGTTTCGAAAAACAAAAAATGCACTGCGATAGATCGAAGTCTGTAGATTAAAATGAAAAAAGGAAGACCTCAATCGGTTGAGTGGTTTCCGAGATAAAAATTCAAAAGCGCAGCCTGTTTTCCCCAAAATGGCCGAAAACTGCAATATTCAAAGGTCCGTATTTTGTAAACAATTTCGAAGAAAGGTAAATGATGACTTAAACCCCCCCCTAATTTTGCATGAACTACAATATACTTCGGTTACAACAAAATCCCTGATGTCGACGTCAAAAAATGATCAAGTTTGCAACTCATCCTGACCGTCGCATTTACAAAGGCCACATTAAAAGTTTTTCTTAGATTCACATCTTAAAACCCTCTTCGTAAACATTTGTCCAATTCTTTTTAACCGGTTTGTTTTAACACAATTTTTTAAGGTTCGTCCACGCACGTGACATAACTTTCGAACGGCGTGAAATGATCGTTTCGCTGGTTGAATTTTTATAGTGAATTCGGTATGGCAGGAGAATTTGTGTAATTCGGAAACAATTTCATAGAAACTTTTTTCTCTTATTTTGTGGTAATCGAGCTTTAACACAATTTTCTTAACCGTTTTATTGTAATGCAATTTCTTTTCAACAATCCTCTCCTCCTTTCTTAAACTGTTACACATTCGTCAATGCAATCGACTCGATGGGATGTATAATTTGATCGACGCTATTTGAAATCGTATCTCTGTCCATCCATTCATTTTCCAAGGAAGAGGTTTCAGTCGTGGCTGACAAATTTTACTTCCTATTCAGGATATAATTCGGCGCGCCTCGATGGAGGCAGAGTATCCCCAGTTTCGAAGCAATTTACTGAACACGCCAAGGGACATTTACTTTTTGCCTCGAGTGCCTTCAGTCGCGCACAGCGGCACGAGAGCACGTAAGAGCAGCGACTGCAGTGCGACCCGCACGAATATTTCCTCGGCCCCATGCATATTTCATTCATGGGGACGACGAGAAAGGTTCCGCCGAACGGCAGTCGAAATTCACGAGATCGGACGCGCGTTCGGTGTTTGGACCAATTACGGAAGGATTTTTATTTGGCTCCCGAAAGTAAGCGTACAGAAATCCGTTTATGTAAAGAGTTTAGCGATTTCGCGTATGAAAATTTTATGGAGAAATTAAATCGCCGGGGATAAATGATAATCACGCTTTTGAGATGAAGCGTAAGACTTTCTTCCTTCCAGAATGATTTTTATAGTTACCGAAAGAACTGCAGCGAGGTGATAGAAATTGTTGAATTTCGTCATTATTGTTACACGTGTAACAATTTGGTTTGTTGAAATAAAAATACTTTGGGTGATTCCACCATGAGAAAGCTTTCGTTACTCTTAATAACATGTACCTTACGCTAAACTAATATCGAAAGATCTCAATGAATTATAAACTTCGACTTGCTTTGATTGCTCGAAATTAATTTGCCATGAAGATGTTTCTGCGTATGAAAATGCTTTTCTTAATTCCATCTAACGCCTTCGATGTTTAATGGAAGCGTCTAGCGTTTTTTTTTTTTAGATAAACTTACCGGAGTAAAAGAGGAGTCCATTTGGCTGTCTCGTCTTAAATTGCAAGCTGATAGATTCCTGTGTGCTCAGAACCGGATCCCCTTTGCTCAAATCTATCGTCAGATACTCCGTTCCTCGGAAAGATGCTTCGGAGGGCGCTTTATCTGCAACGAAACGGGCATTTGCAATTAGTTTAGAAGATGGATCAAACGCGGGCCAAAATGTACGTTGAAGAAACATAAAGTTACGAGGATAAATTTGATGGAGCACGTATACGAGGATATGCGAATGAATTTGACTATATAGCGGAATATAATTGAAGAATTAGTGCACGTTGCAAGGGATTTAGTACATTTTTGCCGGATAGATTAAATGCATTTACACGTGGGTACAACTTGAAAACATTTGAAAGTAAAACGTCGCGCTCCAGTTTGTGTAAAATAATTAATTGGTCCCATAGGTTACCATTATAGCTGTCAGTAAAGTAGATTTTTATAAATGAAAGTAGATAATGTGCATAACAATTTGGGTGCTTTTTTCTGTACAACATGCTCTTGCTACCGAATTTCTCGGATCGAGTAGGTACTGTATTCATTTTATAAGTATTCATTGTATTAAATATATCATAATTCCAGTTTAAGTGCAGCTTTTACTTAAGAGTAATAGAAAGTTGTAATGCAAAACCATTATTACATATTAATTATCATTAACTATCAAGAAAGTAACTAAAAATACAAGATTACATGTAGAATCTCCATCTTAATAACTGTAACAATTTGAACGGAATTTTAAAGAATTTTAATTGTATACAACGCAACACGCCTGTGTTTCTTTTATATAAAACACAAACTGCAACAGGAATATTCAATTCCCACACACATGCAGCGTTCATGAAGGAAATAATTTCTATGTATAATAATGAGTATCAAATTTTTAAGAGAAATTCTGCTGAGATATTTAATATTAGTAGACACTCAAATAGCTTGAAATTGTTTACAAAAGGAAATAAATTTACCATTAACAGGCAAGAAATTCATTTCAATTCCAGTTCATCGTTAACAAAGGAACGTCTTAAACAACACAAAGGCGTTCCCTCCTGAAAATTCATAGAGGCGCAGCAAAAGTGCGTGCGCTTGAACTTCGACTTAATTAAAACTCAACGAGTAATACAAGGTGGCTCTTCTCCTCATACTTTTAGAATACACCCTTTTTAATTCAGCCTCGAGACGGCTCCTGATCCCGTCTACGTCGCGACTACGCGAGACCTCACTCACTCATTATTTTCCATCTTCCCATTGTTATCGCGCGTCCAGACAAAAGTGCACCGACGCAGGGCCAGACGGAAAAGGCCATAAGACTGGCTTTAATGGTCCTGGAGTCGCTCCAAATCCCGTCTCTCTCTCTCTCTCTCTCTCTCTCTCTCACTCTCTCTCTCTGCGTCTGAATGCATGGACCCGCCGATTGAAATGTTCATTACTGCTGCAAATCATCGGCCGATCCGCGGCTGACAGGGTCTATGGGGTTTACGTCGTAAAGCTGGTGACTTACGGGTACCTTCGACTCGATTGTACGTGGGCAACTTCGTCCAGGACAATGGTCGTTTGCTAAGAGTCGCGGATGCTATGGGATTCGGCAGTGAACAGGATCTTTTTGGCTTTCGTTTGGAATTATTCTCATGTGAGGAGGAAAAGAAAGTAGATTTTGGTGTTAAAGTAATTGGACTTGGAATTTTTATATATTATTCTTCAGGTTTACACAATTTTTAATTTAGGAATCGCGGATGTTATGGGATTTGACAGTGAGCAGGATCTTTTTGGCTTTCGTTTGGAATTATTCTTATATGACGAGGAAAAGAAAGTAGACTTTGTTGTTAAAGTAATTGGACTTGCAATTTTTAATTTGGGAATCGCGTATCTTGTGGACTTTAGCAGTAAACTGGATCTTTCTGGCTTTCGTTTGAAATTATTCTTATATGTGGAAGAAAAGAAAGTGGACTTTATTATTAAAGTAATTGGACTTGCAATTTTTATATATTATTCTTTATGTTTACACAATTTTTAATTTAGGAATCACGTATGTTGTGGACTTTGGAAGTAAACAGGATCTTTCTGGCTTTCGTTTGAAATTATTCTTATATGTGGAAGAAAAGAAAGTGGACTTTCTTATTAAAGTAATTGGACTTGCAATTTTTATATATTATTCTTTATGTTTACACAATTTTTAATTTAGGAATCACGTATGTTGTGGACTTTGGAAGTAAACAGGATCTTTTCGGCTTTCGTTTGGAATTATTTTCATATGAGGAGGAAACGAAAGTAGACTTTGTTATTAAAGTAATTGGACTTGCAATTTTTATATATTATTCTTTATGTTTACACAATTTTTAATTTAGGAGTCGCGGATGTTGTGGACTTTGGAAGTAAACAGGATATTTTTGGCTTTCGTTTGGAATTATACTTATATGTGGAAGAAAAGAAAGTAGACTTTGTTGTTAAAGTAATTGGACTTGCAATTTTTATATATTATTCTTTATGTTCACACAATTTTTAATTGAGGAATCACGTATGTTATGGGCTCTAGCAGCAAATAGGATCTTTTTGGCTTTCGTTTGGAACTATTCTCGTATGTGGAAGAAAAGAGAGTAGTCTTTGTTATTAAAATAATTGGAATTGCAGTTATTATATATTATTCTCTATGTTCATAAAATTCTTACTTTTGATCAATAATTGTTGAAGTTTTTATATCCGTTGTGTTAGGAATAGAAGTAATATAACAATGGAAGGTAGATTAGAGGAATAAATTTTTTACGAAGTGCTTGAAATCGATTTACCACAGTTTATGCAAGCAAGCAGTAAATTTATTTGGTTCTGATTATAATAACTATATTTGTTAGATGATGCAAATAAGCTGAGAGAAGGACTGTGACTGAATTACTCTGCAGTTCTGCAAATGATTAAAATAATTGCACGTTTTCCTTACCTCTTGATTTTCATACGAGGCATAATAAAAGAATAAGGAACTGTAAATTGCACTGCATCACGCAATACGCTCTCGGGGCGAGCGATAACGTTCTTTTGACATGTACATTTGATTTTTTTTTAAGTGACGTAATTAAAGGGAATATTGATTCGCAGGAAAAGCGCGGGGTATGAAACTTAATTTGCAAATCTGTTTCCACGTTGTTTCGTATAATTCCTTCTTATTTCTGTGCAACTTATTTCATTCGACAGAAAATTTCCATAAAGTCTCATAATTGTGTAGCTTGTTAGCGTAATATAATTCGCCAAACCAGTTTCCCGTAATGCCCGAAGTAAAATTATTTTCCTCAGAACCATTGTTTGATGAAATAATTATCTTCCGCGTTTTTTTTGTCTAATTAATGCTCGCGTAGCATCATATTAAAAAGCACAGCCGCTGGTTACGCGTAAACAAATAGACTTTAATTAACATGAAAATAGGAAAATAGAATACTCCCTTTAATCATTTAAATTCACGAATCAGGAGTCATTGTTTCATTGAATGAAAAACAGAAATGTCTTACCTTAGACAGTAGCGTAAAAAAAATTCTAATATCAAAATTAACATACATATTACAGCTCTGTCTAGTAATAATAATATTTAATTTTGCCCCCCAACATTTCATCCCCTTCAACCCTTACGAAGGCGCAACTCATCCCATTTGCATCCCACACTTCCGCGTTTCAAAATTTCTCACGGTTACAAAAAAGCAGGGCCGTAGAAACCCGTGTGAACGTCATAAACTGGGAATGCAGAATACTCTGTTTAATTATTCGAATTAGCGCATCTAGAGTCAATTTTCTCATTGAACCAAAAACACGAACGTACACTATTCCTACTTTAGACACTAACGTAAAAGGATTCTGATATCGAAAGTAACACACATATTAAAATCCCCTCTGATGACAATAATATTTAATTTTGCCCTTCGTGAATTCAACCCCTTCGACCCTTACGAAGGCGCAACTCATCCCATTTGCATCCCGCGCTTCCGCGTTTCAAAATGTCCAACGGCTGCAAAAAAAAAAAGAAACGGTGGCATAAAACCCGTCTGAACATTACAAAAGTCGCGAGGGAACGCCACCCCTTTCAAACCAAAGTGTTCCACTTAATAGCGAGACATTGTTCACTTGCACGTCCCCTGACATTGGTGTCGTTTCAATCCTCACAAGAGGCGCGCCCTCGCGCGTATCAAGAGGATCGTCGAGCTGTTCGCAATTGTAGCGCGCTAGCGTCTAGCACGCGAAGAAAGATACCTTCGCGGATGTATGGAGAGGCCTGGCCGTCCGCCGGAAGATCGCCTCTCCGCGCTTCCGGTTCACCGAGAAAGGGAGGGAGCAAGTGCGCCCGATCTCTTTTTTTGTTTTCTCCCTTTCAAAGCGAGGACACGCGTGGGAAATGTCAGCCACGGCGAAGGGCTGGAATCCTCGGGAATCTTCTTTCCGCTTCGCGCGCGTTCGTCCCTGTCCCCCGATCACGCTGCATTCGCTCGAAGACGGCGGGCGGGTAAATGACGCGACGCTGGGAATCTAATCCGGTTGAAAGAAAGCGGTTCGCATCGGCTTCGTTGAATAGCGCAAGAGGGACGGTTGGGAAAAGAAAGTTCTTTCATGTCTTCTGAAAGTGATCTGCGATCCCTCGCGTTTGATCTTGCGTTTTATTCCGGGATGATCCTCCGTTCTCTATATCCTTTGGAAATTAATCACTCAATTTTACTCGCATGTCGCCCCTATAAATATTCGACGGAATTAAAAGTCCGGGGGCTGTCGTTCAGTTTTGGTGCTACACAAACTTGCAAGAATAAATTTTACTCTGAATTTTCTCTGATTGATCAGTGCTTTTCGTAAATGATCCAACAACGAGGCTTTAACCAACATTCATTTGTAAAGGAATGAGTTGTAGAATTATGATCGGTCCTCATTAGTCCTTTCGCCATTTATTTCCACTATTTCAGTTCATAATTATAATATTCTTTTGATTACGATAATTATAAGCATTCACCGTAATAAATCATTAGAATCATTCCGTCTTCGAAACAGTAGTTAACCAGCCGAAAGATTAAGTCCCCGTTCATCGACCTCACCCATCCACTCCAGTAGCGAAGAAAAAATGAAAGTGAGCCCCGAACGAAACGCCAACCAATTTACCCCGCGACCCATAGAAAAGCCCATTAAGCACGTTCCGCGCCAACGCCGTTTACACCCTCGCGCTTCTTCATTCATCGGACAGCGGTTGGGGTACCACGGGAGTGGCTGGCGGAGAAGTTTCCAGCACGCGATAGCGGTCCGACTAGGTACGGAGAAAAGTCGTGCCCCGCGTGGAACTGCGTTCCGAAGCCGGCTTTTCGCCGGCGGATCGAAGCACGCCCGGCTTCGGCTAATTGTGAAACACGCCCGCCCCGAAGCGCCGGGCTCGTTGAATTATGAAGAAACTTCGACACTCGTTCCGCGCCGTTCATTCCCAAGCGAGTTTCTTTCGCGCTGCAATTTATGGGCTATCGGCTCGCCCTGGCTTCGCGCGAAACCGACCCCTCGATCATCTCGCGGCTTAATTTCCGCGATGTAATTGCGCTCGAGATAAATGCAGCCACGCCCCCTGTGCCCCCCATGCGGGCATGCAGAGTTTGTGGACAATGAATCTCATCCGGCTTCATTTAACATTGCTTGTGCCTTCATGGTAAATACTGCTTGAGCTTTGTGTGTTTCATTGGAGAGGACTGGACCGATTCGGACGGAATGGTGTAGGACATGATTGTACTCGAGTCGATTGGAATAATTCTGCTAGCTTTGAATTAAAGGAATTGTTTACAATTTGATAATGAAGTAAGACGAATTAAATGTGTGCACTTTCAGGAAGGCGAGAAATTGTATTGCATTCTTTGTGTTAAGGAGTATCACAGTTGACGCTTTAGAGAATAATTTAGAGAATAATGAGTAGAGTAGAATTTCGCAAAAAAATTAGTTGATAATAATAGGGAATTCATTGTATCCAAGATAATTAATCACTTTTCTAATACTAAAAACAAACCGTTTCAAAATCTTAATTACTGCAATCTCGTGCATCTAGATTCTGTTAAAACTATCGCCATCTCTCCGAACTATCGTTTGTCATGTAAAAAGTAATGAGTTCGACGCTTAGCGTAAAGCAATTACACAAAACTGGGTATCTCCTCGGCGAGTCACGATAATTACGCGATACTCGACAGATCGGCGTGTCGCTTAGCACAGTTTCGCTCCTCCGGGACGCATTTGCCACGTTTCCCCAAATCGACTGGCCCATTCCATAGTAATTTCCAGCAAGGAACGTAAGTATTACGTAATCACCCGTGTCACCGGTAATTAAGCCGCTTCTACGCCTATTGAATATTTTCAACACCCCAATTAACGAACCTCGAGGAAATCTCGAATTTTTATTGAGATCGTCCCTCTACAATCGAATTAACGTCGATCGTCTGATAACGTGCTTTTGTACTTTGTTGTTATTTATCGGTGCTGAAGATCAAGTATGATAAACCTCCTCTTTCATCAAACAATTAAATATCAATATGTTCGATGAAGTCCGCATTGTTGCTAGATGCAATTTCTCGTGAATATACTTCAGGTAAAGTATTAATGATGTAGGTATACATTTTTTCATCCCTACTATCCTTTATACTTTACATTCTGCGTTTCATTGTAATCTTTGCGGCCCACCCAAACAGATCGGTCAACAAATGGACCAACGACAGCGGTATCCTTTATGGCCGACACCGGACGATACGCAAACTGCCATTATTAATTCATATGAATCGTCGACCATCTATTAGGAAGTCAACGATGGGTGGCTCTTGTCCGGGTGCTGGTGCCGCGTAGCTCCGCACCTGACGCGCTCACGATCAATCGCGTGCCAACCGCCCGCCGCCACCCCCCCACCCCGTTCGCCGTAAATCTCTCGGCTAAACTGCATCGGTGCGGACGCGGAAGACAATGACCAACTAAGCTCCAGTGCAAACGAAGTGTCACGTATACGTTCTGGTGAGCAATTAACGAAACACTGGCCGGCCGTTTTAACTGGTCCCTCGGCAACATCGGATATCAGTTATGAATAATCCTGCCGGTGATTATGAAAGCGGCACATTCTCGTTTCCGGCCTCTGACGGTGTATTAACAAAAGTATTGTTTAATTATGCAATCAATCGTTCAACAAGATAGTTGCCCTTAGAATGTGAACATTTTCTGTTTTTAATATGTCTTTCTTCTTCCTGATTGTTTCGTAAAAAATGATTTCACGTTATTGCATTGTAAATCTGTGGAACAATGAACAATTGTGCTTGTGATTGTGATAGTGGTGCAAATGATTATTTCTTCTCTGCAAGATATTTATGTTTCGCGTTCGGATGTTTTAAAAAGACAACGCACTAACATCTAACGGTTCAATTTCTTGTTTTATACGAATAAATTCATATTGTTTTAATTAAAATGGATGCGATAAATTTATATCATACGAAATACGCCGTAAATCCTTTTACATTTTTTACTTACGGTTTCAGAAAGAAGTTGACACTTTCATAATTACCGGCACAATTATTAGCGATTTCCTATTTTTGATTCAGACAATTTTAACAATCAATTTATTTTGCAACGAATTCGTTTATATTTCAGATTGGCTAGGAATAAACTCCGCTTTCCAGCTATTTCCACGTCAATCCGGAACGTTATTCGACCCATTAGAAGACGAACCCTTCATCCCATCATACATAAATCCCAATGCTCCATCGTTCATGGAAAATACCCCGCGGGAGATTCGCGCGTGAAACCGCGGCTGAAAGCCGTCCGCGTCAAAATAAAGCTCGCTTAAATTAAATAAAAAAAAAAAAAAAACGAGGCTGCTCGTTAGAGCGTTGTCGCGGCTTTACCGTCGGCATTCACACACCGCTGGAGAAACGAGCCCGCGTTTATGAAATGCGTAACGAGCGCCGCTGCGCCGCCGATCGCGCGTGGGGAGACTCTGTTCCGCGAAGCGACGGGCCTGCGTGCGCGCGGTTCTCGCGGGCCCGAGCAAGTTCGCGGGGTGATTTTCATAAGCTCCAACGGCAGCGGGAGAACGATAAAAGCGGCATTTAACGGCGCCGTTCGATCTCATCTGGGACGGCCCCGTTGTCGTCCGCGCGGGATTAGCCGAGTAATCTCTCGAAGTGCCTCGAGGACGGATGTAACGAGATCCCGGGCGGGAACGGAGACCTTTTCTCATCTTCTGGAACTCGATGCCTCTCGCCGCGTTCCCGCTCTCTATCGCATTTCTCTCAACCCGTTCTCCTTCTCTGTGCTTTCCTTTCGCTTCGTACTCAGGAGCGCGTGCAAAAAAAGTTTCTGCCTGAAATAAACTCTCTGCTTGGCGTCTGCCCTTTCCTCGTTGTCGACCCCCCACCCTCCCCCCTCTCCCGCCCCTTTAAATCGGAAGTTGCTACCCGGTTTTCCGAGGAGGAGCGACCCGGAGGTTGGGAGGGCAAAGGGTTCGCTTGATGAGAGGCCGATTTTAGCCGATCGTTGGTTGCCACAAATAATGACGGAATTGATAGATATCTTTGAATCTCCCTTGGAAAAAATCATTTGGACGAGTGAAAAAGAATTCGACGTTTAATATTTAATATAATTTCGCGCGCGATTGCCGCGCCAGCGTGAATCGTTCGAGAAGTGTTCAATATTTAACAGAATTTTATTGCAAAAATCATATTCCGCCCAACGCAAACGATATATCGTCATTCTAAACGATAATTAAAGCGTCTCTAAAACGGCGAAAAGTAGATCATCAATTCGATAGCTCCGCTAATGCTCCGAATGAAATGAACAGCCAGGATATATCGACGGTCGTGCAGCCACTTCGAGCTACGTAATAGAGTAAAGTATCCCGAAGAGTTTTAAGCCGATCGGTCGCAACGCTAGCGAGACTGTATCGAGTTCGAAGCTGGCTCGTTTAATAAATCTCGATGCTGGACCCCGGATAAAAGTGTACTAAAGACGTCGTTCGATTTATTTCCTGGCCACCCACCTCTCCTTATACCCTCCATACATCCGAAGGATTATCTAGTTAATCCTAAGAATGTCCTCCGACAGGGTGGGCGAAAGGCGCTCGAAATTGTCAGGGGGGACGGGGGCGATTTTCAATAAAGCTGATTTTCAACCGTGTCCCGGCTATCAAAGGCGGTACATTCTGTCGAGCTGCGACGGGAATTACGATTCGATAATACTTTAATGAGAAGTGTGTGCGCTTTATGAAAGTAGCTTTATTATTTTTTTTTTTCTTCGAAGTTTCTATGGCGATAGTTTTTGTTGTATCGAACCGGTTGAGGCAGTAATAATTTCGTGGAATAAGATACATTCATATTGCGGCAATTTAACGCATTTGTATTTTGCGTTTCCTTTTCTTTTTCAAATGTGTATTTGCGTGCATGTCGTTGATGCTTGGTTTCATTGCGATCTCGTTACCGGACGGAAGTCGCCCTGGAACTCATTAAGCAAGCAGCAAGTCGAAGGAATTCCGGAAAAATAAGATGGCGGTATGCCACTTGAAAGTTTCATCCCCCAAAGTTTTACGTATTTCCGTCATTAAAAGTTCGATTCCCCCAGCGCAGCGTGTTAAATCACGAAATCAGTGACTCGTGGGAAATATGGGACAACTGTTGGTAAACCCTAACGTTAGAGGAGAGGGTACGAGTATGAGATACCCATTTTATTTTTTCGTTTCGCGAAATTGGTCCCAACGTAGTCATAAATAATAAAAGTCAAACGGAGAGATTTGGTTGGTAATATGAGACAGCGTTATTTTTGAAGGAAATAAATTACGAATAGACATCGGATTTTTGTGCAAATTCATATTTTGGAGAATGTAGTGAGAGAAGTGGAACTTTGGTCAAAGACTATTTCACTTACTAGATATTATAAAAAGGACAATAATTTGGATATTTTGTACATCTTTTTTTAGATTGTATGCAATCTATCTAATTTTGCATTTTTTAATTTTCTATAAATGCATAAAAATCCGGAGTCTAGTCATGAACCTGTCTCAGAGGCATTAATAGAAAAGTTTTATTAATGTGAAAACATGACAGAACGTCAAATGTAATGAAACAATCACAATTCGACAAATAATAATAATAATAAGTTAATAATTGCTGGCTTTAATCATTCTTTCTTGAACCCTTCTTTTCAAGCGAAGTGAAACGAAGAAATTTGCGGAATTTCATATAGTATATATTGCATAGACCTGAATATTGTGAGTCTTACGAAACACTTGACTTTTATTGCTTTTTCTAAATGGACGCAGAATCGGACTAGTAAAAATCCGGGTAGTAATATGAGATAGTGTTACTTTCGAGGAAAATGAGTCATGAACCTGTGTCAGAGGCATTAATAGAAAAGTTTTATTAATGTGGAATCATAGCAGAACGTCAAATATAATGAAGCAATCAGAATTAGACCAATAATAATAAGCTAATAATTATTCATAGCTGTAATAATTCTTTCTTAAGCCCTTCTTTTTTTTTATTTAACTTTGCCCATGGCATTTGAAGGAACGATCGAAATTCACTTTATTATTTAGCAATCAATTTTAAACAGTGTTAGTAACATAAAACTGTTTCATATTGCTACCACTCAAGTATCTCACATTTCCACCAAATCGTCCTTTTACTTTTTTCTATTATACCGTAGTTAAAAACGCGAACGTTTCAAATCTGCATTAACATACTAAACCTACGATTATCACAGTATAACTTACCCGCTCTGTTTCTTAAAAAGTCTCAAAGTGAGCCAAAGCAAGCTTCGCTTTAATCAGCACGCGTAGAAACTTTCAATTACGACCAAACCGTGAAACGTCCATTAAACAAAGAAAAAAAATGATGACTATGAACAGCGTTTGCTATGGGAAATTGTTTTAGTCATCGTAACGCTTGATATCCGTTTATCAAAATTGTCAATGCTGCGTTCAGATCAAAACCTTAGTTTCTCACATTTCCACTCTAACTCATACCCGTACCCTCTGCCCTACAAATGAGAACATTCGGGGATCATGAAAAATACGTTTCTAAATACAATACTGACCGATTTCCACCAACTAAAAACAATTTTACACGCCGCAATTAAAAAAAAAAGTAATTAGCCAAGCGTGGTTGTCTTGCACCGCATTAGCCACACCGCCGCTACAGAATTTCCCTAAAACACTCCAACTTATCGTACACCCCGGGAACTTTATCGAACAGCTTCCCGTGAACGAGGGCCATTGGGATCGGCGTATAACCCGGCCGGCAATATCGCAGCCGATTTCGATAGGAATGTTTAGCCGTGATCGGCCTTATCTGAGTGCACAGCGGCTCGTAAACAGCCTCCCGCTAGCGGCTACAGCCGAGATGAAGGAGAAGAGATCCTACCGCTCTACCTGAAGAGCTACGCTCCCGCGCGCCTCGTATCTATCGGCTTAGTCCCTCTCTCCGCCCGAGAAACGATCGCGATCTGCCTCGCCTTCTGCCTAGGCGCGTTATACGCAGTGGCGCGAGAATGATATTTTTTGCTTCGCTGAATATCGCGCGTCGTTCTTATAGACGGAGTTATTTTAAAGGACGACGAAGCCGGGCCTCCGGCGGTCGACGGGAACGCGGGAACGATACGAACGGGGTCATTCCTGGATTTTTATGTAGCTGAATGTTCGGTGCGGGAGGAAACGGCTTCGTTTGACGACGCCGCGACAGTAAAGGGGAATACGATGCGGCGATTGTACGAGATGCAGGGTGATCTCTAAGGGGTATTATTGTTATTTCTATTTTGGGGTGGGTTCGGAGAGGCGTGCGGGAAATCGTGACGCTTTAGAGGGGGGACAGCGTGAAGGGATGGTCCTTATATTCTGTCGCTGTGCAGTTGTAAAAGATAAACATTTGTACTTCAGTAAAAGCTTTCACAATTTCTTATTGAATTTCAATGAAGGCGAATGGCATGTGTCTTTTTATATGATCAACTTTTAGCGTTCCCTAGCTTTGCATCAAATAAAATCCTCGCAGATATTTGCAATTTATCCAACGCTTTAAGAGCTCTAGAAAGAAAAGAGGGACTTGAAGATAAAATCTGACTGCTGCGAAAAGAAATTACAGCATCACCATATTTTACCAAATAAGAACAGCTCTGCGTATCAAGACTAATTAATCTCGCTGTTAACAAACAATTTTCCCGTGGCCGGCTTATCAACAATTCAGAATTCGGATTGCACGTTTCGCCGCGCAGCGGCTTCTCCGTTTTATTGGATCTCGACTGGCCTACACTCCCGTCGCTGTGTACAGCGGTTTCAACTGTACACGGTTCGCGTCGTTCATCGCCGATTCGGAATTCCGAATTTCGAGTCCGGAGTTCGGTGTACAGCGTGTACGCTATTCCACCGCCTCTTAACCAACACTCGTGCCCGGCCACGTACGTGAGATTTCAATGTTCGGCCTTTATTACTTGACGGCAATCATGGCTTTCACGACCAAGTCCCCCGCTAAACGGCAAAGGCGAATAGAGCTGTCCGCAACTCGATATCGTTATCGCAATCGTTCGTCATTGCCAAACGATGATGTTCATAAAGGAGATCGTGTAACGAATAAAACGGTGTACTTAATGAACAATAACTTGTTATGCCGCTCTTCTCGAGACATCGATTGCAAAATGCTGGGACATGAAATTTCATTAAGACGAGACCAAATCAATGCTTTACTTACAGTATATTGATAGTGAGACAATCTGGACCACGAAAATAATTATACGTTCCCCTGAAAATAACGTAGTTGCGAGAGTTTACAGAAGAGAAGCACGGTACTTCGTTTCTGGCTTGAATGAATAATAATTTAGCACGCCGCTTTTGTTTCGGCATTGCTTACGAATTTATGCGGAGATGCAGAATTTTGTAAGACGAAATCGCGTCGCTTTAAATCTTTGTGAACTTGACTATTCTATTATTTTACTTTTCAAAGGGTAAAAATATATATTACTCTTTATGCAGACAAATATTTTATTTACGGTATATTAATAGCGAGGCAATGTAGACTACAGAAATAATCGAACGTTGTTACGTGGTTGGTTGAAGAACTGGTGTTGGTTTTTCTTCTTCTTTCTTTAATTTCCACACACGTTACTACAAGAGATTACGGAGATAGCTTTTTCGAGACGCGAGAGCAGTCCTTGAACTGCCTTTTACATGGAAGACTTTGCCAGATGCAAGGAAATGAACCGAGAGCCTGACGGTGTACTGTCTGAGTGCCTCATCTTACTTTTTGTTTCGTATACAGGGTGTTCTGCTACTGCGTGTCAATATTTTAAGGAGCGATTGCTGAGGCAATTCTGAACAACTTTTTCCTTTGCCAGAACGGTGGTTAAAGCTTCGATTTTAAATGATTAACGAAAAACGCTGGCCAATCAGAGCGAGTGTAGAGGGCGCGCTCAGCCGAGGGAAGATCGTGATACGCCCAACTGCGCCCTTGAACGCCCTTTCAGCTAAGCGCGCGCTCTGATTGATCAGCGTTTTTCGTTAATCATTCGAAAACGAGGACTTAACCACCGTTTCGGCAAAGGAAAAAGTTGTCCAAAATTGCCTCAGCAATCGCTCCTTAAAATATTGACACGCAGCAGCAGAACACCCTGTATACATATATGGTGATTTCTGGGTTCGGAAGCGTCCTTATATACATTGTATATACTCACGTCCATTATTCAGTGATCGGTACACGAGTGACAAATAAGTAAATGTTTATGATGATTCCTGTCCGACGCAAACACCGTTATCCCACGACGTTTGTAGGGAACGGATCAAACGCCTGAACCGCAAATCTACCCCTTAGCCGATCAAATCGCGGGGCAGAAGTCTATACGCTGACGACCGGTAAATAGGGCGTAGTTCATGTTCGAAATTACAATGCCAAGCAACTGGCAGTGATCCGTTAAGGACCGCCGTGGCTAACGACCGATAGCTACCCAGATCGCGAGACCTATGGAGCTGTCCCGAAATCGAATCGTAAATTGACATCAAACAACGAGCCACAGTACTCGATCCGAACTGCACCCGTACGCGGATCGAATCGAGGGTGAATGGAAGAGTTTCCGAACGACACGTGTGTGCACGTGCTTGCATCCTCGCGTGACGGTGTACTGTCTGAGTGTCTCATCTTACTTTCCGTTTCGTATATATATATATATATGCAATGATTTTTAGGTTCGGCAGCGTCCTTATCGAGACCCTGTGATCCTTGATCCTGGACGAGGGAGAGGCAATGCGACTCGCGTCCATTGTTCAGTGATCGGTACATAAGTGACAAACAAGTAAATGTTCACGATGATCCCCGTCGCACAACAACGTTGCCCCTGAAAACAATTCGGTTGTCAGAATCCACGGAAGGGAAAAGCACGCAAATGGCTCGCATGCTTTCTCGCGCGGTGCGTAAGCCGTGAAGGTCGGAATTCGCGAACAGTAAGCGAGCGGAAGCTGTTCCCAGGGGACAAAGGAAGTCCCTTTTCTGTTAGAAGGTCCGCGTCGAGCGGAGAGTGTCCGGGTGCAGGAGCTCGCGCGCCCACAACAGAGCGCTACGAGCTCGGTAAAACGGAAAACGGGATAGCCCGGTCCGGCCGTAGTTTCCGTCGGCCGACGTCCCCGCCTGTCGTGTCGACGTGACGCAATATACATGCTAATATGGCAGCTCTGGCCACCGTACGAGCCGCAGCGATGTCAGGAGGTATCCTTTGGGACGGCGTCAAAGCATCGAGGGACATCGTACGCCTTTGAGTCTCTTCCTTTCGTTCGCGCTGCCCGCCTCTGCCCGAGGCTAATCGATTAACGTCACCCCGCTAATTATTCGACGCGAGCCCGTGGACGTAATGGAAATTTGGCCGGGAAATGAAATTAATTATGCTGGTCGACGAGACGCTCGACGCTGATGAGTGGAAGTCGTGGTCTCGTTAAAGGAAAGTCCACTCGGAGAGCTCTACGATCATTCGAAACATCGTTTTGCGAGAAAGACGTAAATGTAAGAATCTAATACGATTCTAACAATGTAATTAACGAAAACGCCACTGTACTCGTGGTAAACAAAGATCGCGAAAGATTTGCCCCCCCCCAACCCCCTTGGATTAAAGTAACTTTAAATATCTCCATGCAAAATTAATCAATGATATTATCGCGATCGTTCCATTTGGAATGGGGAAACATTTAATTTAGAAGCGCGGACGGAGCAATCGCCACGTTTCATTCGTGTGAACAACCACGAGTCGAGTACCGTTTCTCGAGGATCATTAAAGTGCGGGACTACGTATGGTGGATCAATAAGCGCGATGCTAATACGATGAACGAGCGGTTAATCTCGCTATGCGAGATCCCGCGAAATGCGCACCTCGACCGCCCGCGGTGACCATTGAATTTATGATTTCTCGGTACGCGTGCTATCGGGACAAAAGGGCTGGTTAAAATGTATGAGTCGCTTCATCGCCTGATCCTTCCGCAGAGATTTCTGCCCCCTCCGGTGATTTATGGTCAGTGTTTAGACTGATTTGCTCTGAGCCTGGATTTGCGCTGATACGCGGGACCATTGTACATAATACCTCTGATAAATGTCGGGCACATTCGGGAGAGGCTTGTAATATTTCGTGGACGGTATGAATGTTAAGACATTTACGAAGTGGCTTGCATTAAACGAACGACGATGTTTCGTTTATTGAATAAACATCTGCGAGGGGAAAGAGACTATCTTGAGAATGAAAACTTGGCGAATGAAATAAATAATCGGCAGATATAATTGATACGAGCTTTAGGCGACCGTGAAACAAAGTTTGACGCGTTCAGTTGGTTCGCCGTGGTCGTAAGAATTTTCGAACGTTGTATATGGCAGGATTAATGGGAGTAATCGAGGGGCCACTGTCGGTGTGAACTAGATGCGTGTCGAAGTGGTTCTGTGTATAGGCAAGGCTGGGCCAACCTCTTGGCCCTCTCTATCAACGGCAGTCCTACGTCGACACAGTGTTTAGTCGTTAATTTGCATACCACCCGAGGTAGCAGTGCATTTCGAACGACTATTGGTTGCAGCAGGCTGATGTTAAGTAATTCCTCTCTCAAAGCAATCAAACTCTGAATCGATTTCCGACGAAACAGGATGATTTCTTGGTAGACAAATCGCGAACGGAAGCAACCTTCTGCTACGTATTAGGTTCGTTTCAGAAGCACTGAATCAAGCATTCTATAACTGTTCCTGGAACGCAAAAAATTCGTTGCCATTACGAATTTAATTAAGCACGGTGACAAGATATTGATAAGGCTGATAATAATTGTGTGAAAGTTGTTGAAGAATGATATGAGCGATGCAGGTCTCAGAATTCATTGTTGAATAAATAATTATGTACAATAGTGCCCAATATTTACACGAAACATTAAAAAAACATTATAATGAAAAGTTGGAATAAAAAGGTGTACAATGAAGTGTTGTAGTAAAATATGTAAAATAATAGAAAGACAAGATCGGTCCTCCCATAAAACGATTTTAAAAGGCATTTCCCTTATTTGAAATCTGTTTAGAGCATTCGACAATAATTATTTCTGGATCGTGTTCAAAGATTCGTACGATTGCAAATATTAATAAATCAAGGCAACAGATATTAATAAGGCTGATAAGAATTGTATGAAACTTGTTGAAGAATGATATGAGTGCAGCAGATTTCAGAACTCATTGCTGAATAAATAATTGTGTACAACAGTAACCAATTTACAAATTAATGTACATATGTTGGCGAACCGTATGTGATTCACGAAATATTAAAAAAACATTGTAATAAAAAGAAGTACAATGAAATGTTGCAGTAAAATATGTAAAATAATAAAAAGACAAGATCGGTCATCCCATGAAACGACTTGAAAAGTTATTTGAAGTCTGTTTAGAGCATTCGACAATAACTATTCCTGGATCGTGTTCAAAGATTCGTACGATTACAAATATTAATAGAGCAAGGTAACAGATATTAATAAGGCTGATAAGAATTGTATGAAAGTTGTTGAAGAATGATATGAGTGTAGCAGGTCTCAGAATTCATTGCTGAATAAATAATTATGTACAATAGCAACCAATATACAAATTAACGTAACTATTTTGACGAGAAGGAAAACACATAGTAATAAACAGCAGTACAATAAGATGTTGCAGTAAAATGTGCAAAGTAATAAAAAAGACAAGATCAGTCCTCCCATAAATCGACTCTAAAAGTCATTTCCCTTACTCGAAATCTCTTTAGAGCGTTCTTACCACTCTGGTATAATATATCACAACAATCCCAACCATTTCCACCCTAAGGAATCGGTCGGTCGAGCCCTGCGCTAAGGACAATTCGACCCCAAGGGTCGAGCTACTTTTAAATCACCATAAAATGTGCGCGTTTGCATAAGGGGAGAGATTTCAATTATATCTACATTTTACCCTTCGTGCGTGATTCGTGATGTATTTTACGTTCTGATACGGTACAGCAAAACAGCTGGCCGTTTTCGTCGACCTTCCATCGAGTCGCGCGCCAGCGGGAATATTCCAGCTCGTGCCAGCCCTACGAATATGTACATCTGGTTGAAGAACTTAATTAGCGACCGCGTCCACCGTTCGTTCCGCGCTCGCGTTGGACATTCGCTAACAACGCAACAGAACGACCGTTTATAATCTACGGCCGACCTCTCCTCCGGCGCAGTCGAGAGATCCAGCGAGGCACCATCAACCCCCTTCGACCGTCCCTCGTTGCGACACACTCCCCCCCTCAGTTCGCCGCCGCTGCGACATAAATCCCGTGCGGAGAGAATATTACGGTCCGGCGGCAGTGGAAGAACCTTAAACCCTCCCCGACTACCCTTTACGACTGCTATACCACCGTTTTCAACTATTCCCCCTAGATAACTCGTCTAGATACTCCCAGCAGATATTCCTCCACCCTATTTTTTCTTATTTTTCTTCCTCCTTCTTTTTTCTACGTCAAACGTTCCCTTTTGGGATTTTCCGTTATCCGCTCGTTTTCTCGATCTCGTTCCTTCTCGAATCGTCGCCGTCGCACAAGAGACGCGAGTGAGAACGGAGGTAATGAATTGAAAAAAGAAATACGGAGGCTTCCTAATGATTTTCGTTCAGTCGTCGCCGCGATAATCGGCACTGGATTTCGCCGCGCGTGTTCGAAGCGAATCGCGTCGCTAATTAGCACGGGGGAACGCAAAGTGGCCATTGTGCCTTTTCGCACAATGCGTCTTCGGTGGAAACAAATCTGGGCACAAAGGGATAAATTACGGCTGGCCAGAACAACCGCATCGCTTTTGAATTTCAAGCCCGAAATTCCGCGCGGGCATCGAGCGGGTTAACCCTTTGAGCACTTGAAATTGTTCCACCATCCGCCTCTGTATCAGGCTTGAATATTAAATGAACCTCTTCGAATCGCCCGTCATTTGCAACTGTAACAACCCGTTGATTTCCGTACGCTCGAGAAACAATTGGCCGAACTTCTGTTCCAAGATTTTCTATTCGTTATTCTCTTTCATAGTTTGTCAATTTACCTATTTATTCCCAAGTGAATTTATATCTGTTTGATAATATTAAAAGGGTGTATCATAGTAGAAAAGTGTGCAAAGTTTTTTATGCAATTCCGTGGAAACGAGCATCGAGAAAGAAGTATAATAATTGTTTCGAGACAACTAAGGGTTATACGGATACAGAAGATTCTACTAAACTACTTATCGTTTTTGTACATACAGTACCTGTAATCACGCTTCTATATTAATATTTCCAGAAGAGGATATTAATCGGATATTAATCGTGTGTAGGTACGTTTAAAGTCCATTCGCGATAAAGCCAATGAAATTGTTGAATCGTATTTTTATCAAAATGAAGATATTCTAAATAAAATGGCATAGCACAGTGTCAAAGAAAATCGTGTCACGAATATACCTTGTACTGTTTTACTGGGACACGAATGGCAATAGGAACAGAGTGATAAAGGTGTTTCAACCAGGTGGGTGTTCGTGATGCTGGTCCAGGTGCGCAAGAGTTATGCGTTGTACGGATTGCATTAACGGGAAAGGGCTACGATCTACGGGTCAATACTAGCGATACCTCTACGCAGGGTAGTACCACATAATCGTGGTCCCCTTGGCTTAGTAATTAGCGTGACTCACTGTACTCCCACGCCCAGTATTCGCCAGCACCCGCCGTAGGCAGCACCGTGCTCCATGCTTCTATGCGTAAACAGAAAGAAGGAAGGAGAGAAAGTAAAGAACTGAACCATGCTCTGTAAACGCGTCGATCAACGAAATTACCGAAAGTCCCTTCCACCTGTACAAAGATATTTGATTTTAATCCTATCCGTGTACGAAACAACGAATGATAATAATAAGAGCTATAAGATAGATCAACAAAAGTATGATTGTTTGTATGTTGAATGAATATGTAGCCATAATAATAGAGAATTGTAATTCAACTTGTACTTAAATAAATACACAAGTTTTTAATTCGTCGATCGGAGTTGCCAAAATAATCTTACTTTCCAGATTATTGCGATTATGTTTGCGTTTAATTCATTGTTCTTCATCTTACTGGTTTACCTTATTTTAATATGTAGCTATAATAATAGAGTATTGTAATTCAACTTGTATTTAAATAAATACACAAGTTTTTAATTCGTCGATCGGAGTTGCCAAAATAATCTTACTTTCCAGATTATTGCGATTATGTTTGCGTTTAATTCATTGTTCTTCGTCTTACTGGTTTATTTTATTTTAATATGTGGCTATAATAATAGAGTATTGTAATTCAACTTGTATTTAAATAAATACACAAGTTTTTAATTGGTTAATCGGAGTTGCCAAAATAATCTTACTTTTCAAATTATTGCGATTATGTTTGCGTTTAATACATTGTTCTTCGTCTTACTGATTTATTTTATTTTAATACACACCAAAGAGTCAAGAATGTTAAATGTCATATTAATTACCGCATACGGTTGAGTTTTTTTTATTCAAGGGATCGTGTGCTGCTAAATTAAAACGTCCATCACTGATGCTGTACGATTCACAATCCCTTGCTTTTTCATTTTGATTTTGTTACGTCGAAACGCAAAACCGCAGGAAACAGTAACGATTCGGTATTAAAACAATGGTATGTTACCGCGTAAGCAAAATCCTCTAACGAACAGTATCTATTTCAATTGTATTGGTGGAAAATTCTGTTGCATGAAAGCTTTCTGAAATTGATCAAAGTATATGTTCATCTTTAAGGATTTATTAGCTTCGTGGCAGCATGAAAATAATGTACATACAGAATCTTGCGTAGCTGTTTGTTACGTTATAAATAGTAGAGAATCGTAGTCAGATCACGTTTTCCCAGGAATCGCAGGCGAAGTCAGAGAAAAAAGGCTCGCGTCGCCAATTTTCTCACGGCGCCGCTCGGAAAACCAATGTTCTTTCCTTATTATAAACTTTGAACAAAGATACAGATAAAAGGAATGTGAAATTTGTTAAAGAATATATGTCAGCAGATAGCGAGGAGTATACCCTTCAATTTGCCGTTTGGCTCATTCCGATATCTCAATTAGTTTCCGAGATATAAGCGTTTAAAGTTAAGGCATTTAAATGTCGCGACGCGACCCACATTTTTTCCTGGAAACGGAAGGAATTCGCAGAATCGGCGTCTGGTATTGTTTACGTCTTTTCCTGGAAGTGGGCGGAATACGCTGACTCAGCGTCTGTTGACACCTGCGTGGGAAACTCGGTCAGTGGGTCAGTGACGCGGCGCGAGCGAGAAGGACAGCGATATAAAAACATGAAAAATTACCCTCTTCTTTGCACGGCGATATCTCAGGAACCGGAAGTCGTATCGAGTTCAGCGAAAAGCCGTTTGAAAGAGGAAGAAAGCGCGCTTCCAATGACATTCAGCCAATCAAGAAATAATTCATATCCCCGGAGTTGCAGCGGTTCAAAGTTCCAGCAATTGCAATACTCAACAACCAAGTTTTTCTCTGTCTAAATCATAATTGCCAGTACTAATTGGTCCAATATACGCAGCGTTCCCTTTCGTCTAAATTTTCGTCCGTTGATTACCTATATGCGCAGCACTGGATATATTTTATTTGCATAAATTATTTCCCAACATGTAGTGATACAATAATATAATCGGAAAAACGTATTAATATCTATCTAGTCTAAAAACAAACATAATATTTATCAATACAATAGAGGATGCATTGGCTCAAACTTTAATTAATACGATAATTATCCTAAGACGATGTTCATGTTCTTAAAAGGTGTTAGTAGTTCAGTACAAAAAAATTGCTGGTGTGTAAATAAATTTGTTCGTGAACGATATCGCAGTATTGTCATACTAAAGATTATTTACATAAATTTGTTACACTTGCATGATTTACCATTAAAAAAAGATCCTTTTATATTTATATGACGTTATGGAGCATAGAGGAAATAATTCAGCTCGTGCACTCTTACTCCAGTTGTCAGTGTACGAGAGTGTTACTTGCGAAAGATAAATTCATTAAGACGTAGACAGAAGTTGGCGCAAGTTGTGGAATTGGTAAAAGGCGTGCCCGTGCATTCTGCTCTGAACGCACAAAAGTGGGTCAAGAATCAACGGTCTTAAGGCTGGAAGTACCAGCTCTGAAATGTAGCGAGCCCGATGCTCGCATCTACCAGCATCCGCTAATTCGTCTATCTCATTCTATAACCATTTCATTACGCTGACAAATGTTTTGTTAACTGGCTGCGTAACGCGTACTCGCTCTACCCCTTTACGAAACACACCCTCCCTTGTGGAAGATAAACAGCGAAGCTGTCTGTTATTACAAGCTGTACTTCTTATCCCTCTAGATAGGAGATTATGTTGAACAATTGTAATCACCACTTGCGTGCAAATTCAAATTTCTATATAAATATAGATAAATTGGCTCTTTGTACATTAGTGGTATTTTTTAATTTTGTAGTGCTAAAGTAGTCGGAATTTCGGTGCTTTTATGTATATAAATATTCCGGTAACTTTAAAGCGCACGAATATTTCGTAACGTTGAAAATATTCCCGATCTTGGTGCCACGTGAAAACGAACAAATTATTATAAATACTTGAACTGATAAAATATGGCCAATCGAACAGTTGATCAGCAAACGTCGATGACCGATCGATCGATATTTAAACACGCTCGACCCGATGTATTCTGATTACGGCCGCTGATGGCCCGGTGCATGATCAAGATTAAATCGTTCCACAAATATGGAAATGCACGGCGTACTAGCATGCAGGATCTAAATAGGTCGGCGATCAACAATCTTGAGGAAGGGGCGCGTCAACCCTTCGCGTAACGAAAGCCGATGCTCGCATTCCTCGTTCGCCTTGTCGGCTGTTTAAAGTCGACATCACGCTTTCACCATTTCCCATTCCACTCCACGAGCGATCAATCAAAATCAACGCTGATGGGCTAAAGATACGCGACTACTGTATGGCTGACGGAAAGTGGGAAAAAGATTCTTGAAACCTTCATGATACGAACAATTCATTTTCTGCTGGAAAGATTAAAGAATAAAAGAGTACAGTGTTAAATACAGCAGTTAAGGAAAACGAATTATTTATTGTTATTTCCGTCAATGTTAAAAGTGAATATTGAAGCACGCGAAGAATAAGGAGGAATGTAATTTCTCCGAGTAAATCAAGGAGAATTTCAAACCTCGACTTTCCTGTTGATAAATCTCCGTTTTCATAAGGAGGTGCATACATATTTGCAAGAAAAATTAAATCTGCGCGCGTGCGTTTCACCAAATCTCTTAATGGTCATTTAAACGTGCATACATTTGATTGAGCGACTTTCATTAAGAATTTCACTCACGTTCTTTCTCTCCCGCAGCGCGGCCAATATGACGTTCCATCGTGGAAGACGTGTAATCACGGGGAAAGAGTTACACTGGCCAGAATTTTTCGTCGGGATTTTTCATCGTTCCGGCGAACAGCTTTTCTCCTCGGGGCGATTGTCCTTCCCGGTGGACAGAGGAACGGCGCGTTACGCGCGAAATAACGTGATTTTCCTGGTTTAATGACCATGTTGAAACTCCACGTCAGACTTTCGGCGGAGAAGAAAGAGGAACGGACGATGAAATAACGGCGGAACGGCCGGCCGCGAGAGACGGGATCGCGGGAAGAAAAACGAACCGCGACGATTTATTAGGGTCGGAATAATCAGTCCGTTGGGATCTCTTGCAAATACCATTGGAAAGCGGCGCTTTCCCATCGTGGAAAAGCTTGGAAATGATTGAACGGCTGAAGCGCGGAGGAAAGTATCCAAGGACATCTTTATGTAAGTGATTATTAATTGATCGAACTTATTTTCGATTTTATTTCAAAATGATAGTGTCGCTAAATGACTAATTATATCTTTTATAAATAGGATCCGTTAGAAATTTTTCTCCAATTCTTTGAATTCCCTCTTCCAATGGAAATTTCGAAACATTACTTTTGCATATCATTGCCCGATTTCAACCTCATCTTATCGGTACTTTCCATTGCAAACAATATCCAAGGACATCTTTGTACGATTTTTTACATTGACTCAATTTATTTTTAATTCTATTTCATTTCAGTTGATTGTAATGATAGTGTTGCTAAATTACTAGTAAAATATTATTTCTCTTTGCAAAGCTATAGCTTGAACAGGGAAAGAGTTAAAGAAAGAAATCTATCATAAATAGAATCCGTTAAAAATGTACAAATTAATGTAACTATATTGACGAGAAGTAAAAAACATAGTAATAAAAAGAAGTACAGTCTCATCTTGTCGATACTTTCAATTGCAAACAATATCCAAAGACATCTTTGTACGATTTTTTACTTCGACTCAATTTATTTTTAATTCTATTTCATTTCAGTTGATTGTAATGATAGCGTTGCTAAATTACTGGTAAAATATTATTTCCCTTTGCAAAGCTATAGCTTGAACAGCGAAAGAGTTAAAGAAAGAAATCTATCATAAATAGAATCCGTTAAAAATTTCTCTCCATTTTTCGAATCGCCACTTCTCAAAAGAAATTTCGAAACAATACCCTTGCATATCATTGTCCGATTTGCGATCCCATCGCGTCGATACTTCCCGTTGCAATGCAATTTCATTACACTCCCCCGTACTTAGAGACACCGTACCGCGGCGCGTGTTTGAATCAAGAACGATGTACACGGCGAACGTGCGTTACGCCCCGCTAATCGCGCAATGAATTCGCGGCACGAGCAGCCGTGTGTTTTATGCAACAATGAACACCGCCCGGGGATGGGATTAATTTAAAGCATTGACACGGCTGTGAATAATAAGGAAGCGGGAACGGGCGATAAAAAGGGGCTCCCCGGTGCGGATAAGAGGGCAACTGTTGTTCTAAAGTGTTACTCGAATCGCTCGTAAAGCTCGGGGCTTGAAGAAATTCTCATAAGCAACTGTGACGGAATAAAGTATTCTAGACAATGGACTGGGAACGTGCCTTCGTTATTAATCCTCTGCGCACTGCTTTCTTTTCAACGCTTAAGAACGATTGTACGTAGTTTGTTATTAGAAGAACATGAATGAAGAAAGTTTCTCCTGTTTATAATATTGTATTTTTTAGATGGGATTTTGATTTCTAGTCAGCTTGGTTTGACATTTCTTATTTAATTCTTTGCTACGTTTAATTTATTTCACTTTGCTTAAAAAGACAATCTCTGTTAATTCAGCTACTTCCTAAAATATTCTAGACAATGGACAGGGAATGTTCTTTCGTTACTAATCCTTGGTACACTGATTCCCTTTCAACGTTTAAAAAGGTTGCACGTAGTTTGTTATAAGAAGAATATGAATAAAAAAAGAGCTTCTCCTGTTTATAATATTGTATTTTTTAGATGGGGTCTTGATTTCTAGTCAGCTTGGTTTGACATTTTTTATTTAATCCTTTGCTATGTTTAATTTACTTCATTTTGCTTAAAAAAGACAATCTGTGCTTAAAGAGGTTGCACGTAGTTTGTTATAAGAAGAATGTGAATAAAAAAAAGTTTCTCCTGTTTATAACATTGTATTTCTTAGAAGGGATCTTGATTTCTAGACACCTTGGTTCGTCAGTTCTTATTTAATTCTTTGCACTGTTTAGTTTTCACCACATTACTTAAAAAGACAATCTCTGTTAATTTAACTATCTTTCTTTGTTCTAAGAATTCCTAGAATTGCTTAATGTGTCAGTTACCATGCCAAGGAAAGTTTGAAGAATAATAATGCTATTTTATTGTACTCCCCTTTCTGCATTTCTCTCTTTTTTTATATAAAGAACTGCATATTCGAGTAAATGTGTCTCTGAGCAAAGATAAAACAATCTGCATGTTGAAAAAGGGAATTGTTTGCCTCTTACTTTATGAAAGCACCTCTTTCCCTTTCTCTGGAATTTAATGTGTCTTCCAAGAGCCATGTTACTCTCCTCTTTCAACGCGTAAAGAACTATTTGCAATTTACCATGAAAGACGTGTCCTCGAGTATAAACGAAACTGCGCGCTGTTTATAATTAAGCAATTACTTAAATTGAACACTGCTTTGCAAGCCAGAGGGAAAGTCTGTCGACGGTGCGCGAAGTTAAGTGCACGTTTAAATGCAGCGCATAACGAGCTTCGGACAGAACAGCTTTTTACACAAGGGAACGGTTCGGTCACACGCGATCGCAAAGTTGGGATTGAATGCGCAATTGTCCAACAATCGCGTTTCAAGATAACGAAAGAAGAACAAGCTGCTGTCCAAGAAAACGTACATTGGTTTCGCCACGAAACAGTTATCTTTATTCTCGCAGCGGCGTTTTCAAGAATCGGCATCCCAATTCGAAGGGCGATCAAAATTCGCCTGAGCGAGAAAAACTCGAAGCTTATTCAAATGTATTGTAATGCGCCGGGGAAAGGTTCGCCGTAGTGAATTCGTTGCCACGGTTAGCCTTGTTTCGGGACGAAGACAAAACGTTCGAACAAAACGGTCCGACGATTCGGATGCATCTGACGTCGTCGGTAGTTACAAACGTGAGTGCACCCTGAGCCACGAGGTTTCACCACGCATACCGAATCGCAATTAAAGGAAATCTTGCGCGCCGCGCTTACGCGAAGGAACGTGGAATTTCGCTCGCTCGGTTCTGGACGTCTATCTTCTGGGACGTCGCCTTGCGGTCTTTTACGATTCTTAACTGGGAAACGCGATCGAAGAACATTGATCGAATCAACAATGGGTAATTGGGGAAAATCTGCCAATTTGATAACAAAGATAACTAAACCGCGGATTTTGATGCGAATTCAAATTCTTGTTAGTAAAGCAAAAAAAAAAGCAGAACTATGGGCACTACCAGGCATTCTAAAACGCACTTTGAAAGATTTGTATGTTTATTCATATTAAGTGCATATCCGGTGCAATGCTGCAGCTTTAAATTTTATATAAATGCACGAGAGGCCGCAGTCTAAAAATAACAGTTGCTCGCCGAAAAGGAAATATCGCCGCCATGAAATTGCACTAAACTGGAAGCCCACTTGCTCGACGGTTAAGAACCTGATTACATAATGTCCTGTGAAATTTTCGCCCGCTAAATGAACGGCGGTTTATCGAAATATCGATGCCCGATAAAAAAAAAAAAGACTGCGACGAGCGGGGCATCCGGTAAACGATTAAAATTCTGCCGCGTTAACGGAGACGGCAGGGGCTCAATAGTCCGACGACGACGCGGTGGCACGATGATCGATACCGCTCGCAGGACACGAGTCGGCGTGGCATTAACGGATCAACGGCGCGGAAAGTGTAGCGGCGTAAAAAGGCCTGATCGCGGAAAGAGGCCGCCGCCGGTATCGCGATTAATTGGATCGTACGCCTCGTTGCTGCGGCCCGAAACACGAAACTACGTGCCTACATCTACGCGATGTTAAACGATCGATAACGAACCGACCCGCGATTGAAAGAATTCCGTTGTTAAGATTCGACATTCGGCTGCTGTCGCTGGAAAGGAAAAACGGGAGCACTAAAAATGTACGGCGCCACTTGAACGATCCGCACGCGACGGTGTTGTTCGCTCAAATTTCGGAAGTCCGTTAATCCGTGGATCAATTTTTTTTTATTATTAGTGATTCATCGATTTGAAGTTTCTAGAATGACTTTCTTTTTCTAGCGATGTTTTATGTTTGTGATCATGAATTTTTAGGGCAATGTAGATTTATGGCAATCGACTTTTCTTAGTGGAGATGCTGTGGAGCCAACGTTGCGTCTACTTTGATTACAATTCTGTGCATTATTAGCACAGCCAGAACTGTTAATTATAATGACCGATTATCGAATGAATTGTGATACCTTGTTACATGAATATTTAAACCGGTAGACATTTCTCATCGGTGTCAACTTGTTACGAGATTCACCATTTTTTAAATATCATGCAACATACCACTATTTAATATTCACACTATTTTCTGCAGCTTCATTTTCGGCAGGAGCATAAGCAATAGAACCAGATGATGTAATTAAGCTGCTCAAGACTATGGAAATTAAATCACCGTCAGATATTTATATAAATGTAACAATTCCGTCATTTTTGTTGTTGGAAAGAGAAATAAATATGAAACATAACTCCAAGACTCATTCAACCAGTTAGATTATTAGGAATTATTGCAATACGAATTATCATGTAATTCACTTGCATTTTCTTTAAATATAGATACATAAGTATGAATAAATATCTAATTGTAAGCATTCCTACATGATTCATAAGAGAAATATCTGATTAAATCATACACTCTATTAATTAATCTTTATATTTTCTCAATTCCACCATTAATTGTCAAAATTCCTTCGATATCGAAAGATCAATGGCCCCTAGATCCTACTTGCGCACAATACGGATTCTCGTGCAAAAGCGCGATCGCAGAAAGATCGAGATCGAAACGCGGTGCACTCCGTCCAACCGTTTCCGGTAGAACGCAGGATTCCGCGTGCAGTAACGACGATCGTAAACAACGAAGCTGCCGGACGTAAAACAACCCACCTTTCTCACAATAGGCGCCCTCGTAATCGCCGGACCTGCACTCGCAGATCGGCCCGCTGTCCGTGGAGATGCAGATTCCGCCGTGCTGGCATGGATCACGCGTTTCACAGGCGTCCGTCGTATTGGCTGTCATCGAGTTACGTAAACTCTGCAACAGACAATGGGAAGCAACGTTAACGTATATCCGCTAGCAGGAGAGCGAACCCCCCGTGGCGTGCGATCGCAGCGAACGGAAAGCAATGAGCGATCGATACCGATAGCGACTCCCCCCCGAACAGAGGGTCGAAACACGTAGAGAATCCGGTTCGGTTCCGGGAAGGGTATGTACATTTCTATCCCTTCCCTTCGCCTTTTTAAAGCACACATCCGGCCAACATTTCGATTAAATGTTTCAAACAAATATTGCGATACGTCTCAAAGATTGCGCTTCACCAACGGAACGGCAGGAATCTCTTTCAGAGCGTCTACTCTCCGTTCCCAAACGGTCACAGGCCGATCGACTAAACGCTCGAGCACAGCCGGCGCAGGGTAACGTAAAAGAGCGGCACGGCTGACCTCCTGACCCAATACGTGCGTCCGCGGAGACCTTTTCGAGCGCGGGCGAGTGGAGAAGTTCGCGGTCCCACCCTCGGTTTCCGAGAGAAGAAAAGGGTCGCGCATGTAGGCCGCGTCTCAATGAAACCGGTTCATTTAAACACGAATTACTCCCCCGCGAGGCTGCCAAGGAGGAGCAAAGGGAAGATACGGGCGACCGAGAGAAATTGGACTGAAAATAATGGGGTCCAACGTGGACTGCGTGAGATTGCAAGTGCTGCAGACTGGCGACGATATTCCGGTTAATTAAAGTGCGTCTCGTCGAAGGTTTATGCAGGTTGTGTAAGATGGTCGTTCCCTGCTCGCTCGTACATTTCATTCTTTTCTTTTTTCTTTTTTAATGGAAATCGCGCGAATGCTAGAGCGACGCGGTTATGCCGGTTGTTTTACGAGTTAAACACGCGCGTTTGACTTCTTGGTCGTTGCGGTCTGCGCTCGAGGAGGCTCTTGAAAAATTCGGGGAAGGAGCGCGAGTAAATGGAAACGCTTGTACGCTTGTGCAACAACGATCTCGACGCACACCGTGTTCCTGTTGCAATGATTTTCAAGATTACATCTTGCCGTTTCTCCTTGGACGAATGTTTTACTTGCACCGGTTCGTTGGCCGATCGTATCGTTTTATTAAAAATCGTCGCTGTGTTACGTTCGGTCCGAATTATGATAAACGTAATTAAACTTGTTCCGCATGGCCGCATCTAGATTGCAACGAACACGTTCGCGTATCTCCGTGCACTGTGTCTGTTCTGCATCGAATGATAAGTCAGCATAACCGTAATTCTACTGCAAGTTTGTTTATATTACTATCCAATTAATATCCGCAGACGGTGCACTCGAGTCTAGAGAACGGTTCTCTTTTATCAGTGGTCAATTAAACTGCAGAATGTCGACTGTCGATCAGAAACTACTGGCTCATATTTGAGCTTCATGATGTGGAAGATACATTTAAGAGTATGACAGAGCGCTTATACATTACGCTACTTAAATTCCTATATTAACATACCTTTACTCTGATAATTCGATCCAATTTCGTGAATAAAAACAAATTATAGCACTGTACTCTAACCAGAGATGAATAATGACTGAAAATCTAAGACTGCTCAAATACTAAATAGAATTTCAGACTAATAAATTGCTCGTCAAATATTTAGGCAATGTTTGAAGTAAAAAAAAGGTGGAAATATCTTTCGTATCCATTGGATACTGATACGTTTTACTATCCTATTAATATTCACAGACAGTGCACAGTCTCGGGTTTAGAGAACCGTTCCTGTTTATCAGTGGTTAATTAAACTGCAAAACGTAGACTGCAGATCATAAACTACTGGTCCATATTTACGTTTCATGATGTGGAAGATAATTCTACATCTAATGAATATGCATGTTAGACGTTGCACTTGTTGAATTATTTATTAACATACATTTATCTTGAAACTATAATTCAATTTCGTGTGCCACGAAAAAAAAATGATAAGACTGTACCCCATCCAGAAATGAAACGTGACCGAAAATCGAAGATTATTCAAATACTAGACAGAATTCGAAACTAACGATAAATTGCTCACCAAATATATTTAGAGAACGTTTCAACTAAACAAAGTTGAAATATCTTTCGTATCCTGTTAGATAGTAACGTACCATGTTTTGTTAAATTATAAAACGTATTAACGAGAAGAAGTTCCAGAGCTCCAAAAGCCTGAATCACACAATTATCGCTGATTGAACGAATTAATATAGATATTTAAGCTTGCAGACACTTCTCCGTCGATATTAATTTGTTACAAGATTTCCAATTTTCCAAGTATCATACTACAATCTAATATCAAGCTATTCTCTGCAGCTTCATTTTCGACAGGGTCATAAATAATAGAACCGGATGATGCAGTTAATTACTTCAAAGCGTCGAAGAATATGGAAATTAAATGAACATGCGAGGATACCGTCATTTCAATTGTTGGAAAGAAAGAAAGAGTAATACACAGTTCCAAGAATCATTTAACCAGTCACAATAAATTATCGCAATACAAATTATCATGTAATACACTGTCAATTTCTTTAAATACAAGTAAATACAGACACTTCTCCGTCAATATTAATTTGTTACAAGATTTCCAATTTTCCAAGTACCATACTACAATCTAATATCAAGCTATTCTCTGCAGCTTCATTTTCGACAGGGTCATAAATAATAGAACCGGATGATGCAATTAATTACTTCAAAGCGTCGAAGAATATGGAAATTAAATGAACACGCGAGGATACCGTCATTTCAATCGTTGGAAAGAAAGAAACAAGAATATACAATTCCAAGAATCATTCAACCAGTCACAATAAATTATCGCAATACAAATGATCATGTAATGCACTGTCAATTTCTTTAAATACAAGTACACAAGTATCTCGTATCTACTGGATACTAACATGGCATATTTTGTTAAATGACAAAGCGTGTTAACGAAAAGAAGTGACGGAGCTCGAAACACTTGAACCACAACCACCAACCAGACATAAAGTTGTTTCGCCAGTAATTTCGTCCTGTGGGATAACACGCGGAATCGTAAATTCGGAGCAACGAACAGATGTATCAGAGTGCGCACGGGGCGGCCTATTCCTTCCACCGCTGCAGTGCTCGTTGCAGTTGTACCGCGGTATAAATAAGCTACCCGCCAGATTTCGTAGCAGTTTATTAATTCGATTACACCTTTCTCGTCGCGCTTTGTTAGCGGATCACGTACGCCCACTTGTATCCAGCCGACGGGGTAGCCGTGTTCCGAGACAATTGCGGATTCAGGACGCGGTCCAGGATCATGCGGCGGGATGCGATACGGGGACGCGGAAATCAAATTTGACTTTCCGCTCGGTAATGGTTGTCGCGGACACTCGTGTTATCAGTAACCGTCCTCCGTCGCGATTGAAATTCGAGCAGGAATACGAGACGGTGTTACTTTCGGGGGGGAAATAAGTCATGAACCTGTATCGAAGGTATCGATAGAAACGTTTTATTAATGTGGAAGTATGACAGAGCGTCAAATATAATGAAACGATCACAATTAGACAAATAATAATAAGCTAATAATTATTGTTGGCTGTAATAATTCTTTCTTAAGCACTTCTTTTCTTGATTTATCTTTGTCCGCGGCATCTGATGGAACGATTGAAACTCATTTTATTATTTTATAATCAATTTTAAGGTATTTGATATTTTTACTACTTCGTCTTTTTACTTTCCCCCATTATACCACAATTAAAAACACGAATACTTCAAACCTGCATTAACATACCACAACCATAATTATTACAGTACAATTAATCTTTTTTTCTTTCTACAAAAATCGCAAGATGAACCAAAGTAAACTTCACTTTAATAAACACGCGTAGAAACTTCCTATTACGATTGAAACGCGAAATTACGAAGAAAAAAACGATAATTATGAACAACGTTTGCTATGGGAGAGTGTTTTAGTCATCAGAACATTTGATGTACAAACATGGTCGAAATTGTGGATTCAAGTGAAAACCTTGTGGTCTCATGTTTTCACCCTATCTCACATTCGTGCCCCCTCCTTTATTAAATAGCAGTGGCGGTATTATTATAATCTTTTTCAGGTGTGAGGAAGGAATACTGAAGACTGAGAAGATTAACAAAAATATAGAGATTAACGTAATGGTGGTGATGAAGATGCAGATAAATATAATATCTTATTTGTTACACTTTTCAATCATTGCACAATCATTGTCAAAATTGTCAATGCTGTATTCAAGTAAAAACCTTGGCCCTCATATTTGTATCCCATCCCATTCTCGTACCTTGTCCTCGGTGTCATAGCGTAATTATTAACGAGCGCGGCGGAAACTATGCGGAAAATTGCGGTCGCCCGATTACACGTGAAGAAATTCCAGCAGGGTGGAAAGTGCAAGCAGGTTTCCTGGGGTATGCGTCGCATAGTTACATAAGTATGCTCCCCGGTGCATCGAGCGTATCTATCCCGAAGCACGAACGTATCGAACGTGTTTTCCGCGTGACCGGACAAAATTCGAAGTGCTCGCAGTGTTATTGGAGAACGAGTCAGAATCACAATTTCCAGAAAAGTAACGACTCGGCCGCGAGGACGCTCGAAGCGAAATATTTCCTTTGGCGTGAACGATTCCGCGCGTAAAAATACCAAACGATGAAATGCAATAAACATTTCTACACCCAAGCATCAAGCTTCAAAAACTATATATTAATATCAGCGTAATTCATGAATGCAGTGAAAAAGAGTGAAAGGGTCGAATCGTATGTAAGAGGAATTAGAAATGAATGGATCTAAATATATTTCCACCCTTTCTGCACAGACTTTTCGCTTAGAAGCGAAAAGTACAAGTAAAAGGGCTACATAATAAACTTAAAGAGTAGGTGCAAGAAATATGCTTCAACCGTTTTCAATCAGAATATTAATAAAGGTGGCCATGGTTCTAAAAGCATTAAAGATCATCCTCTTCATATCCACTAGATGAAGGAAACTCTTCTTTAACTGTGAATAGGATCATTTAGTCGTATACTAATCTTGTCGATATTGTTTTTACATTTTTGTGGGAAAATAATGAATCGAAACGAGGTTTAGAATAATTTTAATTTAATTCAAATCTATAATGCTCGCTCTGTTCTTCGCCAACTCACAATTCTCACCACAGACTGTCCTTTCCTCATGCATCCATCCTAAATATACCAATCATTCACTCACATTCTCACATACACAGATTTTGCGATTATCTCTCCTAATATTTCGCTTTCGCTCCTATTTTCATTCGCACTCTCTTTCATTCGCCTGCCGCTTGTTTACCTTTTAATTGATCGACAGATGATCGGCAGCCCTAACTGCCGCATCATTTGAACTTTAACGGCTTAATTTAACTTTTCACTTACTTTAACTTTTCACAACTGATTGTTACGTTAATTTTCAAGTGTCCATCCTGATCCAGTGCTTATTTTGTAGCTAAGACTTCAAAGGGATCTGCAAATATTTCTTTCAAAATTTAAACCCGTGACGGCCTTCATGGAGAAATTTGCAAAAGAAGATTTCGTGCACAATTTTCATAATGAAAAATTGCTTGTCCCAAAAAACGAAAAACGCACTGCGATAGATCGAAGCCTGTAGATTAAAATGAAGGAAAGAAGATCTCCATCGGTTGAGTAATTTCCGAGATAAAAATTCAAAAGCACGGCCTGTTTCCCTCAAAATGGTCAAAAATTGCAAAATTCAAAGGTCCGTGTTTTTTAAAACAATTTCGAAGAAAGCTAAACGATGACTTAAATTCCCCCATAATTTCACATGGACTACAATATATTTCAGTTAGAACAAAATCCCTGATGTCGACGTCAAAGAGTGATCGATTCGGAATTGAATGACCCTTCTTCGTTCAAAAGACAAGAGGTTCGAATCGACACGAATTTTTCTAATTTACACATGGATAATCGCGGCGCTCGATGCCGGATCTAAGCAAGCTCACCGTTCGAACGATCGGAGTACTTTCGAAAAACTGCTGCACTGTTTGGCTTCAGAAAGTGCAGGGTCGAAGACTGGATGCAGCGGATTGTCCGCTACCTTTCGGCCGGTCACGCGGTTTGAACCACACGCTCGGCGACTAACTTGCCTCAAAGGCGCCGTGTCGTTTCATTGAATTTCAGACCGGAACGCGAAACGCAGCCGTACTCGTCGGCCACCTTTGAAACGGATTGCCAACGATATATTGGTACGCGCTTTGCGACCACCTTGGAATTCGGATGCAAGCGGACGCGCGCGGTAAAATAACTCCGACTTCCAGGCTGAGCTTAACTTGTACGCGAATTTTTATTCAAACACTTTCCGAATAACAAAACTGATAATTTATTAATTTCCCTCCCCGTTTATACTAGGAAGCACTTTTCTGTTCTAAAGATAACAAAGCAAGTTACGCGCGGTGCGATAAATTAATGTAAACTATTCTTGGATACGAATCGGGATTTGTCGGGCAAACTGGTCTCAGGATAATCACTGCCGTTCGTGATTCGTCGTACAATCGTCCCTCTGTTCGACGAATATCATGATTATTACGCGCGATATCAATTGTTCGCCGAGGACGAGACGACGGAAGCCGAGACAAGGCTTACCGTAGAACGCGTGCCTTAGCTGCGCTGACTACAAAGTGAAAACGGAGTAATTCGGCTTGGTATGCTAAGTATGCGTTAAGGGGTGTGCTTTCATAAAACGTGCTCGTTAACCGAGAGGGAGAGGTAGTCTCAAGCGCATTCAGTTTGTTCATTTCCCATGAAACGTCCCCTTCCCTTTGTCTTGTTACTACATTCTACATCTTCGTGTTGTACAGTCGCGGTTTTGCTTCGACTCGTTCCAAAACTGTGTTCCTCTACCAAAAAAGTGATGTATGTATGCACATTGTATGCATTTCGTAGATGGACTGGGTGAAATTCGTTCCCGTTAACAGCGTTATGCATAATAATAATTTATTGTAGAATCTTCTCTGGAAATGAAGAGACTCTTAAAGAATCGAGAATGGTAAAACCGTGTCGTTTGCCCATCAGAAATTGTAGCCCGGGATGAATTAACTGTAAACGCCCTGGGAATCTCGCCTTAATGAGACAGGTGCTCGTTAAGATGGCAATTCACGGTGGAAGACACCGTTTCAATAGTGTGCTAGGAATCGCGTCCACGGAACAGCTGCGTTGTTGGTACACGGAGTGAATTACTGGTAACGTTCTAATCACTCGTGTTCATTAACACACGTTATCTATTTGCAGCGTTTGATCATTAGATTTCGATTGAAATTGGCAAAAGCGTTCGGCCCTAATATTACGATAGCATTTCCAAAGAAGTACAAAAGAGAGACATAGTATTCATTCCGCGCTTCATCATCAGATATCTTCCAAAACACCGTTGCCTAGAATTAAATACAGAGAAGAGGGTACGAATATGAGCTACCAAGGTTTTGACCTGAATCCAGCACTGACGAGTTCGCCAATGATTGTGCATCAGGCGTTGGGATGACTAAAACACTCTCCAATAGCGAACGATAGCGAACGTGTTGTACAGTCCTGACTCCTCAATCACCCATTTCCTTTTTGGCACATGTATCCAGTACCCATTTTTCACCCTGCCATTAGTTTCCTTTTCTTTGTTTTCCAGACCACCTCGTGGAAAGATTATTTTCTAAATTCCACAACAGCCTAGCGGTCCTTTTTTGGACTTTCCACCCTCTCTAGTTTTGCTGTGTAAATACTGCTTCTTAGGACAGAGCAGTCAGTATTAAATCACTAACTAGTCAGTAATTAGTCGGTAGTTAATCAACAACTGTTGTAAAATTGTACACTATATATTCTAAAAAAAGCCAGTTTTGTAAAGAATCAGAGTTGTTTGGACGACACACGATAGGGATGCCAATCTACGAAAATGTCTCGTACTCAAAATAGTTCGTCCGGCGATATCAATAACTGGCCATCTCGTAATAGACACGTGCGAATGGGAAAACGGAAGCGAAGCGCAGAAAGAAAAGAGGTACATTGTGTTTCAACAAAAAATAGCAAATAAGATTTTGACTTTATCCAGTCTTCGTCTTCATTCAGACTTACTCTTATTATCATAATTACACAAATGTCTATATTTTTAACCCTCTCATTCTTTAATATTTGTTTCCCACACATGGAGAAGATTAAATAGCACCTTCGATGCCATTTAATAGAGGAGGGAATACGAATATGACATGGGGTAGAAATATGAGACACCAAGGTTTTCACTTGAATCGACAATTTCGACAGTGTTTGTACATCAAGTGATCTGATGACTAAAACACTCTCCCGTAGCAAACGTTGTTCATAATTATCGTTTTTTCTTCTGTTTAATAGATTGTAACGTTTTGCGTTTCAGACGTTATGACTAAAAGCTATCAAACACTCTCCCATAGGAAAAGTTGTTCATAATTATCGTTTTTGCTTTGTTTAATTGACATTTCACATTTCGGTCGTACTAGAAAGTTTGTACACGTGCTTATTAAAGTGAAGCTTGCTTTGGTTTATTTTGTGATTTTTAAAGAAATAGAAAAGCGAGATTTTTCTATAATAATAGTAGTTTTAGTATATTAACGTACAGATTCGAAGTGTTCGTGTTTTTAATTATGGCATAATAGGAGAAGGTAAAAGGACGAATTGGTAGAAATATGCGATACTCGAAGCAAAATAAAACAGCCTCACATTACGATCCTCGTTTTATAATTGATAAGTGAATAATAAAATGAATTGCAATCATCCCTTCACATGCCACGAACAAAGTGAAACAGATGAAAGAAGGGCTTAATCAAATTATTAGAGCCTACAATTATTAACTTATTAATATTATTATCTCTCCAATTGTGTTGCTTTATTATATTTGACGTTCCATCATATTTCCCTCGAAAGCAACACTGTCTCATATTACTACCCGATGTTCCCCCTAGTCCGATTTTGCCGTAATCAAAGAAAGTAAAAAGATCAATAGTTCTGTAAGGTCCGCGATATTCAATTTCCCGAAACTACTTCCCGCGACTTTTTCAATTACGACTATTCTCACTACGCTGATAAATAAAGTGGATAAACCGCCTAATTTCACACCTCAAACAATCGTCACCCGCGGACCGAGTCGTGTAACAAGAAAATTCCACCACTTCATTTTACACCGAGCTCGCGCGCCTAGTGTAAATTTACCAGACGTCGGATATTTGCGTTTCGACAATTTCTCACCGGCTCTGTACGAACGTCAGAGTTACAAGGGCGAGCGGCGGGCGCGGAGTTATCCACCCCGGCGGGTGCCGCGGGTGTATATAATTCTCGTGGGATCTTGGCGACCGAATCGCGGCGTTCGATTCCGTCGCGCGGATACCGCCGTCCCGGCTCGTGACTGTCAGTCGGATTTCGTTGCGCGCAGATGGGGAACGGCGCGGTGGTAAGACGATGTCCCGCGGAAACGAGCTACCGTCGCTGCACAGAAATTGGATGGAAACTCGGCGAGGAGGCGGGAGCGTACATATATTGTAAACTCCGTGACAAGTACCGAAATCGCTTCTCGGTCTACAAACTTTCGTCATATCCCGTCTGTATGCGAACGAGCCGGGGCCACGCGGACGGCGAACACGGGGGCAAACGGCTGGGATTTACGGGGGCGGGCCTCGTTTCTGCTACGTGACGATAAGTGTGCCTAACATTAAGTCCATAAATCTCTCGAACGCCTATCTCATCCCGTTGGACAAAGCTTGGGGTCTGAGCTTTTTTTATCCCCTGGTTGGATTTGTTGATCGATGGACATTCTTCCGGTGGCCCGTTCGTCATCCACGCTTGGATTCCACGTTGGACGACGTTTCTTTCCTGGTTCTTCAAATTCCACGATCGTTCGAGCATGTCGATTTAATGTTATGCGCGGTGTAGTTTCATTAATAATGGCTTGATTAGACTATACGAATGTACAATAGTGAACAATGTACACGTGTGCATTTTAATTAAACTATGAAATAGGTAGGGAATTTATTCAGAAGTTAGATTTTTGTTTAACGTCGTACGACAGGATTGATGTAGCAAATGAGGTATGCTAACAATTATTGCTCAATAATTACATAGAATGCTTTCTCTGTACGTAAACTCGTCAGTGAAGGCCTTTGCTAATTTTGCCAGCGGGCGTCTCGAAACTATAATTATCAAATGATACCGATTAGAGTAAATTCTACTTTCGTTTTCAGAACTTCAAGTCGTATACTTGAATGGAAAACTGGACGGGTTCCATTTACACAGATTACATTCCCGGATTGAATATTAGTATGGCATCATAGGCCACGTTTCATACTGTAAAAGCAATCTGCGGATAAGTTTCGAAGCTGGGCGCGCATTCGAGACTGCTTAGCAGTTTCACGAAACGTCCGTTAAACACTAAACTTTCGTCATATCCTTCGTGCAAAGGATCCCGGCTAGGGATCCAGCTTATGTACTTTACGTGACGATACGTCTGATAGCGCATTCTGAATAAAATTACGCTGCACGATGCATCGAAAGCAAACCGCACGTAAACGTGCGATCTCGTTTCGGTGTACATACGTCTCGCGGCGAATGTTCTTACGCTAAGCAACACCATTTCCCGTAAGAAACTATGGTGGAACATGTTATTAATGACGGTATAATTTAATATGCACCCGTTTATCGCTTTGCTCCCTTCCCATGCAGTTTACAGTCGTGGAAGTTGATGTATGGAATTGTCTCGTGTATGGAACTTACACACTTGTTTACAGAGTTATCGTATTTATTTTACGTTCGTGTTATTTATTTATTTAAGGTATTCGTGCAAGCGTAACAAGAATTCTCGTAATTATTACATTGTATTTAAGACAACAGTCTTTGTATTTATATTAAATTACTAATTATAAATATCTATATTTTATATTTATAGAGTGTAATACCTTAGTTCATTTTTGCATGATTATGAATCACCTATTTCTTAACTTTGGGAGTACTTAATAGTAGTTTGAAAGAAAAGTTTATTTATTCCCAGCAGCAATTTTATTACATTATATTTAAAGCAGCAGCCCTTATATTTATATTAAATTACTGATTATAAATATCTATATTTTATATTTATAGAGTGTAATACCTTAGTTCATTTTTGCATGATTATGAATCACGTGTTTCTTAACTGTGGGAGTATCTAATAGTAGTTTGTAAGAGAAGTTTATTTATTCCCAGCAGCAATATTATTACATTATATTTAAAGGAACAGCCTTTGTATTTGTATTAAATTACTGATTATAAATATCTATATTTTATATTTATAGAGTGTAATACCTTAGTTCATTTTTGCATGATTATGAATCACGTGTTTCTTAACTTTGTGAGTACCTAATAGTAGTTTGGAAGAGAAGTTTATTTATTCCCAGCAGCAATTTTATTACATTGTATTTAAAGCAGCAGCCTTCGTATTTATATTAAATTACTGATTATATGTATATATCTATATTTCATATTTATAGAGTGTAATACTTTAGTTCATTTTTGCATGATTATGAATTACGTATTTCTTAACTTTGTGAGTATCTAATAGTAGTTTGTAAGAGAAGCTTATTTATTCCCAGCAGCAATTTCATTACATTATATTTAAAGCAGCAGATTTTCTATTTAAATTAAACCACTGATTAGAAAAATCTATATTTTATATTTATAGAGTGTAATACTTCATTTTTGTATGATCGTGAATCATTTATTTCTTAACTTTGTGAGTAATAGTAATTTGGAAGAGATCTTTCATTCCCAGTAGCGTGCCACGATTTTTATTGCAGCCCAAACGTGGCACACAGCACGGAATCATATTAAATCCGTGTTATAATCAATAATACGAAACCGCGGCCAAAATATTCAGTCTTCAATTCACCAGTTTTGTCCAGCAAATCGCTATCAACCACCGTGCTCGGTAATTTTTGTCATTTCGCCACCACAGTTCACCTCATTATCTTTCGAATTCCATCCAAGCCTATACAAATGCTCGTTATAACCGCATGCATACATAACGAGGGGCGGAAGAAAAAAGAAATGCAGAACGAGATAGAGAATGAAGATTGAACGACCGATATCGCTGTTTGCAGAGCTGTCGGGCGTATTCGTCTAGCTCCTCGAACTTTCACAATTTACAAACTCTCGTCAAACATTTATCAAAGGTGCTCGTCTCGTCGTTTCGTTTAGCTTCTGCTCGCCGGCGCGCCCGGCAACGTGGGCCGGCTGGGGAAACGGGGAATTGAGAATTCCCTTTCGAAACTCCGACGACGGATCGCCACGAAACAAGGAGGGCTCGGTCGAGGGTGCAACGCGGATGAAATTATTCCCGTGTTCCACGGCCGGCTGTCGCTGTTTAACCCCGCCCGCGTCTTTGCTTTTCGTCCCTTCCGTGCTTCGACTCGGCGCGGAACGAGTTGACTCTGTGCAGCGCTAAAACACGACGTCCTCGAAATAACTGCGTCGAGATTTTCAGGGTGAAGGGCTGCCCGTTTAATGGATTCACCCTTTAGAAAGAAAAGTGCACTTCATATCGTATTCCCTTGCCCTCGTTCAGCTTTTTGAACGTCGGCTAATTCCACGTGCACTTTTTTCGTTTTCTTGGGAAAAACGTTTGACAACCAGCGTACAGAATTTTATGGAACTACAGGTCTCTTATATAGTAATTTTAGTGGTCAATAAAAAAGATGTTCAATATCGCTGGCAATATGAGGAAGCTACTGTTGTTAAAAAAATTTATTACTTTTCCTTGCATCAGCCTTAATACCAGTGCTAGCTGCTCCTTTTTAAAAATGCACAAACATTTTATCTTTTTTTTTTTTAACAGAATTGATTGCTGGACTAGTTTTTACGAAAGTTATTAGTTTTGTTCTTAAGAGATCTTGAACGTCGGCTAAGTTCATGCACCTTTTTCAGGGGAAGAATGATAACCAATGTATAGAATTTTCAGAAATAAAAAGAAAGGCAACTAACGTTCAAAAATGTATTATTTTTCTTCACACCAGCCTCGATACCAATGGCAACTGCTCTTTTTTAAAAGCACACTGGTAGCATAAAACATTGTACTTTTTTAACGGAATTTATTACTGGACCAGTTTTTACGAAAGTTATTATTTTTCCTCTTAAGAGATCTTGAACGTCGGCTAATTGCATGCACCTTTTTTAGGGGAGCAATGATAACCATTGTACAGAATTTTCTGAAATTACAGGTTTCTTGTATAAAAAGGCAACTGACGTTCAAAAATGTATTATTTTTCTTTACAGCAACCTCGATACCAATGGCAACTGGCTCTTTTTTAAAAGCACACTGGAGGCATAAAACATTGTACTTTTTTTACGGAATTTATTACTGGACCAGTTTTTACGAAAGTTCTTAGTTTTCCTCTTAAGAGATCTTGAACGTCGGCTAATTGCATGCACTTTTTTTAGGGGAAGAATGATAACCATTGTATAGAATTTTCTGAAATTACAGGTTTCTTGTATAAAAAGGCAACTGACGTTCAAAAATGTATTATTTTTCTTTACAGCAGCCTCGATACCAATGGCAACTGGCTCTTTTTTAAAAGCACACTGGAGGCATAAAACATTGTACTTTTTTAACGGAATTTATTACTGGACCAGTTTTTACGAAAGTTATTATTTTTCTTGTCAAGAGATCTTGAGGCAGCGCCGCCGACAAATCGTTCCAACGCGTTCTCATTATTCTGCACGTCCTCGGAGGTACTTCAACTCCGACTACGTACAATTGGAGTGGGCCCAAAGTTGGATATACAATATACCTCGCGCCCTTTATCGCGAAAGTACCGCGAACTGCGAAACTATCGCGTTACCGTGTCCGAACAATCGGGGCTTCATTACATTCTTTTCGACGACCGGGCAACCCTTGAAAATTCAAATTAACACCGCAGCAATTTCCCAATTTTCCAACAAAACACCCAAACTTCCCGCGCGAATAAAAATTAGAACAAAGTTCGTTTTTGTAAATTATCCTTGGCTGTGTCTAAACAAAAATATTTTAACAGATGCGACTTTTTCACAAATTCTCCCTGCTCTGCAGCTTTAATTTATTTTTTTTTTGTGTTAAATCACCAGCCTCTTCTGGCTGATATAATTAAATATTCTGTACGATAATCGAGCCGTTTCAAGATTTCATTGGCCAATTATTGCGCAACACGCAAGCGTGCTCTTTGCTTGAGAAATGAAGCACGCTCGATGGGACGAATCGGTGATCGAATACGCTGGTTAACAAAATCCTAAAATTTCGGCACGTCAAATTCTACTATTTAAATATAAACGCAGGCGCGAACCGTCGTTGTACAATGACTGTGCTTTGGTTACAGCCCGTACAATGATCGTGATACGATAATTAATTTCTCGCGGGAAGCTCTCGTTAAGGCTCCTCGTTTGAATATTTTATATTAAACGAGCGGTCGAACCTTTTCATTGCAACTTGGTTGAAATTAATTTAAAAAAAAAAAGGACACGTTTGCTGTTATGCATTACGCTAGTAAGTGTTCAGATAAAAATGTTTCACGATACTGCGCAACGGGTATCTCTACCAGCGTGTGCGGTGTTTCAATATTTTCCGCGTTGAATCCGGACGAAATCGTTCGATTCCACTCTGTATTCAGCTTAACCCAGTGACCTATATCGCGCGCGCGTACATGCATGCCGGAGAAAGCACGAAACAACGATCCCGTCGTCGATAAATTCCATCATCCGTGTATTATCATATGTAACCTAGTCGCGCGTACCAGCGGCGATAAAAAAAAAAGGCTGAAAAATAGTTAATACCCAACGGAGGGACTTCTGCGCGTAAAATGTCGGCAGCGCGGCGAAGATCGATGGCCCAGAACGGTCGGGGCGGCTGCTCTATGGAAGTTTCGAAAATTACGAGCGCGACGCGGCTACGGAATATTGTATGAGAATTACTATTACGACCGTGTCGTTGGATCACGAGTATCAGTCTTGGGGAATCGTCCGTAACTGAAATATAAATCGCCGGCACCTTACGTGGCGAGCCAAGATTACACACGCGACACGTTAGGATCCTCGGGAAAAGGTTTATGGAATCGCGCACTCCAGTTTATATTCGTGTCGAGAATTATGATAATTATTGCATTTGAAATTGATAATTGATTCTGAGATCGTTAATTGAAACGCCATCCGCTATGAAGTACTCGAAAACTATTTCATTCATTTACGGACGGTGCTGGCAGTACCGTGGCGAACGCAGCCCGGTATAATTGCTCCCTTAGCTGCGACTAATTAAGCGCAGCCCCGTTGCGGTCCACGATCGGATCACTCGCGCAATCTCGCGAATATACTTGAAACGAACGGAATACATATTGAGCAGTCGTTCACCACCCTCCTCCTTTTCCCATGAAAATCGTTCAGTGGGACGTCGATCTGCGATCTTGTATCGCTCTTATACACGCAGCCCAATTAATAATATGAAACGTAATAATACTTGAATACATTCAAAGTCATAGGCAACATAATGTAATTAGCTTGAAATTTGTTTGATTAAACCAACGCAACGAAATCAACTTGACCAGCCTATTGATTTAACCTTCTTTAAACCCACCACATAATTTAGTTAATTAATGAAAAACGAAGAGAGGACAACATCCTTCAGCTACTGAAACACAACTTCTGTGTAAGAGTGCGTTTAGACCGAACGTACGAATTCGCCCTCCACTTCCACAAATTCGTACACATTTTGTTTTATTGTTTCTGGATTGAAATGAGTACGATTTTTTTTTCAGGAATGTGGAGCGGACGGACAAATTCGTATGTTCGGTCTAAATGCAGCGCAACAAACTTTCTCCGCGATCAACTTGACCAGCCTATTGATTAACCTTCTTTAAACCCACCACATAATTTAGTTAATTAATGAAAAACGAAGAGAGGACAATATCCTTCAGCTACTGAAACACAACTTCTGTGTAAGAGTGCGTTTAGACCGAACGTACGAATTCGCCCTCCGCTTCCACAAATTCGTACTCATTTTTTTCTTTGTTACTGCCGGATCGAAATGGGTACGATTTTTTTTAGGAACGGGGAGCGAACGAACCGATCCGTATGTTCGGTCTAAATGCAGCGCGACAAACATTTTCCGTTAAACCAGGGAAGAAAGCGTTCCGAAAGTATCCCTCGGAATTAGCGTTCGAATGAAATTCGATCGCGCGTTGCGCCCGCCCGCTCCGTAGCCAAATTTCTAATTACGCCCGCTCCTCTTTCTTTTTTCTTTCTTTTTGTTTTTTTTTTTTGCAAATTATCGCGTCGTTATTCAACGGGTCCGTGCCGACAGGCTCGTTCAACTTCGGCCTATGCGCAGCCAGACTTATTACGAGCGTGATTACGAAAGTTGTCAACTTGATTAAGCGTTCCGCTTCGACGGAAGTTACCTCAAAGGGGTAATCGTGCGAGGTGTCCGCCCGAAGGCACGGCCGAAACTTTCTTGAACTACCGCCCGACGGAGATTGGAAGAGTGATTTTCGGTGCTGAGCGACGACGAGGGGATGGGTAGGCGGAGGGGGTCGAACGTTTATTTCGTTTCCCATGAATAAAATATTCTGCAAGCTCGCGAGATAATTGCAACGAATGCTTGAAGGATCTGTGAAATTTGCAAACGGGCGCTCATTGCGGTCTACTTTGTTCGAGCGACGAGGGATAGAATAAAAATGTAGTTTAAGGAGAATCTCGGAAGAATACATATTGTAGATGGCAGAATTATTTATTTGAATACAATTATGAATTCCAGTATACTAACACTGTTTCCTGTAACAAACTTTGAACATGTTATGATGCAGCATGGTGTTAGTAACAATATAATTTAATATTCATCGCTTTGCTTCCTACCTATGCAGTTTATGGTATAGGCGGGAGCTACCGTACTTATTTTACATTCGTGCTATTTATTTCTGTGCCTAAAGTATTGATGAAAGTATAATAAGAATTCTCGTAATTCCAGTGTATTATATTTAAGACACAAGCCTGTGTGTTTATATTAAATTACTTGTTATAAAAATCAGTGCACTTTTGCATGATCCTGAATCACTGTTAAGTATCCTGATTGGCGAACGCTGAAATTAGCGTTTTCCAAACAGGATCCATCTCTCATGGAAGGGGACCGACACGAAGCGTCGAGAAAGGAAAACAAATTGCGAAGCTAATCAGTTTTTAACAAAACACTCGCACGAGTAGTACACACTTGGCAACACCAAACACAAAAACTTCAACGTCTCAATCTATCGTTTATAGTAGGTTATTAAAGAATCGTCGTTCACGATTTCGTCATCGTTTACCTTTGTCGAGTAGTTAATGCATAGTTTAATCGTTTAGCGGTCGTACAACAGATCATTTCTCACATCCCGACCATACACACAAATTCCGATCATCCTTATCCTCGTAAAGAGCGTAAGGAAGTCGCGAATTCAACGGTACCGAAATCATCTTCAGCCAGGAACTTACAACTCGCGGTGATCCGACCTGCAAGGGAGGCTCGCGATCGCGCCGCAGATACGCGACGAAACAATCACGTATTTCTTAACTTGACGAGTAACAGTCATTTGGTAGAGGTGTTCATTCATTCCCAGCAGCGTGCCACGATTTTGATTACTGAATTGATTTTGTAACAAATGATAGGAAGAAAAGATGTCACGAGGGTTTGTAAAATTTACAAAGGACCCTCACCGAAGTTTACTTTCCGAGTAGCTAAAGATACGATAGAAATGTAAGTTTGAGACGAATGCGGGAAGAACGAATAATTATGGATGGCAGAATTATTTATTATCTTCAATTATCGTACGCGTAATATCTTCCAGTACGCGAACACTATTGTCCAATCGTTCGCGCGGAGATTTCCGCCGCCGAATTTTCCGCTCCGTCGCACATTTCCCTTATCGCCCCTCGTCGTTTCTTCGCTGCGAGAAACGAATACAATCGAGGGGGGGGGGACCCGATTAAATCCTTATCACCGAAGCTACCCACGCGTTCTAAAATCGCATTTGCCCCGATGGAAACGATCCAAAGTCCCCGTTTAACTGTTTCACCGGTTACCCCGCGCCGTTAGGGAGGAGTGAATGAAAACTGAAGAGCGTTCTGTCCATCGTTCGCCCGGCCATTGCTTTCCGATCCAAAAGTATGCACCAGAAGGGGCAGGTGAATTTGTTCTGAATTAACGAAAGCCGTGTCGCGCGGGACGTGGCGTGCAATTTGCTGGCAGTAAAAATCTTTTGAACGCGCCCTCCTGCGGTTGGAAAATTCTGGTCTACCGGCTTGCGGGAACATTCCTCGTCGTCCCATTATCTCCTTTCCTCTGGCCGGATGGAGGAACACTCCACGGCGAAAAATCTGGCAAGCCGGTTTTTCGACGACACTTTAATCAGTCGCGAGAAGTCAGTGGAATCAGTATTATTGCAATAATCCGATGCATAGAATAAAAGGTGCAATATATTGCTGTCACTTTAAGAGCAGAAAAGCGTAGAATTTGGTTAAAAAAAGAACAATTAACGTGGTCATTGGGTCTCCTATATTGCTCCACTCGCGAAATAATTAATCTCGTCAAAGAGAGCTTCGTCCAATTCTGGACCATTCTCTAGCAGCTTCAATCACACATATTTTATATCAAGAAGCTGTCAGAGAATGGTCCGGAATAGAAAGAAAGCTCTCTTTGGCGCAATTAATTATTTCGCAAGTGGAATAGTGAAGGAGACTCAAATGATCCCAATTGTTAATAAAATTCTAGTTTTTCCATATTTTTCATAATCAATTCTCTATTTCATATACAAATTCTATATTTTTCTGTTCATTAAGCGACAGCGATATATTGCGTTACTTTATTATTGACGAAATAATCGTTCCTCTCTATAAAGTATGATAAACTCTTCCCTCCTTCGTATCTCCTCGTTCTAATTGCATAAAATCGCCCCCCCCCCCCCCCCATAGCCGGCAATTTTAACGAATCTTACATCAACAGGCAGTGGCCGCGCAGTTATTTAAAAGTATAATGTTTTTCAGATTCGAGCGCGCGCCGTCCTTAAAATGCCGGCGAATCCAGCAAAGCGACGGAACGGCATGCGACGACGAGCATAACGATATGCAAAGCTGCCGGTGTGAAGCTAGACCACGATCCTGGAGGCACGTTACTCTGGCGTGTAATAATTTCCTCAAGGGTTTGCTGGTTAGGATGTGACTCGCGAGATTGCGGAATCCACCGACGGGTTTCCGTCACGGTAATCCGTGCTGGTTCACGATGTAACGTGGAAGACGTCGATGCGAGCGCGACGGCAACCGACGCGACTTTATGCACGGGGTTAGTTTGGGAAATTGTCTCCTCGTCTGCTAAGCTAATAAGTTGCCGCGCCGAATTTCAGAGATTACTTTGAACATTCGAGCGGAACGAAAAACGGGGTAGAGTCTTTTTGCGAGTGACGACAGTTTATGGGCAAATTCTACATCCCAAGTCTGACGACGTTTCTTTAATTCCAAACGCTCGTAATGATTATTAAAAGAAATAATAAATGACTGATACTATCCTTGAATGCATTATTAGGTAGAGTCACAAGTAACCTCCGTTTTGTATGACACATTTATTTTGTTCTCATTAAATAACAAAATTATATTAATTTATTATGTATTCACCACTATTATGTATAACCTTCTCCCATCTTCCTGGCAGTTTATCAATTCCTTCCTTGTAAAATGTGGTTGGTTTGGAAGAAGTTTTCGACAGCCTGACCGACTTGCTCTTCAAAATTGAAGGGTTTTCCGTTCAAAAAGTTTTGTAAGGAACAGAAAAGGTGGTAGTCTGTGGGAGCAACATCCGGGGAGTAAGGTGAATGTGGTAAAACAGGCCATCCAAGCTCAAGAATTTTTTCTTCGGTCACCCTTGCTGTATGTGGTCGCGCATTGTCGTGTAAAAGAATAACGTTTTCGCGATTGACAAGGGCAGGACGCCTTTCATGGAGTTTCCCTTGCACTCTTTGCGAATGCTGAAGGAAGGAAGGTATCTATCCGCAGTAATCGTTAAATTTGACTTCAACAACTCGTGGTGAATTATTCCTTGACAATTCCATCATACGCGCAATAAAATCTTTCTGCCATGGATGTTTGCTTTCGGATCTGGTAGGGGTGGTCGATCCTTATCAAGCCGCTGTCTTTTGCGGACTACATCGTCATAGGTAACCCATTTTCCATCGCCTGGTACAATCCTGTTTAAAAAGGATTCAGTTTTTACCTGTGAAAGCAGACTTGTGGCGATTGACATGCGATCTTCTTTATTCCGTTCACTGAGATTGTAAGCTACCCATACTCCTAACTTGCTGACTTTCCCTAATTTTCTCCAGGTGGCGGCTAACACTTGATTGCGATGTATTCAATCTTTCCGCTATACCTCTTGTCGACTGACGTGGATTTTGCTCCAATATTGCCTTTAAAAGGTTGTCGCCAACGTCGGAAGGACGTTCCGCCCTCGGTTCGCCTTTTAAGGTCGTATCTCCAGAACGGAATTTTATAAACCAATTTCCAACTGCCCGATCAGTTATTAGTCCTTCACCATATACACTGCATATTTTTTCAGCTGTCGCCTTAGCACTATTGCCTTGTTTCAATTCCCAAAGCGTTACACGACGAATATGTACTTTTTGGCTCTCCATTTCAGAGATTTAGAAAACAGTTTAACGTAACGTGTATCACACAAAACAGTTGACAAAAGACTAACCGAAGCCTCGTCTATATAGCGAAAACAGAAACTTGTCCCGGTAACTCATAGCGAGTAGATACGAGCAATAGATTCTACTTGGCTGCATTGGAAGTTACTTATGACTCGACCTAATATTATTTAAATATATAAGCAGAGGCTAGGATAAAATTTCACAGCGTTGGCTATCGAACGGAAACCGCTCTTGATAACTATAATCCTGCAATAGTTCCGCGAAGAGGTGGTTCGCCACGTTTGCACAGCTCCGTAGATTGGAAACTATAAAACGAAGAAGCGGGAGAAGATCGCCGCGTTTCCTAGTCTCGACGTAGCGTGACACGGTCGCACTTAGAGTTTACAGTCCGATTTACACGAGCCAGGTTCCGGTAAAGCAGATTTCAAACAGTCGTCAGCCCGCAGCTGTAAAACGCTTAAAGCTCTGATATATCGGCTTTCGCGTCTCCTGGGTTCTTTCCCTCGATATATTATGTTACATAAAATTTCGTTCCAAAGCCGCATCTTCTATGGAATCTCTTATACCTGATACTCGGAGCTGATATTTTCGACGAAAATTGGAGGAAAAGCACGTTGACGAAACGATACGAATGTAGAACGTGTATTAATAAGCGTGTATATCAATTTCTTGTATTTCTTTTTTCGCATTTCATTAATTTTTGTATGATTTTTCTGAATAGATTAATGTACAATAAACTAGATCCGCATAATTTCTACTCCTCTGCTGCCGCTTTTGTAAAGCTTTCGGCTACTTGCTCCCTTGAGACAGAATCAACTTTTCCATGATTAAATCCGTTCATCCTCTTAGAAGTGATAATAAAAGGTGTCACAGGTATGTCACGAATATGAATACGAAACGTTCCCTCCAACGTTCTCTTTCTTTCTCCATCCCGCGTCGCCGGCTGATACCGTTTTCTTCGACCTGATTTTTCCTTCGAGAAAGATTCTTCCTGCTATCATCGCGGTCCGTTTCATAACACCTGTTACGCATTTTATTCCTTTCCCCTTTATCTCAGCCGGTTCATTATTTCCCTTATGCAACGGACGCAAGCGCACCGATCCCTTTCGACATAATACGCATAGTGGAATATATATTTCACCTTTGTAAACGTTCAATATAATATCTAACAGATGTTTCACGAACAGAGGCAAATATTTTCCAATTTCGCACGTCCGCCAAAGATCAGCATCCGCTCTTGCACAGCTTGTCTGTTTCCTTAAAATCGCAATGTTCGCGTATACCACAAAATGTAATACCTGCAATCCTGTCATTGTTCGTAGCAAAAAAAAGAAAGAAGCTTTGCGAATGCATGCACGGTCCATCTCGTACCCTCGTCTTTGTATCATTCACGCGGATAGTGTTTCAATTAGTTCCTCTGGGTCGCTCGCGATTTCACTTGCGACCAGATAAAGCGAAAGCACCGTCCCTCGCGTACACGACTTTTATCTCCCGCCCAGCCAGCAGCTGCATATACATACAACGCGAGAACAATGTCCACAGACCCTTGCGCCAGGGACAAGCGTCTCTAGACGGCCGGGCATTGTTCCGCGAGCCCTTCGAGTGTGTCTTCATCCCCCCGTGCCCGTTTCCTCACCCTTCAAGAACTTCTCTACGTCCGTCGTGTACGTTTCTTCGTCCCCTGTTCACCATTGCGGACGAGGCATGCTTCCTTACTAGTTTCACAGCTGCGCGACGAACGGCCGGACTGCCATTGAATCCCTGGAGGGACATTCATTTGCATACAAAGTATATCTATTTATTTTCCATTGCACTCCTCATTGTAACCGTCAGTCGTTTCGTTATCGTTTCATCGAACCAAATGCGGCGCGATTTACTAGTCGGACGAGCAAATTTTACAAGTGCGAGCAGTGTTATGTATAATTTATAATGTTCAGTTTAATATTTTGTATGTAATAGATGCGGAGGCGAAGTTGAATGGTGTAACGCAGAAAATCCACAGTAAAGTGATTTCTGTTATTATTAGGTCGAGTCATAAGTAACCTACCAATGCAGCTAAGAAGAATCTATTGTTCGCATCTACCCGCTATGAGTTACCGGGACAACAAATTTTTGTTCTCACTATACAGACGAGGCTTCGGTTAGTCCTTTGTCAACGGTTTTGTGTGATACACGTTACGTTAAACTGTCTTTTTAATCTCTGAAATGGAGAGTCAAAAAGTACATATTCGTCGTGTAACGCTTAGGGAATTGAAACAAGGCAATAGTGCTAAGGCGACAGCTGAACAAATATGCAGTGTATATGGTGAAGGACTAATAACTGATCGGGCAGTTGGAAATTGGTTTATAAAATTCCGTTCTGGAGATACGACCTTAAAAGGCGAACCGAGGGTGGGACGTCCTTCCGACGTTGGCGACAACCTTTTAAAGGCAATATTGGAGCAAAATCCACGTCAGTCGACAAGAGGTATAGGGGAAAGGTTGAATACATCGCAAACAAGTGTTAGCCGCCACCTGGAGAAATTAGGGAAAGTCAGCAAGTTAGGAGTATGGGTAGCTTACAATCTCAGTGAACGGAATGAAGAAGATCGCATGTCAATCGCCACAAGTCTGCATTCACAGGTAAAAACTGAGTCCTTTTTAAACAGGATTGTACCAGATGATGAAAAATTGGTTACCTATGACGATATAGTCCGCAAAAGACAGCGGCTTGATAAGGATCGACCACCCCTACCAGATCCGAAAGCAAACATCCATGGCAGAAAGATTTTATTGCGCGTATGGTGGGATTGTCAAGGAATAATTCAGCACGAGTTGTTGAAGTCAAATTTAACGATTACTGCGGATAGATACCTCCAGCAGTTGCAGAGAGTGCAAGAGAAGCTCCATGAAAAGCGTCCTGCACTCGTAAATCGCGAAAACGTTATTCTTTTACACGACAATGCGCGACTACATACAGCAAGGGTGACTGAAGAAAAAATTCTTGAGCTTGGATGGCCTATTTTACCACATTCACCTTACTCCCCGGATCTTGCCCCCACGGACTACCACCTTTTCTGTTCCTTACAAAACTTTTTGAACGGAAAAACCTTCAATTCTGAAGAGCAAGTCGGTCAGGCTGTCGAAAACTTCTTTCAAACCAACCACATTTTACAAGGAAGGAATGGATAAACTGCCAAGAAGATGGGAGAAGGTTATACATAATAGTGGTGAATACATAATAAATTAATGTAATTTTGTTATTTAATGAGAGCAAAATAAATGTCTGATGAAGAGACGGAAGTCACTTATGACTCGACCCAATATTTCTACGAGTTATACGGTTAACGTCTTAATAAAATTCCGTCCTAACCTAACCTAACCGATTACATCGCAACGAAGAACAAAATTATAACGAATAGAACTCGGTTGACCCCAACTTCTTTCTCTTTTTCTCATCGACGAGACTCCGTGGAGGGTAGAAGCATTTCAATTAACGCAACCGTCCCCTCTATGCTCGTTTCCTCCATCCGCCCCGTTCGGCTGGAGCTTTATCAAGCCGCGGGAAATTTTATCCAACCAATTACCCGCGCGGGGGTTGCATGTTTTTCCAGCTTACACGAAGGAGGACCCCTGGCCCTGTGGCCCGTCCGTTAACGATTCTGTTTACCGCGATAAGATATAGAACCGACGTTAACAGCCCTCGAAACGGCGTAGGGATTAGTACTTTACCCGCCGCGGTTTTCATGCTCCTCCCGTAGCAGAGGTATACGACGTTTCGTTTGGAATTCAATGAACCGCCCCCGACTGATCCATCACCCGGCTGTAGCGGCGGCCGAGCTGCTTCCTTCGGCGATTTTATTACGGCCCGCCTTTCGGGGAGTTTGCATTACCACGGGCGAAACAAATTGCGATAGATTCGTTCTTTCCGTCGCGGCCTACAGAGAACTCGGGGATCGGGAACGTTTCAGGGATGCATGGGACGACGAGTCCCGTACGTGAGTTACGAACGTGGAGAGCTTTAGTGGTCGAGAGCAGGTGGTATTGGATTAGCACGATTTGTTACTCGCGAAGTCGAAAGATTCGAATGTTAGCTTATATAATTTAACAAGGAAGTTACTCTCCCCGGGATTTACGTTTATTAAAACATTTAGCACAATGTTAATATCGGAAGGCTTCCGAGTTGAATGTGAATTGTGCAGATTTGTAAATTTTCTTCTGTGTTCACCAACTGCCACTTATCTAAAGACTCTTGTTGAACAATAAACACTTTATAAAATAGTAAGAATTTCATAATAGCGCCTGCTGCATAGTATAATACGAACCTCGCTGTACATTGAATATCTTCAGACGCTCTTTGGCCAAAAATGATTTCTACCAACGTATATCGCGTATAATAATTTTGTTCAGCTGCTATGGATATAGCAACGAGAATATGCATTGGCCAAAAATGATTTCTAGCAAAGTATATCGCGTGTAATAATTTTCTTCAGCTGCTATGAATATAGCAACGAGAATATGCATAAATGATTGACGAGCACCGGGCTATAGGTATTATACGCACCACCGTGCGTGTCTTTTCGACGCAGAACAACGGTGACACTTAATTAATTTTACGGCTTCCGAATGGCAGTTTCTATGGCCCCATAATGTTCGGGTTAACGAACGGCGCGTAAAGTTTAAAATCCATAACTGCGCTAAATCGCGCTTCGTACAGGGGCGCGTTTGAAAATCTGTGTTTATGAGATGCAAATTAACGCCCACCTCCCCTCCGATGAAGGTGCCGGGGGTTGACCTGAAAACGTAACGAGCGGTAAAACCGGCTTTAAAAAGTGGAAGCATCTTTCTTCCGCCAGACTCGTTTCTCGAAAATAACCAAGTCCGTTAGCGGTGTCGGCGGAGTGTGAATGTTTCCCTTTTGCGAAACGTTTCGCGAAAATCGCTCCGAGAGCTACTTTCAATGACAGTCTCGTTTGGGCGATGACTTTGCTGCGTGGAGGATAAAATATTGCTGGGGGATTCTAACGATTAACCGACCAACGAGCAGACAGTTGTAAGGCCCAGTTTTTGAAACGGACTGCAAAATGAAAATCGTAGAAAAGAGTGTAAGCTATTGGTTCGAGAATGAATTGAATCAATTTCGAATAATGCAGGAGAAACAAATAAATCTGCAATTTAAAGTGCACATGGGTAGATTTAAATGCTTTACGTTTTCGTTTATAGGGAATGGATTGAGCAACCCTGTCCGACAAAACTACCCCATTTTCCCTCATTCAAGCGCACTTAGGAAAATATCAGAGGATCTAGCAATAAACGAACGATCGAGTGCACATGGGTAGATTTAAATGCTTTACGTTTTCGTTTATAGGGAATGAATTAAGCAACCTTGTCCGATAAAACTACCCCATTTTCGCTCTTTCCAGCGCACTTAGGAAGATATCAGAGGATCTAGCAATAAACGAACGATCTCCGAACAGTAAGTTATAAGATCCAGCTTTTGAAGTAGCTTCCAAAATGAAAATCATAAAAAATAGTGTGAGCCATTGATTCTAGGATTAATTGAATCAGTTTTAAATAATTCAAGAGAAACGAATATCTCTCCAATTTAAAACGCACTAAAAACCCCATTCCCCCTTATCCCAGTCCTTATAGAAAATATCGAACAATCCACTGAGCAGATTACTGTATTATTCTACAAAATCAACTGGCTGAAAATAACGGCGAACTAGCTGCACCCAACCAGGCGCCTTATTCTTTCCAACAACTGCAACGCTTTTACCAAAAAAAAAAAACAATGGAGACGTTCTACGAAGGCGATCGTTCTAGGCGTTACGGAGCGTTACATAACAAATCCGTGTAGCCCAGATTACTTTTCTCACGACTCAAATAGCCCCGGGCAGTTTCTACAAAAGGGCAACGCTCACCTTTACCGGCGCCCGGCCTCCCTACCTGAGAGTCTCATTTCGGAGAAACGAACGCGGGGGTGAAAGAGATTCTCACGGGCCTCTATCCACCCTTACGATGATCGCAACGACGCACAGAACTCGCTGAAAGATTCCCATAAAGAGTCCCTTCGCCTTTGCAAGAATGACGAGAGAACGCGGAGATTACGGCCCCCCCCCCGTCTCGCTTTTACTTTATTCGCGTTCATTTCTTCGTTTTCGTTTCGCCTTTTCATTCGAGTGCCTTGCGGCGACAAACACGATGCGGCTCGATGGAAGCAAAAAGCATCGGCACAGAAAGGTGGAAATATGCATTTCGCACACTGATTCGACTATCACGTCGACGAGCCCCGAATCGAAGGGCGACTTTCAAGCTTCCCCCTCTGGAACGTTCTATCTTCTTCCTACTTTTTCCAGTAACTCTTCCGTTTCTTCCCTCTTTTATTTATCGAAACGCGGGGATCCCGCAGCGAAATACCCTGCGGCTCGTACAATATAGGATTCATCCTGTACGTACGTTCGATTCAAGTTTACTAAACCGCTCTTCGAGCCACCATTCTTCGATGGAAATTCATCTCACCGTAAGAAAGTCACGCCACCTTCGTTACGTGGGTGGAGCAACACGAGGCAGGACGAAGAACGCGAAGTAACAGGATAAGTCTGTAGTTAATGAGGAAATTTTCATTCAAGGAAGATGACGATTCTTTTCGTCGATCAGGGCAAATTGTAAATTATTACGAAATTATATTAGAGTGAATGAACGCGACATGGTAAGGTGCCACGCGTGGTGATATGATGTTAAATCTCGATTAATTATGTAAAAGGTATTGCGAGAAAACAAAGGAGTGATAAATGATAGATAATAATAGAAAAAAGATGATTTTGGAGAATAAAATTGTAAGACAGATTTAAAATAATAATTTAAAAGATGTTACGAGAAAACAAAGGAGTGATAGATGATAGATAATAATAGAAAAAAGATGATTTTGGAGAATAAAACTGTAAGACAGATTTAGAATAATAATTTAAAAGATGTTACGAGAAAACAAAGGAGTGATAAATGATAGATAATAATAGGAAAAAAATGATTTCAGAGAATAAAACTGTGAGACAGATTTAAAATAATAATTTAAAAGATGTTACGAGAAAACAAAGGAGTGATAGATGATAGATAATAATAGAAAAAAGATGATTTTGGAGAATAAAATTGTAAGATAGATTTAAAATAATAATTTAAAAGATGTTACGAGAAAACAAAGGAGTGATAGATGATAGATAATAATAGAAAAAAAATGATTTCAGAGAATAAAACTGTAAGACAGATTTAGAATAATAATTTAAAAGATGTTACGAGAAAACAAAGGAGTGATAAATGATAGATAATAATAGGAAAAAAATGATTTCAGAGAATAAAACTGTGAGACAGATTTAAAATAATAATTTAAAAGATGTTACGAGAAAACAAAGGAGTGATAGATGATAGATAATAATAGAAAAAAGATGATTTTGGAGAATAAAATTGTAAGACAGATTTAAAGTAATAATTTAAGAGATGTTACGAGAAAACAAAGGAGTGATAAATGATAGATAATAATAGAAAAAGAAAAGATTTTGGAGAATAAAACTGTAAGACATAATTTAGAATAATAATTTAAAAGATGTTACGAGAAAACAAAGGAGTGATAAATGATAGATAATAATAGAAAAAGAAAAGATTTTGGAGAATAAAACTGTAAGACAGATTTAAAATAATAATTTAAAAGATGTTACGAGAAAACAAAGGAGTGATAGATGATAGATAATAATAGAAAAAAGATGATTTTGGAGAATAAAATTGTAAGACAGATTTAAAGTAATAATTTAAGAGATGTTACGAGAAAACAAAGGAGTGATAAATGATAGATAATAATAGAAAAAGAAAAGATTTTGGAGAATAAAACTGTAAGACATAATTTAGAATAATAATTTAAAAGATGTTACGAGAAAACAAAGGAGTGATAAATGATAGATAATAATAGAAAAAGAAAAGATTTTGGAGAATAAAACTGTAAGACAGATTTAAAATAATAATTTAAAAGATGTTACGAGTAAACAAAGGAGTGATAAATGATAGATAATAATAGAGAAAAAATGATTTCGAAGAATAAAATTGTAAGACAGATTTAAAATAATAATTTAAAAGATGTTACGAGAAAACAAAGGAGTGATAAATGATAGATAATAATAGAGAGAAAATGATTTCGGAGAATAAAATTGTAAGACAGATTCAAAGAATATTAAACTAGTAGAGCTTGTTCGTGAAAGCGAACAGCATGTACGAGACAATTACGATAACGATCGGTTCGTCGCGCATTACGCCGAGTCGCGCCACTTGAAAATAGTTTAACCGCGAGAATTTTGCGCGCAACGTTAATTACAGAGCGGTATACTACGGCGTAACGCCTCGTTAATAGGATTACAATTATCCCGGCAATTGCAGTACCAGAAGCAACGAAAGTAATTGACAATTCTATAATGGTGTGAGCTAATGTTCCGATGATAATATGTATAAAATTCTGCACCGGAAGATGTTCAGGTACATTTCCGTAATTGGTAATTAAAGAATTCATGCAATGCGAAGTTCTTCGGAGAAGAATACGGTGTACGAACAAATTGCCTTCTTATTACTTGAACTATATATGTTATTTAGTAATCATTCTTTCGTCGAAATCCCGTTCCGTTTGGAAGGAAGTTGACCGTTCTCAGTGCTCGCTGCGTTAAGGGGTTTCATCTAAGTTCAATTGTAGAACGTAACAGCAAGGTGAAAGGGGGGAGGAGAGGAAGAAAACCGGAGAACATCTCGTCCCCACGAACAGCCTTACCCTGGATAGTTCTCAATTAAAGTTATCCAGCTATGAAGAACATATTGCGCAGATTCATTTTCCTAAAATAGACAAGATCGAAGCGGTTTTGGAATGTCATCCTTCTGAAGGGAAGGAAGAAGAAAGATCTACGTTCAAATGAATAATTAAGAGTATCCAAGACCGGGAATTAATACAAGTTTTCCCGAGCAATGGAAACATTTCTAGAATTAAATAAGAACCACCTAAAGTTATCAAAACCGATTCCAAATAATAGAATCAGGTTTCTATTATTTACCGAATACTCGCTTCGACAGAACGATGACAACTGCTCGAGGAACAAATATATTTTGGAGCAACGAGAAGCAGAAGCCTCTCGAAGAGCAGTGGTTCGATTCGCTATCGATTCGCTTCCCAATATTAAAAGCTTTAATATCGAGTGAAGGGGTTGGAAATATAGGGGGTGTTCAGCGAAACGGGGCACGCGATGTTTCGAGCGCTTCTGATAAACGAAACGAAAACTGTTTGTAGTGAAAGTTAGACAATCTTGAATCAGCTACAAATTGTAATATTTAAAATCGACGAGAAATTCTTCTTTGGACAAAAAAAAAGAATCGAAACCAGCTTAACTTCTTTAAATGGTACAATGTATAATACTTGAGTTGAACTCGTAATTATCAATTAGGAATACCTATCCTATCCTAGTGTTTATAAGTCTGAATTATTTATATTTCATTTAGATCCACGATAAGTAGATAATTATCCAAAAACATTAATTCCGGTAAGAACTGCACTAATTATAGTAGCTGATGTAAAATAGTATCAGCATCTAATCAAACAGTAAATATATGAAGAGCACAAACAATAAATCCTACTGTAATTTGTAGCTGATTTAAAATCGACTAACTTTCGTTAGAAACATTTTACGCCTCGATTATCAGAAGCGCTTAAAAAATCGTGTACACTATTTCGTCTGAATTATTTATATTTCACTTAGATCCACGATAAGTAACTAATCACCTAAAAACATTAATTCTAGTCAGTACTGTACTAATTATAGTAGCTGATGTAAAATAGTATCAGCATCTAATCAAACAGTAAATATATGAAGAGCACAAACAATAAATCCTACTGTAATTTGTAGCTGATTTAAAATTGACTAACTTTCGTTAGAAACATTTTACGCCTCGATTATCAGAAGCGCTTAAAAAATCGTGTACACCGTTTCGTTGCGTCGCCCTATATATCAGATCAAATCTTCTATCTTAATACACGGTACATATTTCTACGTTGTCCGGGCGCGCGGCACGCTTATAAACCGTGGATAAAAGTGGGTATATCCGTGGTCGTTCGACGAGCGAACGCGATCCATTGCGGGCTTCCGCTACCCCCCCCGTGTCGGGGTGTGTACACACCGGCCCATACGCGCCGCCGTCTATACGCTTAAGCGTTCGCGTGTGCGCTGGTAAATACATTCGATTTATCGGAGGACGCGATAGGGTGGCTCGGAAGAGCCATACGTTTTGTACTCCGCAATGATACCTGAAAGCCCCTTTCTCCGAGGGGCCTCGTTCGCGTTTCGTTGCCGCGCTTTTCGCCGCCGTCCGTCTCTTCCGATCTTCGCCTTTCCAGCTATCTCCCACTCTCCTTTGCCGAAAGAAGAAGGTAAACCGCGGCGAGTCACGTTTTCTGTGATAAGTTCATAGTTCGTCATGGCTAAGTTCATCTCCGGTAAAATTCTTTTGATCGAAGCGCTAAAAGGATTCGCCGCGGTTTCGATTTAAATTGTTATTCAGCGACTGGCGAGAAGAATGGGAAAGAATTTACTGTATAATTGTTAAGTAAATGGGCTTGGCCAATAGAATACAGCGGAGGAATAAATTCGGGAAAATCGATTTTAACGTTGTCAACCTTTCTCATGCTCTAGCCAGGACACAAAGGTATGTATTATATTTGCCAATTCGGTCGCCGATCAGAATCCGATTAGTGAAGAAAAGACGGGATCTATTGTCGATAAATATTGGAGCAGACGAAATCGGATGCATTGCATTCTCAACAAGAATGAAAGAGAAGCACGATACCAATGGCGGATCCACTATCGGCAGAAAAAGAAGTACTACTAGATCCAATCCAGACAATTGTTATGTTTTCCCATTTAATTTTGCACAGCGGACTCTAAACTGAGGATCGATGAATCATTGTGATCGTTTCTATTGCACTATTACCACCAATTAATTCACTACGCATCACCCTTCTCTCTGTCGCATGGTCGTCAATTAGCGCTAATTAGCCGAATTGAAAACGTAACTGAACGGGACATGGGAACTTAGAGAAGTGCACATTTTCGATACGCAGGTGTCCCTCTTCCTCGCTGTAACGATCCACGCTGTTGGAGCACGTTCACTCGAAACCCCGGCCAGACTGTGGAGGATGCCAGGGGGATGATTTCCTGCGGCGGAGACCGGTTCCGGTTGCCCGGCTCCCCGGCATGTAACCAGCCGGTAGCAATCGTGGCGGCAGAAGAAGTTAATTGAAAATAAGATAACGCCGGTATCGAGGCTCGTAGCCAGCCAGACGGGAGACCGCTCGGGCGCGGTGCACGGCTGGCGTAGGGCTGAAGAACAGGGTGGTAGATAGGTTGAAATACAATCCCTTAATTAAGTCTTGCCGCTGCAACTGCAGCGTGGAAAACTGACGGAGTTATTGCCCCGGAATGAGAATTTCAACGGAGTGGACGTTCGCGGAAGTAATTGGGCTTCGGTAGCGTCCAAGTAGAGCGTAGTGTAATAAGTATTATTATTAGAATATCATTCTGCATATGAGTTGCATTCGATATGTTAATAATGATGGTCGAAAGAGTGTGTGGAGATTCTTTACAGGTTTATCAGTCTGGAAATTTGTATAAAAGTAGTATACTGGGAGTACTTTATGTGGAAAGTAAAAATATATAGGCTTTGAAACTTTGGTAGTATCTAATTGTAAATAGACTATATTGCACTATGCATTAAAAATGATTCTGCATATGAGATGTATTTGATGTGTTAATAATGATTGTCGAAATAATGTATGGAAATTATTTACAGGTTTATCAGTCTGGAAATTTATATAAAAGTAGTATGCTGGGAGTACTTTATGTGGAAAGTAAAAATATATAGGCTTTGAGACTTTGGTAGTATCTAATTGTAAATAGACTATATTGTGATATGCATTAAAAAATGATTCTGCGTGTGAGATGCATTTGATATGTTAATAATGATGGTCGAAAGAGTGTATGGAGATTATTTACAGGTGTATCCGTCTGGAAATTTATATAAAAGTAGTATGCTGGGAAGTATTTTATGTGGAAAGTAAAAATATATAGGCTTTGAGACTTTGGTAGTATCTAATTGTAAATAGACTATATTGTGATATGCATTAGAAATGATTCTGCATGTGAGATGCATTTGATATGTTAATAATGATTGTCAAAATAGTGTATGGCAATTATTTGCAGATTTATCAGTCTGGAAATTTACATAATAAATTAATATAATAAATAAAAGTAGTATGCTGGGAGTATTTTATGTGGAAAGTAATAATATATAGGCTTTGAGACTTTGGTAGTATCTAATTGTAAATAGACTATATTGTGATATGCATTAAAAAATGATTCTGCATGTGAGATGCATTTGATATGTTAACAATGATTGTCAAAAGAGTGTATGAAAATTATTTGCAGGTTTATGAATTTGTGAATTGATATAAAAATAGCATACTTGGAGTATTTTGTGTGGAAAGTAAAAATATATGGACTGTATGTAAAAGTAAGTTCCCAAACTGTGTAGATGTATAATGATAAGCTGTAATTGTTTCATTATAGTCCCGTTAATTAATGATCGATAATCTTGTTGAACAATTTATCATGCATAAAATAAATTACAGTGTAAAATTGTGCCACAGGAAGAGGGGTGAAGTCAACTTGTATAATCGTAAGCGTACATAAACTATTCATTAATACTATTCGATTTAATTACAAGCCGCGTTAATTAATAATCTACCTCGTCCTCCTCGCAGCTTAATTAATTAAACAGAATGTCTCACTACGACCCGATATTTCAATCTCCTTGCAATAAAGCTCGGCCAGCGAATTCACGCCCATCATACGCAAGTGGAAATAGAAACAAATTAACTTAAACTCCTCGACGTAAGCATACCGTCTCCCGGCACCGTGTACCTTTCTCCGATGTTCAATTTCACCGAACCACTCCCTCTCACATTTCCAATTATCCCCGGAGCAAAAATAAACCTGCAAATCGCTTTCTAACACCGTCTCGTGTTTTCCCTTTAACGCGTCGCCTCGCAGGATCGGTCGCCGGATCGGTGACCGAGCGAAGACAAGCCCGCGATCAAATGGATCCGTCCGATACTTCGTTCGCGGAATAAATAACGCAAGGGACAAATGAGATTAGAAATTCACAGGGAGACGCGCGAGCGGTGCCTTGCGCACGCCGTGATGCAAGTTGCATCGCGACATTCAGCCCCGTGGCGGCGGCGAAGGGTGCAAAGTGACTAGGAAACGTGGCGCGGCGAAACGAACCCGATATAACGTCGGTCCATTGAAATATTCACGAGGCCATGTGTTATCGATTTGCCTGGCCGCGTGCACGGCTCAGCGATTCGAAAACAGACGTAGCGACGCCGTTCTCAATAAAATATCAGCCGAACAATACGTACGTTCGCCTGCCTCGAATCAATTCCGACCGCCGCGGTGGCTTTTTACCTTTGCAACACGCGCCTGCCTTGTCGGCCGCTTCGCGAAAAGACGTTGCGTGATAGGGAAATGTAGTAGACCGTTCGAGGAGCAAGCGGTCCCGATAGGAGTGTGTGTCAAAGTTCAACAAAGTTCAACGAGCGATTGATAAATTACATTCTTCCACTAGTAATGCTGGTTCTCGCAATCTTTGCGATATTTTTTTCACGGGGGGGGGGGGGGGGGTGAAGGAAAATTTGATAATTCTGTGGTGTTTATAACGAAAGAAACGCAATGTTGTAACTTATACTTTTCAATAAGAACTAACAATTAACGCTTGTCATATTTTGGTTCCCCTAAGAAATTTGAAACATGAATATACTTAATGTAGAATCTTGATAAATCTTCAGGTCGATTAAAAGTGAAGCACCATCGGATAAGATAATTAACTATGCTGTAGATAATTAGCTATTAGATAATTTAGTTATTAATATTAGCAATAAGATAATTGGCTATGAATCAATTAACTCAGTTGAATAATTTAGTTAAAAGAAATAAAGATTGTTATTCTCGAAGGACAAAAGTTTCGTACTGCCCACGGATTCTAATGATTCCCGAGAGTGTTGTCAGTTTTTTTCACAGTGACACGAAACGCGGCTAAAAGGTGCATAAATTATTCTCGTCTACAGCTTCGCGGACAACGCGCGAGTTCCATTTAAACAGCAGAGTCGCACGGCCCGGCTTCTATGGGGAACGTAACAAGATTTTGCGCGCGGAGGGCCACGGCATTTCGTGAGAGGCGTAATCAGCTCTAATCATCTTAAACTTCGAATCTGATAACCATCGGTTACAAAAGCTGATAAACAGGATTAATTCGCCGCCGGCCGTGCGGCGAGAATTAATTCCCCGACGCGGCGCACCGATCGAATAGTTCCCATAAAACTATTCGCCAGCTCAATCGAACAATAAACGCGAGACGTTATCAATAATTCCAATACGATCCGTATTTAAATTCATTCAGAATCGATCGATCTTTACCCTTCGTTCCACGCAATTCAAATGAATAAACTTTTCATATTATTCAAAATGTTACACGATTCCATTTTATTACGTTTCAACATAAATTTCAATCTCCCAGTATAATAAGCCTTAAATATTTGAACGTACCAAGGATTACAAATTTATGCTTACCTTTCCCGCGATGGAAAGGTATGAATATTAAAATAAATAAACCGAATCACGGTTCGCTTAATTTATTCACGAGCTGGGAAGAATCTCCGAACTTATTTTCGTACTCCGCTTTTCCATTCTAACAAGTTTCTCACTTTACTATTCTCCTAGAATCAACGCGCGCGCGCTAAGCCCATCGCTCCGCTCCCGCGGAACCTTAAATCTAACACGATAAAAGCCTTCCGCCCAGATGAAGAGGCAAACTCTTTCCCTTGAAAGCAGCGGCGATCAGTAGCTGAAGCTACACTTAGACGGTCCGAATGTGGCAGGGCTTAAACAGAGGAGCGATTCGTTTCGCTATTTTCATCCACCGTTCGCTACTAAGCTACCAGAGAAACGCGTCTTCGAGCACAGTCCCCGGTACGTGGAGGAACAGGAAGAAGAAGAAGAAGAAGAAGAAGACGAGTAAAAAGGGGAACGCCGGAGAAGATTAAGAGAAGGGAAGAGAAAGGGGGCCGAAGAGTATAGACGCCTTGATGGATGATCCCGGCAATTATTTCTGGGCATTTCCCTCGACCCTCTTTTCACCCCCTTTCACCCCCGTATCGCGGTGTTGCTCGAAACGAGCCGTGGTCTTTCTTCCAGCTCCGCTTCTCCGCTCCTCTTCTCACCTTCATTCCCGCTTCTTACGCGAACCGCGCTCGCCTGTCCTGCGAGAGAGCCGTAGTTTTTCCTGTCGTTTTCTTTTATCGTCTCCCAGGCGGCTGCGTCACTTTTGCTGACGGTATTCCCCGGTAGCAGTTAGGACGGATGGTCAGCGGTGTCCAGCTTTTTCGCCATTGGGCCGCGCTCCTTGATAAAGGATAGAATATACCGCACTTGTCACGTTCGATCCGTCACGGACGTTCGTGTCATTTTCGCCGCGTCAATGAGATCATCGGGATCGGTCTGTCGTGATTTTCATGGAAGATGTTCCGTCGCACGGAAAGAATGCGCGTGGAAATTTTGGCGAGGTTTATGGTAAGTACCGCTTGCCGTCTGCAAGCAATTTATTTCACGCGCGGGCAAAACGTTGCCACTTAAGTTGCTCTCGCTATCCTCAGTAATCGACAAATACCATCAACCTGGATTTCCAAAGGGTCCCGACCATATTGTAACGTTACGCGACGCCGACTCGCGGGACCTAGAGGAATTTCCCACCGCGGCCAAGATTTCCAGGACCCTCGCGGTTCCAGGTATCGCCCCACTTCTTCCGGGAAACACCGCGCTTCGGGCGCACCGGAAGAGTGCTGGACCTGGAACCTGTCCGCCGATCGGCAAAAATTACCGTCTCGTTTCGACCAATCAGCGTACACAAGGGAGGAAGTCGTCGACGGACTTCCTTCCAAAGACCGAATCACTTCGACACGCGAGAAGTAAAGATCGATCGCGATCACGAAAAATATTCACCCGAGAGCATCTTCGGCTCGGATTGTAAACGCCAACGGTCCATTCGACGCGGGACCGAATTCTTCCACGGGAATCGGCAGCACTTCGCGCACTTTTAATCAACGGAACATATATCGTGTTCGATAACGACGAGGCAAGATACAATTCCGAAGATATTATCAACTGAAGACTGCAACAAGGTTTGTTTCGTCGCGTATCTACGGCGCGATCGCGAGCCTTCCGTGTAGATCGGATCACCGGGAGTTGTAAGTTCCTGGCTGAAGATGATTTCGGTACCGTTGAATTCGCGACTTCCTTACGCTCTTTATGAGGATAAGGATGATTGGAATTTGTGTATATGGTTGGGATGTGAGAAATGATCTGTTGTACGACCGTCAAACAATTAAACTATGCATTAACTACTCAACGAAGGTAAACGATGACCGAAATTGTGAACAACGATTTTTTAATAAACTACAATAAACTATAGATTGAGACGTTGAAGTTTTTGTGTTTGGTGTTGCTAAGTGTGTACTACTCGTGCGAGTGTTTTGTTAAAAACTGATTAGCTTTTCAATTTTTTCCTTTCGCGGAAGGAAAACGCTAATTTCAGCGTTCGCCAATCAGGATACTTAACAAGGTTTCCGCATGATCTTATTGGACGGAGTATATGTATAATAGGTAGTCTATTTTAAAAGTAACGAGCCGGTTTATTTTGCAACTACTCGTAATGAAACTGATACCGTTCATTGAAGAACAGGTGTGCTGGTGATCTATGATTCTTCGTATCAGGCACTCAGTGCACAACGTAGCATCCGGTACAGATTTCTTTCCCGATTCATTTCCAAGGGTTGGAAATGCTGCTGCCTGATTTTCGAGAGATGCACATACCTACACTGCATCCGCTCTCAATGTTTTCACGACTGGTCGAAACGAGGGAGTTCAAAGGGCATTGGTGAAATTCCTTAATGGCACGCCAATCCAATGACCAACGCCTGCAGGAAACGAACGCTGACGCTTCACTCGATAAAGTCAAATAAACTCTCGATGCCCGGCCAATTTCGATTTGCAAGAAGCCTCGGGAGAAGCTGTCCCGCGATACATCGGGTTGTTCTTCAAATGAATTCGTTATGAATCTAAGGAATCACGACGAAGCAACGTTTCATTTAGTTGTCAATCAAACAAAGGGGGTCGCAGTAGCGCCCCAATCGTTTGATTTCATGGGTTCGAGATTAAAAATATCATTTATGCGAAAAGAAAATTGAACGACAAATGAATTAACCGGCCATAACAGCACCCCCCCCCCCCTCTCTCTCTCTACTTCTATCTCATTCTTCATTCTACAACTTTATTTTCGCGCGAACAATATTTTAATCCTCGCCGACAACAGGCAAGCCACCCCCGCAAACAATTTCAAAGCGTGTCTCGAAAAGAAAAGAGAAAAAGAGACGGGCGACGTTTAAGGGAGCAGCGCCGGAGCTTTACCAAAAATAAACACGTCTCAATCGTAAAGCAGAGATGCAAACAGAAACGGAATATTCATTCCCGCTTCTGCGGCACGAATATCAAAATGAAAGTACGCGGCGCACCGGAGTGGCAGGCAGACTGGAGGGGGGTGAAGGGGGAGTAATAAACGATAGGGAGTGGTTTTCTTTTTCAGGAACGCCGCTGCTCTCTCCCAATGGTTCACCGGGGAAATCTACGAAGTGGTTATTAAAATTCCATCCGGATCGTGATCATGCAACAAGAAAAATAATCTCTGGGGGGGGCGGCGAGAGAGTTGGGGGGAGGGGGGCTGGACAGATTTCAGCGTGTTCCTCTTGTCCGCCGATGTTCCCGCGAATCAGAATTTTGTGTCGCGGAAAGCCGGGATTACGGCCGGCTATTTGAACAATCTTCGTAGCACTTCCGGAAACGTCTGCACGATAATACCTCGACTGCAGCGGATGAATAATCACGAGGGACCGGACGATCGGTGCGCGTCGTGAATTAACTCACCCACGATGCTCCAATGTCTTTTGCAAAGTAACGACAAAGATTTTAGGTCAACGCGGGTCGACGTTGATTAAAGAAAATAAATGGATCAATGGTGTAAGAATATCGAGCACGGAATCGGCACCGTTGTGCGTATGATAGTTACTCGAACGGGACGTATAGCGAAAGCAATTTATTCCTGGCGCGCGGTAACTTTTCACAGTCAAACGTTTAGTAGGGAAAATTAGCAGCTCTTGTTGCGAAGCGCACGGCGTGCGATTTAATTATACCCGCAGCAACGAAATTGTTGCACTTTGCGCAAGAAGAATTGCAAGAATGTTGTTTCTGTTGGGAGGGAACGAACGAATGTGCAATTTACATTGGCCCCGCCCAATGTTGCCGGCCGTTTTAATTAGGTACTCGTAATCTCTTTCGCGAATGCGCCGGTGCGTTTTGGTGTCTGATAAACCCGCGGATCCCACCTTTGTGGCGGCACGCGGGCTATCTTGCGATTTATGTTTAATTAATAACGCAGTTCTGTTTGGAACGGTACGAAGGCGGAACAAAAAGGGATAGAAATGGGGATTGCAGTATTTTAACTGTATCAGCCCGGTTGATATTAAATACTGATGTTTAAATTCTGCGAGTACACCGTGATTTTATTACGAAACAATTCCATCTGAACAATAGAGGCTAGATTGTATGCGAGCGCGTATTGTTATTTAAATGTGAAAAGCTGTCAGCTAAGAAACATTAATACATTATCGAGAATGATTGAACGCCCAAACAGTTGGATAACAATTCACTCATCGCGATCGGTATTTTGCAACCTTCCCCATTGACCCCGTATATCGTTCGAGAATAACGTGTTCAATAATCCTGCGGAATTTATTAACGTCGCGAGATCATCGAAACACTAGTAACTCATAAATACGAGACAGGATTTAAATCAACGACGTCGCATCCCTTAGTCTAGATTTGAAATTCTATATCAGCGCGCGATGTCTGCGATCGTTGGGACGAAAATAAATAAAATTCGACATTAAGATTGTCATGAAATTAAAACGCTCGCGGAGGAATTCATTTTATATCTCGACAGCCCGAAATCGTGTTTCCCGCATGAAGTACGCGCTGTTTATGTAACAATATTTTACATTGCGGATTCACGCGCAGCTGCCATGGAACGATTCGATTAATCCAAGACTCCGCGAACAGTAAACGGTGCGAATGATGAAATATCACCGTAAATCGTTCATGCTTACGATTGCCTTGCTCCTTAATTTTGGAAACGTTACTCGTTGAACGCGATCCGACAAATTCGCCGGAAACCGCAGACCGCAATGGGTTGTACAGCGCTAACCGTCGGGCCGGAATATCTATCTGCGATTTTCAAGCGCTCGCAATACTTCATCAAATATCATGACCCCTCTTCCTGCCCGAAAATTTCAGTTATTGCAGTCATCGGGCCGGGAATTCGTAGCAGGGGGGGGGGGGGGGGCTACTTCGAAATTACCATGACAGATACGATGAACATTCTCCAGGGATTAATAAACATTTGATGGCATGCAAAATTTATTAATATTATTAACGTAATTTCATGCTAAAGTGGAAGGAAAAAACAAATTTGAAATATTGAACGTATATAAATGAAAGTTCTGTTATTTAAAGTGTATCATTTAATATAAACCGACGTTGGATATTATTTTTTCTCTTACTCAGAAAATTCATAATAATGAAACTTCAACTTGAAATAATCCCAAAGGCAATTCTCGCCTCTATGCTCCTTCCATTACGTAAAATCTACATAAAGGCTCGTATCACACTAAGCTTTCGTCTAAACCCCGGTCCACTTAATATTCTCTTTCGAAAATATTTCCGGTAAAATCAGTTGTAGCTTCCGTACAGTCCGCGTCAGCACGTCAACGAAAGTAACTCGCGCTGGCAGACGGACGAGCATATTAATAAGACAGGGGGGGGTCGCGAGTATCCCCTCGTGGGTCGTTACACGCCAGTTCGAAGACGACGTCACATCCGTTCACCCCCTGAACTCCTCTTATCCCTACCGTTTCTGCGACTCCCCTTTACCGTGCGCGGAGAGGAACACCGTGTAATTGACTCACCGTCAATTAGGCCGCCACTTAATTGGCCCAATCACTGAACAGCCTCCACGCTTCGTTTTATCGCAACGGGAACACGTGCTTGTCGTAATTCGTCCGAAAGATAAGACAAGCGAACACCTGTCTCGCGAGATTCGTCCCGCGTACGGTTACGCTGATGCGCGAATCGGTGAGCTGTATGAATTTTTGTATCCAGAGAGAGAGAGAGAGAGAGAGAGAGAGAGAGAGAGAGAGAGAGAGAGAGAGAGAGAGAGAGAGAGAGAGAGAGAGAGAGAGAGAGATTAACCGAAGGTATTACTCGGTTTATTATTAATCTATTAAATTTATACACAAATTTACATTTTATGGCTCTTCGAACGATAATCTCCGATTTCTTGCGTATTCTAAATAGTCGAGCATATTTCTGAAATTGTGAGGATAATTCTGTGCTGCTTCCGGTAAAAGGAGCCTCTCGAGCTCTACGGACGATGATAAATTAATAAATGTAAAGTTGGAGATTGAATAATCATCTCTTTCCACAGAATTCTATTTAAAGTCGCGCAACTAAGGACGAGAGTCCTGTAAAGAGCAAGCTGGAACTCTTTTCTTCTTTCGTCTGTGCTATCATACGGACGAAACGTCGCTTATCAGTTCGTTCGGTTCGATACTGAAGAAGAAAAGCGAAGGCTTCGTCGTAGCTTGTCCCGGGCTGCCGTTCGCAAAACGAGCGACAAAAGACCGTCGGTCGTTATCGACGGACAATTAGCCCGGGGGGCGAGGGAGGAGGAGGAGGGGGGGGGGTGTGGAGTTAGTCGATAAGAGGCGGGTGGAATTCGAGCTTCGCGGAACGACCCGCGTGACCGATATTATCAGAGAATTAAATTTTTCCGAGTAATTTAGCCCCAGCTTCCGGAGTGGTTCGTGCCACTTTCTTAATTACTTCACGCGTGTTCATCTTTTTTCTTCTCTAGCTCCGGCGGCGATGAACGGGCCGCGGATAATCCGGCGAAAATTTTAAGCGAATCGCCGAAACTGCCCGGCGGCGGCCGCGACCTGCCGACGTACCATTTCCCGTCGATGAATCGAACGATCAATTAAGCGCGGACGATTTAATTGGTTCGCGCCCGTTTCGAAATCTTGACCCGGTATCCTTGATGGAAATTGCGGATCCCACGCGGGGTGAGAAAGAAGACCCGATTCCACGAGAGGGCCGAACTTTCATCTTGATTTTAACAGCGGTAGACAGTTCATGAACTAGTGGGATTGTCAGGATTGTGCCACTTAGAACCAAAGGGATGCAAGCGACATTTTTGAAGTATTCGAGTCGAATACAGGAATTATTAGTTAAGACGATGAACATCATGCTGCCAATAATTCAAGTAATCCAGTGCTGTGTAAAAGTATCATTTAAAGGATAGAAATATTCACTGCCCAATAAATAACGGAAATAAGCTCGTGTTAATGGAACGCTAGTGTTTTCTTATCTATTGCGATCCAGGGTAAATATTAATTTACTATTAGCAACGAGACACTGTTCATACGTGTGTTTAGCTGAACGAAGATTCCTACGATCCCGACGAGTAAAGACGAAATCGATATAGCATTAACAATGTCTGAAATAAATGTTGGTATGCATAGAAAAGACATGTTCCTCTCTATTTTTTCCCACAAAACACATTCATCGCGAAAAATTTAGTCGATGCCAAGGAGATGTAAGTGCAATAAAATTCTGTTCCCGTATGTTCTCCGTAACTCATAAACTAAAAGATGAAATGCGTTAGAAGTTTCTGTGTATGCTCCTCATCATAAGTCAAGCATTATGTATAAAGTATTCTCTCATATAGACTTTAAGTGGAATTATTTTAACACATTAAAATTTCTAACTCGATTTTCTCGATGTCAACAAGCAATGTTCATCCCTTTGCCTCTAAATATGACTCGCTGCATAATAATAGACACTGCGATGACATTTTCTCTAATTGAGTTCCTCGTTTATGTTATTCAATTGAAGAACATCGACTCTCTGTCACAAGTTGGAGTCGAAAATATTGATCTAACCACCTCCCCCCCCCCCCTTCCCCCCTTCGCCGGTCTCTTTCGTCTGTTCTATTTCCTTTGTGAAATGTAGAACGAGCACTGTAATGCAGAGTAGATCATCTCGTATAGAAAAAGGAACGACCTCTGCGACTTGCCGAGCTATAAGCCTCGCTAGTATCGATCGTTCGTAAAGCTTCGAGGAGCATGGAAACATAGGTTCGGGAAACGGGAAAGTGCAGCCACAATTCCGAATATCGCGCTACCCGTCGTCGGCCTGATTATCAGCTTTGTTCTTGCAAATCCTCTTACGCATCGCGTTGATTAGCCTGTAGTCTAATCAAACGCGGCTCTGTTTGGACTAGACAGTGCGGTGTATGCATTAAGGTGATTTCCTTAATGGGCATTATTGAGGAAAATATTAATGATGTTGGACCGGTATTTTATTGAGCGAATTGGGCTATGTATTATCTTATGTAATACATTTTAATTAAGTCCGGCATTTCGTATTTCATATCTCTCCTATATCTTTCTTCAACGATTTCATGTTACGTTTCATTGTGAATTAAATAAAAAATCAGTAATAATTCATAAATGCGCAATGACCATTAACGTCGATGTACAAGAATAAAATGTTTGATTAAACGCAGCTTTGTTTAGACTAGACAGTGTGATACTTATTAAGGTAATTTCCTTAATGAGCATTATTGAGGAAATTATTAAAGACGTTTTACTGATATTTTATTAAGTGAATTATTCTATGTGTTACTTTAACAAATATATTTTTAATCAAGTCATATCTCGCATTGTTTGTTTCTGCTATATTTATCTTCAACGTTTTCATGTTATCTTTCATTGTGAACTGAACAAAAATTCGATCACTCCGCACCGAACGATGCACACTTACCTGGGACACGAATAATAATTCATAAATCCGCAATGGCCCTTAGCGTCGATGTACAAGAATAAAACATGTCTAATTAAGCGCAGCTTTGATTAGACTAGACAGTGTGGTATGTATTAAGGTAATTTCCTTAATGGGCATTATTGAGGAAATTATTAAAGACATTTTACTGATACTTCATTAAGTCAAGTATTCTATGTGTTACTTCAACAAATATATTTTTAATTAACTCATAGATTTCGCATTGTTCGTTTCGTCTATATTTCTCTTCAACGTTTTCATTTTATATTTCATTGCGAATCGAACAGAAATTCGACCACTCTGCACAGAACGATGCACACTTAACTGGGACGCCAATAATAATTCACAAATCCCCAATCACAAAACTCATTATCATTAAGAGCAATACGCATACCGCGTTTTTCAAATACGATATCAATGAATACCGGATCGAAGCTGCGTACAGGTCGTCGAGCACCTTGAAAATAACGATCTGTCCCGCAACAAGATACAATCGTCCGGTCCCGTTATTTCCCAACAGATACGATGTCCCGAGGAGAATTCGCAGCACACGCGCGCACAACAAAGTACACACGTCGCGACTCGACGTGCACGTGCGTATCGATTTCTCATGAAATCGTGGACAGCTCGGGAACACGTATGTAGACACTCGGCAAAAACAAAAAAAAAAAAACAACGACAATCCGTCGCGGCATGGTATTCCGCCGATATTTCAAAGCGACCCAGTATCGCATCGTAGACCGTATATTTTCTCGATACGTCCCGCGGCGTCGGCGAATAAAGGAAAAATTGACACACAACTGGAAGGCGAACGGAAACCATCAGCTTCGCGGCGAAACGCCGGCACAATTTTTCAAAATCGAATCGTCCCGCGTCGCGCCTGTACTGGCGAACGGAAATCATCCGCTGGTTGGGAAAAGGTTCTGTCACGAGAGCGGCTCGATGCTCTTCAACGATTCGAGAAGAAAATCCGCGTGCACGTTGGTGGGAATAAATATTGATTCATGTTTAATGTTAGGACCACCGCTGACTGGAGAAAGGAATAATGCAGGGAGAACTGTAACTGTTAAAATTTGTTGTATTCCGTTTGATGTTAATGGAAAGTAAATAGAATATTATTAACTCTTTAACCGCCAGATATTTATAGTTATTTCGAAATACAAGACAAAGAAACATGATGCAATGACGCGGAATAAATTTTCGCAGGGGACACTTGAGAGTGCTTGAACTTCTTAATATCTAAAACCTAACCTAACCTAACTGGAGAAAGGAATAATGCAGGGAGAACTGTAACTGTTAACATTTGTTGTATTCTGTTTGATGTTAATGGAAAGTAAATAGAATACTATTAACTCTCTAACCTAACCTAACCTAACTGGAGAAAGGAATAATGCAGGGAGAATTGTTAAAATTTGTTGCATTCCGTTTGATGTTAATGGAAAGTAAATAGAATATTATTAACTCTTTAACCGCCAGATATTTATAGTTATTTCGAAATACAAGACAAAGAAACATGATGCAATGACGCGGAATAAATTTTCGCAGGGAACACTCGAGAGTGCTAGAACTTCTTAATATCTGAAACGTTGAGATTTACTTTCCCGCCGATGAAACTTTAAGTTACCAGAGTTTGATGTATCTTTAAGATTAAGAAACGAATCGTACGCGAAGTATTCTCTGTCGCGCAAGCTAAAAGATTAAACGAGACTAACGTGAAAAGTCTCATCTGGATGATTTCGACCAGCTTGGCGGTAATAACATGTTAATATGCTAAATCGTGTTATATTTCTATCATAAATTCTAATAGCACAGGTATGGTTTCGCGATAAGAGTGAAGAAACGAAGGAAATCGGACCGATTTCACAGATGCAAATGATCCATAGCGTAATGTAAACAAGATTGCGCAACAACGTAGATATAATTCTGGCCTAGACATTCGGATAATTCCATCCGGCGGTTTGTGGACGGCGGAGCGTGCTCGTGACACTAATTATAACGAATGCCCTCGACTGGGCGACGTTTACAGTGGTACTGATATCGTGATGCAAAACGCGCACGCATATGTAGCGTTATTAAACATTGTTTAGAGACAGCACTGGCCCGTGCGTATTCGTGCGCCCAGTGTATGACCGTTAAATATCGATTAAGCTGCGCGATGATTTAATTGTACCATATGCGACATGGAACAGCTGTTGGCATAATTTTCGGGGATAATTCGGACGGAAACAAGGAAAGCGCGCGAGAAATTTTCTCTATTGAGGGATTGCCCGCGGATGTCGATTGGAAATATTTAATAATAATCTTCCGAAGCGGCAATTGCTCGCAGAATCGTCGACGATCGAAATTAGTCTCAAGAATATAAGAATAGGATCAAGAGTCGAGTAATTTGCGACGAGAAACAGGCTATAAGGGCGCGACGCGTTTTGCACCGATTGCAATATTCAGCAATGCATAATATTCGATGTGTTTCTATTTCCTCGAAATGGATTATGGGAAACTAGCGAAAGAAGCCAGCGATTAAGCTCGTAGAGACTGCACGATGCATAATGAACACTAAACTATTTACAAGTTAAAGGGAGAATTGTATTTCTGAAAAATGAACAGTGTTTAAGTTTGGCAATTATATTTAATTGTACAATTAAAACTGTTCGATATATCATTTGAAAGAAATGTTTAACCGTGTTACTCTGATAAGCGTTTCGACGTACCTAATTAGAAAGTTACAATTATTATTGCTTGTGTTAAACAAGGAAGGAAACTAAGTTTCGAACGCTGCGAGACCAGGGACGCGGTAGACGAATCGATTGCTCAATTGACAAAACTATTTTCTTTAGCAACGCGCAGGTGAACTGAAGGATGCTCCGTATCCTTGACCGGACAATTAGGTTCGTTACGCGCGGTTGGATTACAGATGCGGTAACAAGATTCCAATTACCCGAGACTCATCGATCGAGCGATTACTTCTCTCCCGGGGATAATATGCAAATGAAATTTCAGATTAAATTCAATCGGCCGCGGTGTCTATCGGGCGGTGCCGCTTCTAATTCTCGTGGCTGTTATATCCGTAGACGCATACACGCGGTACGTACGTATAAATAGGGCGAACGGGCTCGCGCCGATTAAGAAGTTCAAACGAACGAAAGAGGACGAATTGATTCGCCACGACCGCGCTCTGTCTGAATTATCGTATCGCGTTCACGCGAGTGGCGGGATTGAAAAGGGGTAATGAATTCGAAATGCTGGCTAATGTATTTCAACTGTGCCGACCTTCGCCTGCTTCCCGATCGATACCGAAACGCTCCGCCGGTTGTCCCTCGTTCTGTTGAACGTGCCTCTACCCTGCTGCGGTACCGGACTACTTTGTTCCTGGTGTTTGCATAAAGCAAATTCGAATGTGTTACGTTCCGCGGGGAGTGAATCCCGATTCGCGGAAGCTTCGATGGAAAACGAGGTACGACAAAAAGGTAACTGGTGGCGTTTTGTTGTCTCTGACTAAACATTACTCATACCGTTTTCGTAGAAGGAAAGAGAGAAGTTGCTTCCAAACCGTGAATTATATTTGCACATTTTTTGGTGATCTATCATTTCGATGCGCTAATCAAATTGTTCAATTGAATTATCTAACCCGAGCGACAAATATGTACTGGCGGAGTCAGTACCGTTTCTTCCACTTGAATAATGGAACTTTGTGGGGATAGATAGAAGAATTTTGAAAGGGACGAAAGGAAAAATAGCAATTAATACTTTCAACGGGATTGGACTTCCACTATAAATAGACAGAGCTGAATGTTCATCCTTCATTTAACAGAAACTCCTAAGCCGGCGGGGATTCCATTTATTTCCATGGCGCAAATACTTCCACGAGGACGGATTTAGATGCAAACTACTTTCTGAAGTACTAACTCTTCTTCGACTCTCTTGAAAGGATGTGCGATAAGCCTCCGATCTGTTTAATCCCCCAGGCCGTGTTTCAGTTCTCCCTTTGCCGCAGCCACTGCACGATCGATCTTTACTCGCAACAGGGAACGCATTGGTTTCGTTCTAATCAAATCAAAATGAACCGTGCAAGCGAGTGGTAAGGCTGGAAGATTCATGTTCCTTTCAATCTGGACGAGGATTATTTTATATACTTTCAGATACATGATTTAAAGGTATGTAATGAATGATTTAATTTCACGTCCCAATAAAAGTAGCCACTGGAATGTTGTCTAATAAGAAAGATAAGTCAGTAGTGAATTTAATTATATTTTATATTTAATAAAACAGTCCTAAGATATGTGACTCCGTTTAAAAATAACAATAAATGGAAAAATAAAGATCCATGTGGAGCAAATTAAATACTTTCAACATGGTACATGCATGAATGCAGCGAGCAAGATTAACAAAATTTGATTGGATAAAGGACTGTTTTATATATTTTTTAATAAATTACAAGAAAAATGATTTTAAAATATGTAATAAATGATTTAATTTCACGTCCCAATAAAAGTAGCCACTGGAATATTGTCTAATAAAAAAGATAAGTCAGTAGTGAATTTAATTGATTAAAACACATCGAAGATGTTTGATTCCATTTAAAAATAACAATAAGTGGAAAACTAAAGTTCCATGTGGAGCAAGTTAAATACTTTCATCATGGTACCAGCATGAATGCTGTGAGCAAGATCAACAAAATTTGATTCAGTTCTTTTCAAACTGGATAAGGGACTATTTTATGTATTTTTTCAGAAATGATAAAAAATGATTTAAATAAATGATTTAATTTCGAGTCCCAATAAAAGTAACCACTGGAATGTTGTCTAATAAGAAGGATAAGTCAGTAGCGAATTTGATTGATTAAAACACATCAAAGAATACTATAAATAATTGCCAGTTCTAAGATATCGGACTCCATTGAAAAATAACAATAGACGGGAAAATAAAGTTCCATGTGGAGCAAGTTAAATACCTTCATCGTGGTGCCAGCATAAACGCTGCGAGCAAGATTCACAAAATTTGCATAGAGGTCCATCAGAGCGTGGAAAAATCAACAACCATGAAATATTTAATATAAACGACGTGAATAATATTCTGCCAAACGATGAACGACAGGCCACACGCGTTGTCTTGAAAAGTACACTCCACTCATGCAATTCAGCGGCATAGAACACGCAAGATTGTTTTAATAAAAAAAAAAAAAAAGAAAGAAGCTGTTTCAAGAAAGCATTTAAATCCGAAATCTTCTGTCCGCCAAAACAAATTCGCGGGCTCTGCGACCACCGACCCGGTTCCTTGCCCGCAAAACGGTTACGCGAAACACGCCAGGAACGAAAGTAGCCGCGAGTGAGAAGCGTCGAGGCCGGTCGAATCCCGAGCCGGATAAACGAAAGAGACAAGCCGGCTCGTAGAGGAATTTCCATAACTTCGCGGTGGACAGGGGGGCAATCCTGTTTTCGGGGCCGCGAACGTGCAGCACACGCGAAACATCGAAACTTCTCGCGTTCTATAAATCCGGATAACGGAGCAGATCCCGTTCCGGTGCTCCGATAAAACGCTGCGCACTCGATAAGCTGTTCTTTCTCCCTTCCCCAGTCGCGTCTCTTCCTTCCCTCTCAGAGAAGAAGCCACCAGAGCCCATCTTCATCATTCCTCTCTCTTCCTCGTCGCGTTGTCGCGGCAGAAAGTTACAGCCATCGCCCCGATTATGTTTTTACCGTGGAGTCGACTTCTTTCAGCCCGGAAATTACTTCTACCCTGCTCTCTCTCTCTCTCTCTTTCTCTCAGTACGCCGTTCACCAGCTGCGCACTGCGAGTACGTTTCGACGGGCACGTCTCCCCTTGTGCTACGTCTCGCTCGCTTCATCGCAGATTCCCCGGAAAAGTAATACCGTTTTATGCACCTTAAAGGTTCCCCTCGAACGACTATCGGTGGACGGATAATCGAGTTCGTCCAACGACGGGCAAATAACTCCTTGAATAAACCGGACGGACACGGTCGAGTCTTCGTGCTTCGGTTACGCGCCCTTATTCGAGCTTCCCGACCGAACGTAATTGCCACTTCGTTGACAATGGGCGCAGTTGTGAAACGCGCTTTGCGACTCCCGTAAAATCCTGTTCGCGCAATTTCGTCGCATCTACGAAGGGCGGTGTAATATACTTGTCGTAATAGACAAAGGAAATTGCTGTTATCAACACGCGGCAGCGAGTTAATCGATCGTCTTTGTAAATCTTAATCGAAGTCGAGTGGGAATGCTAATTCGCCAAAGTACTGCCGCTCGATTGGCGCGGTTAACATTTCTGACAATAATGTTTATCGTGCGATGAAGCACAAATTCGTGTTCTTCGGAGTATAGTAAAAAAAAAGGTAGAAAATTTCATCTACCAGGGAAATTGAAAACACTGTAATTTAGATATTTTGTATATTTTCTTCAGTTTGCATTCTGCGCGATTTCGCGCCTTTAAATTTCCTATGAATGCATTTCAGAAACCGCAGTGCAGTTATAACACTCAGTTTGTATTTACTTTTGGGACGGCAACTGGAAATTTATTTTCATACATCGGCTTTGCCTTAGAATGTATTTAACGAATCTGGAACTACGCTGAAATTATCAATTTTGATACCGGCATATTTGAAAAATCTCGGATAACGCGTATCCATAGGTAAATTATAAACTTCCATTTTAATTGATCGTATCAATATTTTCTAAAACGGAGCAAGCAAGCACTTTTCCTTAATCCCACCACAATCGAAAATCTCTGTTGCGCCGCAACTCCCTTCCACCCTCCAATAAATCAAAGCACAGTTTCTCTCTGCGCTTCGCGCAATTGAACGAATGAGGAAATGCTGCTGAAAATCCGTGTAAAAATCGTCAGAATTCTGTCGATCGACGGGGACTATTTCAAGGATCGTTAAGCACGTCATGTCAGCGAATCGGTCGGGATTCGTTCGGGAGGGCGAAAGCCGCGCGATAGGAGCGTCGCAAGCGTCGGATGGAATGTTTCTTGCAATCGCGAGTACGTTGAGAAATAGAAAAGAATATCTTGCGAGCCACTTCGCGCGAGGAACGTCGCTCGTTTGTCCACGACAAGCTTTTGGAGAGCTACAGGAAAGCATCCGGAGACGTCGTTGCGCGACGTCGGCGTAAGGGTGACGCGTCTTTGGACTTTTGCCACTATTTTCGTTGGTTCGTCGTAGCAGGCCGATCGCATAAATCCGCAGAAATTGTCCGCTCTCGAAAGCGAAGAGGAAAAAGCAGAAAGGAATTCAAATATGAACCTTTTGTGGGAATCGGGAGAATTACTTCCACATTGATTCTGGAGGACTAATTTATTGGAATGCGGATCTCGAGGGCCGTTCCAAGAATCGTCGCCGGCGTCGGACCCATTCATCGATCGTGGAAATTCGACGTATCGCTCGAGGGACCGTAAATGTTTACTCAGGGCCCAAGGCTTTTCTCCCGTAAAAATTGTCATGATATTCTGTTTAAAACAGGCGATTATTTTAATTACAAGTGTATCAGACGCTTACTAACTATTGTAATAAATTGACATTTTCTGTGGAAACGTGCTCGAACAAGATGTCTAGTAACTAGCATCCCTTTTTCTCTTTACTCCCAGAAGCGAATTTCAAACACTTGAGAGGCAGATTCTTCGACGTTTAAAAAGGGCGGAGCTTGCGCTGAACGCCACTACTGCTACCCTTTCATTCAGAATGAAGTAAAAAGCAGATTCCGACATTCAAAGGGACGTAATGTGCATAAAATTGTTGAAACGGAGGAGATCGAAGGCAAACGGGTAGTAGATCCTCGAGCGATTAATAATTGAAGATCGTCGAGAGAAATATCGTTTCGAAGTGGGTAGAAAAGAAGGGTTGCTCGATGGACGCTACTTTCGAGATCGACAAACGGAGCGTCAGGATCACTTCTGATCAGAGGGTACGAAGCTCTCGCCAGCGGAAGGATTCGTTCCAATGTCCGAACGAATCGCTGTCATTTCCACCGAGGGGTAGAATCCTGCGTGAGGAATGCCGAAGCGTATGAGAAAACCGACTGACGATGAAAGGGATGGAAAGGGTCGAAAGTTCAAAGAAAATCGCAAGATGCGAAGCCAAAAATTCTTCACAGTCCTTTGGAGCTGGACGTACAATTTTTGTTTATTCTCCTTCAAACAGGATGTTTCGCTACAGGTTGCAGATATTTTCAGGGATGACTGCTGTGGCGATTGCGAACAACTTTTCCCACTTCCAAAACGTTGGCTCCGTTTCCTTTCTTAATTCTGGCAAAGGAAAAACTTGTTCAGAATCGCCAGAACAATCTTCCCTTGAAATTTTCGCTTCCTGTAGCGGCACACCATGTATATTATATTTTTCTCTTATTATCCTAGATGTGTATACCGTCCCCAAATACATATAAATAAGTAAACCAAAGTAAACCAAACTTGACTTTAGAGCTATTCTATAATCGTCAATGAAATGATCAAAGGACAACATAAACAGAAATAAATGCTTCCTTCGTCCGTTCCGAACTCACGATTAATCTACGACACTAACGTTTCATCTCAAATTCTGGTTCGCGGAAAACGTTTGACGTTACGTTTCAATCTCTACAGGAACTGTCTGTCGTGATGGGCAGACAGAAGGAAATGAAAGATATGCGCGACAGTTACGCGATTACGTCCGCCCGAAACAAAATAGATAACGTGCGTTCTAAGATCGAAGATAGTCGGCGGCGAGAAATGGCCTGCTCCTCGAGGAGAATGGGCTACGGTACATTTGCCGGGGCATGGGATTCTAGAGAAGAAGAAAGTTGTTCGACTCATCCTCTCTTCCTCTTCCCTTCCCGTTTCCGCTGTTCCTCATCGAAATCCAGACCCCTGTGTCAGCGAAGAAAAGTCGAACACCAACTTCCTGATCCTTCTCCTTCCCACTTCCATTGTCGGCGAAATAAAGAGTCCAGCCTCGCGGCTCTGACCATCGGCAAAGTTTCGCCAAGTTCTTCAGTTAACAGGGGGAAATCCGTGTTATCAATCTTCGATGCTTAATCGAACTCATTCATTTCTTACAGCAATCCGTCTTCGTGCAAGGTCGTTCTACTCGACTGTCACCAAGCGAATTAAATTTCATTAACCATCGAAACCGCTCGATGAAACGTGACGGTACACCGGAGAATCAAAAGTAGGGGGAACAGTGTCGGGAAAGCGCGTCGCGTTAGTGACGTTACGAAATTGATTTTAAGTATCCACGGGGAGTATCGTCCCTCGGGAAGTATGCCCGGTATCTTGTAACGAGCGCAGGTTTCGCGATACTGCGCGGTTATTAGCATGCCTGGGGATCGTCGAGCCTCCCGTTTGTTCCCCTCAGGAGCAGAAATCGAGACAGGGAATAAAAGGGAGTCCTCCCTTTGGAAACCCGCGCGGTATCTTGTAACGAGCGCAGGTATCGCGATACTGCGGTTATTAGCGAAACGCGGGGGGGTTATCGATCCTCCCGCTGGCTTTCCCGCGGAACGGAAATTGAGGCGCGGCGTTTCGCTGAAATCGCATTATCGGCGGACGCATAACGGGGCCGTGCTCGATGAATAAACCGACACGGATTCGCGCGAACGCCGCGTCCTGCCTTAGACGAACCGGCTCGACGTTCGATCTGAACGTTCGATCGCCGACAAAGGCTGACGATGCTGCTCGACCGGGTTGCGCGCGGTATAAATAATTGCACGGTTACCGGTAAACTGCGCGGCGACGCTATACAATTGATATTCGACGAAGCATTGCGCCCCGAAACTTTCGGCACGTTTCTACGATTCGAACCCGGCGCAGCGTTGATGCGAAAAGAAGCAATTTGACAGCAGAAGGCTAGTGTCGAGTCGAAAGCAACCGGATTTTTGCTAAAACGGGAACATCAATTTCGTACGATACAACTTTGCCACCGAACGCTTTCGCATCGCGCATCAAAATATTCAGAGCGCTTCTAAAAAAAAACACCATCCCGCAATTTGGAAAACATCCGTCGCCGACAGAAGCGCGTCGCGCGACCGGAAGCGAACGCCAGCTAAATATTCACGATCTGCCTCGCGAGTCGCTTAATAATTTCGCGGGCGGCGCGACATCAAAGTTCTCGCGATTCACCGATCGGCCCGCGCGAGAACGGACGATCGCGATCCGCTCTTGGACGGCTATCAACGCGCGTCGCGACGCGTGCTGCCGGACCGGGGGTGGGGGATGGAAGACCGTTCCCGAACGTCGATAACGTACGATCCCCTCGAACGGCTCGCTTTCTACGGAATGGCTCTCGCGCTCGAGGGGTCGGCGAACGAAAGGAAGGATATTCACGGTCGATCGAGCGAGTGTAAACGCGAAGGGCCACGAATATCGTATTCCGTTCGAGCTAGTTGGGGGACGGGGGGTGAAGAAACGAAAGGGAAGAGCTAAGGGAAGAGGGAGGAGAAGGCAAGTGGACGCGTTTCGAGATGTAGTGAGAGAAAAAAGAACGAGGCCCGAGTCAGTCGATAAGGTGGTTCGATAAAACCAGCGCAGGAACGATTCTCTTTCGTTAAAAAAGAAAAAAGAAGAATTCTTCCCCGTTCTGGAACAACGAAATAAGGGACCGTGCAATGAGGACGGACGGGTCGAGATAAAAAAAGGTAGCTTCCTCCATTCGAGACGGACGGACGAACCTCGAATAATATGATGCACTGCTGGTAATCCTCCTACTTCCGGTAGATACTATCCCGCTTTTATCGCGAGACCCGGAACGCTCGTGGAGGCAGCCGGGGCGAGGAGGAATAACTCTACCTCGGAACGTCGCTGCCTTCCGGACTTTGGAAGTGCGCTTTACGGGAAGAGACGGGGCGGGCAGCGCGCGACAGTTTGCCGAGGACGATGTCCCATGGTCGGGGCCCGAGAAGATGCGGAAGTTATGCACTCGACAAAATTGATCTTGTTACGAAACGCGTGGCTGAAGCTGAGGCTCGTTCTTCGATTCGAGCCTGAGACTTTTAACGGGCAGACGAAACTAGCCGTTTCGCTATGCATTGTAGAGATGCTGTGCTGCTTTGTAGATAATTGATTAGGGTGAAATTTCTGTGTACATTGTATTGGAGTAATGGTGTTTGAGTTCGTGATGGGAAAGTGCGTATACGGTGATGCAGTTGTCTCATTAAGCAATGTAGCGTTCTGATTAGCTTGAGTGCTGAGGATGGAGAGGGTGTGCAGCAGGATTTGTAATCGAGAAAATTCCGCATTGTTCCGGTTGAGTACACCAACAAGCATTGCTGTTGCACCCGAATTTATACACGCAATGCGTTCACGTAACCAATAACTCATTAGACAGTTAGCATCATCGACAACGATGCTCGGAATCCGGTAAATAAAGAGCAGCGATACCATTGCCCGTCTGAGAATGAATTAACACAAGTGAAGAAGTCCACGAACGAGCCGAATGAAATACGCTTTTATTTGATTATGTGATTCCTGGTTAGCCGTGTGCATTTGTATACAGTCCTCTGTTATTCTTTCGGTATAACAATTACGGGATACGATATGGGATATAAAATTCTGAAAATACGTCGCAAACAATCGAACTGTTTGTATTCAGTTCAACAATAAATAGAAGCCCAGCAACACGGCCAAACTCCTCTGCATTACAAACAAACGATTTCCACTTTGTCCAAAATTAACTTTTCATCTGAGAGAGGAAATCGATTAACGCGCAGCTGCGGAAAATTTGCAGAATTGCAACGATATACGAAATTCCGATGTGTCTGATATTCTGCTGAACACCGTGGTCAATGTTAAGTGACAAAGTCACCAAGGAAGCTGCAAGACCTTTTTATACGGTTACGCAGTTTCTGGTCAGCCGTGCATACATTTATACACATCCCTCCGTTATTCTTCCGGCGTAATGGGATCTATGTACAATTCGAAAAATAAGTCGAAAGGCAGTTATTTATATTTTCCTTGACAATAAACAGAAGCATATAATAATAAGGCTCAAATCCTTTGCGTTACAAATAAGCAGTTCATATCCTGTCCAGAACTCGATACCTCTCCAAACTCCTCGTTTACAGACTCAAGGGCCAGCGAACGCGGGGACCGACGAATTCGTAAATAACTGCAAAACCGTCGGTCTCCGCAGGCAAGAGAACGCTAAATTGTCGCGAGCGATCTTTAACCAAGCAGAAACCTCCGCCGCATTGTTCCACCGTTTCCGTCGTACGTATCAATACCGAGGCGACCTAACTCGATCCACGTTCCATCGCCAGCGAAACACGTGCTCGTACAGGGTTGACGGAAAATCGAATGAGGCAATGCAGCGGCGCCGATGGTCGAAAAAGAAAACGACGACGGGTGGTATACAGGGTGTCCCAGAACTACCTCAAGAGCCGAAAAGGGGTGATAGCTGAGGTGATTCTGAACACCTTTTTCCTTTGCGAAAATGTTGTTTGAGACTTCGTTTTTAAATAGTTAACGAAAAACACTGAGCAATCAGAGCGCGCGTAGAGCCCGCGCTCAGGGACGGCGCACGGCGTGTCATGCTAGGTAGCGACGTTCGACCATCGCCCCGAACAAAACGCGTCGGTATAACACGGAGAAAAAGTTAACATCGAATTATTCATTATTCATGAATGGAAATGAACTAAAATACAAACGAAATCAATTTTTCATTATTACTTGAACAAAACAGAATTAGAATCGACTGACTAACGAGTCTATCAAGTACGACGTATGTTACATTTTAAACAATTTACCAACAATTGGAATTAGACTTACCCGTTTCTACAGATATGAACCTGCTTAGACGAAAATGGGTCACTGTCATCCTACCGATCATTCGTATCATTATTACATCAAGGAGTAACACGTGATGCACAACAGCTGATACTCCACGGTCAGGTCAGTCATTTCACTTCACTTCTCGAATTTTACTTTACTGCACGATCGCTGTCACTTTTGTGAGGGTGTAACGCAACCTTCTGCATAAGGGGTGATTCTACAGGCCAAAACAAGGTGAAAATCAAGAATAGCAATTTCGCATTTGAGGCTTTATTAATAAAATACCGGTGTTTGGAAAAACGGGCAGCCGTGTTCAGTGGCAGTCATTCGCTACACTGAAGAGAAACCATGACCTACCGCACCGCGTAATCTGACACCCAAAAAGACACACGTTTTACGTTACGTAAAAATCCACATGGGCATATCAAAACCCGCCCAATGGGATTATCAAGTAAAGAGGGTGACGGCCTTCAATCCATAAATTTGTTCTCGAAAACCAAATACACACGCATCACGATTGTCCCGGCCGCGAATGTGTATGCGTACACGCGATTGTCCCGTCCACGAATGTTCACAATACACCTTTAAACACAGAAATTTGCAGCACACGAGGATCAAGTACACATGTACCACGATTGTCCTATCTGCGAGTGTCCACGATTTGCACTAAACTTATTATTCTACTAGAATATTTAAATCGTTTCGTATTCAATGTCGTACAAGCTACAACTTTCTCGACCGTTTAGAAATAATAATCTACCGATGCATGCCGAATGGTCGCGAGTCGCGTCTAGGGAAAGCGTTCGGCGGCATTTGTTATTCTTTCGGCCGTAGAAAGGGGCAACAATGTTGCCCTTTTCTGCCGACGACGCAGATACGACTCCCGTCGATTCGGCTTGCATCAGTAGATCATTATTTCCAGACGATCGAGACAGTTGCTGCTTGTACGACGTTGAATACGGAACGATTTAAGCATTTTAGTGGAATAATAAGTTTAGTGCAAATCATGGACACTCGAAGATAGGACAGTCGCATGTGCGCATACGCATTCGCGGCCGGGACAATCGTGAATGTGTGTGTATTTGGTTTTCAAGATCAAAATTGTGGATTGAAAGGCCGTCACCCTCTTTACTTGATAATCCCATTGGGTGGGTTTTGATATGCCCATGTGGATTTTGCAAGTAAGCAGGTTGAATGCTATGCAACGTAAAACGTGTGTCTTTTTGGGTGTCAGATTACGCGGTGCGGTAGGTCATGGTTTCTCTTCAGTGTAGCGAATGACTGCCACTGAACACGGCTGCCCGTTTTTCCAAACACCGGTATTTTATTAATAAAGCCTCAAATGCGAAATTGCTATTCTTGATTTTCACCTTGTTTTGGCCTGTAGAATCACCCCTTATGCAGAAGGTTGCGTTACACCCTCACAAAAGTGACAGCGATCGTGCAGTAAAGTAAAATTCGAGAAGTGAAGTGAAATAACTGACCTGACCGTGGAGTATCAGCTGTTGTGCATCACGTGTTACTCCTTGATGTAATAATGATACGAATGATCGGTAGGATGACAGTGACCCATTTTCGTCTAAGCAGGTTCATATCTGTAGAAACGGGTAAGTCTAATTCCAATTGTTGGTAAATTGTTTAAAATGTAACATACGTCGTACTTGATAGACTCGTTAGTCAGTCGATTCTAATTCTGTTTTGTTCAAGTAATAATGACAAATTGATTTCGTTTGTATTTTAGTTCATTTCCATTCATGAATAATGAATAATTCGATGTTAACTTTTTCTCCGTGTTATACCGACGCGTTTTGTTCGGGGCGATGGTCGAACGTCGCTACCTAGCATGACACGCCGTGCGCCGTCCCTGAGCGCGGGCTCTACGCGCGCTCTGATTGCTCAGTGTTTTTCGTTAACTATTTAAAAACGAAGCCTCAAACAACATTTTCGCAAAGGAAAAAGGTGTTCAGAATCACCTCAGCTATCACCCCTTTTCGGCTCTTGAGGTAGTTCTGGGACACCCTGTATATCCAGAGTTGCGCGAAAGACATTCGACGTTTCGCGTGATCGATTCTTCCCCGTTCGACGCACGGTGCGACGAGGGGGGCGGAGGAGGGATGATCGTATTCGAGCAGCCCTTTCTCCTCGCGGGGGGATGGAAAAAGCTCAAGGTCGCAGAGGTGCGATAGAATCGCCACGGACAGAGCGTACCTGCGCCTGTCGCATCGTCGGTCAACCCTCCCCGAAATTTCCCTTCGTGCCTCTGCCACACCCTCCTCCCCTGCCGCCATATTGATCGGTCCGCCCCTACCGGGGGGGGAAGCATCCCCCACCGACGCCGTGCGACGCCAGCGTCGCCCTGCAGCCGGCACGGCGGCGTTGCCGCGTCTTTTCGCGCCAGCTTTCACCATCCAGCTTCGTTAAAGCTTACCCACCCCCCCACCATGGTTTGGGGTACCATGGAAAATCGCTTGGAAATTTATTGTTCCCTCAACCCTTCCTCTCGTGCCAATCAAAGGGGATTTCCTCTGTTTAGAAAGGCTTGCTTTCTATGAACGAGGAACGATCTGGAGGCTCCTCGTCCGGGGCGCGTAACGATTGAAACTTCTCCGGCCTGACCTTTAGGGGACGCTGTCAGACTTTAGAGGCCGCGTGGGCATTTCGCGGGTGAAGATCTCCAAATGAAAGCCGCTGATGGCTCGCTACGGACACTCTTGGCCCGCGTTGGCACGCCGTTTCGCCGCGGATGAACTTCGCGGAGAACGCGAAGGCGAAGTTCAGCGATGGCGGAGTATCCTCGGAATGTCAAGGTCGAAGTTCGAACAGCATGATTCGTCCGGGCGACATTTAGCGCAACGAGACATCGCCCCGCAATTAATCATCCGGAGTCTATTACCCCTCCCCGCCGCCCGTTCTCGCCGCCCCGTGCAAAATGCGAAGCTCGTGTACCATTTTTCATCCCCTTCAATTTGCACGCCCATTAGCCACCTCACATTGTTTTCCTCCGCCTTTCTGGTGGCTGCTGCTTTCGCGAAACAACGCTAATGTCCCTTTAAACGCCGCGTTTGGGTAAGCCGCGTTTCTGTTATGCGAGCAAAAATTCCACACCCCGCCCCGAAACACGAGGGGTCGTTGTGTTCCACAGTGTTTCAAAGTGAAACAAGAAAAGGGAAGGGTCACTGTTCCATTCAAATCTTTTCTATCCTTTAAACTCCTTGCCTTTAGTATAATTTGAAACAGAATTCCTGTGCTGCACGTTTTTCTAAGTGCATTATGCAACGAAAAGACTGTCAATAGTCATTTCATCACTTTCTGTCTACTTTAAAAGCTTACAACAAACCCCTGTAATCTTATTGTCAAATGTTAAACTTCGTATTTTCTTTTCTTTAATCCTGCGCCAAGTGGCCGAATTTTGTGAACAATTCTCCCTAGTTTCTCGAGGCTTCTCGTCCATGCTTATCATTCCTGGGCATCCGTTGATGTTTTACTTTATTTACGTTTTAAATTAACGATGAAGGGTCCATGGTATTTCCTATGCGGAGAGGATAAAGTGTCAGAAGGGTGCTAAATTAGGGAACGAAATTTTTTAACAGCTTTTCTTTTTTTTTTAGTGAGCAATAAAATACTGGCAACAGCTTTGATTTAACCCTCGCTATCGTTTCACGTGTCAGACTTTAAGGGTTATATATCGCCCCCGGCACAGTCGAGTACAACGGCAGCCAGGTACCACAGGGCTGGGTCGTAAATCAGTCCATTAGTCGATCAGGCATGCTTGCACGCTAGATTTTTAAATATCTCAAGCCAAAAAGCTGCCCCTTGTATTAAATCGCGTCACGTTCAACATGTGGCAACTCAATCCTTCACTTCGATCCCTTTCGTGCCATTTTTCTATAACATTAATAATTGCAAAGCCTATAGTTATCACTAGACCGCGAATTCTTATGGAAATTCATACTTTTGATAATATAATAGAAAAAAGAAGGCAGAACATTGATAGGGACTCATTTCGCCAATCAAGAATTATAAAAAGCACCATAATTTGGATATTTTGTACGTTTACTTATATTAAATTCATTTCACGCGATTTTGCACATTTAAATTTCTTATAAATGCATCAAAAATCCGCAGTCTAGTTATCACCTTTTTGTAAATCCACTTTGTCCTCTAATTTACATGTCTCGCTCATTAACCCCCTTATTTTCCTTTATTTATCATTTTAATCGCAGATACGGTTGGCATGAAACGTTTCAAACAATTTCCCAGCGACGCGCGAGATATTTCATTTTATACCGGAAACCTTTATACTTCCTCTTGTCGATATCTCGCCGAACGACGTTATTCCTTTCGTCCCATTATTACGCAGGGGAAGATACAAGTGCCTTCTGAGCTTTTCTGCTTTATTCGTTGGTCCTCGATCTTCTCCGAAAAATCCAGCCACCATTCCTATTACAGAACCTCCCTTTCGTTTGGAGCCGTTCCTTATTGCACGCGTATACGGCTATATTATTCTCACTGTTCCGTTCATGTTCCGATGCTTCCCGAGAGTCAGCGGATTCGGGGAACAGTTCTGTTGCATGTACGTCCGGGGTATTTGGAACTGTAGGGTACGTGAACTCCCCTATTGCGATAACAGGACTTGCCTGGAATATTTCCTATAACGAAATTTGTGCTGCGTTTCTGGTTCGCGTTCCCGAAATAATTTTACGACAGCCGGTCTTCGTTCAAACCGGACTGGGTGGACTCAAGTGTTATGAATTAAATTATAATCATTCCTATCTGACGGAATATTTTAATGCTCGAGCAAACGAAGCAGGGAAATAGATATTAAGGAAAAGTTTAAAAATTTAAATTTCACGGGAAAACGCAATGTTTAAACTTGAAGGTATTTTCAAATTTTAGTACAGCCCGTTGTTCTAGTGGAATTTGGTTTCTCTTTGGAATTACACGAACCGAAATTTGCATCTGATCCATTTGATTTTATAGCCAGCCTTCGTTCAATCGAAATATATGTCTTTCGTATTACTAAACGAATTATAATAATTCCCGCCTGACGTAATATTTTAATCTGTAAACAAGCGAAGCAGCGAAACAAATGCTTCTTTAGACAGAGGTTTTTCGTTGAAGTTTACGAAAGCGCGATTGTTCAACTGAAAGTTTATTAAAACTTCAGCGCAGCACATTGTCGAACCGAAGTTCAGTTTCTCTTCGTAGTTACCCTAGATCTGAATTCGCCGTTTGATCGAGCAATCGGATTAAATCAATTTCCCGATTATACAAAGTTGCGACGGTATTTATTTAGCGAGTTGCGCACGATTCGCGCCACGTGAAGCGGAGCTGACATTCCCGGCCAGGATCCATCAGGCTATTTCTCAGTCTCGTTCCGCTTTGTTAGCGACCGACGCGATCCATTCTACTTTGATTCCTGCCGGACGGGACGGTCCGATGCGTCTTACGCTTGCACGGTCTCTGTTAACGAGCATATATTAATATGCACGAGGGGGACAGCGCGGTGGGACGCATGATCTCGGTACGTTGCACCGGTGACATCGATTAATAGACGCTATTGATGGATCATCCGAGATACACAAGGAAAATACCAGAGTGCAGGGCGAAGGGAAGGGTTGCGGAATTTTGACACGGCTAGAGGCGTGCCTGACCTTTGCTAGACTACTCCACTTAAGGAGATACTTTTCACGCTTTTAAAGGCGCGTCTGACAATTGCTAGACTATGCTACTTAAGGAGAGAATTAAATGGTCATGTAATAAAAGAAAGGTGGAAGTTTGAATTAATAATAGAGACTTGAATGAAAAGTAGCCAGATTTTGGCACTTTTAAAGGCATGTCTGACAATTGCTAGACTATGCTACTTAAGGAGAGAATTAAATGGTCATGTAATAAAAGAAAGGTGGATGTTTGAATTAATAATAGGGATTTGAATGAAAAGTAGCAAGATTTTGGCACTTTTAAAGGCATGTCTGACAATTGCTAGACTATGCTACTTAAGGAGAAAATTAAATGGTCATGTAATAAAAGAAAGGTGGAAGTTTGAATTAATAATAGAGACTTGAATGAAAAGTAGCAAGATTTTGGCACTTTTAAAGGCATGTCTGACTATTGATAGACTACTCTACTTACAGAGAGAATTAAACGACCATGCATACATGTATAATATTCATTGAATTCTCTTTGTAAGAGAATTAGTCATGTCCTTAAAAGTGCCAAAATCTTTTCTCTCTTACAGAGAGAATTAAATGAATATTATACATATATGAATGATCATTTGATACTCTCTCCAAGTAGAGTAATCTATCAATACTCAGACATGCGTTCGAAAGTGCGAAAATCTTGCTACTTCTCCATTAAATCTCTATTACTAATTCAAACTTCCATCTATCTTTGATTAGAAAATTGTTTAAATTTCTCTTTAAGTAGTATAGTCTAGCAATTGTCCGACGTATAATATAAGAAATAGAACTGAATTAATGGCTGGGGTTTGAAGAAACTCAAACATCTCCTATCTTTGATAACAAAAGATTAAATATTGGATCTGCCCTTAACTATTATTTCCTCCGAGCACGTTGCCTTTTTAATAATAATTGCAAATGTAAATTGTACAGAATGTACAATATTCAACGCTCTATATATAAAATGATTGGCACTGAAATAAGCCATTCAATTTATTTATCGATATTGCTCGTATTTAAATAAATCAATTACGAAACAACGAATGCATCCTTAAGTGCGCGGGAGCGTAGCATTTTGCTGGAAGCGATTAATCCCACGATGCGAAAGAAATAAAATGAAATGGAATTATTAAGATGCACAGCAGGGTCTGGCGAACTGCAGACCCTCGAAGTCTCGTAACGAAAAAATCCTACCTACGGAACAGCCCCGGCGTTAATTAAACACGAAAGCGTAATGCTTCAAAATAAATGGCTAATGATGTGGACCGCATAAAATGGGTCACCGGTAAATGAAGATATAAATCATGTCGTGCATACGGATTAAACAGAAACAGCTGGAAAAATTGTTGTACCTCGAAAGTTTCGGCCGTGCACGATTAATCACTTGCGTGCGACAACGAACTCGCGTCACGTTGAGAAGAAGCTGTTCCCGTATTGAAAATGACAAGCGCTCGATTTATAGTCCAGCGAACTTTTCCATAGAAACGTGGGCGTTCAAAATAGCTAATCGTTCGTCGTGCGAACGAGTCTGCCACGCCTCGAGAATTAATTAAAATCGCAAGTAATAATGTGGAGAGAAATGTGATAAATTTCAATCTCCACTTGAACGTTTTTCGTGTCGTGAAAAAAAAACATTTGTAATTTTTTATATCATATGTTCTGAACATCTACGTATGTATATACATGTCATTCTTTTTAAGACATTGTTACATTTAAAACGTGATTATTTGAACAAGTTGAAATGGTATCTTTTTAATTTAATCCAAAGCAACTTTAAAAATCCATTTTACATTTCATCTTCCTGTATTATACGATAAACCTCCACTATTTCCAATTCCCTCTGATCTGTAAAAAGTAAACAGGAGTAAAATTTCTATTTTCCGATTTTCATATAATGAAGTATTTGTCCTTAATCAGTAAGTAGTTTTAAAGGTGCACGTCAACATGGAAGCTATTATTCTGAATATTAAGGCAAAACGTTGAATGTTACGTAGAACTAAAATACAACCATTGATACCAATCGTCTTCTTAATAATTGACATGCCCATTAATATTCAGTCACCAAAACTAATAAAAAAAGAATTGGATCTACCAAGTCGGATTAAATATAAAAATATTCCAACAGGAATTAAATTCACTCTTATCAACTACTTTTATGTATCCCAATAATTTCCTCTGAAGTTGACACACTTTTCATATACATTTACCTTTTTACCACGACACCTAGTTTGCATTATGTGTACATAATTATTGTATCCATCAAATCCAGAGTTCAAATATTTATTCAGTGTTGTCTGAATATTTATATCTTACTCTCTAAACATTCATTTCATATTTTCCAGGCACATTAATTTTAATGTTTCAATGTTGCTCTATATTTTTTAACGTCTCTTTTATATACTATGTATATTCAGTTTATATTAGCTGCAGATTTATTTTAAATTATGCGTACATAATTTTTGTATCCATCATATCTAGAGTTCAAATATTCATTCAATGTTGTCCGAATATTTATATCTTACTCTCTAAACATTCATTTCATATTTTCCAGGCACATTAACTTTAATATTTCAATGTTGCTCTACGTTTTTTTAACGTCTCTCTTATATACTATGTATATTCAGTTTATATTAGCTGAAGATTTATTTAAAATTTTCCCTACACGTATACAATGTTCGGATGCAATATTTTTCGCATATTCGAAAGAAATATTTACATAATATTTGTGCGCTACCAGGGTATGCATCCCTCTATCTCGTGAGCGCGAACAAAAAGGGTAACCAGAATTATTCGCCGACCCCGAAAGCGGCGAGGAAAGGGACGGCGAGTTTCTTTCACCGCGTAATTTCCACATTACTTCGCCTTACTAAAATTTCCGGGCCACGTAGCTTTTCCTACGAACGAGGGACCTTTTGAGCGGCGGTCACGCGACGCGCGGACACAGTCGAACGAGTAGAAGGAGGCACCCGGATGTGCCCTTTGAAAAATCGTCCGGCCACCGGAGGTTGCCGGCGCTCCGCTCCTGAGTAATTTCTCCGGCGAATATACCGCAGCGGTTTCAACAATGGTCAACCGAAGAACACCGCGTGCCCGGTTACCCCATCCGAGACTTCAATCCTTGCCCCCCACCTCGACGTTCCCCGTCGCGCTTCGTTTCTTTCATCCGAAGCTCGACGGCCGGCATGATTATGCTTCCCCGTAAATTAGATTTCCTTTTGCGCGTGGCAGGACTGACTATACAGCGTCCACTTTGCCCCGTCGTACGACGAAATTAAACGCAGCAGATTTCAAATGAACGCAAAAGCAGCTTGGGGAATACAGCTAGGCGACTCGCTGCGACGATAATTTCCTTCTTTTATTTGAGACACTCGTCAAGGGTGCCGTTACAAATTACGCCAGTCTAAGAGGAGTAAGTAAACAGACTGGAGCTTGTCACGGTGACTAAAAGGGCTGCAAACTTCCTCTTCGCCTGCCCGGAATTCGGTCGAGGTGAAATCGTTTCGGGACGCATCTGGTTCGACCCGATTCGAGTCACGGAGCGGAGAAATTCAATGACACAACGCGAGCCGGAGGTGCCGAAATTCGATGTCTCATAAAGCATTCCCCACCTTGCGCGGCGACGGGAACGGTAGCCCGGAAGAAGAGACGACGTAACCATCGACGGGCGAACATTTTCTTCCCGTCGAAGCTTTCTAACCGACGCTCACCGTTCTCGACCGTGTCGCGCGGTTTTCCAGTCACGAACATCGGCCGGCGAAGGAAAAGAGGAAGGGCGGGTATTAAAAGGCGAGGAACACGAGGAAGGGGGATATTTCGTTTCCTTCGCGTCGAGCGAGAAGAAATCGGTGGCACGGACGGTTGGCTCGCTTCTCCTCGAAACCCGAAGCGAGATCGAAAGCGGGGACGACCGATTAAATTGTTCGGTTCCTTTCTTAGCCGCCGGAAGAAAGGGGTTCCTTTGTTTTCCACCCTACAGCGCCTTATCGATTTAACTCTTTCCCCCCGGGTCTCCACTGCTCCCCCCTTTGCGTCTTCGCTCCTTCTCCGCCCGTGTCCGCCTCGCGCCCGTTTCCCGTTCAATTCTTTCTCTCAACTTTACAGCCGCAAAGCGTGTTTAACGCTATCAACCTCGGTTGGTATCGTTCGTTCCGCGCCCCAAGGAACTTCTGGCACCACTTTTTCCCCCCGTGGATTTCTTCCTTGATCGGGAGCTCGGCTATTTATCCCATCGGGATTAAAAGTTTCGCGCTGGACAACGGATGATCACGGAATGTCGCGAGACTCTCGACCCTTCAACCTGTTTGTCGGTATAATTTTTGTTAAAACTTAGTAACTACATCTCTTTGTTGTTCGGCAGACTGGTTTAGCGAAATGGCAAATGGAAATTGATCGATCGCAGAGAAGCACTTTTTGTATTTTTCTGATCCATTCAAATGAACGGCGGTGAAGAGTTTGGTGGCGAGTTTGATTTCCCTCCAATAATTAATTCTCTCATTAATCTCCCAATTGAATTGCAGCTTAATGCCCTGGCTTTTTCATCGTTTGCCGATTTTCGGTGAAAAATTTCATACACCACGGGGCGAGCCCCGGCGATTGTTCGGAATCCTGTGCACATAGCCTGCGGATACCAGAAACACTTGAGCCTACATCGATCGCGGTATCCTTCGGCCGTGCAAATAAAACGGGCTTACCCGACCAACGATAATGATCAAGTATGTCAAAGGGCGGCTCGTCCGTTCGCCGAAACAATTACTTTCACGCAAATGATTCCCGGTAAACAATTATCCACGCTATTTACACGGCGGCCCGCTTTACGGCTTTTTGCAACAGCGTTGTATTACGCTGGTATCTTTACTGCACGACCGTTTGCCACCGTTTACGAGGCACCGGGCGTACAAACTGTAACAACGTCGAATAAAATATGCGTTCAACAATTTCCCGCGATAATTTTATTTGATCGTTGCGATAACGGACAGAGGGATAATATTTTTACCCCTGCCTATTTGTTACCGTCGCTTCGAAAATCGATGGGACCGGGGTGCACGAAGGTAATCCATCGATATCGCAATTATCCCTTCGCTAAATGTACAGGGGTGCACTTTAAATAATTACAAACCCCTTGTCAACGTCGAGGGCGCTAGAAATTGCAGCCACTACAAAGGATAGACTGGCTTGATTTATGTACGGATCTTCGTGAAGGATGGTACGTAATGAAAGCAAAGAGTAATCGCAGGCCGATCCTTGCGATGCAAATGAATTTTGCACTGAGAGGGAGCTTCTGTTTTGAAAAAGGGCGCAATCGATATCGTTTGCTTAGGATACTTCGTTTCTTTTACTTCGAGTATGAATTGATAATCGAGAGCGCGGTGCTGCGAGACGTACGCCCGATCGATAAAGGACTTTACTACTTGGAAATCTGGAGAATCGTAAAACCGTGATTTCGTCGAATTTCTAGTGAACCATTATTCTTAGATCTCTGTGTTGTATAGACGTTGTAATTATACGATTACAGTCGACAGAAGTGTTATTGCCCAATCTCTCGAAAATGAAGCGGTCCATGGTAAAAACAATTTCTTATCACACCGAAAATCCAAGACCGTTGTCAGCACCAGAACCGTCCTCGGCTATTCCGTAGGAGGAAAGCAAAGAATAGAAGAACTGCGAAACAATTCCATTCCCTGGCGGTCGTGAGTAGCTCAAAGGGCGCGAATCGAGGACCACGTTTTTCCTTAAGAGAATTTCTTCTTATCCCGTTTCCCTGTGGAAATGGCATCACTGGGCAAAACAACTTCTACGGTGGACAGTCCATTTTTTATCTCGGTACATATCTGTCGTCCTCCTCTTCTCTATGACCGGCACGGTTTTCCTCGACTAGAATTTAAGGTAATGACCCCACGTTTTGTTGGGCAAATTATAATATATTAAACACGTTTCCGCGTGTACCTTTAATTAATAAAAAGAGAAAGAAATTAATCAATAAGTACTGAAGAATGTTTGCTTCGATTCCTTGTTCTACAAATAAATCCTGCTGCCTTTATTTTTCTTGGTACATGTCTGTCGTCCTTTTATTTATGACTGTGCCGTTTTCCTCGACTAGAATTTAAGGTAACGATCCCACGTTTTGCTGGCCAAATTATAATATATTAAATACATTTCCGCGTGTACCTTCAATTAATAAGAAGAGAAAGAAGTACTGAAGAATGTTTGCTTCGATTCCTTGTTCTACAAATAAATTCTGCTGCCTTTATTTTTCTCGGTACACGTCTGTCGTCCTTTTCTCTTTAACTGTGCCGTTCTCCTCGACTAGAGTTTAATGTAACGATCCCACGTTTTGCTGGCCAAATTATAATACATTAAATACGTTTCCGTGTGTATCTTCAAACGATAAGAAGAGAAGGAAATGAACCCATAAGTATTGAAAAATGTTTGCTTCGATGCCACAAGTTCTACAAATAACTTCTGCCGCACGTCAAACGATCGTACAATCGATCGATCAAACGTGACAGTCGCCATTTGGGAATGAAGGAAGAAGAACGTAATAAAGCACCTCGTTTTACACGACGATCGGCCGTGGCGATTAACCGACGTCGCTGAACAGCTTCGGACTGACAAGCGCAGTCGCAGGTGCGGTAGGAAAAGCGACAAAACGAGAACGGATGAAACGAAGCGTCGAGCAAAACAGGAGACGAAGAGAATGGACGCGATGAAAGCGCTTCCCCACGTACGTATGCACGCGCATATGTACAAAAGCAGTCGATAGTACTCGGTTCGCATGACCTTTACCTTTGCCACATATCCACACCACCACCACCCCCCCCCTGTCTCTCTGTCTCGAGGGATCGCCAGGGTTGATTCGTTCGTGCGATGTAAATGTAGGTTAGAACCTTAAAATCGACCCATATTCCGCAGCAACCTTCGAACCTCGCGGTCCCCTTTGTACGAAAAAGCGACCGGAGAGGAATAATGCTTGAACATTTTGTACCGGAGCAAAGGGGTGGGGGGTCAGGGGGCGGGGGGTGGGAGCACGGAGAACGGTAGTTACAGAAATACGCGAGAAAGCTTCGTGCTCGCAAAACGTTCCCCATCGTTTTTTCCGCGCGAACGCGCCCACGCGAAAGGCCCGTTGGTACACAGAACGCGAGGATTCATCGGCTTTTCGTGATATGTCAGAGTCACGGGGCTGATTAAAGCGGGACCGACGCCGCTCGACCATATATTATTTACCCTGTACACGATTCGTGCAGCGACGATTTTTTTGGGGGCGGCGGGAGGAGGGGGGGGGGGGAGGGGGGTGGTGGTGGCGGCGGCAGGAAAATTGGAACACGACCCGGATGGCGTGTCTCGAAGCGAGTTTATAGGCGGAGCAGCGAAATTGTCGCGAGTCCGGGAGCAAGCATTTCGTTGCACGAGGTTGCGACGCATCGCGTAAAATTTGTATGCACAGGCGAATCGTGAAGCGTAGAATGCGTCAGGTTGGATTTTGATGGATGATAAGTCTTATGACACGTATACAGACACGTCATTAAATGGACGTGTGTTGTGAAAATGAGGAAACCTGGATCAATGGAAAGATATTTGAAGGGAAGGTTGCAAGATTCAGAAACTTTTAAAGATAAGTAGGGCTGGCCATTGCTGGACTTCTCTACTTAAGGAGAAAATAAATTTGTAACACAGGTGACTGAGAGCACCGAATCAATAGCGGAAGTTTAAGAGAAAGGTTAGAAGACTTGAACACTTTTAATGATTAAAGGTGTGTCTGACCATTGCTAGACTATTCTACTTAAGGAGAAAATCAAAGAAATTTATTATACAGATCACTGGGAAAACCAAATAAATAAGCGAGGTTCGAAAGAAAGGTTGCAAGATTTTAACATTTTTACAGATTAAAAGTATTTCTGGCCATTGCTAAACTATTGATGGAAAAAATAAATGTATAACAGGCAACTGGGAGCATCAATTTAATAGCAAAAGTTTACGAGAAAGGTTAGAAGATGTAAACACTTTTAAAGATTAAAGGTTGTGTCTGATCATTGCTAGACTATTCTACTTAAGGAGAAAATCAAAGAAATTTATAATACAGATAATTGGGGAAACCAAATCAATAAGCGAGGTTCGAAAGGAAGGTTGCAAGATATTAACATTCTTACAGATTAAAGGTATTTCTGGCCATTACTAAACTATTTATGGAAAAAATTAATTTATAACACAGGTAACTGGGAGCATCAATTTAATAGCAAAAGTTTACGAGAAAGGTTAGAAGATGTAAACACTTTTAAAGATTAAAGGTTGTGTCTGATCATTGCTAGACTATTCTACTTAAAGAGAGACTCAAAGAAATTTATACTACAAATAATTGGGAAAACCAAATCAATAAGCGAGGTTCGAAAGGAAGGTTGCAAGATATTAACATTCTTACAGATTAAAGGTATTTCTGGCCATTACTAAACTATTTATGGAAAAAATAAATGTATAACACAGGTAACTGGGAGCATCAATTTAATAGCAAAAGTTTACGAGAAAGGTTAGAAGATGTAAACACTTTTAAAGATTAAAGGTGTGTCTGATCATTGCTAGACTATTCTACTTAAGGAGAGAATCAAAGAAATTTATAATATAGATAATTGGGAAAACCAAATTAATAACGACGTTTGAAAGAAAGGTTGCAAGATGTTAGCACCTTTAGAAATTAGAGATATAGCTGATCTTAAGAAGAGATTCAAAGAAATTTATAATAGAGGTAATTGGGAAAACAAAATTAATAACAGAAGTTTGAAAGAGGGGTGGCGAGATTTAAACACCTTTAAAGATTAAATATGTGGTTGATAATTGCTAGACTATTCTACTTAAGAAGAATATCAAAGAAACTTATAATACAGTTAACCGTAAAAATCAAATTAATAACAAGAGCTTCAAATAAATGTAGCAAGATTTTAATAACTCCTGAAGGTACGTCCGACGACTGCTGGGTTATTCTACTTGAAATGGAAAGGTACAAGAGAAACTAAATTAATGGCACAGGTTTGCATAACTATAAACCGACTTTCCATCGGAGAATCTTTCTCCAGAGAATTTTATCTAATTTACACGCTACCGCGCCTTATCCGTCCCGGATTTCATACTGTCTACCCGGCTGTTTAAAACAGCCGTCTGATGATTAGTCCATAGCGAAACCGCGTCGACAGATATCGATGGTCGCGCAATCAAACGGCGATCCGACCAAAACCTCCACAGGCTCGCGTGAAATTGATTTTTCATCGACGCGCCGTTGCTGCCTGCGTTGAATTCTTGAAATAGCAAACGAGCCGAGTGGAATCGAATAATGTAAATAATGAATCCCCTTCGAAAAGCATTTTCAAGTGTTGCTGGATGGTGGACGAGTTTCAAACTTAATAGAAGCGACGATTCGTCGAGGCCAGGCTCGTCTGGCGAATCTATCGATACCTTCAAAAGCCGTACCAAAAAAAAAAAACTTGATGCGCTATGCGAAGTGGAATTTCGACGGGTACGGAAAGGAAAAAGCGATGGCGTTACTGGATACTCGCGTGCGATGAATCCGCCACAAGATAATGCCCGCTCTTCAGCGCGGAGCGTAAGCCTGATTGCGTTCGCTGCGAGCGGCGAATCAAACGAGACGATGCTCGAAATTGTTCAATAAAATCGCTTTTATATCATGGCGGAGGTGCTTTTCAGCGCGTCGCCAAAGGCAAGCGGACGAGGCTCGATCTGTCTTGCGACCAATAGGATACAGTATTCCGCAGGACTTTCGATTTTGCACGCAAAACGAGGCAAAAAGAGATTGCATTAGAATAAATACTTACCGAAACATCATTATTTTGTTCAGCTGCTTCCTTTTATTCGCGTTATTTGAAAAGTACGACGAAGGTGTAGCAACTTCCAATTCCTGCCACTAAATGGATTTGGCGCTAGCTGTCACTAAACATCCTGCGACTATCCCTAGCTATCCCGACGTCTAAGGCAAGGGCCTGCTAGGTGGCCTTACTAAGGACTCCTCTAGCAGGTCCAGGACGAAACGTTCTTCTAATCCCTATTCCATAATTTTCCGCCCTATCCTTCCACCACGCCTTAACAGCTACAAAGGTGTTGACACAAGATATCAGCGGAATTACGCGTTTTCGCTCACTTTCGCCTCGAAAAAGCGCCAAAAACGCCCGTAACTCCTGAAAACGACGTCGGATCTTCAATCTGCTTGCGCCATTCGCTTCAGCGGCACAAATTACATGAGAAATGACAGTTCTCGATGCCGAACTGGCCTGATTTCAAAAGATATCGGCGTAATTACGCGTTTTCGCTCACTTTCGCCTCGAAAAAGCGCTAGAAACGCCCGTAACTTCTGAAAACGACATCGGATCTTCAATCTGCTCGCGCCGTTCGCTTCAGCGGCACAAATTACACGGGAAACGATGATGGTTCTCGACGCCGAAATGCCCAGATTTGCACGAGTGTTATTAAACACACTCTTGCTGCGACCAACTTTATCGTTAAAATTACTAAAAAGTCAACAGCATCTTAGTCTCGCGTTTTCACCTCAACCGCTGGCCGTAAATCAAACTGCTAAGTAATACACGACATTAGACCATGAGACCGTTCTAGGGATGACATTAGGGGTACGGGAAGCATCGTTACTCGCAACCGCAACAGCACAAGGGACAACCGATCCTTGTAGGGATTCCCAGGATAACCGCCGGCTTTCCAACTATGCCGATTAGTTTCCCCTGGACACCGTCCGGAATATCGATCGTTCGCCCATGATGAGCATTCGTGGCAACGGTTTCTTAGCGGCCCGGCTGAATGAGTTGGCAGTAATAATTCCGAATCATAATACCTCGTTTGAATACGCTGTAACGAGAAGGCGAAATTAGCAATGTATAGGTGACGGAAGAGTCGATAATAAACACGCAGGCTCAAGGAGATATTTATCGTTATCTTGTCCAGTTATAATCAATCGATTGTTCGTGGACGGTTAATTGTTATCGGAAATGTTCGCGTCGGCTGCCGTGGACGTTTCACGCACGTGAAATCATCAGAATGCTCGTGACGACGAGGTACCGCGCAGTTCTATAAGCGGGAGAATAATTATCACGCGACGGTGCAACCCCTGGCCCGGAACGAGCAACGGAATCGCCGAAAGAAATAATTGATCAGCGAGAGAAGAGGATTCCCGGTAAAAGCGTGATGCACGACCGGGGGGGGGGGGGGGATATCCATCCGCGATGCGAGAGCGTTCGTCAAAATGCCTAAACACGTCCGGCCGCGTAATCCTATCCATCAGCTTATAATTCCGTGTCGCCGGTGATGCGACTACCCCACGGTGCTGCTTTCACCGGGAGCCATCCTTTAACGACACTCGCTACCCTGGCTTTTCCAGATCAGCCTCTCTGTGCATGGATAGTTTCAAAGCGAGCCACAACCCCTCCGCGCTGTGACGCAACGGGGGCGGCGGCGGCGGCGGCGGCGGCTTTGATACCCGCCGAGTGTGAACGTGGCGATTAACCCCGCATCACCCTCTTATCAACCGAACCCGTATCCATGCTTCTTCCACCTCGGCTCGTTCACAGCCAACCCCATTTGTTAACCAATTGTTTCCCTCCTTTGCATAGCACCCTCTATATCGCTCATCCTATCTTCTATTTTATTTTTTTTTATTTTTTTTAGCGTAGAATTTTATAACGTTTCACAGAATGGGTAGGCGCGCGGAAAATGCGGGGGATTGACTGATTTTCATAGTACTTTGCGGATTTAATTTTAGAAGCTTGGTTTTGAATGATCGGAGCAAATAATGTTTCACAATGAAAACTAATCATTGATATTTGATATATTAGAAATATATTTTTTATAGTAACCACCGGAGCTATTTTCACTTTACTACTGTGCCAAACAACTTTTATTGGACACCATAATTAATAAATTTCGCATTACGAAACGAATGGAAAGTAAAATTAATTATTAGAACGAAACATATTGCGTCGTGCAATTGAAATTGGCTTCGTTCCTTTTCAAGGACATAAAGCGTAGGAGGGAAACGTAATTTTTGTTTAGCAGGAACCAATTAACGGTCGAGGGATTGTCTTTGCCTGCACCTCGAATATCGAGGATCGAAGAGCGAAGCAGTGGGAAGGCGGCTGTTTCTTGGCACGATCACCGTCTAGCCGTGTAATCATTTTTGGCGGTGGGGTGCATTGAACGCAAAAAGCAGCTGGAGTTTCGCCAGTTGCCCAAGCGACTGTATCGCCTCACCTGTTACTGCCTTTGTGCGCGATACACGGCCAGAAGAACAGGCACAGTTATTCATCCCGTTTTTGTCACGCGCGAATAGACGCTGAACGTATTTCCGTGCAAAAACCGCACGGCGTATCAATATAGTGACCGGTAAAGCCTTTAACACATGCAGCATAATTGAATTATTGTTACGTTTAATTCAGCAGAAAACTATTGATTTTATTGACGCTAATGTGAAGAAAAAACATAGAAACAGCTAAAGAGGATAATACACTCAAGGGTAAAACTGCAACTTCTTTGTTGTTTTATCAATCTCTTTGACAAGTGTACAATCTTTCAAAAGTTACAAATGTAGGAGAACAAATTCAGAGGCGAAAGTGCATTGAATTATGTAAGTCGACGTTCGATAGAAATACAGATGTACATCTGGCACGAAGAAAAAACTCTTATCTCTACCTTGCTTTCTGCAAGAGCTACTCCCAATCAATCTGTAGCTATCTAAGGAAGAAAGAAAAAAAGAAGCGAGACGTGTACAGTTTCGACAGGATTTTGATCCAGCAAAAGATTCTCCACCCCATTCAAAGAACGATCAGCTTCGTCTTAAATGTGTGTATGTGTTCCCATATGGTGGTAATTATTTGTAGTATTTTTTTCTATCTAAAGAGAAAATCAAAGAAATTTATAATATAGGTAATTGGGAAAACCGAATTACTAATAGAAGCTTGCAAGAAAGGTTGCAAGATTTTAGCATCTTTAAAGATCAAAGAAATGTCCGATCATTCCTAGACTACTCTACTTCGGGAGCAAATCAAAGAAATTTATAATACAGGTAATTGGGAAGACCGAATTAGTAACAGAAGTTTGCAAGAAAGGTTGCAAGATTTTAGCATCTTTCAAGATCAAAGAAATGTCCGATCATTCCTAAACTACTCTACTTCGGGAGAAAATTAAAGAAAGGATATAGCCGGATAAGGGGGTCAAAAGTGCCCCTAAACCAAATTCGATTTGCCATGGGTCATTCGATAGCTTATCAAAAAAGTACAATGTGTGCCTAGTTTCAGCTCCGTATCTCGATAGGGGGGGGGGGGGGGAGAGAGTAATTGCCAAAAACCAAAAATCACATTTTTGACCAATTTCTCTCATCTGCGTGGATGAAAAATTTTGAAAAAAATCAGGGGTCCTTTAATTAATCAACCACATATTATAGAATTTTTTCAGATTTTTAAATTGGAAAACCAATCTATGAAAAATAAAAAACGAAAGAAAAATGATGAAAAATGCCGGTTTGCGAATGAAGGAGTTGCGGTACTGGATTCATATTTTTTGAGCAAGTACATATTATTGGTACTATTGTACTGAATTTTGTTCAGATTTTTCGGTTTGGTGCGCCATAGTTAAAAAAATCAAAAACTAACTTTTTCCTTGTTTCTTGCGTGCCCCAGTCAGTTATACAGCGATTTTTCGTACATTCTGCTTTACGCAATGCTCAATGTTTTTACGCATAGCAAACAAACACAGGAACTAATGAAACTGAATAAATCGATAGGCTTATCCGGCTATACCCTTTATGATACAGGTAATTGGGAAAATCAAATTACTAACAGAAGTTTGCAGGAAAGTTTGCAAGATTATAACATTTTTAAAAATTAACGGTGTGTCTGATCATTGCTGAACTATTCTACTTGAAGGGAAAAATAAGTTTATAATGCAGGTAATTGTATTTCTAGTGTTCGTACTGTCCCTTAAGGAACAAAATAGTTGTAGACCTTTCTCCAAAGGATCGTACTTTCCTCTCGCGTCCTTGCGGAATCCAGGCAGCTACTCTGTTCTTACACTTCAAGCCACTTTCCCCTTAATCCTGCCTGCCTGTGTCAAGTACTCGACACTTTCCTGCATTCTAAATACCTTTGCCGTGGGAAAGCTGCTTTTGCATCGCCGCTGCTCCAGGAAAATAAGAAATTCTCCATCGAAGTACTATGCTCAGTTGCCGAAACCTCGATTGCGCATCAAGATGCACTTTTTTCAATCGATACAAGAAGACTGAATGTCGAAGTGTAATATCTAGGATCGGATATGAATGAAAGACATCGTTACGATCAATGCATTCAACTGGTCTCATAAATGAATCTATTTGGTTATCATTAAATGAAATGAGATTAAATAAATACCCGCTCAACAATGTGCATCGTATTTAAATTTGCATAAACCCCGAAACAAAGATAATATTCTCTCCTCTCATTTTAATCATTCCCATGCTTGATTAGAAACCGGTGATCTCTAAGATTTTTCGCTACTTCCAAAAATATTTTACGGTTAATACCTATAACCCAGTGGGTGCAGCTAGGTAGTTGCTAGTCCCCGTCGAGGCTGTCGACAGGCATGATCGTATGTAGATGCACGACCGGCCGTACACTCGTCCACCAAACTCCATTCGTACACCACATGCAAATCGGCCACTTGCAGCGGACCCGCCGGCAGTAGTTTAGTACTCTATGATCGAGCAGCCAAGCCCGTTTCCCTATTGGTACATCAGTTATGTGTCTCGTGCGTTCGCGTTAGGCAAATTCGGAGCCGACCGATTTCTTCGTTGGGATCCCGAGGTCCTACGCATAATTTCATCATGCTCGAAATTTAGCGTAGAAACGTGCAAACCATTCAATTAAACAAGAAACTTTTCACGATATTACATTGAACTAATAAATTCTGCAAATCGTAAGGTTTCTTTAATTTAATGAAATCGTACAATCAACTATTTCTGCAGCGTGACCATACGTGGAATATAGGTCGAACCGTGCACAGACACTTGCGAACTAATGAAGGTAGCGCTAAATTAAACATGACCGACTAGGAACTTCCCCTATCAGGCGCCTAATCATATTTTGCGCATCGATATGTTCAGGTACAAAATAGTTTGACATTAAACGCATTACACAGAGTGTACGTCAAAGTCAGGCCTGGAAGTACGTTAAAAGCCAGCACAGCGTGCGCCGGACGTACGCTTAATATCAATTATGTTCGTTAACATAACAAAACTGCGTAGTCTAGTACTGAAGCGCTGAAGTAGGTACAAAGATAAGAGCTTAATTAAACTCGCAATCGTTCCGGAACATAGCAGAGAACATCGATCGTCGGTATTGAAAATTAATCCCTTGAAGATCATGAAGGAAACAGATTTCCTCAATCACCATTTTTACATACAAATTTGCCGTTGCGAAGCTGAGGTAAAATAACCGCCGCGTTCGTTATGTATTTCTAAATTAATATAGAAAGAACAAGGACCTACTTCAATGATCCATATTCATATTTCAGTAAACAACAAAGCTAGCTCACCGGCTATTAAATTGCAAGTGTGGCGTGCGCGTGTCGTTACTCTGTATCCTTTTGTTCTTTCGTTCGTCGTCGTCACCTTTCGTTATACTCGTCAAGTCCTTTTTGTATTTGACTCTAATAATAATAGAGACACGATTATATTCGCGCTGATGCACCAGCGTGCGTAACTCCTTCCAACACATTTCGTCCTCTCTCATAGAATACACGTTGCAATCGTTCCGCATAGAAATCATTGAATTTGATCAGTGGACACTGCGGACCACAAGGAATCATCAATAATTCCCCTAATTACGCGAACGGTTACGCACGAGTCTTCGCGCGGGGCGAGCCGTAAAGCCGCGCTAAAACTTATTCCCTCAAGCGGCGTAACGAGTTCTACGGTTCCGTGGGAAAAATAATGGCCACTCGGGTAGCATTAACCACGTGTATTCCTATCCCGGCGCGCAACCGTATTTACCCGCTGCCCTCGCGTTCCGCGCGCGGCGCAGAATGTAAATACGAACGAGCACGAGAGAGAGAGAGAGAGAGAGAGGGAGAGTTGACGTTGCAGGAGGTTCTTCACTCTTTATGCAGATGCACGGTATGAAGTTTTAATTAAAGGAATTTATGGGCCACGGCGCGACGTTTAACGGTGTCACGGAAGTTCCCTCTCGTTCGTCTTCGCGTGCTTTGTCCCTCGTTCACCCGACTTTTTGCCGGCGTTCTCTTCCCTTCACGGTTTAAGAGCACGCCGGCGGGGTAGCGCGCGTCGACGAGCGCACACGCACGTGCCCGAAGAAAACAGCCGCTCCCTTCTCATCGGGACCAATTCGATCGTGTGCACCGTGCGTTTGGCTCCTTTTTAACATCGCCTCGATTGCCGTCCCTCCTTTCTTTTATTATGCTCGACGCGATGCACGAAAATTGAATGTTTCTAATCTCGCATGTTTAATTAAAGTCTTCGCGCGTGTATGCACGTTCGTAGATGTGTTCCTCTTTGTCCCGAAAGAGAAGCTGCCAACGAAAATTGCGCGGCTCTGTGTCGCGGAACAGAGAGGTGGGTGGGACACCAGTTCTGTCTGCAAACTGAAGAGACAAGATACAAAAAAGAGAAAAAACAAAAATTGTGTGTGCCTTGGATAAAGTTACTGTTCGCTCAAGTATTTCTCTTTCAATTATGCAAACGTCAAATACTTGGAATGTTTGGTATCTATCGTATGTTGTAAAAGGGGATGAGTTGCAATAATTATATCGACACTCGCGTTAAAGCTCTTTACCACCCCCGTCCCACCCCCATGATAGGTATTGTTCTGGAAATCGAAAGCTCTCACGCGCGACCGAGTTTCAATAGCGCTGAAGCATCGATGCACACCTACAATGTTTCTTTGTACAGCTTTCTCTCGCCCTTTCAGACTTTTCTTCCTCCCGTGTGGCCACAGAGAGAGAGAGAGAGAGAGAGGGATAGCGATTATTCACGCTCCATCCGCCTCGACCGCAAAATCCTACCTTTCTACATCAAAGTCCGTTTCACGCCCAGTTTCCTTCGCGTCCGCATTTATTCCCTTCCCTCGTTGCAGTAGCTCGCAGACGGTAGTACACGGCCGCAAAATAGCGCAGAAACGCGGGATTAGACCCGTGATACATTTACGTGGCCGCGCGAGAGACCGAGGATGCTCCTAAACGAATTCAATTCGCTTGACGCCATGGCGTTACTTTAGACTGGGCGATTTTAACGAGGCTCATCGGTTCACGTGAACGCGTGTCCCCTTTCGGAATAGAATTCGAAGGCTGAGAACCGCCTGAAGCAAAGAATCTATCGATACAAGATTTCAATTGATTCCATTCATTATCGGCCGTCTGTTAATTTAACATAATCCAGTGTTGAATATTGTTCATACGTTGATACATTCTAATTTCATAAACAGCTGCGTGCAATTTAATGTCGACGCGTAGCTGCTCCTTCCACATTTATCGCCCCTGAATTTTGTCCGCAATCAATATAATTGCAAAAGTTCGTAGCACTCGGACGCAGGGATCGGAATGAAACGAGTCGTGCAGTCATATTTCATAATAAATGAATGCCGGATGGAAAGTTCGCACTTGTTTGCAGGTTGTACAGGTGATTCTTAGCCGTGGTCCGACGGGGCAGCAACGCTCACGCGACCCCGCACAATCGCTCATGCGAAACTGTCGTGCGTTGGCTGTCCGACGATTTTCATGACTGCGGAATAGAACACGTAGGAAAGTAACGTCAGGCCACGCGGACAGAAATGTACGGTGCTGCGTTAGAGGATAAGGTGGAAAGAGGAACGTCGTGTTCCAGGTAAGATCGCACGAGAAGAAGGGAAATACTGCTCGAAATGTGTCTAGACGTCCGACGTTGTCGGCAAACGAACGTTTCGTGTCCACCTTGAAGCGTAATATTTGCATTCGGCGCAAAATAAAATTATACTGTACCAAAGGAATATATTTCTAAGAAACTCCGTCTCTCGGAACATTTGAATAGGATCGTAATGTCCTGACCGCTGTGAGGGAAAGCTGAGGATACGAAATATACAGCATCCGAGAAGCCGAAGCGAAAAGCGGAAAGTGATAAACGAGAAGCAGAACAGAAAGACATTTGCGCGTTGCACTTTATAAGGAAGCTCGACACGATTTGCGAATCTCGCGATTAAAAAACGCATTGATCGAATTCCCGCGATATCGTGGCACGATCGAATTCAGTAACACGACCTCGCAGTTTCATGGGAAACTCCTCGATCCCACGGGATGAAGGAAATTTCATATAAATTCCCGGGTATACAAATGAAGCTCGGGGCGAAATTGCTAAACTCATCGAAACCGGGAAATATTCTTGAACTCAGCTCGCGGTTCTTTCCCGTCCTCATAGAAAAAAGATTACGAGAGCAATCTAAGTTTGCCGGCTTTCGAATTTCGTCGGGGATTAGTATTGAGAATGAGGTGGGTATTCATGAAGGGCCGACTGAATTGAGAGGAAGAACAGAGACGAGACGGACGGGGACAGAAAGTGCGAAAGGATAGACGGAAAAATGGTCGAGCGGGGAGGGGCGAGCAACTTTCGCGATCTCTCTGTGAAACTTATTCCATAAAGATGCCTGTCAAAACTTTCTTATTGTCGAATGAGAAAAAAAAGTCAGAATTGCACAGGGTCGGGAGGAGCGGGAGAATCTAGCTCGGGTATCCGCGATATCGGCGAACAGCTTATTTGATTCGACGAATACCGATATCCATATTCGCAATACGCGGCTGACAATATCGATATTGCATTCCGCCGCCGATATATATTTCACCCGTCTATGAATGGTAATCTGCGCGCCCTTTGCCCTTTGCCTGTATTCTCGGGAAACGTCGCGATGATATTAAATTACAGGGACTACCTCGTCGGTCGTATAAGTTTAATGGTCAGAATGAATTATTTATCATGATTATTACATTGACCGATGAACAGATTGTGCTCAATTATTGGAAACTCTGTTACAGAGTTTGTCGTTCTATATTCAGCAAAGGGAAGCCGCATAATGGAAGAAAATTGTTGCTTTCAATCAGGGGTGTCCAACCCCTCGGCTTCCCTGGACTACATTGGACGAAGGCAAGTTGTTTTGGGGCCACAGATAAAATACACTAACTATAACTGACGAGCAAAAACATGTAGAATATACAGTTCAGATATTTAAGTAATTCAAACTTCATTAATTCATAAATTCGTGCCGCGTATTGCTCTGCTATTTAAATTAATGTATGAAACATACCTTCGATGTTTATGAAAAAAAGGTAATCACCCTCTCGTTCCAGAATCTCTTCCCATCTTCTTGGCAAAGACATTATAACCATCGCTATAAAACTTCCGTGCTTTTTCGTTCAAACACTTTTCTATGTTTGTTTTCACGGACTCGACGTTATCAAATTTGTTTCCTGCTAAAAAATGTTGCATCGATCGAAATAGGTGGCAATCGGATGGAGCGATATCCGGAGAATATGGTGGGTGTAATATAATTTGCCAAGCGAATACACGTATTTTTTTGCACGTTTCGTGCGACACGTGGTCTTGCATTATCACGATAAAAAAACACACTGTTCCGATTGGCCAGTTTTGGTCGTTCTACTCTTATCGCTTCTTTCAATTTATCTAACTGTGCACGGTAAATGTCTGAATGAATTGTCTGGTTGGCTGGAAGAAGCTCAAAATACAGAATTCCTCGATAATCCCATCATACAGAGAGGAGAACTTTGCGAGGGTGCAGACCTGCTTTCGCAACTCGTTGTGGTGGGCCTCCTCCTCTGGCCCATGCTCGTTTTCATTAGGGATTGTCACATGAAATCCACTTTTCATCACCAGTCGCTAAACGTTTTAGAAACGGATGTTTATCATTGCGTGCAAGCGAAGATATGCACGCTGCCAAGCGATCACCACGGTTCCGTTCTGTCAGCTGATGCGGCACCCATACATCCGGCTTTGTAATCATTCCCATTTTCTTTGAGTGTCTATGGACAGATGCTTTAGGATTATTTAACTCTGCAGACATTCCTCGAACCGATAAACTTCGCGTTTCAACCGCTAAATTAAGAATTCTGTCTTCGCCAACTTGCAGATCAAAAGTTTCTTCTCGAAATCGATCGAACCAGTTTCTGCACGTACGGGGCGATAAAGCACCTTCCCCGTAAACGACACGAATATTGTTTGCAGCAACTTGTACAGTGTTGGATGACCGACCCCTGAATCACCAATGTGACGCAAATCCCACTGATATTACCCTTGAGTCATCGATAAGATGTAAGGCCCACGGATCCTACCATAGTCACAATAAAAAGGAGTGAATAAGATAATGGTCAATAGTACTAAGGGTCAGGATCCGTGTTGGTCAAGATGGCTCAGCAGTGTCTAAAGTCGGTCTCCCATCCATTAAAAAATACATACACAGGGTGATTCGCCCGCCAGGGGACTTGAAAGAAGTGCCGCCGCCTAAACGTCTGGAACTCTTATCCCATGTAAAAATTTTGGGCGACATATTTTGTCCTTTTCTGTTCCTCGTTATCACTTGACATAATGACTCTGTCGATCGCCAGCTGTTTAGGTCACTGCAGAGCGAACGACTAAGCGTTCTTTCCAAGTGAAAGCGAGAAAACAGAAAAGGACACAATACGTCGGCCGAAATTTTTACATGGCACTGCATGGGATAAGAGTTCCAGACGTTTAGGCGGCGGCGCTTCTTTCCTGTTTCCTGGCGGGCGAATCGCCCTGTATTAGCCCTTCAGAAGAAATGTAGATCGGAGTAAAGAATCATTCTTGGACACGAGCACTCCTATCTCGCTGTCGGGTTGTTACGCGCACTCTACACGATATTCTTGTCGATAAAAACCTCCTTGCAATTGTACGTGTTGCACACGATTTCGCCCACCCGGAATCCAACAACAGCATAAAATGCCGAAAATGAACTCGTATCTCACTCATGGTTTTCCACGGTATAAAATACTGAACGCTGTTCACGAACTATTCCTTTCGAATACTTTCTCCGGACTCAACTTGATCATTAAACTCTGATCCCTTTGGTCGCTTATCGCTCGGTGTTCATACGACACACCGCGGAAAGTATAAACGCATCCGCGGCACGAACTTATGGGACGATTTATTCGAAACAGGCCATCGTTTATGATCCATTGAACGGCACGGTTCGAAGTTATACGAGAAAGTATTTCGTATACGCGTGAAAATCGAAATTTAGGGAGTCGTAAAGTAGATATAAATATTTGATAATCATTGGAATGGAAGCGTTTTCTGCGGTAGAGTGAATATAAAATTCGATAATATTTTCTTAGCATTTCTTCGACACATTTGTTTAGCCCTCTCCTCGATTCACTGCATAATCAGTTAATTATTAATTAGTTTTCACAATCGCGGCACGAACTTGTGGGACGATCTAATAAAAGAAATCTCTATCTATCCCAGCGGTCGAGGGTGTTGAAATAATTAGCCAGTCGCAATGTGTCGAGTTAGAATAGAAATTTCCTTCGCCGTTTTATCGGTGTACCCTTCGCAACGCGTGCAGGATGCCAATAGTCGATCGGGAAAATCGTGGACCATCATCGAACAAGAAACGAAGATACAGTTTGTACGAAATGGGGAAAAAAACTCGCGGCGACACCGAGCGTCAATTATTTACATTGCATTAACCTCCAGTCGGCCGACTTCCGTTTATCTCTCGCAGAATTACTCTGAGCTCCGACGATCCGCGCTGGCAATTTCAATTCCCAATATCCTCCCGGCGACGATCCGCGAACGAGACCGCTGCACCGCGCCGGTCGGTGACTCTTTTCTCGCACTCTCGGCCGTTCGGTTCGCAACGGAAGTTGAACTGCGGTCGCGGAAGTCTGCGAACGACTCGCAACTTTAATGTACGAAACCCATGGTCAGTTGCAGATGGAACTGCTTATAAGTTCGAACGACCGGAATTTCGTTTACTGACGTTGAGAAGAAGCGAGCAAAGATTCTCCTTACATCATTATTATTATTGGGGTGGAATTGGAATAAAGAAAGCTTCCGTAGATCTATCAATCGGTTTTTCTTTGTAGACAATACTAATCATCGTGTTTCGATCATTTTTGTTTTATCATTAGCATTTGTATTTCCGTATTATCGTGCGGGTATTGCAAGAATTGCTTTGTTCATCACAATGTGTGCCAGAGGGAAAGTAAAGAGGACGAATGAATAGGTAAATGGAATGAAGCGCAATAGAAATTGCACATTGCTGCACAAAGCGGTTAGTCCTAGGTTAAAAAGCGTATGGTATTATGATCTTATTATTTCTCATTATTATCGGAGTGGAGTTTGAAATATAAAATGCATCTGTAGATTTACAACCTTATTGTTTGTGGAAGATACTAATTACCGTGTTTCGATAATCATGGTTTTACCATTACTATATTTTACCGAATGTATAGCATTTTTCTACTATTCCATATCGATTGCAGCGATACTTATCACATTATATATCCAAGGGAAGATGAATAAATAAGTGAAATAAAACCCACTAAAAATTGTAAATCGCTGATGGCGCCGATGTAAAGAAACTGAGAAACTCATCAGAACGTGTAATTACCCGGATTGAATAAATTTCGAGGTCACGATGGGTGAGCGCGATGCGCAAACGATTCGAGTAAGCCTTGGGTCTAGGTTAAACGGCAGAGCTGCATATACTGGCAGCAGGTGGAAAGCAATTATTTCCGTGCTCCAAATCCTATTCCCAATTACCCCCTGCCTGGCCTCGGGTCTCCTATCGTTGATTCGCCGACGTTCGCCGAAAACTTCCGGGCGTCGGGCCGGGCCGCCAATAAATAAACAACTTCTCAATTAATTTCATCGACACCGGATCGCACGGTTACACGATCGCGGCTCTCCTTTCTCGTTCAAACTTTCCGACCCGTATAAATTAATGCGAAACCGGGCGTTTCCCTGCGAAGCGTGTCACAGAGTCGCGTTCGTTTCACCTGCTCCGCGCACCGTTGCATCCGTCTCTTTTTTTTTTTTTTATTGCCTGCAATGTAATTTTGCGCTCGTGAAACGAAGCCGAGGGGAGAGATTTTTTTGTTTAATAATGAACGTGAAAATGGGAATAGGGGTCGAAAGTAGTGCAGTAAGGAATGGGGAGTATCCGAAGGGTGTTGCGAAATGTTGATTAATATTCCATGATCGTTGGAGGTGCAATCCCCTCGAAAGACTGTGCCAATGGTAGCTAAACCAATTACCTGGATTAAGCGGTTCGCAGGATCGGAGGGATGATGCGTCAAACGTATAAAACGATATATCAATGCATCGAATGAGTCCACTAAATATGCAGTAGCTAACAACCCAGGGCGATGGACGGCATCAAAGTGAACCTTGCAAGCGGTATAATTAATTTGTTATTATCAATAGTTAACAACGTGCTCGTACTTGTGGTGTGAATGAAAGCGATTGTGAAAAATAATTAACTGATTACGCAGCGAATCGAGGAGAGGGCTAAACAAACGTGTCGTAGAAATGCTAAAAAATATTATCGAATTTTATATTCACTCTACCGCAAAAAAAATAAACACTTGTATTCCAATGATAATCGAATATTTGTATCTACTTTACGGCTCCCTAAATTTCGACTTTAACGCGTATACAAAGTACTTTCTCGTATAATTTCGAACCGTGCAGTTGGATCATAAATGATGGTCTGTTTCGAATATATTATCTTAGAAACATTATTCTTCACGTTATCTCATTCATTCGTCTTGCACGATTAACGACGGCTGCTTTCAAAGCAAGCCAAGCATCCTCCTCCTTTAACCGCTGGTTCTTCTAATCTGTATAAAGTTACGCGCGGATCAAAGGCTGTGCAGGAAAAATTCTCTGGTAAAAGCGAGTCTCCCCGGAGGACCGTATACACGTGTCTCCTTTGCGAAAAAGCTGCATTTTCTTGTGCCTTTAGAGTTTCAACGATACATGCACGCCCAGGGCAAGCTGGAAACGTTCGATGGCGATGATCGAAGGTTTTCTCGGCTGTTGAAAAATCTTTGAAATGATCGAAGCGTCGTGAGCACTGTTCCACGACGAACGATAAAATAAAACATGTTTCTTGTAATATCGTCGAACCGGCACATCAAATAGTTAGGACAGAGAAGATACTGGGGTACAGTGGTTTCCTGTGATTAGAAGAAACGATGCGAAAAAGGGGGGAAAGAAATCGAAGCAATGAATTTACGGGATAAGATTGAAACAGATTGACTTTCCACGGTTCCACAATTCTGTCTACCAGCACAAGATCCTAGGACCGCGAAATTTCCCACAGTACAAAGCCAGGCAGCAACGATCCCGCCGGCTCGAGCATTTGGCGAGAGCGATGGAACGCAGGCATCGCGAGAAGTAGAGCGAAAGGAACACGAGGGAATAAGTGACCACGGGAACACAATACACGCAGCACGAGACGACTCGAAAGCTAACCCGACACCGGGGGAAAAGTGCAGGCGGAAAATCGAGGCGGAAGGGAGGAGCGAGTGGTGAGAGCGAGCCCTCACGCCTGGCTACGGCTCGAAACTCGTCTTCCGTTTCCATCGGACTCGCCCGCCGCTATCGCTCGCGCCGTTCCCTTCGGCTTCGCTCCGCGGAGTGGCGCGAAAGGGTTGGCCGAAACACGCAACGATCTTTCCACGGCCTCCGTCGTGCCCCTGCCGCCGCTGAAAATAGGTTGAGCCTCGGCCGGGCCAAGGAGCGCGCTTAAGGAGGTCGTGGGTCGCGAACGGTGCAACGAGGGCGCGCGGCGACGCTTTCGTTTATCGGCCAGATTGAATTCAGAAAGGAGGATTATACCGCGGCGCTTGGCTCGCTCGAAGAGCGACCCCAAGCTCTGTCCGGCGTCGTCGTCGAGGGATATGAGTTACCGATCCGTGCGCAAATGAACGTTATGTGAATTCAGCAGCCGGAGGGGAATATTCGTTCGTGTGTCTAGCCGCGGGCTCTTTCCCTCTTCGGGGGCCGAACCAATGGCGCTGGCGTACAGAGGTAACCGAGGACGAGTCGAAAGGCGGTGGGCAAAGGAGAAGAAGAAGTGGAGGCAAAGTGGAAACTAGGACCGAAAGGTTCGCCGGGGTCGAAGGGGGGACGGAGACGTTTCTATCTCGCCGTGAGATCGAGAGGAAATCTTCAGATCGCCGTAGATTGCCACACCGTCTCTCGACAGGAAAGGATGACGAGGAGGGCCGCGGGTGGTGGCTCGAAGACGCGCCACCGCCCTTTCTACATCGTCGATGAGACTCGCGCGATTTCTACCTCGTGGCCGCCGCTGCCATGGATCTGTAAAAATAATGGATGACGCTCCGAATCCTTTTCCTATTCCCTTTGCCCTCCTTTCCGCTCGAGAGGAACCGACGATTTCGGGGATAATCGAGGATACCTTAGAGATTTCGATTACGATACTTCTGATAGGGTGTACGTTGAAAGTTGACTATTCGATGATTAAATGCTTCGTAGAATTAGTGTTACGAGTTGCCGAACCGATAATGAAATTTGCTTTCGTCAGCATTTATCAGATACTGAGATCCACCTTCCTGAGATCTCCAAGTTACAATTTACATTAAATTGTAATATTATACATTAATAAGTATGTAACTGTTAAAACACAGAAACTTCGAGGTTCGAAGAGCAGAAAATAGTTGGAAGTTGGAAGTTTACTCTTTGGAAATGAAATATGTCTCAAGAATTAGCGTTGCAAGTTGCTGAACCAGTGATCAAATTTGCTTTCGCGAGCCTTTATCGGATACTGAGATCCACTTTCCGGAGATCTGAAAGTTACGATTTATAGCAAAAACTTCATCATATAATCACGATCGACTTCGTTCGTTCTTGCCGCCTTGCCTACCGTTAATAAATGTATAAACGTTAAAACGCAAACTCTTCGGGGTGTTTAAAACAGAAAAGTTCTTTCCGCGAAGAATATCAAATACCAATGGGGAAGGATAATCCTTTCGTTCTTACACTTGTTACTTACTACAACCTTTTCCACGTTATCATCAATTAACCGCCGTTCCGAGAGGATTTCTACTTCGAAGTGTTCTCACGAGCAGTCCGCAAGCATGATCCAACCCGGCGGACTTCCGGCCGATCTGAAAGCGAGGGCTTCCTTAGCCGGGGCCAGAAGGATTCTCCAGAAGTACAAAGATAGAATTACGAGGACAAGAGTGGAGATCGTACGGGAATGAAAAAGAGAGAGTCGAGTGGCCGTTCCACTTGGTGGGTCAAGGACACTGAAACGGAGATCTAAGTGGACAGACCCGCGACAATAGGACCCGTCAACCAATTGTTCGACTGCTTGGACTCTTCGCGATAGTTCGACAAGATCGATAGACGTCGTGGCGCCGTCCATTGAATGGGGCTTGATTCGGGGGAGCTATAGTGCGTTGCGGTAAAAAGCAATACCGATGGCACTTTGAATACTCCGAAGCGTAGATTCGTTCTTAAACATTCGCTGCGCGAGGAATTTTTAACAATTATTTGAAATAGTATTGGCCTTTCTCCAGTTTCATGATGTTGGGAAATATTGTACACCATCCGCGCGGAATGCAATAGAAACTGGACAATTAATAGGAACGAACTTATATTACACTAATTTGAAATTCATTTAATTAGTTACTACTACTGTTGCCACAAGTGGATCGAAGTTTGCGATTCGTAAAATAAGCTCAAAGTGTTTCAAGTTTTACTCCTGATACTGAGGACAGTGAAATAGTTTTTTAAATAAATTATACTTCGGAATACGTACAATTTGGAAAGCTAATAATAAATCTAATATTCCAAACGTGACTATGTATCGTAGTCCATTTTCATATCATGTTTATGTTTAAACAACTGGAAAAATAAACCGGTAAAACACAATGCCAATGGTACTTTGAATACTTTCAAATAGTTCATTCGCTGCACGAGGAATTTTGAAAAATTGATTAAAATAGTATTATCCTTTCTCCAGTTTCATGATGTTGGGAAATATTGTACACCATCCGCGCGGAATGCAGTAGAAACTGGACAATTAATAGGAACGAACTTATATTACACTAATTTGAAATTCATTTAATTAGTTACTACTACTGTTGCCACAAGTGGATCGAAGTATGCGATTCGTAAAACAAGCTCAAAGTGTTTCAAGTTTTACTCCTGATACTGAGGATAGTGAAATAGTTCTCTAAATAAATTATACTTCGGAATACGTACAATTTTGAAACCAAATAATAAATCTAATATTTCAAACGTGATTATGTGTCGTAGTTCAGTTTTATATCATGTTTATGTTTAAACAAATGGAAAAAGAAACCGGTAAAACACAATGCCAATGGTACTTTGAATACTTTCAAGTATTGTTCATGCTTAAACATTCGCTGCACGAGCAATTTTTAAAAATTAATTAAAGTAGTATTTGCCTTTCTCGAATGTCATGATGTTGAGAAATATTATACACTGTCCACGCGGAATACAATAAAGACTGGACATTTAATACGAACGAACTTATATTACAGTAATTTGAAATTCAATTAATCAGTTAATACTGTTACCACAAATGGACTGAAGCTTGTGATTTATAAAACAAGCTCAAAGAGTTTCGAGTTGATACTGGATATTATAACTCTTGATACTGGATAGAATGAAAGAGCATTTTTAATAAATTATACTTGGAAGCCCTTACAATTTTCAAGTCTAACAATAAATCTAACATTCCGGACGCGATGTTGTATCGTAGTTCAATTCCGCATCATGTTTATCCTTGAACAAATGGAAACTCGGAAAATAAAATAAGGTGAAGCAGCCTTTTCAATAAAAATCATACTCGGGAGTTCCTGCAATTTCTAAGCCTCATAATAAAATCAAATAATAAATCCAATGCCCCAAACGCGATTCCGTATCGTAGTTCGATTTCATACCATCTTCGCGTTAGATAAAATACAAATAAGGTGTGATTGAATGCGTAAACGTTAACGTTAATTCGTACACGAGAAGCCGAATGAAATCTGTGTTCCAATTCAACAGACCCATATACGACCGTGTAAATGTCTGCAGCGGCATCGCGGGACCGATTTAGTTCATTATCCCCTGTTTAGAGGCAGCCAGAGGAATTTACGTATCAATCAATTCCTAACGGAGCTGAATTCCACGGCAGAGAATCGGCGAGCAATCAGACATCGACTGAATACTTTTCCCCGTGCCGTCGCGCAGCAAACGTTCCGATAAGTCTGCATTGCGCCACGAGGAATTATGCATTCCCCTCGATAAGATCCATCGCGCGAAATTTCATCGACCGCGGAACACAGTGAGTGTCTCTCCTTTTCTCATGGATCCTCTATCTACCCATCTTGCTCCATTCTATATACGTATATACCACGATTCCTCTATTCATCTTATAATCAGACAAACTGCCTATCCGCCTCCTCTGCAAGCGCATCAACAACGCCAGCCAACTTTATGCAAATCGTCGAATCTCCGGCATAATGCGCCACGTAAGCACGTCTACGGTTGTCTTAGCACTTACGGAAGAATCCCTGCCCAGACGTCCCATCCAGCGATTCTTGGCTGCGATTTAACCATTCCTTCCGGCATGATATCTTCCATTCTTAAAATGTGTGTACACATATGTACACGTCTGTTAGGTGAACAAATTTTTACTAAGAAAAAAGAAAAACTGAAATAGCACAACGTGTAAACGCGAAGAAACAAGAACGGCAAGCGGCGTCGCGCTACGCGGATACGATTTCGCTACATGATGTCAAACGCACGTGGGGAAACTGTGCAGCGATATACATATTTGGAAATCATTGTAAAGTCACGGCACGGGAACGAAATGCAGATGGAAGGGAGTCGCGATATTCAGGCTCTGACAGCAGAGAATCGATTTTCGATGCGGCCAGAGATTTCAGACAGTCGTTTCGCGAATCGAACCCGCTTTAACCGAGGTAAATCCTGGAATTCGCGTTCGAGGGTGTGTGCAAACGATATCGCGTGATACCCTCCGCGAGATATTCGCCGTTCGGCTGCGACATAAGCCGCGGCACGTTCTCGCCGAACGCTGCGGCGGCCGGCTTTTCACCGCATCCTTGTGAACTTCGTCGTTTCAGTCAGCGAAGAATTTGGAACTACGCTACGCAGCTGTTTCAATAAATGAACGGCGGAAGGGGGTAATGAACATGTTGCATCGTTTGCATTGCTTTTAATACGCAATTAGTACGGCAGAGTAATTACGGAATTAATGAAAAGTGGACGCGGGGGTTTAAATGTTAGTGTTACCACGAGCCAAATCGCACAGCTTTTTGTCCGTTCTAATCGAATTACATTTCACGTCGCTTTCGTACGAAGTTCAACGATTCTGGTATCGAGGATCGAGTTTCGCGTTTGAAAGTATTCGAAAGTCGTAATTTCGGCTCGCTCCCTGTTCCGCGGAGTCGTTAATATCCTCGTTGATTAAAAACGCGATTGTACGCTGCGGCGGCAATAAAAGACGTTCGACAGCTGCGGGATATATATATATAAAATGTAGTCACGGTAGTTCTCCCATCCGCTTTGTATAAAACGGCCGATATTACGCGATGGGTCTCGACGGATTAAATGCTGTAGCACTGTTAATCGATCCGACGGAAATTACACGTGCCCGCTTCGGTACGGCCTGTCCATTTTATAAAACTCGTGTGTCCCAGTCTGCGAATTAAACACCGTAGTCCTTTCGCTGCGTCCGTTAACTAACGATGTCTATGCGAGCGACAGGTAATATTCGAGCGACCACGATTGCATGCAAAAAGTTGAAACGCGTTTTAGTTACGGGGAAAAGGGCGTTTTAGAAGGAACGCAATCTCCCGTTACTTGATGCGAATCGCGACTTCCATGGAAATGTCGATTGTATTTTATATAGAATGCAGATGCTTTTGCATCTGTTATTCTACTTTCCCCTTATCCAACACAAATGGTGCTTCGTATTCGGGGATAATTTAAGGATGATCAAACTTTGGAATTTAATGGAGAACTGTATTTTTAGTACAGCGATGAATCGTATCAATAATTTCTTTTGCGTTTCTCAATGGTAATTGTTATTAGAAGATATTTCCTGAAATAGCCTCCTCGTGCAATTTCTATTGCTGGATTACTATTACTAATCATTGCCATTATCTTGATTATTAATTGTCACTGAACCTTATTCCAACGCTGGCCTATATCTTACGAAAATAAAACAGACGCGATTCCTTTCGCTGGTCGCGAAATTAATTTCCTAATCCCAAACACACAGCTAAATTGTGTAACAGCTATTTAGAGACATTAGAGAGAGAAAGTGCACAAAGAATTATGCAATGGACACCACGATCCCCGGATCTCAACCCCATTGAAGAATTATGGGACCGATTGGACAGAAGGGTGCGTGAGAAGTACCCAGCACCGCAAAGGGACTTATGGAAATGTTTGCAAGAAACGTGGAAAGAGATTTCTACAGAAACCATGAGGAAACTGGTAGAAAGATTGCCAAAATTAGTGCAAGCGGCAATATCTAACCGCGGTGGATACGTCGATGAATCTCGTATTTAATTTTACTGTAGTGTAGCAAAGTTCGACATACGTAATTCTTCATTTAAAACATTGGATATGTCATAAGAAATTAGACATAGGAAAATCGGTTTTAGTCACTGTTTTAGGCACTCAAATAACTTTTATGCGATGTTAGTACATATCTCACAAGTGTCCGGATACTTTTCAGCGATAGTGTATGTCTGAATGTTCCAAACGGTAGGAGAAGGTGGTTTAAATATGAGCTGGCACTTTGATTTCAGACACTATTGTCAAACTAGTCGAAGATTTTCCAAATGTAACATTACAGTTAATACCTACTGTTTGCTATACGATATGACGTTCTAATGAGCTGAACAAAGATATAAATTATGCATTTAGAGTTAAAGTGGAAATACTCGTGTTTAAAAATGTGAAATAATATGATTTAAATATAGGCCATTATTGAAGTAATTTAAAAGAAAAGTAAAAACTGCATACCTTCGGACTGAAATATTTTAGAACACGATTCAAGTGCTACTAAGAAGAGCTTTGAAATACTGATAGTTTATTCACAATAGTTACAAACGTAGATATGCGTCTTTCAATGCCTGCACATGTATCGCGTGCCCACAGCTAACACTAAGAACGCACCAGCCAAAGTACTTCGAGATCCTCACAGAAAAGTCCCTTGCAAAATACAGAATTCGAATCCTCCCCCATCCCTCTGGATACTTCCCCTGAAGAGTTTCACCCTGCGACTCATATTTATTCCACTTGTTCAGGGATGCTTAGAGCCAGTCATTACTATGCGCCTCTATTTATTAAACAATTCATGTTAATTAATATCAGCACCGAATACGATCTGAAACTTCAACTAGCCCATATTCCAACCATCTCTTCCGGTTCATTTAAAAGCGGAGAAAGTCCGGGGTTTATGAATCAGCATGAAAGTCTCGTATACGCGTGTTTCAGATCCGCCTTTTATGGAAGGCACGGTGATTCGTGCTATTTCTATTCCTGAATTGCTATTACTAATCATTGCCATTATCTTGATCATTAATTGTCACTGAGCCTTATTCCAACGCTGGCCTATATCTTACGAAAATAAAACAGACGCGACTCCTTTCGCTGGTCGCTAAATTAATTTCAGTCACGCTGGCGGTTCGCGACACGTGACAGTGTTAATTTAGTTTAGCCAGAAATGGATCTATGGCGGATACCGCCGAGGCTATAACAATGCTAAGCGTTAGAGTAAAACTGGCCCCACCGTGCTAAGTCGAAAGCGAAGGAATTCGTCGTTACAGAACTGAAGCGTTCGGAATAAAGCTCTAAAATTGTTGAAACAATTCTATTTCGAATCTCGTCGAAACGCGCACGCGGCTCAACGTTTCAACGATTCCCGCACGTGGGTCACTCTGCCGTCCCGAGCGTTATTCCAACGCAACGCGTCCGCGCAGCAGTCGTACGATACAGCTTTATCGAGTGTTTGACGACGCATAGATACGGAGCACAGGTGCGGATAGTGGGTCATCAGTATTCCGGCAGGGCCTTGTTAAAGCAACGGCACTGTTGAGATGCCACGAATCTCACATGCTATACATTCTCTAGAACAGCAAAGATAGATGAAAACGATTGATTGCACCGTCTCCCCTTGAACGTGTATCCGATATTACATTTTTCTCGTCAACGCACTTGATAGTACATTTTCAAACAGATTGTATCGTTTCCATCGACTCGTCGAATATGCTGAAACGTTTCCCTAGGAATCCGGTATTTCATTTCGCTACGGTAGAAGGAGCGCTGAGAATAATTGCGCCCAGCGAGTGGCAGCGATTCGGTGCGTCGGCTGGAAAATAGACAGGGACACGTGTAATATTATTGTTCGAGAGCAAATCGCAACTGCCGTTGCAGGCAACGAAGCGGCGTATCGTTATTCTAGCTGGCACACGGCGCGCGTCTGACGCATTGCAGTCGTACGAACTGTACGTATGTGCATATACATACGCACGTGTGCCAGTGGCGCATTGTTTCCAGATTTTCACCTGCCACGCCGTTCTCGACTTTGTATCGCGTCTTGTCCACCGCTGCACCACGGTGCACGTTCGTTTCCCTCTCCGCGCCGAATATTCTTACACTCGCTCTCGATACACCGCAGTTTTACCGCGTCGATATTATTTCCAATACCCGTTCCGTTCTTTTATCAATAAACTTACGTTCGAAGACTCGACGAATCTGTGCCGTAATTACTGTTTCGATTTCGAGTACTTTCTGGATCTTTGATAGCTAATAGTTTCATGATTTTATTTTTATAGTTAATTGTAAGCTGCCACGTTGTTTTTAATGACCCGCATGTTGCTTCTGTAACGAAGCGAATTACTTTCATCGTTAGACTAGCCTGAATACGTATCCCTTTGATTTCGAAGCACATACGTGACAGAGATTAGAATGCCCACACTCGAACTCGGCTCGCGGTATTTAGTTGGAACGCCTGTAAGCATTAATTATGTCTTAATGGGGCAGGCCTTCCGTGCGGAATTGTTGCTCGATAGTATTAACCCGTTCTGTAATTTAATTCTACTTCGAGCACGCCAACACTGATTGTTACATTTCCTAATCAGTGCCACGCGGAACTATTATCAAATACACGTGTCTATTAATTATCCCTTGGCGTCCGACACGTTTCGCTAACGCAAGTTCTAATGAACGTTAAGCATAAATAATGTACGTGCATTAAGAATGGCATTGAAATAACAGGGAATGATTCTACGAGAAAAAGTAAGTCGAAAATGTAGAATAACATTTCTTCACTTGAGGCTTCGTTTTTAAGAAAATCGACTCGAAACACTTGCTTGGCCCGCATGCATGTTATCGATACAACTGTCGACAATCAGGACAATGCAGGGTGATTCGCCCGCGAGGAGACTTGAAAGAAGTGCCGCCGCCTAAACGTCTGGAACTCTTATCCAATGTAAAAATTTTGGGCGACATATTTTGTCCTTTTCTGTTCCTCGCTATCACTTGGCATGACTCTGTCGATCGCCAGTTGTTTAGGTCACTGCAGAGCGAACGACTAAGTGTTCTTTCCAAGTGAAAGCGAGAAACAGAAAAAGGAGACAATACGTCGACCGAAATTTTTCCATGGGACTGCATGGGATAAGAGTTCCAGACGTTTAGGCGGCGGCACTTCTTTCAAGTCTCCTGGCGGCCGAATCACCCTGTATCATTCATCCTGTAAACAATAACTTTGGATAACTTTCGTTTCTTTATTGTGCGCGTTGTACAAAAGCTGAAGGAAGTTCGTTTACAATAAACTTCAATGCTAAAGTTTTATTCTACATTTTTGACTTCACGTAGAATTACCCTTTTCCCGGTTGTGCCACCAGTTACAGGCCATCCTGTATAAAGCTAACTATTCGAATAACTAAATTCGCGTATAACACGCAGCAATTCGCGCGTATCACGTTATCCCCTGACAAGCAAGCACATCGTTCACCAGCGTGCCGCGAATCTCGCCCATTCTCGGCCGGGCAATAACTCATACGGCTCGTCCTATAGGCGAGCGGGGAGAGCCGAAATTCGGTAACGGGGCCCGCGAGACGAACTCACGGGGCGATTCTACGCGCGCGCGTTCCCCCTCGTTGTGTCCCCCGTGTTACATTCGATCTCCTCTGCGCTCCGTGTCGCCGTTCGCAAACAGCGCGCCCGCTTCCGCATACGCGAATCGAACGCGCGGTTAATTACGATCGTGCGCACGTACAGTGGTCCGCGCGGCTCTCTGTACGCGCGTGTGCGTGCGAGCGAATCGAGGCCGAGCTTAGGAGCATCGTGCGCGTCGTCCCGCTATCGAGACCCTATTAATTGGATCCGTGTAACTTGATTACATAAGAAAGACGCCTGAACACCTACAAATTCATCCTGAGAAGCTTCTTTCTTCGCCCTGGCATCGCCGGACGACGGACTACGATAGAAGAAGGGAAACGCGGGAACTGTTTCTACTGTTGTACATTCCTGCCTCCTCGATCGCCCGTTTCCTTTTTGGGACATGTATCCAGTGCCCATTTTTGACCCCGCTATTAGTTTCTTTTCCTTTTTTGCTTTCCGTACCTTCCCGTGGAAAGTCTATTTTGTAAATTCCACAACAGCCTAGCAGTCCTTTTTTGGACTTTTCACTCTCTCTAGTTTTCCTGTATAAACACTGCATCTTGGGACAGAGCAGTCAGTAAGAAGTCAGTCAGCACTAAGTCACTAACTAGTCAGTACTTAGTCAGCGACTATTGTAAAATTGTACACCAGATATTCTGAATAAACCAGTTTTGTAAAGAATCTGAATTCTTGTCAAGAACGCTGTCTCTTTGAAATCTAATTTCCGTATCGGCTTCGTTCGATTTCCGCTCGTCCCGTGGCTTTTCTTTGGGACAGACGGAACCGAGAAGCGGGGGACGAAAGTCGAGCTGTTATTTTAAAAGCTGCTACTCACCCTCGGCGATTTGCGTTTCACGTTCTCGACGCATGGAAATCCACCGCACTGTAACAATGAGAATAAGAGAATGTTATTGCACGATCGTGATTCGTGTAAAGAAATAAATAAAAAAATTTACCTATTTATTTAGGTTAATTTATTTATTTAGGTAATTTATTTATTTAGCATCGTAATTTATTTATGTAGCATCGTATTTGTTCAGCAGCAACTTGATATTGGCTATCATATAATTTTGGTAATTATGCAGTAAGAAGGAGGAACGTGGTGTTTTAATTAAAAGTAAGGAGAAAAACGTTGCTCTACTACTTTATTTAATTTTTTTATTTAAAAAATCTGCTTTCTGAAATATATTGTGCGATGTTTAAGACACACTTTTTAAATAAAGAACGCCAGCAAAGTACTATACTATTTTAATTGTTTTTTTTTCAATATTGTTGAGGATGAGGAAACAAATGCAAAAAATATGTCTCAGATATACCCTTGATTTAGAATACGTCGATTGAAATATTTCAACCGGCGTCCCAGTAATTTGTCTTGCAAAGGGATTCTGCAACGTCTACGAAACTTCGCAGAAATCAATAACGTAGAAAATGCGCGAAATTAACAAGTAAATACGATATTTACTCATCAGCAACTTGATATTGTCTATTATATAATTTTAGAAATTATACAGTAAGAAGGAAGAACGTGTTTTTTTATATTAAAAATAAAGAGAAAATATTATTCTACTATTTTATTCAATTTTTTTCATTAAAAAGGTCTGCTTTCTGAAATATATTGTACGATGTTTAAGACACATTTTCCAAATACAGAACTTCATCAAAGTACTATCCTCTCTTAATTATTTCTTTTCTAACATTGTTGAGGATGCGAGGCAACAGACACAAACGAATATTCTTCGATCAGAGTTTCGCTACAACGTCAGATATATCCTGGAGTTGGAATACGTCGATTGAAATATATCAACCGGCATCACGGTAATTTTTCTCGCAAAGGGATCCCGCAACGCGGAAAAAACGTTTCGCGGAACATCCTTCGCGCCAATGCCGTAACGATATTTCGTAACATGCTGTAGCTGTTATCCCAGAAAGGTATACGGCACCATGAGAAAAAGATTATCCGACGATCTTTCACGGTCCGCGTCTTGAGTCAGAAAGGGGGATACCTTCAAAGAGCTTACAATGCGATTTTCGTGGAATCCTTCTCCCCGCCGCCCGGCCGTTTCCGTTCTCCCGCGTTATCGTCGGTATACACCACGGCGTGTCCGGTGATGTGATAAGACGTGTTACAGCCCTTCGAAGCTGAATCATCGCGTCGTAAGAAGAATGTGCGAACGCTTGTGCATTTCATGATTTCGGTGCTTAATCGTCTAATCCTTTAACCGCGCCTTCACTCGATCTCGTAAATCATTTATTGTGTCGCGCACGTTGCTTTGTCGTAACGGATCCTATCTGGTACCAGTGCATTTTATTGATGAACGTGTTAGCTCAGAATAAGATGGCAAATATATCTTGGAAGTAATGTATTCTTTGTAATTAGTCTTGCACTATTCGTGTTAGTGGTATGACAACAATTCCTGTTGATTAATGAATAAATAATAGAAAAAAATATATACATTTTTTAAAAAATATATATACTTCTTTCTATTATTTTTAGAAAAATTGGTAAAGTGGAATATATATATATATATTTTTTCTGGGAATAAAAATTTCCACTTTACCAATTCTTCTACGTGTTTCACTAATTATTGGAAAGTCAGATTACTGTGCTTCGTTCGTTACACCTTATTTCAAAAAGTTGTAGAACCTCAATTAGTACCCAAGTAATATTATTATCGTTGACGGTATGATAGTGTTAGGATACGCGTTAATCCGGGATGTTTAATGTCGCATTAACGTCTCAATTACAAGGCAAATGATTTATCTTCTCGTTACAAGTGCATCGACATCAGTCACCCGTGCATACTTCGCGATTTCATCTTACAATAAGCCCCTCTACAAGGGTTGCTGGATTGTGCACGTAGTATCGAAACTTGGGCATAAAAGGCGAGTCAGATTGCAGAGGCGACCGTTTACGATAGCTGTTGCAAAAAGACCCAGCGTCACTCGTATCAAATATTGTATAGCCTGTGATTCCACGCTGTATAAAATAATATTGCACCTAGGTTGATGCGACGATCATTAGATCGGATTAGCAAGCATCGAGAAATGTAATCGTAGCGGTGTAATCAAGCGGTACCAGCGTAAAAATTATTTCATCGAAAGGATTATTTAGAATTAACACAGTCCCGCGTAGCGCTGGCTTATCGAGAACTTTCATCTTCGTACGAACAATTTCACCGCGACGCAAAAATTGTCCGATTCCAATTTCCCTCCTCTTTACGGGAGGGGGACGGGGGGGGGGGCGGATTTCGGGAATCCGCTTACGGTCGCCGCGGTACATTTTGTTTTGAAAATTCCGGAGCACCCCGACAAATCGCGAGAGCCTCGCGGCCCGGCGGAAGCTTGGCCGAATTCCACGACCCAGTCAAACGGCGGATTAAGCGCATCCGAACGAATTCCCCGCGTGGAAATTGTGACGAGAGCGCGGTTCGACGGTCCGATCGAGGAAACCGAATATAAATCAGCCGGCGTTCATACGGCCGCGTCAACTTTTTAACTGCCGTTAATTGCGTTTCAACTTTTCCCAATTCAATTTCGGCTGCATAACGTCGGGTTAACCAAGGCGCGCCGGCACGATTTTTTGATTGTTCCGAGAGAATTCTCATTGCCTCATTATCGCGGGTGATAATAATCGCTGGAAATCGTTGCATCTCGTTATTATCGGATCAGTGGGGAATTAATAGTCGATCGAAATACGCTACCGTTCAAAAGTATCTAGACGCTCGCTTTCGTTCTGTAAAACATAGTTTAACTTTGTACGAAAGGTATTTAGAACGGTTGCGTCGATTGTAATTATTATTCTTATCTCTGTTTAGGTATCGTGGCATAATAGTACTAATTTTTATGCAGAAATTATATAATTAGCATGCGGAAGTAAAATTCCTGCACAGAAATACAAAATCTAATGGAACGATCTCGACGCTTAAAGGAATCTCGAGCTCCACTTTGTTTCATCTGTATGGTGCAGAACGAGTTCAGAGAGTTCTTTCAAGTGTTTGTAAACTGTTGATGATATGTTTCTGTTCTCTCGATAGAGATAAGAACGGAGGTAACGCTATGCACTCGCCAGCTTCGCTTCAGTTCGTCTGTAGCTTCTCTTCTATGAAGATATGAATTCGAAGCGAGAATCATCGGTACTAAAACGTGCCAGTATCCTTGCACTTGCGGAAGAAGGATATTCAGTTAGAGAAATTGCACCGCGTCGGAAAATTGCGAAGCCAACAGTACATGACACGATTAAAAAGTATGCAATAAGTAAAGATTGCTCATCAAAAAAAGAAAGGAGAGAACGGCCAGGAAAAACTACAAAATCCGAAGACCGATTCATCGTAACTATAAGTAAACGTAACACAGACATCTTGCTGCATCGGAAATCACTGCCGAAGTTAATAGGACAAGGCAACATCCCATGAGCGTGGCGACGGTCAAACGGTGGCTAGTGAATGTTAGTCTCCGCGGATGTGTGGCTGTTAAAAAGCCACTTTTGAGACCAATTAATAAGAAGAGGCTATTTAATTGGGCGAAAGAACACAAAGATTGGACCATCTCAGAATGGGAAAACGTGTTCCGGACGGATGAGTCCAAGTTCGAAGTTTTTAGACGATAGTGTAGTGCCAACATGGTGAAACATGAGGGTAGTTCGGTTATTGTGTGGGGTTGTTTTGATAAAAAAAAATATGGTGGGTGATGTAGTAAAAATAGACGGCATGTTACGCAAGGAACAGTATTTAGTAGGTTAATGGGATCAAATTTTATATTTATGCAGAACAATGATCCTAAACACACAGCTAAATTGTGTAAAAGCAATTTAGAGACATTAGAGAGAGAAAATGCACTAAGAATTATGCAATGGACACCACGGTCCCCGGATCTCAACCCCATTGAAGAATTATGGGACCGATTGGACAGAAAAGTGCGTGAGAAGTGTCCAACATCGCAAAAGGACTTATGAAAATGTTTGCAAGAAACGTGGAAAGAGATTTCTACAGAAACCATGAGGAAACTGGTAGAAAGATTGCCAAAATTAGTGCAAGCGGCAATATCTAACCGCGGTGGATACGTCGATGAATCTCGTATTTAATTTTACTGTAGTGTAGCAAAGTTCGACATACGTAATTCTTCATTTAAAACATTGGATATGTCATAAGAAATTAGACATAGGAAAATCGGTTTTAGTCACTGTTTTAGGCACTCAAATAACTTTTATGCGATGTTAGTACATATCTCACAAGTGTCCGGATACTTTTCAGCGATAGTGTATGTCTGAATGTTCCAAACGGTAGGAGAAGGTGGTTTAAATATGAGCTGGCACTTTGATTTCAGACACTATTGTCAAACTAGTCGAAGATTTTCCAAATGTAACATTACAGTTAATACCTACTGTTTGCTATACGATATGACGTTCTAATGAGCTGAACAAAGATATAAATTATGCATTTAGAGTTAAAGTGGAAATACTCGTGTTTAAAAATGTGAAATAATATGATTTAAATATAGGCCATTATTGAAGTAATTTAAAAGAAAAGTAAAAACTGCATACCTTCGGACTGAAATATTTTAGAACACGATTCAAGTGCTGCTAAGAAGAGCTTTTAAATACTGATAGTTTATTCACAATAGTTACAAACGTAGATATGCGTCTTTCAACGCCTGCACATGTATCGCGTACCCACAGCTAACACTAAGAACGCACCAGCCAAAGTACTTCGAGATCCTCACAGAAAAGTCCCTCGCAAAATACAGAATTCGAATCCTCCCCCATCCCTCTGGATACTTCCCCTGAAGAGTTTCACCCTGCGACTCATATTTATTCCACTTGTTCAGGGATGCTTAGAGCCAGTCATTACTACGCGCTTCTATTTATTAAACAATTCATGCTAATTAATAACCAGCACCGAATACGATCTGAAACTTCAACTAGCCCATATTCCAGCCATCTCGTCCGGTTCATTTAAAAGCGGAGAAAGTCCGGGGTTTATGAATCAGCATGAAAGTCTCGTATACGCGTGTTACAGATCCGCCTTTTATGGAGGGCACGGTGATTCGTGCGAATCATGTATTTTGAATCGTACGGAACTCCGGTTTGCGGGAGAGGTTTTATCGCTCGCGGTTTATGGGCCGGCATACGTAGAACACGACGCTCGAAATTGTCACGCCTCGAAGTGCCCTGTGGTGGTCTTTCATGAAATACCAATGATTAAATTTACGTTTCAACGAACGTGCGGTCCCCTCTGCAAGCAAACTTTCTAACAACGAGACCCGGTCCTTTATGAACACGACTTCGAACGTTTATGTAGAGAATCGAATCGGTGTTTTCGTATCGACATGATGCTGCGGATAATAATAATTTTCTGATCATTCGTTCGGGATAGCCGCTCGAGCATAGAGCATTTTACCTTACGTCGAGTTTCGCTGAACCTTCTTCGTTCCGATCGTACGAAATTGGTAGTGAACGTTTATGGAATCCACGAGAGGGGTCTGTTTCTCTTAAGGATACCGATGCCGTTCTGGAAACATGAATATCCCGGAGCATGCATCGTGTTCCGTGAAAATTTATGCTTCGCGTCGCGGCCCGAGTTATTTATAGAGTCTCGCGTCGACGTTGAGATGCACAAGTACAGGGGAGAATTGTTTCGATCGAACGGTAGAGATATCGCCCCGCTACTCGCAGCAGTTGCAACATTTCATTTTTCTTTCTCAAACCAAAAGTATAGAATAGAAAAGTTGGAATCAATGTATTCCATTCGTGAAAGCTCCCTGAAAACATCGAACGATTTCTCCGAGAATTAAATCCTAAGATCCTGTGTCTCAGCAACGAAGAGCTTTGAAGAACTTTTCATTTCCAACATCATCATTGAAATCCGGGATCGAATGAGAGTATGGAACACCCGGGGAATGGGAGGGGGGATGATAGGGCAGAAGAAATCGCGCGGAAAATGTACAAAGGACAAGGGTGAAGGAAGGAAATAGCATCCCGACCGCTGCAGGTGGCGAGAGCGGACGAAGACGTATCGATTATGGTGGCCGACTTTGCGCAAACGAGACCGCAGCGGCGCGATCGAAGATAAAGCCACGTTCCTCCCTCCGCGTTCCTTTGAGGAGGACGAAGACTGCGGGTGGCTCGACCGTTCCAAACCGGGGACCGTCTTTTCACCCTCCGGAGGGATGGATTCTCGGGAGCGACTTAATCATCGATAGGCAGGACCTTTTCTGGCGAAGGGAAAAAAAGCAACAACTAAGGAACCACCGTTACCGCCTAACAATCTAGATTCGATCGCGGTAAAAGAACGGGGATCGGTCGTTGCTGAAGGAACTTCCCGGAGGCTGACTTTTGTGGCGATCCGAGGTTTCGTCTCGTGAGCTTTGTTGGAAACATCGATTTCCGTTTGATATTTTAGTATTACTGGTATTCACGTTTTGATTCATTCGCGATTGGATTATTTTGAAGACAGCTGCGGGCAGTGAATCGCTCGAATTGGTATCTCTTTCAGTCTCAGTTTCAAATGGCACAATTAATCAGCTGACAATTATTCGATCGATTAGTCAGAGCCTACTTATATTTCTACAATAATCAACTATTATTGCCACAGCCACCTGGTTAAATTGAAATTAAATTAAGCGCCATCGAACAAAATTCTCCAAATGAACAACGAACATACCGGACGACCACAAGAGTATTCGGCAACGTGTGAGGTGATTAGCCAACTTCATACAAAATAATGTATCAATAAAGACGAAAGTACAGTCGATTAGTGTCGATTTCCTTCTGTTATTTAGATATTATTAGTATTCACATTCGGTTCATTCGCGATTGGAATTTTTAAAGACAGTTTTGAAGACAGTTGTAAATTAACAATCGATATTGTCGATCAATTAACCAGAGCCTCCTTATATTTCTACGATAACGAACGATTATTAGCAAAGCTAAGTGGTCGAATTGAAAGTGAATTAAACACCATCCAATAAAATCGTCTAAATTAACAATGAACATACAGGTGACAACAAAAATATTCGGCAACGCGAAGCGTCCAGTGAATCTTATACAACATAATGTATCGATAAATACGAAAATAAATCGTAAACCGTTTTCAGCATCAATGAGAAAGATATCTTAATACGAGTAGTATTATTATCGTCTACTGATTAAACGGGAAAGTGTCCCATTAATGTACAATACAGAAAAGAAATATTGCAAAAGCTTAAATTCTTACGCCGAAATCAAAATGTCGTAATAATGTGCAACAGCCACGTCCAGAAACGTCTAATCCCACCATACAGCAGAGATAAGGAACCCTATATAAGGACGGAATTACTCCTACGAGAGAGAGAGAAAGAGAGAGAGAGAGAAAGGGAAGAGAGATGGAAGAGACAAGAAGACAAGAACCGAAGAAGAACTCTGTCGTTCGCGTGGCAATAAAGTCGGTGTTTTTAAAAACGCGTCCAATCTCCCCTTGACCGTAACAAAATATAGAAGCTCCTTAAAATGTTCTTAAAGATGTTCACGAAATGTTGTGTTGGAAAATACATACATGGAACGACAAGTGAGTGAAGTGACTCTATTTCTGTTAAATGATCCAATATTTATGTGACCAAGTGCGCGACGAAATATGTCTCGCGCCGAACGGTCTGGCCAGCGTCGAAATAACAAGGAGTCCGAGACACAAGCGCTGTATCTCCGGAACGAAGGCCCGCGGTATATACCGCTGTACTCCGATGCCCAGGGATACTGCGAAATTTACAGCTAGAGCTGTAAGAGCTCTCTAATACTGCGCGGCCGGCCGCGGTTTCACGCGCGTCCGTCCAATCGAGAATAACGTCGACATCGGCATCGCACCTCATTTTTCCTCCACAGTCGCCCTCCTCGCGTCGGATCAGGCGATCGAGTGCAGCGAGGGAAGTAGCTCGGCGCGGCGAATTTATCGAATTCCACCGGAGGCCAACGGAGCCGCTTCGACGCTTGACATTCCCCGAGTACTCGGTGCAGTCGCCCCGAGATCCGCGAGGGGTGGAGGGAAAACAATACTCGCCGCCGGAAATTCGACGTGCAAGCGAGACGCGTGGAAAGTGCAACGGGGAACGGTGTTGAGACCGCGGGTTAGTAAGATAAAGGTGCGCGAGATGCGTCGAGAAGCAGAAAAGTCGATGGTTTATAAATGAAACAATTGCGACGATTGCCGCTGTCGAGATTTCTCCCCCGCCTTCCACGGCTTTACTCCCGCAGCTACGGGGCATTTAAATTCCTAGCGCGCCACTGCTGGGCGACAGTCAGCACACCGGTGGCAAGATGAGGGTGGAAAGGGACTCGAGTCGAAGGGTTGCATGCCTTTGAGAGGATGGGAAGTAAGGGAATTGTTTTTTGTACATGGAATTGTGTTTCAGTAGGAAGGCAATGTGTACATCTTATTAGACTGCGGATTCTTATGCATTCGTAGGACAATTTAATAGTGGACATTGCACGGAACGCACTTAGTGTGAAAGAATGTACGAAATATTCAAACCGTAGTGCTCTTTACAGTACTTGGTAAGTGAAATTATTGTCAACTGAAGTTCTACTTTATGTTCCTATATACTCACAAATATGGACTTGCATAAAAAATCCGCAGTCTACTTATCTAAATAGTATTTCCTGATAATTTTCATCGAATATACGCAGACAGAAGGTATGGCAGCCACTTTCCCAAAATACCATTTCATGGTACCAGATATATTGCAGTATCGTGAAACAGATTTCGTTGACCTTACGTTAAACTATACAAAAAAAAAGATACTACTTGACAAAGCCGATCTTGGAAAAACCAATTTTTCTTTAAACGACGGCCATTTGAACGGAAACACTTATCAAACATGCCGCTGTCCACCTAAATGTTCAACTTCTTTCATTAGCTAAGGTCCATTGGTTTAATTATCACTAGACATCTGATTTTTCTGCAAATATCTATTTTTGGGGATGCAGTAAAGAAACTGAACTTTAGTAGCAAGTTCACTTACCAGATATTTTAAAGATCATAATTGGATATTTCGTATATTTTTCTCTGAGCATGTGCAGTCTGCCTAATTTTGCATCTTCAAATGATCTAGAAATGCATAAAAGTCCGGAGTCTAATCATCGCTTTCTCTCGATTCCTTCAAGTTTTAATTACTTGTTACCACTAGACGCGATAAAAATTCTAAGCTAATTTTTTTTAGTTAGCGGTTTACTGGTGTAAACGTAAACTTAGCAAAGTTATGCGAAACTACCTTTGTTTTGTTAACTTGCAACGTACCATCGATTTCTGTATCTAAAAGTTCTTCTTCCGTTTCAAGATCGATCTCGTGAAAGGTACGTAACCGCTTAAGGATGCGAAGAACGCAGACCGAAGGTGTACAAGGTGTCGTTTCGAGGGAGGCTCGGTGACAGTCGAGGCAGCAGACACCCACCCCTAGACATTTCCCCCAGCCCACTTTTCCGTCCGCCGGAAAATGTCCGGAACGTCGCCTCGAAATCTGACCACGCCGATTCGAGAGAGGCACATGCGAATTCGTTTTCTACGCAGACCAAGCGTACGCCGATTGCATACAATGCTCGCTGCGCGCCTCTTGTCCGAGAACGAGGTAAAGCCAGGCTTGACCAGCTGTTCTCAAAAAACGATTCCGTCGTAGAAGAATCGCCGGCACGCTTCGGAGCTTCTCGATGAAATATTTACGCTCTCGTTCCGTGTTGTTTCGTGCTTGCGATTTAACGAGATCGTCGATAAAAAAAAGAAAAAAAAAGCAAAACAACAAGGAGCAGCGGAACTTCGAGGAGCCAGGGCGCTTATTAAAGAGAATCGCAAGGTATCGTCGCCTGAAGATAAAGCAGTGGCGCTCGACTTCCGCCGACTAAGGGCGAAGTTGAATTTCAAACTTCTCGAGGCTGAAGCCGAAGATCTTGGGAAATCTCGTTCCCGTAAGACAGAGAAGCCGTGGCGATAACGATGATAACGCGTGGCCCCGCGACGCTTCCAGAGGAATTCTCGTTCGGCAAAAACTCGCGGAAGCCACGGGGATACTTTGGCGGTCATGAATATTCTAAGATCAGCCCGAAAGTAATATGTAAACTTGCTCCATTCGCGAGTTTTTCTAAGCCCTGTGTCTCTCTCGGTTCACACCCTCGCTGTCGCTTCTTGGAGGACGCCACGAGTGGTCTTACCGCCTCTTGTAACTTCGAACTTCGCTCGAAGGAAACTAGTCCCGCTTGGTAAACACAGCTTTGAATTATTCATCGATCGGACGGAGATGATCCGTGAAAGAATGCACGCGGCGTATGTCGAGCGGAAATTCTCTTGGTAGAAGTTGCGGGGATATGTCTGACTAAATAAGCCAGCTGTATCACTTACAGTGGCTCTTAACGTAGATATTAATTGTTAGGTTAAAACGTGAGTCCTCCTAATTAGTGAGAAAATACTGTTTCTTAGAATTAATTTAATTTTTAATACAGCAATCAATTATATTAATATACCAACGCAACATTGTCGTATTCAGGCTCAACTTCGGTTTAGAGGTGTACGGGGCACATTTTTCGGGCTCACAATACGCTCTTTTCCTTACGATGCTTTCATACGTAATCCACTTTTCATCCCCAGTTATGATCCGGTCCAAGAAGGGTTCGATTTTGCTCCGTGCAAGCAAAGATGTGCACATGATGATTGGATCGCTCAATTTCTTCTCACTTAACTTATGTGGCACCCGTCTCGAATATCTCCACGCAAATTCTAGTTTCCGGATGTGGTCCGAAATGATTTGTTGAGCTGAATCAAGCCTTGTCAAGAAAGGGTTTTGCTCTAACATGATCTTGACAGTATCGTCGTCGATCAAAGACGGTCGCCCAGAGCGTGGCTCATCCGAAAGGTCAAAATCGTCTACTTGAAATTTACCGAATCATCTTCTACATGCTCTATTAGAAACTGTACTTTCACCAAACACTTTCAATACATTTCTACACGCTTCTGTAGCATTTCTTGCTGGAATTCGCGATGATCCATGAAAGAATACACGCCGCGTCTGTCGCGCGGAAATTCTCTTGGTAGAAGTTGCGGGGACATGTCTGACTGAATAAGCCAGCTGTATCACTTACAGTGGCTCTTAACGTAGGTATTAATTGTTAGGTTAAAACGTGAGTTCTGCTAAATAGTGAGAAAATACTGTTCCTTAGAATTAATTTAATTTTCGATACAGCAATCAATTATATTAATATACCAACAAATATTTTTTAAATATTCCGCGTTTGGTCTAATTGAGAAATAAAGTAAAAGCATAATACGGAACGTTCTCTTTCATATGCTAATCTACGATCAGTTAAGATTGCTCCAACGCATAATAAGAATGTAATCTCACGAAATATCTGTGGACTAAACGTAATCCATCTTTGTACAACACAGAGTATACTGATGTATGCTAAATATATTTCTCTCCTATTTGAATCATAACACTTTGACAATGCTGTAAACTGTTTGCCAATCCACCAATTTACCTCCAAACGAAATAAACGAAAGTACAACGACGAAGGCGTTACCAGAACCTTTATGCAATAGCGATAAATTATGTATCGGTTCCATTCAGCGTACTTCGTTCGCCGTTTCAAGAGTTACTAGTCGAGAGATTTCGGATGCCCGGCGAAATCGTCGCAAAAGTTTCGCGAAAAAGGACCACCGTTAACCGAAACGCTCGCAAAGGGTTAAAAGCGGAAGTGCGTGAAAAGGTGCGCACAGCTCGGAGAGGAAGTCGAAGAAGGCGTTTTCCTTCCACGTATGTTCAAGAATCTCCATTCGGGGAATCGATACGCAAAAGCGTATCCGCCGTCGTCTACTCGCAAGTTTTCCATGCGCGTCTCACTGCGAACACTTGTCATCTGTTCTGACGATGAGAAAACATGTTCTACTTCGCGTGCACGTCGACTGCATTCCACCCGTCAAATTTCTATCCCAAGCACGAGGCGAGATTGTCGTGAAAAACATTTCGGTTTCGCGCTGGAAGCACCTCTACGCGAAATTTTTCCAAAGGATCGTTTTGTCATCCCTTTCTTTTTTAGACAAGCTTATAACGGCCTCGCATATTCCCCGGGTCTTCACGACGGCAACTCGTTAGCACGACGAATTGGTGCTTCTCTTCACGCTAATGCCGAACTCCTGAAAGTTCGCAAGTAATTGGGAAAATTCCAGCGAGGTTTCCGGTGGAGTTTTCAGTGAAACGTGGAACAACTGTGTTGACTCGATTCGTCAGTTTGTTTCCTTGGGAAGACCGATGTGTGTGTGTGCATTTGGGTATTGGCGTTTATTCAAAGTAGAAGGAAAATTGGTGGTGAGTTTGCGAGACTTTGCTTTGGTAGTCCATGTTTTCCATTTGGGGAGGACACAAGCAAAAATATCCCGAAGTGCTGTTTACGAAATTGAAGTTGCAGTTGAATAGCGATTGAACATTTAATTTGCTATTAGAATAAATGCGCTATTTGAGGGACAGCGATAATTCAGCTTTCCCTGTCAGCAAGGGATACAATTGTACAAGAATTTTCGAAATGTTAGAAGTTCTGGACCTAATTGCTCGGCAGGCTGACTAAAGCCTAAGTGCTTTAGAAGCTGAATGAACTGACTGGGGAATTTCCAAAGCTGGCATGTGCTTCGAAGACCGACTTTGTAAGTGTAACGGTTCTCGCTATTGACTGATCACCGTTTGCCTAGGTAACTGCTAATTAAGCACCGACTTCAGTGAATTCGGGCATCTCTTCTATTGCGCTTAAATCTCCTCGGTATCGTTCAAACGTTGATATAACGTCTGTGACTCGTTTACAGAGATCGTAGTCTATTTTAAGAACTCACAAAACCTAGAGCCATTTCCCAAGCTCTCAATGAATACTATTACACGACAAATGATTAGGTCCACCAGAAGGTTCTGCTCGTTTTTCGAATAAAACAAAAGAATCAATTTTCCATACCTTGAATAATCTTTATTGAATAACGTAATTGCCATCATTATTTGTGCCTTCTTGCCAACGTGGTGGCAACTTGTATATCCCATTTTCTTTAAATGCCTTATCTCTAGGGGCGAAAAATTGAACCAGTGCTTGTCTCATATCTTCTTCGTTCTTGAATTTTTTTACCCTTGGAAAAATGCTGTAAGGACAGAAAGAAATGCTAGGACTTTCTGACGAATCCCCAAAGCAGCATGTGACCTGGCATTATTATGTAGTAGTACGATGTCCTTCCTATTGAACATCGCCGGCCTCTTTTCCTGGAGTGCCGTTTTTAATTTATCCAATTGTGGACGATACCACTCCGAATTTAGCTTTTCGTTTGGTATTCAACAGCTCAAAATGTATTGGTCCTCGAATGTCTCACCATGCACACAACATTCTCTTATTCAGGCTCAACTTCGGCTTAGAGGTGTACGGGGCACATTTTCCGGGCTCACAATACGCCCTTTTCCTTACGATGCTTTCATACGTAATCCACTTTTCATCCCCAGTTATGACCCGGTCCAAGAAGGGTTCGATTTTGCTCCGTGCAAGCAAAGATATGCACATGATGATTCGATCGCTCAATTTCTTCTCACTTAACTTATGTGGCACCCGTCTCGAATATCTCCACGCAAATTCTAGTTTCCGGATGTGGTCCGAAATGATTTGTTGAGCTGAATCAAGCCTTGTCAAGAAAGGGTTTTGCTCTAACATGATCTTGACAGTATCGTCGTCGATCAAAGACGGTCGCCCAGAGCGTAGCTGATCAAAAAGGTCAAAATCATCTACTTGAAATTTTCCGAACCATCTTGTACATGTTATATTAGAAACTGTACTTTCACCAAACATTTTCAATACATTTCTACACGCTTCTGTAGCATTTCGTCCTTGTTAGAATCCGTGCAAAATATAGTGTCGTAAATGAACTTTATCAGGAGCCATGGTTACACGGTCGCATCTCACTTAATACCAACAGGAATCGTCTTTGTGTTAGTTCATCTGCGACGTCAGCGTGTATACATTGTCAGCGATAAAAAGAGAGAGCCAAATATGCGTCACATAGAAACTGGGTGTAACCGGAACGGACAGAACCTCTCGGTAGACCTAATAATATGATTTCCAATTAGTACGATCTAATTTACCAACGTGCACATTAACAATCTCCCTCTAACACGTTATCACTAAATAATTCTAAATTTTCACGAGCCCCTGTTCCGCTATACATTTACCCTAAACGATAAATTCCAGAAATGCGATTTACCAAATTCCTCCTCTGCGTACAATCTAGCAATACTCGGCCAGAAAGAGATATCTCCATCGAGAGCTGTCGCGTCAGTTCTTCAAAAACACCCTCGAAATGATATTGCTGTTGACCTTCCCACATCCAGCGCGGAGAAATATAAGGAAGCGTCGCTCGCATTTTATTGAGATTGCGTTTGTACGTTTCGTAGAGAAGGGAGCCGGGGCCAGTCACGGTAGAATGGGCGGATTTTCGATCGTTCCTCGTACAGGGGCGAAAAGAGGGGGGGAGGACACGGTAGTGAATTACACGGATCCGGAAGTGCCGCGTTCTGGGAATATGGCGGGAATTTCGCCGGAAGCGGAAAGCATTCCCGCGCCCATCCGCGTCGCGACCGCGGCCCTGGCCTGTTCGGGGAACCACGGACAAAACCGACCATCGTTCCTCCGATGCTCGTTACTCGTCTGGCTACACGCCGCTCTCCGACCGACTATTCCAGCCTCCCTCGCTTTTTCCAACCACCGGAAACGCTTAGTAGGTTGCGTTTCATCGTCGACGTTTTTTCTTTTTTTTTTACGCAACGTTTCTGCTTCTGACGTGCAAGCGTGTCATCTCCACCATTTAACGACACTTTGCCATTATTTTAGCAAAGCCTTTCATCGATTTTGTTTCCCGTTTGGAGATCTGCCTTCGCGGGGAATACATCTGTTGCTCCCCTGCATCCGTTTCATGTGAAATCATCCTATCGTTGTTCGGCTGCGTTTATCGACAGGCCATCGACATTCGCCTACTGGCTTTGAAATGTCAGAGTGGAAGAAAACGGTAGGGAGAAAAAGAAAATCTACAATCATCTGTGCGTGCAGACCGTACGTTTCAATTGTCGGTGTTATTAGCTGCACATTGGATACATTGTTACGCGATTGAACGAGACTCGTCCCACGTGGCAAGTCCGAAAGCCGCGAAATAAGAGATGCGAGCACATTCGTCAATCGGCTCGAAGATAAATTTCGCACATACCGCGATACAACGCCGGTCTGCGCGACCGTTATTGATCGACACATAATCTACGAATCCATCCATCATAGTCCACGCGTTGATAGATCATTGGCCGCGTTATCCATTATGATGACAGCGATGGCACGGGCCTATTAGTCCGGGCGAAATTCTTAATCCAAATACATCTATCGCGCCGAGGAAAATTATTCCTCGCCGCGGAGCCTTTGCTACGATGCTGTCTAAGGATCGCGAATCCAGCGAAAGGGTGCACGGAAGTATAAAGCTTATCTCGCGCTGATAACCCCTTGGAAAGTGTAATTACGCGACGCGTTGCGAGTGACGTTAATTAAGTTGTCGGATCCGATGATACGGCGGCCCGCGTGATACCGCCGTTACAATTTTTCATATCAGTCGAATGAAATATCAAGCCAGAATCATTCGCCGCCCACGCGTTCAATTGAAAACGTACAACTGAATACACTATACTAATTGTTTGGAATTAATTACAATATATATATTTATATTCATTCGAATGACAAATGCGCGTATCTTAACATTAATATGACATTTGAAGGAAATTAATCGAACCATGTGTGCCCGATTAATTGCATCGACCACCGTTAATTGTAATTGTATACAAAAAAAAAAAATGGAACAACTTTCGCTGGTATTGGGCGATTAATCCGCGACGATCAGTCAACGTCGAACCCCGTGGACTTATCTTTCCGGCAACGATATCCTTTCCTCGTCTATTAATCACTCTTATCGCCTTTTTCGTTTCTTTCGATTACCGGGTGCGACGGGGACGCGAATGAAACAGCCGGCGGTTCAATATCGCTGGATTAAAACTCGGAAAACGCTGCTCGAACATGCATAATTGATAGCCTGTCACGCGTGCACGCTGCATACATTAACTTATCTCTGCTGCAGCTTGTCGCTTTACGTTGCACCGCGTAATCAACGATTATAACGTCAAATGACAGCTGGTTGGCGTTTCGCGTAAGAATCTTGGGGGCTGAATATTACTACGGTTGTACCACTGGACAAAGCGCGTGTGCGCTATCATTAGATTCTCGAGGATTTAATCTAATCTTTCGAAATTTAACGAGCAGTGTATAAATATTCGTAGAAGTTTAAGGTTGATTCTCTTTTGCAAAACTGTACAATATACAAAAGGCGTTGCGACTTATTTCACTAACCGCGAACAGTACATTTTCTTTACAATAATTTAGCAGAAGTACACCTATAGTAAATTTAAAAGTTACAGAGTTCACGTTACAATTTTCTAAAGTTCATTATCAGCTGACTAGATAACGCAAATCTTTCCAAATTTAACAAATGGAACCCTAACAAATGCAACCCTTTCCTTTATGAAAATTTACCAGAAGTATAGTAAATTTGAAATTCACAGAGCTTACGTTATAATTTTCTAGAGTTCATTACCAGCTGATTGGAGAACGCAAATCTTTCCAAATTTAACAAATGGTGTACAAATATTGACAGATATTTAATATCCTTTGCGAAACTCTACAACACACAAATGGCATTGCAATTTAATTTACTGCCCAGTGCAACCCTTTCCTTTATGAAAATTTATCAGAAGTGTAGTAAATTTGAAATTCGCAGAGCTTACGTTATAATTGTCTAAAGTTCATTATCAGCTGACTGGATAACGCAAATCTTTCCAAATTTAACGAGCGATGTATAAATATTTACAGATATTTCATATTTTCTGCGAAACTCTACAATATACAAATAGCATTGCAATTTAATTTACTGCCCAGTGCAAGCCTTTCCTTTATGAAAATTTATCAGAAGTATAGTAAATTTGAAATTCACAGAGCTCACGTTATAATTTTCTAAATCTTCTTACCAGCTAATTGGATAACGAAAATCTTTCTCAATTTAACGAGCGGTGTATAAATATTGTCAGATATTTCATATTTTCTGCGAAACTCTACAATATACAAATAGCATTGCAATTTAATTTACTGCCCAGTGCAACCCTTTCCTTTATGAAAATTTATCAGAAGTATAGTGAATTTGAAATTCACAGAGCTCACGTTATAATTTTCTAAAGTTCATTATCAGCTGACTGGATAACGCAAATCTTTCCAAATTCAACAAATGGTGTACAAATATTGACAGATATTTCATATTTTCTGCGAGACTCTGCAATACATAAATAGCATTGCAATTTAATTTACTGCCCAGTGCAAGCCTTTCCTTTATGAAAATTTATCAAAAGTACAGTGAATTTGAAATTCACAGAGCTCGCGTTATAATTGTCTAGAGTTCATTACCAGCTGACTGGATAACGAAAATGCGAAAGACAGTGCCATGAAAGGAAGCCAGGCATTGTGCCTAGCACAGCGGCGGGTTCATATTCCCCAGAATGGCCAAACGCCAAGAACGCATCCAGGCTTGTTCGTTATTACGCCGAGCTATTCAAATTTTAGCGTTGCCGCTCGTCTGCCAGCGAGCATCGACAACGAACGGTATCTGCGAGCGATCAGATAAGGAGACAAATCGAGAATGTCCGTCGGCGAGGAGGGAGCCATCGCTTGGTCAACGTGACCCTCGCACTGCAGTATAATTTGGCCAGCGTTATCGCTCCCTATCAGAACGCGTTCTACGTTACAAACGTTTCGGCCACAATGCACCTGGACGACTCGGACTTATCGACGTGGCAGAAATTGTATTCCCCTTGACGTCGCCCTTTGGATTCCTTCGCTCGCCCTTCCCGTTTCATTCGTATTCTGGCGAGGAGCTTGCGCTGCAACGGGACTTGCCGGGCATACCCTTGAATAAAACACGAGTCTGCGGCTGCAAATTGACATTGTCGAAAGGAACGTAGTAATTTCGACTGGAAAGTGTGCAGCGTGGAAAAAATATCGCGGTTCTCGAAATAAATTGGCTGGAATTAGGTAATCGATCGGGACATTTCCAAGTGGACAATTTAGCGATGAAAGCATCGCTGTGCTATGAATCTCTTTCCAAAACACCAAATCATTCGTAGCATGCCTAAATCGTCCTATGGGACAATAAGAAAAATCAGAAACGCTCTTTAAACCACGTAGAACTGGCAACGTGAACCGAACAATATCGAAAACGTGTTATGGTTCTTCAAATCGACTAATTCATTGGATTCTCTGTAACTTTTCCTTAAACTATGCTTAATAAGTATAATATAAGTCAGTATAAATCAATATGGACAGTGCAAGTCGATATAAGTAACGATAGACATAAGTCAGCTACTGTGAAAAATGTGATGAAATGGCTCTATTGTTAATGGGACCACTTGAAAGTAAACTCACATACAGATGAAACAAATCGTAATCCATTTCTCACAATCGATGACAAGGCTATCTTAATACGATAATGACGCATTATTATTAAAAACAGATTATAAGCGAACGCTAGGTGAAGAAAGTTCCTCGATTTCTCTTAAGAGGCCGAACACTTTTGCAATCAATTATTCGGTGCAGCGGATAAAAGAGTTGAACGCGAGCGGAGCATCAATTCCTTGGTTGCTCGATTTTCGAGCAAAGCGTGGCTATTCCGGGAAAATATCGAGCGACACAAATTACCGGCGCGCGCCTGTATACACTGGCATTTAAATAGCGAATATTTTAAAATCCGAATAAATCCTTTGAGCTATCTCTCTCTCTCTCTCCCTCTCACATACTCTGCCCAGCATCTAAGTGGTTGTAGCACGTGCGGTTCAGACAGATGCGCCCGGGAAATTCAGTTAAACGTTAAATTACTTTCGGAATTTATCGTTGATTTACACAGCGGGATGCATGCGAAGGGGTAACAGGAAAAGCAAGACTCTGCCGTTTGATTAATGTAACAACCGGGCTAGCCAGCGTTGGCGATGCCATTCCCCGTCGTTATTAAAACAAGGGCCCGCGCTTCCATAGGCGAAAGAGGGCTGTAGCGCGCGGAATTTCCAGCGGTGGGTGAAAAAAGAAACGCTCCTTTCTCTTTCCTTTTTTTTTTGTTTTTTGTTTTAAATGAGCCCCGCGTTATGAAGCACCAGAACGGTGTCAGCGGTATGCGTGACAATGCGTCCCGTGCACGATGCCTGGCACAGATTTACCAGCGGAAGCTAGGACATTCTTGGGCTTATGGTAGACAGCGTACGAGATATGAAATTTTTCTCGTCGAGTACACCGCGAGCGATGAATTTAATATTTAGCGCCATTCCCGGCCGAATGTTGCGATATGGGCGAGTCACTGGTCTCGCGAAGGAATTCTCTGATTCGTCAATGAATTTACAGAAATTGTTACGTCTATGTAAGAATGATTAGTCGTGCGTTGACAAATATTTTTCCATATAATAAAAATAAAGTGAGATATGCAGGGTGATGCAGATTGCAATGGCCAAACCTTTTCAATATATTATATGGGCCGAAATAAGAAAAAGAATGTTAACGAACATAGGTCGCTTGAAGTTTTATTCGAAAGGAACCTGTTATAATTTGTTTAATCGAGCATTTAAACCACCTACGTTTATATAATACTTGTTTTCTTATTTCGACACATAGAATATGCTGACAGAATTTTACTACCTTGCAATTTTATTGCTTTTATTATAATTACTTTGCCTGTATTATGTGAGAAAAATATTTGTTAAATATGATTAAAATAGAAGAGACATATGAGTAAGATAGTTCTAGTAGGAAATTGATTTTTTTTTAGTAACTTCACCTATGTACGTGTTATACTATCCTCTAAGTACAGTGCCTCTGATGTTTATCAAATGATGCTAATGAAATTTGCTGTGCTTATTGTGAATCATTCAAGGAACAACATATATTTTTTTCAGATTTTTAAAAACGTGAGCCGTTTATGCGGAATAAACGTTTACTTATAATTTTCATATTGAAAAATCGAGCGAACGAGGACATTAAACATATAATTAGAAAGATCCATCTTTTTTATGCGAATGAAAGAAAAAAACCTGTCTTTTCCGAGATGAGAATTCATTTAGAGAGTCTCGTTCGGCTAAAAACCCGCATTTTCGCGATTTCCAACATGCTACAATTGAACTCATTTAATAACGCATCAGTATTTCACGTGGACTACAACGTATTGCAGTTTCATCTAAATCGGAAGACATAATAATACTTGTGTAACGCTATGAATATGTTTAACGTGGCACGTAAATTATACGATACGATCCCAGAGCGAAGCGTAGAAGGTTGGATAATAATTTTTATTACTAGATTGCGATGTGAAACGGAATGTTAATACTGGGAAGGTATTCGCTTGCTAAACGAGAGCTAACGGGCAAAGGGAATTTTAATTCAAGCGAGTGACGTCGCTGATTACATATTAAAATGAATCATCATTCTCGAAGCATTAATGCGTCGTTAGGAATAATAATTGCCTCTTCCACGTTAGACGTTCGTGCCGCATTCTTTTTTTTTTCATTAGTCACTCGACTAATCGAAGTACCACCCTTGGAACGGCCGCAATAAAATATTTAAGCACGCAAATAACATTCAAATGCTAGAGTTCACAGACAACACGTTTCACGGTTGTAAAGAAAAGTAAATCGGTGCGAGAAATTGTTTCGCTTTAGCTGAGTCAGAATAATTCACCCCCTTACCCCAAGCATTTTTTTCTCTCCTACGTCACGGATCGAAGAAATTCGAACGAACACTCCCCCCCTCCTTGCCGCTGGAATCACGAATTCATGAAGGAGGCCACGAATAAGTTGGATATTAGGGGATTTGCTGCACCACTTTCTCTTCATCCCTTATCGATCCCTCGCTTCCCACTACTTTTGAAAGTGCTCGTCGGTGCAGGGGTCTGCCATGTCACTTCCGACGTAGTGACCGCACGCAATGATCCGATTGTAAAGTTACTTGTTAAGAATCGACACGGCAGGTGTATTTTTCTATGAAAAAATTAATACACGCTGTGCGCTGCTTTGATCAATTTGATCTGATAAGAAGGTTTTTAATAATCGTAAAGTAGAATTGCTGATATAAGCACGCAAGCGTAGGAAGAGGACACTATTAGTGCTTACATGTATTCGTTTCTAATGATATTGAAACGTGTATTTCAAAAGCAAAGGAAATACATAAGAATATTTATATGACAAGCAATCATCTGTATTTTCAAGCGACTAAAACAAAATTACCCCGAAGTTCCGTTTACTTAGTAAAAAGAAGATCTCTGAACGACCAAATTCAACATACATATTCCATCCATCTTTAATCACACGGAATTCAATCCCTTTCCGCGCCACGCGTACAATTCCGAATCATCCCTCGACCTCTCGTCCTACGGCGCAAGTAGATATACACCGTCCGACTGTTCCGGTTCGATGCGCGAACGTTATCGAAGCCGACCGCGCCACCCGACTCCGCCGACAAGCGTGAATTCATTTACCTTAGCGTCCCGGCTCTTCATCTCCTGCCGTCTGGCCACCGTGCTCTCGGCGTCCGCGTACACGAGATTCCTGATGAACCCGTTGAACCGTGGCTCGAATATCACGCTCGGCAACGCGAGCAACGTCAGCTTGCTGTTGTACCAGCCAGGCATCCCGCCCACGTAGACGTCCGAGTTGCCCGCCAGCTTGCCGAACTCGAACTCCTTGCCGCGCGACGTCGACACGCCGCCGACACCGTCCACCGTCAGCGTGGTGTTCTCGTTGCACCTGGTGATCTGCACCTTGTGCCAATGACCGTCGCCGAGATCGTGGCCGACGGTGACGATCTGCGCGCCGCCGCCCAGATTGTATATCAGCCGGAGCGCGCTCTCGACGAGCTTCACCTCGAAGAAATCGTACGTCCCGCCGTCGTCGGTGTAGAGCAGCAGACCGTTGCCCTGCTCGGTCTTGAACTCGAACTCGAGCGTCCCGTTCACGCCCGCGTTCCATTTCCCGAACCGCGCGTAACTGGCGGACGAGCCGTCCAGCACGAAGGACAGGGCCGTTCGGCTGAACAGAGCTACTAGAAACGGCAGCAGCGTGCCTACGCTAATCGTCGCGCGGATGGGATGCATGATTAACCGTCGTAGCTGAGATCGCTGCTGGACTCTGTGCATCAGATCATCCGAGGACGTGAGATGCTGAACGATTGGGATTAGTCGCTTGGCTCTATCGCGGCTGCTTCCTCCCTGCCTTTGTCACATCACGTTCGATCGCGAATATAGGGGGTCGAGGGTGGGATAACTTTCAAGTGGCGATTAATGACGAGTAGACATCCGTTCCTTTTCTTCTTTTATCCCGATTCGTTGTACATTCGTTTCGACTAGCCACGCTGCACATTCGCACGCACGCGCCAGCAGCTTTACTTGCGTACGTGGGATCGTTGAGTCTTTATCCTGGACGCTCTTCTATTTGGTACACTTCGCTCGCGATATGGTTCTCTGATCTCCCTCACCAGACGGGACAAGTGTCTATAGAGAAACCGGAGTTGAAGACTGGAGATCGTAGCGGAGAAGAAATTTTATTTGGTGCACGGATATTCTAGGATTGATGTGAGCATTCGATAAGCCGGTAAAGTTCGAGGAAAGCGATAAAGGATTTAATTGGAGACGGAGCTCGATCCTACGGATCTGGATATGTTTTTCGATACCGCGGGTGCAAGAATGGAATTAGATCGGTAGAGTGTAATTGACGACACGTGACACCCCTGGCAGCGCACGTTTCCGCCGGTTCCTCTTGCGAAGCGCGTACACACGTTCAAGTTACACTCGGATCGAATACAATCAGCCGGATCTTCTCAATGTATCACTTCACGATCACTTTACGCACGATTCGATTACGACGAATCCTTTACCACTGGATTACGCTCAACGAAGATTCACTTTCAATTAATCAGATCGGTGAGATCCTCGTCGCCGCGTCTGTATCCGTCACGCGACGGAGCCTTCAAATCGCCAACTCGTCCACGAGAGCTTCTCCAATTCGTTCCCCTGCACGGAATATATTTTCCTTCTTGCTTTCAACAGCACTCGAACGAGCGATCAGTGTCAAGGCCGGATATCGCCCGTTTAATTGGACACATCCGTGAAAGTCGTCGAGTTCGGATTAAAAGATCTCACCCACGACGATGCGACGTCGTTTCTTCTCCCTCCGATCCTCCGTCGAGTATCGGCACTTCACCTCGGCAGAGAAGTTTTAATCGGCCGATTAATCACCGCGACGTTTCCCCGCGAGTTCGTTACACTATCGTCGCTTCGTACGAGGGGGATATTCTAGCGGCGACCTACAGCATCTCGAGGCGGCCTCGTACCGCGTCGGGGGGTGACACACTTTCACCGTCTTCCCTCTCGACGTCGTCGTCTCTTCGAGCACCCCGTCGGTCACCGCTTGGTCGATTCCCGGCTGTCGCCTCGTCCTTTCCTCCCGGTACAGAAGGGTCGCCAAATTATAGGGTCCTCCTCGGGCTCACGACGATTCGCGGGAACCGAAAGGGAATCATTCGACCTGGAAACGGGACGCTCGTCCGTCGTCTACGCGTCGATACGCCGTCGCCATTCCTCGATACGCGACACGACCTCGACCTCCTAATATACGCACGGTGGGTGACACACGAGCACTTTCACCGCGCGCCCTAATGCAACGGTGAACCCTTCATGCCCGAAACGTGCGCGCCCTTAACTCTCGCGATACACGCGAGACTCCGTTTAAACGCACTGTCGGCCGGTTCGAGTCTGTGTCGAGTGTATTTCAACAACGGACCCCGAGCACGGTGGGATCTCTGTCTCTCGCACGCTATGGGCGCGCGAGCACTCCTCGCGGACAAGCCGGACCCACCGAATTCGCTGCGCGCCGTTCGCAATCGTGGGAGATGTTTCCCTGGGGAAGTTACTGCACGTCGTCCTCCGTCCGGCGCACGTTTATTTCACGATCGATCCGGCTCTCGCGGCACGGCGTACGCCCCATTTTTCTCGTCCAACCGTCCCGTGTGTTCCGCAGACGGCCACGAAACGCGCCTGACCGACGATGGTGGCCGAGGAACAGGGGTGGACTCGGTGCGCGACGGCGTGCGGTGGCTTCGCGTCCGGTGACGACGTTCGGTCGGACAAGTGTACGGGGGTAGGTGCTGCACGCGTCGTTTTGCGGAGGTGGATCAACCCTCTCGACGGCTCCCGGCTTGATACTGGCCTGGTGAGAGGAGAACGCTCTCGGTTGAGACTCGGTCGGTCGGTTGGCCGACGACGTTGGTGCGACGCCCCCGGCACGACGCCGACGCCTCGCGCCGTTTCGACGCGCAAGCGCTCGTTCGGGCAAACGTGCGGGGAGCGGAGAACAGAGAGAGAGAGAGAGAGAGAGAGAGAGAGAGAGAAAGGGAGAGAGAGAGAGAGAGAGAAAGGGAGAGAGAGAGAGAGGGTCACACGGTCCCCGGTTGGAGAGGGATGAAGGATGCGCTGGAGAGGATTCCTCGTCGCGTTGTCTGTCCGTTCGAGGGACGCGAGTGTACGGTCAGGGATGCGAAGGGGAGGTACAGCGTCGCGAGATTGCTCGGGACTCGAGCCAGCGGAAAAATCGCTGCCGACTAGATATGCGTTTGAAGAATCGCTAGGCGCAAGAACCGATCGAGAGTTCGTCCGGAACTCCTTCGCCGAGTTCCAGACACGGTCTTTTCAATAAATTATCAATAGTCATTATTGGGAGGTGTGGCTTTCACTTTCGCTTGTAGCTTTCACCCTGATTAGCGGTCCCTTTTCAAATCAACGAAACGGACAGAGCATTGTCCGAAAATTTCAAGGCAATCGTTAAACACCCACACGGAACGTACAGTCTAAATAAAAAAAGCACAAGCGAATCAACAACGAAGCTACCCCACGCGCAATGGATCAAAGTGTCTTAACGAAATCACGCGCCGAGGAGAACTCGTAAACGGTAGTGGCCGATATCCTCTGACAAGTGTACCGGTGGTCCAATCAATTCTCCGCGGGCCGGACGAGCGCGCGGGTTCAATTAAATCACGCGGGGCGAGCAGCGAGACGAACGATGACGAGTCCGGCGTTGAACCGCCGCTGGGAATGAGCCGACCGCGATCTACGAGGCTGAAACGAAGTGGAAAAGCGTCGGAGGGCTTGCGACGACGGGGGAAACGGAAGAGAGAGAGAGAGAGAGAGAGAGCAGCGCGGATGCCAAGTGTCCGAGTAAGGGCGCCTAGACGCGGAGGGTGAGAGAAGGGCGCAGAGGAAGCGCGCGAAGGCGGCTCTAAGCGAGTAGAGGGTAGATGGGTAGCGGGAGGCGAAAACCGACCGCCACCCAGGCTGGGCAACGTGCGGCGAAGCGATGCTGAGAAAGCATGCCGCAAGCCCCGTGAAAAGCGGCGATCCGCGAGAACGATACAACACGAACGTCCAAGATGGCCAACGTCATCCCTTCATCCTCGACCTCCCCGTTGCCCCATCGTTCTGTCTTTAGTCTTTTGCGGGCGACGAGTGGCCCGGCGTTTGGCGGAGGATCGAGTGTCGAGCGGCGGGGGAGTGTTCGCCGAGATGTCGATACTGGTCGTCGGGGATCGAGCGTCAATTATAGGACATCGGTGTAAGCGTTAATTAGGAGAGCGAGCGGCGCCGCTTGGGGTTGTTTGCGCCAGATTGCACGGCTTTTCGGCGGGACAAGAAGGCCTTTCGATGAGGACAAGCTGCGCACGAAGGGTGAGATGGAATTTCTAGCACGGCCACGGGATGCCGTGCAAAGGGGTGATATTGAATTAAAGCAGTAATTGTTGTTGTTACATTTTATTGATAATTACTACTTTATCTGAGTATTAATGCTTCGCACCTCATCCATTGCCTGTGCTAAATGCTCGATCCGAATTCGACAAAGGGATCTTTCGACGAGGAGGTATCGCGTTTGTGGGGCGAGGTTGAATTTTTAGCGCAGCCTAGGGGTGAGATGCAAAGAATTAATATTGAAATAAGGTAGTGATGTTAATATTGAAATAGACTGGTATAAGGAGTGCAGTATTTTTGGTAACAATTAATCAATCTTTTTGTTCAATTTTCGACTAGTTTCTGTAGAAAGATAGTCTATCAATTTACTATTTTTCTCATTTCAATTTCAACTATAAAGTAGTATCTGTTCACGATTTAGAAATACGAATAAATGTACCACTGCTTAATTTTTAATCTTGGATTTTCGTATAAAGTTAGGAGACATGTGTTCTTTAAACATACAGGCGGAGGGGGAGAAGTTAAATCCGACAAACGCATGACAAGATGAAATAGAGACGAGTAATCACATTTGGACCGGAGCACTGGACAAAAGGAAACATGAATGGAAAAGGCGAACGCAATCAAAGTGTAGAAAATGAAAGGACGAAACGACCTGCACTATTCAACCGTTCTGAATGAATCCACTTTCGATTGATCTGGACCGCCAAGAAACGAGCGAACCCCCCTCGTTTCGTTTCAACCTCTCGCATTTGCAATAAACATTTAAAACGCGCAACTATTACTAGAGACCGGATTTAGTATTAAATGTTTCAAAATTTACCTGGGATAATCTCTCACAAGTGTAATTGTTAGCTTTGCAAGTTTATTTATTCATAGTCGCTGTCGAGGAAGTTAAAATTGAATAGAAAATTCCTGATAAATCGAACTGGAATTCCGGAATATTTAGCGGGATCGAGGAGTTCGCTCGCTGGGCAAACGCATCTTGCGTCTCGAGAACGATTCAAGGAAAGCTGTGTCCTCTGCAGGAGTTCGGCTCGAGAAAGTTCAATCCACGGATGATGCACGACGACCTGACCCAGTATCGCGAAAGGACCAGCTCTGGTACTTCGAACTTCGCTTCCTTAAACGTAGCTGCCCGCTGTACATTTGTGCGCCTCGAGTTACTGTCAGAAGGAGACGGCTCTCCGAGTTGTCCCAACTTGTGAAAAGCAAATCGTATTGGTAAACTTAATAGCGTTTATCGATATAGAAAACACCAAATATTCCTTACAATATTCGACGTATCCAATTTAAACAATACTTCTGGCTTTCGTTTTGACAAATCATAGCAGGGATAATAACTAGTGGAATAAGTAATCGAATGACGTCAGAGTATGCAGTTTGAAGTGTAAGAAAATTTCGTAAAATTCTGATTAATGTATAACGCTTTGTTCCAACATAGCTTCTGATAGAATTATCATTGTTTCTAGCATGTAGAGTATTATTAAGTATGACAACTGCAATGCTAAAGCACAATTAATAATTACTTCGACTTGTCTTAGTACCATGAAATATCAATACCTTCGAACTTATAAGTATCGTTCAGCTATCTGTGACAGTTCATTTTGTGCGAAACGACGGTTGGAAAGGAAACGTATATTCGAGTTGGAAAGAAATTACAATCCTTCGTATAATTAAAAATGTAAAGACCATGCTTTCATCGGCGCGGAGCAGAGAGGAGAATTAATTAACTGAAATGGAAAAACGACTGCATTGATGCTCGGCGACTTTCCCTTGGTAGCAGACACCGGTCCGTAGCAATAATTATAAAGTCTGCAGGCCTCCGGGTTCGCGTGTAATTAACCTACAACCGACAACGCTGTTTCCTTGAAATGGTAGAAATTTAAATACCAATAACCTGGACCGGAGGGTGTCTTAGCGAGCAAGCGGAGTGGCGCGGGCCACTTCAGAATCGTGGAACAATCTAACGGGCGAACCAGATGCTCGGGAAAGCTTTGTCAAGCCGTCTTGCGAAGATCGTGTATAAAAATACGATCACGTTTTTCCTTTAAACAGTTGCATATACACCGACGCCCTTAGTTCTAAGGTAAAAAAAAACATGTATAAAGAATGAAAGAAATCTAAAGCGATATTGTTAATAAAATTTCAGTATTTAAAAAAAAAGGACGCTCCTTGGGAGCTTTTTTTTTTAGAAGAAACGAGTAAATCGCATTAACTGAAAACTTTGCATCTGTATTTGCACATGCTTGGAGTGTCTTTCCAGATTTCTGTTAATTGAAAATACTGCTGCAGTCCCGAGTTACAGGTGAATAACCGGAGCACGTTAATAGAAAAAAAGGTAGATTCACTGCGACCACGATTGCGGCTGTTGCAGTTGACCAAATCAGAAAAACCAAAAAGGTTCTTAATCTATACTCGCGTAGCTATCGTCTGAACTACAGAGAAAAGAAAATATTAAAGAAAACATTCCGATTTCTTCCAAAAAAAAAAAATCGTAGTTTCTTTAGTGCCAAATTTTTATTTTTACAAATATTGTCTCGATTGTTGTTCAGACTAGAATGAAGCATCACACAAACATATTCTATCATCCCCAATCAGGTTTTTTTAGAAACCGTGGTCGTCAGCTGTAAAAATGCATTCTCGAGAGAAACACGTTTAACTTTCGTAGTTTTTCGAAATTGATTGAATCCCTTTAGAATCATGTTCTTCAAGTACTGATCCTTAAGGGAATGCAAGCAAAGAAAACTAGATCTCTTTCGAAGCGTCACGCTAGGGAGATACCTTAATAGAGTCGCAGCTCGCAACACTTGCACTGTGTCTGACCTATGAGCTACTTATACTACTGCGCGTCGACACAGAAGGCAGCCGCGCGACGTTTAACCTTATCCTGTTCAGGCAGTATTACAAAGGGGAAATGCGAATAGGGTACGCCAAGGTATTTGCAATGTACAATGTATAGTAAATGCTAATTATTTAAATTAACAATATAATATCGATTTCTTAGACTTCAGTTCTGTGCTTTTCTAGATGGAAAAGTTGTTTCTGGAAATGCACGATTCTTTGACGCTGATATGAATAATCTTGGATTCACTTATTTTCCTCTGAAATACTACGTTTATTACTGGTATATTTATTATTGCAAAATTATTGCTTCGGTCTCGTTCTCAATAAAAAGTATGCAATTTCGAATTTGATCAATTATCGATGAACAGCCCCAATGTTTTCATAATCCCGACATTAATAATAAATACATTGACATTTTAACCCACGTTTACAACATTTCGGCATCATCCATCTGACACACAAAAGAGAAATTAGTACGAGTACGTCCATTGTTCTTAGTCCCCAATAATGTGACTTTAATAATACTTTATTAAACTTAATCAATAACAATTTGCCATAAGAATTTCCCTCTTCTTCCATACGATTCACAACAATTGACAATCAACTGAAGTTCAATGCAATAATAGAACGAATCGGTCTGTGTCAAATTGGGCAAAAAGAATACTTCGCCAACCTAATATCGAACAACGAATGGACTTTATTAATCACACGATACACCTGTCACTAGCTAATTGATCAATAAAGAGCCCATCCTAACGAATCCAGTAGGTACAATCGAGGCGCTTGATGGAAAATAGGCTTGTGTGCCCTTTTTCCTTAAATCGTTTAAATCGATTCATCTATACATATGTATATAATAATACCAAAAAGATATTCAATCTTTGCTGTTTATAGCAACTAGATACTGTTTTGTTCCGTTGTTTAAAATATGAAAAGCGAAGTTGAATCTGCAAGGAAACAAGCAAATTCAGGAAAGAAGAAACTAATTTTCAAATCAGCTTGGCGCAAGGAATCGAACAAGCTAAAACGCCTTAAGGGACAAAATTGTGTAACATTGTCCTCGCTTGGAAAATAAAACTCTCTGTTCTTTTCGTTATTAATTCTATATTTTCTATCTAAATAACATATCAAAGTTTGTAATAGGTTTAAGTGCACAAAATTGTACTTAATAAATAAGGGGAAAAAGCTTTCTTTCACGATTTTACCTCATTTATGCAAAAAAAGCCCCATAAACCAACTGCAAAAATTTACAATCAAATGCGCATGTCATCCTCAAACTATAACTGCTATTGTCATAACGTATTAAGTACATGTTTCTACATCCTTGAAAAGGAATTCGATCTGATTGCACAACTTCTTATTAAACAGTACCACAATGAAAACTTTGAATCTCGTTCTCTCGAGATGGCATTTAGACATATGTGCCCTTCTTCCATAAAACGCCTTAATTTACTTTAGTCACTCACTTTTGATCACTAATGCAACCAATAAGTTAGTTTTGATGATTTTTGTTGGGGGGCCATATTACCCTCACTTTTGTAAGAGGGCCTAAAATGACTTACGTGCATAAAACATGTTAAATTGAATTAAATTGTGTTTCTTTTACTCCCACCCTTTACCACATCCTTGAAAAAAAAAATTCGATTTGATTGCACAACTTTTTATTAAACAGTACCACAATGAAGACATTGAAGCTCGTTTCCTCGAGATGGCATTTAGACGCACGTGCACATTTTACCATAAAACGCCTCAATTAGTATCCCCCGTCGACGCGACATCCCCAATCGAAGCTCGAGCTACCGCGCGTCCTACATCCTTCTTTCCTAATTTTCGACAAATCGTTTCCAACGTCGCGGATCCAATGGGCCCGTTCTTCCTTAATTCTACTCCACTGATATAACGCGGCGAGGCATTCAAGTATTGAGAAATAAATGGAAGCGGAACGGGCGCGATGATCAAGCCGCGACACCGATGAGACGGGACGCGAATCGAAGCGAACACGACAGAGGGGGAAGTGGGAAGTAGCTCCTGTCGAAAGCATGCGATAGGAACGCATATCGTTGACCCATCCTTGTAATTTCTCATTTCCCTTCGAGTCGTGAGAGGAATCGTTAGATGTGGACGACAGCCCTTCCCACTTTGCTTTTGTAGTTTGGATCCGTTACGCTAAGTACTGAGATGCACGAGGGTGCAATTAATTTCGCGAGCCTCGACAGTTTAATAGAAGTAACGAAGATAACATTAGATTATGTTAGAAATAATATTAGAAATGTTAATCTGTGTGTAAACTAAAATATATGGTCCTCGATTTCTAACTACTACGATTTATCATTTCAATTACAATAATAACAATCGCCGTATTGCTAGAATTTTGTTAGATAAATTGTAGAACAAATCGTGGTGCTTGCGAGCAAGAAAGGAATAATAGAATGTCCAGTATGTTATGATAATAGCTCGTCATTACTTCGATATAAGTAATACACGTTTAATTTAATTAGCAATGATAATGTGGCGGAGCATCCGTCTTGATCATGGTAAGCATTGTTTCCGCCCCGCTGATTTAAATTAATTCTAATAACAGCTGCACTTGTAATACTACGAATCCCTCGTTACTAACTTTCACCATGTTTCCAAATCAATTGTATAGACTTGTATGTACATAATTAATAATAATCAATCGAAGGAAGTTTCTTTTATTTTCAATTGAAACGTATCCACTACGTTAAATTAGTTACCCAAATTATCGACGAGTTGATTACAACAATAGCGTCTAATTCCCTTAAAATAAAATGCAACGTAAATAAAGAGCGAAGCAGTAGAAAATAATACTTCTGAAAAACTTTAACTCGTCTCTCAAAGACTATTCTTCGCAGTTCAGTTATGCTCATTTATATTATTAAATCCGTCTTACTTTAGAATTTCACAGCAATAACAAACAAAACGTACAAGGCCTACCATTTAAATCTACAAGCGACGATAATTCCAGTTATTACTCTTCAAGACACTTCCCTTCTTTAAACTTCGCTCACGTGCACCGTTTTAAAGGATTATTCAAGAAAAAACAAAGGAAAAAACGTGGAAAATTTCGCAAACCCAAACAGCGTTCCGTCTTGGAGACTCTATAATTGCGGCCAGCCAGCTACGGGAAATCGTAGAAATTCGTGGCGTGGAAGAAGATGCAGGCGGGCAATCGATCGCGTACTTTATTAGTTTCCAATGGGGGGGGGGGGTCGCGGGCGGGGGGGTGAAACGAAGGGGGGACGAAAGAGAAACGAACGGGGCCATAATAACATCGCGCTCGATCGTGCATCGTGGAAAACGCGGCCGAAGGAATTCCGCGGTCTGCCGAACTGCGAAATGGGCCGAGACACTTCATTCCCCGTTCACCCGACGGCGAGTCGAGACGCGAAAAACTGAAGGTGGGGTCGAAACAGTTTTCCCCCGGCTCCGGTCGTTCTGTCAATAGAAATATTCGCGTCTCCCTCGCCGCTCCTGGAAATCGATGCCGCGCTCTGCCCTCCCCGTTTCTCGGCAATACGCCTTTTCCTCCCCGTTTCGATTCGGCAGGGCTCGATCGGCTTCGCTTGCAGCACTTCGCCCAAGCATCGTCTCCGCGCGAAACGCTTCTCCCTGCGCCGCGAATGCGTTCATACCGAAAACACGAAAAGTACAGCCCGGCCGAGAGCACGATGCCCTTTTACATCTACGATCGGCGAATCTCCGAGCGACCAGGCGAAACGGCTTCGCGGGTTCCACGCCAAGACACTCAATTTCTCCGCCAACTTCTGACTCGGCCATTCCTTTAATCAATTTTAATTCGACGACGACGACGACGTCGAATTGAATCCCGCGGCGGCGCGTCTCGATAGAGGTCGGCCAGAAAATTTCCATTCTCCTAACCGCCCACCCCCCCTGCCCCCCGCCGTCGTTTTCCTCGCCGCGTATTCTTATTCCGTGGGGTACGCCACGAGATAACGAGTTCGTAGCGAGACCACGAGGCCGCGACGTTTCTCGTCGAATCGAGCCACGAATCTCGACCCAGTTCTCCGGTTACAAAAGGGCCGCGGTGGAATGTGTCCCCGTTTAATCTCGCTCCGCGCCGCGGCGCGTGTTGCGCACACCCTGGTCCGGACCTCGATGGAACCGGCAGAGTCGAATCGATGAAAGTTTATCGAGAGGGACCGGCTGTGCAAAGGACGGGCGGGAACGTAACCGATCGCTAGTTGTCCCCCCTGGCGTCCTCGAGGAGTCGATAAAGAGCCGCTGTGCAACTATGCGCCCCGTGGAACGCTGTTTAAGGGACCGCACACCCCCAGACGTAGGGGAAATCACTGATTTTAGGCAATTTTTTAGGGACTTCATTAAAAAGAAATGAAGCAGAATGCCCGTTGGATATGATTGATTAGTCCTTGAACTTCAACAACAAATTCGACTTACGATCATTTTTCCGTTAAGTTGCTTACGGTTTTAGGGGTACCTTAGACCACTGCTGGAAAAAATGCCAATTTACGGTTCTTGCAAAATAACGTCACCATTACAGTCTGTCGAGCCAAATTGTTGAATTTCAAAGAGAATAAACAATTCGTAGTGTCTTAAAGTCACACCAATTTCTTTCACGAAACATTCTACTCTTTGATGGCTCGAAGAAAATTGATCAAGATATTTAGAAAATTGCTCGACAAATTATTGTGGCAGCATTGTTTTGCAAGAGCATTCTTCCATGTTTCATCTTTCCTGTAATGATCCGTATTATACATTTTACCTTCGACTTCAATTTAATTGCAAGTTCTTGAAAAGTATAACGGTCACGTCGTTGCAGGCCCCGCTAAAGAGATTCCGTCGTCCATAGCTAACAAGTCGCAATTGCGAGGTAACAATGATACGCGCGTGTATATACATACCTCAACGAGTACGACATTCAGAAATAAAGGCAATCCATGCTGAGAGATCGCGACCCAATTATAGCACAAGTCGGTCAAGTCAATTTCGCATCATTTGCCAGGGGAAGCTTGTCTGATATCGACAAGTCTCGTCCGGTTTAAACGAGACAATTTCCTTCAAGGTCGAACGCGCTTGCAGCACAAGTGGACCTCCGCTTTTATTAATACGAACGTCCTTACTGCGCGGGATACATGGAAATAAGATAGCAAGCACATCCGCTACGAAATACTCGAAGCAACCACATTATTATACTTCAGTGATATAAGACAACGGTTCGGATGATTGAAATAGAAAATCGAAGGTAATATCTCGACCAGCGATCGGTCTGGAACTTTACAATAAGTTCTATTCAAAATATGTACCGTGAAACTTTCTTATAAAAAAGAAACGTCCTCGCGTATAAGTTCCGATGAGAACAGATAAATAAAAATTCTTCGTTTCAATAGAAAGTATAAAATACATTTTCCTGCGGCTGGAACAGATATTTTGTTCGTCAATATTAAAAAAAAAAACTTCTGAATCGTTGTAAGAAATACTGAATACTATTCAGTGGGTAATGCTACAACAATATTAAATAGATATGATCGTTAAATTAAGTTGTGAAAAATGTGACTCAGATTATCATTCTTGACAAGTACCCTTTTCCGTTCCATACTCTTTACGAGACTATTATAATTATTTCTGTTACGATTTTCATTCCACTTATTAAGTGAACATATGAGCGTACTATTATATTATATTGTCAAATAATACCAGCACATAATGATTTGGTTCTTTCATTTATCTCATATAAACTGTCTTTAATAAATGTTCCAAAGTAACTTGTTTCCATGGAACCTTTATTATGCAGATTCTGAAATATCTATTCCATGAGAACACTGTCCGAAGAAGTTCCTAAAGGTAACAATCCTTTTTCCCCATACAAATTCCACGGGAACGGATATTACGTTGGACGAAGCGCATAAGTTCGGGCAGAACTTTTGTGAACGACTAAAGGAAAGAGTTCGTTTCGACCCCTGGTTTCGACGCGTGTCATTTACGTGGAAGAACGAACGCTTCACATTGTTGCATTTAGGGTCTACGATGGCAATTTGTCAAGACGGAACGCGGAACGCGGGGAATTCAGTTCGCAGTATAGCGTTAAAGTATTTTTGCAGCAACCCTCCCTTGCCGGGGCGCGAAGCTACGAGCGAGAGTTTAGAAATGCTACGTCGAGTTGATGGATTTGCAACGCGAACTAGCTACCACCGATACGAAACTTTCTCTGCGAAGCTGTTATTTTTAGGCACGCGTGTAAATGCATTCGGCGAGGTAAAATGGGCTTTCGGTGGATTGTGCGGATCTCGAGTTAATGTTAACACACCTTTTGTACGATACTCGCCAAGGATGTTATACTCTTCTAGTCTGTCCAAGTAAACTTAGGATTCAAACTATTTGAGTCAATTCGCTAATTAATTTTTCTTTCTTCTATTCAAAAAAAAAGACATAAGCGCATGAAAAATATGTGGGGTTGTATGAAAGTATCGCGTGTTGTGTGTAGGATGTGGATTGAGTGAGGATTGCCTTGGAACGGGGACTGTTTGATTGCGAGAGGAATGTTTGAGGCCGAGGTGCAAGAGTTTTTCTTTTTTTTTTATTATATTTTATAGTTACATCAACCCATTTGGGTCATTAGTAACTACTATCGTTTAATTACAATATATACATTGGGTTTTAGTAATGATCAACTACACGGTGTTTGCGGTTTACTTAGACTAAATGAAAAATATGAATATCTTTTAGAAATTTAATTATAGCTAAACATGAATCGGTACTTTGGAAATTCTCTGCATAATTTGTATTTATTTGTCTCGATCTTCGTTCCTCGCGATAGTTTGGGCAAACTGTAATGATATGTACTAGTGAATTAATTACATTACGATTATTACATATTGGTGGGTTTTCGTTTTTAAGTAAATACGCATTTGATAAATTTGAATGTCCAATTCTTAGTCTTGATAATACCACTCGGTTTATCCTACTGAAAGTTAATGCTAGCTTAGTTTTGTATATTTTATTTATATTAATGTGATTGCCTGTTCTGTAGGAGTTTCCCAAGGATTTGTCGTAGTAGTTTGTAAGTGATTTATTAAAAGTTTTAATCGCTTCTTTATGAGAAACAGGTATATTTTTGTCATGTTTTTTTTTTAAATCTGAATTTGTATCGATTGGCTTCGGCGGCTTCAATATCCACGATGGTGTGAGCTCTTCGATTTGAAGGATTTTTGGCATTGAAGTGTTTAACATGTTCATTATTATATCTAAACGAATGTTTATTGGTTTTGGGAGATTTTTCTTACGCATGAATAAGTTATTAAATTTATTTGAGACTAAATTTTCTTTTGTCGGATTATTTGAAGATGAAGCAGTTGATATTGCATAAGAGATAGTTAATTGCATTCTTCTATAGTATAAGGGTATTATTTTTGCTTCTGATAGTAACTTGAAGATAGGGCTATTACAAAAGGCCCCCGTGGCTATACTTGCTGCGTTGTTATTTATTGTTTCCAACCTTTTTAGTAAAGCTGATTTAGCAGAATTATAGTTGAACCATAATCTATTTTCGGTCTAATCAAGGATTGATAGGTTCTGATTAATACTGAAAAATCAGCACCCCACTTTTTGGAAGCTATTATTTTCATTATATTGAGCTTTCTTATACAATCTTCTTTGATTTTTTCAATGTGTGGTATCCAAGTAAGTTTGCTGTCAAAAACAAGTCCTAGAATCTTGATTTTATTAAAAACTGGAAGACTATGGATCCCAATTAGTAAGGTTGGTTTATCTTTTTGGGTATTCCCTCTGTTGAGAACAATAACTGTCGATTTAGATTCAGAAAACTTGAAGCCAGCTACCAATGCGAATGTGTTAAGTTGGTTTAGTGTTTCTTGCAATATATCTTGGGAGGTTTCAATGTTTTTTCCGGATGTGAAGATTAACATCATCAGCGAACAAAGTGCATCTGACTGGCACCTTAATGATGCAAGAGAAGAGTGTTTGGGCGTCGTGATAGTTTTGTTTAGGAGTATCTAAGAGATAGGAATGAGTCCGAGAATTTCGTGTTTGAATTGTAGGAGATTGTGCGAATGCGTGTATTGTACGGATGAGAGGCTGTAATCTTGTGTGTATGGAGTGAAAGTCTGAGGATGAGCGGAGAGGCGAGCAGTCTTTAAAGAGTTGCATGAGTGGGAGGTTAAAAGAAAAAGTGTGCCCTAACTATAGTTTCCAACAAATCCAGTTCCCATGAAAAATTGAACTGCTTATTAAATATCCCCACGAATATTTTAAAATGTTGCGAATTAAACAACAAGTGCTACTAAAGTATACAACTAGTAATTAAACGTCGGATGTTGGTTCAAATTGAAAGCAAAATTGGCAAGAATCGCTGAAAATCGCCGGGGCACGATCATCGGCGATAAAATCGGCGCAGTAGTAATCTATCGTTACTCGGACGTTGTAAAATCGGTATCGGGGAGAAACGTTGCTAATCCTGCGTGACCCGCACGGGCAAGTTCGATCTCCGCGCGAACCGATATCCGACGTAATTCGATTGAAACTGCGGCTTCGTCGAACGATAGGGATTGCTTGGTTGTCGATTAAAAAGAAAAAGGGTTTGTCGTTCGAAGGAGAAATTGACGCAGTCGTGTCGACCGCCAAGGCTACCGGAATCGTTTGATCGCAAACAGGCGTAATGATTAATTCGCCGCGGTTTCTCGTTACGCACGATCAAATTATAGTGTTTGCCGTTGAAATTGGAAGTGCGTTCCTTTTTCAACCCTTCCGGAGAGATCGGGTAAATGTCACTTAATTAGTCTGCCAGTCGAACTTCCTGTATGGGGAAGAAATTGATTATCTTAATATTGTGTTGTTCACAGATTATTAAAAATTGTACGTTTGGGGAAACCGTAAGTGTTCTTTCTTTTGCTCTCGCTTCGTGCGAACGCGTTGTAGCGACCTCCGACCCCTGTTACTGGAGGGATTTGGCGCGAGCTGCCACTCTCTCTCGGAAGTGCTCGCCCCGACATCAGGCCCTATATAAACATCCTGCGACTATCCCTCACTATCCCGACGTCTAAGGCAAGGGTCTGCTAGATAGCTTCACTTATGAGTCCTTTACCAGACCCAGGACGAAACGCTCTCCTAAATCCCTATTCTATAACTTTCCGCTCGGTCCTTCCACCACTCCTTAACCGCTACAGCGTAGTATTACATCCCATTGGCACAAAAGTACTTGATTAAAATACAGTAACGAAATTAGTTCTAATCGAATCTAGCGGCTACAATTATTCGTACGATACTCGTGCGTCAAGTAAATTGAACTTTCCATAAAATACTAATTCAACATTTCGCAAGGGCGGCTTCCGGCGATTCTCCACGTCCACCAATTATCTGTTCCTCCTAGCCACTTCCGTAAATCCCTCTGAAGATACAAGCAGACTCGACCGTGTCTCGTTAGAATTCGCATATTTCCTTTCCCCCCCCCCGTTCCGCGATCATAAATCCCTGATTTACGTTGAAAATCCTGCTCGAACGCGCCAGGACCATCGTGATCCTTCCGGTACCCGGGGATTTTCCTCGAGGCAGAAACGCGCGGGGACGACCGAAACAGCGGATCGTCCGACGTTTTTTGCATATTTCAGACGGATAAATAATTCGAGCCGCAGCTTCTGCTCGTATATCCCGGCCGTCTTGCGTTACAACTTTCGAAACTTCGTAACACGGTCGGAGACGATAAGAGGCGGATCGGACGAACTTGGAATCGGTGTTGTCCTCGATCGTTAGACGAACGGCAGCGGAACCAGTTGAAGGCCGAGGGATAGAAAATTGATCCGCGCTAACGCTCGACGCGGAGAACATCCTCCTCGTCTACCGAAACATCTGATCCGTTTAAAGTTCCAGGGGAACTTTTCGAGCACACAGAACGCTCGAATCAATCGTGCGCGACCGCGTCGCGAAATCTAGGAGAGTACGCGTGTAAACCGCGAATGAAAGCTGGTCTGATTAGAATTCGATTTCTTATCGAGATTTATTTGTAATCTGGCCCGTGCGCTTTAACGACCTCCCCTCTGAATTATCGAACGGCCGACGTTTCGCCATACTTCGGTACTTTATTGTAGGAAAGATTATTTATTATCGTAACCTCACGTAAATCATCTTGCTGCTGGTAGACCAAATATTCCACGTTTTACTCCACTTCGGTTAGCCCTAAGTGAACGGTGACCAGCGATGTTTAAAAGGAGCAATATTCTCGTTCGGTAGACGGAAGTATCCATCGGCCCGACGTGGGCAAAACGAATCTACTCAAAGTCATTCTTTCGAGATTGCGAAAACCATCGAATTTTGTTTTAAAAAGTCCCAAATATATATTTGACAGGGCGATGTGATAGCTAAGGTCGAGGCGAGTCCAAAGACCTGTGATATTACGCCCTTCGCGTCATCTTGAGTACTAAAGAAATTCATAAAACATGGATTATTCGTATAAATGGCGAAATGACTGCAACTAGATGATTAACGAGGGAATATTTATTTTAATACGTGCTCGAAATAATGTCTGACAACGTTTCTCGTTAATAATTCAAAGGCGAAGCATCAGGTATCGCCTCAAGAATCCCCCATATCCGGCTTTTCTATAACTTTCGAAACGCTCCCTGTATTTAGGAATTTCTCCGTACCCTTCTCATTCTCAGACAGAACTGATTCACGGAAGTTGTATTAACGAAGCGGCAAGCCGCACACCAGAGGGGAGGGGGGTACGGTCCGATTATTTCAAATGACAAATGACCCACAGTGGCCTGGCTGTGCAGGAGTGCAGATGGGCGCGCTTGCCACTGATAACGGAACCGCGACACCATTCCTGGATGCCGAGGCGTCCAGGTGCGGATACGAATAAAGACGATACCATATTGCAGCGATATATTGTATATATATTTCGTGCTGGACCGCAAGCTCAGTAAGATATTAAGGACGGTATACATTATGAACGGGAAAATAGTACGAGACTATGACCAATATTCTTCGCGTAAATTCCATTCGAAACGGGGTCGTTGGGTCGATGAAAGAAGGCGCGAGTTCCGGCTTCACCCCGGGCGAGCGGTGATTTAAAAAATGTAGTAGACTAGATTTACGAATTGAGACATATCTGTAATTCCGCGAAACGGCAAGCTGACTGAATTCGTTCAAAGTTTAAGGACTAACGGTGAAATGCTTTCAAGGGTTAATCACTGAAAGCTTTCAGGCGAGAATAGGCCGATACCCGAACTCGGTACCCTTATCTTCGTATAAATGCTAATTGATTTCATTGTCGTGAAAATTCTTAAACCCGTTCGCTATCGCGCGTCGCATGTGTGCGACGCACTAGTTTCTCACGACTAATGTCACCATTGTATTTAACAGATTCCCTGATAGGAAAAGCGCCGAACGCGGGCTTGTTTCGACGGATTTTCACTACTGAATGTATACTGTTATAATAATTAACCCTCGACGGGCGAGCGTCGCTGTTGTTGTATATTCCTGGACTCCTCGATCACCCATTTCCTTTTTCGAACATATGTATATCTAGTACCCATTTTTTACCCTGCTATTAGTATCCTTTCTTTTTCTGTTTTCCGGACCTTCCCGTGGAAAGTCTATTTCCTAAATTCCACAACAGCCTAGCAGTCCTTTCTTGGGCTTTCCTGTATAAATACTGCATCTTAGGACAGAGCAGTCAGTAAGAAGACAGTCAGCACTAAGTCACTAACTAGTCAGTAACTTCAAGAACTATTGTACAATTGTACACCACATATTCCGAATGAACCAGTTTTGTAAAGAACCAGAGTTGTTTGGACGACACTGTGGGCGACGGGCAGTTCGACAAACTGAAATTCCTTCTCACCCTACCATGGTCTTGCATCGTAAGTTTACATTATACGGAAGAGAAGACCTCATCGTTCAAAAGTCTCTAATTTCATTGAGAGACAACCTGCCTTCTTAGGCTAGTATATCCATGCGTATCTTATCGTTTACGAGCCGCAGCGCGAGAGTTGGGCGGATATATCCGCCACTCGTCCGCAAAGGGTGAACGACTTGTAAACCGATCGCACTGTCTCGAAATTCATTAACAGACTAATTTTCGCATGAAAATTTTCTCCGGTTCGTTCGCTACGTGTCAGATACACGCGGCGCGCAGCCAATCAGCTCGATTATTTGCTACTTACTCTATGGAGTAGTGTAAAAGCTCGAATAACAGTTGTAGAGCGAATAACTGATTGCCCACGTCTCACCACATGGGGGATGCTGCGACGCGGACCCGCTCTTCGTTCTCGAAGGAAAACTAACTCTACTGTAATTTCACAAAAAAAAAAAGAAGTCCTGCTCCTTTTGCCGTAAGTCTGCAGAATGTTCGTTTAATTAAGCGTCTTGCAAGTCGGACAGCAAGAGGAGGCCTTAGAAAAATGTCAAATGAAGGCGAAATCGAGGAATTACAAGAATCGCGGACGAACAAAGTCCGATAGGAATCAGAAACACCGTAACTCGTGAAGTAACTTCATTTTACGTGAGACAGAATCGCACGACAATACGCCTGCACCATTATTCTAAGGGCGCATTTGGACCGAACAAACGAATGTTTGCTCCGCTTCAACAAAACTCATGTCCATACGAGTACACGTTTGGACTAAATGCAACCCATTTGTTTGCGCGCTAAATTGTTTACGAATGCGCCCAGTATTGTTCGGTCTAAATGCGCCCTAACGTGTTTGCATTTAAAAAAAAGGCGAACAACGGTTCCTGGCTGTGCCATAAGGCAGGAGTGTCCTGTAGAGTAAATCTAATTAACAACTACACAGCGGACCTTTATGCGTTTATAGAAAATTCGAAGGTGCAAAACTGCGCAGGACGCACTTAACATGAATATACAAATTATTCGAATTGTAGTACGTTTTGTAATGCCAGATAGGTGAAATAATTTCCTGCCGAAGCTCTGCTTTTTTTTTCACGGTGACGCCAAATATTTGATATTCGCATTAAAATCCGCAATCTATTAATAACTAATACAAATCGATCGACAGTTTAGCATACACACGTTTCTTTTCCCACATTTCACCGTCATCCTGCGCAAGGAGATCAAAGTCGAAAACTAATATTCACAATTTTCTCTTTGATTTCGTGCAGGGGAAAACATTCGTGCGATCGCTGCAGGTCGATGGAACGTAGTGCCAGTTATGAAACCTTGCGAAGCGGTTCGTTGCGCAATTTTTCCGGCTTCGGTTCGTCGATTGTTTTCTTATGTCGAAGCGGTATAAAAAATCTCGCAACGCGGGAGAATAAAAAGCACGCGTATCGTTAAAAGGGTCTCTCTTTTTTTTTTTAATAACAGAGGAGTCATTTTTTTTTCTGTTCTAAAAATTCATCCGAATATGCCTGAAAAAGTGCATAATTGTGCAAAACAATGTCGCCGATGTGTTTCAAAGCGTTTCGGCTGCAGCTTTTCGCGGAAAAACTATTTTTCAACCGGTCCCGTTTGAATTGGCACGAAACGGTGACTGCAATATAGAGTGGAAATATCACTTTACGCGAAACTTTGAAAGGAAAAACGGCATCTGTGTAAATACCAGAAAGTAGAGAAAGTAATTAAAGTCATGAAGGCTGCTGTACTCTGCGATAAATCTGGGAAAAAAGTAACTATATAATACGGAAACTATAGGGCGGACTGTTTTTTAGCAACAATTCTCAATTTAGAATTTCGGCAGATAGCAACGCGTTCGATAAAATGGCAAAACACCAGCCATTTGTTCTATACGAGCCTGAATAACATTAAGCGAAATTTCCTGTTCGTTACAAACACCGCAAATGACCGCAGCTGGACGACCAACTGAAGACGTTTGTTCGACGCGCGAAGCGTTGAACCGCATTACTCGCGTGTCCGCCGTCAAACCAGCGACGAAGGATTAAAGGGTAAAAGGAGAGACAAAAATGGGAGCGGAATATAATTGAAGCGTGGCGGCGTGTAAAAAAAAACGGCGCGCGCGTCGAGTGGCATTTCGTTGCGCTTAACTTTTTGCTTATTAACGAACGAGACCGGCGGGAAAAATATTTAATTGGGACGGACGAAATTAAAAGGAAGACTCGGCGGGCAATACATTGAATCGTCGGAAACGCAACGTTGTGGGACTCGCTCGGTGCGTGTGTAACGTTACGTCGTTTCCGAAAGTGACTTAATTACGTATCCGAATGTCGCCGCTGCGCTGTCACTGTTTAACGAACGCGGAACTACCCGTTCTGGAAGTAATAATCGGATAACAACAAACGATGCTAATAAACGAGCATACCTGACGATAACGAAACGCGAACGATAAACAGTTCGAAGCGACAATGTAGGATCGCCCTTAGAAAGGAGGGAAACAAATCGACGGTTCGATAGACAACGGCGCGATAAGACGTTGGAGAATCAGCATCGCCCGCCTGCAGAATTTCATTAACGGCGGATGACTTCTCTCGCCCAGCGGGAGTCGCATTAGCGAAATTCAGAAACGCGCGATAGGCATCTGGGCGAGGAATAAGGAACGTCGGGACCGGCCTCGACACTGCGCCGGATAATTAGAAAGTTTATCCGAGAGGAGATCCCGTCTCGTAATCTTGTTCGCATTAATTATTTTCCCCGCGCGCTCGCTTCGGATCTGATTAGGCCGCCCGGTCCCCCCCTCTGGCCGTTCGTGCCCTTTCGTCGAAAAAAAAAAGAAAATATGGCAAGAGCTGGAGCGCGTGGAAGAGTGGACCAGAAGTTAGAAGGGCAAAAAAGCGGACAATGGTTGGGAAAAGGTCAAGGGGGCGGGAGGATGAAACGTTGGGAAGAAAGGGCGCGCGACGGGAAGGGAGGAGGACGGAAGATTCAAGTAAAGGGATCGCGAGGGTAGTTTTGTGGAAGAAAAGTACTCAACGAGAAAAAGCGCGGCGATGCAAGAGCAAGGTCGAAGAAGCTTGTACGAGGTCGACGAGCGAGAAGCGAATTTTTAATGACGATGTTGGTAAAGTGACGCGGAATCTTCTTTATGGATTTTATTTGTATGTTACGATAAAGTGATTCTTCGTGGTGTAGCTTGTTTCTTAGCAAACAGGTGACAAAAAGACATTACACAATGTATCATATATCTGCGATTACAAAATATCACCAATCAATTCGACTTCGATTTATCTTTAAGTTGTAGGGGGTGGGTGATGGTTGGCAAAGCAGTCGCTTCATCATAGTATTCCGGAAACGTAGATAATCGATTGCGATTTCCGTTCTGAAATCTGTGTAACTCTCGAACGCGCGCTGTATCACTTATTTATTCCTCGATAAAAAAAAAACAATTCGTCGCGATCCGCACGATTCCCAAAAGCGCGTTCGTTGTCTTTCCAAAAAGTCCACCACCCAAATAGCTAACAATGGAAAGGAATGAACTAAGAGGAAACGAAGCGGGTGGATCGAAAATTCGCCCGCAAAGATTCCGCGGGAGGGATGCAAGGGCGCGAGAAGCGTGCCCTTGATCGCAACTCCGCCACCGCGTTTCCGAAACCTCGAAACGGGAAACAGTCGCGTTCCGGCTCAAACGAGAGGGAGCATTAGAGCCGGGTTGCTTAAGTGCAGCGGATTTCAAGCTGCGGGCCCGTTCACGAAACGGCCAACGCTCTGGAATAAACGTGTGCAGCACCCGAGGATACTCTGAAAATAAGGACGCGTGACGCGACGCGACCTTGCGCAACAATACCCTTTGTCTTCCGCGCTTTGTCCACCTTTTCTTTTCCGACCACTCCTCGGGCTCTCCCTTTTCAGGGATTTATTGCCGCGTTCAGCTTTAGCCTAGACGAAGAACGGACGGTTTCGTTGAAACAGCTACGGGACGACGATTGTCATTAATCGAAGCGATGAAGTATTTTGTTTGCAGTGGACAACAGGCCCTGGCAAATTGAGCTTCTTCGTCAAGTGATTTGTACAATGTGTCAAGATGCGTTACTTCAAAATTTGTAGCGAACATGCTCATGCAGTATAAGAACACGAAATTACAAACTTGCTCTAAATGTAAACAACAATTCCCCGTTGAATTATTAATGAATGTGTATTCGTGCTTTGTATTTCGATCACAGATTCAATTTTAATGTTGGCACGAGGAAGAATTGCGAGGATATATAATGCGCCGCCAGATATCAGTGTCTAGCTACCAGCGTCTGACCATCATCGATTGCTACTACTTGTTCCGGACTATATTGTGACACGTATCCCAAGAATTCCAAATAAGCACATTTATTTAAATATCTTTTTCGAGAGTATTGTCGAGAGTATCGGAAGAAAAATTCTGTACAGCTGCAGTCGATTTGACGAGTTCTTTACTTAATGTTCGATAAAGGTCATCCAGAAAATGAAAATTAATTAAACAACAGTATTAGCTGTACGATAAAGAGAAACAATCACAAGTGCTCTATCTGTGTCTCTTCTCCAAAAACCACGGGGCCTCCTTAATATTTATTTTACCACAAGTACACCGGTTGCTAAAACAAACATTTTTCCACGTCCCCCAGAAATATCGAGGTTGAACCGGTCGGGGAGCGAGCATCTCGACTTTAATTATCCAGACGAGAAGGAACTTATCGCGTTTTAAAAAGGACCAACCGGTGTGTCGTGGACGTTTCGCTTCGCGTTATTTATTTCGCGTTCATTTCACTCGGCTCGCGTTGAAATTTTCTTCAGAAGCACGCCTCTCCGTTCGTAGCAACGGTAGCCGTTCTCGAATCTCCATTAAATTCCCGTGAAAGACTGCTTTTACATTTCGTCCGCCCTTCCTCCTGCCCGAGAGCTCTCTCTCTCTCTCGATGGAAATTCTAATACTCGACTCGGTCCCAATCATCACGCTCTGTCCCGTATCGTAGCGACTACCGGTTCAAAGGAGACGCGCGTAGAAATCGTTCCGTCATTGTTTCTCGCCGGTCGCTGTTCTAATTTCCAGGCAATTTTCTCCGCGCGCGGCATCGTTTGCACCCTTGTCGTCCGACTTATTTCACGCCTGTTTTCCGCGGCCAAGGGAAACCAGTTGGCACCGGAAATGGACCAATAAACGGTGGATACCGTCGTCGCTCTTTGGCGAGCACGTTTAACGTTTCGAGGTAATGGCAGAGCGAGCGAGGGGAATGTGTACCCGAGCTGAATTGAAATTAAAGACGTAGAGGGGAAGAGAGTTTTTATTGTCAGCTCCGTTGTTGGTGGCGATATTTGATTACTATAAACGTCATGTTATTGGTGATGATAAAGGTGGATATAGTGGGGATAGTAATTTGTCGTGTCTGACAAAGATATGATAACTGTTACATCTTTTTTTTTTGAGTGATTAGATGCTGGTTAATGGTGAACTGTAAAATGGGGTAGAAAAGAGAGTACCCTTTCTTCGAACAAAAATCCCTTTCTTCCATTTTCATAACTTTTCCAACACGGATTTGTACTTTATACGAAAAAAAAAAATAATTAGGGTTTGATTTAACCAGAGGCGTACAACAGGGATGCGGAGATGTATTTGAAAAATTGTATCGTTCAAGTGATATTGCACCGCGCATTTATATGGTTCGCGAGCTCGATATTTTGTCCGCAATATCTACAAATGATTTTCCAATACCGCATACTATTCCGACGGGAGAGATATCTGCGACTCGCCCGTAGAATACGAACGGAACGGTCTTTAAGTGATAAACGACGAGGTTGAACGCATAATCGGGAGAAAGTAGTGCAAGGCCGAGTTTAGTCAGACCGCCGGCAGATACTGCCATCTGAAGCACGATCGAAGAACTATAAAGCCCGTCTGCCATAATACGAATCTCCTCTTCCCATTCTATCGATTTCTGCGTTACAAGAGAATCGCGAAAAACGTACAAATGTATTTTACACAATATCACTTCTATTGACAAAAAAGAAAACACTTATTGCTCATCCTGTCCATAATTATTCGTTGCAGCCTGTGCTTTCCATGATCATCTTCCATTCCGAATCTTGGAAACACTTGGCCGACACATTTAACAACGAATTTCCGCGCTGAACGTCAATCTAAAAAATCGTTCAATCGATCCTAAAGCCATCCGTCCAAAAGCATCGTCGCTCTCAGCTGCTTGAGCATCTCCAGTGCAACGTTATCGCGCGTGCATCGCGACGCCAAGCGCCGCGGCGGAGCAGGTCGAGCGAGATTTCGGCACAACGCGTCGTCGCGATTCACGGGAAGATCAGAGACGGCCCCCCCCCCCGGTTCCCGTGATTTCGATCGTCGGAGACGCGGAGAGCCGGTTCGAGGCGACACGGACCTCCGCAAAGGCCGCGCTTCGTGCCCCGACTTCGTTCCCGCCCGGTCCCCAGCGGGAGGGATCGAATAACGCGCGACGTGGCTACGTAAGATTGCATTTCCGCGAGATGAGAACTGCGGAAATGGGGATAAGCGGGCCGTCGCTCGTGCGAATAAACCGTCGAGGCGTGCGCGAATTCAAATAAACCTCTCGCTCCCCCCCCAAACCGAGAAAGCGATATGACGTGCTCGAGCGCCGTCCTCGATATGATATTACCGTAGCCTTTCGTGGCCATAGAAACGATTGGAAATATGCTGGCTGCTCGGCCGTGTGCGGGGAAAAATGAAAAGGGTGATTCCTGCGGGCTGAGATAAGTCGAAAACGTAGAACAATCGTTTCTCGTTTGTGCTTTCGTTTAAAGGAAAAGAAGAAAGAACAGAGTTCGTTGTCACGCGCGTGTACGGATTGCCGGCCACGGCAAGCGAGAGAAAGTTTATTTACACTCGATAATAAACGGGGGACCAGACAGTTGGATCACATGTGCCTCGGCAACCCTGGAAACCCATAACGATACTTGCGCCGTGCGATCAGCGGTAGGAAAATTTCCACGCAATTACTTCCCCAGGTAAAACCCCCAAACAACTAACACCTTTCCACCGCTCCTTTTCCAAACATCATTTTGGCACGTCCACCCCAACGGAATCCGTACCACACCCAATTTCCGTCCACGAGTCCACCACCCTGAGCGGAGTAGAAACAAACATTTTTGTCACAGAATCAGATATCAACGAACTTCCGACTTGTAAAGAACATTAAGAATTGAGATAAATCGCATTGTGCAGTTGAACGTCTTGTTTATTCTGAAATAACACGTACAACACTATTGTCAAGTCATTCATCAACGGCGAAGCGTCGTAATCAGTATCGATTGCGGATATACTCGTGTTTGAGCTGGTCACGACACAGCAGAGCTTGAAAATTCATTGCAGGTGTACTAAAGAAGCTACAACTTAGTGCCACCGGAAGCGGTGGCAAAACCTGAAGAGGAGTGATTCCTCGTGTCAAAATGCGTCGAAAACAAAGAATAAGATATCTTTATACCACGCTGTGGTTTCAAGGAAATTTGAAAGCGTGCGCGTAATTAAGGAGCTACGGCACAACCGGACATTGTGGTAAAACTGGAGAGAAGGTGATTGTTCCTGTCAAATAAGCTGAACATCAACATTTTTCGCAAGTTTCAACAGATTGCGGCTACTCGCGTACACAATGCTAAAATCTTCGGACAATTTTCGCGCGAACATTTTTCGTCAGCGAACACTTTCTGTAAGAACAGTATTTTGATAATTCAATCGTTAATGAAACATTCCAGCATTTCCATTTAAGCGAAGCATCCTTCTACCTACAGGGAGTTCGGCTACACGTGGGGGGAAAAAGGGGCAATTGTATAGGCTAAAAGAAGAAGAAAAATAATGGAAGAAACATTTTTTCGTTCAAGATTTCGCTTTCCAAGAAACTGAGTCTGAAAGAGCATCGATTGCAGATGTGCTGAGGGACCTGCAACCTGGTGCAACTGGAAATTGCAGCGAAATCGAAAAGAGGGTGTTTCTTCGCGTGAAAAACAAAGAATAATAGTTTCTCATACCACGCTTTGTTCTTAAAAAAATTGGTTTTGAGGGAAGACACTTTACAGATTGCGGCTGCTCGAGTACACGCATGCTTAACGAATTTTGCAATTGAATTTTCTCGAAAGCGAAGCGTGATACGAAAAAGTTGTATTCTTTATTTTCGACGCGTTTTGACATGAGGAATCATTCTCTTTCAGGTTTTACCGCAATTGCCGGTTGCACCAGGCTGTAGCATCGTTAGTACACACGCACTCGATGAGTGTTCAAACTCAATTTTCTCGAAAACGAAACCTCGAACGAGAAAAATGTATTCTATTGTTTCGTCGTATTTCAGCCCATAGAATCGCTCATTGTACTTTTCGCCCGCATGTAGCCGAACGCTCTGCACATGAGATCGTGTCCCGGAAACGTCGCGAACTTCTGCGGAATTCATAGTTTTTGAAAGCAGTGTTGAAGTCAAGTTCCAGAATAAGCTCGGGGCTTCAATATTTTGGAATAATGGAAAATGAAGAATTAGACACTTGCTTATTTTCTTTTTATATCGAAACCTATTACTGCCTCGAGACGCTGAAGATGCAAAAGCAATTCTCCGATTAATTTGCCGGCAAGATTTTATTTAGAATCACGGTGAATTGAATTATCAATACAACGCGTATTTAACTCTGTCAGTCTCACAATTTTATGCTGTTCGCGCGAACGAACACGCGAGCAAACATCGATTGTGCTACGAAAATAATTATCTGTACGCCTACGTAAAACGCACTTCTATCCAAGCTTCTCAAGTATCGCGAAGTTTCGCGTAAATAATTCATGACTTCATATCTTTCGACGCAGGCTAACTCTTGGATGGTCAATTTGTCGGCATTCGCCGGATGAAGTTGAAACATACGAGGCGGGTTGGCGACTTGGGGTAAAATATAGTGGCGAAAAGAAGTCCTATTAACGCGTTGCATTTGCATATCTGCGTTGATCCGGAAACGCGGCGCGAGCGTGTTGCACTCGTGCGAAAATAATATTTCATCAACATGACGCGCAATGGAATTGCAATAAATGCATTTTTGAAATTGCCTCATGAATCGTGCAACATTCGTGTCTGATTTACTGTAATTACGTTTAGGAATTGTTGGGTGCTTAAAAATGTAATAATTCCGAATAATTAGCGTGTATTACACAATCTGTTTCTGCACGATGAGTTTTCATACCAAAGATTCAACGGAACACGTGTTAAATCGATAACAAATTACATAAGACAACGAAACGAAACAGGTGACTCACTTGACACGTCTCCTGCAACCCACGGCTCTCATAAATTATCATTTTATGAAGAACCGATTGAGCCATGCTAAATTCGGAATAAGTGCAAACGTTCGTTTGTTAGTACAATCGAACCGCACGAGTTTGGTTAACGACACTGCTCGAAAGACTTATAAAAAGCGTACATATCCTTTCCAATATCATTTCCAACCCAAATTAAATCTTTCGAAAAACAAATTCGACGTTCCGCCACCAGAGGCGAATATTCATTCAAGCATCCAAATCGATCGTCGACGTTTCACTATCTCCTGCCACGTTTTCCTTTTTTCATAACAGCATCTATAAACATCTCTGTTCCGTCGTGGAAATAAATCGTTAATAACGCGGTCGGATTTTTCAACGCACCAAGGAAAACGAGGATGTCCGCGAGACGGAGTTTTCGCACCGCCGCGGAGGCTTATGAAAATTATCGGACGACAGTAACGGATACCTGCTGCGGATTCAAGCGAGCGCGATCCATCGCGCGGCGTTGTGGGTGAACGGGCGCGAGGAAAGTGGCTTCTTTCACCGTGCCCGGAGAAGATTATCTCGAGCACGTCCTGAACAGTAGCCTCCGGCCTTTTTCTTCTTTTTTTTTCTTCTGTTTTTGATTCATAGGCTGGCCTCGCGTTACAAGCTCTTCCCATTTCACCGGCGAGCATCTCAGCCGGGGCGGCTAATTAAAATTACGCCCGGCTGGGCTCGCGTTGCACGCGTATGGCTATCGCGGGTACGAGGAGGAAATCCTAATTGGTATGCTCGTTACTCGCCATTGTAAACGTATCGCTGTGCTTAAATCCGTGTGGCCTGTTTATGGAAAGAAGGAACAGAAAAAAAAGAAAGTATCACAGATTCTTCATAATCGTAACGAACATGTTCGCGATCTTCGAAAGTGGAATCGTTCGTGAACTGCGGATTAATTATGGTGAACGATCTTTAGATAACAGGAGTTGCTGGAATGATTTATTTCTTGTTAGGCAATGTCTCGTTTTGCTAATTTAGGAAGCCAATCGAATCCTTCGCGGCTTTGCCTGGTAATTATTTTTAAGAATCTATTTAGGATAGATTATGGTAAAATTATTGTATGAAATAGTGCTATTTTATATGATACGTTAGGGTGGAAATTTTCGAAGTCGGTTCCCTTGTTAAGAATATTTTATAACATTGCGTTGCTGTATAATTTGCAAGCATACTGTTATTTTAACTTATGTTTATACTTCTATCGATCATTACATTAAACCTAAATGGGACTTTAATGAAAACCAAGAGACGCTATATGTATCCAATTCAGCATGCGTAATTAACAATGAAAGGTAGCAATAAGCATCTCTGACATTGGTTTTTAGACGGCGGAAAGGTGGTAGGTGTACGAAGCGCGAATTAGAATTGAAAGCCACTCGATGACCGCACCGCTTAGTCACCCGATGAATAATTATAGCTGAATATTTAAATGACATCGGCACGAGCAACAACAAGGTGATTGCCATAAACCTTTTTCTCTTTTAGTCAAACTGCCTCTGGTCCTTATTGCAATGGCATTACCTCATTACCGTATTCACGTTGCATTGATATTACTGCCCATAGTGGGCGACCGGGACAAAAAAATTAATTACAATGAACCTGCGTCAAGTATCTTCAACTTAAACACATCGTTTATATTCAAATCAAAACAAGAACTTCAAAAAGCGATTGCTCTAAGCGATGGAGGCTAAATAGTCGAGAATTTCATACACGAAACAATCCTAAAATCTTTCGGCAATTTTTTCGTGCGAACATTTTCCGTCAGCGAACACTTTCTGTAAGAGCAGTATTTTCATAACTTCAATCGTTAATGAAGCATTCCAGCGTTTCCACTTGAGCAAAGCATCCTTCTACTTGCGGGGAGTTCGGCTACACGTGGGCAAAAATAAAAGGGGCAATTCTATGGGCTAAAAGAAGAAGGAAAACATGGAAGAAACTTTCTCTCGTTCAAGATTTCGTTTTCGAAGAAGCTGAGACTGAAAGTGCATCGATTGCAAATGTGCTGAGGGGCCTACAACTTGGTGTAACTGGAAATTGCAGCGAAATTGAAAAGAGGGTGCTTCTTCGGGTCAGAAACAAAGAATAATAGTTTCTCATACCGCGCTTCGTTCTTAAGAAAATTGATTTTGAGGGAAGCCAATTTGAACAGGTTGCGGCTGCTCGAGTACACGCATGCTTAACGAACTTTGAAACTGAATTTTCATGGGAACGAAGCGCGGCAGGGAAAAATGTTATCCTTCGTTTCCGACGCATTTCGACGCGAAGAATCACCTCCCTTCAGGCTTGACCGCGATTTCCGGTTGCACCGGGCTGTAGCTTCGTCGATACACGTGCACCCGATGAATATTCAAACTCGATCTTCACGAAAACACGAGACCCCAAACGAAGAAAATTTATTCTAACTTCTCCGTCTTATCTTAGCCCATAGAATCATCCCTTTCATTTTTGCCCAAATGAATCCAAACCACCCTGTATAGCGTTCCTAACGAAAGGGTTAATAAGGAAACGAGCTTTAAACTCCCCCATCGCCGCGCTTCTAAAACATGCACCGACCCTTCAACCCTTTGCACTTCGAATTATTTTCCAATTTCAACGCCAACCACCCTCCAGTGTTTCAAGCGTTCGATCTAAAATTAACTTCGAAGGACAGTTCCTTGACCGGTACTTATTTTAAACGATTCTTTCGAATAATTGTATCGAACGCAGCTCTCAAACTTCGTTGCAATTGATATTTGTGATACGTTTAACTGTATTACGGAGCATAATACACGTTTCAATTGGCAGTCGAAAAATGTCGAGTCACGCTCGACGCAAGAGTGCAAAGGGTTGAAACTTTACACCCCGACGCGTATGGCATTCATGACTCTCCGTTCTCGTTTGCTCGCGCGGCCAGACTCGAACGGTACGTTCCGTCCTCGTCTGGGCCATTGCGCGCCACGGCTGGCGGGAGAAGGACGAAGAGGGAGTCGTAGGGCTAAGCGGAGAGGGATCACGCGTGAACGAGGAGAGAGGGATGGCGGAACTGTCAGTGCTACATCGGTCCTCTTCACGTAAGGACGAGCCGCACAGGGATCTCACCTGCGAAACGCTACTAGCCGGGGCACCGCTTTATCAGCCAGGTGAGCTTCCTTCACCGCTTTCGATCGCGTCGCGGAGGATTAATCATCGCGGATCCCGTTGCCGCGAGCCACGCGTACATTTACGGCGCCTCGCGGTTACGCTCGCCTTACAAACACGGCTATTCTGTCCGGCTTGGGTGATTAATTGTCCGACCGGGGGACAAATAGAGTTTCGTTGGCCGAGGGAAGGGTTCTGACCGGCCACGGAACGTTCGGTAGATCACGGCTGAGGATTTAGCGGAACGCCTCGCGGCGTGTACGAGCGATGATTGATGACGGATCGTGTCGATCAGCGAGTCTTCTCGATGAAACCCGTTTCGATTCCGATTCGTAAAGGGTACGGCCGAATAAGAATTGTACAGATACCCCTCCCCCCCAAAACCGAATTGAAATTGATACATATTGAACGATTGGCGACCCAAAGTAAATGCATTCTGCCGAGTATCAACCAAGTACTCCCGTTATTAGGGTAGTTAAAGGGTTGAACGTTATATTGAATTTAAGCTCCATTTCTTTTGTTCTAATGAATAGAAAATTGCGAAAGAAAGATCAGATTGAGTTGCCAATGGATTAATATGTACGAATTTGGTGTGGGGACACTTCTGCCATGCTTATTCGGCTGGGGCCGTTTGACGGAAAATTATGATATCGATTATTGATATACAGATTATGATTCAATACGCTTGTTGGTTTCTATCTTCTCTATTCGTATGTTTTGAAACTTTTGTTGCTGCCGCTTTTATTTTAAATGGTGGAACTGTAATTTTAAGTTCTAGTTAAACATTGCAGTACAGCGATGGGTATTTGAAAGGGAACAATATATTTGTGGAAGAAATGTTCGCCAATGCTGTGCAGTATAGAATTCTAGCAAGTGCAGTCGCAAGTATTCAACGTTTGCTCGAAACTGTATTCCGCTCGGTGTCCGAATAATGAATGTTGCGCTAAAACAGCAATAGAATGCAACAGATTGTAGCATACAAGCAAAATATTAATTTTAAATTGGAAATTCTATCCAAATGAATACCCCTCAAATATTAATTTAAAATTGAAACGTTACGCATACAACCCCTTAGGACCACCCTAATTGTACCGTTTCAAACACAGACAGGTACCTCAGCGATCATTTCAAACTCTCGCAGTCTCTCTCCAGCGCGTATGCAAATACTAATGTATGCGCGCTGCGCACGGGAATACCTGAGAATCGGACCGGACACGCGATATATCACCGCGTGGTCGCATCTTCGGAACGTTTAATTGCCAAAGTCGACAAAGCGAACCGCCCAAGTGTCGCATCGCGGTTAATTAAAGACGATCCCGCGACTGTGGCCTGGACGAGGTTTCGCGTCCACGCATGATCGGCCGGCGAGAGGGCCGAGGCGAATCGCGTCTGCCACACGTCTGCTTTATGCTCGAGCCGAGATGAAAGATTAGGGAGGCTGGACTCGAGTGACCGAGGGATACTCGAGACGCGGCTACCTAATTACGCTCGTTACGCGTCGAAATGCTTGGCCGTTGATTCGTTAATTGCACTGTGAGAGATTGCCATTGCAATTTCTTCAATTAAAAACATCGCTCTTGGTGTTGAACATTTTTTTCTTTAAACTCAGACGTTTTTGAGTAGATATTCTCGATATCTTTGTGAACGCATTGGACAAATTTTCATGGAGCTGATTGGAATTGGGACGGGATTAGAAATCGATTCGGATACTGTATCAATTTGAAATTTGCATCTTGGCTGTTGATTCGTTAATTACTTGATGCCAATCGTCGCACTGCAAAAGATTGCCACTGCAGCATCTACAGTTTAAAAAATTGCTCTTGGTGTTAAATATTGTTTTAGAAACTCAGGCGCTTTTGAGTAGATATTTTCAATATCTTTGTGGACACATTGGCCACATTTTCATGGAGCTGATTGGAATTCGCGAATGGGTTTAGAAATCGATTCGGATACGATATCAATTTGCAATTTGCACCTTGGCTGTTGATTCCTTAATTACTTGATGCCAATCGTCGCACTGTAAAAGACTGCCATTGCGATATTACTATTATTTGAACTGGAGAGTATAAAAATTACTCTTGGTGTTAAATTTTTTTTTTTAAACTAAGACGTTTTTGAGTAGATGTTTACGATATCTTTGTGGACACATCGGCCACATTTTCATGGAGCTGATTGGAATTGGCGGACGGGATTAGAAATCGATTCGGGTACTATGTCAATTTGCAACGGGGAAATAGGATTAACGCTGCACTGCGGCGAGCAGCAATGTTTTCTGGCCGCTCTGGCCAAACACGTGCTTGCCATGTGCGAGTGCGTGGGTAATTGTACATGCACAGCATGAGTGTTGCGTTTACGTTGTACATGCTTTCGCTAGTCGAACGCGGTAAATCATGGTTTTTAGTCGCTCCTCCCTCGAAATCTCGCCCGATTAAAGTTAATCGTTGCTACTATACCATAAAACAATAATTCATACAAAACTCATTTTCTGAGTAGTAATATTTAACGTTTCATTACTACATTATGCGCAGTCAAAATTATTTTAGAACTATCTTAGAATTACTGAACAATACAAAAGTTTACAAAATTAGTCCTGCATCTATTTTCGAAAGTATGAAATTCATGTGTATTTAGTAATTTTTCTGTTGAACGAGTATATGTGCTCGTCTGCTTTTTAGATTATCAGCGTATAAAGATTGTTCCATTAAAAAGCGGAAAATATTTTCATTTCTTCAATTTTCTTGTTCGCTTCGAAATATGCACATTATGCAAATGTTTCATAAAAAAAGAGCGAGAGACTTGAAAATCAATTATATACTTAAAATCAATTATTACGCAATTGCGAAATTTGAGAAAGGGGAAACACTTTGAATGATTAGTTCAGACCAACGAATCATCATCGCGGGCACACCTGACAATTAAACCCTCGAATGGGCATCGAATTCCGTCGGAAATGACCTCGCACGCTCGTGCACGTTTAATTATAGAAATGAAGCGGTGGTACCTGAGTTTGACCATGCTCACGGGCGTAGCGTATGGTAATCCTGGCGAAGTAAGTTTTAGTAAAACTATAAATAATCCCGGCAATAAGAAGGCACTAACATCGTCGAATACCTGGGTCAGCAGACGTTCTGCTTTGGACGGCTAGATTTAAAGGCTACGCGACTCTCGCTTCGCCTTCGATATCCACAGATTTACACCTCCTACGATCCACGGAAAATCCTGAAACCCTCTCGCGTCGTGCAGCCACCACCCGAAAAATTGTACAACCATCGAACATCGAATCGTCCCGAATCTGCGAATTTGACCCTCTGCACTCGGAATACCAGCCGTGCTGGAAGCGTACGTTTAAAAGATACATTTAAGACGGAAGAGACAGAATTTAACTCATATATATGATAAATTAGACTCCGGATTTTTATGCACTTATAGGAAATTGAAAGACGCGAAATTGGACTGATTGCGCATATTGTGAAAAAGGATACAAAATATCCAAATTATTATGCTTTTCCTAATATTCGGTAAGTGAAATAATTGTCTACCAAGATTCTACTTTTCTTACTACGTTCTCAAACATATGAATTTGCATAAAAAATCCGATGTCTAATGATAATCATTGATTATTGTTCGATACGATTGAAGACTATTCTCTGGTCCGAGTTGATCTGTCTGAAACATACTCTTTCCTACATAAATACGCAGACTTGGCCAATTCATATTTGAGCCACCCACGCGGTCAAACGTCTACATAATTGATTCACCAAATACTTTCCAAGCTTACTTTTTCCACTTTGCTCCGAGACACTCCGACCTCGAGTTCCCGAAGCTCGATGAAGCAATGCGGCGTCGCTCGACGCGGGCCCTCGACGTTGATAAGGAGCGACCGACTTGCGATTAGAAGGCAAGCTCTGATTCCGATCAGGGCAGACGACGCGAACTGGTTTCCGTCGTTCGCGGGATATCGAAAACGAGCTAACGGCAAACAGGCGGTCGCTCGATTCTTAACCATAAAAGTCTGCCAGCGTTACGTCATGGAACGTGACTCACGATAGCTGTCGGCCTTAAAAACGCTATTGCGACGAGAAACGACGTCCTATCGATACAATTTCCCGGAGGGAGCATCCTCGGGGGTTCCCATACCGATTAGATTTTAAAGGGTTCGATTCACCCCAATTCAATCGCCGCGATTCAACGGACAACTCGAGTTGAGTGTCCCTTTGATTAAAATTAGAATGATTAGGTGACGCGAAACTCCTCGATCGTATTGATTATCTGGAATCGACGCTCGTTACTTCAATCTAGATACGACTCGAAGTTAGCCCGGGTTTTCCGCTCTATCTAGTTTCTATCTATTCTATCTAGTTTCTATCTGTTCTATTTAGTTTTCTAATCTATCTGTTTACGTGATGAGTTTGTCCTGGAGACCGCAGGATCGAGTTGGATTGCTCGTTCTTCTTGCGTTGGGTGTTAAAGAATATCCGTAACTTAAGTAAACTTATAGTAGGTACTACACCAAGAGGAGTAAAAAATGTCTCATCAACATGGGCCCCAAAATAAACCCTTTCATTGTAAAACCAATTTTTATATCTTATGCCAGCTTTGCACTGAAATAGGAGCAAGACGTATCGAAAACTTGCAGGGATGAAAAATTATACTTCGACTGCGTCTATGAAATGATGTTTCGTTAATATTAATGATAATTTTCTGTCGATAACCTTGAATTAACGCGGTTTTAAACAAATTTCTTCGGGTACGATCAAAAGTAAGCCTTCCGATATCAAAAGCTCGTAAGATACAAAAATTCATTTTGCAACGAAAGGATTGATCGTAGAACCAATGTTGATGAAGCATTTTTTAACTCCTCTTGATATGTACTATAAGTTCCTTAAACTACGGACGATTTCTTTAACGCCCGGTACGATTAGGATCCATATTTGTCCTTTATAATCACAATAGAATCTGAGTTTCGACCTTTCAATCATGCTGAACACCCGAGGAACTACCAAAAGTGATTTCAGCAGGTGATTCTCCGTTCGATCACGAGTAATATACTCGCAGAGACGTTCACCGAATACGATTCGCGGATGAGGTGTAATAAGGATATACGGACGTTTGGTTGGAGGTGAATCGGCAGGATTCTGTAGCATTCGTTTCTCTGTCGACCGGTTCACACCGGACAGAGATCGACGGATCTTCAGGCGTGGGTGGATCGGTTAGGAGTGGGCGCATTTCAGCCTCCCGGCAATTACGTTTCCTCGTTCGATCGTTTTCGTGCTCCCATCGTCCACGGTCACTCGAGTACTTTACCCCGCGGCTGACTCGAGAGTATCTTCTAAATCCTGCAGCTATCGTTGCACAGGATCGATACACTCCTGGGGAAGTTCAATTAAACCAGGCGTATCGTTCTATTGATGTTTTGCGTAAGCGTGGATTATTAAATACAGTAAATGGTCTAAGTACAGGTTGCCACTTTTATTTGAAACACTATCGTCAAAATAGTCGATGATTTTCAAAACGTTTCATGACTTTCGAAATGTTTGACGATTTTCAAGTAAGCTGAACAAAGATCGTGTTTGTTATAACTGCTGTATTTCAAATAAAAATGAATATGCTCGCGTTTCAAAGCGCGATTTAAAAAACGGCTACCCCGGAAGTAATCTGTGAGAAAAGTAAGAACTGCATACTTTCGGACTGTAATATCTTAAATCGTGATTCAAGTGCAGCTAAGAAGAGTTTTTAAATGCTGATAGTTTATTTACAATAGTTAGAAACGTAGATATATGTCTTACGATGGCTGCGCATGAATTGCGTGCCAACAGGTAACAAAGAACGCTACACAGAAATTTCTTCTTTCGAATGTTCAAAGAAAAGTCCCTTGTAAAATGTGCGACGCAAATCTTCTCCGGTCGAGTACTTCCTCTGACGAATTTCACGCTGCAGAGCATATTTTGTTCAGGGGTGCTTAGAGCGGTGTCAGTCACTGCTATGCGGTTCTATTTATTAAAGAATTTATGTTGAAGGAGGCTGGCTACGTCAGCGATGTAGTGCACTTGGCAAATTGGCTTTTAGCTCAACGGATTATTGTTAAGATGAGACAAACGTGGCTGTAAAATCTTTTACGATGGTAAGATAAGTCGTTACCACGTTAACAAAACAAGTACAAGCCATTATCTGCTTCCCTCAGTTCTCTTTGGTTCTCGAACCGTTGTTTCTCATTATTGCTACAAAGGTGAAGCACCTGCATTTATGGTCTTAAACGTCAAAACTGAATAGCTCATATTTGAACCGTCTCCTGTATAAAGGAAGTAAGTTAACAATGAATTAGTCAATAACGAAGAGAATAGCTGCATCATTCTCCAGTCCCTTTTTTATGTTTTCTTAAACTCGAACCTTCTCTCGCTAAGGTGGAGAGCGCCTAATACATTCTTATACTTCAACTAGCCCGTACTTAGACCCCTGCAAATATTTGACACATCTAATGATAGATGCCCACCGATACTTTGCATATCTAGCACTTCATTTACACTTTATTTATTTGTTTAACGCAAGCATTTGATCGCGCGAGTCTCCTGCGACCGGATTTGCGTGCGCTCGAATTCACCAGACTGTGTCCGAAGTAAATAACAGGTCTTCAGATTCCGGTATCTCCGAATCCATTATTATAAACTATGCTGAAAAACGGCCTCTTTTAAAATGCTGCTTCTCCGAACCCCTCTGGATCCACACAATTAGAATAATCAAATATTCAGAAAATCGGGCGATTCGGATCTATCTATGCGCATTTACTTGGACAGCATTTGCACATTATTATGTTAAAAATGTCAATATTTTAAGGGGTGATTAGCAAAGTAATTCTGAACAACTTTTTCCTCTGCCGAAACGGTGGTTGAAGCTTCGTTTTTGAATGATCAACGGAAAAAGCGCTGACCAATCGGAGCCCGTGCAGACCACGCGCTTAGCCGAGAAGGCGTTCACAAGGCTGCAGTCGAGCGTATCACGATCTCCTCTCGGCTGAGCGCGCCCTCTACACGCGCTCCGATTGGTCAGCGTTTCTCGTGAATCATTCAAAAACGAAGCTTCAACCATCGTTTTGGCAAAGGAAAAAGTTGTTCGAAATTGCCCCAGCAATCGCTCCTTAAAATATTGACACGCAGCAGCAGAACAACCTGTACATCTGTAATTATAAGACGTATTCTGGTCTGGTTTCAGAAAAAAAAAGGGAGCATCACCCGACGAGTGGTTGCAGAATCGGCGATTAAACAGCCATGGCAGCACCACAAGCTTCCTCGCGTTTGGAATTGCTGCAGGTACGAGTATATTTACCTTTCTTAAAAGAAGTAAAGTGTTAAACAGATCTCGGAAATAGATTCGATCTATTAATCTCTTGCGAATACACGACACTTGTAAGATGAATAGTATCTCTCAGTGGTTGGAAGGTAAAAACCAGCCGGCACAGTACTCGCAATTAAGTATTTCACTCAAATCTTAAAAGCTTGCAAAACATTATACTACATAATTCCCATGGAAATGAACAGAGAATGTTGGAGGAAGAATACACGCGTTTCAGTCACATAAATATTCATCACGCGCGAACAACGTTCCCTTATATCAGAAGACTGTCGCAACTGATAGTATTCTTGATAGATAAAAGGGTCTCGCTCATCGCATTCCGCGGAATTCGCGCGGAACCCTCGCACGAGCTAACTTCCTATAATTACACGAGAACGAAACGCTTCTCCAGCATATCCGCCTTTATAATATTCCAAATGAACGCAAAACTAAGCACACGGTCCGGCGTACTTCGGAGTCGATAAAAATCGTGAAAGACACTATGCAACGCTGCTCCTTTGAATTACATAACCGTGTCCAAGATCGTCGGGTAGTCCTTGCAGGTCCCGTAATCTTGAAACGCGCGTGCCGCGTTCTCCTTTGGCCCACGTATCGCGTTCGCGCGCTCCGCGATCGGGACGCGTATATGGAATCTTGCTCCCGTCTCTCGTGCACGTAGCCGACGACCCACGTACGAACGTAGCCGAAATCGACGTAAACGCGGTCCCGCGTGTTCCGCGTATGGGCACGCTTGTCCTCGGCAACTGGCGCGCACAGGTGATTCGTTAGCGATGCCGATTTGAGGACTTGCTGCCAGATAGACGAGACGCGACGTCGAATGGTCGCTCAGTCGGATGATCGTGGCGCAATTGCTGAAACGGTCGACGGTTCCAGCTTAGCGATGATTGCTTCACGATCTGGCGGGCTCTCGTCTGTTCGTTCAGGAGAAAGAGGACTTCGGGCCGGATCGAGTTGGTATTCAATTATCGGAGCATCGAATAGTGATTATCAAGAAGTTCAGTCGAATATTAAAAAACCTTTCACCTAGCATAATTTCTTTAATAACAACATCAACACGTTCGTGATTCTTTACTCGACAAAGAGAAACGCTCAACGTCACCTTTCAACATTCGGAACACAGGAATCGTGAGCAAAGATAACAGCAACACGACGACCACTCAGTCCGCTTCGAGTGAAACGCGGTCGGCAGATTAGAATATCCACGATTAATCCGCGCGCTCCAAAACGGCGCGCAGAACCGCGGACCGGCGGTTTATCGTGCCGCATTTCTGGACCGGAACCACAGTCCCCGAATGCCCCGAGCACGCGGACGAGATCTCGTGTAACAAAGCCTGGGAGGGGGGGAGAGGCAACGGGTTGGTCCTAGGTCGAAGGGAAGAAAGGAGCGGACATCGTTGCGGTGAAGCAGGCGAGGAATATGAAAGGGATCGAAAAGAGTACGGTGGACGCTTGGCTTGTCAACCGTGACCGGTTGCCAGAGAGCCGTAACTATAATAATGTGACGTCACTTCCTTCGTCTCCAGGCCGTCATCCGACGGACCCAGTCCCCGATGCCTCCTGGCTGCCGTGGATAGCGATCGTCCGCCTTTGTTCTTGACCCCTTCGGGGCGATATTCGAGGGGGACGAACGCGTGTCGCAGCGTGGCTGAATCGAGGAATATTCCGCGGACGTGTAATTTCTCTATCGTACCTTCGCGGAGATCATTCAACGGGCAAAGCCCAACAATACATCGTACGTGTATTCATTGTTAGACCATGTGCCTTATAAACGAGATGTTTATACGGAGTACAAGACAGAAAGAAATGTGTACTTACAAAAAGAGTATACACGATGGAGAAAATGTGTTGGGAGCGTTTATAAATATATTTATGATTATGTAATACAGCTTAGTAGCTTGTTCTTAAAGGAACGGGGAGAGTCGAGGCAAAAGTCAAGAGAGTCACTATACAAATTAGCCAGCTTAATCATTTCAGCTATGGGATGTTTCTCGCCGCGATTAGTTATCGTGGGTAAAGCATAGAACAAAGGCCTCATTCTGATACGCCTTAGAGGCGCGTGAAATCCAATTTGACCAAGCAGATCAGGACAGTTCACTTGACCATTAATGGTCTTATAAGAATAGATCGAGTATTCTCCTCCGACACTCAAGCGATTTCATACCAAGTCGTTCCAATATCGAATTACAATTATGGTCATATCGTGACATACGCAGATCCAATTTATTCGCAACGAATCTTAGGAATTTATGTTGCACAGCTTCCAACATTGATATACCTTTTTTATACATAAGGGACCACACTATTTAGGCATATTCATGGTGTGAATCAGGTGTGATATTCAGGGTTTATGAAACAGAAATTATTTGAATAGTTTTAATATTGGAAACATCCTTGGAGTACCGTTTCAACAAGTAAAGAGATTTGAAGGCTTTCGTTGGTCATATCGTGACATACGCAGATCCAATTTATTCGCAACGAATCTTAGGAATTTATGTTGCACAGCTTCCAACATTGATATACCTTTTTTATACATAAGGGACCACACTATTTAGGCATATTCAGGGTGTGAATCAGGTGTGATATTCAGGGTTTATGAAACAGAAATTATTTGAATAGTTTTAATATTGGAAACATCCTTGGAGTACCGTTTCAAGAAGTAAAAAGATTTCAAGACTTTCGTTGGTGACAAACTGATAATTTTTAAAAGAATCAAAATAATTGATATGCACTCCAAGATCGTGAATTTCATCAGCGACAATTAAGTCATCAGATTCTAATTTGTACGATCCTTGAATTCGACTTGATCCGACAGCAAATCTCATGGCGCAGCATTTACATAGATTGAACTGTAGTTTGTTCTCTACGCGCCAGTAATAAAGGCTTGCAATATCAGGCTGCAGTTCGACAGTGTCATTATACGTAGATACACTTTTGAATATTTTCAAATCGTCTGCGTATAATAGAGATTATCATTGTGAACGTTGATCTGGCAAGCTGTTGCCGATGGTTTCCCTCGAAGGGGCTGAGGGGAAAGTTGTTGTAAAAAGCTGCTGAAGAACTTTGCGTTAATCTTGAATCGAACAAGTACGAACACTTCGATTACTTCGTACATATCGTAATGTCGCGGCGTGAATTGTAGACAGAGAATATCTGTAGGCTCGCTTGGGATCTGATGGATTCTGAAGAACGATTTTCGTGGGTGGACAAGGAGGAAAGGATTTTCACCGTGCTTTCGATGCATAAGTAACGCGCCAGAAACGTCTGCGTATCGAGAACCAGGCTGGCGTGGGTCGATCCTTACCGTTTTTCAGCTACCCACGTTGGCCTGAATCTCTCTGACACGTTCCTTTTATCCTTTGATCCTTGTCGTTGACCCCCCCGTGAGGTTTCCCGACACGAAGCCGCCCTGGATGACGTCGATCTATAAAAATAGTCCACCCAAGCTGCGCAATGTACGAACTGTCTTTTAATAATTCGCATAACTGCATACCGCGCACGCATATCTTTCGTCGCAAGGATATCGTTTTCGACGAGATACGGCAAACATGAATTCGTGGTACGGCAAATTGCTTGTTTCCCAATAATGTTTACTTGTAAATAACGCCGCGTGCAGAGCGGAGCGCGCATACAAAATTAAAGTCCACCCTTCCTTGCGCAGCATTAAAAAAAGGAAACTTACTATTCCTTCAAAATCTATAATGAAAAATCGCATTGATAGGAAGCAAGAGATCGCGAATGAGAAAAATGCCATCGTGCCCGCCCACCCTCTCTCTCTCTCTCTCTCTCTCTCTCCCACTGTAAAAAAGAGAATTCCCATCCAAGGGGATAGACAGCTTCTGTCCTCGCAAGTCGCTTCTGCGGCGAGCTGCCAGCGATAACGAGACCGCCCGGCAATTATAATACGTTGCTTAACCGGCCGAGTATCTCGCGAAATTACAATTACAAATCGCCAGGAGGCTTCTCATCAATTATTTATACAGGATCACCGTTACCAACCGCGGCGCAGGACCAGCTCTCCCGCTCTAAACCCACATTTCAGATTAATCCAGATTTTAACGCACGGGCAACACCGTTCACGTGCAGTTATAAACGCGTTCTTTTCACCTTTGTACGCATATGTAATTGCCACGCGTCAGACGCCACGAAACTGCGGTGACCTGTATCTCGGGTCGAGTTTCACGGAAAACAGTTCTTGCCTTTAGAATGAAATCTGTTGAGCTTTGTAGAGAGGGATGGGAATTCGTCTTAAGCGACTCTTTATCTATGAGGCTGATTACGTTCGCGTTTGAACGTTCTCACTTTTCGTACGAAGATATAGGCGACGGTCGTATAAATGCCCGGCGGATCAAGCACGCTATCGAAGAATAGCAAAGACCTTAATCGTGGCGCGGGGTTCTTTCGTGCGTTCCGAAGTACCTCGGCGAACGGGCTACTGAACCACAGCTGGAAGGTCCGAGAGAATGGATTCGTCTCCAGTATCCTTAGCAAATTGGTCGACGCGCCGGAATCCTCTTAGAAAACGCGAAAGAGCTCCGAGGGAGAGCATCTTCGCTCGTTTCGTACAGCCTGAGAAAGACAGTCGCTGCTTTCCTCGAGCGAGTAGTGGCTGTCCGCTGCACCGGAGCAGGACGCGAAACTTTGATCCACTTGAATTTCATGTTTAAGTTTGCAACGGGTGAGGGGGGATCCCCCGAGTTTCCCTTGCCTCTACAACTTTATTCTATTTGTCGTACTTCTGTCGTCGCGAATCGTACAGAGAACTCGAGTGGAGCAATTTCGAAAAAAGAAGGTGATTCGACACGTGGCCGTCCAGTTGATAGCTGGCCAAGGGAATTAAGCTGTCGCCGTTGCACCTATCGTGTGCAGCGCATATTTACAGGTATCCCAGAACAGTCGTGATGTAACCAGTTCTCTAGGCGGCTTTTTTGTTCTCTCACACCTTCCAACCTGGAAAGGCCAAGCGTGGGCAACGGCAAGTAATCGTATCGTGGTTACGGTCAAGCAATTTTGCGCGTTAACGTGCCCGTTCCACGCGTGGACACGCGTGTCTGACTTCCTAGAATCGATCCACCTGCTTATCGAATGCAAAAGTATACGAAGAGTGCGCAGTAAAAGAGTAGAATAGTTATATACTATATGATACTATAGCCAAAATGTATTGTGTTTTAAATAACATTATCCTTCTTATCATCGCCCTGCGATTCGTATCATTGTTATTATTAAAGCAAATGCGATACAGAATATTCCCGAATGTTCCGAAAACAGTAAATCTTCTTTTATTCAACGTTTTTATGCAACGAAGGGAGGGGATCAAATTATTGTACACCAGCCACGAAATGAATTGCAACGTTATACAAATTTGTAAAACACTCTTTATCTGTGGCTTGAAATTCTATCATATTTTGAGGCATAATAATACTTTTGCCGCGATTCCATTGCTAGTCGATTTTGTTTCGTGGATGCGTTAGATTCGCGTGCACGATGCTGAGAATCGATGAGGTTGTCCCGTGTCATGGTTACAACGATGCCGCGCAATTAATAGAACATCGTATCGATGGCTTTGGTGCGTTAGAAGGGAAGCTTTATCGGATCTTAACCACGGACTGCCTTTTTACAAGCGATAAACGACTGATTCATTCTTGTTACTTTCTTCAATTTTCTTTAAGGGAATTAAGCCTACGACGATAAGCTACTGTATGTTATGGGAAAGTAGGCTAAGACGTATATTCTATGCGAGGATGATGAATTGCTTCGTGATTATTATTGAACAGTGATAAATTAATGAATATAAATTATTGAACAGTGATAAATTAGTGGGCGTTGTGAATGATGGAGAAATACAATAGAAAGACTCTATGCGTATCTTTAATCAATATGTAATTGCTTGAAGATACAAAACTTTTATTGTAATTACTCCAGTAATTAATGTAAATTTCCTCCAAGGAAGACCTGCGTTTCATTGTTGGTAGTTTCGTGAAAAATAGAATTAAAAACAACTTGAAGCAATGTTGCGCTGGGAGAAAGTTGCAGGTGGTCACGCAAGCAACCAACTTATCATAAACCACTCTAATTCCGCATTACCCATTTCATATACGCTACCTCTCAAAAGGATTCGAACACCTTTTCAGAATAATGGAATGTTCTCGCTGGTAAATAAAATATTTATTGATAAAGCCGGGAAAAGCCTATTATTAAACCAGATTGCTTTAAATAACGATTCTACAAATCTATATTGCTCATTTTTATTAAAGTGTTCCACATCAGTGCGTGGTCACCTCTCAACTTAACGAGTGATTGGCACATTCGAGGCGCACGTCTGATTAATATCAGTACTATTTCACTAGATATCGCACCCCCTATTTCTCGTAGCTTTGTCCACCTGTCTTCCTTACTAATAGAAAACATATCTCCAATTTCCCCTCCCACTTACTCCCCAGAAATATTCGACAGATTTAAATATCGAGATAGAAACAACCACGCCGTTCTCTTCGCAGAATTTTATCTTTGAAGCCAAAGAAACTTCCTAAAGAAGGAAAGCTTTGGAATAATTATCAGTGGTATCGGGTACTTACACTTTGGGCACCAACCCAAGGAATCTCCGTCCAATTATAGATGTTACCAAAACAATGAGTAAAAGTGGAAATCGTTAGGATTCACTTGCGGCGAGAAACGGAATTAGTTCCGGTCTATTTATCCTCGGCGCGAGCTGCACGCTAAATCGTGTCCATCCTTCATCTTAATCGACCCACGCGCGGATTCATTAACGCGTATGCACGCGCGCGGGAACGCGTGCATCGCGATGCACTCTCGATGGATCGTGTGCAACGAATTCGGCGAACTTTTTCATCGAAAGCCGCGCAGCCGAGCGAAATGTTTCGTGCAACTTTCCATGCGGCGCGCTCTTAAACGGAGGCGGTCGAGCGAATCGTTGCAGTTGCAAATAGGGGTTCACGTGTTAACGAGCGGATTTCTTAGTTTTTAATTGAAAGTATCCCCGGCCAGTCCACGAATTTATCACGTGCGGATGGTAATCGAAATTGTGATCTGTCTTCTTTTTTTTTTTGGACACGATTTCTAACAATAAGTGATTGTAATATGTTGAGCGAAAAGCGATGCAGATACGTTGCTGCATTTTCACTTGTATCGTCCGGCCGATCGTTTAAACTGCTTTAAAGTAGAAATGATGATTATAAGTAGCAATCGAGTGGCGTGTCTATGAAAATTCAAATCGGACTTCGCCTGAATCTGTTTGTTTCGAGCGTTTGAATATTCTCGCGATCCAATATTCTAGAAGCATAAAGTTGTGCACGCACCGACGTTCGTTTTCTATTCTTTGCGCGAAAGAATATCTGTAATTTCTAGAACGAATAGGGGGCAATCCAACGCGTTCATAATAGAACGATGCGTCTTGAAACTCACGGGATTCTATAATATCCAGGCCATTTTGACGAAGTTTGACTGCTCGAATCTGGGAGATAAATGTCGATAATACGTGGAATGCATCGTTCTGGAAAGCAATAAGAAGACAATGGAAGATACCGCATTGGTATGAAACTCTCTCTCTCTCTCTTCTTACAGAGAATGGTACCATCGCGATTTCAAGCTTATCGTCAAAATGAATAGCTATGATTGTTGAATAAATACTTTCGTTGTAGTAATTACTCCCCAGCATTCCTGAACCGAATACGAATGAATAGAATAAATAAAAGTCGGTGAATAAAATACTTATACTACAAAGAATGTTCACCTTCAGTGCCTCGAGTGAACCGTAAAAAGGCAATTCAAAGGATTTTCACGAAATACGCGTTATCTGTGCGCGGAATCATGTAAATCCTGCCCGGGCAACCTTGAACTTTGAATTTCAATGCAGCTGGTAAATGAAATTCTGAATAATCCGATTAACATGTGCCTGGCGGCGAAACACGCACCTTGCATTCTTTTTTTTTTGCGTAATTGTAAGATAAAATAGTTGTATTATCGTGAATATTAATTTTTGTTTAAGAGGTTTAGTTTCTGTTATGCGGTAAATTAGAAGTAAAACCACATATCTAGAAATGCGCAAAGGAATAAAGGTTTCCTTCGCACCAATTGATATTGATAATTCGCGTGTCATTAATTGGAAAGAGAATCGAAATACCAGCACTCAACAACCCCGGTACAGGTAAAAAATGAATGAAAGCGGTCATCGATAAAAGTCAAATATTACTTAAACTACTCGTCGTGGCGTCCAATTTGGAGCCATGAATATTTGAAGCGCACAATTTCCCCCGACTGTCAAAGCGGGGCGCAGTTAAGATTAATTGCTTGGACAATTATTCATACGTTCTACTGTGTCCTCAGCAAGTTTATTTCAGCACGAATTCGATATAAGTCGATTGCTTCGCACTTCTATGATTACCTTAGACTGCTTTTTGGAGAACCTATCCACCTTGACCGTGGAATGCCATTTTTGCACGAAGGAAAATGATAGCGTCAAGTAGCAGTCAAGCATTTCACAAATCAAGTCGAGTGTCGATCAAAGGACGGTGAATAAAATATTCCGTTGACCTCGCGATCGATTAGTGACGTTTAAACGCATCCCTGCTCAGATTTGCCGAAGCTCAAAGAATATCAACCCCTTGGCATACAATGACGTCTACCAGACGTCATCCATTTCATGTGCCATTGTAGACTTATTTTATAACGTTACTTAATTACTGTCCATTAACATTATATATCAACTTGATTAAATATTATATAGAAATGTAAATTTCGAAATAAAATGTTCTGTTTCCGAGTGTGCATATAACTGTTCAGTTGAGCCAGTTAAATAGTATTCTTCGGACGCGTCGAATTCCACTTTATTTGCACGTCAAGGGGTTAACTGTAAATCGACTAAAGATCGCAGTTAAAGAGATGCTACGATCGCAAAGCGAATTCGTTATTTTAGAAAAACTCGAGGAAGGTTTACAAACTTCTTACACGTATACCTGTTTGAATTCGATAATAGTGCGATACGTAGTAACCGCGCTGTCATTAACAATCCGAGGGTAGGAAAGTCGCACATGCGCGACGATAGAGAGCAAGCAAGCCAGACTTGGTAGCAACGCAGTTGTGATAGTAACCCTCGTGGTGTCGATCAGCTCTATCGTAAGATTAAAGTTCACCCCCTGATCGAAGCTGGATAGTTGTCATCGATAAAATATCGCTGCTATCCGGCAGAAATTGGAGAAATGTTGAACAAACTGCGTTCAAGATTACGACTCGCTGTTGATCATCTTTCGGAAGAGAAATGATAAAAACGTTTCTGAATGAATAGATTGATTTAACAACAAGTTTGATGTTTGAGAAACGAAGGCTTTGGTTGGAATGCTGGAAAATACGGCTCACAGTGAATACAGTATTTAATCAAGTACATGTCGATTAAAAGAGTACAAATTTCTTTGTGAAGAAATACGTTTCATCGTATTCTATTAACAATGACGCGAGAAATGTCAGAAGAAGTATGACGCGAAGTTCGCAGCACCCCTGCACAGTGTACACTCTAAAAAGCTGCCGAAAAGTTTCATCGATAAACCCTTTGCTCTAAATTGCTCCGGTCGAGGCAAAAAGGTTGCACACTTCGATGGTATTTAAAATATGGGACGAAAGATGACAAGGCACCGTCAGGTTTCGGTATAACGTTATGTACATAATGGCAGTTGCTCTACTTTCCAAAAACGGGGAAAGTAAACGAAGATTATTTAATAAAGGGAAATAGTTCACTTTACAAGAACTGATAAAACTCGAATCAATCGAATGCCATAACTCTGATGGAGTTTCAAGGTAACAGCGGCATGAACTTGACAACCAGGGATCGATTCTCCAGGCATTGCATCGAGTGTAACAATGCATTGAGCCACCGCGTACTTGTAATTGGGGCGACGAGGTAAACTTGCGTCTTTTAATTAATGTAACATTATGAAGCGTGAAACGAGAGGGATGCAAAGTGTAACAGTGCGTGTATCTTGAATCGCTCGAGATGACGTGACAAGAGGAGATGACACCTAGGAAGGAAATAAATAAGGAGGAAAATGAAACGGGGGGAACGAGAGAGACGAACGAAAACTAACAGGACGATTCAATCGAAACAGCTGCAAGCTCGCGGGGTCTCCATGGATATGGAAACGTCCTGGGCAGCTCGGGAACTGGCGTCCGCCTATTCCGATCTGCATAACATGGTAGGACTATCCCTGAGTGTACCTTCATGCGCATCGTTGTTTTATTTCGAACGGTTCTAGCAGTACGTTGAACGGTATTATATTATATATCAAAGCGTGTGTATGATATTATTTTTGTAAGAATATTTAAGCGTTCCTTGTCCTCCGTAACATTTAGGGGAATAATTGATAAAGTTGTTGGCAATTCCCTGTTTACCCCAAGTATTTTCCTTGGGCAAATATTCTTCGATTCATTTTCCCTTTACTTTCCCCAGAAAAATAAACTATGTGCTTAGTACTTTAGTACAAGCATTTAATTACAAGACAGGGGGTACAAGTATTAATATCTTGCAAATTGAAAGATAACCATCATATTATTCATTTCATATTCAAGCAGATTCAGACACCTTAACTTCCTAATTAACAAACAAAATTTATCATTTCCAACTATTGGCAGAACACTGAATAATTGAATTGTCATTAACACAGCTTACGATAATTCCTCGTGCCGTTCGAGTGTCTCAATGAAAGCAGCTTCAAATTGCCTTTCGACCAATTAAAGATTAATCGAGTTACATGATAAAATCATTGAAATTAATGTGACGGAGGCTGATTCGAGAACGGAGGTACCAACTGGTTCCTCACGGTTCACGCTTGTACCAGGCGGTGGAAAAACGACAGAGTATCTTGGCTCTGGCACACATGACCATGTATAGAAAAGAAGGCGACGTTCCCTTTTGCTTTCGAGGAGCAGCGTTCGAGTGTCGTTCATGTGTCATTCATGCGACGCTCGTCGCGGCCGGTTTCTCCTTTTCCGTTGCTCGATACTCGCAACATGTATACACCGGTTAGTCGGTGTTCTCGAAACAACGGGACACTATTTCTCCATTCGCTTTTCTCGAATCATTCCGAAGGAGAACGCAGAAGCGTTCGCGCTCTTCGCCTTTTTACTTGATTTACGAGTGGCTTCCTTAGTAGGGCATAACGCGAAAGCCCTGGACTGTGATGCGGAACATTTTTGTTGGAGTTAATCGTTTTAAAAGGTAAATAATAGAGAAATGTTCCGAAAAATGAGTAATATAAAAAGCACATCTTTAAACAATTGAAAATGGAATAGATGGCATCATATGTATGATATAAAAATGATTAGAATGGGATATAGATGCTTCTTAATAAAGTGATAAATAAAAGAGATGCCATTCACTAGTATTTAAAGTTATTAATACAGTGGAGGATGTACCCTACTACCCCGACGTATCAAGTTTAGATACACACAGATTCCTATGATAAGAAAATCGAACAAATAACGAACTTCCGCTAACATTAATTATCTCCACAAATACCTACATGGTAAACTGCGTTTACATTCTATTTTGCGCCTAAGATATCGCCCCTCGAATCGACTGCAATAAATAATTAATCATTCTCTCTACGTCACCCAACACCCTCCGTTTAATCAGTCCCTGATCAACAACGCTTTCCTACCCCTTCGTTCTTCCTACCCGTTTGTCTCTCCAGCTGAATCTTTATAAGAGCCGAATCGCAGCGCGTATCGCAATTTCTTGCGAAACATTCGACGCTGACCTCCTTTCCTTCGTCCTTCCCCTTGGCCCACCTGTGTCCGCCGTCCTCCCCTCCCGCCTCATTTTCCTCTTTCGCGCGTTCTCCTTTGCACCTTTCGTTTCGATGGTCAACCGCGCGGTAATCCAGAGTCGTATTTAAGGGCAAGGTGAACGCACTCGTCCCGGGCGGCAGGTCTTCGGTTCCACCCACGCGCGAGTCCCTCCGCGCGGATTCTATTTTCGAAGAGAAAAATCCGCCCCCGCGGCTGTTTTGGTTTTCGAGCATCTGCTTGCCCTTTGTCTCGCCGTTGAAACTGTTCGCTTGCTTCCCGCGTGCAGGAAACGCGAGGGGGTGATGGAAATAGCGAACAAAGGGTGGGTTGAGATCGTGGAGTTGAATAATTTGGAAAGTATAAAGAACGCGCCAAAGACATCTGCCGAATAATGCGAGATCTTCAAGCACGCGATACGATTCATTTTAAACTCGTATCGTCGAAAGCTTGCGATCCTCGTTCGCCGATCACGATCGACGAGGAGTAGGTCGCGAATGTTTTTCGGACAGGTTACGCGGTTCGATGCCGCGCGATGCTCAATCAACGTCTCGTTATCATTACGAATTACATACGCGCTCACGGGCGGTCGAGGCAGGAATTTGCGCGTGTACAAAGCGATCGGGGCGACCAACAGCGCAGGCTCATTAGGAATAAATCAATTAACAGGCCGTGCGATTGTCGGCTCACCGAATCGACGGCTATCCAATTAACGGTGTCCCCTTGATTATCAAACAATGTTCGCTCTCCCCAGCAAAGATGACTTTAACCCCCTGCACTTTCTCCGCTCATTAATCGTGCCGAACTTTGAAACTCGCCGAAAAGAAAACTCATGCTGGTTTGTATTGTCGTAGCCAGAGTTGAGCAAAAAGTAATTCGATTAATGATTAACGATTGTAGCTAACATGAAATCATATTCATAAATGATTATTAGCATTACTAAGTAATCCAGCAGGCATGATTAACAAATAACTGAAGTAATAAACAAAAATGTAACCAGCAGACATGATTAATTCGATAATCATTAATCACGAAATGCTTACGTTTTTCATTGCGATTAACTTAGAAACTCGGCATTACGATGATAGCAGTTTTTGGAAAATCCGCATTTATCGAACAATTCAACGAAAACATTAATTACATATAACTGCGTCAACGTTAATTTTGGTAAAGGTAAATTGAATGGCGACTTAATCATTCGTTCAACGATTACGAATTACACATTAATGATTACAGAATGCGAAGTGTAATCATGATTACTGATGTATTCCAGGGACTATTACTTGATTAACGATTATGATTACCATGATTAATTTTAATGATTAATTACATAAGTAATCACAAAATAATCGACTACTGTCCAACTCTGGTGGTAGCATGGCGTTCATTGATTAAAGACCGCACACAGTGTTGCACAGTGATTAGTGATAGTAATTCATATAATTTCTATAGCTGCAATTTCGTGAAACAGTTAAAAAAGGAAGGTTTCTTATGTAGAAACGAAAAAGTAAGAATTCGTTTTGCTTCTTTTGCGCTTCACCTTATAGGAAATTTGTTAACGGAATGACCCAACTTGTAAGGTACAAAGCAAACAAATATTCTCCCTACAACAAATGCGGATTTGCTGAAGCTGCGACAATCTAAACTTAATAGGAATATGAGAAACATGAAAAATATGAATATGAAAAAAATAGGAAACTTAATAGAAAACTGCATCGTTTAAAGTTGAACAATTCGAATTAACGGGAGCACCATAGGCTCTGGCAAGGTAACGAGTTTACTAACCCCGTCGCATGTAGGTTAAAAGGAATCGATGAAATTGCAAGGTGTACAAGCGCCGCGTATGCATTGCTCGGTCTACGGCCTGCGCGACTATCGCCGTAGGGAGCCTCGGTTAGCCAAGAGTCGGAGGCCGGCCGGTGTTAGCACCGCTCGCGAATCACGGTTTTCTCGTTTCATTCTCGCGGCAAACGAGCTGTCGAGCGATTAAAAAACCATGCGTTCAATTAAATCGCAGACATAAGGATACATCGAGTCCCTGTAACATAAAAAAGGAGTGTGTCTACCAAATAATTTGTGATCAACGATAACTACAGAGACAAAAGTTCAATGGGTTAATTAAAGGCAAAGAAAAAGAAAACGTATCGCGAACGTGACAACGAGAAGGAAAGTCCAGGGAAAAGAAATGTGAACTGTTCGCAAGCATTTTTAAAAGGCGCTCACGCTCGTGGAGCTCGTCGAAAGAATCCATAGCTGAAGAGATTCTCGCTGCCTTCACGCGCGAGACATGATAAAGCCAAGGGGGAATCACGTACGTTTGTCGCAGGCGCGCTTCCAGCAGAAGCAGCTACAGGAGAAGGAGCAAAAGTTGCTGCAGCTGTACGACCAGCAACAGCAACGAGCCTACCAGGTGGTGCAACGTGGCAGTCCGGGCTCCAACGGTTCGGGTCGCGACAGCTCCATCAGCCGGCACACCGTCACGAAGACGTCGAGCAGCAGTCACACAGCCTCGATCTCGCAAGGCGGAAAGGTGAGCGGCTACTCGCGTGGAGAACGCGACACCTCGTGACCGTGATTGCGGTTTCGCGTCACGCTTTTTTGAACGGGCCACTGGCCTCCGTTCCGTGGCTCGGGATCACGGTTACCGGTGTCTTTTTCTTTTACGATCGAGTTTGCCGAATTTGTGTTGTTAATGTTTCGTTACCGGATGTTTCGATAGCTAGTAGATTTCCGTGGGATTCTATAGCATTTATAGCGCGTGTGTTTCGTTTAATTTCTCGTTCACCTGTCATTAAAGTGGATGGTCGAAGGGAGAAATTTCCGAGGGGACATCTTCAGTATGAAATTAAACGTTGAAAGTCTCTCGCTAGGTGAAATGTATCAAATAACAGTGGAAAGTAACGGCAGACATACTTTAAAGAGTCAACCGATTTATATGATTCTGGATGAAATTGAAATTACTCTTCCCCCACCCCCCTCTCTCTCATTCTTCTTTACTTATTAATTAGAATATCCTCGAGCGCTAATAGCAATAATCACTGCAATTACACCTGTCCCATGGCAATAAGGTGAGGCAGATGTTCGACGAGAGGCGGCAAACGACCGTGAAAGGCATCGACAGAAGCTACCCGCTGGAGCCGCTGGAGAACAAACCACGGAAGCAGACAAACGGAAACGGCGCGCAAAAGAATGGAATTCTGACGGTGGACCGGCAGTCCGTGACTGTGAAACGGGCGGCCAAGGCCGACGTGAACAGCAATTTGAACGGTGGCAAGCCAGTGGTCTCGTATCACGAGGAGATCACTCGTGAATCGTTTGGCCCTTCTGCACGCAGTCAGCAGGACGAGGATGAGTTTGGGAATGAGAACCACCACGTGGCACAGTATTCGAACGGAAATCATCGAAACGTGGTAATTCGCCGATGAACAAATTTTAACAATGCCATAGGTTTTATGAAGGATGAGCGTGACATTTTTGAAGTGACCACGTTACATTGGTGTAATTGAAAAGATCTACAAATATTTGTACTTCTCTGGGGAGGTATAGGTAACAACATGTCTTTTTTCTATGCTAGAAATTGGTTTAGATAGAGTCCTTGGAAGGAGTAGTTAAATAATGGAATTTCGAAGAGTCTGTTAGAGGCAGTTTTAATTAACATAACGGGGGTAATGTCACTTAAACCATCCCTTCTGTGAAACGAAAAGTATCACATGTAGCACACAGTATTCGAATGGAAAGCATCGAAATGAGGTAATTCACCGATGTAGAAGAACAAACTTTAACAATGCCATAGGTTTATAAAGGATGAGTGTTTGAAATTTGTGAATTGACGATGTTGCTTTGGTGTAATTGAACAATTTTACAAATGTTTGTACATTTCTGAGGAGATATAGGTAACGACATGTCTTTTTCTCTATGCTAGAGATTGGTTTAGATAGAATCCTTGGAAGGAGTAATTAAATAAATGGAATTTCGAAGAGTCTGTTGGAGGCATTTTTAATTAACGTAGAGAGGGTAATATTACTAATTAAAATTCTTGAAAAATTTGCTTCAATTGGCCCTGTATTTTCTACTCAATTAATCTTACAGAAAAGATCTGTTTATAAACCTTGCAATCTTTCATAAACTTTTATAAACCAATCATTCATTGGATTTTATACTCTGCAAATAACTTTTTTCAACCATCCTCTCTGTGACACGAAAGATATCTCTCTAATCTGTAATTTTTCCTTTAAGAAACTCCCTATTTTCAAACAGACACATACCGAGGAAGTCCTGGACGAGGACACGATCGAAAGGAGTCGCACGATGGCGAAACTTCACCTAATGCAATACGACGAGACGTTGAAGCATCGCATTAAAAACGATCTCGAGAGCGAAGAATTCCCGGAGGACTTCATGCTGGATGTTCCTGACAAGCTTCCGAAACAAAGCGTCGCCAAGAAGATATCTCCGGCGGAGGCTAGATTGGAGCGCTTTAAAAACGCCAACGCGAAACGCGGCAATAGCGTTACGAAGAACCAGCCCGCCGTTCCAAAGAAACGACCCGATCCAGTATTTCCGGCGAAGCCTACTTCCAGGTACGTAAAAACCAAAAAAAAAAAAAAGAAAAGAAAATTTACCATTTCAAACGTGTAGCGAAACTTTAATCAAAAAAAAATCCAGGGACCATTCAATTATTTCTCTTCTCTTCCCTTATGTAAATAATTAAAAGAAACTACTCAATTACTTTTCTTGCCTTCTCCTATTTAAATACTTCAAAGAAACCATTCAATTATTTCTCTCTCCTTCTCCTACTTGAACAACGTAAAGAAACTGTTCAATCATTTCTCTCTTGCCTTCTCCTATTTAAATAACGTAACGAAACTGATGTACGAGCAACGTGAACGAAAGTGTTTTCACCGTGCAGATAGATCAGGTAACCGATAATCGAATCGGACCTTGACAAACGTGAATTATCTGGCCGCTAATTGGCAATCAGTGCTAACAATCCGTCGCTGCTTTCACCCTCCGCACCCCCTCCCCCCACCACCGCCCGTCACCGATTAATTTCTCGTTGCATAATTGCGATCGCTGTGGCTAGGGCTCGACTCGTTCGAACCCACGCAACCGTACTGCTCTCTAACAATACACGCTCCCCGGAAGTGATCAGCCTCGAAGGAGCAACTAAACGACGCGCTTCCGCCAAGGTAGAAACGGTCGCAGCGTCGTCCCTCCAGTTGGTCGCAAAAGGAGAGGAGGACGCCCGCTCTAATTTGTATGTCCGCCTAACATTAAAGCTGCTCGGAGGAAGGACGATCGATCGAGGGATCTCGAACACCGCCAGCCATCTGTACGCGTAACCGCCGCTCCCCGTCGAGCGCGAAGCTATCGCATTAGCGGAGGACGAGGTTGCAAAAAAAAAGCAAAAGAGAAGGAGCAATTTCTCGGAACTTATTAATCAGGAAAACATCCGAAGTGATAAAGTCTCTAGCCTTTCCTGGGTACTCTTTCCACCGGAGCAAACGCAAATGTTTCACGCGGCTTTTCGCGACGCTTTCCTGCGTTAACCAGCCTTAACAAAATGTGGATTAAACGGTGAAAGAGAAAAAAAAATACACACGAGCAGTCGGAAGTTGCATATCCTGGCTTTATCCCGCTGGCGAGGGGCGGACACGCGCAAAGTCGCGTCTCCCAGTGTCTTCTCCCCCTACACGCTATTCTTCTCTCTATGTTCGCTAATCGCAATCGTACGGCAGGCTTAACACGAGACGACGGGCGAAAGTGGTGGTGCAGATGTAGAGCAAGCGAGGTAACTCCGAGCGCTCGGGAGTAAATGTATTATGTTGCTCGCTAGATGCCGACGAAGCGGAGGATGTTGTATTAATTATCATTCCGTAGCGTGGGTCGAACGATCGAGACGGGGACGGGAGAAATTGCGAGCAAGGGACCGAGCGAGAGGAGCGAAAGTCCTGTGAACAGGCAGGCGAAGGTGGTCTCCGTGGAAGTGGAGGAAACGATACCGTCGAACGCCGGGAAAAACGTGAAACGAAACGACGACGGTCCGCGTTTCTTCTGCGAAGGATCCGAACGATCCGCGACTGCTCGCGCGATCGACGTGAAATCTGCAAGGAAATCGTCCGGAGCGACGAAGGATAGAGCGGCGAGGAGCGCGAGTCCTAAATTCATTTGCAAGGAAACCGGGAGATCCGCGATCGACTCGCGGGCTGTCGACAAATTCTCTCCTGAAATAACGAAAGCGAGGAAAGCGCGAAGTCCCAGTCCTAAGTTCTTCTGCGAGGAGTCGGAAAAATCGGCTACGACTTACGCGATCGACGCACAGACCGTCCGAAAGTTCTCCCCTGGCGTTTCAAAGGTGAGAAACGGACGAAGCCCCAGTGCTAAATTCTTTTGCAAGGAGTCCGACAAATCGGGCGCTACTTATGCGATAGATTCAAAAAGCCGTTCGATGTCGCCCGATTCGATGAGAGACGCGAAGCATATCGTAACGAAAGTGGAATCCGAGAATGGAAAGGATGAATCCGATGATAGTACAGTGAAGGAAACGCTGGGCACTGATACTGCGGATAGATATTTCGTTGGAAGAAAAGCTAGGGAAACGAGTGAAACTCTTTCGCCGGAAAATCTGAGAAGCGACACGAAAGGCAAGAAGCGGACAGGGGAACAGAAATCGAGCAACGTTTTCGAACGGCTGACGAGGGCGCGTGGTTCGAGTCCCCGGTTCTTCTGTCGCGAAGGTAAAAGGTCAGCCACGACGACGGAAGTTACCGCTAAATCGCCAGAATCTCACGAGAGAAACGTAAAGAGGAGCGGTACGAGTCGAAGGGTTTCCGCCTCGAGACCCGACGCAGCGACAAGAACGTCATCGCGGAACACATTCGGAAAGTCGGACGCGAGTCCGCAGTTCTACAGCTCCGATTCGGAGAGATCCGCCAGCGTGCTGATGGTCCGGCCGGAAACGATACGAAAACCGCGAGCAGAATCGCCGGATCAGAAAAGGAGGGAACGGAGTCCGGTGTCTCGCGTTTCCAAATCCGAGACTACCGTCGCGATTGATATGCCGGGCGAAACAGCGTCAGAGGAAGGAAGGGACGAGGGCTCGAAGCGATTCATACGGAGCTCCGTGTCGCGATTCTTCGCCGAGCGGTGCGAGAAGGCATTAAGAGACGCGGACGCCGATGCGAGAAGCAACGTTCTACCAACGGAGGATGACAGGAAGCCTCGCTTGTCCCGCGGATCATCTCCGTGGTCGCTGAAAGACTCGAAAGTAGCCGGTCCAACGAGGTCAGAGTTTTACCACGCAGAAGCCAGCAAGCGGATGGTAACGGGTGTCGACGGGAGTAGCAGCAGCCACGACTCGTCGCCTGGATCTCAGAAGACGATCGACACCGCGAAAGGAACTCCGGAATTCTTCTGCTACGAGACGGAAAGATCTGCCACGACTGCGAGTCTGAGACCAACGTCGAGCACGAGGAATCAACGATCCGCGAGCCCGAAGTTGATTGGACGAACAAATGCAAACGGATCTGTTGCCGAGTCGGCGAATCCGGTGAACGAATCGAATGATAGATCGTCGAATATTCTGCGTTCGACTAAGCTGATTCGCGATGCCATAAGCAGTCAGAACGGCAGGGATCGGGAGGATTGTACTGCGCCGAAGCGTACGAAAGGATCGCGAAGATCTACCTCCGAGGAGGCGAACGGAATATTGAACGGATCGAAACGGCGATCGAAAGGGGACGAAATGGAAGAAGAAGTAGTCGAGGCAAATAGAAGGGTCGACGAAAGGCCGGCCGCTGCTCGCGAGGATCGAGTCGCGGGATCCGGCCCGAGAAGTTCCACGTCCGCGGAGGTGGACGCGGAGCTCGAAGAAATCGCTATGCCCGATCGGCACGCGAAACGGGAGCACTGTCGAGGCACCTTCACGAGGTCGAGGAATAAGGTAGGCGAGGGAGAATCAAGCCTGGGTAAACTGCTCACGTATTCCGGCCGCGAAGCAAAGAAAAAGCGGGGATCTCTGTTGGAATCGAACGTTTTCGAGCCATCGGCGAGATATCACGATCTAAGCGAAGGGAAGAAGGCGATCGATTCGATGCGTGGAATGAAGAATGCGTCGAGCAGTCCGTCTCCAACGAACGAAAGATCGAGACGTCAAATAGGAAAATGCACGGTGAATGGAAGAGAAGAAAGAAAGATTTTGCCGCCCAGCAGGCAAACGCCTATTCCGATTCAGACAGTAGGACGGAGGATAGATTTGGAAGAAGCGATCGTTGGTAAATGGAATAAAGGAAAGGATAATAATTGGAGGAGTACGGTGCAAAGAAAAAATGGTCCCTCGCCGACGAACGAACCGTTTGTTCAGAGCTTAAAACGGCGAGCAGAGAGGAGTACAGTAAATACGGTGAATCGAAGGGGTGAAGATAAGCTCTCCCGTGCCGGAGAGCAAACGCCGAGCTCGCGTTTGCAGAGCGGAAGGAAAACGAGCTCGAAGGGAATCGTCGCGGAAGAGTCGAAGAGAGGCGAAACACCGTCGCCGCGGGTGTCGAAGCAGGCAGCGATTTTGCGGTCAATGGAGCTCGTTCGCCGTGCCATGGAGGGTGGCGATATCGACGAAAGTAAAGAATTGCAGAAAACATCTGGCGGAGCCGATACGGAACAGCGAATTAAAGTCTCGAGAAGCACTGCTTCTGCCACGTCCACGACGGTCGAAATCGTCGGACCTAATAACGTTACCGCAAAAGAGGAAGCATCGCCTGGCAAGCATTACGGAAGAACGGACTCCGTGGAATCCGCGCTCAGACGTTTCGATTCGATCGGCGCTGAGTCGGTTCGGAGCGGTCCGGCGCGAAGCAGGGAATCGATCACGGAGAAAAGACAAACGGAATCGAGCAGTTCCGCGTGCTCGAGGAGCGATTCGAAGGCGATTTCGTTGAAAGCACTCGACCGGTCGGATGTAAATCATCGTCGGAGGCCCGGGAGTAAACCGTCGAGCGCGTCCTCGGGAGAAACTTTCTCCTCCCCCGGGAACGTGAAATCCGCTCGGGAAAAGAGGGACGGCAAGGCGCGGGGGACGCGGGCGCAGAGGAAAATCGTGAAAGCCAGGGACTCGATAGAGATCGCGCGAATCGCGATGAGATCGAAATCGCCCGCGTGCAAGCGGAAGCTTTTCCGGGACGACGATTCCGAGGTGGAAACCGGTAGCTCGAGATCGAAGTCGAGCCTCGACTCCGCGAGAACCGTGGAACGTCTCTCCGCGTGGTCGGATAAAAACGAAACGCCGGAGTCCGCGGGCACCGTGTCGACGCGGTTCGAATTCACCGCCGGGGACGGTCCGTCGATGCTGGAAACCGTTGGCGCAGCGAGAATATCAACGGGCGCGGATCATTCTTTGTCGGTGAAGCAGCTGAGATCGATCGAGGATATTCGTAAGTCTATGGAGGGTGAAAGTGCGCGCGGCAAAGCGATGAGGTCGGCGATCGCGAACGATGCAACGGGACGATCGGATCGACGTCCAATCGACGATGTAAACGCTGGAGATAGAAGGGGGATATATTTGTCGAGGCGGTCGGAGGGCGGAACCGCGGGAAACGATGCTTCAGGGGGTGCGAGCCGTTCGTCTGTAATGTGTAGCATGCGTTTCTCCAGGGTTACGAAAAGTCCCAGTCCAGAGGCGAATAAGGGGTCGGGAACGTGCGGGCCTGCGGGAAGAAAAGTTCCGGCGACTCCGTCGAAAAGCCCGGAGACGATGGCCAGGGTAAGCAAGAATTGGAACTTTTATTTTACACGGTTAAAAGGGGTAGAAAAGAAGAATTAGTAAAAACCGATCGAATTAAGCATCCCAAAGTTCAATCAGTCCAACATAATTTTCAAATAATTTTGTAATATCATTTGCAACTGCCTTCATTTTCCAAATTATTACAATATTCGCAACGTCGATATTTGCTGCATACCAATGAGCCATTTAATATCTAGAAGTGCATTGACTTTCATTAGCCTCGTTAACGTTTAAGCAAACACGTGTGTCGATCGTTCAACACCGGCTTTCCGAAAGAACGCGTTTCTATTACAGCGTTCGTCCACCGAATTGAGAGCACAAGACGCAAAATGGACAAAGCGATCGCCGGCTATGAAGAGCACGGAGCCGATTGGAAACAGGAAGCCGACGACCACGGTCGCGAGAAAATCGGCGGATGCTGTCGATGGTGCTATTCTCGAGAATGGTCTGCATCCGGCAGACCAGAATGCTGACGCGAAATACGATAACGACTGGTCCGCGGCGAAGGGAAGCGACGCTTTCGCCATCGACTTCGACGAGCAACCGCCGAAGGAGAACGATGTGCCTGTACCGCGAAAGTCTCTCCTGCGGAAACAGTCCGCCGAAGTGAGTCGCTTGTATACAACTAACGATAGTCGGATAGATACGAAAGGGATGCTGGATAAACAGAGACAAAGGGGTCGATGCTTTCGTCAATCAGTATTCGAAAGGGGTACATATTATCGACACGATTTTCAACAAGACATTTTCCTCGTTTTCGTGTCCTGTGCTTCAATTATATAATTTTTCGGGGTTGCTTGACGTCTCATTTGAATGAAATTCTCGTAGCGTGCTTGTAGAATTAAATATACCATTATTGAGGATTATGTATATGAAAGTATTTGTAATCCTCTATGAAAATGAGTGTAACAATGAGTATGTGTGTTTGTTCAAAGTAATATTGCAAACGGAATAAGCAGTCTTATTTTTATGGACATCTCACGTATCATGATATACTACGTAAGATTAACCTGAATATAATAAAGATAAATCTGTCTGTCAACGCAATCGAATACCGTGCGCGATTTTTCCGCGACGACTCGAAGTTTGGTATAAGAGAAGGATTCACACGGTAAAATGTCTGCTGCTCTTTTGGTATACTGATTAACCCGGACAATCCAGGTTTCGGTACACATGGATTCTGTATTCATATAATTTCTGATCAAGCGGAACCTTTGTAAACGAAATTTCTTAGTTCCCGCGTTAAATTCTTCCCACCAAATTCAATAGTACCACCGACAGGTATATCGTGCGAAAGATATCCCACAATTTCGTTCAATGATTTTTATTTTAATAATTTCTCTCTACTGTCAGGAGCCTTTTTTAATTGTTTAAATACGTTTTTATTCGACAGAAACAGACTCCCACAACACAATCTACTCGGCCCCCTCCGTCCGTCTCGTCCGCGTCTAATGGTAGTCCAATGAAGGGCCAAACTTCCGCTTCCAAAAGCAGAATGTCTTTGAAGGGGAGGACGCCAGTCGCGAAGAAATCACCGAGTGCCGGCAAAAGCGGGGGAAGCGCGTGCTTGTAAGAATATTTGAAATAATAGAATTTATCGGTGAATGTAGCTATTCGAAGCAATTACGAAGTGCTTAATAATTTATTCAAATACTCATAACTATATATGTAAACCTTGAACAAAAAAATGTTTCAGCGACCAGCTGGTATCGTGTAAAATATGCGGCCGCAATTTCGCTCAGGACCGTGTAACGCTTCACGAGCAGATCTGTGCGAAGACAGGGCAGAAGCAGAGGAAACAATTCGATTCAGTAGCGTATCGTCTGAGGGGCACCGAACTGGAGCCATTCGCCAGAAAAGCACTCGCTTCTAAAACCGTTGAGGTGAGTATTCGTTTCCCCATGTGTTCCTCACTCATTATCCCCCCGTCCTTCTTTAATCCCTCGCAACTTCTGTGCTAATCAATTACGTCTGCGCAAGGTTTCATCCTGTTAAATCGAATGTGAAATAAGAAGAGAAAATGAAGAAGAATATGAACACAACTCTAATACGCTTAACAATAATCAATCATCTTTTCATTACTTTATTCTCGAATTCCCGTTGCAACGCTTTTGTGCGATAATCGCGCAACGAGGCTACTACTGAACAGTTCCATGAAAAGATTAACGCATCCAGTAGACATAACAGAAAAAGTAATATACTGCGTAATCCGTTGCACTCATGAAATCATAGGAAAAGAAGACTATTTGTGCTGCTGGAAAATGAATTGTCCTATTAGAAAGGGACGGGGGACGCAGATCACGCTAAAAGGATGGAACGGTGGTTGTTTTGCATGTTTCAGAAATCGAAGAAACCGGAAATGAAGTCGAACTGGCGACGCAAGCACGAGGACTTCATCAAGACTATACGCGCGGCCAAGCAAGTCCAGGCACACCTTGCCGCGGGTGGCAAGCTCAGCGACTTGCCACCGCCGCCGATTAGCGATACCTCCGATTACATTCAATGCCCCCATTGCGGGAGAAAATTCAATCAGGCGGCTGCCGAGCGTCACATTCCTAAATGCGAGAACATGTTGCACAACAAGCCATTGCACATGCGGGCGCCGAAGCCGAGACGTTAATAATTACTCCCGGCAGAGCAAACGACCTTTTTTTTTACACGCACATCGATCGCGAACAGGATAGACGGGGAAAAAAGTGCCTTTGTATCAGAGAACGAAAGCTTCATAGAAAAATCGCGAATAATAAACAAAATCTGTTCGTACAACAAATGTATCGTTAACGTTAACGTGGTCAAATTATAATGTAAGCCGTTTTAGTGAGGAATCTCGTCTCTATCTTATTCGCGATCGATAATATTTTCTATTGGAGAACGTTTTTATCATAGAATTGTTAGGAAATTTTTCGCCCGACTATATACTATTGGTAAGCCTGGCGGAGGACCATCGTTTACCGGAAACACGTGCGAGAACCAAGTGTAATAACGATTCGTAGTTACGGCCTAACTCCAGCTGCGCGATATTACCGTGCTTTCACTTGGAACTAATGTACCCTCCCAATATTTTGCAATAAAACACGAATTTTGCCAGCACACTGTATATACGTACGTAGTGAAGCGGACGTAGGAATTTGATACACCACTTTTCAAGAAGAGAACAAAATTTGCAGGATTAAAAGCGTAATTTGAATGGTCGATCGATTAAAATTGCGATTTGTGAATTGCAAAGGACCTACGACTCTATAATGTTCCATTTGAAAAAGTCACGATACTTATAAATGCTTACTTTATACATACCTATTTATATTCTTTTATATTATAGCGTTAGCGGATTGTTGTATAACTACTTGTAACAATTTAATCGTACTCCCGCCCGGTGAGCGCATCGCCTTTAAACAATAATCGCCAATTAGAAAGTTTACGAAAATCGCTTAAATAGCAGTAAAAACGATTTGATTAACATCGCAAGCATTGTGATTTATTTTATAAGATTCCATTGGAATAGACTGTCCCTCGAAGCAAAGGAACATTTTTAAATGGCTTGATTTTCTTAATAATCGGCACCATTGTAACATTATTGTTATAACGAAGTATTTGGAGCTGCTAAACTAACTTTTTAATAAAACAAAAAAGTGCACATATCCAGCAAATTTACTTCCCCGAAAAAAAAAAAGAATTGTAATACTTGTTATTAGCCTCGAGCTTGGAATGCCGCGAAAAATTTCAAATAAAACATTGCAGTCCGATGATAAAGATTCGTAGTGAAATAATTCGAAACACTAGGAATTATTGAGCCGGGAACGTTGGCAGGGAAAGTGCATGCGTGAACTGGTTGAGATTTGGGATCCAGCCGAGCAGACGACTGCAGACGACGTGGTGTGGTATTCCCGGTGTAAGGACATTTAAAAAAGTTGCCCGTGCTCGCCGAACTTGCCATGCTTGAAACGCGGTGTTTAACAATGTTCCTGAACCCGTTCCACGCATAGGAGGAAAATTATGGATCATTTAATTATCTTGGTGGCTATGGTACATTTACTGTACTGCCCGTTCACAAAAGTGGAGGAAAGTTTCAATCTGCAGGCTATGCACGACATCTTATACCACCGTGCTAATCTGACGGAGGTAAAATCATCATAATTATCACCGAGAATATTATCCGTATGAATAAAAATGTTCGAAGGCAAAGCGAGCATAAGCTGGTTACAGTCGACTATTTATCTTCCTTGACAGGTTGCCGACACGCAATCAAAGAGATGTTACGCAAAAACTTAGATATTATATTTAGAAGCAGATACATGTATTTATAAACTTACGATCAGCTGATATAGTTTCTGTAGACTCTTGAGAGTTTACCAATACATTAATCTCCGTTTTGTACGAAAATCCGGAAGCTTTTACCATGCTATGCAAATACAAAATTTCGCGACATTATTTATGTTAATAAAGCAATACGACAATTTTACGTAAAACCAAATATTAAACGCTTAGGCAATTTTTATATAAATACATATTCGTTAAAGAAAAATAAAGACTAAAATTTATCATTTATAACTTGCTCCACGACAGTACGATCACCACGAATTTCCTGGAGTTGTGCCACGATCGTTCGTGGGACCAATTATAATATCAGGCTTGGCATCGCCGCTAATAGCGGCTATTAATTACCTTCAACTTAACAAATTCCTTGCACAGTATGTTGGTAAGTTGATTAATAACGCCCGATCTTATTAATACACAGATTGTTCATAACTTGTTATAAATATCAAGCGAGTTTTAATAACTGTGATAATAAATAATCGGTCTCATCTTTTTCCAGTTAGAGCAACATTGGGTTTGGTAGTAATAGGCACTATGAAACTATACAGAGATGCTTTGCAGAGCGTCTTTGGTTTACCATTTACAAAATGGTTTGTTGCCATTACTGTAACGCAATATCATTTTATGTATTACTTAAGTCGTCCGTTGCCAAATATAATGGCCATGCCGTTAGGTAATTTTTAATTCAGCAGCAATTGAATATGTTCTATTCAATAATGCGCGATATTACTGATAATCTTGATCATTTATATGCTTCAGTACTACTGGCTTTATATGGATGGTTAAAACAAAATCACATGATATTTATTTGGTCATCCGCAGCGGCGATAATAATATTCAGAGCAGAGCTCGCTATGCTACTGGGATTATTCCTATTGTACGATATAGCCAACGCAAAACTGACCATACCAAGGTATTTACACATTATATCGCGGACCGTACGATTCCTAGAATGGCTGTAACATTGCATACAGAAGTGATTAGAATCATCAAGGGACCTTCTGCAAAACTGCACTGATTTGTAAGCTTCGTTTGCTTATAAAATTTATTAACATAACGCGACTCTTCTATCGAAAGTAACTCGGAAAGAAAACGCGTGCGCTTTGTTTCGGTGAACTGCAATAAAATTTCTGCTATCGTTAAATGTAAGAACGAACGAAAAACGGTTGCAAGTAGTCTCGTAACACAGGAAACTTTCGTGCATTAAAGTTCTATGGAAGACGCTGTAGGAATAATAATTTCACACGAGCAATCATTTTCTAGATTACTTAAACTTGCGGTTCCTGCCGGTATTTTTTTTCTAACGTTAACGATTGCGATAGATTCTATATTTTGGAGACGATTGTTGTGGCCAGAGGGAGAAGTGTTTTATTTTAACACTATCCTGAACAAGAGCAGTGAATGGGGCGTATCCTTTATCGAAATAATTATCTTCGAATTTGTTTACCACCGTATGAATATTCAAATGGAAATTTATTGAACTTAATATGATAACAGACGTCACCATTTTTATGGTACTTTTATTCGGCTCTTCCGCGCGGGCTGGCCTTGTCTTATTTTTTAATACCTTTGGGTATGTTATGGGATGCTCGAGTTAGAGCATTAACGGTTCCTGGTATTGCATTTGTTGCTTTATTCTCGTTCTTACCGCACAAAGAATTGAGATTTATCATATACGTGTTTCCGTTGCTGAATGTTAGTGCTGCGGCTGTTTGCCACAGAATGTAAGTAAATCGTTTTTCAAATAACTTTCAATTCATTCACCATTCGGAATTTTATACCCTCCGTCTTTTTTTCTCTCTAAATCAGATGGGAAAACAGAGCAAAAAGTACATGGAATGGATTTTTCGCCCTAGTCATTCTAGGCCATCTAGTTCTGAACGCTCTATTTTCAATGTTTCTTTTATGCGTGGCTGGTTCTAATTATCCAGGTGGTTTAGCTATCGCTAAACTGCACAGACTCGAAAAAGATTCTGTTACTCCAGTACACGTGCATATCGACGTTTTGACCGCACAAACAGGAGTTTCAAGATTTACGCAAACGAACAGTTCCTGGATGTAAGTTATCGAATTCTCTATTAAATGGAAGTAATTTCGATCGAACCTCTCGAAAATAGTATACAACTGATCAATTTTTCTAGTCACAAATCCTGCCGTCTAATTTATTGCAAACTATCTTCCAGTTATTCGAAGCAAGAAAATTTAACGATAGACAGTCCAGAAATGCTGCAATTTACACATATCTTAATGGGAGCGAAAAGTAAATATTCGCCAAATATAAAGCCGTACCTTAAGACTCATGATATATTAGATTCTGTGGATGGTTTTTCTCATATAGCATTGAATTATAATATGTTGCCGCCTATACGGATAAAGACTAGGCCATGCATATTCATTATGAAAAGAAAGCCAAACATAAAATACGATCCTGAGAAAGCAAAGTTGCAAACCGATTTAAAGCAGCCATCTGAAGTCCATGTAGAGCAAGGTATAAAAAGCAAAGGCGGGATAAGTGAAACTGTAAAAAACATGGAACCGATATTGGATGAAATCATGGAATCATTAGAACAATTCGAAACACCGCAAAATATTCACGATACGAATGTAGTAGATACAGAGGTACGTGAAGAGGCCAAATTAAATAATATAAAAGATGATTCTAACGAGTACGTTGCGCCGTTAAATGTTGAACAAGTGTCTAATGCCGCGATTGAGAATAATTCACCGCAGTTTGAAGAAACATTGGGCGCGGAAGGAAAGAAATTAGGCGTAGCAGATCTGGAACACGATTCTGTGATTGAAAGCAATGTTAAATCGCGGTCTGAACTTGAGAATGATTCTGATAATAATGAAATGAAAACAGATGTGAAGAAAAAGTATGATAGAATGGATGGACCTAAAGAAAAATTAAAGCTTAATAACGCTCAACAAAATTCAACGACTACTCTAAAAGAGGTCGTTAAAAAGATTATTCAAGAAAAAATGGGGGCAGTCAAACTTAAGAAGGATATGTTGGGCGAAAAAGCAATGCCGGAAATTCAACAGAAAATTAATACCAAAGCAAAGAAGATTGTTCCGATCAAGATCGAGTCGCCGGAAAAAATAAAAATTATAACAAAGCAAGAATTAAAAGAAGCGCCCGCAGCGCTTCCAGAATCGAAAGAAAAGTCTTCAGTAATGCGAGAAGTACACGATACTCCCGCGATAATTGAAGAAACGAAAGAAAAACCTCGGGTAATCCAGGAAGTAGCGAGCGAACGTAAAGCAATTAACGTGAAAGAAAGCATAAGGAATATAATAAATCAATTCAGAGAGTTTGAAAAAGACTTCGTTCACGAAGATACAGAATTGAGCAAGAAGGAATTAGGCGACGACTATAATAAGCGACACGCGGAAATAGGTAGGAAAGCTGCTGAAGATTTATTAAGCGCAGATGTTATGACGGAAACTAAAGAGGCGAAAACAATCAGAGATGCCAAGGAGAGTTTAAGAGATATAATAAATCAATTCAAGCAAATAAAGAGCGAATTAACTTCAGAGGAAGATGATCAATTTGAAAAAATCGAAGCTACGTACATGGAGCGACCAATTGCCGAGACTTTAATGCAATTTAGCGAAGCATTAAAGAATTTGATACAACGAAGGAAGAAAGATAAATTGTCTACAACAAATGCGATTGAAGGTAAAAAGGATTCACCTAAATTGCAATCTCATCTGAAGGCAACAATGGAAGATTCGCAGACAACTGAATCTCCAAAATATTCGCCAGTGCAAAACGAAAAAAAAATGGAAGAAGTAATTCAAAATGTTAAATCTAGGGACAGTTCAAACTCAGGAACTAATAAAGCTTTTGAAGACAAATATTTTGACTCCTACGCGAATAATAAAAACGTCCAATTAAATGCTCAAAAATTAACAAACAACTATGCTTCCAATGAAAACGAGAAATCGCCGTGAAAGATCGTTGGAAATAGCTCAAACGATTAAAAGTTAGAAATAACTCCGTGTTCTATGCTTTTTAATGGTACATTTATGTAATTATAGTAATATGTAAATACGTTGCTCTGTGATAACGAAAATTTTGTACATCTTAATTAATGCTCGTGCATTACCAACACGGAAAAATGAATTTCGTTTTCCTGTGTTATCGCTTTAAATATCGAAGGCTGCTTGAAAAAAAATAATGGTAAAGCATTTGTTCAATATACGATATACCACGAAGGTGCCACAACTGTAGCTTTATGTGTATACTTATGTGGAAAAAGAAAGCCAAATAGTAGATTTCTATAAAAAGAAAAATTAATTTGTACAGCAATTGTTTCAAATGTTATAAAAATACTCGAACAAAGTTTTATATGTTTAGATGTTGAAATATTTATCTATATATTATTTGATGTAAAAGAAATGTTTATTACTGCATGTTAAAAGAAATGAATTTTTATTATTCACCCCGAACTATTTTTACAATTTTGGAACGCTTTCTTTTGGTCAGTGGTCTCACAATTTCTCCTTTGTACCCTTGCATTTAGATCTGCCTTTTACTTTTCTAGATCAAACATACTACTGTACTTTGCATTAAGCAAACGTGTTCTCTCATTTCTATCTTTATAAAGAATTCCATGCATCACGAAAGAAAAACGCGCCCACTTCCATATTGGTATTTGCAGAGCATTCAAGTGCCTTAAAGTCTCAAATTCAATATATTGTAAACCACATTTATAAATGAGATATGTATACACGTGTAACATATTATGTACCAACGTTTTACGATAAGTAAAAAATTATATAATATCAAAGAATTGTAAATTAATTCCTAATAATAATTATTAACTATATAAGTAATCGATAATACCAATTCACAAGAAAAGGTTTAATTGGCGAATATGATACAATTGGTTGATGTTCAATCTCCTCTCGATCAAATTAATATATCATTCTATCCTTCTTTCTTGATTAGTACTATCATTCCTCCAATAGATCGTACTGTAGTATACACAATTAATCCCACCGTGAACCAGTATAATATTTTATCTCTGGTACCGCATTTTAAATATACAGGACGATCATCACACTGTTCGGATAAATGAAAATGATGTGCGAATCAGATAATCATATTCATCTAACGATATGATAGGTCGCATCATTTCATATAGTACATCGAAGTCATGTATACCTGCATTCTGGCTTGCTTTAATTTGAAATTTTGATACTCTTTTTCGGTTATTAAAGATGGACGCCCCGTGCAAATGGATCGACGAAATGAAATCAAACTTTGATGAAACAATTTCGATCGCACGATCTACAGATGTTACATATTCAAATATTCAAATCTTATTAACCAATTTGTTTATGTAGATATTAATAAACAAAACATTCGTATACGATAATAAGAAAATAAGAATTGTCGCGTTGCTGCAAACGACGAACGGATACAGAAAATTGAACTATAAAATGATTACTCACAGATGACATCCTGCACGCTTTCTAGGCTGCATAAATGAGTAATTCCATGCAAATGAACTTATCCGCGCGAGTTATTACACCTTTTTACACTTGCGCACTGTCGGACTTTATTGTAATAAAAAGAAACTTGAACGCCGGGAAGACGCCGGTGCTTTATTTGAATTCGCGCGTGTCGCTTATGCGCCGACCACCTGGGAGTGCATCGATTCCCTTGCATCGTTGCAATGTTGGCCAGCCTGGGCCCAAGTTTACCTTATTGGTGGAACATGGGACGCATGCGTACTCGTTTCGCGACGCAACAGTCGTAAACAACATTTTTTCCAATCAGACATTTCACGAGTTCACGCTTGTACGACGATTTCAGCGTCCTAGCCGGGCGCACAACGATTTTTCCGCGTTTTCGTACGATTTCGCGGAAAAAATGGAGTCGTTCTTGCGCGCTCGGTGTACGTGATACGTGAACTTATAGGTTTTTTGGCATGCGGTGACGTCATCCGGATCGTTCTGGAAGAACCCTGCAGGACAATAATGGCGGGTATGTATTTACGTGGACGAAAGGGGAATATCGATCGTTCTGGTAGTGGAACAATTGCCGGTGACCTAATATGTATTGCGATTCATCGCTTTCAGATTTGTATGCTAAATACAACTGCACCTATTGTCAAGAGGATATCACGGGTTTACGTATAAGATGTGTAGAGTGCCCGGATTTCGACCTCTGCTTGCAGGTGAGAGACGAGTGAACGCCTGTTTTCTCGGTCACGTGTCCGCATCTCTTCCCCCCTCCTCGTCTCCTTCCTCTCCTATTCTCTCTATCACATCTTCATCTGTCTCTGCTGTTCCGGTTTTACTGGATTTTGCGTGCGAGACTCCTTTTGCAATCCCCCACCCTTTTTTTGTCGATGAACTCTTCCGTAACTAACCTACTACGATCTCTCTCTTAACTTGAATGAAACCGCTGTCGCGAGGAGGAAGCACGTGCAAGCGCACATGTCAATTTCATTGATACGGCATAAAAGCGTGAGATCGTTTCGTGCACAATGTCACGATTGTCAGAAAGAGAATAGTAATTCAATCAATTTTTGAACAGTGTTTTTCCGCTGGAGCTGAAATCGGAACACACAAAAATGATCACTCCTATCAGTTTATGGTGAGTATTTCGTTCGTTAAAATGTTTAATACATCCATCATTTGGAGGTTATTAACTTTTTGTTTCATTTGCAGGATTCTGGCACCATTAGTATATTTAATGGTAGAGGAAACTGGACTGCCAGGGAGCAACTCAGGCTTTTGGACGCTATCGAACAATTTGGTTTCGGAAATTGGGAGGATATTAGCAAACACATTGAAACACGTACGCCTGAAGGTAAAATTGTTTATTCTTAATTTTCTTCAATTTAGTATTGCATATACTGCGGCAATTGTGAGACTAATAACGTTAACTCTGCCAATGTTTCACGTGCCCTTGATCACTCCCTTACAGAAGCGAAAGAGGAATACATCGCCAGATACCTCGACGGCAATATCGGAAAACACACATGGCCTCCAACGGAAAGCTACAAACCAAATCTTACGGATCAAACCAAGACGGATCACGGACCTTTATCACCGGATATCACATCTCGTTTACCACCATTGGACATTACTCCGGAGGAAGCAGCTCAGCTGGGATACATGCCGCAACGAGATGACTTCGAAAGGGTACGTTGGAAACACCCCTAGTCCATTGCTACGTCGTTGATATACATCCTTGATAAAATTGACAACTTGTGCTTACAGGACTACAATCACGAAGCGGAGTCGCTCGTTTCTTCGTTATTCTTGAACCCGGCAGAGGATGACGATTTGGATATTGCGCTTAAGCTTGCACAAGTCGATATGTATACCAACAATTTAAGGGAGAGAGCGCGACGGAAAAGGGTTGTACGCGATTACCAGCTCGTTTCGGCGTTCTTCGCCTCGTCCAGGAAAGACAAAGCTGTGAAAAAGAAACAAACGAAAGAGGAAAGGTACGTTTGTTTGTGCAGCAAGTAATAATATATCACGTGTTGAACAATGCTTCGATAAGAAAGAAATCTTTGGAAATTGCAGAGAATTCAGGGAAAGAATGCGAGTGTTTGCGCAGTTTTATACAGCACAAGAACACGAGCAGTTCTTGACGAACCTTGAAAGGGAACGAGAGCTGCGATTACGTCTTTCAGAACTATACCGTTATCGGGAACACGGAATTACGAGACACGAGGAGTGTGCTCATTTCGAGCAAGTGATGGCTCAAGCTCAGGGACAAAACGACACTGCGGATCACTGGAACGAGAAGAAATCTGTAAGTACTCGTAACGACGGATTCATTGTCTAGGATTGAATAATTTTAAATAACGGATATTCGTATTTTATCATTGAACGAGTAGGAGAATTGATTAATATAGATTTAAGCGTAACAAATAAATTCGGATCGCCAGGGCCTTAATTAGACCGTATGAACTAGCTCTTTCGCCCCCCTTCAACTAATTTGATTCTAATTTTCCATTGTTTGTGGTGCGTGTTGCCAGGCATTTCTGAACAGATTGTATCAGTTTGCATTTCACTTAGGGCAGCAGTGGACCGTCCACACCAATACACCGTCACACCTCAAAAAAAAGGTACAGAAGCATTGCAAAACATTGATTATACCGAGAACCCTTAAATCACGAAGAATAACGAATACTGCGATTAACCGATTGACCGTACTAAAAGACCGCTGACGAGTCCGATAGAAGGTGAAATCAGGTTGTTTATTATACCTTGCAGAGAAGAAGAAAAAGGTTACTCTTCAACCGACCGAAAGTACATTGCAAAAGACTTGCCCAGCAGCAGTTTCTCAATCAATCAAATCAATCGGACGACGACTCCAGCCAGTCAGTGGGCGGAGCCGGATAACAATCCAAATACTTCCAGCCAGCATTCTACCAGCTCCAGTTCTGCTACAGAAAAGCATTATACTGCGTCGGCTTCCGGCAAATCTTGTCCAGCAACGGGAAACTCAGGGGAACGGGACATAGAGATGGAGGCTGCGGCTCATTTGTTAACGAAACAAGAGAAATCCCTGTGCCTGCAGCTCGATTTGAAGCCAACGCAGTATTTAACGCAGAAAACGTTGTTGTTGCAAGTAAGTCTGTGCCAATTATACTTCGTTAAAATTTAGTTATTTATCTACAGTTGTTGGTCGATATTTTTATATTATTTACCAGAGTTATGCGTGCCTTTTTAAAAAAAAAAAAGCAGTTGCAATATTCCACCTCTGACGTATTATTTTTGTACTCTTTCGTTTAACGTTCGACTTTGAAATGTTTCGTTTGGAGGCAGTAAGAGGACGGGAATGTTCGCTATACCGTTTAAAGACGCACCTGTTGCATATATACGGGTACATTGTATGATTACAGGAGTATCTAAATGGTAATAGGAGATCGGGCGTTGTACCTCAGTCGGAACCAGAGAGTAAGATATTACATTATCTGGTAGCGAATGGCTGGATCGCGGCCAACTGATTAAACGTGTAAAAAAAAAAACAAAAAGGAAAAAGATAACGACCATTTCAACTCTAAGTCACCTTCTATTTTGCAAACTAAGTCTTAGGTATAATTGAAATTCGAGTCTGATTTAGTTAACGTCTATAGGACAGGTAGAGAGAGAGAGAATGTACGTGTGTGTATATAATTTAATATGTAAAGATATTCTTTTGCCGTAGTTTTCCGATGAAACTTCCCGTAAATTGTGATCGCTTGGATAAACGTATCGTCGGTGAAGTTGTTACGAACAATAAGAATGTTCCATCGTTTGTTAACAAGAGAAGTTGCTGGCCCAAAAATGAGTAACGAAAGACATTTTTGGCTTCGGCAAATTTAACCATACAACTTAATGTCACTTGTAACAACTTGCCCGTCAATTAACGGTATCCTTTGGCACTTCTAGAAAATTCAGTTGCTACACGATTACCGGCCGCGTATCGTTCGACGCGAAACCAACAAACTCTTGCGCTTGGTTGTAACAAACGTTGTTACCTTAGACATCGATTAATTTATATAGCGTAATATTAAGGTTTATTTAACGCTTTTCGTCGGAACAGAATCTATTACACTGCCTGCATAGGGCCATTGAACGTACGTATTGCTCAATTAATTCTTCCACTGTAATGTTCTCTTTAGTACAGGCTATTTAGTTGCACATACTCCTTTCTATCTGTCTCGTATGTGATTTGTTACCATACTTGGCAATAAGGAAACGCGAGGAAATGGAGGTCACGGTAAAGATGAGATTTCCAAGTGATCGTCTTAACGCGATTGTAACACGTCCATTCGGAAACTTTGCGATACATATTACATGTATGTAATTAAGTTGAAAAGTTGCCAGCTGGATGTGCACCGAGATATTTAAGTAAACCGCACGGATAAAATATTTAATTAGCTGAGATCTATCAAAGTATTAAATATTCTTAGTTTACTGATAAGATCTTCGGCAAACTATACGCAAGTATGTACATGTAACGCGCGAAGATATGTTTCTTCGATCATTAGAGAGTTTATTCATTTAACAAACATGATACTGAAACGTCTTTTGCCTAAATGATTCACGGCACCAAGCAACATAATTTAATCGATGATTTCTACGAAACAGTCAGTGGGTATTCCTTATTGATAAGGGATGGTACAAAGAACGAGAACATGAAAGAATACTTGTTACTACAATGAAGATATATTAGATAATTTATCTGTTGCCCATGTAACGGTTGTATATACGGATGGAAAACGGTACCTTCCTAGTGATACTACTCTTAAAGCACAAAAGTAACAGTGTGGTATGATCTAAACGAAGCGTATAGTGTGATAATGCTGGTGTTCTGAGCCGAACTCGTATTGCAGAAAAAAAGACAGTTTAATGTTTTAGGAGAAGCGATTACTTTCACGTTAATCCTAATTAGGTTAGGACTACTCCTTCGCCCGTGGATGCAGCAAATATTTAGTCAGACGTTAATTAATCTTACGTTGCAATTAGGAATCGCCATTAGTAGCTAATTAGTAGCATCCCGTGGATGCAGCGAATATTTAGTCAGACGTTAATTAATCTCACGTTGTATTACATTATTTACTACTTTTATTAGCTACTAATGGCGATTCCTAATTGAAAAATAAAGATAATACAACGTGAGATTAATCAACGTCTGACTAAATATTTGCTGTATCCACGGGAGAAAGAGTAGTTCTTTTTTCTTTATATTAATCTCACATCTGCGAAACACAGTTTTTCAATATAAAATCGTACAAATTGAAAGTATCGGGATGCGACAGGTTACCGGCTCTCGAATTACTTTTCATACACCTTTCGTGTTCTTCGAGATATAATAACACGCTTTAAAAGTTAAGAAAAGAACGATTCCTTTGTTGTAAAGTATTTCAGTACTCTTCCCCAGAGAATATTCACGCTTATCGAGGTCCCTCGAGCACTTTCGAGGGAAAGATTTAAAGGTTTATCTCGTATCATGGTATAAATGTAAAAATGTGAAAAAAAGTTATATATATATGTACATATATAAAAAGAAGCTGCCCACGATGGCGTGAGTAGTTAGGAAAAAAAAAGAAGAGTCTTATGTATACAAGGAAACCGAAGTCTGGAAAGAACAGTTTTCGTCTTGAAACAAATACTTATTATGGCATATTGCTTAAACACACTACATAGCTAGATAACGAAATAGGGAAATAGCTGCTCATATTTTTTACGGAGAGTAGAAGACTATTATCCCTTCGATTCGACGTCGCTCCTATTTCTCTTTTTGCCCGGCCCTCCGCACGCAAACGGGCGTAACGTCTTTTTCAATAGACGCCTTCTCGAAGTCCGTTATTACTTTCTTCTCCGATCGCTCACCGAAAGTCGAGCGACCGCGAGCTTATTTTCTTATCGTACGACTTTTATGACGTCCACTCCTTTTTTTTTTTTTGTTCTTTATTTATACATCGATCAATGGTTTCAAGATAATTTTTATTTCCGTTTTTCCCGCTTCGATGGATTTCCATGTTACTTTAAGAGCGCTTCCATCTCGCGTTTTAGCAAATCGAGTATTTTAAAACGATTTTCCTCGGCCCATACTTTGTTTTACTATGTCGCCCCGAGGAACTCGCCGGGATTGACCTGCTGTCCATCCTTTCTAATATTTCTATGGCAAATGGTCCGTTTAGAGTAGAAGACGCGTGCGAACGTAATATACGAGGCTACGTCTCGAGAGGAGGAGGAGTGATCGGTGATACGCCTTCCTGTAGCTACTTAAAAGATATGACATAGTAATTTATGAAATCGTGGAAAGGAGACGTCGGTATATTAGGAATATCGTCGCGGCAAAATCCTTGCCACCGTACACGAGGGCACCGTGTCGTTTTAACTTTTATAAAGTTCTCAGCGTATCGATTCGCGTTAATCGCCATTTCGTTCCGCTCGAAAGATCAAGCGCGTGATGATTTTTTAGTTGAACGCTGCGGAATAACTATTCGTTTAATGTAGAACGAATCTACCGGTTGCATGCTGGATTTCGAAGTGTTTCGATATTTAATTAAGATCCTCGTTCTGGCATGAGTCTGTATTAAAAAAGGAGCAAAGCAACGAGTTTGTTACCCTTCATTGTCCCAACAACAATGGAGGAGCTAACGGTTCGAAGAAACTTGTACTTGGATGAAACAGTCGTTGAATGTATAGTAAAATAAACTGTACAATAGGTATTTTCCCTTAACGCGGCGGCTTCGCTTCGATTATGCTACAATCTCCGCCTTATTCCTCGAACCACAAGCCCTGTGTTTCCTTTGCACCTCGGTTCTCATCGAACCGCTCTTTGCAGCATTATTTTTCTCTCGCGCTGTATTAAATGGTTTACTCTTTTATGAGAAATGAACAAGCTTATAGGTAATTCAATGATACGTTGATGCAAACAATGTCTATGCTTGACAGCACAATTTTTCTACAAGATATGCCTGTTTATTCTTACGTGACGGTTCGATGCAGGAACGGGAACAGTGTTTCCTGAAACTTGTCCTACAATTACAACACCACGAACCTTGAGACTGCGTAAAGGAAGTCTCCTTTCTTCTTCGCTTCTCGAGTAAATATTTGGCCGACGAGTGAATTTCAGGATCCGCCAGGTTTCGCGTTTAATGAGATCCTTAGATCTTTTACTCCTTTCGACTAAAAAACACTTGCTCCTCGGGCGATTTCAGAAATTACATACTTCACGCGTAACTGCTTAATATTAATTTGTAACTTTGTTGCAAGAATTATACGCGATCCGTGTGAATGTCAGTAAGATCGTTCATAACGGACCGGGACTATTTTTCTCAAGTGTGCCTTTTTTTTAAATAATCTAGCGATTAACGTACGTACGTAACAATTCTTACATTTTCTCTTCCTCGTGTCCTCTGTCTTAAGATTACCGCAATACAAGGCACAGTAAAGTAAAAAAAAAACATTCCTTTTAATATCTAAAACCTTGATATTTAACTGCTTCATTGTATCTATTTAATTCGATGATTACCTTAATTCGATTTAATAACTCCACCGTGCAATGAGGACTAGCCGGTTCGCACCTTTAAGATCCGTGTGGTGCGATACGGCGACGCCGACAGACGTAATTAGAATCAATCGACAACTGTGATTGCGCGCGGAATCTACGTGTAAAACGTTGAATCACGATTAATGATGCATCATAGTTCAGGAGTCGCCAACATTTCTTGGATCAGAGACCCGTGACGTCTTAGCAATTTTTTCTGTTTTTTTTTTTTATTACACTTGTAAGACGTCCTTCGTTGCTCGTTCAAGGAACGCGTGTACACACGTACGTACTTCTATTGTCTTTTACAACTTGTTTACTAGCGTTCTGATTCGCTAAATACGATAAATAACACCGATGGTCCTGACAGAGAAAGAAATCATCTGCGTATCTACTTTTATGAGATATTTTGATCTCCGTTCTGCGTGGATAAAAAAAAACGGGTTTTCAGAGTTTTAGTTCACGGTGATGTTATCTTATCGTTTAACAGTTCCTCATTGCCAGTGGCTACTCGAGCAAAGGTCTAACGTGGAAGGATATGTGTCTCAAGGAGGACGGTTCGTGAAGTGAACAATTCATGATCCTCGTTTATTCGAGCACAGGCTACGTTTCATGCATATTTATTAATTTCGTCATTTCGCCCCCTCGTGTCTTCACACGACCGTTGTCGCGCCAGTTTAGCTGCGCTGATTAATTTTATGGCCCCGCTCTTGACAGATTCCACGAAGCTTCAAGAATAAACTTCACGCTTCCTTGTTGATCTCCCCCCCCCCCCCCCTGAAGAAAAGAAGCAGTACTATTACCGAGAACGAGACCTCGCACCTGAAACTGTTTGTCCAATTAGTTGTTACGTTGCTCGTTGGGTGGGTCCTCGTGGAAAAAGAATGCATAAGTAATCGCCTGCATACTGATATGCTTGGTAATGTGAAGTAAAGTCATCGGAAGGATAGATCTATTGCAGGCGTGTTCCGCCGTGTTTCAGAACGCGACACGATCTCTCTTGACACTAGGTTCCCGGACCTTTTTGTCTACCTATTCATGGGGATTCTTTTAAAAAACAGATATATCATATGCAAGTGTTTGAAATTATAAAGTCCACGGGAGAAATGAACTGGGATGTGTGTAGATATTATTGCATCGATCAAAGTTAATAATAAGCTGCTTAAAAATAATGTTTATGACTTCTACAACTTTGAACATGGAATCTAAAAAACGCGTCAAATTGACCCGTTCTGTAAATAACCTAGTGTTAAGACAGTTTAGTAGACCAAGTAGAAGCGAATCACATTTTATAGGGTACAGGATACGTATATCGTAAGATCGAGTCCTTTTCATGACCGTGAGAGGCTGGGAGAAACCAATTAATTTGCTCTAATCTAACGTGCGCATGCCATCTTGGATTTATTTGATTTTTAATAAGTGGCATTATCTTCGTCTACTTTAAGGGTGTCTTTTCTTGCATGAAACATGAGGTCCTTTATTATCAGCTTGCTGCAATTATCCGCCTTGCGTTTTAATTAAAAGCTTCCATATTAATGATTTCTCTCGTATTATTCGAGCAATGATTGTAGGATATCCTACGTTGTTGATTCAGTGTTTCCCGAAAAAAAATGGCTAACTTGCATGACGTGCGTACGCAGCTTTCGTCATTAACGTTGTATTCTTCAATAATACCCGCGTCTGCAAAAATGGCTGCGGTACACATTCAAGTATATTGATTCACATTGCCAGTTCAATTTATGAATAACGTTTACGACAAACGTAAGATTGTTGATGGAGTATTTGAAATGTTCTATAATTGAAAACTGTATGCGAATTGTACTCCGCGCGCGTACGGTCGACCTTAAAAATATTATTGAAGATATAACTATAAAAACAAGCTATCCAAGCACACGTTGATAAAAAAAGCAAATAGTTGCACTTGCAACAAGGAGAAAAGGAATTCGAGTACTTCCTGGTTTTACCAAGACACGTTACTTTTGCCCATATTTTTGGGACGGTAAAAGCTTGAACGACTTTACTAAAGAAGTTCTACTTAAATGTCATTACTTTAGTAAAATATGCATGCTCGAAATATATGAGGATTCACATTGAAATGAAGATGCAATTCATTTATCAATTAAAAGGCCTCAGCTTTATTCGCACATTATGGAAAGATTATGCGTACAAAACAACGAAGAGATGTTTAATGTGAATCGTGTTATGAAGACGTAATACATCATTCTTCCGTGACTCGTACGGTTGAAATAAAAAAAAAAATCGACCAAAAGTTATATTTTAATTTCAACCGCATTGCGGAGCAGGAAGATGTGCTTCGAGACGCGTTTGGCCGCGATTTAAATATTGAATCCTTGATTGTTCACTTCGCGCTTGTTGTTCGCAGCTTTTTACTTTCATCGCTCTCTGCCCACTGGTGGAAATGATGAACATTTCGTTGGGCAAGTGTAATAATTATTGAAATCGCTCGCGCCCAGTTCTAAACGCAATAAGACGATCGAAAGCGAAGAAGCGGAATATAAAACTAACGCATACGTTTTGCTCCGGCGTTACCAGGTGAAACAGCGGCCAAGTGGGCGTCTTTTTACTGCCAAATATAGCTTGCAACGTTCGGTTGCAAGTTGAAGAACAACTTTTTTACTATTCAATTTTTATAAACCTGTTATATTATTCGCAAGAACGGTACCATGCTGTAGCGCAGTCATAATTCGCTGAAGGACATTCATTTCATCCATCGAGTTGTATTAAACTACTCGGACAATTAATCGCCTTTTAATTGGTGAACGATGATCAACAGCGACACGAGAATGCGTAATGAAAAATGAAATTTAGATATCCGTTCAGGCTTCACTTTCGTGTGAACTCCCTTAGAAATACTCGACGGATTATTAAATTAAAAAAGTGTACAGTTATACAGCATTAAAACTGTTCTGCGATTTTTTCAATTGCATGTTCGATTTGTCGGTGTTGCAAAGAAGAGCAATAAAAGTAATAAATGTTACATTCTACTTCTTACGATTTGCAAGAAAATTTTACGAGACAAATGATCTGCAAGGGTAACGTGAGTATAACAAAGTCTAACATACTCTCTTTTCTCTAATATTTGTTTAATGTCCGTATTGAACATTTAACATTTGATTTTTCCCAGAAACAGGAAAGAAGCCGGCTTCTATCTCCCACTAGCCTTGCTATCATCTTCAAATTCTGAATCCAACGGACTCGTGAGAAGAGAAAACAAGCGATGGACCATTAAAACAACAGCAGATCCGGCGTCCCTTCTTGCTTTTGCAAATCTAATCATTCCTTCCTCGAACAGAAGCGTAGCCCGCGAAAAGTGATCGGCAGCACGAAACTCTAAACTCGTGGTCCCCGCTGCCGCCGCTATGCTCTTCTTTCGCCTCGAATGGAAATGTTTGGACTGGACGTTACGTTATTAAAAAATGAGGAAAAAGCGATTGAAATGCGCATCATCGTCGAGCGGAAAGAAACAAGTCCAGAAAATATTTCTCTAGAAATGCCAGCAAAACAAAGATGATGCTGTGCAGGTTTCCAGCCGGGGCCTCTGCCCGTCCGATCGTCATTGGTCCCACCTTCGATCCGTTCGGGCCTTCGCGATTCATCCTACCACCGGCGGAAGTGGACATATATAAACGCCCGCGTGCCTCTGCTACACTTCAAGAATTACATCTAATCGCAGCTGACACGTACAGGTGAGTGTACCACGTGCGGTTACGCAGAGAGTGCTCGTCGGATCCGTGAATCGTCGGACATGGTCGATGAAATGATGAAGTCGCCGATGACAGTAAAGCAATAGGAAAAGGGGAAAACGTGAAGCTTTGTTATATTGAATCCGTTCAATTTCCATGTGAAATCGATCGTTGTTTTGTGTATGAACCTCCCATTAACGTCTGTGCTGCGACTCTCGATACGAATTGATTTATCTTGGTTTGACGATCATTTCTCTACTAACGTCGAAATCGTAATCGTTGATTCTCTTCCGACAGAAATGAAAGGCTCCGTGCTCTGTTTGCTACTGTTGGCGGTGGTCGCGTACGCGGCTGCCCGTCCGCAGAATACGTACACGACCAAATTCGATAATATCGACGTGGATCAAATTCTGCGGAGCGATCGTTTGCTGATGAATTATTACAAGTGTTTGATGGACCAGGGCCGATGCACCCCGGAAGGAAATGAATTGAAGAGTGAGTAGAGACAGTTTTACAAGCCTTGAGGAAAGCTAGATTGCCTTTGAAACTATTCTAGCAATTTCCCGATGTTTTATCTTCACAAGTTGCAATTTAATTAAACCAAATGTTTGCTAATCATTCAGATCAGATTGTTGGAGTTTGTTGTTGTCTATGTAACCTAATATTAATATCCTTATGTAGGATTCCGTGCGTTTATCATTTTATCTCCATCCCCGTTGCTTTTCTGCTCAATTAATCAAATGTACCTTTTTGAAGAGTAAGTAGATACAGTTTTACAAGGCTTGAGGAAAGCTAGATAGTCTTTGAAACTATTCAATCAATTTCCCGATGTTTTTCTTCTCAAGTTGCAATTTAATGAAACAAGATGTTTGCTAATCATTCAGATCAGATTGTTAGAGTTTATTGTTATCGCTTCGAGCCACTACGGTACTTGTCTCTTTTTCAATTTTTAATACTTCTGATATTAATATTTTTATGTAGGATTCCGTGCTTTTATCATTTTATCTCCACCCCCGTTGCTTTTGCGCCAAATTAATCAAATGTACATTTTCCCACCTTTTTGGAGAGTAAGTAGATACAGTTTTACAAGACTTGAGGAAAGCTAGATAGTCTTTGAAACTATTCAATCAATTTCCCGATGTTTTTCTTCTCAAGTTGCAATTTAATAAAACAAGATGTTTGCTAATCATTCAGATCAGATTGTTAGAGTTTGTTGTTGTCGCTTCGAGCCACTACGTACTTGTCTCTTTTGAATTTTTAATACTTCTAATATAAATCGAATATTAATATCCTTATGTAGGATTCCGTGCTTTTATCATTTTATCTCCATCCCCGTTGCTTTTGTACCAAATCAATCAAATGTACATTTTCCCACCTTTTTGGAGAGTAAGTAGATACAGTTTTACAAGACTTGAGGAAAGCTAGATAGTCTTTGAAACTATTCAGTCAATTTCCCGATATTTTTCTTCTCAAGTTGCAATTTAATGAGACAAAATATTTGCTAATAATTCATATCAGATTATTAGAAATCATTGTTGTCGCTTCGTTGCCTCTTTCGTCAATTTTTAATACCTCTAATATCAATACCTTTATATCGGATAGGAAATTGAAAACCGAGTCTAACTTCACGTCCGCAAGGCTGAAATCAAGTTTATTATATTAATATCTTTATGCACAATTCCGCGCTTTTATCGGTTCATCTCCACCCCCGTTTGCTTTCCTACCGAATCAATGGAACTTACATTTTCCCACCTTTTCACAACATCGAATATCCCAAACGAAATCGGGCGATAATCGAAATCCAGTGGACCGTGAATGATCTACGCCGATCGGAACCCGATATTAATCATTTCCAATCGACGCAGGGGTGTTGCCCGACGCTCTGGCCACCGAATGCAAGAAATGCACCCGGACGCAAATGGAGACGACCAGAAAAGTGATCAAGTTCTTGGTGGAGAACAAACCGGATCTGTGGACGAACCTCGCGAACAAGTACGACCCAGACAGGAAGTACCGGATGAGATTCGAGCCGGAAGCTAAGAAGATCGGCTTGTCGAAAGTTTAAGTCCTCGTCCGGACACGCGACAGGGAAATATTCACGGCATTAGAACTCGGGGACGGTTGGATCGTTCTTCTCTCTCTCTCTCTCTTTTTGTTTGTCTTCTTCTTCAGGAAATTATTCGCGCTCATAACGGACATAAAAACAACGCTCCACGAGCGGAATGGTAAATAACAAGCGCTGGCGGCGCGTGTACGCGCGCAACGGCGTGCTGCGAATCTCGAGACGCAGTCGGTAGAACGCCGTTTTGTACGATACAAGAATAAAGTCAGCTTAAACCAACGAGATGTTTGCTTCTTTCCTTTCGAGGGTAACGTTTCGCCGATGGTATTACGGAATTTTCGTCGTTCGCTCACGACCTCGCCGCACGAAATCGCAGTAACGCGGGATTCTGTATTCCCGCAGCGAGGCATCCCCGCCCGGTCGTCGTTTCGCGTTCGCGACCGACGAGGAATATCAAGCGACGCTGAATCAACCCGTCGACGTAACTTCGACCGGTGATTGAAGTAACGTAACATCGGTATTAAATCGGTCGTCAATTTTCCTCGTCGATGTTCGCCAGTGGAAGGGGTCTCGTTGCGTGCGATAAGCCGTAGAGTAGAGGTACATGTGATTCGTAGTACTTCTTATTGGAGATGTCTGTTTTCGTACGATGTGTGAAGATTGTACATCCATGGAGAAAAGAGACTTTTGGCTATAAATTTTTCAATCAATCCAATCATAAATGATTCTCTTTCAATGCCATTTCGTTGATGAGAAAACGTTCTTTTACGTTTGGCCGTAATTTCTTATCGGACGATTTCATCCTTATCGTTTAAAGTACTCCATTCTCTTCAACCGCGGCTACTATTGTTTTATTATTTTTCAATTTTTAACCGTCGAGCAATTAACTATTCAAAGCCTACCCGCGTTTGTACATCAATAAATATTATACGGATAAAACTTGAACGGGGCCGTTAACAAAAACATCCAATCGATCATTTCTGTTACGTTTGAAAGGAACCAATGTAATCGCTAACGATCGGGAATGTTGCTGTAACATTAAAGAAATATATTTAAAAAATACATATATAATAAACCAAATAAGAAAAGTTGCTATGTTACTGTAAAACTTCAATAAATATATAAACAAAATATAGGAAACCAAATAAGAAGGTTACTTAAAAAACCACGTTTTAATTATTCATTTGTCAGAGAGCGTTCAATCGGGAGGGGTCGAGCTATCATTGAACTGCAATTCTCTCTATCGTATTAACGAAAACGCGATCAGATATTTACGTGCTTTGAATATTTATCACGCAGACAGCGTCGGAGGATCTTGACTTCACAATTAAGACGTCCATCCTCGATAACTGGCAAGAACGGCAAGGAAAAAAGGAAACGCTGCGGATATATCCAGATGCGTGTCAAGGATTTCTTGTCCGACGGACGAGGCAACGAGTCACTTCGATCCGCATGAGTTGCAAGTACATCGAATGATTCGACAAAGCGTTACGGATTAATCAGCCGCGGCAGCGTAAGGCGGCAAAAGGATGCCAGGCTTGGAGAACGCGACCAGAGTCGGTCTTCGTGTGGAGAAATTTAAACAGGACTTCCTCAAACGCTATCTGGCCAATTGTCCAGCCCTGTTTCGCATTTGCTACGATCCAATCGGCACTCACAGAAAGTCGCGCGCCTTTATCGGTTTCCTTCTCGGCTTCTTCATGGGCGTTATCTTCTACGAATGCGTCATCGTCGATCTGCAATTCGATCCGTACACCAGCGTCTCTCTCGGTGCACTCGTGATCGTGCTATTGTCGATCGGCTGTGCCTCCTCCATTCAGGTAAACGCGCGTTCAATTATAAGTGTGAAAATGACAGGTTGGAAGCCTCGTCAGCTTGCGATTTTACGTGTAAAATCGCTGAAGCTGATATTACGAGAAAATTTCGGAGCACTTATGTGTTTCATATCGGTTTGAGACAGTGGCTGCACTTCCGAATGGGACCTGTTGCCGATCGACATGAACTTTGGAGGGGGAGAAACCCAAATGTACAATTTTAGGTGCGAGTATTTAATAGTTTCCGAGATATTAATGAAAAACTTTCTTAAAATTGTCTAATTAAAGAATTCTTCATATATAGACACAACGAACACAACTGGCTTATGCATCTATAAGAAATTTGAAGATGCTAAATTGCACAAAATGCACGTAATATGAAAAAATATGCATCATATCAAAATCATAGCGCTGTTTAAAATAACTGATAGGTGAAATAATTTTCTACTTAAGTTCTATTGCTTTTACTATATTCTGAAAACTATGAATTTGCATAAAAATCCGCAGTCTACTGATGACACAATAGGGATACCGCCCTCAGAATCTTTGGGGTGTTCCGCGCAAAATCGATTACTGTTACTTCAGTCGCTCAAGGAATGTTTCTCATTTGCAATACGTATACCTATTTCCGAAACATCCTCTGTTTTCATTTCAGACGGAAAATATTGGATTGCAGTACACCGTACTTATTGTAATTTTGTATAATAGCGCCACGCCAGCTTCCGATCCCCCGGATAAACAATTCGGATTGGCCGTAGAATTTCAATTATCCGCTACACTACATTCAATCCGAGCCACGGGCGTACCATTCACACGAAAAAGAGGATATTAGTTAGGTTCGTGCATAGAATTTTACCGGCCGCCGGCCGGCGGCCGGCAACGCTTGGCCACTAATCGCCTCGTCGATCTTGTTTGCCGCAAACTATTAATACTGAGGCCAGTATACCCTGAAGCCGTATTGCAGGTAGAGAACCCACCCTTGCGCGTCAGAAGTTACAGTAACCGATTTCGCGTGGGTCACCCTACAGATTCTGAAGGGCGGTATTGTATCAACAGCTACTGAACACTTGAGGACGACTGCCACTGCAGCGATCGAGGTACCATCGGCCATTTAACGCTCGAAAACGACGGCTGCCACAGTGAAAATAGTTGTGCTAATTGTGTCTGTATATGAAGAATTCAATGTATTGTACCGAAAGCTTTTAATTATTATCTCGGATACTATTAAGTACCCGCGCCTAAAATTGTAGATTTGGGTTTCTCCTCCTGCCCCCCCCCCCCCACCTCCTCTTCAAATTTCACGTCGATCGGCGGAATATCCGAAACAATCTATTGCGAATTATCGTATCAACATGAAAACGTTTAATTTGGTTCTGTTTAACGTAACAGGTGAGATGCGTCTCCCTTTTGACCGTGCCAGCGTTTTTTGGACGCGCCGGAAGAAGCATGCTGAGGGCACTGATCTTGGGCTACGTAATCGCCGGTCCGCTGTTCAATTTAGCGCACAACGCGAAAGAGGTTGTCAGATCGTTCGGTTGCACCTCGCAATTGACGTACAACCTTACCAAGACACGGCTCGACTTAATGTTCAAACCGTTCCAACAGGTGCGTATGTGTTTCCTTGTCTCGCCTCGCTTCGATCTATCCTTATTTAATAATCGTCCCTATCGTTGATAAGGCGATTCTCGCCATGAAAGCGGACACGAGCGAGATAAAGGAGACCCTGTCCTCGGTGAGGGACCTGATGGGTCCGGTCGTGGAGGAACTAGAAGGGGAAGAGGAAATGTTGCGATTGAAGGAGGAGAACGATTATTTGGACGATCTGCAGGGAGACACGAGGAGGAGCAAAGAGATCGAGGAGAGACACGAGAAGGAAATCAAGAACGCCAAATCCGAAGCGGACGCGTACGAAGCTAAATACAGGAAGAAGATCGAGGCGCGATGCGAGGAGCAGCTTAGCCGGGGCGCAGAGAGATGCAGGTAAATCGAAATGTTTCAAGAAACTTCAAGGAGTTGCTGCTTATAGTTCGCATGAACGGATCAGTTAACCCCTTGACGTGCAAATTAAATGCAACTTGACGCGACCGAAGAATACCATTTAATTTCGCTCGACTGAACAGTTACGTGAAAGCTGAGAAAGAATACATTTTATTTTTGGATTCTTATTAATCAGTTTGATCTTAATAAAGATTATCTAAACAACGTTAAGAAATAATAATTGAATAGTTCTGTACAGTGTGGAATATTTCAAAACGACTATGTAATCTAATTGTATACTGGACGGTGTCCGCCGAAAAAAGCGCTTGACGAGTCAGGCCATTCAAGGTCTACAGTGGCCCATGAAATGAGTGACGAGACAGACTCGTCATTGTATGTCAAGGGGTTAATCATTATCTAAACATATTGTATAGAAGTCGTGTAGATTGCTGTTGCAATTTCTTAATGCCCGTAAACATTTCCAAGGGACATGTTCGGCAGTGCTTACGACAAGTGCTACGATGCGGTAACAATTTTCGTCGCCTGGCTTCTCTGCTGGCCGATGAAACTGACTTTCGTCTGCAATCTGGTTGAAGCGTTGGGCGGATCCAGTGTCTGCGATCCTGCGGGGAAGATTGACAGTGGCGTTGGCGAGGGCTACGCTGCACTGAAAAGTACGTATTCGAATATTATTATCAACAAAAAACTTGTGAATGATTGGGATCTTTAAATTGTGATTTTTTGGGATCTTTAAACTGCACATTCAAATATCTTTTCCATGAAGCAAGTAATCATAAGCTTTTAAAGGGTATTCGTAATGGTACCAGGATTAACTTCGAATAAAACCGATCCTATATCAATATATTATAAAAACTAACAGAAAATACCATATATTTAAAAAAACTCTGATTCATATTAAATTCTCTGCAACGCAAATTATTCTACGACAACTTATTCCCGTGTCGCGTGCAATAAGCCGAATGATACATTGATATTAGAGAAGAGAGTATACTTATCTCGACTAGGATGACAAATTTAATGACAGTCGATGTTGGATATGTTCAGTGAAGAATATATAAGACAAGAATTAATCTACATTGATTCTTAGAACTTTAGCTGAGAACTCGTCTGTTCGAACCTCTTTCTGTACAAGGATGTTTATGCAGGGGATACAGGGTGATTCGCCTGCCAGGAGACTTGAAAGAAATGCCGCCGCCTAAATGTCTGGCACTCTTATCCCATACAGTCCCCATGTAAAAATTTCGGCCGACGTATTGTGTCCTTTTCTGTTTCTGGCTTTCACTTGGAACGAACACTTAGTCGTTCGCTCTGCAGTGACCTAAACAGCTGGCGATCGACAGTGTCATTATGCCAAGTGATAACGAGGAACAGGAAAGGACAAAATATGTCGGCCGAAATTTTTCCATGGGACTGCATGGGATAAGAGTTCCAGACGTTTAGGCGGCGGCACATCTTTCAAGTCTCCTGACGGTCGAATCGTCAGAATATAATTTGTTGAATAAATTCTAACAATTGATATAGTAAAATAGGTAATTTTAGTCCCATGAACCTATTTCCAATAGCCGATCAAACTTTACCGTAAAGAATCGTGTTGTCCCGTCGTTTTGATTGCGCACAGTAACGATTAATCGCTGCCCGTGGGATCTCCGTTTTCATGTGTTAAAGTACAACGGGGACGTCGTTATTCGAAGGTGCACGGGAGGAGTTCGGCAGGAGCTTGAAAGACGCGAGGCTTCAGTACAAAGTGAAAACGCCTCCGGTGATCCTGGACCTTCAGGACTCCGTGCACGCTACGAAAGCCGTGATACACGAGTTCACGGTACGGAGGAGACTCTTCGAGTCCGTAATGACGATCGTTAAACGATGCCTGTCCTTCGTGTTCCTGAGGATCATCACCAACGCCCAGGACTACCACGACAAGTATCTGACGGAAATCGAGCACGACAATTTCTACGTGACCCCCTACTTCCGAAGGATAGACGCGAGGAGGAAAGCCCGCGGCAGCATGACGCTGCTGCCGTTTAAGAAAATCGAGAGGAAGAAATTCGTGGACCCGTACCGATGGAAGCCGAGCAAAGAGGAGAGATTTCAACTGACTGGGCAGATGGTCAAGGTTCTTCTCGAACTCATGACCGCCAGCATCTTTGTCATCCTGGATTGGCTGTTCTACGAAGTGCTGGATCTAATCAGAAAACACGCGGAGATGGAATACACTCAGGTAGGGCGCGCATGGATTTATGATATAACAGGTGATTATGAAAGTGAAAGCCTATGTCGTTGCTCCTTTCCTCCGAGGCATTTCGGTCTTGCAACTTAAAGTGCATTTTTAAACGAGACAAACAATTCGATCTTTTGCTATTTTACAGAAATAACTTCACATTCAAGGGTGGAAACTTCCCGACACCGGAAGGCCGCTCGGTGCGGAGCGTCCGGTCAGGTAGCACGAGCCATGAAAACCCGGTTTCCCCATAGTCCGCGGTTTTCCATGAAGTGCCCCGAAATTCTACGAAAAGGCAGAGAGTTTTACTCACAACCAGTACGCAAGTTAGCGAGCACAGTGGACAACGCTGACTCCTGCACCTTGCCCCGGCGGATCTAGCCTAGTGCAGTACCTCTACTCGTGACTTAACGGAAGTGTTGGCGTTGGACGAAGCACGGCTGACTAAGCTGACTTCTCCAGCCACTTACGCTCTTCGAATAAGTCTCCAGTCCCGTTTTAAAATCCGACCACCGGCTTTCGTGCTACTCCACGACCCGACGCTCCGGACCTCTACCCTAAAGGACTTTTCGCTGTTCACCACCAAGCGACGAGAACGTTCTTTACCACGTCACTTTAATTGAAATGGATGCAATAAATTCGGATCGCGCGGGATACAGGATAAACTTATTCCTGATAGATTGTTTACTTTGTCCACTTTTATAATTACCAGCACACGCCTCTGTTGCATTTTGCATTATATTTATTAAGCATCTCAGAAAGTTCTTGCTGTTTTAATCAACAGAGATAAATGGACCGTTTATTTTTCAAGTGGTGTTCATTTGTCCCAAAATTTAAGAATAACAAATTTCCATGTATTTTAATGCGAACATTCCGTTTAGATCCTTTTCTAAATGTTGAAAAAATGGACTAAATAAACGGTCCAAATGAAATAGATCGAACAATTCCTTATTGAAAAAGGTCAGATTACCTGACGGTCTAATAACTTTTATACTGCTTCTTTAAAATAAAAGATTTCCTCTTTGGTACCGAAAAATGAGCCCCCTTTCGACGTCCTATCAATTTCGGAGTCGCTAACCTAATAACCCGAAAGCGCGATGATCCTGAGGAGTATGAGCACTCTTCGCAAATATGCTCTAGCATCCGTCCTGGTTAACAAATTGCTAATCAATTTCCAGAATTATCGTACACCACTAAATTCTTCATTAAATAAGCTTCCGTCGAAGCACGCGGAACGATGCTCAACTGTGAAACGACAAGAACTTTCCTTGCTTACCCCTCGTTCCATACGACCGCCGTAAATGTGTGTTCATTCCCCAGGCCGGACACCACGACCTGTCGCTGGAGATCCGCGGCACGGGAGTGATCGCGTCGCTGATCCGAAGCGCGGTCCGCGGTTTCAACGTGAAGAAACGCCTTCGGACGGTCGTTTCGAATCGCGCCTGCCTGCCGCGACCGACGAAGCTGCCGGCTCGCACGCTGCTGAAGATCTACGGCACGTTCCTCGCGACCGTCCTTCTGATCCTCGCCTCGGTCTACACCCAGAGGATGCGCCGCGGCATCTGCTCCTTCTTCTATCGGCGTAGGGAGAAACGGCGGGTGTTGTACATATACAACGAGAGCCTGCGACGCAGGATCAGATACGCGAAGTACATGAAGGCCAGGGTGAGGCGGATGGTGAGGACGCGGCGTCTGGAGTACGAGGTCGACTTCTGGCTGGCTCTCAGGCTGAAATGGCCCGACCGTTTCGGATGGCTGCGGTTCTTCGCCGGCGCCAGGGAGAGGTGTTTGATCTGCGGCGATCCGGAGCCGAGAAAGGGGCCGAGATATCGCGAATGCACCACCCCCGGTTGCCCGTTCGTTCATTGCGCCGAATGCTGGAGGGACGTGGGGAAGGTGTGCTACGCTTGCGCCGAATTCTCCGACACGGAGACGGAAGAGTATGCCAGCGAGCGCAGCGACGTTTGATTCGCTTCTATTAAAGATCTCGGCTAGCCGTTTGCTCATCGATGCAGGTCTTCGATTAATTGGATTAGGATTATCCGTGAGCTCCGTCATCTGGAGGTTCTCTGAAGTTCTTGGGCTAAGGATATTTTCTAATAGGTTCAGCATGCAGTTTTCTTCCCTGTACAGTATGTTCTCGATGTTAATTAATGTATGTTTAATAACTCGTTATCTAGTCCGGATTATTCGCTGTTCGATCATTGAGCCGGTTAATCGAGATCTTGCATCAAGACATACATTTGTAAAACTAGGAAGAATTCTTCGTTCAAGCAATTCCGCGATGCTTCATTAAACAGAGTTTCATTGTCATTTACAAATTTTACAAAAGCGAACGTCCCGCCGGGACCAGTTCAGGCAGAACCGGTCAATTTAAAAGGGGCTGAAGGAAAGCTTATATTTCGCCACGCAAGCGTTTCCGCGCTATCGCCAGGACGTAAGATAGGGAGCAACATTTCCTGGAACCGATTTCAAGCATAAATCGACCCCCGTCCGGCGTACGCAGAGGAATTACCCTCGCTCGCGTAATCCGATATCTCCTCAAGGAAATGATCTCGTGCGCGTTTTAGCAACAAATTACGCGGAAGATACGATTTCCTCGGGGCACGATAAGTGATCGTCCCGCGATCCCGTGCAGCTAACAAGCGTCCGGCGCAAGACGTATATAAGAGCCCGCGTTAACGAGCCGGACGTTCAGTGATCGGAAGAAAAAAGTCAGCAGCGAACGGATCTCCACCGTGGCCAGGATGAAGATGACTGTCCTAATTGCCCCCGTGCTCGCTATCTGTTACCTGACCGGCGTGGCGTTCGCCGAGGACAAGTACACGACGAGGTACGACGACGTCGATATCAACTCCGTGCTGAGCAGCGAGAGGCTTCTCAACGGATACGTGAACTGTCTGCTGGATCACGGTGCATGCAGCCCGGACGCGGCCGAGCTTAAAAGTACGTACAGCGGCGGACGAAAGGAAGTACATAATACAGCTTCGCGTATGTCAACCCTTTCCGCTCCTTTGCCGAGTCGCGCACGACATTTTAACCCCCTCTCGGGCCCGTGTAACTTTGGGGTCACCTATCAACTCGACGTCTGTGTTGTCTGTTTTATTTAACATCTGTTTAACCCGTTGACTGCCGACTACGAGATATCTCGTGGTAAGCGTCTGTACCAAAACTGCCGGCTACGAGTCATCTCGTACTGTTTCTTTTTTTTTCAATAAAAATACTGTAAATGCCATGGCAATTTTATATCAGTAACTTAATATTATTATATTTTGTAAAACTTCATGCTTCATTCAAAATAAAACCGTGGCGCCCAGGGCAAGACGCGCTTAATTTGCGTGGCAGTCAATGGGTTAATCGTACATTGCAGCGATTCGCAATTAGCAGCTAGCAGACCTGTTATAATCGCGATCGATAAGTTCTTACAATAAACTATGCATAACGTTTTGAGGCGTGAAAACAATCAGCTCGTGGAGAGTTAAATATGCATCGCATTTTATGATGCATCTAGGAGGTCCACAGATATAAATTACGACAAAGTTTGTGTGCTGTGTTTAATATAATTGGTAAAAGAAAGATTGTTTGAAACAGTCAAGAAACCGTGCTTTGAAGTAGATTTCAAATGGAGCGTTTAAAACACTTGGGAGTTATTGGCAGCAGGATTGAAAAATAATTCGGAGTGCAAAGGGTTAATAGTTGATAACTTTCGTAGGTAATATTGTTAAACATTAGTACTATCTTTTATGCTAGTTTTGGTGCTACTAAAGATAGTCATAGTCTTATGTGATTCTTCTCTAAGTTACTTCCGACGCTGCTTTCATATATTCAGCCCTTTTCCCTGCTATTCTATCTTCATTATAAAAAAGGGGGGAGAAGACTTACATGGGAAGTAAAGCAGCTCGAAAATTAGAGAAAGAATTTGAAACTCTGCGCAAACGTAGTTCATGCGACGCTAATAACAGAACAATTTTTGTCTCTTAATGAAAAACGTTCTAGGGGTGAAAACACCCCCTCCAACGAGATCTTACCTTCCATGTCATCGTTAGTAATCAAGAACTTATATAAGATGCAGGGAAAGAGTTATATTAGACGTTGCAGTGTCTTTTATGGCCTACGTTCTGGTTGTGAAGAATTCACAATAAGCTCTTATAACGATGAATGTGTACCTACAATTCCTGCCACTAGAGGGATTTGGCGCGAGCTGCCACTTCCTCTCGAAAGTGCTCGCCCCGACATCAGGCCCTATATAAACGTCCTGCGACTATTCCTCACTATCCCGATGTCTAAGGCAAGGGCCTGCTAGGTAACCTTACTTGACGAGTCCTTTAGCAGGACACGAAACGCTCTCCTTAATCCCTATCCCATGATTTTTCCGCTCAGTCCTTCCACCACTCCTTAACCGCTAGAAAAGTGCAACTAAAAAGGGTCTTAGCATTCGCAACTTGAACTTCCAACGTTCGAACGACCAACAAATCAGAACAAAAGAAGCTTTTTACGATCCGGCATAGCGAAGACGTTTAGAGCACCATTGCGAAGGACGTTAGAGAATCACCTTCGTGCAAGAGAAACGTCGGACGAGTCAATTATGATGCGTGCGTGAGCTTCTATGCATATCTCGCTGATGTTCTTACGCAGGACGCCGTCGTTTCACGGTCGGCCGCAATTTTATGAGCGTCGTTACCGTTCCCCGAGGGCAAGGCCGTGCATTAAGTCGGTTACGCGTCCTTTGCCATTTGTGGGAGGGGGAAAAAAGGGTGCTAGCGATGGCGTGTGTTGCAACTAGTCGGGAGGAAAATTTATTGCCGAGGAGAATAATACCTGGGCGGAAGTTGGGTATTTTTGTTGGACTCTCGAAGAAGTTCCAAGAGTCCGAGTTATTGGTAGTTAAAACATTGTTTACGAAGAGATAAGATATTTGGGAAGAAAATGATGTTTTTCCATCTATGATGCTATTTTCATTAATCTATCTTTTCTTTCTAATTAATCTTCGGATAATCAAAATTACAGAGAATCTACCCGACGCGTTAGAACACGAATGTTCAGCCTGCAGCGAGAAACAGAAGGAAATCGCGGATAAGCTCTCGCAATATTTGATCGATCACAGGGCTGAAGATTGGAGTCTTTTGGAGGCAAAGTACGATCCAACTGGCGCTTACAGGCAACGCTATCTCCGAGATCGAATGAAGGAGAAGGCTATTGATTAAGCTCCCGTCGACGTCCAATGCTGTCGATTACGTATCGTTCACCGAAGTAAGTGTAACGTACGAACTGTAATAGAATAATATAATGTTAAATAAAAATGCTCGCGCAAGCTATTCATTAATGATAGCAATACTAAGAAGAATTATTCGAAATATATCTAAATTTCAGTTTTGATACGATTACCGTGAGCATATTTTCTTGGAGGAAAAATGTTATAATAATATGTTCGAACCTGAGATGAGAAGAAACATTTCGCAATGTTTCAGTTAGAAATTGTAAACTATTCACCGTGGCATTAATCTCATCTGAGTACAATATAAAATATATACATAACCCCGTCAATCTTCATCAAAGTTTGGGGGAACTTTTATGCAATTTAATAAAATCGATCTCCTGTAGAAATTCCGAAAACTGTAATCAATTCGTGTCCAATCAATCAAGGATGCACAAGGGCCAACTAATTGATCATTTCGAAGCAAAAGCTGGACCTAATTTATATTCGTCTGAGACTGAAACAAGGGTCAGGTCTGAGTGTTCCGAGCTGCGTGGAAGTTTCGAAAAGTCCTCGATTATTTTTCGGAACCGATCGTTCATCATGATCATTAACATGTAGCTACATCAAAGTCATTATGCGTATTTTGCCACCATTGTTGTTTCCATCCATCTTTATTCCACCATTAATATTTCCATTCCTTTTGTTCCACCATCAATGCTTCCATCCCTTTTATTCCACCATTAACATTTCCACGTTGGAAATAATATTTAGAAAGAAACGGAACGATTTTATCTCGTCCATCTCCAGCCGCCGCATCTCCGGCAAACCGACGCGTAATCTAAAGTGGCTCTCTGGTGCTACCGTTTGTCCCGTCTCTCTTCCAGCTGAGAGAAAAAAAAAGGAAAGAGAAAGGGGAACGTTGTATAATCTTGTGCTACATTTTGCGGTTTAAAGTTACCGAAAATATCCCGTATCCGGATATTCAGGGAGGCTGTAAAAGCCCAGAACCACGTGGGTGGTCGGATCCCCAGGACTCGCAATCCTTTGCCGCTTTCCTAGAAACCCTTGGTTACCGAAGAGAATAAAGGCCCTTAAAAAAAAGAAGAAGAAATAGGAAACAAGGCAGCGTGCAGTAGCGGGCCACGTAACCTGGGAAGACAAAACCTTCCCTCAACAAAAAAAGGTCTAAACTTTTCGAAATTGCGTTCAAGATACGTACCCACATACAGTGGGTGATGAAATTAATATGGACACTTAGAAATTACCACTTAGCCGGGATTCGATCAAGAATGGAATTGGAGGTACATTTAAAATACCCTTTTTTGTTACAAAATATATTGTTGTGCTTTCAACGATATACTACAACGATTTTAAAGCTTCGTACGATTAAAAAACAATATACAGGGTGTCCCGCAAGTGGTGGTACGACAAAGTAGGGGATGGTTTTATGTGAAAAAGTTTGTCGAATATGTAGAATATTTTTTCGTTTGAGGCTTCGTTCCTAAGAAAATCGACTTTAAACATTTGACCCGCATGCATGTTGGCTAACATTATATTTTTACCGCACCGGTAAAAATTCCACGATTATCGATAACCACGATAATATCGTTCAACCTATAAGTAATAATTTTGAACAATTTTTATTTCTTTATTATACAAGTTGTACAAAGCTGAGGAAAAGAAAGTTCATGTATGATAAACTTCATTGTTTCAGAAATTGTCTAAAATGATTCTGCTGCATTTCCTTCATCAAACAGCAAAATCATTTTCTGCTTTAATCGCTAATGCATGCACGAACTGTGCAAATGTTTAAAATCGCTTTTCTTGGAAACGAAGGGTCAAATGACAAAATTTTATTCTACGCTTTCGACTTGTTTCTTTAGGTTAAATATCAAATTGTAACAAAAATTTTACGCATGACGGATATAATCGTCATGATACAAAACTCTGCCACATCTCCATGACGGATATAGTCGTCAAACACACTTAACTGGTTAAGGAGCGATTGCTGAGGCAATTTCGAACAACTTTTTCCTCTGCCAAAATATTGATTAAGGCTCCGTTTTTGAATGACTGACGAAAAACGCTGACCAATCAGAGCGCGCGTAGAGCGCGCCCTCGAACGCCTTCTCGGTCAAGCGCGCGCTCTACACGCGCCCTGATTGGTCAGCGTTTTTCGTTAATCATTCAAAAACGAAGCTTCAACCGCCGTTTTGGCAAAGGAAAAAGTTGTTCAGAATTGCCTCAGCGATCGCCCCTTAAAATATTGACACGCAGTAGCCGAACACCCTGTACAGTCGCCAGAATACGCCTCGACACAACTTTTGATATCTCTCTCGACAACTCCCTTGTTATTTCTGGATCGTTATGCCATACAGACATCATTCTCTCGATCAATTGTTGCTTATTAGTCATTATTTCTTATGCAACGCGTCGTTTTAGTAATTCCCATGGATTGTCTATCGGGTTCGGTACCTGACGAGTTTCCAGGCTACGAAAAAAAGTTAAATTCTTTATTAGCTAGGTTCTTTTGCCTTTTATGGCATGGTATATTTCAAGGAAGGGTGTATTATTTCTCTATTGTCTAGGAAACTTTTATTTAGGATACTACGCTCTGTAAACCGCCGCTCTACCAACTGAACTCTCGAAGGATCCGATCTCTCCTCTATATCGCGTGTTTCGCTTTCTTCTTTCGGAAAAAGGAAGGGAAACGGTCCCGGGGCCGGGACCCGGCGACACCTGCCGATTGGCGGCATTTTCGGAACTTCATTACCACAATTATTAAAGTCTCAATACCATAAGAAGCACAGAACATGCAATATCTCCATTTGATTCGTAATAATTCGATCACCCACTATACACACCGGAAGATAGATCATGCGGAGGCAATGGTTAATGGACCCAGGGATGGCTCTCGAATGGACAACGCGATACGCGTTTTCAGCGGGAGCGGCGACTTTTATGAACTGCCCGGAACATTTTATCGCCGGCCGCGAGTGTCTCTTTTTCTTTCCACGTGCGATACCCGAATTCCACGTAGATAGAGCCGTCACCGTGGAAACGTCTTAGCGGTAATAAAAAGGATTATGAGGCCCCGCGAACGCCGGGCAACCGCCGTGAAACTATTAAGCCGGCATAAATCATATTTTCTGAACGCGTCCAATCCATGGGTCCCATGGAGCGATAGACTATTCGTAAAGTCACCGCACGGAGGGTGGGCATGTGCTTAGGTTCCTACGATTCAATTCGCTGGTGAATGAAGTATGAGTAATTCTATGTAGAGATTCACTTTGATTGTTAAATAATACGTTTTTTTATAGGTACCGCGAGACAAGTTAACAATGCGGCGATTGTGCTATGAGTAATCGTACGATTGATACAAAAGTTTTTCAAGTAATAATAAATCTTGGGAACCGTGTTGAGTGTAATGTAGTTACCAAACTTTACGCTGGAAATACATTTTTTTTTTTTCTAATGCAAAGAACCGACGATCTACCGTAACAAGAGGACCGCGCAGGTCATTAAAAAAATCCTAACTCGTTAGAAAGAGACAAGGCCGATATTCAAGAAGCAAGAGGACAAGCAGTTCCTTTTCGGAGGTCGTAAAAAAATGATTTTCACCATCGAGTTCCGAGAAAAGAATCGTATATCACCGGAGAAACTAAAACGACGGCTAAAAGGTCCTCCACTATCATATTTTAACAATGATTTACGACAAAATAATATCTGCGAGCGGAGGTTCCTTGACTACCCTTCGCATAAATAATATAAACACTTTTACAACAACAAAAAAAACGTACAAATTGGATAAAATTTATTCGAACAACTATCGCAAATAAATTCTTGTTAAGAATTTAGCTTAAACGCGCGTTAAAGTTTCACGATATTACTTAACCCGTTTACTTGAACGAATTTCATTTATCTCGCCTATCGTTTTATTAACGTTTAATCAAACTCCGGGCCGTGCGTTCGTTATCTCGTTCGCCGACGCCGTCCCGTAATCCGAATCCCATTTTACGGTAGCGAACGCCGCCGGTCGTTCCCTTCTATCTTTTGATATAAATCGCGGCCGACTGGCCGTCACCGGATTCGATTGCCAAAGAAGACCGATCGAGCGAGCATCGTTACTCCGTCGAAACGCAGCCTCGACCGTGTCATTATCGCCCGGCGATAGTCAATCTGACGTGGATCGGGCCGAAGACAGGTAGCCCGTTTCGAATAATATTACTTCCACGCACCGTGCGCTTTCGCTCTTGCCCGTAATTAATGCGCGATACCGTGCCACGGGACGCGGAGAATTTATTCACCTTATGCGCGGCGTCGGGGAACCGTATGAAACGTTCCGTCCTACGGTCCGCCGCCACGACGTTGATTGAACATGATTTTTTAATCCGCTAATTCACCGATCAACGGGTTAACATAATACGGCTCTTTAACATTTATCGCCGGACGAACGGCGAATGCGCGTCGCGCAATTTATCGTTCCTAGGAGAGATGTAAGCGTTTCGGTGGAATCTTTATCGCGTCGTAAAATTTTGTTTACTCCCCGTAACGCGATTTATTACGAGTTTCTGCATTCGTATCGCGAAGCTGATCTCCCCAGTCCGACACCGCGGTGCCGAATTCGGAATGCGTAGATTAAAGTTGCAGAGTGTCCCTTTCTATTCTCGGCTAGAGCGTGAATACACGCAGCACAATTTCTCGAAGGAGTAATGTAGCGTTTCGGTGGAATGGTTATTGTATCATACGATTGTTTCTGTTCTGTAAAGCGACTTAGTGCGAACTTCGCGATTTCGTATCGTGAACGTGAGCTCTCCGGACTCGGTGTCTTGAATTTAGGATCTGTAGATTAAGGTTGTAAACTGTCTTCAATGATTCATAATATTCTTGCTGTTTCTTTGACAATACTTTAGACTCGATTTGAGCATACAAGCTATAGAGGAAGTTACTTCGTTATATTTTTAAAGAGGCCTTACAGACAAATATCCCATCGAGCGCCAAGAAAAATTGATTACAACCGAAACATAGTTCACCATCGTATCAAATCCAATCCGTATCGTATGAAAATCACATGTCGCCCATGATTTCACCATAACCCGTGCCCACCCTAAGCGATCAGTGCTCGTAACAACTGTCCGCGACGCGGGCGAGGTGGAAAGCCGGGCGAACGAATTCGACGAAACCGGCCGGCAACACGCGAGCCCCATAAACCATCGCCAGCCGTCGTTTCACGATTTTGCCCGCCCCCACCACGCCGCCGAAGGATTTGTCTTTTTTCGCTGGAGATCGCAACGGGGAAATGAATAGAAACGGTCTCGAGCACGCGACGATCATTCGACCGGGGACACCCCACCTGCCGGTAATCGTACGATTACCCCCAATTGAATTACGATAATTGGTGGCGTGACACCGCGAAAGGGCGGAACGGCGGTGCGCTGGCAAGGTATATACGAGCTTCCCGCGCTGGAACAGGCTCGGCCTAGCGCGGTTATTAAGGAAACGGACGAAGGAGCGAAGGAAGAGGCGCGTTGGGTGGTCCCGACCCGCGCTGTTTATGGGGCACCGCATCCGCTGGCCCCGTATAACCCTCCGCCGCCGTCGACCTGTGTGGTCCCACCTTACGTCCGACTTTACATTCGATTCACTACTTGCTAAATGGTAGTTGCATTAGCATTAGGCGGCCGCGTCCGTGCGCGCCGGTATTATGCTCGGCCCGTTGGACCCCGGCGCTCTCGCGCGATTCTTGTTTTCCCTCTCGAGCAGAATATTGATTCTCTGCAGAAGAAAAAGGAGACTTGTCGAGGGGTATCGTAGCCGTGGGCGATTGATCTGGTAGAGTAATCGGTGCGATTGACGGAGGAACGTGAACAACTCCGATGGGTCTGTTCGAACGGGGGAGGGATGATTCGAAACGGAGTTTCGATTCGGGATGATCGACTCCTTCGCAGCGAGTTACGGGCGACAACGTTTGGTAATGGAGAGCGGATGATCTATGACGTGGTATATAATCTATAAGGGGCTTACTAAAATTCTCGTTGATCGGCAAAGAGCGGCAGTCTCAATTAGCCACCCTATCACCGCCCAATGATCATCGTCCCACCTCTGTCAGCCGCCTCCGCGCGATCGGAGCTCCGCCAGAAACGTCCAGTCCGGAGGAAAGGCCTGCCTTTCCATCGGGCAACGCGACAATCGCCTACGGCACCAGCGCTCCGAGCGGGAACGATCCACGCGTGATCGGTCGCTGCCTGCGGGGTGAAAAATACTTGCGCGCCCGAGCGTGCCACGTATTCGGTCAGCCCGACTCGAGGAGGCATCGATCTCGCCATTGATCGATCGATCCGGAGGTCCCCGGATAAGATGCTGTCGTCGTCCTGGTCTCGTCCTGCTCGCCGTCCAACACAGGGTGGACCACACGCGTCGTGTCGCCTCTCTCTCTCTCCCCGTCCCACCTGCGTCTCACTCTCTCTCTCTCTCTCTCTGTCTATGGCTCCATTCTATCCTTTCTCCGGCTCGTCTCACCCCCGCCCCTCTGGATCCGTTGGCCCGCTCCCACTTCGATTCACCTCGAGTTTCGTTCGCTCCCCTCGCCCGTACCACCTTTCGTCTCTCTCACTCTCTCTCTGTTTCTCCCCCATCGCGAGTGTCCCTTTTCCCTTTGGATCCACGCGCGCGACGGCGGGACGAAACGGGGAAGGTGGAAAGTAAAAGAGCGAATAAAGTGCAGGATATTATTGTTTCGCCGTCGCGGTATTTCTTTGGCTCGGCTTTGTCTCCGACTTGTGTACGTTTGCCGTCTCTCGATTCCGCTGCCTCGTTCTTCCGTTTTCTTTCACCCCCTACCCCCACCCTCACCCCGTCGCTGCAGTCGCGCGTAAAAACGCCCTCGTCTTTGCCGCTCTTGCGCCCGACATTATTTATACGTACGATCTCGTTTCTGCCCTCGCTCCTCTCGGCCGTTCTTCTTCCGCCTGCGGAATTCCGGCCCGCTGTCGAATTTTACGCGCGACCGGCCTCGCGAGCCCCCGGCATTCCTGCGCGCAGCGTTCCACGCCGGTGCTAATTGGTCTCGCAAATCAGACCGGCCGTTCCGCCCTTGATTGACGCGAGGTTCGATGAATTTTCGACGATTGTATGATGTACAATTGTGTCCATATTAAGATAATCGGAAACATTTACGTTACAACTTCATCGTTCTCTCTTCGATAATCGTCGGATTTCGCTGCAATTATTTTGAAGCCCCCGCGATGAATCGCAATTAGAATTGCCATTCAATTGATTCGTTTCACAAATCAGATATTGCTCTCTTATTCATCGTTTGTCCAAATACGTTTAATTGGCCGAGAATGATTTATAATGCACGTGTGCCACGTGACGCGTTGAATTAGCAGTCTACCGATTCTTCGAGCATCATCACATTTGGTACCAGCCAAGGGTAAAAAAAAAGAAGAAGGAAGCGAACAGTTTGCGAGGTTCAAACGTTCATTAACAAAAGAGAATGATTTCTGATCGGCGCAGGTTCAGAGAGCTGCCCGACCGAATTGCCGTTTCCTTTCGCAACGATGCGGACGAATCTCTGCTTTATTCACGACACGTCGCATCAGAGCCGGTAGACATTGTTGCTAATTTCCGTGAAGTCATCTTGTTATCTCGATTACATTGTCCGTGCCATACAATCGCTAATGACTCGCCGTTATTTGGCGAGGAACCGTACAATTGCCTAAAATGAATCGCGTGTTGGGTCCGAATCAACCGCAGGTAACTTACGAATCTGCACGAACAGGCTAATTCGATTTATTATGAGCTTTCATTAATATCGAAGTGAAATGAATTACGAACACGCAACTCCTGTAAATAACTTTTGTGTGAAACGTACCCAGCTCATTATGGAACAATGAAAATTATCTAAATCGGCTCGCAGTTTACTTTCCACCCCAAAGTACTAGATTTCCATTATTCACCGTAGCAGTAATTTCACAACACCGAAACAGTGAACATCCCCCGATAGCTTTGCGCATCCCAACGCTTTCCCCGTGAACGGTTGCCGGATAATGAAGCGCGGATTCGTAATGACATAGCGATCAACATCGATCACCGGCAAAGCGCCGCGGACGTTCCACCGATCGCGACGGGCAATTAGCCTCTCCTAGCTTCGACGATGGGACGCCTCTTTACCATCCGCTTTCTAATCGGCCTCAATTTCCCCGTGAAGCGCTAAATCCACCCTCGAACGAGTTGCCCGGCCGTGTCGAGTAAGCGTAGAAGGGGAACGGTTCCGAGCGCCGATCATTACCGTCCCGGCAGTGAGCGGTCTCCGCTTCGGATTCCGCATACTATTCATTGCAGCGTAACAATATCTTTCATTACCTTTGCCTATAATAACCAGCCCATTCGTCGTCCGTGGCCGTTCCCCCTTTCCACGGAACCGTCCCTCCGCCGTGGAAACCCCGCCGGAATATCGCGTAGAGAGGAATCGACCGGCAGCAGGGGAGAAAGAAGAGGAGGAGGACAGGAGACATCGGCGGTCGCTCCTGGACGAAGGAGGGCAGCCACGCAAACGGAGGATGAGGATTCCCCGTGGCCTGGCGAACGAACAGCGAGAGAAAGGGAGAGGGCCACCCACGTCGCGGGCGCAAAGGCGATATTTAGCGGAAGGCAAATCTCTTTCGGGCCACCCACGCCGGCTCCATCGTTCGTCGTCGGGGGCTACCTTATTTCAGGGTGCAACCGGGACGCGGCCGTGTGTCGTCCCTCTCCGCGTGAAGCGCTGCCACGGTGAACTGGCGATAATCCGGGCCAGGCGAAACGCGTGTTTCTCAATTAAAATCGCTCCGGCGTGCAGCGGTTCATCAAGTTATTATGAACAGGTGGGAAAATTGCGTGTTTTATGTTCCTGGTGGTATTAGGACTTCGATAACAATGAAATACACTTTCACTGGAAGTATACCATGGCGTAACGCGTCCACATGATCTTCCAGTATTTTCGGTGGTTGAGCAAATTATTATGAACGGATTGAAAAATTGCATGTTCAATGTTTCTGGCGGTATCGGGACTTCAATGACAATGAGATACACATAAAGAGATATATTTATGTAATGCGAAAAGTGTGACAGCTTACCTAGCTAATAAAACATTCGAGTTTTATCGTGGCATGGAAACTTGTCAGATACGAGCCCTGTAGAATATCTATGTGAATTATTACAACGCTGCGTTGCATCGGAAATAATAACTAATAAACAACAGCTGATTGATAAAATTGTCAGTATATGAAAATAATGCCGAGGTGTATTCAAGTGATTATGGATACGCAAAGAGATGTGACCAATATTGACATGTATATTATTTTTCTTTTTATTGTAGAAGCTTCAAAATCGTTGCAATGTGTTGTTAAAAGCATAGCAATATATTTTGTGATAAAAAGAGGCATCAGAAATAATAACTAATAAGCAACAGTTGATTGAAAAAATTGGCAGTATATGAAAATAATGCCGAGGTGTATTCAACATTGACATGTATTTTTATTTTTTTTTATTGTACAAGCTTCAAAATCGTTGTAGTATGTTGTTGAAAGCGTAGCAATGTATTCTGTGCTAAAAAGGGGAATCAGAAATAATAACTAACAAGCAACAGTTGATTGAGAAAATTGTCAGTATATGAAAATAATGCCGAGGTGTATTCAAGTGATTATAGATGTGAAAAGAGATGTGACCAACATTGACATGTATTTTTATTCCTTTTTATTTTAGAAGCTTCAAAATCGTTGCAATATGTTGTTAAAAGCATAGCAATATATTTTGTGATAAAAAGAGGCATCAGAAATAATAACTAATAAGCAATAGTTGGTTGAGAAAACTGTCAGAAATATATCAAAAGAATGCGCCGAGGTGTATTCAAGTGATTATGGATATGAAAAGAGACGTGACCAACATTGACACGTATATTATTTTTCTTTTTATTGTAGAAGCTTTAAAATCGTTGCAATATGTTGTTAAAAGCATAGCAATATATTTTGTGATAAAAAGAGGCATCAGAAATAATAACTAATAAGCAATAGTTGGTTGAGAAAACTGTCAGAAATATATCAAAAGAATGCGCCGAGGTGTATTCAAGTGATTATGGATACGAAAAGAGACGTGACCAACATTGACATGTATTTTTATTTTTTTTTTTATTGTACAAGCTTCAAAATCGTTGTAGTATGTTGTTGAAAGCGTAGCAATGTATTTTGTGCTAAAAAGGGGAATCAGAAATAATAACTAACAAGCAACAGTTGATTTAGAAAGTTGTCAGTATATGAAAATAATGCCGAGGTGTATTTAAGTGGCTATGCTTACAAGAAGAGATGCGGCCAACATTGGCATGTATATTATTTTTCTTTTTATTGTAGAAGCTTTAAAATCGTTGCAATATGTTGTTAAAAGCATAGCAATATATTTTGTGATCAAAAGAGGAATCAGAAATAATAACTAATAAGCAACAGTTGATCGAGAACATTATCAGAAATATACATATGAACATAATGCCGAGGTGTATTTAAGTGGCTATGGGTACAAGAAGAGATGTGGCCAACATTGACATGTATTTTTATTTTTTTTTTTATTGTAGAAGCTTCAAAATCGTTGCAATATGTCGTTAAAAGCATAGCAATACATTTTGTGATCAAAAGGGGCATTAGAAATAATAACTAATAAACAACAGTTGATCGAGAACATTATCAGAAATATACATATGAACATAATGCCGAGGTGTATTTAAGTGGCTATGCTTACAAGAAGAGATGTGGCCAACATTGGCATGTATTTTTATTCTTTTTTTATTTTAGAAGCTTAAAAATCGTTGCAGTATGTTGTTACAAGCATAGCAATATATTTTGTGATAAAAAGGGGTACAATGTTAAATGTACCTTTAATTCCATTTTCTTGATCAAACTCTGAACAAGTGGTAATTTCGCAGTGCACATATTAATTTAATCACCCACTGTACGATATCGTACTAAAGGAAAGAGACGAGCTGTGCTGTTTCACTTCTCTATCATTTTCAATGCGGTCCTGCTTTCCTATTCTCCTTCATCCGCCATCTCTCACCCTCGGAACATCGTCCTGTTCGTTGCTAACGGGGACCACGCAGCGAAATCGTTTGATGATCGACCGGCTGACAAATTTGCCATGAAACAGGCTACGCCTGCGAAGCCACGGGACACATAAATCTCGTCCGCTTCTCCTGCGCCGGATGTGTCGATATTCCTCGGTGTCGCTTCCCGGAAATCGGCCCGCCGAATCTTCGCCGATGACCGATTGCTTGGCAAAATCGGGGATTTTAATCTCTGCTCGAGATTCTGCTCGCTAAAGCACTTCACCTGAGACTGTCTAATCCAACGCTTTATAGGGTTCTGTTCATTCTTGCCCAATTTTCACCAAAAATAGGTAATCTTCGTGATTTTGTTTGAATGATCAAACACTGTACGAGCTTAATTCCTTTCCAACGTTTCTATTAACTTCCAATAAATACAATATAAATACAATATAATACATATAAAATTTGATTCACTTGCAAAATCGATGGAACCGAGGAGCAGGCTGCTGAAAGTCCATTATTATTTGATAAAAACAAACGAGCAAACATACGTTGCTGCTGTTACAGCCAGGGATAATTATTTTACCTACACGCGACCACTGCGCTGGATCTTTGCAACATGAAATTCCTTATTTTTACATCCATTTAATGCATGAAGAATGTGCGTGAACACGTGCACGTCGATAATTATCGAGTTTACGGGGAACCGTGAAATTGCCAGTTGCTAAATTATTCGACAATCACGGCGGTTACGAGAGGAATCACGACGTGCCTCGTTTCTAATTGTAGTATAAACGTCTCGTCCGCTAGCCTACTTGTTCCATGTAATTGGCGAAGTGGCTGTTTTATTTACAGCCCGCGCATTGTGGCGGGGTCGATAGGACTTTGCTAATTAACAGAAAACATATTCCCGATAAATAAAAACGTCGTGAGGGTAGGTACGATTATACGTAACGGTCTCCGGTTATGATTATACTCCTACCGTGAAATTTTAATGCCCGCTGGAAGCGCACTATATTTAATTTAATAATAAGACAGCCAGCGGGAGATCTCTGTGGCTCCGCCGGAAATATTCCGTTGATGGGAACATCTGTACGCTTGCCATGTTTAGCGTGCTCTGCCATGAACGATCATTGTGAAACGAAATTGAAAAGAATTATCGCAAAGTTTAGAAGCAGTAACGGAGAAACTTTTTGCTCCAGCAACTAGCAAGTGCTCGAAACATATTATCTATTCAACGCATCGATTTCCCAATGGGAGCGTTCAATTGTTTTACTCGCCCGGTGGCAGGGGTGGCGAACTGACTAATTTCAGGCTGGAATTTAATAACTTTGTTCGACCCCAATAAAGCGATTAAACTAACCCGGAATATCTAATCAGATTACATCGTATTCCGTTCATCTTTCACATTTCATTTCGCATACACGGGGGACGCGTGCATAAAGATGTCCGATAAACCCGGGTCTCGATAGGATGCGAACTGTCGTTCTCCGCGACAGGGAGCTTAATTCGATTTGAATGGCAGCGATCGGCCAGTAGTATTCGGGAAACGGTCCAGGAGCACAGTCAGCGTCCAGCGAGAAGCGTTCATACAACGAGCTGCTTTCATAAAACTGTTCGAGAATTTTATAGCAGCGGTTTACGGTCGATCCCTCCAGGCGATCCTGGAATGTCTACTTGTTACAAAAAAAAAAAAAGAACAGGACAGGAAAAACAGAGGGAAAAAGAGAAAGATCCGCTCTTCTCCCTCTCTCTTCTCTCTCTCTCTGTTTCTCTCCCTCCCTCTCTTCTCGTATTAATCCCTGAGCGTTCTCGAATCGAAGAACAGGATCGAAAGGAAGTCCGTGATTTACGACAGTTTATGAAAAGTCCAGGTGCGCCGGTTCTAGAAGATGGGGCAAGTTAATTACCGTATCGTGCATCACGGTGTAATTGAATGAAATTGGCCCGGAAGGACACTTAATAAGCTTTAATGGGCGCCAGGCTCTGTTCGGCCACCGGGAACGGTGGAGCACGAATCATTTCGTATCGCTATTAGCCCTTCGCTCGCGTGTTAGTGCACGTTAAACGATGGAAAGGAAAATAAAGTTGGGCGTCGGGGCAGACGTTACTCTTTTTTCTTTCTTTTATTACGAGATCGGTCAAAGATAAACGGAAGATGTATCAAGTATTTTTGTTGTTGTTGTTGTCTTTTAATAATCTCGAATTTTTAGTTCGATTACATTTGCTCTAAACTACACTTGCTCTAAATTGTCGAATGAGATATATCAATAATTGTTCGTTAACGGTTTATCCTCTCATTAAAAGTTCCGCCAAGTTGAACTCGTTTCAACTTTGCTGTATACGTAATATAATAATTCAAAAGTAATAATTGTAATCATTCTTTCATCAGCCAAAGATCAATAACAATAAGTATCCCATAAAGTTTAACGAGTTTAGCAGCGAGTTTTACTGAATTTTCTAATCTACCCATTGAGATGCTTCAATACCATCGACACCGGCATTAGTAGAAACCCTTCTAAATAGAGTATCCCAGTTAATGAGCGGAATACAAACTTCCCGAATGGCGAAATAACTAGCCAAAATATTTCTCCTCCCCTTTTGGACGGTTCACGCTTAACGAACGGCGTAAATCGATCCTGCCGCGGTGAGACAAAGCTTTCCCAACGATTTCCACCAAAGTGAAAGCGTAGCCGAGGGTCCCTCGAAGGACCCCCGCGCGGTGTCCCTTGTACCATATACCCCATGCGGTGGGTGAAAACTTCACCCGGGGCCGAATGCTCGCGGGCCGACACCGTCCGCGGACGAAACGGCATAGAACGCAGTCGAGGAAACGGAAGAACGAAAAGGCGAGCAGGATGGAAAGCAGAGGCGGGTAAAGGAACGGTCCGCGTGTGTAGTGGCTGTCCGCGTGACTGGAGAACGTCATTACGCGCGGCCCCGCGGAATAACACGTTGCGCTCGCGTTCGTCTCTTGCTTGCACGGTTAATAATACCGTGAGCGAGGTAAATTAATAATTGGATCGTTTAAGCGCGGAAGACGCGTACGGGGTCGCCGTGGCACGCCTCGTCCTCCCTCAAGCGTGCACCGGTGACACGTGCATGTCTGCAGTGCGCGATGCGCGTTTGAAATTATCAATGGAGAACGAAGTATGAACGAAAGAAAGGAGAAAGAAAGGAGACCACGAATGGTTTCCGGTATTTTCGGTGGCTATTCGATCCGCTTATCTCTATCATCTTTGAATTTTCGTGGCACTTGCTCGCGCTTTTTCCATTATCGCAAATATTAGGTGAAAATTGTCAAAGATATGTAATATTATGCGCGCATAACTCGGTTGACCCTTTGCACTCGAGAGGCGACTGTCGTTCACCACTTGCTTCGCTGCGGGAACTCGACGCGCGGCGGTAACTGTTTACGGTTTGTCTCTTCGACGCGGGTTCCTACGCTCTGTTTGTAATAATCTGATGAAGTGTAAAATGACATCCCTTCAAATGGAGACAAGACTTTCTTATCCGAAATTAGTACGCAACCACGAACCGGACTGCATTTTCGGTCTCAGTTCGTGACAGCCGTGGCAACAAGACTAGAAAAGGTTGAAGCTGCATAAGACTCTAACAGGAGTTAGGAAAGATTGCAAAGTCTGCTCTCAAAGAAATAAACATGGTAAAAGACATCAGGCGACGTACTATTGCGATACTTGTCCCGAAAAGCCGGGCATACATCTCGGCGATTGTTTCATGAAATATCATACAAAGCAAAATTACAAAGACTAATGTTTAAGAAATTATCTTTGTAAAGATGTAAAGACACATTAGATATTCAAATATAAAAGTTTTGTATGCTACTTTGTGTGTGTGTAATCATTTTACGTTAGAGGTAGTAAATTCACCAAAAGCGCTACGAAACGTCTCGAGTTGCTGGTTGGTTCGCGCGGAAACGGTCTCGACTGCAAAGGGTTAATACTAATCTCGCAAATCCGTGTAATTTGAATTCGATTACTCGAATCGAGCTGCTTTAATTTGATCGAGCAGACCATTCATTTCTCCGTTACTTTCATTCACTGAACATTGATGTTACATTCAATTAATTGCAAGTAGGGGATGCATTCTGGTCGGAGTCTGTCGTTTCCCCGTGCGTTTGATACACTTTAGAGAGCACAGAGCGACTTACGCGACAGATTACATTCCGTTCTCGAAAATGTCCGGAAAAAAAAAGACGAGCGCGTCTCTCGCGATTGAAAAAGACGGACCACCCGGAGCGTCTCGCGCGACGACGGAAGTGGCATTACCTTTCCCCCGGCGCTGTTCGCTGCTCGCGACGGGTTTCGCAGTCCGCGAGCGCGCGTTCGGCGAAATTTGCCTAATTCGCTCGTCTCTAAGCGGAGCACGCGCCGATTGCCGCGCGGTCGCGTCAACTTTCCGCGCGATGAAATTGATTTACGAGGGGTAGCACGGGTGTGCGCTACCCGCGGCTGGATCTGTATGAGTAACGGCGCGTGCTCGTCGCGGTGACGCGTGTGGTTGAAATGGTGCACAGGCTCGACGATACAGCGGCGATGGATCACTAAACAATATTATTGCAAAGAAATTCTATCAACAGTATCTTACACGATCCTCTAGTTCTCTAACTTTGGAAAACTGACACGACGTTTAATAATCATATTAAAATGATCGTTCCATCGATATTAAACATTCCAGCCAATTTCACCATTATCAATCGTTAACCGATCAGAGGAAAATTTCCCGGACGCACACCGTCGTGTCGGGATACTTTGTTCACTCCACCGTACGCGCGTCAATGCAAAGACAAAATGAAGTTGTCATAATTAGTATCCTGTATGCGACGCGCACGAACGGCCGGCTGTTTGAACAGTTCGTTCGTAAAGTTGACCAAACCGTCGCCGTCCGAATTGAATCCGTTCCACGGCCGATCGTACGGAAAGCAGGCGTCTGAAAAATTTGCGGAACGATCGATCGCTGTTCGAAGGGCACGGGAGGGTCTCGCAGCGTTTATACGGCGAACCGAAGCGACGGGTCCGGACGCGAGATAAAGTTTCCACCGTACGTAATAAAAAGCTCGGCGCGCTCTGTCGGTCGCTACACCCCCGCACGTAATGCACCGCTCGCGATTCATCGTTAGTGCTGTATCTCTATCGGCTAACGACGGGCAAGCGCGTACAACACGTCGCGGACGCTACGTAACCGCGACGGGGTGCGCGTACACGAGCGCGTGCACGCCTTATCGAGCTATCTAATCCCCGTATTCCTCGACGCCCGGACCACCCGGGCGGCAGTACCGCGGAAGTCGGCACGCACGATTCGCGCGCGCGGACACATCGACCCGCGGGATCGGGATAGCGTGCCGCGACCGATGTTACACCGTGCGTTCCGGAGAATCGGACGGGACTGTCGTCGTTTCTCTGTCGCCGGGTGCTTTCCTCCGTGACGAAGGTAGAGACGGATGAAAGAGACTGAACGGCGATTCAACGATGCGCACGATCGCGTTACGCTTGCACTGTGATCGGTGTAAGTAAAATTATTGATATCAACGTTTTTTTTTTTTTTATTCGATTGAAACTTTTGGAATGAACGGTTCAACGGTTTCGGTACGTGATCGGAATTTCCCTCGATTTTTACGGCAACATTTTGGGTTCTCGTGACCGCTGTAATTACAATTATTTTCATGTCTCTCAGCGTCTTGCAATTCTATTACCGAGGTGTTGAGTAAAATATTTTAAACACACTTAAATTATCATCAGCCATTGTTCTATTTCTGCTGCACAACGGATTACATTAATCTTAATCCTCGACACTGTTACTGCACGCTTTAGAGCTTCTCACGAGAAGAAAAGGAAATCCTTTGGAGTCCCCACTCCTATCAGCAACGATTCCTCTAAAATTTAATCTATCCCCCCGCTCAATAAAAGAGCCGTACCAGCCAAAGGAATCGGCTGATTAATGGATAACAAGCGATGCGATCGTAAAAAAAATAGAAAAGAACGATGTCCCGCTTCGATAGCCTCCTCCAGTTTGCGTCAGAGTCGCTGAAGGGGTTAAAGGGGAGCGAAGAAGTATCGGATCGAGGTAAAGTGCGAAGTAGAGACGGCCTCTTATAATAGCGCGGCTCGTTGGGTGGTCCAGAGGAGCCACCGTGGGTGGCCCACTCACCAACACCGTCCCGATATTGAGCACGGGGCCACGTGTAACCTGTATACGTATATCGCCGGCGATACCGGCACGCACACCCTGCCGCGGGCCGCGCGTTTAACCGCGATATATCATTTTACTTAGCACCGAAGCGGGGACGCGGCAGCCAGTGGCCCGTGGACCGTGGCCAAGCGCGTAACGAGCGTGTACTGTGTCAACTTTATGCAGGCGACGTTGCAACTTCGAGGAACCGAAGATCGTAGTAAATTGTCGAGGGAGCAAGGACAGAGGATAGCGCCTAGGTTCTAGACCAGCAATTGGCCAACTCGAAATTGCCCACTTACGTAAATTATCGGGAGAAACCTTCGTTGCTCGTTTGATCTGCGATAACAGTAGACTATTCGCTGTTCACAGTTGGGCAAAAGGGGAATATAATTAATGATTAACGATTAAAAATCATGTTCGTGATTAAAAATCATGTTCATGATTAAAAATCACGTTCGTGATTAATGATTGATGATTATAAATTATGTTCGTGATTAATGATTGACCGTTATAAATTATGTTCATGATTAATGATTGACGATTGTAAATCATGTTCATGATTAACGATTACGATTATGCGGTAATCCAATAATCGTGATTAACGAATACCTGAAGTAATCGAAGCGAATGTGATCAGTAGACGTAATTAGATCAACAATCGTTAATCACGAAATGATTACATTTTTTTATTATGATTAGTGTAGGTATTGTGGTAGCTGTAATGATAATCAGCAGTTTTTAGAAAATCCACATTTATTGAATGGTTCAACAAAAAAGGAATTACTTACATATAACTGTATACAATGTTAACTTTAGTAAAGGTAAGTTAATCATTCGTTCAGCGATTAGAAAGTGCAAAATTGTGATTACAGAATACGAAATGTATCATAACTGATTTATTCCAGGCACTATTACTTGATTAATGATTATCATCACCATGATTATTTTTAATAACCATTTGCAAAAGTGGTCACGAAATAATCGATGACTGTACATAACATAGGATTGATCCACGGTTAAAGGATAACTTTATACTATAGCAATAAGTTATTCCAACGTTATCAAAAACTTCTTTTTTCCTCATTTAATTTCAGAAACGAAACCGAGTCCGGTTAAAATTAAAATGTAGACATCAAAATGACCGAACATTAAAATAAATACTGATATAAATTGAGATCCAGCTTATTCAACAGAATACTATAAAATTAGTATATAAAATTAGATAATAAACGTTGCAATATTTATGCAGTGGTAGATAAATTGCCTTCTCGTTGCTGCTTTTGAACTTTTTCTTAGCGTGGAAGCTTTGCCCGAAGGAAAAGGAGGAATTTCGTGGCGCTGTTCCTCTCTCATCTTTTCGATAATTTTTATTTTCATGCCTCTTTCGACTCGTAGTCGGCCACGCTCTTGATGACGATCCAAGCGATTTTTAACGAGCATGCTAATCACTAGAACGAGAGACTGAATGGGTATAAGTATAAATGAATGAGGGAAGACGGTTTGGATTGAAAGGAAGGTAAATTATCTGGTTGAATGTGGTGGCCGGTTTTTACTGTACCGAAAGGCTTTACTTGGACGAATAATATTTACAATGCACAAATGATAATGAATAACTCTTTATTCTTGATGAACAAATCATCGATCAGCAATGCTAAAAAATATCTTGCCCGCTTTCCTTCCTGCGCACTCATATGCATACCGCGACACGTCACAAAGCTGAGACAGCAAAATACAAATCTGCGGAAATCGATCAAATCCTATCTCCAGAAAAGAAAAACTTAATGTCGCAACATTAACTTCAGCTACGTATCTTCCGAACACGTTCGTCCGCTTACTCGATGCACGCATAGCCTCGCTATCATCCAGGACGCGGTTGTTAGATCCAGGCCGAGGCTCCTTTTCGAGAGTCGAGCGAAATGCGGCGAACCGCGGGCGAAGCCGGGTCGCCGCGGTGCCCCTCGTCGACTCACGAATGACCCACGTGGGGAGGGGTCGTGGTCCTGTCGACGGACAATGGGATGAAAAATAACGTGCTGGAGTAGGTCGGGTTAAAGGCTTCGCCGCTTACGTACAAAACCGACCTCTTTCTCCCTTTCCGTCTCGTCCCAACCCGTTTCGTTGTCCCTGCCCCCCCCCCCCCTCGTTCGGTTCTTCCCTGCCACGCAACCCCGAATTCGGCTAAGTCAATTCCACGTCGAGGATACGGCAGAGGCGTCGGTCGACCTGGGTGGTCCCGAGTCCTACGCAAACAGAGCGTACAAGCGGATACCACGCTGGTCGCTGTTGAACAGGTAGGGCGCAACGGAAAATTTACTGACTTTCTGGATTTCGAGGGTGGCTGCCCGGAACAATTCCCACCCCCGCTCCATTGCTCGTATTTTTTTCCGCGCCTTCACCGCCACCGCCCCCCTACGCAGCACCGTAAAAATTCTGGTCGGTTACGAGGATGGAAAACACTCGGGCGGAACGTGGAGACAATGCGCGTCCGGCCGAGTTGCGCCGATAACTTTCGGCCGAAATGCGAAGATCTCGAACCCCCGCCCACCCCCGAAACGGAGACCGCGATTGTTGCGGTTTATTTTATGGGGGCGGCTGTTAATGGACCACTGCCTCGGGAATTCGACGCGCGTTCAGACCGCGAAAGGGATCACCGTTATTTTTATGCCGGCCCGATCTACAGTTTACGGAGCACGCTTGTCTCTTCTTCACGTTTATTTAGCGGCCGACGCGGCGCGTACATTTCAGCGACGCTGCGACAGCGCTGGGGAAATAAAAATACCGAATACATAGTGAATGATATAGGGTGAGTCGCCCTAATACGGGATACGTATTTAATACGAAATACCGCGGTATTAAACGATCCTGACATCTCCATTTACGACTGTTACGATCACGTTTGTTATTTACTTGGAATTAATAAGCAGATGCCGAAGTTATGAGGAAGCACGTGTTCGCAGAAGAATATTGAAGTACATATCCACCGTTCGGGTGTTTGAGTAGGATCCTTTAAACTGATATCATACGTACAACAAGTTATTAGTTTTTAAAGAAAGATAATTATCTGTCGCGTTACTTACCTGCCCTTTTGTGAAGAGAAATCTCGATGTAACACGCTATTCGATATTAGGCGAATACTGCGTTTCATGTTACCATCAACTGAATATGGGGAATGGGAACCTCGGTAAGAGTAATTAATATCGTCCAAACCGTCGTTATATCTTAAATTTATCTGTTACCTATCCAAAGAGCGCACAATTTCCTGCGAAACTATAATATTGAAGTTCGTATGAAAGCATCGTGGACAGGTAAAATACGTGCATATTAGGGCGACTCACTCTACAATAAAAACACGATCTGCGAGGATATTGTGCAACATTTTCTACCCGAGCGTACTGTTTTCAGGGCGTACCATTTGTATCGTATACGGAAGGGAGAAAGGTTTACGAGGTGAGGTGTATCGAATAATAGACGGATCAGGCGCGTCGATGATTTGGACGCTCGCGTCAGGCTTATTCTCAGAATGGAAGATCTGATAATGTACGACAGTGGACCGTATCGTGTGTTGGCCACTCTAATGCTAGGGTTTCAGCGGTTCAGTTTTCGGCTTATCGTAGCAGCATCTTGGAAAGCCTATAAAATTGAATTTCAGCGGAGTTGACGTAAATCGGTTTGTCGTTTCCACGGAGGAGTGAAGAATGGTCGAAGCAGCTCCACGCACGTTTGCCCCTTCTATTTCTATAAACTATCCCAGACGGCCAGTTATGCAATGTTCCGGGGTATCCTTAAATCTCTGTCGAATAATCGCGAAGAAACGATTCGGCAAACTTCTCGCGAGTATCGCGAGTTCTCTAACCTAACCTAACCTAACCTAAACTATCCCAGAGGGCCAGTTATGCAATGTTCCGCAGTACCTTAGTTCTCTGTCGAATAATCGCGAAGAAACGATTCGGAAAACTTCTCGCGAGTATCGCGAGTTCTCTAACCTAACCTAACCTAACCTAAACTATCCCAGAGGACCAGTTATGCAATGTTCCGGGGTACCTTAATTCTCTGTCGAATAATCGCGAAGAAACGATTCGGAAAACTTCTCGCGGGTATCGCGAGTTCTATGGACCACCATCGAGTTCGCCAGCGATGGGGCACGCGAACCCATACACACGCGACGGCCGTGTCCCCGACACGGCGCAACACTTTCCGAAGGCAGGTAATGCTAATTCAATGGAAGTTATCGCTCGGCAGACGTAATAATGTAATTCTCCTCTCGTTTGCGTACGGCCAGAAACGGTGGCGGTTGTTCCAGCCTCGCACAATGAGCCCATTGTGAGGGGTAGGAGCCCTCAATGGACCAACGGGAGCGCTGCTCCCGGTTAGCAAATAATTCAACACCAAATTGGAAACGCCGTTCAACGGTGACGAGCTTTCGTTCGTCCGCTCGAGAACGCCCTTCTTTTTCCAGATATTTTGGCAATCGGCGAAGAATGGCCACCCCACTGCGCGAGCAAATTCCAGTCGGAAGGCGAGAGCTCGACCTTCTCTCGCAGTAGCCAAGAAGACTGTCGCCCCTCGGCGGGTCGCATTTTACGTTGGGAAAGATGACTGAATCTTCTTGGACAGTTTTGACAAGCGGCGTTGAATTGACAACGGATTTTGTAAAGAAAAAGATAACAATGGCTGTAAAGATGTGATTTGGAAAGCAATGAAAGTGAGGATGCCCACTGCTTGGGGGGTGAAAATGAAAGGTTGATGAGGTGAAAGAAAGGAAGATACAATTACACCTTTTTTGGGATCGATTCGGGTACAGATACGTTTCTGGCAACTAGTTTAATCATCAAAGTATTTTGCAAACATTCAATATTCCATAAGATCTGCTAGTATTAAACGTTCATTCACGGTGATGTCGATGTCGAAATTATTTTACATCAGCCCTGTGAATTTTTCTTACGTCGATGTTGAAGAAAGGTGACACGTCCGGATCTCAAATACATTTTTACCTAGCTGCACCTGCCCATAAATTTCGAGTTGGACGTTGCAAAAAGAAAAAACTTCCAATACAGTTTTTCTTTTTTGAAAAGTAAACAGATGTAACGAATTAATTGGTCCCGGCCGCGAAGTGTGAAGGGATGATCATTTTTCAAATCGCCCGAGTATCCCCCCATTTCTTTCATTCCTCAGCGCTTGCAAGCGTCTAGCCTGCCGCGAGCAGCTCCGCCTACCGCGCGAAAAATCGTAGGAAAAACTGGCCTGAAAAGCTCCACGGTCTTACGTGCGCGGTGGAACGAAATAGCGTGAAGCCCGGATTATCTGCACCCTCGTCAAAACGTCTCGTGTAGCCTTCAAGATTCGTCCTGATAAGAATTTCCATGCCACGATAAGCATCTCGTTAATCCGAGCTTTACACCTCTAAAGAGGCAGCGAGCCACGGAACGGAGACAAAGAAACGACGCGGCCCTTCTAATTGAATTCCGCCCAGGTGAAAATGGGTTCCTAAAAACGTGTAGCATTACCAGGTTAATCATGATTTTACTATCGACATTCCTACCGATTTACTGAACCGATAAAAGAATTATTCTCGCTTTGTCTTCGATCTTTATATCGTACGAAAGGTACGTAGAAAGAAGGTATTTAAATGACAAGTTATTGAACATAGAAAAGCGAGGCTTTCTAAAATAAAAAAGGAATGCGATCAAAATGTAAGTTCTCGATTTGTCTTTTCAAATGAATTTAACTCAACTTTGAAATGAATTCTTAAAACGCTTAAAAGGGAGACAGCATCATAGCACAGGCAGTGAGAAATATTTTCTCATAACTAAAAGCCTCAAAGAACAAAAGTAGCTATGTATATTGAATAACTTCGAAAAACAATAATTTCTACATAATCGTCTCGCTTTTGCCTGTTGCTTCGTGTATCGTAAATAACGGCTTCAAAGCTACTCCGTTCACGGATAAATGCGCGTACACGAGCCATTGTGGGGGGGCTTCATGCAAAAGCATGAATAACAGTATACATTTTCGTGTCCTCGCTTCTTAACTTTATTTCATCCACTCTCGGCGAGACGCAAACGTGCCCAGGCTACCTTGAGGGAAAACGCTGCAAATCGTCCAGGCTGGATTTACGATTTCGACTCGGGCTAACCACGGGGATGTATCACGGTGCGCGCCCTTGGTCGCCTTCTCTGCTCTGACCGTATCGCTTTTCGTCATGGCCCGCGGTGTATCTGCGGACCACCGGCGTCGTTGCAATTAGTAAGTCGGATATATCCTTCCCTCCTTGTCCACTCGCTCTCATTCTCGCTCTTACTTTCTGTCCTCCTCTGCGAAACGCGTTCTATTCCTCTGCTTCTCCCTTTCGTACCTGTTCGCCTTGTCCCCTGTTTCATCCTCCAGCTCCTTCGTTCCCTTCGACGCGTGTCGGCGAACCAATTTGCCGATAGACCTCGGGGTTGCTAATTGATTTTCGCTGGCTTCAGGGTTTCTTCTCTTTTCTTCTCGCGTTATTGCATTATTTATGCAGAATCTTTTCCCCCCACGTTGGATAGCGCAGATGTATTTTCACCATTCCTTTTCCCTACTATCCATTCCAGGATTCCGCGTTTATCCAGGGATATCTGAGTACGCGATTCAGTTCGTGTACTAAAAGCTCCGTGACGCGGCAAATTAAATAGAACTATCCGCGCGTAACATCGCGAGCAGATCACCGGAGCAGCAGGCAAGAGAAGCAAGATACGGTAAAATGCATGATACGCAGGTAAACTAGCGTTTATTACGAAAATCTGTTCGTTAGTCCGTGGGATAATCTTTCTTACAATTAACTCTCAATTATTGAGATACTCGTAATTGGAGGCGTTTTAACGCTTCCCTTCTTGGTCTCGCATACACGTTCACTTTCATGCGTACATTTATTAGCTTGCGAGCAATTCTTTTCTCGTTACGTTTTATCAGTACATAGTAGAAAATCAACGCCGCACAGAATGCTTTAAAAAAAAAAACGTGCAAAAAAGAAAGAGAAGTCGAAAAGAACCCTGGCCAATTCCACCAAGCATCGCTGAAATAACTTTCGCCTCCAATTTTCAACGACACCGTAACCATTCGATTAACGCGTGACTTACGCTTCGTATAACCGTCCGAATAATTACCAATCACTAACCGTTCACCGGTATCGGACACCGCCAGAGAGATCGTATCTCGTAACAGGCACGTAGCAAAGGGGAGAGGACGGCACAAAGAATCCGCCGAGTCAACGAAGATAATGACAATTCCTCGTCCGGAACGGAATTCGTAGAGGGTCGCCCTGGTGAACACCGGAAGTCGATGACCCCGGCGCACCGTTTCGGCGCCGCCAAGGCAGCCGACCGAAATGGATGTGTATCGTGGGATTTATTCATTGACGAGGAGCCAGGGGACCGGTAGCTGTTTTAGATACAGATAGCCGCGGGTTACGATCTCCTCCCTCGATTCGCTCGCTCCTGGGCGGCGCCGCGGCCTTTTGCCTGCGACGAAGAGTAACGATTCGCCTCGTTACAATGGTAAAGCACGATCCTCGCCGTTCAGCGTGTGCCGCTCCGTCGATCCTCGGCATTTAGTCATCCCTGCATCGTGCTTAACGACGTCGTCCGACAGCGCCAGGAGATAGAGCACGATAGGGGAGAACAGCGATTCGGAGGGCACGCGGTATTAAAGTATATTTCATCCCGTTTTTCTAAATACAATAAGGGCTATAATCGTTTAGCGATTTCACCAAACGACCGTGCACGGGTACAACTGTAATTGTCCATTATATCCTGTAATCGTACGATATAAAGTGGTGATAAACGCGAGGGGAGATGGGAACTTGAAATCCTATTACGCGCGGGATGGCATTATTACAAATAATATGCGTTACTTTTACGCGCCCATAAAGAGCCTGACAATTTTATTCGCGACAGTTATTGATACTTTCTCGGGAGGACGCACCGTTACGCGTTCTACCCACTCGCTATGCTCGATATAAATACGGAATGCACGCTCGGTACGGTCGGGCGACTTAACAGGTCCGACGCGTAATCATCGATCACTCCGGATTAAGACGTTCGATCGTTAAGTCTCCCCTCGTTTTCCGTGGAAACAAATGCGTCGTTATCAATAAACGGATCAAGAGCGTCGAATAAATTGCCACCGTCCGCGCGAAATTTAGCGGGCCATTCGAACGGGATAACGACCAAAGGGGATGGTGGTAAATAGTATCGCCGATAGCCAGGCCGCGGTGTACCTACGGCGGACCTTATTTTCGATGGTATCAAGAAAATAGAAACAAACGGACGCGGATGGACGGGCGGACGTGTACGCTGCATTCCGTGTTTATTATTTTGCCGGTGGGTGGTCCGGAGAAGTCCAGAGCCGTCTTGGTGGCCGATAGCATCTCCCGGTGTCTCTCGTGTGCACGCACCGTTGAACGCGGCCGACGCAGCGAACGAACCGGAGTCGTCTTGCGTAAGGGAAGTAGTCGACTTCTCTTCCCTCCCCCCACGACCGTTCTCCGTTCCAGCTTCAGGCCCGTTTATGCTGTCCGTTCCGACGCGGACCGGCACCGACAAGCTTCGCTCCTGGGGCACTTTAGGCGTTTCGGCGCGGAGCGAGTCCCGCGGGAACCGCTTCGATCAGTTTTGTCCAACGATTCTATTATGAGTTTTGCATCGTGTCGGTCTCTTTCTCTACCCAAATGAAATCTCTCTGCCCTTCTACTCGGCGTGATTTTTAAGTTCACTAATGAAGAGAGGCGTAGTGGAGATAAGAGGGTTGGATAAAGTGGCGAAAGAAGTCTTCTTTTAATGCGGCTCTTAATATTAGTCGGAACGTTAGTGGAACCGTGAGTGTAATATACAAGTCATACAGATAATCCGCACGATGATTCTACATGTCCCTCTGCTAATTAGCCGTTATGTTCGCGGCGTGTTCCAATACTTTTCAATCGGGAAGCAGATGTTGCTTGTATAAAAGTTATAACACAAACCAATCAGTGTAATTGAAATTTTCGCGATTAGTAATGGAAAGTACGTGTGCTTGATCTTTGAATATCCACTTTGTACGATCAAAAATTTGTTGCACAAGTATATAAAAATAAGAAACATACGTCACACGAAATATGTACAATTATTTACAAAATAATCTTGTAAATTTCATAACATGAAGTCTCAGAAGTTCTACGCAAAACTTTGGAATGCCTTAAAACTAGAGTAGGAGAGAGCGGGGGTAAGTTTCGACGGTTGTATTTGACGAATCAAAAGTGGTAACGTTACGTTTGCAATAGGTATAAAGTAAGTAGGTATAATACAGTTAACAATGAATTAATCAACAGCGAAGAGAATAGCTGCATTATCTCTCATTTTTTCTGTTTTCTAAGAATCAGAACATTTAGGCTTCCTCTACTCCAATGATGGAAAATCCTTTTTGCTCCATTATTTCGAACGCTCGTAGACAAGAGTGCACTCGAGAGCAAGCCTGCGGCTATGCAACCCGCGGTACAGCGGTGTGTATTGTGGAAAATAGATATCCGCACCGGGACTGGGAATGTCAGTCCGTGATGCGGCAGTCGCGGGCTCCGTTTCAGGCTAGCTAAGCGGCTATCTCGCTCCCGCACTCATTAAGCCGATGCAGCGTCGGCAAACATCAAAGCTCCTCCACAGAGGACCGCTTAATACTGGGTGGCGAGTTAAGAGTGTCGTAAAAATTATTAACGGTCCCTACGCACGCTGCGTCTTATCGTCGGATCGACAATTATAGTGGGGTGCATTCGTAGAAGCCGTCACCACAATATGCAACGACATTTCCTCCCCGCGTTCGTTCCGCTTCAGAGTCCTTAATTCGTATTCAGACCTGTTGCATCTGTGAAATCGCAACCCTCTTAGCGAACGGGCGGCGATCTATCGTTCTGGCGAAAATCTAATAACTGATTTAATGGCTCGCAAGGTTCCTTTATAAATTCCCGATAACCGACGCGGCAATTTCGCAACGCAAGAAGAACTGGCCGGACCACCCGTTTTATTTCTACGGGCACCGGCCGCTTGTATCGTGCTCGGATATTATGTTACGCAAACAACAAACGTCGGTGCTCCTTTGTACCGATTCGCTTACGCGACATAAACCAGTACCGCTTCCTATTTGCAGCGGCCAATTATATTTTTATAACTCCATGCATCGCTCTAAAAAACGTACTTTCTAAACCGTCAACATTCCACCTTTTCTGGCTACCTTTCCGTTTATCCCGCTCTGCATCGCGTTCCCCTTTTTCGAAGGTTCAAGAGGACAATGTAAGGGACCAGAAGGTCTTCGATGAGAGCGAAATAAAGAAAAAAAAAAAGCAGCATCACCCAGCCGCGACGGAATCGAAAATTGTCTCGTATTCGGTGGAACAGGGTGTCGGACTCGGTATCGCAGTGGGTGGTCACGTATTTATACATTACCTCTTTCGATCTGCCAGTTTCTCTCGCTCTCTCCTTCCCCTTATTTAATTTCCTCCGCTCGCTGTCCATCTTTTTCGCTTTCGTACAGGCAACTCTCTATCTTTCCTTTCGCGCCGGCCCCTCGCCGTACACGTGCGCACACACGAATCTCGGGTTGTGTACGCGGAATACGCGATGAATGTCCAGTGTGCGTGCACACGCGCTATCCCGCGCGCAGAGGAACGGTGTACGGCGCCTAATGAAGTCGCATCGTTATGCAGATATTATGAAGACAGGTTAATAAGTTAATCGCCCTGCGTAACGCTCTTCCTCGTGGCTTAATGAACGCATTTAGAACGGCTGCAACCCTTTCTCTTCCGCGCGCGGAATATCGGTGTTACGATGTCGTGCGAATACGTGCTTTGGCTTGCTGTTAATTAGGATTATTTCATGACCCGTATCATAAGGAAATTGTTAAAAAGACCGCACGCTATTCAAGAGAAACATTTGACCCGATTGCACGCGCAACGGGTAATAATGACAGGATAGAATGCGGTCGAACCTTATAGTTGCAGCCGCCAATCATCTGGGAACCGGTGGCAGGGGAGATAATCAATTATGCAGATTTGCTGCAGCAGCATTGGGGGGGCGAGACATTGACCGGTTGGAGTAGCAATTGTCGTATTTCCGATTCCGATTAACGTTGCTAGCAAACGATCTCGATGTGGCAAGGGCCCCCATAAAAGTGTCGTGCTTACGTTTAGTAGATCAGCGGGGCTCTCTTTCGCTCGTCCCCAACTTTCCGCCGCGCGCCCATCGCGACCACTGTGCTCCGCGGGTCGTCCGGGCCTTCCTTACTAACGCAGAACGAAACTCTGTAGGACGGTGTGGACGCAATGACGAGGAGAGAGGTAGCGAAATAGATGCCGGGAAAGAGAGAAGATGCTGCGTGGTGATCTGCGAACGATGCTGTATGTGTGCCTCGTGCGTTTCATATGGCCGCTCGCATGTGTGGGTAATGTTTTTGCTCGAGGGGAAATGGTACCGCGTGTGTGGTCCAGCGTGCCACCCCCCCCGTGCCCCTCGTGATGGCACATCGGCGTATCCTAGCAACGTAGAACGCCAAGCCGACTCGGCCAATCACGAGTGTGCTCCGATCACCTCGGACTAACTCGGCTTCTCTCGGCTTCGACGTCACCGGTGCTTGCAGAGACGTACCATTCTCCCGCGAAATTCGGGGTATAAAGTAAGTTTATTTCGAAGAGAATTGTTTTTTCATTATTTAATCATTTCCTTCTTTTCAAACTGCCTTTGCATTCTCCATTTATATCCACATAAATTTAAGAGGCATCGATATGTTTAATATACTAGTAATAAGAATTACTGTATGATTATTATCCCAATATTAAGCTGAAAATGAATTTTCAAGTTTCTGTTCTCTTTAAAAATCGCATTAACCACATAGTTACATAGAGATATTAAGTATGGTTGTTTTTATGGTTACATTGAATTTATATATTATTGTAACGTACAACTACTGATCATTTGTTTAAGTTGTGCTGAGTCTTGAATAGAGTGCACTTTATTTTTTTCAACCGGTATTATTAAAAGGCAGAGAGTTAGAAGTCCCCAGGAATAAAGGGGGCACAGTCGATCGCGGGATTACAGCCCTGAATGTTTGTGCAGCTCCGATCTCGGAGAGTAGCGCCGCCGTAGAGGTGGGGGGGCCGTCAACTATGGCCGGCGCAGACGCAGGCCACGAAAGAAATGTGGCACCGCATTTCGCTTAGTACGGACTTAGACTGCTCTAAGCGGCAGTCGTGCACGCCGGTGTCCGATCGCGACGACAACGACGTCGTACGTTTCAGAACGCGTGACAGAGAGGTTAGCAGACTTTAACGAGAGTTTCCAGCTGCCCTTCCTGCTGGACCGTGGAGCATCTTCTGACGTCGCCTACGCCTTCTTGCGCAAACCGGACGCTCGTCACTGCCGCGCCAATACGAATTCGATGTTTGTGACGAATTTCGCTGAGCGTAGTGAAAATACTCGAGCGACATTCAACCGTGACAAGTGTACAAAAATCGTGACAGTGACACCCGAAGTGTGCACGGCTATGCGCCACGCCAGTATCGCGCCGATTGATAGACACAGTGAATTCGATCACCGTTAACAGTGGATTACAGTTGTTTCTCGGCTTCAACGCAGAAGCTAAACGCACGTGTGCACGAGGTAACTGTTTCCCGCGAAAGAAACACACACGAGATCGGCGACGTTTCTGCGTTCGCGGCCGTCGCGTGATATTTCAAAACAAGCAAACTCGCGTGTGCGCCCTCGTGCTTGTCCCGCGCCGGCGATATTTGTGAATCCCGCGAGAGGGAGATACATTAAGAGAGAGGGAGCACGAGGCTCGTCCGAGACGAAAAAGCGAACGAGAGGGACAGAAGGATAGACGGGGAGCGTGACAGGAAGAGAAAGAGACGGATCGGCGAAGGAGGGAGCCAGTGACTGTGACAAACAGTGACGGTAGATCATAGTGGGGGTAAGGGTTCTGGCCCACGATTCTGGCATCACTGAGCCAGTCACGTATTTATTCTTCCACGGTGGTACGAAGCTAACCTAAAAACCGACTCTCGCTCCGTTTCGTGCGTGTACCATCGATGGGCACGAGACAGCCGCGCGTGCGCAGGAGAACGTCGTGTGTGCATCGTGCGCGAATTTCGATTATACCGTGCTTGCTGCTCGTCGTCGCTCGCGCGTACACGCCGTGAATGAATGAATTGCGTGTGGTAAACATAACAAGACCGACCGAACGTGTGCTGTGACTAGTGTTTCCTTTTTATTCCCCCGAGAAGTTCGTGCGAAGGGATAGTGTATCTGAGTGAAAACCGTTTTATTCCTGTCTTTTTCTCGTGCTCGTGTTCTCGTTCGTGGTTCATTTCTAACGCCCGGTGCAATCGAGAGGTTCGAAGAAGCGACGAGAAGTCGAGCGGAGAGAAGCGTCGCATTGGAGGGGAGCAACATTAAAAATAATCATACTGCGAATTGCGTCGGGGCGAATGTATGACGGATCATGGTTTCTGCGTCCGGCCCCACAGGGATCCTAGCGGGACGCCCTTCTGGTTCTCATTGCCTACAGGGTTCGTCGCAGAATGGAAGTGCCACGAAAGTTCACGGCGAGAAAAGCATCAAAAGTGTCGAGAACGCGAAACAACGACACGCGTCGGACCTTTACATCAGGCCGAGCTGGACCGATGCAGCGATAGCGTTGGATCAACTCGAGAAGGTGAGTTTCCTTCGTCAATATTTGTTTCAATTAAATTGATCGTAATTATTGCCTCACAGTAATGTCCTTTGAAGCCATATCATAAAAATGGGGAAAATATTTCTCTCCGCCATCTGCATAAAAATGTAGCTCTCAATTTAGATAACTAAATATTACGGATGCGCGTGTACCCGTGCATTAAACATAGATTGTAACAGGAAAAATACTTAATTGGTTAACTCTGTAATCAATTTTCATATTCGATCTCTTGTACTCCGTACCTGCATCGTTGCTTTTGCAACGTACAGTATCTTAACGGCAATATATCAATAATCGTAATTAATGGTCCCCATTGAGATATTTACGGGATAGACGCGTGTAAGTTATCGGTTAATCCGCGATTCGCATTAAAAAGACGAAATAAGTCTCATGCGCGAGTCGTTGCTTAGGTTGAAGCATTCGAGTTGAACATGCTTTTCCTATCGTCAGCCATCTAATCGATGAAACGCACGTTCTCCGCGGGTCGCACCAGCATCCCTGTCTCCAGGGAGACCAGTTACACTAACTAGATTTAGATAATAGCTGGATCACACGCTACTTCGTGACCACCTCTTTTGACCGTCCCCTTTGACGAGATAACAGCGTAAATTCGATGCAAATTTGATCGCTTGTGCAGCTGCGATAGCTGTAATAGACGAAAGGGGAAGTGCACCGAGTGCCTACAATGAATATGTACCTCAATGCTACTTTCAATGTTTTTTTTTCTTTCCAACGATAGTAGAGGTGCTCTTACCATCGCTCAGAATCGTTAGTAAAGGTGGAACACGCATTTTTGCGTGAAATTGCTGAATGCATCTGGATATGAAGGCTGGAGCAAAATTTCTATCGTAAATTTTTATTTAGCCGCTTATCTAGTAATCCTAGTCCCTTCAGAGCTATTTTTCATTTGGAGAACGAATACCTTGTCTACGCTGCACCACGAAAGTTCTAATGCGAGACCGTTTTGCAGTCCCTCTTTCCACTCGTTTACCTTCAGCTTCGACATGTAAGAGAATGATTAAAAATAGGTTCTATCTTCCAAAATTTATCATGTTATTTGGGAGGTTATCTCGAAAGTAACGCGTCTTAATGCCTTGTTCGTTTTCGTATACACGTTCGAGACGAAGGAGAAATACATAGCTTCTTGGCGGTGTTATCGTCGAAAGACGGGGGGCGGTCCGGAAGGGACGGGTTATCTTGGACAATGTTGCATAGTGCAGCAAGGTATCGTTGCACGCTTCTAGAGCGGTGCATACCCCTTCCACGAACGGCTCTCTAAATTCTCCAGCGGCTAGCTGTAAACTTTCACACGCGCGGGTGGTCCCGGAGACGTGTTTTCGAAGGTGAGATCCAGACGGAGGAGTACGAGGAAAAACGGAAGGAGAAGATTGCGATGTGCGTAGGATCGACTTCCTCCCGAAGGTATATACGCGCGCGCACCCCCCTTGTTTTCCCCGGCACGGATCTGCTTCCCTTGACAAAAAAAAAAAAGAAGAAAACCTTCCTCCTTCGAGGGCGACGAGGATCTCGAACGGTCTTGCGACACCGAGATCGTCCCTCGAGATCTTTCCATCTCGAATACCAGGCAGAATGTGCACGGCACGTGAACCGGGGGGCCCTATCGTCTTTCGAAGCAGGGTCCCCGAATATGGGGAGCCCTGCGCGCTTTCGACGCCACGGGCCTTTTCTTCGGCTTTTCTGAGAAGTCCGAAACCCACCCCTGGGGCAGCAGCCCGGACACCTTCTGTCGTTCGCCCCATCTTAAAACTCACCGTCTCATTTCCCGTTCCCTGGGGCTTTTGTTTTATCTTTCCCTGCCGCGGGCGTCCTGAATGTTTCTAGCTGAAAGACGTAGAAATGTTACTGTTATGCGTATTGACGAAGAATGCGGGCTGGAATGGGCAATTTATTGGAATAATGGTAATAAGTTTGAAGAAACGTGTATTTGAAAGTGTCTTAGAATATTTTCGAATCGATTAAACGGTTCGAGTCGGAGGAAAATTCATTTTCCAGCCAGAGTTCTTTTATTTCTTTATTATAGAGAGTCGATGATTAAAATACAAGTTATCCTTGATAAGAAGATTCTCGGTAGTTAAATTCTTATCGAGACCGTAGTTTATAATATTGCTTTGCTTAACTTAAGATGCATCTAATTTATCGCTCGTGCAAGCTGGAGTAACATTCTTTCGGCACTCAATTCTAGGAACACCCGAGCTATAGATACATATTTACACGAGCATTCATTCTGCGTAGTGCCGTTTGCAATGTACACGTTTGAACATCGCAAATAAAATGCACCGCCTCTGTCGTGCGAGACTAAAATGAAATATTTAGCGTTGTGGTGCACGAGTAATCAACATACTTTCTTCAGGTCCAACTATTTACGACGATAGTCATTTGAAATTACATCGCGTATCGCTGAAAGACTAATTTCTATGCAGGTGAATAAGAAGCGACCTCTCCCGCTTCCACCCTTTTCATTCGGAGAACGAGTTTCACCGAATCGCCAGGGTGGACGGTGAGATTATACGTATGTATGGGACTACTGTAAAGTATGAAACGCCTCTTCCGTTTCCACGTTTCTTCCAGCGATTCCATTAACAATTTCTTCTGCCATCCTTTGAGAACCAGTTTCATCGGTAGCCCCCACAGATTTCCGACGATCCGAAAAACCAATTTCGCGTGGGTATTCTTCTCTATCGTTCATCCTTTCTGTTTGGTCAATCTTTTTAAGACACGAGCCTTTTTGTGGCAATTCCCTGATTCCCGATTAGTGAAAAGGAATGAAAGTTAATTACAGTGGTCCATCAAGATGTAACAAATATGGAAAACAGTAGATTTTTTTTTTTTAATACATATGGTATCATGGAAATTAATTACAAAAGATTTTCCTCCATTAAATAGATAGACAGAATCTTTTAACCAAATAAACAATTAACAATTTTAATTAGATTATCGTAGACCACTCGTTTGAAAATTCCATTCATCGTTCTTGTTTAATAGTACTCGACAGACTTGCCACGGTATTTCCACTCTAAATATGTATGAACAATATGTATCAACAACCGTTATACTATGATAGTAATTGAATGATACTTGTGTGCACCAGCACATAGTCCTCGTACAGTATAATACTTATCAAGCATTACTCGCCCAACACTGATGGAGTAAGATGTTCCATTGAAACCTTCCTGTACACTCATTAATTACCCCCGAAAGAAACGGCAAACAGGTGAATAAAAAAGGGACAGGTGAAAGCTGTAAGTGTCCATCACCGACGATGCCTCTCGTTTAGCCGATCGTACGGCCGATACGTTCGATGCACGAACTCCTCGCCGGTCCAGTGAAACGATCCAGTATATCCGCGACGTGGATACCGTTCATGCGACCACCCAGTGAGACTAGTTTGAGCAAAACGTTCACGAGAAGTCTGACGCTCCGGTTCGCCTGGTTATTATAGGTGTATACGCATCTCCGGTCCTTCCACGAGGCTTCGGAGCAATTGAAAGTAATGTGCTCGTTTTACTATAATCGATGCAAATTTTTCTCAAGAACTATGCTACCAACGTTGGTTCATACTGTTCATTAAGGGCGCGCGCTAATTTAACCCTTTTCGCGTAAGGGGCTTTGTCAAGGTTTTAGAATGTAAATGAGTAAATTAATTCCACGGTTCGTTATTATGAAATAACTCGTAGAATGTGAAACGTTTCATTGTTTAATTACCTATCGTTCGGGAATATTACAATATGATTAAGATTTAGCTCGAAATGCGACGAACTCTTCTTTAAAATCAAGCTTCATTAAGTGAAATTAAATTAAGAAAAATGAATTCGACCATTAGGAAGATTTATCTCCTTCTCTTTCTGCAATTTTCTTTCAACGCTCGCATAGAACCTAATCAGATCTAATTTAGGTTCATTCAATTGTGCTAGCCTCTTTCTAGGGAATTAGGTTGGTCTTAAATAAAAATTCAATCAAGAGATCATTTTATTCCTCCTCCATTTCGCTATTGTAATTAGTGTTACAAGTTCGTCCATATGATTGCAATGAGGGGCAAGCAAAATGATGTATGCCACACCGCGACAGACAGACCGATGCCACTCAAGATCAGGGCGCGAATGAGGTGCAGCTGAATCGTACCCGAGCTCGCCGCTGTTTTATCGTTTACCCGGTTGCACGATTACGCATTCGGCGCGGGAGGTGGTGACCGACGTTATCGGGGTACGGGAGAAGAAAAGAGACACGTTCCTCGGGGTCGACGCTCCACTTTTCTCGTCGACCTGAAAAGGGAGAGCCGCTCGCCACGTTGTGCGCCCCACGTTCGTGCCGAATGAGTCAGTCAGTCACGGCCACTGCCCTTATGTCTCGGCTTCGTGTATCCTCGCACGTGTACGCGCGCCTCGCCAAAAGGACCACGGGGCATCCCTTGAAAACCTTTATTTTACTTCACCTTTTGTCGATGCAGTGAGGGGACGTTTCAAACTATTTCTATTCACGTGAATATCGTGGGTCTCTTAATTGTGCTCCATGATTTTGTCTAATAGAACGATGCTGGGAATATTTCAATTAAATTGCACCGAGTTTCTGAAAAAACAGTAGTCGGTGTTTTCGTGTAACGATCAGATACATGTTGTGATCAGTGGGATGTTAAAGTATACTCGAATTTGAATCTATGCGGATGAATACTTTCAAACACGTGGCCGTGCTTTTTAAAATATAATATCCTATACTTACTAGGTTTCAATTAGACGGGTACAAACATAATTTTCGCTTGCAGTACAATTAAGTCTCAAACATTATAAATCTTTACCTTCGCAGTAATCTTAATTAAGTAAACTCATGAAAAGATCGACGTGTTACCGTTTCTCACGGAAACATCTTACTTCCTTCGAGTGCTCCTGATTTTGCCTAGAGCCAGTAGTATAAGTCGAAAATTGGCGCGCCGTACTTATGCAACGATTACTGTACACGATCCCATCGTACGTGTACGTACACCTGTACACGTGGCGAACGCGCACATGCATTATCGTCAGACTCCACTTACTCCAATTTGTTTACCGTCCTCGAGGATGATTCAGTTACAAGCAACGGCCTCGACCTCCTGCGCACAATCGTTCTCTTATATCATATTTCCTATAAGCAACGCACGACTGTCATATAGTTTGCCGGTTTGAAAGTGCATTTTTTGTACATACCTCCCTTGGCGAGAGCGGAATTCTTGTCGCATAATACGCGGGGATAATTATTTGATACTGGTTGAAGGGGGCGCAGGGAAGAGGCCAGGGTTGGTCGAGCAAATTCTTAAATTTACATCGTTGATATTTAATTATAATTTAATTACGTTCGTTTTTAATTCAAGATAGTAATTTTTGTTGAAGGGGTTGTGTTGCCTTTGGTGTTCTCTTGCCACAGGAAAGAAGTCCCAAATAGCTTGTAATTTATATACAGAAAGGTTCATTTGTCTAAGAAATACATTTCAAGAATTCCATTCTCGTAATCGGTCCTTAATTAATTAAGAGGAACTGGAGTATGAAGAATAGAATTATCAGTACATGTATTGATACTTTGTTTGTGCACAAAAATTATGATTACAATTGCATCGAAAGCCGAAACTCATTAGATATCAAATCGATTTCCTGGAATTTGCCATCTTAAGCTCGCGAAAGAGCACCAAGAACTCTGAGCCCTCTGTTTCGCGAACTTGAGGAAGGGTTGTTGAACTCCGGCGGCTTTCCTCCGTTTCGAGTTTGCCAAAACCAGACAACGATATAAATCAGTGCGAAGCCGGGCGAGCTGAAAGATACCGAGCAGACGGAGCCGCGTACTATTTTATAATCGTGTCTTAATTTCTGGCAGCTGAAGATATCCCCTCTTCGAAAGGGGGGCTACACAATGCTGTACATTCACGCACGTTGCCTCGGTCCCGCCCGTTCCAGTGAGATTAAAGAGCGCCGACGCTACCCGCGAGGTTTTTACACTAATAATACCTACGAAAGAGGGCCTGGTAACCGTCCAGAGGGTGGACGCGACGCCCTACCGGAGGAGCGCTGTCTTCCCACGACGCGTCATGGCTTAGGGCTTAGAGTGTCCATTTGAGCGTGCAAGTAGCGCTAATTGCTCTCAAAGAGACGAATTTTCTAGAGTATACGATGTTACAATAGATACTAATTTTCCGCGGGTCTTTTTTCAAATTCTTCGATAAGTACACCATTTCTATACAGGATTAATTTGAAGAGAATTCGCCACGACGCCCCGACGGGTCGTGCTCCCACTTATGCATACAATTTTACAGGACGCGCTTCGCACCGTCGCATTCCCCTGAAAATCGTCCGCACAAAGCGGCCCGCCGCAGGTCAGACAAACAGTTCTCTGTCGGTTCTCGAAAGTTTACAGACAGACGGCCTTTGTGCCGCATTCGATACGCGACGATCCCTCGGCGGTCCTTTCATCCGTTCGGCTTCTCGTCAGGACCATTCGATCCGCGCCTCGTCAAAGGGATAAAGGGACCGGGAGCATTTTCGCGTGAAAAATCCGGTGAAACGGGGCAGCGTGGCTCGCAGGCGCACGGTCTCCCTAACACCGTTTCCAATGGCGCAAATCCGCCGTAAAGGTCGACAGAATAAGTCAGAGCGAAAACGGATGGGACCTCGGTCGGCACGGCCGGTGCTTTTCATCCCTGCTGAAGAAGGATAACACGCCCCTTGCTTGCGCGAAACCTCTTCAGCCTGTTGCTAGGGTCGGTACTTACCTGATTGATGCGCTCTAACTAGCGCTCAACCGTTGGTACGATCGACTTTTGCACGCATTCAGCTTCGGGAGCTAACAATTATGAACTTCGCAGCGTGGCAGGGGTAGCTCCGGCCTTTGAGAATCTAGTTTTATTACGATGCAGGAGGACACGGACCTGGTACGCGTGATTATGAAATTAATAATAATAGTGGCAAGTATGTGAAACGAAATTGATAGCGTATCTTTTTACGTTAACGACGATAGCACGGTATAAAAGTTTCTCTCGAACTAAGAATCACTCTTCCTGCTTATCGCAATTATACTCACCAGTAAATCCCCCTCGATCATCGCTAGATTACTCTCGCTCGATGCAATTCGTTGATCGATCGAGTGCATGCGCTTTTCCAATGCCAGTCACCGGCGCCAAAGAACCGAAAAAGTTCCACGTATCAGCATCGTTTCTTCTTATCTGCTCGCGCTTGGAAAGAGCAGGAAGCTCGTTACCGGAATTCTAGTCCTGGCTTTTCCTTTCGAACGGAGGCATTCTTCGGCTGGAATTCCTCAGCCGATTAGGGCGCCAGTCCATATCCAGTTTCTTGCACACACTTTCGAGCCGTACCTACCTACCGCAATAACCTATTCGTTCATCCTGCGAGCCCCCATGCCGTAGCCGCGAGCGCGCGCTACAAGCGAGCAAAAGAGCAGAAAGACCTCGTGTACGCGTCTACCTGTGCAACGCGCTGCTGCTGCTGCTTGCCTCTTCGTTCGGCCAGCTTTTTTGCCGCCACTTTTACCTTCGCGAGGAAATAACTCTGAAACGCTCCACGGGGATCTCGATCTGATGCACGCAACATCTAGACGAGGGAATAGTCATCGTCGGGGTTTCACCCACCCACGGAGGAGTAGTCCCATACCAAGCGGGAGCAGTATTATTAGAGGAGACACCCAGTTTGATTGCATTGCAATCGAGAGGGGACAGGATGCTCTTTGGAACTTGACGCCAAAGGTAATCATAGTTATTAATTGGAGAATCAAATGATCGAATCTGATAGGGAAGCATCTAGGCAGAACTGTTTGGCCATTCAATGAACCTTTTGAAGAGGAATCCGTAACGGGGTTCGCTCGTACTTTCGCGAACAGTACCCCGGCGAAGGTTGGGAAGGAAGAGCCGAGAAACGGGAAGAAGGGAGAGTGAAAGAATGGAGAAAAGGGAAGCGGAGACGCCACGAGTCGCTCTCGAGACGTCTATATAGGCTTGTACACGTATACTCGTGTGTAAGAGAGTAGGGGGGGGGGGGATCGGTACAGTGGAATTCCCCCCTTTTTCCCGTAAGTGGTCCCCGCGGGCCTTATGGGGTTTCACGTGGCGGGCAATATCTACATATTACAACCTCGTGGCGCTGGGACCACCGTCGTTGACATAAGATCCTGTTATGCTGTCTGCTATCTCCTCCGCGAACCTCGTGTCGCGTTGTAAGAAAAGCATTAAAAGCACGAATAACATAAATTCGTTAAACGTTTAACCCTCCCCCTACCCCCTCCCCTGTCTGCCCTCGTCGAATTTCCTTCTCCGTACACATGTACGCGGTCCTTTCGTATCGCCCCGGCACCATAAAGATTCTTTCAGGCTGTGTTTCGTTTCTGCCGAGTCGATGACAGTGATGCGGGCGTTTCTTGTTGCTTGTACCCGATCGTAATCGCTCGGTTTAATTCTTTGACAAGGATGAACGCGAAATAAGAATTCGATCGAGGACTGCTCGGGTGGATTGGTAGCATTCGAGAAATCCTCTTTTTTTTTTTTATTCGCCCGTTTCTGCGCGTACTCGGATCTCCGGGACGCGAGGATTTGTGGCAGTAAATACAATTGGAGAATAAAGTGGGGCAGATGGTAAATAAAAAAATGTTCTGCGTTACATTCTTCTATATCAACAGTATTCATTGAATTTGTATTAACTGTCATGGTAGACGTTAAGGTAATCGGAATAATCACCTTCCCAAACTTTTTCGTGAAGCTTCTGTTTTTCTTGTATCCGTTTAATGGAAAGTACATATACTGCATTGCCAATGTCATTCCCTTACATGCTTTTGTCTCAGTGCAAGTAGGACCGTATTAAGATGAATGTTACGTCGTGAATAAGATTGTTCTTTGTATGCAAAGAAAGCTAGTAAAAGACGAATACAGTACCGAGCAGATGCATATCAAGGATGACTTCGACAAAGTCCCTCAACCCTGCGAGCACGTACGTAGACATATAGGAGGCAAGGAAACAATTACTTACGTACATCTTCCCCTGATCATCGGCCGCACGAACAACGTCCTCATCAAAGGGTTAACGTCGTTCGTGCACGAATCACACTCGACGTCGTGCAAGTATCTACCGCTGTTATATGCGACGGTACTTTTATATCAGTTAATCGACTAAATGTCCGCTCCGGCGATTAGCCAATTCGAGACTCTGAAGAATAATCTGTGCTTAAGTTAACCAACAGTGTTTGCCTGAAGGCCTAACAGAAAAGAGCTGACCCACCCACCCGTTCTCCGATCCGTTGCGATCCGTTTCTCCAATGAAAGAAAGGAGCACAGACACACGGGGTATTACGAGAGAGGGAAACGAATCCCGCGGGGAACGTAAACACGCGGTCGTATCAGTCCACGGATGTTCCAGCGTAGACCTGCGCGGCCCAGGTTCCCCCGGGTACCATGTGGCCGACGAGGATTGTCCGCACGTCTAGAGTTACCCGGAGGAGTCTGGCTCGCCGCGAGGCCGCGGCACCAGGGTTTAATTGGCTGGAAAACCTTGCTATCCGATACTCGCCGCCCCGGCTACTGCCCCGAGATACGTAAGCGTGTGTAATCTGTATTTTCATCTGTCCTATCGCGCAACCCACCCCCGTTCGCGCACTTTATCCCCCTTCCTTCCTGTCCAACTTTCGTTTTACCTTATTCCCTCTAACTGTACTCGAAGGGAGGGCGGCACGGCGAGCAGACGAAGAAGAGAGAACAGCGGTCCGCTTCCTTTTCTCCCGCAAGCTGGATTCCCTTCTGATCCGTCCGTGCCTCCTCCTCTCTTCGTCCGTACCACCTCCCCGTCTTTCTTCCCCTGTCGGCCAGGAAAGATAGGTATTGTTGCGGGTGGTCCATGGCGCACATTGTCAGACCGGCCACCAGGTAGTGTGCAACGTTGCCGCTCGCAATGTTGCGAGCCTTTTGCTCTCCCTTCCATCCTCTTCCATTCTTTTCTATTCTTTTTTTCTTTCAATTTCTCGTTTCCTCCTTCCTCTTGTACTGTTCCGTATTGTCCCATTTATCGCCGGGATATCGGCCTCGTTCCCCGTTTATTCGAACTGTCGCGATTCCGCTTTGAACATTCTGGGAGCAGATATGTCTGAATTTGGGAAGCCTCCCTTTCGTGCGATTCAATCTGAAATCAATCATATGCTTTAAGAGGTGTTTCAGTCGTGTCTTTTCTATCTCCAAAGGGAAATTCGGATCCGATCGATCCGTCTGTTGCAGAATGTAACTTTAATAAATGTACCGCGTCGTAATTTCAATGATCTTTTAAAGACGTTTCTCACCCCTAAATTTTAAACAGTCGTATCCTTTCCCCGTCACTCGCTTTATTTGTTACCATCTCTGCTTACCCTTCTTCGTTAGCATCTCGTTCTGGCTCTGCGCTTTTACCTTCACCTTTCTCTTCTGCCGCTGCTTTGAAGGAAATGTTGCACACGTCCGTACGCACGGCCCCGCGGCAAGCTACTTATCATCGTCAAAGCCCACGCGGCCAATTTAAAGCGCTTCAGCTGCCGTTCCAGCCCCGCCGCCTTTTAACCGTTGAAATCTGTTCTTTCGCTTGAAAATCGTAGGCGGCATCGTCCGTGGAATCATCCGTGTCGGCTGGTGAAACCTGTTCCAATGAATTGGAAGCTTGAAAGTAGTCAAAGAGGACTGTTCTATAGCGGTCGCGGTGCAACGCTACCAGGAACCGCATCGGTTGGATGCACATTCGAAATTCTAACTATCCTTTGGCTCGTACGCGTATGAACAAAGTTCGAAGGTTTGCAGTAGATTGGACAATCATCGAGGACAATCGGAATGTTCAATCGGTTTATTCGAGATTCGGACGTGTTTACGCCACTCTTTTCGGAAATTAACAATTTGGACCGGCAATTATTAAACGATACAGCGATTTAAGTGATACGATAAATCCGGGGTTTCCACGAGCAACCGATGCAATTATTTTTACATACATTCCGTTTTAGTGAGTCCCTTGCTTTTCTACCATGACTCCGAGTTTTTCGCCCATAGTGCGAAAGAAAATTATAATAACGCATACTTGTATAAGACGTTGCATTATGATTTATCATTGATTGAACATCAGTTATCATTCAGCGATCCTGCTAATGGTATAAAATTGTGGATCACCGATTTTCCAGGGCAAAGCGGAAGGTCAAAGGTCCGCGGTGTGGATCAGGGCAAGGCTGCAGGATCAGCTGAGTCAGCTGGGCTACTTCCTTCAGAGGCACGCAGGCAAGGTCCTCTTTCTCGCTATCGTCGCTCTGGCTACGTTCTGCGTTGCCCTCAAGTCCGCTCAAGTTCACAGCAAGGTCGAACAGCTTTGGGTTCAAGGTGAGTGCACTTTCCAAAGTATGCATTTTTTTTTTTTGTTCAACGAAGAACGAAATCTTTCACTACGCATTGAAATGCTCAGTCTCATCGCCAGCTCGATTGGCTTTAAAAACGTTACACACTTCGACAATTGTCGCGCTCAGAATTGTTCTAATGTGGTCCGCGAAATTGTATAATATAATTCTTTGTTTTGGAACGCAATCGGCTTGCCAAGCTTTTCATTTTCTTCCTCGTGCAAATTGTGAGCTACTTGTGTGCAGCTTCACCTGTAGCACTGATTGGCTTTATTCTAGCGCTAAATAGAGGCAAATCCGCTCTTGAACGAATGTCCCTTTTAATCAACGCCGCAAGAACGTGATAGCTCTCGCTGCCTCAAACATTACCAAATGTCCCTGTCGTGAGTCGTACAAAACGAAAGCACGAGGAGAATTAAACAACGCGTTTGTCTCTTCACGGTGTTCTCCGTGTAACACGTAACAAGCTGACAGGAGAAACGCATTTTCCACAAATCGCGGCTGCGACAGAATGTACGACACCGCTTATGCGTTCCACGTGACAGGAACATTATTTTCTCTCCCTGTGGACGATACCGCCGCGCCACTCTGGACGCTATGAAAATTCGATTCCTCAGACGAAGGCTCTTCGTCATCTCTGCGGCGGGCGGACTGCGTTACGCTAAAGACGTTGACGTTCTATCTGCTCAGCCCTAATGGCTTATCACTCGTCGAAAGAAGAGGGGAATCGAATCGGCCGAACGGCGTTACAACGCGAAAGGGCCAAACGTTTTCGCGTGGAAAAAGAAATGTCAAAGCAGATACGTGGGTGGGACGAGACTGACGGAATGAAGTGACAAAAGAGGAATACTCCGTAGAGGAGTCGGCGAATCTCCGTTTTATCTCCGTGCTCGTGGCGCACATTAGTTTACTACTCGCTGGGTGGCCCCACTATATTTATCCCCGGGCCGGAACGCTAATTCGAACACCCTGTTGCTAACTTCGATTTCAAGCTTTGGCGCCGCTGAAATCAAACGGTCTCGAGCGACTCGATGAAAGCTCGCGTGGAAAAAGGCGCGAGGGAGAATTGTCAAATGGGATTCGGCTGATGATGAAATCTGAGAAGAAGAATTGGGGAGAGGGAGAGACACTCAGCTATGTTTCTGATGTAGATTTAATAATTTTTTTTTTTGTAACACGGGTTTTTAATGGTGCTACTATAATTGGCTTCAGTCTCCTCGTTAATTTAACCAATAATTTTGTGTTTGTAATTAGTGGAAGTACTGAAAATATGAACGGGATGAATAGGTACATATGTCAGTTCGGTGCAAGCCTTTATGAATATAGATATGGGGAAATTCTATAGAAATTCAGGCCGCTGTTAAACGCAAGCTATAAAAATTCGTTTCTGAACGATACGACTTAAGTTGCAGTGAGTTATACGAGATACTTGCCTCGAAGTACACATGCATAGCTTCTAGCCCCTCTCGCATCTCTTTTCATTTATGTCTGCGTCTATAAATATTTCTCCTTTAAAACGCGTACATCGCCTATAAATATTAATAGCCTCCTAAACTAACCCATCTCGCCAGGCCTATCGTAATCACGGCTTTCATCACCTCCGCATTAATTGTAGCAGAATGATAAATTATTCATGGACATAAATGATGGAACCGAGACGGTATTTCCAATATCTACGCGAAGATTAATATTGCATTAATGTCCCATTAAAAATTCTATTATGTCGTTACGTACGGACACTGTGTTACACCGTGCTACAAATCATTAACAGGAATTCATTACATTATATAACTTTCGTATATCTCAGTTTAGTAATCAAAACTTTTTACAGGATACGAAATTTTTCATAAATTCCCCAGAATAAAAAAAAAGAATGCAACGACAGACCTATTCCTTGTATCTCGTTCGCTTTAAAATTCATTGCACAGACAACCGGCGCTTGCAAAATCCTACCAAAACCGTCCCGCAACGTTTCTATATCTACTCAATTTTTCACACAAATTATTTTCCACAAGAAAAAATCATTTCTTCTGCAGTTTCTCCACCAATCGGCTCACAGTGGTTTTGGAACGATGAAAAGCGCTGTCAATGATCCGGGAGAAATATTGTCATCGCAAGTAGAGATGCTGCGGCATCCCGATGTCTCGCGTAACTGTACCAAAGATTCCTTCGTCTCGGTTCGCTTGGCACACTCTTGGCAACCATAAGGCGGCCATGATCGTCCCTCATCTAGGATCAAAGTTAAGGCCACACATGGGATTTCCTATGTGCCCGAGAAATGTTTCGTGAACGATAGATTACAGACATACGTATGAACCTTTTATGAGATTTTAATGAGCAAACGAGTTTGCCGAGCGTTCATTTACCCACGAACAGCGCTCGGGTTCGGCAAAGCGTGAATCCCGCGGACACCGTTCGCAAAATACGTACAACGCTGTACCCGGAGTGTTGCGGCAAAGATTTGCATTCGCGGGAATCGTTAAAACGCCGTCCGTCTGGCGCGAAACTTTTCGGTAACCGAGGGGGGCTAACGGGTGATGACTGATTTTTAAAGCGCTCGAATGAATCGCAACGCGCTCCCCCTTAATGCGTTTATGAACGTTTTAGAGGAAGGATTTACCGCCTGTTACGGTGAAAGTTTCTGAATAGCGTGAGATAATTCGCGTCAAACGTGCGTGCATGTCTCGCTGAAAGTCTTGCGGAAGTTTCTTTTACGGGCAATTTGGTTTCCATTTGGGATGTATTAAATGTGGATTTCTCAGTGGCCCGTGAAATTCTATATAGACGCTGATCGTAGTGAAAGAACGAGGAAGCTAGCATACGATAATTAATCATTTATTAAGAAGGACCTAAGAATGTAAGAAAATCACATTCTCCCCATTGGAACCAGTGTTCAACACGAATCGCACCCCGGAAGAGACTCTTTCAAGCCGCCAAAAACTTTCCTCGTACCGACATACAATACATAATTAATAATTTATGAAAAAGTATCCAAGGATATAATATTGTTCGAAGCAATCACCCGCACGAATCTCAACTCGGAAGAGATTCTTTCAAGCCACCGTAGGTTTCCCCTCGAACCATCACAGCGAACATTCCGAGCCGCGCACTCCCAGCTAATTAATAACACATCAGGGGTGAACGAACGATCCTCTTGATTGAAAAAGCGGCGAGACTTTTTGCAGCGGAGATCAGCGGCGCACGCGAACGCGAAAGGGGTTGTTGCATCGCCACGCGAGAGGCGCGGCGATAAAAGGGAGGGACACAAGGTTCCCGAGATGGTGATTCGAGATACGCCGCGTGCGCCACGCGGATCGGTACCGGATATCCGTGAGTTGACTGCGGTCGAGGCGGGATATGCGGGCGCAGTGTTTGTTACTCTCGCGTACGGGCTAGAGGGGTGAGCGAAGTGTGTTTGAAAAGAAGCTGCATCGAGCAGATAGGACCGGCGACAGACGGCGGAAAAGAATGGAGGTGTTTACGACTTTGCGCCGCGATTTGACGATACTCCGGGAAGGCCGTGGCGCGTAAATTTCGTCGGCGAAAGATCGATAAACGATGCTTTATGGTACCCTCGGTATTCCGTCTTTCTTTATGGCCGGAACATGCCCAGCGATCGCGCGCCGGTTTTATCGGCGACGCTAGATTCCTCGCGTGCCACTCGTTGTTTAATTATCTCTGCGGTTTATTCGCGGACGGTCCGAGAGTGATTTAAATCAGTGTGCAGCGGCTTGTACACGAGATTGCAAATAGAGGAGGAATCCCCGATGGATTCGATCATTCGATTCACGAATTTTTAATCTGATTACGCATCCTCCGAAAATTGTCTCAGCGTTTCTTTCGTTTCGCATAGGCAGAATCCAAGGCAAGACGAATAAGAAGCCCGCGGCGCGATGTTCGGCATGTCCAGACCAGAATAATAATTCACGTTTCGCCTTATTTCCCCGCAGCTACGATTCGGGAACGGGACCAATGCTCGTTGAGGGCAATTAAACTCGACCTCGAGGCGGAAGCGCATGCGAATGGAACGTTGCTATGCGACCGAGGCGCGGGTAATTCGTCGAGATTGCTCTCTGGGTCGCGGAAGTGCACGCAGCTGGCGCAGCTCTGCTTTGGCGAATCGAACGTCCGCTGCGTCCACCTAATTCAACCCTTCTTCACCTTCATTTCGGCGTACACGTCGGCGTGGTAGGTTCGCGAAACGGAGAAGCCCCGGAACCACGCGCCCACATCTCTTTCATTTCCTTTGCTGAACAGTCGCGTTACGCGCAAGGGAAGCTGTTTTGAATCTAGAGAGGAAAAGGTGGAGGATTGGAAGAGTAGCTCCTTCGTCTCACCTTTGTCAGGTCATGCGTTTGTATAGATCAGTGTAATTGTGCGAAGAGAGAGCTTCTCAGCAGTCAGTAGACACTTTGGGCGGCCGAGGAGATATGAAGAATCTTTGCGTAAACGTGACGAGATTATTTAGGGGTGGGTTCTATTCTCCGATGAAGTAGGAAAGGAGATTTCATGATTGTTTGGAGTCTGTGAAGTTTGAATCGGAACAGAGTAAGAATAATTCTAGAAATCAATTATTAAGTAACAGTTATTATCAAGTAACGATATATACAGTGTAATGTTCCAATTTTTACTCCAATATAAATACTTGAAGCTTCTCTTCCAGTAGTTTACAATTATTCAATTATCAGAATTATACCCAAATAGTCTGCACCGTTTCACGGTCGCCTTCGAGCGACAGCGCCACTACCAGATTATTCAACAATTTAATTAACATACAATTTCCAGAGACCCTCAGTAATGACTCGACTCTCTTTAAGTCCGCATAAAAGCCGCAGTAAACCGAGACGTACCGTTCTAAAGTTCCCAGTCATTAGTTCCATGGTACTACGCGCCCCCCCCCCTGCCGTCTTCCCTAAAATACCCCCTTGCAACACAGTCTTCTCTGCCTTCCACGGCCATGAAAAAAAAATGTCCTCGCTTCCCCATAATTACGGGACATTACGCGTAGTTCGTTCGGAAACGAGTTTCCCTCGTTAAGCGAGTAGGACAAAGCTCTGGTAGCAAGATAAATCGGTGTTCTGGCTAGAACTCGGAAGTGTCTAGGGCAGCGTCTTCCTGGAACGATCTGTACCGAGAGGGGCCCCCGGTCAGGCGCGCGTTTGCAAGGAGCCCGCGGCGGCGTCGGCGCGAGAAAGACAGACGGTAGGACGAAGGCACGACCGTGTTGCACGAGGGGGCCCCTGGCGGACTGCTTACATCTTCATTAGGCCCCCATGCCTCCCGAGTGCGACGGAGACGGCCCAGTCAACGGCGAGACGAGAGCCAGGCGGGGAACAAGAAAACGAGGATGAAGAAGGGGAGGAACGAAGAGGGCCCCGTGTGTGCACCAGGGGCCACGAGGAGAGAGCGAAAGGAAAAGGCCCCGTAAGGCCGCGCAACGGGGATAAGAAAGTCAGAAGACCGTCGTCCAAAGACCCACCGGGAATCTGTTGTTGTTGCACCGACGGACGGACGGACGGACGAACGGCCGCGTAAACAGAGGATCTCATCTTCTGTTTACCACGTGGAATGCGTGCCGTCGTGCTGCTATTCGGATTTACTTAAATACCTGCCCGCGGTTGCAAGAGGATTGAAGAACTTCGCGCCGAGGACCTGGCCAATGAGAGAGATTATTACTCATTAGTATGCGGAGTGAAGGTGCAAAAAGTTTAGCAGTTGCGAGGCTCATTACCTTAAAATCCGGCTTACTTTAATATCTAAGAATAGTTTCACGCATACAACATTTGGGGACTGTGGATACTTATTCAATTAAATGGTCCCATGCAGTAATAATGTTCCCTATCTAAAACTAATTATCCCACTCGAAAGAGAGTGAAGAAATGAAATTATAACACGACTTTGGAAATGAATCCGCGTGCGGGGCGGTTCCCTTGACAAACAGCAAGAGGAAACGCGTGTACTTTTATCAATGGAACACCCCCCCGTTCGCGCTATCGGTGGCAAGCGAATTTTCGGTGAAAAAAACCGGCGTGGCAGCAGAAAATGAGTACCACTGGGATTGGATGGGGCTCGGTTCCGGTGAATGGTCGCGGTGGGTGGCCCGGTGGGCTCTCTGTGTGCGCCAAGCCAACCCAGCCAGCCGAGCAGCGGTGGGCCTGCGTGCCTGAACGATTGAGCCAAGTCTCAGAGCTCCGCCGTGAGCCCCGGAGAGCTAAGCCTGCTTCGAAAGGCCCCCTTGCCCCTTCGTTTTCTGCTCTCGTCCTTCCTTCTTCTCCCTCGCCGGGCGCCCCCCTCGAAACCCCGTGAAGGAACAGTCGGGAAAGGGGCCACGAGGGTTTCAGCTAACGCCAAGTAGCCCCTTGGCCCAGCTTCATCCGGGCCCCGCGGGCCCTTTCTTTTTCCACCTTCACGCCGCGCCGCGTCCCACCCGCGATCCATCCGCAGCGGGCATCAAACCCGAAACTTTACCCGTACGACCTAGGATAACGAAGCCATCGCGAGGGGATGTCGTTTGCGAGCGTGATTGGGTGCATCGGTAGCCAGCGGGACTTTTACTCGCGGTTGTTTACTTCTGGCTTAACGTCGCGTCGCGTTGCTGTAAATCAGATTTTATTAACACCGACTGAATGGCCCTAAGATGGGTCTTAAAGTCAGGGAATACTTTCTAACCTCCCGGGTTTATTGAACGTCCAACTATCGTTAGTACTCGTTGTTACCTACTAATGACTGGTCGCATTGATATTCATAGGATCGTTGGCAAAGAAATCCAGTGGCCTTCGTTGATTAAGATAGCTACCGTGGTGTCTAAAATTGGAATGCGTTCAAAGCTCGAAATCTTCGGTGGTTTAAGGTTCAACCGGCGAACTAAAATTAGGGGCCACTGTGCACGAGAATCCGCTCCTTCCAAATAAGTCTTCCGAAGAATGTCTGGCGACTCTTTCGCCCCTCCGAAAGGCGCCGGCGGTGCACGCCACCCGGAAAAACCCAGCACGCCCTTCGGGAATGATCCTGGGAGCACGTGGTTCTGATATTTTCACACGCCGTAAAGCTGTTCACACGTGCGTCTCTACGGACGCTGACAGACGTTCAATCTTCTTAGTCCCCCGCCGGAGGAGGATCGGCTTCCAAAACGGAAGCGGCCACTTTCCGGAACTTGTTCATAAAGTGTCAAGGGAAACTGTTTCGTGGAACGTTTATTTAGCAACAGATGGTGGCCACTAAATGACGGCTGCCCGTAGGCGATGACGCTGCAATGATTCGTGTCGTGCGCAAACAATGACTGCAGACATTCAGTTATTTGAAACAATATAGCACTCCCCCTCGCACGGTTCTTCCCTTCCTTTTCGCGCTTTATGACTCACGCATCCTCGCGAACCCTCTATAGAATGTATGACCGCAAGTCCTACGGGCGAGCCAAGATTTCCAGGGAATCGTTGCAGAAGAAAAACAGGACGAAGCTAAACACCGCGTTCGTGTTCTAGCCCTGGGGAGTAGCATTTCCTGATGGGCAAAGGGCAGCATCACGTGCTCCTTTCGGCTAGTAATATCGCGGAGTCAACGTATATAACCAGTAATTGGACGGAACAGCCGTTTAAACAATTCGACGGCCGCGTCCTGCTTCGTTCAGCTTAACAACAGTCCTCTCGTTTGAAATTTAAGGAGCAGAACTTAAGGAGGCTGCCACCGCGGTCGCTTCTGCTCCTGTCCCGGCATTTAAGCACGAGAACCACGAAAAGGGGGTGGGAGTGATCTGTCCGTTTCTCCTTCTTCCTTTTTCCTACGCCGGCTCGGTCGTGGCTTTCGTTGTTTTCTGTTGCTTGCACGACCAAAGGGCCCGCTCGTTGCACCTGTTCTCTCCCTCATAGGTAGGAACGTACGTCCATGTTTCATCCGCCCTCGGAGGGGAGGAACACGCGCTACTCTCGTTCCTCCCTGTCCTCTCTCCGTCTTCCTGTCCGCTCTTCCCCCTTTTCACCGGTCCGCGCTTGTTGTTGATTCAAATTCACGGGCTGCTGCCGCTCGCGCACCCTCGTCCGGTGGCCAACTCTTTCCTCAGGGCAAGCATCGAATTATCGTTAAACGTCGAGTTTCTTCCTCCCCGAGGGAGGCACGACCGCCGTCGCATGTGGGGGAGCGTGTTTCGTTTCGCAGGAATCGGGTAATTACTTTGCGGTACGCGCGATTCGCAAGGTGCTCGTTAACACGCGAATCAGATAGAGAGAGAGGAGTATAACTGCCTTTGTACGATTTTCTGTAAAGGCAATCGTCACGCTTATTTATGATGTCTTCAAGCCGGCCTCCGCTGCCTGGAGGCTTTATAATGATAATAACCGCAACCAGGTATTGTTACGCCTAGGGAAGGCTGTGCCAATGGGACCTTTTACCTGGTATAGATGTCCCTTTCTTCGTACAAGGATGCCCGAACTTGGTTTACTTCTCTGCGGTTCGCTATCATAAATCGGTGCCTTTCTAATGTCGGGCCTTAAATATTTTCGGCTCTTGGATGGATGAATATTCAGGCATGATGGAGTGATATTTTTTAACCGCAGGCACGGTTTCCATGATAAAATTGTATTCCTAACAGATTGCACTCGAGTTGCCCCAAACAATGTATCGTTTCAAACTTTTGTCTTCGCTTCGAATTCAAGCGGGCAATCAACATCCAGCCAGTAAAATTCACTGGACCGTACAGTTCATCTCCTGTTCATCATTCCTCTTTCAATTCTCTTAAGCACTGCACAGGTAAAAAAAAAAAAGAGAAATCATTTTCATAAATTCCAGACGTTGAACAAATCCCCGTTTCTACCTTCCATAACTGACACGATTTCATTCCCGGCTCGATCATTTACCCCCGAATCGACGAACCGCCTTTTCCGTTAAACAAACGCGAGAGACCCAGTAGGAATCGCGGCGGGTGAATGAAGCGGTGGACAAAAGGTGAAACGGTGCGGCCATTCAAAAGTGGCCGGGAGGTATATACAGAGAGCAAAGCGGATTCTTGCATGGTGCAATCACGGTAGCCGGAAGGGTGCGGATAGAACGGGAAAGGCGATCCTCGCCCCCTGCGCGACAGACAGGGACGGGAGAAATAATTACAGAGACGCCCCGCCGATAAATCAAGATACGCGCCTCTCCCTTTTCTTCCTCCTCCCTTTCTCACCGCGGGTAGAGGCTGAATCACAGGGACTCTTCGTTGCGCCGTTCCTCCTCGTCCCTCTCGACCCTCGCGTATTTTTCCCCATCTCCCTCTTTCTCCGTCCGTCCCGTGTTTGCCTCCGTTAAGACGCGTGTTCTTGCTACGTACGTACAAGCGTAGAGAGTAGTGTCTTTATTACGCCGCGCTGGATGGACCACGCTGCATTCTACAGGTCGATTCATCTAGCGGAGGCTGAGCCACGCCGCAACGCGACGCGTTTCTCCCATGCACGTGTGGGCGACACCAAGTAGAGGCGAGGTTGAGAAACTCGTTGTAAGTGATTCCCCGTTCCGTGAGGAAACGTTTCATCGCCCCTGAGGCTCGGCCGCGGTCCCTATCTCTCTCTCTCTCTCGCGCGCCTATAAAATTTAGTCCGCTTCGCGGTACAGGCCGACTCACGCGTTGAAATCTCCGGAGCAAGATACGTACTTCTACGTCGAGCGTGCCAGTATGCACGCGTTTTACCACAGCGTCTTAACCGCTACCCGTGATTCTCGTTTTTACCCATTCCTTTTTTTTTTTTTTTGGTCCGGCGTGACGCAGTAGCTCGGAGTAATTACGGGCTCGCGCTTTTCAGCCGCGGGGAGATACAGCGTAGCGCGCCGTTAATTCCGAGAGGATTTGCGGGTCGCTCGTGTCCTTCGTGGAAAGCAATTTCTCGAAAATTCGATGGCGCAGAGAGCGGCGACGCGCAACACGTTTCTTCGATCTGAACAACGTCGGATTTCCACCCCGAATAGATCTAATGGTACGGCCGCGGTATTGTTGCCACCGAAGAAACACGTGTGTAGCGGTTTTCGACATTCCATCGACGAAGCAGAAGAAAAGTAGGAAGTGGGGGAGGAAAAGGTCGAACGTGCGCAATCAGGTTCCCTTCTTCTTCACGCCACCTTCATTACCGTGCTCGTCGTCCCTGGAGGTTTTACGGTCAGGGTATCTGTCGCTGGCCTATACCCAGGTTGGTCACGATGAGCCTTCTTTCTGCCGCGGAGCAACACCATCCCCTTCCCTCGAGCAGAGCACGCTCGTCCAGGAAAACGTGTTCCTTCTCCCTAGAATAGCATTACATAATACCCCGTAACGACTTCCATTAACCCGCGCCGCTATTATACAAGCCGGCCGTAGATGGATAACGCGCAATTATTTCTGATTAATTATTCGACGTTCGTTAGCCGGCGATCATTCAAAACCGCCGCGATAGGCACGATCCTTTACCGTGGACGATTTTATTAGCGCACGGCGAGATAGCCGGAATGCGTGACGGGAAACATTTTCATTCGAGATCCGACGAGGCCCGTCGGCTACGGAAAGTTATTTCATTCCGTTGTTGGAATTTTATCCATCTCCCTTTGGCGCCTCGCCTCGCTCGTTTGTCATTATTCAGGAATTTCAGGCTTAATCTATGTCCGGGCGTGCTGATCGAAGCCTCGGAGCGGGATTATCGGTATGGCGGGGTTCTGTGAGAAATGTATTCACTCTCCTGCTATTGTTCGCTAGTTACGAATCTACTGTGCGTTGCTGAGAAGTTGTACGGCGAAACGGGTACAGATGCTAGCTCCGCCTAGAGTCACTCTCCCGCGGCTGTATAAGTAGCGGGGGTGGCCGTTTCCGCCAATTGGGAAGACGCACGTCTTCTTCCCAGCGGGCTTCTCGTGTGCAACGCATAGTACGCCCCAACACAATAAACACCCGCAGCATCTCCATTTTATTACACGTACTCCCAAATCGAACCAACAGATTTCCGGAATTTTTCTAACCTATTGTCCAGCGCTAATCCCTCCAAAAGATAAAGAAGAAGAAAAAACACATTTTTCAATAGCGATACATCCGCCGCAGCTTTTCAATAGCCTGATAAAGTACACCCGAACACCAACGACGCGGGCAGAGCAAGAGAGAGAAAAAAAGACAGATCTCTATCCGGGTCGTAAATTCGAGACGTTCAAAATTCCGTGGCAAGAAAAACCGTGAGGGGGGGTGCGCACAGTAACCCGCGAGCGACCCGGGTCGTCGTCGTTTCCTCACGCCGCCCTCATTATTGTCCGTCCTTCGGAGCTTTACGATCACGGCATTCGTCCCTGTCCCTCGAGATTGGTCACGATGAAGACCCGGGTATACACTCGTCCCCTGCTCGTACATCCCTGAATATCGACTCGGAAGGACCGCCCGTGGACCCGCGCAGCTGGTTCTCCAAACGGGCGGCTCGCCTCCTACTCTCCTGGCCCCGTTTCCTATGGACGAGCCTGTACCTCCCGTAGTCTGCACGCGCTCACGGTTGAGAACCGCCTTGATAGCGGGCAACACGGGTGGTCTCCGGAGGCCGTGCCGTGGCGGAACGAGCAAATACGCCGTCGGCATTTTTGACGGTGAAATCCGACTAGGTGGGGTCCCGACGTACCCCGTGTCAGACGTCATCCTCGTGCCCTTCCCTCCCGTTGCTCTCCTATGAATACGCGCGCATCCTTGCTCCGACATGGAAGCCAGAGCAACCCTTTCTCGGTGTCCGAGCACGCGAAATCGTTCTATGACCACGATTTTAGTTATGTCTTGTTGGTTCGAGGTAATAAATGTTGAAGGCGTTTCTTTAATGCATTGCGAACCTGGGCATTTTATGGGGGGGCTGGTAAGATTATTTTGCGGCTAGTTTATTATGTGTACAAGAGCTTGGTAGTTTATTGTATCTTTTTTAAATATTACAAGCTGCGGGATGGAATAGTATCAAATCTCAGCGTATTACTAATTCTTTTTGTGAAAAGTATATGAATGTGACTGATAATTACATAATTATTGGTGGATTTCATCCAGACTTTCTGTTGGGATTTTTAGATAAATATGTAATAGGGTAATGAAATCTTCTTTAATCCGCTGTAGTTAATAAAATTGAATTGCAGCACATCATGGTGCGTATAAAAGAATTTTATTACTTAATCAAAGAGAGGAGCACGAAATGTGGGTAATCAACTATTTCAAAGAAGAATTGGCTTTCATCATTTTATTATAATTCACGCATTTGATCGTTGTAAACGCTGAACGTTTCTAATGGTTCGTTCAGAGAAGATCGATAGGATCGTCGTGCTCGTGACAGGGTGGGCCCACGATTGCGACCTATACCAGAGCTATTTTCAAGTCTTCTTCTGGGAACGTTTTCGTTGGTACCCTGCCAGGAGATTTTTCCCGGTATATATCTGTAGAATCGTGGACCGCGTGTTACGACACCAGCAGCTAGACTCTGGATGTTTCTCTTCAGGGAATCGTCCCGAGCATAAACATCGCCAGCAGACCTTCGAAAGTGGCACAAGTCGCGAATAAAGCCGATCCCGACGGAACCTTTCCGTCTCTCTACGCGGTTCCATCCGTTGAAAGGGCCCTCAGGTAGTTCCTTGTGCCCTTCGAGGAAAGACAACTTCCAACGCGTTCTAAACCCGTACTTTAGGCACGGTATCCTTTGACGAATTGCACGGAATTGCTAAATAAATAGAAATTCCCGTTCGTGGCGAGCGCAATAAAACAGCTTTATTATATGAGATGTTTAAAGTACGGGAGGAAGGGTAATGTTGGGCGAGATTCTTTTACTGTGAAATTAACGCGTTCGGGTGTCTTCTTTCTTTTTTTGTTACAGAGGGCGGAAGGTTGCAAAAAGAGCTGACCTACGCCTCGGAAGCGCTCGGCGAAGCAGCCGCCTCGACGCATCAGCTTGTGATCCAGACTCCGAGGCATTCCGGGGCGAATATTTTGCACCCCGCCGCACTCAAGGAACATTTAGCGATCCTGAAGGCGGCGACGCAGGTCACCGTACACCTGTTCGAAATGTAAGGCACTCTTTTCATTTATTTCCTTACGTGACAGGAATCGTCCGTGGAAGTTGGCGGGAGAGGAGCGTAAATTGTTTTCAATTAATGCAATGGACTTTAATTAAGGACTGGTACAGTTAATAAACTGCAGTTTGCATCGGTTATCACAATATATTAACTAGTGGAAATAACATCATTTAAATAGAAATAAAGGAAATCGTATCGACAAGCAAAAACAACCAGAATGATTATCTCCGTTAAGAAAAATGTTTCCTCATTCAAATTATTTCATTATCATTCAATGAAACATGCAGTTTCATCGCTAAATAAAAGCTTTGGAGAAATGAAAGATTTGAACCCTTTCGCTACGAAAGCCGTTGATACACGTCCTTAAATATTCAGTTTAAAGCGTTCATCCAAAATATTGTATATTAACACTAGATTTACGGAAGGTGTCAAGTGGACACATTTTAGATTTCACGTTTCAAGTTGCAAGAAGATATAAACATTATTCTCAAACGACTTATACCAGGTTTAATCGATGTGATAACATCTACATACAATTCTAGTTCATTTCTCCCCGGGACTTTATCATTTCAAACGCTTGCATGTGACATGCCAGCATGTTTTTTGTTTAAACCTATGAACAGACACGCAAAAACGTCCGTAAACCTAGTGCTAATAAAATGCATCGAAAATAAAGTGCATCGAGAATATTCTCAATTTGTAACTGGTCGGAACGAAAGGGTTAATCGCGCTTCGCGTCGATCCTGCAAACTTCCCGGACACCCCCCGAGTGGCCGGACAGCGGCTTCTAAGACGCGATCGCCATCGTTACACAAGTTTTTCTCGGCTGCGCTCTCTCTCTCGGAGCCGCTGTTATCGGCGTAACGGCGGGGGATTAAATGGATTGCAAAACTCTTATTCACGAACGCATGTGTTCCGTGTCGCTTGCAGCACGTGGAAGCTGAAAGACATGTGTTACGCGCTGAACATACCCAACTTCGACATGCACTACATCGACCAGGTAATTTAGACAACCACCACTGTTTTACGATATGTAAATGGATAGGCGGCCGTGCGCGGTGTCCTGCCGACCATTCAGATATTCGCCCCGCGTTGGAGTATGATATCGCGTCATTGCGCGCGCGCTGTGACTTCTAAATTTCCATTAGGAGACCGCGGAACTAGCGATAGCTACGACAAAACGGGACACTCGAGTCTGAACGAGAAACGCACATCGCTCGACAAGTGATATTTGAATTCTATATAATCGTATGAGCAACTGTAGCGGTAAGGGAGAAGATAAATAATTTTATACGTATAACATTTGAACAGAAACTTTTCAGTAACTTATTTCATATTCTCAAGAAATTGGTCCTAAAATTTGAATGAAAAAGACGGAGGCTTTGGAATCTTGTCTCTTCGCTGTTAGTTCACTGTTAAAAGATTATTGTCGATATCGATTGAAACAACATCGAAGTTGAAAGACAGAAGGCAAGAGAAATGAAATTGGCTCGTATAGAAAAAAAATCTCACGTTTGTCGTTCAAGTCTACACAGCCAACGTAACGCCAGAAGCTGATCAAACGGGGCAAAGAGTTCCCACATTTGTAGAAGCGGCGCCTGGGTAAAATCGTGGCCATCGCTAGGCCCCGCACGTATCCCACACGTCGGTTTCCCTTCGTTCGTTTCCCGTTGTCCAGTCCGCACGTCGTTTCCGAACAGCTCACGTACGGTCGTAAACGTCGAAAATTGAATGCGACGCGGCTGAAAAGCCGAACGAAACGCCGGTTTGCACGCATAGGTTGCAACACGCTCGCTCGTCGTATCCACGCTCACGCGTGCTACATCGTTTCTTGCCGGCCCGCTAACGAGCGGACGCGTTAGATGCGTTTCGATGGATAGGAAAACGCGTGCAGGCCACGGAATCGGACTGAAATGCCAGTCGTCGTTTCGCTGAACTGATTCCGCGATATATCCAGCGCGTGTCTCTCACCGCACGACCGCTCTCAATTTAACGCCCCGATTTTTTTTTTTTTTACCGTCATCGGTGAACGTCCGATTTTCTTGGGCAAAGCCTCGTATCGATTCAGTAAGCGCGATGGATTTAAAAACTGACAGACGATTTTGTGAATTCTCTTATTAGTTTATCAGAGAAGATAGCAGTATGTAATATGGAGTTTTATGCAGAGTTTTACCTTTGACTTACCTTCGATTGGTTTGTGGATGTTCGATGTTCCGAAAATGGCGAATGAAACAATATGTTTAAATGTGCAATACGTTTTTTTTTCTATTTTCTTACTATTTCGCGTTCGGGACAGTTTGGAACAGTTTGGGGACGATCTTTCCTGACTTTTGTCGCGTTATAAATTGAAGATCGCGCGTTTATTAATACAATCATTAAAGATGATCAAGCATATTTAACGATTATTAAGAAAGGAACGCGCAAGAACGCGCGAATTTCTTTTTATTCCACTCGGATGTGCAATTACGGTGTCCATCGCGATGATCAACCGCGATACACTCTGTATAACTGTAGAGGATACGCATTAAACGGAGCTGAAGTAGATGAACAGTTACGGTTTCGAAGAAGCTGCGATTCATCAAGTTTCAATCTTGAAGTTTCTGTCGAATGATAGACGTTCCGGTATGCCGGGATTGCCTCGAGCAGCCCGGCTAAATCACACGGCGGTGTCTCCTGCATCTCGGGCAAATAGGGGGATACCATTATCCCGGGGCTAGGTACAGGTTCTTTCACGTTTAATGCGGCCCGCGGAGGGTTTGCTTCTGATAACTGGAATCGGAATTTGCGACCGGGGATCGAATTGTTGTTTGTGCGTTGCTTGTATTAATAATGGCATTGAAATACCGACGTAAGAGATGTGCAAAATTTGATATTCGTACAGCTAAATATTTTAATGGCTGGATGCTGCTTTGGCAGGGCAGTGATATGGATGCGTTTCAGTCTGTGTACAAGTTGAATATGATACACACGTTGGTTGCAGCCTGCGCATATGTATGCAGCCGTACAGCTTTTACTGGCCGGTTGCGGTGCTCCAGGCGCTTCTGGTTCATCGCAGCCGCTTTTCCGGATAATCTTTTCTATGAACCAAAGTGAAAAAGTAAGATCTTTTCTCAAGAAATGGAACCATTAGTTACATTTTAATTATCAGTAGGTTAATTAAATATTCAAATTGTATAATGAAAAAAGCTGCTCTGTTTTGGTGTATAACAAGACTTTTGCTAGCGGTGATTACACTCGATTTCAAAGGCCTTCTTGCAATAGGAAATCCAGGGGATTATTAAAAAAGAAAAACTCAGCTATCTAAATCTTGGAAAAAATCATTTATTCAATTTCATTGAAGTACGTCTATTAATTGCCTGACTACAAACATGCTTCATTAAGCTTTCAAAACAATACAAGTGTTAACTTTTATCACCCACGTGTTTCGCAATAAATGTATCAATTATAACAAATTCTTGCTTTTCTTTTTACATGGGCAACACCATACAACAATAGAGATCTTCAGTGGGCTTTTAAATCTTCTATAATTGTTCTGCCCGCAAGAACGAATTGCGTAGAAAAAAAAAGAGCTTCAATGATTAATGCGTTCTCGATGAAATCCCATCGCGCAAGCTGACGACCACCGCGGCGACAATGTAACTAATGTTCAATAGGGTTCTTCGAATCCAATCCAAATTCATATTATTCGTAAATCAAGGGGGCCGAAGGAACGAAACGCTCCGGCGGAGAGACCGCCCTATTCGAGTTTCCAGGAACGCACAGGTGGCCGCTCACATAATGCCCCGCTACCAAGAAAAATCTTATGGCGATCGTTGGTGTCCACTATCGAAGAAAAGGAGGAACAATCGTAAATCCAAAGCCGAGAGCGTATAACTGGCCGCATTCGTTCAGTACATCGGAACGTATTAATTCCCTTCTATCGATCTAAACATGTCCCGCGCATCTATATAACGATCCGCAGTTAGATTAGTCTGTCAGTTTAATAAGATAATAATTCGTCGGACTTGCTGAATCGATAATTAACTCTGTTCTTCGTTCTTTAAACTCAAATTCCATATTGTTCTGATCGCATGGGGGAAAAAATGTAACGAGGAAAATCGGATTTCCGTACTTTACTTTTTAATTAAGTAAGACGGGGCATCGTTTTATGTAACTCTGGTTTTTAGATCTTCGATAATATCATGCCTTGCGCCATCATTACGCCCCTTGACTGTTTCTGGGAAGGCAGCAAGCTCTTGGGACCAGAGTATCCTGTGCACATACCGTAAGTACGATTACTTGTAATCAGATACACACAGAGAAAGTCTCTACTTAAAAATAATTAGACCTACCGTATAACTTATAGCTGAAAGTAATTTGCGTTTCGATCGTTCCATCTTCTATGAGTTCAAATTAATGTCGCGTGCGGTAACCGTGACACGTTTCACGTTGATATTACTCAAACGTAAAAGCATTTTTAATATTTAATTTCAGTTTAACTTAACATTAACATATCCTTCGAAAGTATCCATTCTTGTTTCCGCGTCGATTCATTTGAAACCGTCCACGTAATACTACATATGACAGTCCCTCAAACGATTCAACACAGAACCACATTATTCATCTTTCCTCTATCGCGTTTATTGTTCCAACGGCAGCGGCACGCAGACGAACAAGCCGGTGCAGTGGACGAATCTCAATCCATCGGGGATGCTGGACGAGATGAAGAAGCTGCAGTTCATGTTTCCCTTCAAAATTCTCGAGGACTACATGAAAAGAGCCGGGATAACGAACGGCTACCAAAGCAAACCCTGCCTGGACCCAACGGACCCGGAGTGTCCGGAAACCGCGCCCAACAAAAAGTCCCAGCAGGTAAGCAAGGCACGAGCAAGAGCAAATCCGGAGTGCCGCGAACGCGCGCCTCGCCCCGCGGGATCGTGCGTGCACACGTGGCGGAGGAGCCGTGTATCGATCGATTAAGGTGAAAGTCTTCGCGTGTAATCGTCGATACACGGGTAGCCCGGCGCGTTTCTCGGCGTCGCCCCGTCTTTTGCTACCGACAAATTCGGATTAAATTGCGCAAAAAGGACGCGCTCGTAACCGTCGCTGCAAATTGGCGCGGCAAGAAGTCGCTCGGAATGTATGACCTTTCTTTCATTACCCCTCTCCCTTCGTCCTTTTTGCCGAACGATGAGATTATCACGTTCCACCCGGTCGGGAATTTTCTTGGAGAACCGCGGTGATCAGGGATGGGAGATTTCAATGGTTCGGCAGGGATGCTGTATGATCCCTCGGTCAAGGCGGACGGGGCTAAATACAGATATCGAGTCATCAAATGAAAAGGAAGTTGGAATATTAAAATTTGCGCTTAGCCGGCTACTGGTCGAGGGAAGAATGGCACGATTTTAAAGGAAACTTAGAAATTTGATTATGTTCAATCTTCGAACGCGTTCAAATAGATTAATAAAATCAAATCGAGATCTGCAGAGATTTGTTCGCGACGCGGACCAGGGGAGGCGCAAAAATTAACTGAATTTCGCCTGCGCCCCTTGATGTCTCCGACGAGAAAATCACGAAGCCCGATACGGGGAAAGGTGGCGAAATAAGAATTCCGCGCGTCCCGTAGGTGTTCTCGAAGAAGCATAATCCAGCGAACGAAATTGCTATCAAAATGCAGTCCGGGCAGCGGCGGGATCGCCGCTGGCCGCGACAGGACAATGTAGGGGAAGGCTGCGGACGCCTAAGTTTCGTTTCACGGTGTTCCACGTTCGGAATAGCAAGTGGCCACTTGGGATTCCGCGGTCGGTGATGACCGGTTGCGCGTGCAAGTAGCGAGTCCGGTAGGTCCTGGACACCGGCTCGCCGATTCCGCTTTGATGTTCGCGGGGTATTCCGTGGCCGCAACCGGCGGCCGCGGTAAATGAATATTCAATTGCTCGCGGCCGGCTGAATTGAACGCGTGCGTCGGTCGCGCTCGAAAAATCGAAGATCTCTCGTGCGAAAAATCGAGGAAGACTTCCTGCGCGATTGCTTTGAGGCGGAATAGGACGGAACAGGAAGGGGGGACACGGGTAGAAGGAAGCGCGTGAGTTATCTATTGGGAAATCTGTATTGTGTTGAACAGGCAAACGGAAGTGGGTGTAAATCGTGTTTTGACGAGGTATTCTCAAGCGTCGGGGGTGTAGAGCTTTTGACAGGCTGGCAGAGGATTAATGGGTATGGCCTTTAGGAGAATTGGAAATGTTGTTGGAAGTGAGAATTCAGGAAGTTCCGAGGTGTCCGTGGATTATGGCTTTGAATATTGATTGATCCGTGTAATACATGCATGCGTCCGGTTTGTGTCTTGTTTTTTACACTGCACTTTTCATACTCCTTTAAATAGGATTATTAAACGTTTTGTACCAGACTCGAAGTTGCGAGAACAGTTCTCCGCGAGAAGGCAATTCTTGGAGATCCCTTCACAATCCCAGGAATCAGTAAAATCATATTCTGGGTAGTTCGTACTTCCAATCGATCGGAATTCGACGTTTCGTCCAATTTCTTTTAATGTCCCTGTGCCGGTCGTTTCATCGCGTTTTCGTGTCCCTTTACCTCGGTCACCGTGGTCCCTCATTTCTACTTCTATTTCCATACAGAATACGCGCAACCGTACTTAAGGTAATTACACTTAATGGCCACGTGGTGCAGTCAGCCTTCTCTCGGTGCATCTCGAGTATAGCTGCGGGCAGAAACGTCCCTTCGAAGCTTACGCAGAAGGAGAGCCGAATGTATCCCACGTAATATACCCCGTGTACTATTTTCACCCGCTTTGAACCGGCCTCGAATCGTGGCTACGAAATTGCAAATTTTCTGAATGGGAGAAATCTGTTGGCAGCTTTGCGACTGTTGGGACATTTCTTCGGAGGACGAAGGGTAGATTGGGTATTTAGTTTTTGGAATAAGTATTCTTAATAGTTAGCGATATTTACTAATTAATAGATACGCAAGCGTTGAGCACATGAAACGAATAAGTAGTGTAACCAAATATTCAAACGCAATCAAGTACAATGTGTTAGCAGTAGATTTAAAAAGAAGTCCAAGTAGCGGTATATATCTTTGGGAACAAGCGTCCTTAATAACTAGCAATATTTACTAATTAATAGATACGCAAGCGTTGAGCACATAAAAATAATAAGTAGTGTGACATAATATTCAAACGGAACAAGTACCATGTGTTAGCAGTATATTTAAAAAGAAATCTGAGTACCAGTATATATTTTCGGGGACAAGTGTTCCTAATAACTACCAATATTTACTAATTAACAGATGCGCAAGCGTTGAGCACGTAAAGCGAATAAGTAGTATAATCGAATATTCAAACGCAATCAAGTACAATGGGTTAGCAGTACATTTAAAAAGAAATCCAAGTACTAGTATATATTTCCGGGAACAAGTGTTCCTAATAACTAGCAATATTTACTAATTAATAGATACGCAAGCGTTGAGCACATAAAACGAATAAGTAGTGTAACCAAATATTCAAACGCAATCAAGTACAATGGGTTAGCAGTACGTTTAAAAAGAAGTCCAAGTAGCAGTATATATCTTAGGGCACAAGCGTTCTTAATAATTAACAATATTTACTAATTAATAGATACGCAAGCGTTGAGCGCATAAAACGAATAAGTAGTGTAACCAAATATTCAAAACGCAATCAAGTACAATGTGTTAACAGTTACACCTAAAGAGAAATCCAAGTAACGCTTTACACAATCCAAACATGTAATAATAAAAACGAGCATCGAAACGCTGGAATACAGTTTGCCTCTCCAACACTTTGAACCTGAATACTATTCGCCGAAAGCAAAAACTTGCTCGATAGGTGCTTCGATTCGCGCTAATCTCGGCTGTTCGCAGTTTTTACCACGATCATACTTAGAGTACCAGCACCGGTCACTTACGTTGCCCCGGTGGTCAAGCATTCCTCAAAGCACTCGAGCGAGAAGTAAACGAATACACGCAACGCCCCGATGGATCTACAGGCGATTAAGTTCTTAACGTCCGTGCGCTAGTCGGCTTAATTGCGCCGCTGGATCAATTAAAATCTAGTTGCCGGTGGTCGCCGGTGCGATAAACCGCATCGTGCTGGCACGACAACGTTCTGCCTCCCCCTACGTGCACGGGGGCACACGGGGCTGGACCACTCGTTAGACCCAAGATCCAAGAAAGACGCGGCTTTCTAAGGAGATGACGCGCGGCGTCGTCGTAGCCCCCGGGCCTTTTAAAGATCCTCCGCTCTTCATGTGTGCCTAATGGAATTATTATCCGATCCATGCCAATCGCATAATTAATGAAGCCCGGCCCCCGGATGCCGGGGGATCGATAAAATCGTCGATCCGGGGCAGATAAGTGATCTTAGGAGAACGGGAGCTGCGCTTCCTGGGAAAAATTGTTGGTCATGGGAACAGCTGCTGCATTCTTGGTCCGGGCTGGACACGATCAGCCCTGTCGGTCGAAATAATGTTTTGCGTCTAATTTCTCTAATCTTATTTAAGTGGAATAATTATGTTTAGATTTCTCTTGCGTATGTTTCTCCGTTTAAAAATATTGCACAAAAAGAGACATGTGTTTAAGGAAAACTGTATCGAATACAAATCGGATTGATCCGAGGGTACGTAATTTCACCGGGTCGCATTGAATACAAAGGCCCGGGCGTCTGACGCTACCGGAAGTCGCCCCGACGTACCAAATAAAGACCCACGATCGTGATTCTACCTGTGATCCAAGCGGGAAAGACGCGTTGCACGTTGCATTATATAATTCCATGAACCGGACACCTATGCGTGCCACAAAACGTCAACGTACTACTGGCACGGTTTTCTTTTTCTCCACGTGTACGGCTAGCGTCGCGACTCGCCAACCGGTAGCCGCCTTCTATCGCACCCGGACGCTCTGCCACCTTTTATCACCGTGCCTTTCTAGCCGATATCAAGGATTCTGTTCTCGTTGCATCGAGCACCCCGCCGCTTTTGATTCTCATTCAACAATCGTCGTTCGTCGGAATCGCATTTATTCGTCCCGCACGGTCGTCGCTCCGTCATCGATACCGAATCCATTCGAAGACTCCGTCACGCGAACACGGTATCACGCGTGCAACTCGATCAGAACCTGCCATCGAGATCGCGATCCCTCTTTATCCCCGACGCGCGCATGCGACGAACAAAATGTGTTTTTTTTTTCTTCGAAAATCAGCGAACAAGATACGATATCTTCCGATCACGGCACCGCGAACATCGATACACGGGACACGCGAAAATCTGTGCACCTTCTTGTACTCGCGTGGTCCGCGGCATATTCGCGCGTACGCACAAGCGTTTAAATTTGCACGCAACGATCGTTCCGCGAATATTGCAATTAATTTCAACCCCCCCTCGTTGCGGCGAAGCCGGCCGCTGTTGCATCTGTGTACGACAGAGGGGCGCAAATTTTCTCTCTTCTTATCGCATTTCGCAGCGCGGTTATTTTTCAGTTTAGTTTATATCCTGTGCTGCGCAAATGCAGTGTTCATATTCGACGCGTCGGACTGTCCTGAAATGAAATGTTTCACGTGTCGTGTGGACTAGATGGTTTTGGATCTTGCAGAAGTTCCGGCATTCGCGCGGCGCGGTGACCAGTCGTTTGCCTGCAATCTCATAATTATCACACGCATACTTATATCACGTATCTCGTCGCCGCGCGCGAAACTCCGCGCGCGCATTCGTCGAACTCGTTCGCACTCGATCCCCCAAAGCACGCTTGTTTACCTATCGTGTTAAGTTCGTTCACACTCTGCACTTGTCAAGTGCGTTCACCTTTGCGAGATCCGTACACGGTGCTTCCACGAGTGCCTACCGTATCATTCATCCGAAAGCGCGGTAATCCGCAGTTCGGCAAAATAATTGTAAGATATACGCCGGATATTAGTCAAATTCTTGGGTCTAATATCAATCGCGATGATACCTAAATAACAATGAAAGAAAATGTAAACGCTTGAAATTTCTTTACGCAAGATAAAATAATGGGATCGTCGTTCACAAATATCTTTAAATTTCGATTCTCATCATTCCCGCCCTCCCGAAGCGATTGCGTTACGATAATTTGTTACTCGCCGAATAGGGTGTTCACGGACGATTTCGAGGCGCGACCGAAGCTAAATAACAAATACCGCGAAGTCACGTCAAGGTATTCCTTTGCTCGTCGGAAGAACGGCTCCGAATCGGAGGTGGATTTTAAACGGTCGTCTCTTTTGTTATGTCGGGAAATGATAAAAACGTGATCGTAAGTAAGACGGGAGAGAGGATAGCCTTAGGGGTACTGTGGACCTCACAGCGAGATTTTATGGGGACCTATAAAAGGAACGTACCAGCGAGGACTTTAAACGATCGCCGTCCAGTTCCTCGGACCTTGTCCGATGCTTCTTTATATCATGCCAAGATAAATAATTTGGATAGGACGGGCCGTGGGGAGGATTATCGCCTGTAACGAACGCGTCTAACTAATCACGCGGTTCGCAATTCATTAGCGTCCTTCTAATGAGCCTCGTGAAGAATTATATCGTGAGTGGGTACAATATCATTCGAATTACTCCAGAAATTGCGTGAAACTTAATTACATCTCGTCTTAAACCCTGCGCCGTCCAAACGCGACATTCGCACAAATTGCGAGTTTCCACTAATCTCTAATTTCTTTTTTTTTTTATAAATCCCGCGGATAATAATACTATTCAACGAATGGCAAAACAATGTATTTCGTTTCTCACTGTTGTCCGTAAGAGTATCCTGTCCAACTGCCTAATTCAATATTTCACTGTCCAGTAGCCCTCGGTTCCCTCCCGCAAAAATCTGTCCCCGATTTCATGAACGATCAACAGCGCACGACGGGGACGTATTAAAGATCCAACGTTACGATTCGCCTCGCCAGGTACCGGACGTGGGAGCGGAGTTAACGGGTGGCTGCTACGGTTTCGCGGCGAAGTACATGCACTGGCCCGAGGAGCTGCTCGTCGGCGGTGCCAGGCACAATAAGACCGGTCACTTGACCCGCGCAGCTGCCCTCCAAACCGTTGTGCAGCTGATGGGGGAACGGGAGCTGTACGATTTCTTCGCCGGCACCTACAAGGTACACCACATCGACTGGTCCCAGGAGAAGGCGGCCCAGGTACTCGAGACCTGGCAGCGAGCCTTCAGCAATCAGGTGAAAAAGCATCTGGACGCTAATGGCTCCGCTCCGTACAATCTGTACGCGTTCAGCACTACCACGATGAACGACATACTTGGAAAGTATAGCGAGGTCTCCGTTATAAAGATCGCCATCGGCTGCGCATTGATGGTTAGTACGATGAACAGTTTCCTCTCCGATACGTAACTGGTGCTTACAATTGGATGTGCACCGTATCGGGCCACCCGGATCAACGGAATTCTCGATAAAACGGTTTTCTATATCCCTCCAGATACTTTACGCCGGTGTAGTCCTATTCCGATGGAAGGATCCGGTTCGCTCCCAGGCTGGCGTCGGCATAGCCGGCGTGATGCTGATCTGCGCGACGGTGGTAGCAGGTTTGGGCTTCTGCGCCCTCCTGGGAATCCCCTTCAACGCGGCCACCACTCAGATCGTCCCGTTCCTGGCCATAGGGCTCGGCGTCCACGACATGTTCCTATTAACGCACACGTACGCCGAGCTGTCGGTGAACGAGGTGCCCAGCGGTGAACAGACAGGGGTGGTTCTCAAGCGGACCGGCCTGTCCGTCCTCCTGGCAGGGATCAGCAATGTATCCGCGTTCTTCGCCGCGGCGATCATCCCGATCCCCGCGCTCAGAGTGTTCTGCCTGCAAGCCGGGATACTGTTGCTGTTCAACCTGGCCGCGATGCTGCTCGTCTTCCCGGCTATGGTCAGCCTGGACTTGAGGAGACGTCGTTCCGGCCGCTCGGACATATTCTGCTGCTGTCTGCCCTCGAACACCGGCAACGGAAGCAGGTACGCGTGCAGAACCGGCAACGGGACGGCGAAGCAAACCGTAACCAGAGCGATTCCGCCGGAGCGTCGCGAGACCTGCACCCAGATCCTCACGTCGCAGAGCGCGCAGAACGAGTCCTGGGTCGGTGGCAATCTGGACGTGGACCTGGACAAACGGTGCGGCGAGGAGGACGCTCTGACCGGCTGCAGCCAGGACGATTGCCTAAGCTTCTCGTTGACGCAGCTGGCCGCCAGGCATTACGCGCCGTTCGTCACCAGACCGGCGACCAAAGTCCTCGGCGTGATGATACTGATCGCGGTACTCGCCGGCAGCGCGTGGGAAGCCATGAGGGTGAACGACGGCTTGGAGTTGACCGACCTGGTCCCGCAGAACTCCAACGAGCACGCGTTCCTCGCCGCGCAGGCGAAACACTTCGGCTTCTACAACATGTACGCGGTAACCGGCAGGGACTTCGAGTACCCGACGAATCAGAAGGTACTGTACGAGTATCACGACGCGTTCATGAGGATAAAGAACGTGATCAAGAACGACAACGGCGGCCTGCCGGAGTTCTGGCTGAGCCTGTTCAGGGACTGGTTGAAGGGGCTGCAGAGCGCGTTCGACAAGGACTACAGCAACGGCTGTATCACGCAGGAGCGATGGTACAAGAACGCCAGCGACGAGGCGATTCTCGCTTACAAACTGCTCGTCCAGACCGGCCACGTTGATAATCCGATCGACAAGTCGCTGGTCACGCAGGTCAGGCTGGTCGACTCCGAGGGGATCATCAATCCTCGCGCGTTTTACAATTATCTGAGCGCGTGGGTGTCCAACGACATGCTGGCGTACGGAGCGTCCCAGGCGAATCTGCGGCCGGAGCCGAGACAGTGGATCTACACCAACGACCACGAGCTGAAGATCCCGAAGAGCATGCCGCTGACTTACGCGCAGATGCCTTTCTATCTGCACAAGCTGACGGACACTCGGGAGATCACCGAGTTGATCGGTAGCGTGAGGAAGCTGTGCAGAAAGTTCGAGGAACGGGGCCTGCCAAATTTCCCATCCGGCATACCGTTCCTGTTCTGGGAACAGTACATGGATCTGAGGAGCTGTCTGGGCATCGCTCTTCTGGCTGCCCTCGCCGCCGGCGTAGCAGTCGTCGGGATACTGTTGCTGAATCTCTGGGCAGCCCTCTTGGTCGGCACGTCGCTCGCCGCTGTCGTTCTACAGCTGCTCGGAATCATGGGCCTCTGCGATATCAAGCTTAGCGCGGTTCCGGCTGTGCTGTTGGTCGTCAGCGTTGGGATCGCTGTACACTTCACCGTCCACGTTTGCTTGGTCGGTAGACATTTCATATACGAAGAAACATAGTAGAAAGCTCTCAATGTTCTGGACGCGTTCTATCTGCTTGGCTTTATTTTCGCAGAGTTTCGTCACGAGCATCGGTAGCAGGGATCGAAGGATCCGTTTAGCCCTGGAACACATTTACGCGCCAGTGATCCACGGCGCGTTAACAACCCTACTGGCGGTCCTGATGCTTGCCTTCTCCGAGTTCGACTTCATCGTCAGATACTTCTTCCTGGTTTTGCTGTGTCTAATCGGCATCGGTCTGGTGAACGGGTTGTTCTTCTTCCCCATCCTGTTATCGTTGATCGGCCCGTCCGCAGAAGTGATACCGAACGATCATCCGGATCGTATTTCAACGCCGACCCCACCTGCTTCCCCAATCGTCAGGAGATCAAAGCCCCCCGCCCCTCCGAGAAGATCGTACAAAATTGATAACGCCAGGTTGCACGCGGAACCCTCTCTGACCACGATCACCGAGGAGCCCAACTCGTGGCACAGCACCCAAGAGTCTTGTATCATTGTTCAGCCGGAGTTGAAGGTTGAAACGACGTCGACGTGCGGTAATCAGGTGCGTCACGAGAAATGTTATCGTTCTTCTGTCCTAATCATTCCTCTTTCGGCGTTTATCCGCGAATATAGAGAATTGAGAGTGCCTTTGCTTTTCACACTTGCTTCCATTGAAGAACTTTATACCGTTACTACTTGTGCATATTATCGCGCGAATAAGCTCGGAATTTATTTTAATCCGCGACAGCATGATTAACATGTGTGCTTTTGTTTTTTTTTTTGACTAACAGAACTGCAGCGGATCAGATACAAGCGGGTCTAGTCGAATGTCACCAGTCACGTCCACATCGCATATCACCACTAAGGTCACTGCCACGGCTAATATAAAGGTCGAAGTTCATACACCGTTAACCAGTGAGTATCTAATTCTAACGTTTGGCTACAAGCTTTTCTTTATTTCTCTCGTGATAAAATGATTTGTACTAGAAACGATGAAAAGTTTTACCAATAAGTCCGCGATATCGATTACTATTTTATCCAGGTGGCATTTAACTGATCTTCTTTACGATATATTAATTTCTCCGTGAAATTGTTGTAGGCACAATGGATCGTAGCGAGAAATGCAGGCACACGGGTTCCAGTAGCCGGAGGAGCTCGCGCTGCAGTGCGAACGTTAATGCTGGGGAGTCTTCCGGTTCCGGTTCTGAACCGGATTCAGACTCTAACGCAACGAAACACTAACAATAAGTACCGGGAGGACCGGCAGCTACTGCTCAAATACCATGCAAAGCGGGAACATACAGAAGGCTGACTAGGATAGATTTATAGTTTTCTCTTCCTCTCCCTCTCTTTTTGTAGTAAAACGTATTGTATAACGATGTACGAGTACCCAAAGTTTCATTCTTCTTTTTTTTTATGTCGGCTTCGTTCGAATTGAGTTCGCGAAACGTTTTAATTATAAGTGCAACATCTTTCACATTTCATATATAATCTTGAAATTAATCATAATTGACGAATGAATCTTTTCACTGCCAGTATGTTAAACCAGGTATCGCGAACATTTTTCGAAAAGCCAATAATTAAAGCTTCACGGGTACTCTGACATCGTTACTGTAACAACGTGCTTGCCTCCCTCGGATTAAAGGACAAAAAGCACGCTCTTTGAATCGACACGTTGTATATAAATGTTCTGAAAGACGCATTTATTAGCATATTGAATGTGTGATAATTTATCCGGACAAATAAAACGATATTCTCTAACTTGCGAGCACGTCAAAGAAATGCTTTACTACGCTCTGTGGTATACGATAGTTTCCGTGAAACTGTAAGGATATTATTTTGCGGACTAGAAAAGTTTTAATGTTTGTTCTATAATTGTTAATAACACAGCGGCGATTTGAACAAAAAAAATGCAGGGACTTCGGACGACTGTAGAATTCTTCTTCCTAACAACATCGCGTAACGATCGTTGTGCAAGGCAAGCATATAAAAATAGTAGCATTTCCTTCTGATGCTCATTCGTTGAAAATGCTACACTTTGTCGAGACGTCCTGCCTATTTTCGTTGGAAAATATGGATAGTAATTCTAACGCGTAATGTGTGCATCAAGATTTTGCAGTCAATAACATACACTTCTCTTTCGGAGTGAAGGAAGTGCCCAGTTAAGTAATGAATGTACCCAATTAGGTACGCGAATGGATAATTCCTTCTAGTTTAGAAGTAATTACGAAGATGTAGCCTCTTTTTGTGCGACGTTTCTAGCAACGACTACAATGCGGTGCCTTCAAAATGATTATAAAATTTCTCATAACTACTATTTATTTTAAACGATGTATAACAGTTAACGTGCAGTGTGTGTATATGACTTCGAGCGATATTAATTCTAGCAATCTATTTATTATTTATTCGTACGTCCTCACTTTGATATCACGACTATTTAAAATACGATTCGTTTTTGTACAATGCCGATTTCGTATGATAATTTGTAAAAAAAAAGCATACTTAATTATTTATACCGTCGTATATAATATTTTTATACAAAATCGTTACTTAATTTAATGAAATAAGTCAATCTATCCGATTCGTACCTCCAATGTAAAAAGGTGTAATATATTATTCCGCAGCTAATGAAATTATGTTTACATTCTCGACGTAAGGTATGTCACGGAATTATGTACAATAAGAGAACTATTTTTTATGTCAAGTCAATCTTGTAAACATAATGTAGCGCGCAGATAAGGTATTTAATGAAAAAAGATGCTCTATTATAGATGTAGAATCGTTATTGTGTATGAGAAAGCGTTCTTATTAAGGAAAAGAATAGTCAGTGTACCTCCATTGTGTATGGCGAATTATATTAGAAAAATTCATGTTCGTCAATTATTGTCAAAAATTTATGTGTCTTCTGATCATGTTTGGAAGCATTCAACCAGCAGGTTTTCCAATGCTAAAATTCAATGGGGAGTACAACAATTATACAACTACTTTTAATATTATAGAAGCTAATTATTTTTATATACCGAACATAGAAACAAATAATTCTACGATTTATAATCTACCTTTGTACATATATAAAATGATAATGTTATAATAATCTGAAGGTCATTGATTCTTATTTTTCATCCCCTCATATTAATTCCCATACCCATATCTCATAAATTCCTGGAATTGTGACGCCATTTCCAAGAATATCTCGTAATTACCGATAGCTACCACTAGCGAAAACCACCACTGATGAAAATACATTTATGCAAGTATTTATAATTCATAATTTGTTGTCAATTATTGTACACCGCAAAAACAATGTTACCGAAAGGTGTTTTTCCAAAATTTATCTCGATATTTTGACCCAACAAAGTTGCAAGGCGAAAATTTTGGGAACGCAGTTAGCAACAATGTTGCCGCCAGTCGGACATCAGAAATAATAAAGTATGTCTGATATCTGACAATTTACGTGTACTACTTATAATTGACTTATACTACTTGCGACTTCGAGCGAGAGTACACGTGGCGCCATCTCGTGGGTGGTTTCGGCCGAAATGATTAAAATTAACATTTTGGGGACACAGTTGGGTAGTACACGACATCGAACGCGAGATGGCGCCACTTTGCATATCCTTGCCAGAATTTTACGAAGCAGCTCTTGCTTGAAATCGGCAAAATGTATCAGGAGAACATGATATCTTAGGAGGTCTTTCATTTCGCCAATTCCTGGAATGTGACGTCATTTCCAAGAACTCCCCGGAACATGATTTTACGGAATCCAAAGTGCTCGAAATCGCCAATTTGTATCAGGAGAACATAATATCTTAGGAGGTCTTTCATTTCGCCAATTCCTGGAATGTGACGTCAGTTCCAAGAACTCCCCGGAACATGATTTTACGGAATCCAAAGTGCTCGAAATCGCCAATTTGTATCAGGAGAACATGATATCTTAGGAGGTCTTTCATTTCGCCAATTCCTGGAATGTGACGTCATTTCCAAGAACTCCCCGGAACATGATTTTACGGAATCCAAAGTGCTCGAAATCGCCAATTTGTATCAGGAGAACATGATATCTTAGGAGGTCTTTCATTTCGCCAATTCCTGGAATGTGACGTCATTTCCAAGAACTCCCCGGAACATGATTTTACGGAATCCAAAGTGCTCGAAATCGCCAATTTGTATCAGGAGAACATGACATGCGAGGAGGTCTTTCATTTCACCAATTCCTGGAATGTGACGTCATTTCCAAGAATTTCCCAGAACGTGATTTTGCGGAATCGCTTGTTAGCAATCAAGTTGCAAAACGGGATTTTAGAAAATTTAACTCGATTTTTTGACCCACCAAAGTTCCAAGGCGAAAATTTTGAGAACGCAGTTAGTAACGGCGTTGCCGCCAGTAGTATAAGTCAATCATAAAGAGTACAAGTAAATTGCAGGCGATCGGCCATAACTCAAGTATGCCCGATGTCCGACCATTTACTTGTACTACTTATGCTTTACTTATACTACTTAATCTATACGACAATATTATGAGCTGATTTGACGTCATTTTCTAGTGCTTATCTCTAACTTAAATTATTAGCAGTGGACAGGTGCTAAAAAATGAAATAAGTTGCATTCCTTTTGTGAAGATTTATTGAAAAATTGCAGTAACATACAAATTTCAAAAATGATAATATTTGAACTTAAAAACTATTACTTATGGATTATACTTACAAATTAATTTACATCTTACAATTAAAGAATAATGACAATTACAATAATGATAATAGCATAGATACAAGTATGCTACGCAAATGTTTTAGCAACTAACAACTATTACTTACAGATTATTCTTACAAGTTAATTTACAATACATCTTATAATTAAATAATGCCGAAAATTACAATAATGATAGTAGCATAGTTTCAAGTATGCTACAAAAATGTTTTAGTAACTAAAAACTATTACTTATAGATTATTCTTACAAATTAATTTACAATACATCTCATAGGTAAATGATAATGAAAATGACAATAATGATAAAAGCATAGATTTAAATATGCTACAAACATGTTTTAGAAACTAGAAACTATGATCTCTTGATTACTCTTATAAATTCATTTATAATCCATCTTGAAGTTAATACTTATTTAACTTTTTAAAACGAATATAAATATAATTAATATAAGTATAATTTAATACGACAATGCTATGCTGTTGTTACTCTACCATACCAATATATTATTGATACAGCACGAACACGGTTACCACTGTTCGAGAAAGCACCGCTTAGATCTCGCAACTCCACTTGTGCTCGGGGGAGCCAGAACCGTTGACGGAACCACAGATGCTGTTGGGAGAGCTGGAAATGCTGCTAAGGAGATCCAGAAATACTTGCTGAAGGGAGGGAAGTTGGAAACATTGCTGCAGGAATCCTAAAATGCTGCACGGTGGTGCCAAAAACGGTGTCCACAGGAGCAACTCCCTGTGTAGACCTGCAATAAACAATTATGAATCTATTATTCACAAACATACAATTTTAAATGAATGAAAGAAAGCTTAACCAAACAGCCGAGAACTGAGTTCGAATGGACACACCATCCACTGGGCATGAGTTAATATTTGAATGCTATCTCTATAAATTCACTTACAATACAGTTTATAGTTTAAATTCATACAAATTTTACAGTTCATAAGAATTTCTACACTTGTTGTAATGTGGTATGTTCTCGCGAATAATCCAAAATGCAAAACAGGAAATATCAGCATTTGGGGTTATGTGTACATCAGAGAAAGTTTTCTAAATATATTGTCCTTCCACTTTAATATTATATCACTTCTCACGTTTGGGAATACACAAAGAACAACCTCATGTAGATATTTTAAAAAGGCAAGCACTAAATTATTATAAAAACATTGTAATTGTTATCGATGCAAAACAACTGCGTTAAATGGTTGACGCCATCTTGAATAGTGATGAGATTATCGATAATTATCGTTAGTCATCAGTATTAAAAACTATTGATATTTTGTTTTCACTATTGATAGTTATAGGTATTGAAAGTTGTAAGTTATTAGCGTGCAATAAATAATAAATACTTGCATAAATATACTTTCACCACAATCAGTGACTGATGCACCAACTAGGGGAAACTATCGATATTTCTCCACCACTAGTATCGATAGTAACGAAGCGTCAATCAGGCTGACAAACTGTAGAACTTGCGGTATATAATAATTGACAATAAATTATAAATACTTGCATAAATGTATTTTCATCAGTGGTGGTTTTCGATAGTAGTAACCATCGGTAATTATCGAAAGTTTTTCACCAGTACTTTCCATGGGACATGAGTTGATCCGCGACATTAATTGCGTTACTGGGCGATATTTAGTTTAGGTTAGTTACTCTAACCTAAGCAGTGGGGGGTCAGTGAAGCGCAATTTAGAGCTTAGCTTCGACATGTCTAATGCGCGTCGTTTGAAAAGGTTTTGTCATCATCGCTATTGCTAGATGGTTGTTTAATTAAACAATCAAGTGGGAACGAGATGAAACTTAAAATTGCGAGTTACGAAAATCTTGCAACTAAATCTCAGCTTGTCGAGTGTAATACCCTGTGCTGACGTTTCGTAAACCAATCGTAACAATTTATAAACATGTCAGACAGTATGCAATGTGATGAAGCTAATGTTTTAACAGCTGAAGAAAGGGAAGAGGAGTTGGAAGAAATGAAACGAGAACTTCTAGGTAGCTAAATATTTTCTAAATACTATATGTTGTTTACATAAATGTGTTCAATTTTATTACTCTTATTATTTTTTTCACTGAGTACCTAAGACACCAAATAATCGATTTTATCCCTTTTCTATAACATTTTCGAGTAATTAGTGCAAGTGAACAATTTCTTTAAATAATTTGCAGATATGAAAATGTATGAGGACTGGTACACGTACAAAGATATGAAGGCGATCTTAGGATTCATTAATGAATCGAAGGATATGGCAAATGTAGCTAACGGCGATAAGAATGCACAAAAGGTCTGTTTATGACTAATTGATCAATTGTTTATTCGAGATCTCAAAGTCGTTTGCCATGGACATCTAAGAAAACAATAATATAATCTTATAATTTTCAGAATTTACCACAATCGTCCAATGAATGTCCCTTAGAAGCAATTTCAAAGACAAGTACAGCACAAGAATCGGAAATAGGAGAACGCAGTGACACATCTCAGTCGATACACTCATACCGTTCTAATATAGCTTGCAGTAATCCAGATCTTGCATCTTCTTTTACCGATTCAAGAAGTTCCGCATATAGAGGAAAAAACATAGATAGCGAAGAAACGTTTGTTAAATTGCAAGATAATTCGAATATGGGAGACAGTTATGCTCATAGCACAAGTAAATACATTTCGTTAAGATCAAAAAATTCCATGCAAGACTCCGATTCTACTGATAGAACAGAGGCTAACATGGACACGAATTCGGAATGCAATCAGAAATTGGAGATATGGCAAATCGATCCACTCACGGCTTGTGTCAGCGAGAACGATGTGCCTTTGAAAGAACTCAAACGGCCTCCGGTCGAAGATCGTATGCCATTTAAATTATTCAAGGATACGCAGACACCGGAGATGCTTGAAAAGCTACTGCCTGCATTGAACGTTCATTTGAAAGAGACAGCAGAGTCGTGGCACAAGGGACGGCGTACTACGAATACTAGGTTTCAGTGGGGGTCACCCATTCAGGTGGGTACCTCCATACAATCCATTTCTTACCGATCCTCTCATTGATAAATAATACGAAGTATTGTTGTTTTAATGTATAATTAAAAATTTTAATATACCACGGAATGTTAATATTCTGTTCAAGCACATGTATACATATTTATCACATTTAACTTTAGGATGTTAATAGTTCTCAGGAGATATACACATTTTCGAAACAAATTTTCATGGATTTTTTTTCAGTAACAAATATGTAATTATTTATTAATACCCATAACATTCTTCGGCTTAATAGTGTTTGATGTTATAATCTATAATTAGTGAGTGCAGAAGTTGATATAAAATTTAACTAATATGTTACGAACACTTTCTCCACATCCATCGGATGATTTGAAAAAAAAAACACTAATGCTTCGTATAAGTGATTTAATATGATATATGATTGTCAATGTCCCTTATAAAAGTTGTAAAGTTTGCACTCACACAAATACATGTACGCTTGAGTGTTTATAAAAGGAAAACAGTAACTAAAACTGTAAGCTGCAAATAATTTTTGAATAAATCGTATTTCTGTAAAAAAAAAACAAACTATAGTTTCATTGAAGCAGTTCTAATCCTTCTTTCGACGTTTCCATAGGTGGGACCCTCTAAAAGTAATTCAGATAAGTCCTTAACAAATGCCGAGGCTCAGCAAAATCGAGTGGAATGTTCAAGCAAATATTATGACGAACGGCCTAATAAACGTAAATCAGCTTCGATTCTCTCTTCTCCTACATTAAGATATTCTAGCAGCGATGAAGATGAAACCATTTTTAAAAAAAAGAAAATTCATTTCGATGAGAAGTCCAGCGAGGACACACGACGAACTTTATGTTCTCATAAAGAAATCAGTGCTGCTACACGCAGTGAACCGGATAGAAAAATTGATTCAAAGTATGATAACGGTATCAAGCTCTTTGACAATACAGAAACAGAAGCGCATTTGCCAAATAAATTGCACTCTTCGAGTCGAGAAAACACTAAATCTTCGAATGCTAGAAGTATTAACGAAAGAAGAGTACGTATTAATGACTCGACTCCGAGAAATTCTCTAGCACATAATAGTAACGAAAAACAAAATGCCACGGGTTCCAAAGACAAAAGTAATGCTCTCACTGATGAAGAAATTTGTCTAGAATTAGAGGGCGATATTGCTGACGGCAAAGTTAAAACACCGTCACAGAGTATTGACATTAAACCACTGCCGATAAAGGGTCTTTCACGTAGATTAAAAAACGCGTGTGTAGTTTTGGAAAAAATTCAGACTGAGAAAGAGAAAAATATAGCATCTGAAAGAGAGGAAGCTCAAAGGAAGGAGAACGAGGAAAGAAAAAAGAGAGAGGAGTTTTATAAAAAGCAAATAGAAGAGAGACAAAGGAGGGAGAAGTTAAGGGAAGAGCAAGAAAAATATAGGGAAGATAAAAGCAAAAAATGGAAGAATATAATGGATATGAAATTGCAGAAAAGAATGAATAATGATCGAGACAAATTGTTGGGTTTAAATGGACAAAGTGACAGTAGAATTATAGAAATCTTAGATACAGACAAAGCTCTTCAGGTAATAAACTAATATATATTTATCGTAGTGATGCATAATGATCAAATCTTATCATTTTTCTCTTTTTTTTAGGGAAGTAGCACTTCTGTAACTAGGCCTACGAAAATTACGGACAACATGAATTGTCCCATTTGTAATAAATCTTTTCCAAGTGATACAATAGAAGCGCATGCTGCTGAATGTGAGCAATACTTTTCCGAAAATGAATACGAAAATGATGTATATTTAGTGGACGGTCAGACATCACCCGTAAATATTAACAATGCTGAAATTCTGGAATGTGGCATTTGTTCAAAGTTCAGAACGACTAATGGGATAGATTACGAGGAGCACGTTAATAATTGTCTGCAAAGGCAACATGAAAGAGAATCGCCAAACGGTAATCATTCTCAGACAATATTGTTTCAATTTTCAGAACTTCAGAAATTGACTAATATTATTCATAAATCAATGTCGCACGTTTTCAGAATACTCGAGTAATGATATGAACAGTATCCTCAACTCACCCATTCGCTGTTACCAGCCAATTAGTGAACAAAGCGATACAATTATAGATTATAGGAGACAATTTCCATCGAACAGTAAAACGCAGGTACATTCCAATAGAAAACGAAAACGTTAACAAGAAGCCCTTGTCTCCAAAGAAAATGACAAACGATGTACATATGTACTTATATGTTAATTTAAGCAAAGTGATTCTATTATTACTTTTACGTTTGCCGATACTGTTATGTTATTCAAACGCACTTCGATAAATGCTAATGCTAAGTTTTGAATTTAAACATTTCATACATATTTAGAATATACTATCTTCTCGTATTTAGTTTAACATTCCAAATGTTATAAAGTGTTTCTGTAAGGCGTGTGCATGTTATATCTCTATAATGAAATTAAATCAAAACATTTTCACTTGATCGTATTAAATATCTCACTTTTAATTAACAATTAAACAAATATTTAAAAAACTAATATACATGTACTTCACACACTTTCAAGTGAAGGAGCATATAAAAGCTGGGCTAATTATTTCATTTCAATTTTTTGTAAGCTATTTGTACTGTGCAGACAAAAGTATTTTTTTACCTGTAAATATAATCGTTTGTAAATAGAGCATCATATTTACGCAATATCATTCCGAATTAATTATACTCGTTGCTTTAAAGAATAAACAATTATTTAATAAATAAGATTAAATATCAAGCAAGATTATATTATGATTATGTGTAGGTGTATTGCAAACGAATGTGATAAGAAATTCAATTCAATCCAGTCGTTCAGACACACAACAGTTATGAAAGTAATTATTCACAGTCGCATAATACTGTAGAATATCGATAATTCGCTGAGTCTTCCTCAAAGCGAGCATTATGGTGACGATTTTACGATTTCTGTTCATTGGGCTTTTAATTAACAATTCTTTATCCATAACCTTAGATGGGTCATGGACAGGTACCTAATATATTAATAAACCTTTTTATCATACAATAATGAACTTCACCGTCTTTCAATACTATACAAATTTTTTATTTAGGAACAATTATGATTCATGGACTCGAACATGGTAAGATTTTGTTCAAATAAATCATCTATTAGCAAAGATATATTTTATAATAAAATGTTTGTTTAGGCATTACATTTCCGGCAACTGTACCAGGGGGTATTTATACAGATTTGAGTAAATCGAATATTATACGGGACAATTTTGTTGGTAGTAACGATGTTGTAAACCGATGGGTTGGTAATCAATCGATTACTTACAGCAAAACATTTTATGGTAATCATTTTACACTTCTCTATGTTTATCTGTGTAAAGGCTTCTGCAATTGCATGAAGGCACTCAAAATATCTACTTTCCAGCAAACGAAATTATATTAAACAATCCTAAAGTGGTATTAGTATTCCATGGAGTTGATACATTTTCCACAATACTTTTAAATGGCCATAAAGTTGGGGAAACATCAAACATGTTCTTAAGATACACCTTTGACGTGACAAAGTATTTGAAAGTAAGATACGTATTTGTTGCATCTATCTTTGAAATAGTTGTTCGCCAATGTGTATTTCCAGAAAGGGAAAAATTCATTGGACGTCTCTTTTTCATCTTCCGTTAAAGTAGCTGAAGGATTATACAATGAACAAGCGTCAAAGTATATAGTTCCTCCAGTATGCGTACCAATGAATTACAATGGGGAATGCCATGTGAACCATATAAGGAAAATGCAAGCGAGCTTTGCATGGGACTGGGGTCCAGCTTTTCCATCGATGGGCATTTGGTATGTTCGAATTCTTTATCTGTTTCCATCATGTATCGCTTTATGCTAATTTGAATGTATTTCAGGAAAAGCACGGAATTAATTCCTATGAACGAGATCCATATCTGGGATGTTACCACGGATGTTTACAAGAAACAAGACTTTTGGAATATCCTAATCACAGTATTTCTCGAAGTTGCTTTACAGAAGAACGCTGCAACTTGTCATACTTCATCCGTTCTCAAAATCGATGAACATTCAGATATTTCTAATAATAGCAAAGTTAATTTAAATAGAGATAACGAACGTGTAAAAAGTACTATGCTTCTTAAAGTACCGATAGTACGTTCAGAGTATCATTTCTCAAATATTGGATTAGCATCTGTAATTGACAAAATAATTGGTTTGTTCGTAGGATCGTGTGCAGGAATGGTGGCCAAATGGTTACGGCGATCAAACTCTTTATACGTTAGCTATATCAGCAGCTATTGGTAATAATGTAGTGCAGAAAACGCTTCGCATTGGTTTCAGAACAGTAGAACTTGTGCAGAAACCACTCGAAAAGGGACTGAGCTTTTACTTTCAAATAAATGGCGTTCCAATATTCGCCAAGGGCAGTAACTTTATTCCAGCCAGTATCTTTCCTGAATTAAGCGCTAAGCCGAATACGATTGAACGCTTATTGGCGTCTGTTAAAGAAGCAAATATGAATATGCTAAGGGTGTGGGGCGGCGGTCTATACGAATCCGAATTATTCTATAACATTGCCGACGAGCATGGAATAATGATCTGGCAGGATTTTATGTTCGCCTGCGGAATGTATCCTACTACAGAAAAATTTCTTGAATCGATCAAAGAGGAGGTAATACAAAATGTACAGAGATTAAAAAATCATCCCAGCATTGTTCTATGGGCGGGAAATAATGAGAATGAAGCAGCTCTGTACGGGAACTGGTATGGAACCGGAGCTCGACGAATATACAAAACTGATTACATTAAGCTGTACGTAAACTTGATCAAGGAGGAAGTAGAACGTCTGGATACTACACGGCCGTTTGTGGTGTCTAGTCCTGGTAATGGAATACATACGAAGCAATATGATTATGTTGGAGAAGATCCATATTCAAAGTTCTATGGGGATGGTAAAGTATAGTGTTCAATTGCTCTACCTCTGTTTCGATCGAAGTATAACAAACTAATATTTCAGTCCATTACTACAATTACATCAACAACGGATGGGACATGCGACAATACCCTCGCGCAAGATTCTCATCCGAATACGGGTTTCAGTCGTTGCCATCTATTTATACTTTCTTACCAGCGATACAAAATATAACTGATTTGAACATAGACAGCAATTTCGTTAATCATCGTCAACATTTACCACTTGGAATAGCGTATTTGAAGAGGCTAATCGCCAAGAATTTTAATATACCTAAAACTCGGGATAGTGTAAAAGATTTCGAAAGCTTTATATATTTGAGCCAAATTAATCAAGCCGTCTCAATAAAGGTACAAACCGAGTTCTATCGACAGTCGATGTCCGAATTAAATGAAGTAGGCGAAGGGATGACAATGGGTGCTCTGTACTGGCAACTTAATGATGTTTGGCAAGCTCCGTCTTGGTCTTCCATAGGTAGCCCATTGATTAAAGAAAGCAGACTGAAATATTAATATTTATTCCAGCGCCACTGATGGGTTTGTCCGTTTTAGATTTTTATGGCCGGTGGAAAATGCTCCACTATTATGCTGTCGAATTCTTTGCACCTATTATAGTTACATACTACGTCAAGAACATGAATCTTCAAATTTATATCGTTTCCGATAAGCTACATCCAATACCAAATGTTACTTTGGAAGTAAATCTTTATACGTTGAATGATATGAGACCTATACGATTGCACATTTGTAAGAACATAACAATTGTAAGTATAAAAACTCTGAATTCATAAGAAAAGGAATGATTTTCTAAGGTAAATCTGTGTTTAACTTTCTTTTAATAGGAAGCAAATGCAGCAACTAAAGTTCGTGATAATTTGCTCAGTAATTCGTGGATCACTAATTCCACAATGCTCAATGCATGCCAGTCTAACAATCTTACTAAAAGTAATTGTATTACAACACTTACCTTAAAAGACAAAGCAGGGTCTCCAATAGCGCCGAGAAATTACATATATCCGAACAATGCTTTGAAAAATATCCCGTTACCAGCATCTAATATTTCTGTAAGACTATAATAGTTGACCTCAATCTGCAAGAAAAGAACAATCTTGTATATGTACATTGTTTAACCGAAAATATTTTATTTTAGGTAAATATGAACAACAATCACTTACCTGGAAGGTATTCCAATTATCCAGATATAGAATTCGTATTGACAACAGGCAATGTAACACTTTTCGTATGGCTAGAAGCTGGCGACATTTGTGGTCGTTTTTCAGATAATGGTTTCCATATGTTTGAGAGACAGAAAAGAATTGTTTTCTATGCATGCGAAATTGTTACACCGAAAATATTAGAAAGAAATCTAAAAATTACAACGCTTGCCAATATTTATAATAACAACGAATAGGTGATAAATTCATCACTAAATTGTAACTAATCGTTGTTCAATAAATTCATTCGAAAGTATTACATTCTACGTTCGTGGAAAATATGTTTCTCGATGTAAATAAATTTCGTATCCGATGAGAATTATAACTATAAGTAAAATTGTACATATCATCAAGTACATTAAATTCGTCATTTTGAATTTCTAACTTCTAGATTTATCGTTGACATTTCAATAAATCGTTGCTAAATTTATTAGTTACTCCATTGTTAACTGTATAGAACAATTTTTCGAAAAATAAATATATTATGCATAATACTGAAGTTAGTATATTATATAAAACGCAAAACAAAAATCGGTATGAACTGTTTTGCAACCGATATTATTAAAGATGTAGCAAAATATGTATACATTTATGTTATATCTATTTTCATTATATTAATAAATAATATCAAAAGGCAGCGCTTTTAAACTTCGAATCCAATGGAAAAAGTCGTGTACTTATCTTTACTTGTCTTTAAAAGGCTGGTTGAATTAGTATATTAACAATAAGTGTTAAATGAGATTCTCTTTTTAAATAGCAATACGCATTTTGTAAAGATATCACAAAAAGTAGTAAAACGTACAGAAGACTAGTGTATTTTATATACTTGTAATCTCATAAAAAAATAAAATATTGCTTTGACTAACTGCGTTCTTTTCTCAACTTTCAAAGAGATTCCTTGTACAAATAAAAATCTTCGTACCGTCCATATAAACATTTACAAAAAAAAGCTTAAAGTCCAATGCTTTTTCTCTTATAAGCTTCTTTTAAGGCGTTTGTTTTCTCTTATAAGCTTCGTTTAAGGCATTTGATCGAGCTAGAATGCTAGCACTTTGTTAATTCTATCTACATCTTTAAACATTGATCTACAATGTTAAGCAACTTCCTCTTGCAAAGATTTATAAATCTCTTTCTTCTAATAAGTGACGGCGCGTATCGCTTTATAAGGCCGTTCTTATATCAACGCTTGATTCCTGAATACGTGGACATAACTTCCTCCGGCGGAGAATTCAGGTAGCGGCGACTTAAATTAATTGCCACGATTATACAGCATAGTAATAGAGGACCGAATATTGCTCCTTCCACACCCAAACAAAAGATTCCACCTGCTATGGACAGGCCTGTGAGGTACGGATGTCCGCCACTAAAATCGAAAAATGATTTGAGAATTCTGACCAGTGTAAAGTAATAAAATAATATTGTTTTTTCTTCGAAAGCAAGAAATTATAGTACCCTTTGATTTCTTTGTAGAACTGAGTCACGACGACATTACAAGGAAGAAAATGGAACAAGAAGAACAGTATAGCTGTGACAGGTCCTCGTGTAAACCACAGTTCCAAAGTAACTGGGATGCAGGCAAAATACGCATCCAAAAATGGTAAGGCCCCAAGTATTGTCGCAAATGTCGCTGGTAAGTAAACTATTTTTACTTGAAACAAATTATGTATGAACCATGTCCACATGCCGAAGAAGGAAGCAAGTTTAAATGTCGCTGCGAAAACCCCAATTGCTGCCTCTTGCAATGCCACGGCAAATCTGTGAAAGAATTAGCTGATAAAATATCACGAAATAACACTTTCTTGTCAAGATACGCATGAAAATATCCTTTTTCTCAACGTACACATACCCTTCCACATCGATAAAGCTTGTACCACAAAAAATTACATACGTAAACAAAATTTGTGGTATTCCTATAAAAATCGTCTATACAAAATAAAAAAATTTACCTATGACAACTAATAGGGCTGAACGCTGTAGTAAATTCAATGGGCTTGTACGTTTTGTCGCTAGAGCTAAGAAGGTAGAAAAGCGTCGTGAAAAATACCACCTTGAAATAAAAATTTAGTCATAGTACATACTCTAGAAATATATTTAAAAAAGTATGCTCCTTAGCTGTGACAGATTACTTACCATGCTGAGAGCAAAATTGAGTAATGCAGATCCACTCATGAGTATGATATAAAACAATTCAGTAAGAATGTTTAATATCACAGACATATTTCCTTTGACTATACTCCAAATCGAATCTAAGACCGACATAAAAGTCCCAATATTCTCCTTGACGAAGTTCTGTATACCGGTCATGTTGAACAATTCTATACAAATAGAAAGAATGTGTAAAATATGCTGAATAAATCGATACGAGTATTTAGATTGATTAATATTAATTCTCACGTAAAGGGGTTTTCCCAAAACTTTCGAGAAAGCTTTCCCAAGCTGAATAAGCTGCATTGGCATCTACAGTAGGCCCGATCATGTCTGGTTTTTCGTCCGACATCATCCATGCTTGATAAAGTCTATCCCAAAGTTCTAAAACTTTCTTTTCCATTTGATCAGCTTTCGCAGGATCTAAGTCTTTGACCAAACTTTTTATCTACATCGTATATTATGCATTATTACCGAGATACAATGAATAATGGTAAAAATACACATGTATCTTACTCCATCGGAGATGGCACTTCGTCCACAGGTATACGCATTATCTAACACAGTATTGACCGAACTTTCCCATTGCTCAGGTAACCAATCGATATCCGGGTTATTGAAGGACGAGTTAAGTATCTCACCCGTGATTTGTATGAGATGCATTCCTTCTGCGTAGACCTATGGAAAATACAATGACTTGTAAATATTTGCAAAAGTTTCGCATACCATTTACGATGCATTTACATACCTGTATCGTTATAAAGATGGATGTGCATGTAATAAATATAAGTAGTCCAAAAATGACAGCAATAGTTACCACAGAATCAACGGAAGATTTTAGGGCTTTCGTTAACTTTTCATCGACTATGATCGCAACTTTGAATAAACCTCTGATATTAGCTGGTAACAGAGCTGGGTGTCTGTCTAGGCACCACATCTTCATAATTTGCATAATGGTGCGGCATTGCTCTTCGATCAGTTTCCATAATCTAAAGTAACTGCCCAGTTGTTTGATAATGTAACAAGCTATAGGGATAATCAGAATATATATCATCCATCTGTGTTTCCACAGAACCATACCGATGCAAGCATAAAATGCACCGTACATGTATTTATCGGTATCGACTTTGTCATTCTCCAGGTCTACGGACATTCGCAGTTCCGACTTTAATCTCCTTAAAATGTAACGATCGCGTAACGACATAGAACCAGTGGAAGACGCATTAGACGGAGGTCGCAATTTATGGCTTGCCGCGTTTGCGCCAACTGTGTCAAACGATATTGCTTTTCTTGATAATTTCATAGTCGAGTCACCAGTTTCTGGCGCTGCTGAAGTGGAAGCTAGCTTTGTTTCTTTGTCATCGCTGCTTATCTCTGTTTCTGCGCTTTCTTTATTCACATTTTCTATACGTTTTTCACTTCTTAACGGGGTCAGTGTATCCTGTGGTACATTATTCATTAACGCAAAAGAAATACCCTCCACAAGAGTCATCTGTTTACCATCCAGCTCTTGGCTTTCCATGATACATATCACCTCGTAAATAAATCCTATCAAGTACAATGCTTGCAAAGTTATGAATACCACAGTTTGGTAAGAGCCTAATATATTGGAAAGATATAAACTAATCATAAACCATACGACGAATGAGCCATATCGAAAATGAACTGAATTGTACGGCGTCCAATATATGTACAATGCAGATAGATATCCAACAAGTGTAATGGCAATCTGAAAATACGATTAATATCATTAATTTTGCATGTGTTATGGAATATATGTGGAACGCGTTTGAAGATTACCATGTAAGTGTTGCATGTCGTTATAAAAAATCCAAAAATATTATTGACGATCAGACATATTCTCCATACAAGGCAGCTTAATATAGTAGGCGTATAATGGTACAGACCAAGAGCCAACGTTACCATTGAGAATATACAGGCGATATATTTGATTCGTTTCCACAGAAATGATCCCAAGCTATCGGACACTTTGTCCACTATTTGTACAGGTAGGATCATTAAATTTATTATTAAAGGCGTCTGTGACATTTCTGTTTTGACGAACCATGATTGTGCAATGGTAGTTAACGAATGTTTGAAAGGGAACAAAACGGAACCGCATAACAGAGCCCAGATCAATGGTTTTATAAAAGGACTCAGTATGATGTACAGTCCATACCCAGCCGCTGAGATCAGGCAGAGGAGGAGGAGTGCCACGGCATTATAAATGCCCTGCTTTAAGGCTTTTTCATGATCACCGCTGAAGCCTGACAGCATGTTAAAAAGGTTATCCATTGGCGATCGCGTATTATCCATCATGTAAACGTAATGAATTCTATTTAGGAACGCTCATTATTTAATTTTGAACTTTCTCAGCATTGAACACTATGTAAAGACAAATAACAAATATATCTGTAATTTAGTATGTGTGCAGAAAGTATTTTACGACCGCTCCACTGACACAAGATACGAAATGGCACCAGGTACATGATCTTCGCGAACGCATGCGTATGCGTCACCCGACACACAGTAACTGCTAATAAGGGCGTAATCCCTTAAATAGAGCATATACTGATGTATGCTAATATCAATATATGCTCTAAGCTCTGGTGTGCTACTATCCGCTGATGTGTGCTTACATTTATTTTATTACATATTTTAAATAAACAAATTTTCAATCTATTTTTAACAAATTCTGATAAATAATAAGCTCCTAAGCCACTTCAAAATAATGCACAGCTTCTGCAGCAAAATCTAATTATAGTATTTGCACTATTCTTTCCGTTTACATAGACTGTAAAACGCAGCAATTCACTGTTTCGAAAATTGTTTAAACAAGGGACTTTAATGCATGTCCTACAGTACATTTACAATAAAATAATACTACTGCAATAATAACTTATGAAACAATTTACGAGTAAATTATGGATCTAAATAAAGCGCAAAGGACTATAATAGAATACAGCACAAGAAATTGTTTCCGTACCTTCTTTATTCATTTTTATTCAGTATTGTTATTTATATGTATGTACAGAAAACCGTTGTTAACCAATGTCGATCAAAGTCGCGGCTAAAAAGTGCTGAACTGTTGCAGAGCAATCGTATTTCCGCACATACTTCCTTTTTAATATAGAACGTGTAAAAAGACGGTAAGGTAAATCTTTGTAAAGAAATATATCGTAGAAAAGTGTTTTTGTGTATATATTTGCAGCAGTTCAATTCCTTACCTAGTCAGGTAATTGGAAAGTAATAAAAAACAGGTCCCACCTCCCAACTAAATTCGTACTGAAACACTACCCACGATACCTCTCCTCCTCGCACCTTAGTTCCTCTCTCGAAAATATCCGATATACGATGAAAAATTAAAAAGAATTGTAGCGTTTCCAATGTGTTCTTTTACAAATGGTGTCGGAAATATGAAACGTTTTTACGATAAGGATGGCGATGATTAAAAACTAATGACGGCAAAAAAATAATAATGAGATGTTTTCTCGAATATCGCAGATATAGGATTTATTTCCGTATAATAATTAGAAAATATAATTAAGCCGAGCTAAATTATGATGTTTGTTGGATGTTCTTGTGAAACAGATGTTACAAAGTAGCCTTCGTAATTTACTTTCTTTTTTCATGGAACTCGCACGCGAGAAGAGTATCCCCTGCCTGCTGTACGCCATTGCCTACCGCTTACCTTTCCTACGAAACTCTTTCCGGTGAGAAAAGTGACGGAGTACCCATTTCGACAAATGGAATATACGAATATCAAAAAAATACGTCGAATGCGCAATTACATGCACAAAAAATGCCACGCGTCGCGATTCTTTACCGATTCTACTATCTTTAATTATTGGCCGCGCTCTCGTAGAAAATACCGCGATCTTCAATGGCGTCAACAACGCGACTCTATTCCCGCGCGAGAAGCGTGAAGAAAGAAGGCAGACTATTTCGGCTATTACACGCCGAAGCCCATCTGGCGATGCAGCACGTGTACGGAAACTCGTTATTTCTTTTTCTGGGCCTTCTCGGCAGCCTTGGTGACCTTGCCCGATGCATCCTTGAAATTGACGCCCTTGATGACACCGACGGCCACCGTTTGACGCATGTCACGAACAGCGAAACGTCCCAGGGGTGGGAACTCTTGGAAAGCCTCGACGCACATGGGCTTGGTCGGAACAAGCACGACGATGGCAGCGTCTCCGGATTTGATGGCCTTTGGATTCTCCTCGGTGGTCTTACCGTTACGACGGTCGCACTTCTCTTTGATTTCGGCAAATTTGCACGCAATGTGAGCAGTGTGACAATCCAACACCGGCGTGTAACCGTTGCTGATTTGACCAGGGTGGTTCAACACAATGACCTGTAAAGATAACAATGATATACATTAATTACAATTTTTAACGAAATCGAGGACGTACAAGTCGCGTAGATAAACGAATAAATCTACAAGCACTCAGACGCCTTCAGCCATCAACAGATCCTAAGGATCTTCCGGTGGAAACCGCGAATGAAGTTTAAGAGTTCTAATCATCGTGCTAATGGATAACTGACTGGGATATACATTCAAATAATTTGTAGTAGTAATAGCGGCTTTGAATACGAACCTGGGCAGTGAAATCAGCAGCACCTTTGGGTGGGTTGTTCTTGGAGTCACCGGCTACGTAACCACGGCGCAATTCCTTGACGGAGACGTTCTTAACGTTGAAACCAACGTTGTCACCAGGGACAGCCTCTTGCAAGGCTTCGTGGTGCATTTCGACGGACTTAACTTCAGTGGTCAGACCAGCTGGAGCGAATGTGACAACCATACCAGGTTTCAGCAAACCAGTCTCAACACGGCCGACTGGTACCGTTCCGATACCACCAATTTTGTACACGTCCTAGAAACATATCAAGCATTTTTACTGCATGCTTTTAATACACAAACAGCTTTCATGTATAAATTGATTTTTGTCAGACGTCTCTAACCATCACCGAATCGTAAGATTCTCCGGTGGAAACCGCGAATGAGTATTTAATGTTATCATCATATCAAATAAAAAAAAAAATAAAAATTTCAAAGTGAAAATATCTATTAAAAATGGTATTTAGCAATTTACCTGAAGTGGAAGACGGAGAGCCTTGTCCGTAGGTCTCGTGGGTGGAAGGATGGCGTCGAGAGCTTCGATAAGGCATTTTCCTTCAACTTTACCTTCCTTGCGCTCAACGGTCCATCCCTTGAACCAGGGCATTTTGGAAGAAACTTCCAACATGTTGTCACCGTTCCATCCAGAGATTGGCACGAACGCAACCGCTGCGGGGTTGTAACCGATCTTCTTGATATAAGATGACACTTCCTTCTTGATTTCTTCGAATCGGGCTTCAGAGTATGGGGGCTCAGTGGAGTCCATTTTGTTAACACCAACAATCAGCTGCTTTACACCAAGGGTGAAGGCGAGCAGAGCATGCTCACGGGTTTGTCCATTCTTCGAAATACCAGCTTCGAATTCTCCAGTACCAGCAGCTACGATCAGCACGGCGCAGTCAGCCTGCGACGTACCGGTGATCATGTTCTTGATGAAATCTCTGTGTCCAGGGGCATCAATGATAGTGACATAGTATTTAGAGGTCTCGAACTTCCACAGAGCGATGTCAATGGTGATACCACGTTCACGTTCAGCCTTAAGCTTATCCAATACCCACGCGTATTTGAAGGAACCTTTGCCCATCTGAAATAGAATTATATTTAGCGTTTATGCATCTGTTAGATGAAAGTATTACAGTTTATATTTTCCCACGAAAATCCTTGCAATATCAAATTACTACTTTCATTAATAATCACTGTGCCAATGAAAAAAGTACAAGTGACACGCAAGTTGAAAATTTATAATGAAGAAAACAATATTACATGCATTTTTATAACTTTTGCATATTATTTACCTCCTGGGCTTCCTTCTCGAACTTTTCAATGGTACGCTTGTCGATACCACCGCATTTGTAGATCAAGTGACCGGTGGTGGTGGACTTGCCAGAGTCGACGTGTCCAATGACGACAATGTTAATATGAATCTTTTCCTTACCCATGGCGAAGTTTTTGCGAGACTGTATTGGTTAACTCTGAAGCAAGACAAAATATATATGCAATTAATTGTTCTAATAATCATTAAATTATATAAGATTATATTTCTAAACGATGTATTAAAAGGTGCTTTTAATTAGTTCTCTGAAAAAGATTCCAAAAAGTGATGCAAGTGTGGTTAAATTCTATTGTAGAATATTGACGTTCGTTAAAATTTACAGTTCTAAAAGGTTATTAATTTGCGATCACGCGAGCAGCAGGTGTCTCCGGCTTAACGTCCACGTGGCGGTACGTGAATATTCGAGAACGGAACTGGCAGCCATTTTGTAGATGGCGAGGAATAATGCAGCGTTGCCACGAATTACTTGACGCTTGGCATTACACAATGCCACGTTATAGAGTCATTTTTATTAATTTTTTTCGGTAAACGGAGTTGTAATCATTTGCACATGTTTCTGCTCCATTAATTGTTTTCAAATTTACAATATAATTAACGGTATGTAATCCGCAACAATTCTGAACTATATATTTATTAATCCGATGGAGAAAGACCATTTGTATGGATTAAAAGCCAATTGACTAAACTTGTTAAAAATAATTAACAATGTTTATAAAGCAAAGAACTACATATAACAGTCAGTATGTACAATACTGTTTATAGAATTATTATTCGAGATGTAGAGATAAGTATAGCGTTTTGAATTACTGTGATTTATACTTATCGCTCTCCGCTATACAATGTTCACTTGTTATCATTTCACAGTAACAAATGTGATAATAGAGAAATGAGTGATTTAACAATACATCACGCTGAAAATCAGCCAGCAAGCTCCATTGTCGGCGAGGAATCGTCCCACAATGTCGTCATTGCACACGATTTCCAGTACACTCGTAATGCATGTCTGGATACTTTAGTAGCAGAGATTCGAACGATAATTACAACTCCTTTGTGATCATACCGTTAAGCTACTTTTGATAGGATGATATAGAATTCGTGGGAAGCACAATTAAGATTTCACTTGCAATATTTCCAGCATTATTACATGAACTCGTGATCGAAACTTCAGTTCTGACAAGCGACCGCCATACTGCATCCGGTGATTCGCGTTTCTTCTACTTTTTCAGCGTAAAGATTATGTTCAGTTAACTATTTGTTTTACCGCGCAAATTTTTCTATACGTCCAACAATTATTGGCGCGTTTCGACGTGTCTTTCGAAAGATATGACGAACGATTTCGACAGGGATCAGCATGTGGATCGCGACTCGAACAGCCGGCTAGTACTAACGATCTACCATGCGCCCGTTTTTCGATAGAATATTTCACGGAGAAAAACGATAATTCCGTAAAACTGTTGTCACAACACATTTTGCCCGTATTTTCCTCGTTGTTTTATTCCGTACCTGACGTGCGATGCTACCTCTACGGTAAGAAAATCGACGGATTATAGTTCTGTACGTAAACCACGGACAACCACTCACCTCCAGATGCCACGACAGAAAGAGATCGGCCAAGTGAAGTGACATGCGCGTACGGCTTCCCGGCCGTAGCCTCGAACCCAGCGCCCCCACCGCCTCGACAATTGTAAAATGCAAAATTTGTTTTTTGTATGTTATTTAATCATTTATTTATATTACTAATTGGATTATAGATAATGGTAAAAGTTGGTCAATGTTTTCTTCACATATTCAAGAATATTATTCACTCCGATGAATACTAAAATTAAAGCGTTTTAAAGGATGGAACTCTGGTGTTGAGGCTACGGTTACGCAGCAACGCAGGCGTGTCGAGATGCATATATATGTATATATGATCCTAGGATACGAGAATGTGTATGTGAAAATGGAATCAAGAAAAAGATAGCAGTATGTAAGAAGCAGAGAACGTTAGGTTGCTGCGTTCAGGGATGCATTGAAACATCCACGACGCCAGGGACATAATGCTCTGACCCTGAATTCATCGATTCGAAAGATGCCAAATGATAATATTAAAAGGATTCCTTCTCTTTCCAGACTTTCCTTCCACCAAACTTCTCGATCGAAGTCAGTTGGAAGAGTATTTATGCACAACCATGCAGTACTGTAGAGCCTATCGTTTAATTGCAGAAAAATATGTAAAGCTTCTGCAATAAATCGTATTAAATAATGTTGTAGAATTTCCATTCTATGGATGATATGATTTATTTATTGGAATGATTCGTTGGTACAGCAATACTTTATACGTTTGACATGTTCCTTTACATTTTAGATCAATTGTTTCTTGTACGAAATGTTTTCGCACAGCGAAGAAATTATTTAACTTCACGTGTGCAAAGTGCATTAATTCAAGGAATTGTGGGATTAACGAATAATATGAGACATTCGGAAATATATTTATTTCAGGATAAAGTAATGCTTCCAGATGTAAATGTTCTCAGCATGCGGTAGGAAATCTGGCATGCAGGTCAAATTTTCCCCTCTGTAAAGGGTCTGCGTGTCTGAAAATTACTGTTCCTTGGAACTGCATGCAATACAAGACTGTTGTATAAGATTTCTGTTTTTAACATATTGTAGATAATATTGAAATTTAAGAATTAATAAAACCATTGAATTTTTACTCCGAGGACGAGTGCCTACAAAAGTTTAATTCTGCATCCCCTCTTTTCTTAAATTTATTGAAATTGTATTTCTGTATGCTCGTGTAGTGCAACAATTATAAGGTTGTATTAATCTTTGAGAACATTATTTATAATTTGATGGATACAGTTCAAAGTGAAAGGTAGAAAGCAGTTTGATGAATCTCGAGCAAGTGTCAAGGTATTAACGGTATTTCGTTACAGCCCTGGAATGCTGTTACAATACCTTTTCGGTGGCCACAATAGGACCCTCCTCCGATAAACTTTCATGTTACTTTACTGCTTTATATGTACATATACTTTTTCATTGTACATGATTCTTTAGATAATTTTTGAGTTAAATTAAGTCTTCCACTTCTTATAATCATTCTTCTTCTTTATTTTCCCAAGTGCGCACAGCACACTTGATCACATTTCGAATTTATAGTCCTAAACACATATACGTAGCACGTGGACCCTTAATAATTATTATATCTTTACTTTCTGGAATCATCCGTTTGATTTTCATAACAAAATTAAATCTCACCAATGAGATACTTGTGATTGAATTTTTTGAAACTGTTGATAATAACAACGCGCGTTCCGACTTAGCCCCCAATTAAAGGTGACCCGCATCGCATGTGAGTATGAAAGTGTGCATATAAATGGCATCGACGATATAGGCAAGAATGATGGTTTATCACGTCGATGTTATGCAATCAATTCGCTGTAATTCGGCGAATGACTCATTGAAAAATAGCGGGAGAATCATTATGCATCATTCATATGGAACGCAAGTATCATACATACTTCACATGACGTTATTGGAGTTCCTGAAATGCTTGTAATAATTTATGAAGACGAAGTTCGTAGAGAAGTTTATTAGTCGTTTACAGATGTTATACTTTATGGTAACGATAATACTTAAAATCTTTTATTGTGATGAGATAATAATATTAATTTGTACATGTGCATATATGTATGTATACATGTTCGAATAAAGTTTTATGAGCTTCAATATTTTAAAAGGCCCTAATAATTGCAATCTTCTTTCCTTCAAATTTGTCTTTGCTTAGAAATATCAATAAATTCTGTAGACATTGAAATTCTACTAAAACATTTCAGATAGATAACGTTCAGTCCATCATTATCATAACAGGCAGTGATACCCACTTTATCGAATGTTCTGGGAATTAAGATCGGATCAAGGTTAAATTACGGTATATCGTAGAGTTAATTTTTTCTAGTTGCTCCAATCCGAGTGATTAAAGCATGAAATAGTGGCAATAGTACATAGAAGAATATCCAACACATACATAAAATAACCACAGAATCGCAGTATTGAGTATATTTTCTCGATAACTAATTTATTAATTATATGTGAATACTAATTTTTATGGAAATAGCATTCGTCAGTGATTGTATATTGAATCGTTATTTTAACAGTATCATTTGTTACATTAGTAACATAGGTTACTATCGAAGCCAGAATTTCTTTTCATGTATTCTAAACGGAGAATTTAAATATTATTGTAGCCTTTCGACTTTGAACTTCCTGAACTTCGAATTGATCGCATTGCGACAAAGAGAAGAATCTGTTCTTATTGATTTATTTTTTAATATGGTTGCTCGAAGAAAAAATACCTAAACTGAATCGAATTTTATGCAAGATATACTTGTTAGATTAATTACTAATTCTTTAATAGATAAGAAATAATTATCTGAACATTTATATAGTCATATAAATTTTACAGTTTCTCAAAACTTGTCAATATTAAACACACTTTCCTCCACATTTCTCACTAAGAGAAGAAGTTCAATATTGAAGACAATATTAATTAATTTACGTCACGCTTAACGAACGGTTCAAAAGTAAAAGAATTCCTTCCATATATGGTCACAGGGGTGATCTTAAAGAAAACTTCTTGGTAACTTCAATCGTCTATTTATATTTCTGAATTCCTACAGACATCCGATCGTACAGACACTTGCACGTGGGAGCGGCGCAGCTAAGCTTCGAAAATTTAAAAATAACTTCTATCGTCGGGGAAGAAAAGGATATACTTATAGAAATGGACAATAATCCACACCACGCTTTTCCCATAGGTAGACGGTATGCAATCTTTGCTCCAGTTTGGCTAGTCGATGATTCGCCCAATGTATCCTCGTTACGTGGGTGTAATTGATAATAATTGTTTGCAGTCGTGTCTTGCCGCGATATTTTTTCGCACTCCTTTTCTTTTATTCGTGACTCTCGTTTGATCGATCGATGCCACCCTCTCGACAGTTATAATTGCCGAAACATGTTGCGTTCCACCTTAATACCGACGTTTTGGTCAATTGTTTGTAATCGGAAGTTAATTCTCATTTAATGTATGCATCTTCCACGCTGTAACATTCTTTTACACTCTCATTCTCCGTGTTGTTCACTTTGGTTTTAATATACACATACACATACATATGTTTCTTCATTCACTCCTTACTATCCCGCAGGCTCGTTATCTTTTATCGGGGCAATAGTAAAGTTGTACAGGGCGACATCGTTCAGGTGTCCGATCGGAGTATCGTAGATAAATGATCAAAGGGGAAAACGAATTATTTGTGATTGAATAAACATTCTGGCAATGAACTTTTAATTTTAATAGCATTCGTTATATTTTTTGGGATGCACGATTTCATTACCTGTCTCTGTTTTCAAATGTTCCCTATATTATCCTTTTCTTTTGTAGATCACATACTACGGTATTGGTTTAAAGAAATTGTATTCCTCTCCGATCCCATGCCACTTTTAGTATGTACAGCCCTGTACACATAGTTTTCATACATATTCGTACTAGTACTCTGTATATTTACCATTATATTTATAATAATGTTAATATTTACAAAAAGTCATTCGTTAAATGTTAATATTCAATATCGCAACTGTTATTGCATTATAACTTTATTTTCCTGAGTGACCATTCATTAATAGACTCGCCTCTTGTTTTCTATCTGTTGTTTTTACTTTAATCGGGTAGCTTATTTAACGTTGAAGCGGCGCGAGTAGGAACCGGGGTAGCGAAATGAATCGCGTTCAATTTTTGATAATTCCCTTGATGGGGAAACTGAGCCGGTTAATGATAAGCCATCGAGAATTTTATTTTGAAGGAGACCGACGGATGTTGCATATTGTTCTTTGGATAGTCGAACAAAATTATTACATTCTTTAAAGTACATTTAAGTGGTAAAACATACTCAGCTCGAATTACAATACTTTCCATTTACTTACAAATTTAAACATGCAAAACAATGATGAATTCATATAAATAGTATTTTTTTTTAAAGTTTAACTGTTCTTAGTGTTATATAGAAACAATATCATACATATAAACAATTCATTTAATTTACCTCTTAATTTCGTAATTATTCATTTTTATACATACCAAAGAATTAATAGTAAGTTTTTATACATTAGTATATTAACCGAAAGTTATAAGTACTTTATCTTTCCAGTTATAATTTATAATTTTAATAATGTTAACAAACAATGTGTCGCCAATCTTTAATTTTAATTCAATTGTTAATATTTTATTTATAACACTATATCCTCTTTTAATATTTACAACCTCTACATCCTTCCTTTTATATAAACATCCAATACTATAATTAAAAGAAATTTTTAGATTGATGTGAGTCATGAGCTGAATATGTTTTAATAAGCGAATGAATAAGTTATAAATACGTATTATATTTCAGTTAACATGGGTAATAATTTCCACACAAACATGAACAAACGTATGGTTTACGCTATTTGAATTATTTACAGATAATCAACCATGTGATATGAACCGGTCTAGCGTTATCGAATCTAGCGTTCAATTAAAGTGTAAAGTGAGAATGTTCTGAATCATTTTGTGGAAGGCTGATATATTATAAGATATCTTATAGTAGAGCGACTGAAATGTAACAAATGGAAGGAGCAATACGTGCTATTCCATGCCTTTGGTAAACGTTTATTACATTGTTAAAATCTTTATGGAAAAGTTTGAAAGTGAATAGTTGTGTTACTCGAACAATCGACGAACATTCACTGAATACGAAGTAAAAGGATCAAATTCGGATATATTTTTAATTAATTGACGATAGATACTATTAACTACGGAATTCTATGAATATATTTAACAAATATATTTTCTATTCATGTATATATTTATATATATAATATTGGCAGTTGTATATAAATTATTCATAAAAGGTAACATTGACGATGAATCCCATGATATAATATTTCTTACATATAAGTTTATCTTGTAAATTCTTGGCACTATTAACCAAATATTCTAATAAAAAGAAACACGGAGATGCAAAAAAGTGAGTATCCACCAAATAAAGGTAAAAAAAGAACATCGAGAAATATTTTTTAAATACTAGAACGTTTAAGGAAGACAATTGTGTATCTTGGCACGAATTCATCATCGATGATCCACAAAATGATCAGAAGAATTCTCGCAATCTTCATTCGAACGGTTCCAAGTCCTCGAATACATTCCAATACATTCCAATAACCCAAAATAAATTGAAACGTCACAATTTTAATTAGGCTGATCGGGTAGTGTTCATGCACAAGATATTAATCGAATAGCGTAATATGTATAACGGGAACCGACTGTCGTTCGGACAACGTCGAGACACTCGATCACTATAACAAACTTTCACAATAGTATTATCTCTGTGTTATAATGCGAAACAGCTACCCTACGCACGACGACTCTGTACACGCGCTTCGCTCCGCTTTTAACACCGGTAAACATTTCAATAAAATCAATATCATGCAAACAGTCGTGAGGAGATTCATAGCGCTGAGGATAATCCGAATATTCGTATCAATGATCGTGTAAATTTGACTTTCTCAAAATCGAATAGAAACTAAAGCAAGTCGGAGGGAATTCGATCCAAGAAAGGTCGAATTCACTCCGTACTCGCGTTCCAGTCTCAGAAACGCTACATTTGTGTCTCTATTTCTCTTTATATTTCGTTTAGATGAGTAAATGTTTTTTTTTTTTGATACATTGAATTATGTCGATGAACGCACCAAATAATAAGGAACATGGTAAATTCGTTCATTTAAGGGTAAGACACTTTTTTCTTTGTTTAAAGGAGGACTAAGGAAGTCTACAAACAGGTGTAGCGTCCCTGAAACGGTATTAATACGTAATAAGATATTGGAAGGCTTACAATATTGAATGAGTTCATAAATTGTTCGACAGCAATTGCTGCATTTCGGAATGTTTTATACACTGAAAATCAGACGACTCGGAGCAACGGGCTAAATAATTGCGAAACGATCATTTTACCATTTTGCTCTAAAGTAAAATAAATATAACGAGCAATAAATAAATAAGTTATAAATGTACACGTATCACAGCCGTTTAAGTAGCTTAGAATGTTACATTTATAAATATCGTTACGATCATCCAATGAAAAAAAAAAGAATATACATTTTTTTATTATAATAGAAGATAGAACAAGTAAAAGGAAATGTATTTATCAAGCTACGCGTTGCTCAGAGATTGTATCGTTGTCCACAGAGCGTTATCTCCTGTTTATAATTCAAGGTACGTCGACATCTTTGTATACGTACACAAATCATGCTTATAAATTTTAAGTATAATAACGTCGATAATAATTGTACAAGTAAGACTGATTAAACGCACCTCCTTCCCGTTTGGACTTGAAGAAAGATCTCTTTGCATTTTGTTACAGTCACAAATGTCGTTATTCTACCACGAATATGATCAACGATTACTACTAATATTATCCCTACAGTGTGTCGTGAGAAATGATTAATACTCGATGAAGAACAAATGCAGTCATGCGGAGAACATAAAATGCAGAGAGATTTTCAGTCGTCTAGCGTTGTCTACGTAACGATTTCACGATGATGCGGTATTAAGGTATTCGATGGTTCTGAAGGTTTGTCTAGTTCCAAAACGTGGCAGTAGAATAGTGCATCTGTTACCCCTTTGCAAAGTCGAATTAATTCGATCGATTTCAACTTTTTAATCCTCTGTAAATTACCGTATACGATGGCAAGTGTTACAAAAACGAAAGTACATCGTTAAAAAAAAAGAATAGGGAAGCAAATATTGTCCTTAACACTCGTGCGGACGCAACGAGGGACCTCGCTTGCACACATTGCACGATCCAATGAAAGTAAAAAAGCAATGTGCGTTGCACATCGATTTACTATTACGTACTTTAACTTCGGTCGTTTATAATGATCTCTCCATTTCTTCGAATTATTACGCCCTTGCTTCGAGGTGAAGTATTTCATTGGGTATGGATGCACCTTAAACTGTATCTTATCTCTGTTATCTCTTTAGTAGCTACGGTGTATTGTTGATAACATTGCTCGCAATGAATATCGTACAGACGACGTGTACAATATTAGTCCCGCAAAATCTTTCGCGTGAAATACGCCTGGCAATGGTATACAAAACTTAACAACGACAGTGTGTAGCTAGCCCTACGCGTATTTCTCTTCTGTGCGCCATCCCTTCTTCCTGTCATTCCTCCTTCTTGATCAATAATTCATTAACCCGTTTCTGATTTCAAGCGATAAACGTGCGACCGTTCCTTTACAAAGTGTGAAGTGAATATTAAAAAAATGTATTCAACTATTAAAGACTATTCGATGATTTATAAATGCTAAAAAAGTCGCTATTCTTATTACAAACCACTTCGTATTTTGTAGTTCCGTCTGTTTTCACCTTCGGTCGGTCTATAATACAAACGAGTGTGTTTTAAGCTTACTTCCTCTCCTCCCCAAGTAATTAAACATTATAATTCACGATAGTGCTGATACATTTCGGATGAACAAATGAAGTGCATATCGCTCGCAACTCATTGTGAAATTTAAACGTTGTGGGGGGGGGGGGGGGAGGTAAGAAGGAAGCGTCGTGATCCCGTTTTCATTCTTTCGAAATCTAGTGAAATTCGGTCCCGTTGCGGCCCCCGAGAAAGGTTGATCTCTCTGATCGAGGACAAGGAGTTCCATCGTCATTCGTCTCGTTTGAACTTTCAAAATTGGTAATGCGATTTGTTATGAATACACTTCGTTCTGGTCGAAATATGTTCACGTTCATTATTCTCACATATTTACTTGATGTTTGGTACATCGAAAATAAAGATGTATTAAGAAAATGAAATTATATTACGTGTAACAGCAAGAATACGATTTATTGTATAAACGATCTCATGAAACCGAATAAAACTTGCAATGCGATATCGGTTGGAAGTTACCTCTTCAAACGCTGCGAGAACATAAACATTTTGTTAACCAAACGAAAACGACCATTATAATTTAACAATATTAAGTAGACCAACAGAAGTTACTAGCACTACTTTTGTCCCCCCATATGAGAAAGCACTAATTGAAGAATAACAACAGGAAATGAAAGCAGAAGTCGGAAGCAATGATGCAGATGTTGGCTTTAGTTGGTCCCGAACATGAGTTAGCACGGGTTTGTGCACAGATCTTTGACAATTGATAAAAGAAATATCTTACTGGGAGAAAGTACTGCATGTACACCTAATATAATCCCTTGGTATCATTAGTATAATAATTTCTTCTTCATTCAATGTAAAACCACGATGGGGTATCAGAAACAGCCCGGATTGGATTTATACAAATTTTACTAATCACCCTACCTAAAGTTACCTTACGATAAAATGTAAAATAAGATTTTTCAATGAAAATCAATAAAACAAACGTGAGTTTTGCACAAACCCATTCTAAAAATCGCGCATGGAATCGTGTCGATCGTTGCATTACGAATTTCAGCTCATGGCAATACTGCGCGTGTCGAACGTAATATAACATCTCTCCCTCGTTCATTCTCCCTTTCGATCTTCTGCTCTCTCTCTCTCTCTTTCTCCCTCTCATTCTCTCACAAATTTCTTTTCAAATATTACGATTTACCCATTAACCTAAACGGCCCTACGATATACGTACGGATAAATGTTACGTTGGCAGTTTTTATTTACATGCGAGTTGATCCACGGCGCCGATAATACCATACGGCCACGAATTTCGGTGTCGAGCGATCTGTAAAGTACGAAACATTTTGAAAAGTCGCCACATCTTGTGATCGATAGATTTTTTTTTCCTTTATGGTAGCATGATACTTTCGAAAGTGTTTCGCCTTTGATGGAGAGTGTCGTTGTTGAATAATTAGTCGGTCGATCTTCAGAAATCTTGTGGATAAATCTAGCAGGGTAGGATTTATAAAAATTTAGAAAAGAATTAAAACGGGGCATGAAATATTTTAGATTTCTATTTATCCTTCTTCAAGATTTGTTTAGCTAATATTTCCGATGGGCAAGAAAGTGAAAGAGATAATTAAGTTGTACTCAAATGAAATAATAAAGAAAACGATGAAATCTCTGAAATGCTTTGCTAGACTATGTTAATTATTTTAATTACTGTGAAATTTTATATGAAGATTCCTATGAAGAATATTTAGAGTAATTTGCAGTAATATTTGTTGGAAGCTTGCTGCTTGCATTATGCATAATTTTAGAATAACGTAATATCATGAAGGATATTAATTTCAATATTTCATCATTTTAGTTTGAATTAAAAAATTCGGATTTCTACATTTTTCTAGAGCTGGAACTGTCGCAGCAGCGTATGTATTGGTATTAATAATGTTATTGGCACAAATTATTCGACGATATAACAATATTATGTGAGACTGCGACTGCGTAATATAAATGAACAATTATATGAATAATTATACGACTGTGAATTCTCTTCAATTACCAGCTTCAACAGAACAATACTCTCCACCTACCAGCATAATCCGTAGCTCAACCGCAGCCACTTTAACCACGTTTATTTACAGAAACAGTACGATCATGTAATTGAGATATCTTGCACTGCTAGTTCCGTTCAGCTTTGTACCCCCGTTTTCTTCGTCATTTTCACTGGCAGTATCTCCCTTTGCCTCGACAATGGTATCTAACCGTTCCATTGTGCCCCTCTGATGATGATGGCTACTCGACAAATCACTGTCGGCCGTCTCGTCCGAGTCCACGTCGATCATGCGATCGTTAACTTGGATTTTCACCACAGCGTCCACCGGATACTTTCCCTCGTCGCTGGACGACGTTTGCCCCCTTTGCGAGGCCGACCTGCTCGACAGCATTCGCTCGCTCTTCTCGCAACGGGGGCAGCTCTGTCCGTTCGACGATCCCTCGTCGCTCTGACACCGGAAGCATATCAGATCACCTTCGCTGGAAAAATCGCAGTGCTCGCACTGAACGGCGTTACCGTTGCCGTGGCAGAGTTCGCAGTCAGGACTATCCTCGTCGTCCTTCCGCTCGTAATCCCTCTTCGACCGGGCCCTTCGTGTCTGATAGTCCTGTTCACGGTACAACGACCGCGGCGAATGGGACTGGCTGCTGCAATCCTGCTCGTGATACAACGACCGCGGCGAGGACATGCGAATCGGGCTTTTGTACGCGCGAGAAGCGACCGCCTCGTCGAGTTCGTCGTCGAAACGTTCCTCCACGTATCTGCTGCAATACGAACCGGGCGTTTGCGGCCGATACGTGCACGTACGGGACTTCTGATCGCATTCGCTGCACAATAACAGGTTCGATTTGCTGCCAGGCTGCGAGGCGTAACCGTTGCATGTGCCATAGTACTTCTCGTCGTCGTCGCTTTCGAAGAAATGCTGGCTGAGGCTGCCGATTGATTTCGTGTCGCTCGACCTGCCGGAGACTCGAGCTTCCTCGAGCTCCTCCCGATCGTCCGCTGCGTACCTGTAACCAGAGGGGCTTATTTGTTTTTACCGAATAAATCGTAAGGGTTATGTTGTTCTTATTATTTTAATGTAGCACCTGTCATCGGTAGCTTCAGCCAAATAGTGTCTTATTCGCGCTATCTTAGTTTTGCCGCGCTCCCGCGGCCTTGTTTCTTGTTAAATGATGCTCTCCCGATTTCTCTCGTTGTTGTCCTCCAAGCTGGACGTCGAGCTGGCACCGCAAATCTGCATCTCGATCTCGGCCAACCGGTTCTCCACTTCCCATTGCTGTTGATTCAATTTCGCGCTCATCACCGCCTTTTCAGATTCCAAGCAGATCAGGCGCTCCCGAAGACGTTTTATCTCGGCCATTAATGCTTCGTTAGTGCCTAAGTACGGTGTGCCACTCTCGCTGACCAGCTGTGTCATGCTGTTGCAGGTCATGCCTAGAAGGGAATAATACAATTCATGTGTATCATTAACTGATGGGTAATACCAATGTATCGTATTAATTAAATTGTCTGCACTGCTGGTACTAAATATTCAGTGACATTAAATACCATTCGTACCAATAATAGGGAATATTTGTGTAATTTATTGGTATTTAATGAAGGAATGATTTGCCTAAAATTCGTTATAAAAAATGATGTTTCATATTGTTATGTGTTTATAAAAAAGATCTCCACTATTTTCAGTTTCATTGTGACTTTCAGCTTTTATATTAATTGTAACAATTAGGTCAATCACATGTTAATGACCAATTAATGCATATTTGAATAGATATCATGCTACTGTGGTGGCATCTGATTATTTAATAATCTGGATGCAAGCTAGAATTTCGTGAAATCAAATTTCGTGACGATCGCTGGAAAATTCGAACTATCTAGGTCAACATAACGTTCTGACCACATGGACGATCGTTTTCATGGTCGAATAGAACAAAAATTTCATCGAATTCCATCGTTTCTCCGGTTTCATTTCCAAAAACTTGCTACACATTCACGCGATAGGCCAATTTTACGGAACGGCAAGAATTTTGCTGCGAACACGTTCATCGAATTTATTTGTCATCAAAAACCTCAGTGTCCTGCGAGCCACGAAACAGTGGATCTCGTATTTCGTTCGTAAAAGTCCATTGACTTACAAGAGCTAGAACATTTCAAAATGCACCAATGCCGATCTCTCCTTTATTCCCCTCTGCCTAACAGCGAGTCGGACGAGACCGTAGCTTACGCATCGGGTTGCCGCAAAATTTCAATTACACCGCAGTAAAAAAATGTCTCGGTGATTCAACGACCACACCGAATCACGGAGGGGACCAACCAGCGGTTCGGTTAGATGCGAAGGCCCTAAGGGTCGACGAAGGGAATCGAGGTCGAAGAATTTCCCCAAGCAAAGACGTGTGTATTGTATATGCGGTCGATGGCGTGGTTCGGGGTTGAGATACTTGCCGGAGTGGGTGGCTTGTCTACCAGCGGAGGGCTGTGCGGTGGCGGATTGCGGTACCCTGGCCGTCTGCTCCTCGCTGCTGTGACCACTGCTCGTGGCGCTCATCGGACTATCCATGCTCCTTGCGACGTTGTTCGCGTTGACGTTGTTCCCGGTGTTGGTCAAACCGCGGGACGCCACGGGGCTCGGACTCGGGGAGAACAACGAGTGGCCGGTAATGTATGCGTGAGTGGACTTCGTGTCCACGGGCGAGACCCACATCTCTTCCAGGGGTATACGACCCCGTGACTCGACGAGTCCTGGCGTGCTCTGACATCGTCCCATCGCGGCTGAAAGTTTGCATCATCGTGTGCACGTGAGTACGTAGAATGCAACCAGAGCGGAAGTGTCAAACTGGTGTGTCGAGAAACCGGGATCGTTTTTACCCTCTGATAAGGCCTGGACTGAAGTCTTTAGAGTGGTCATTCTGTGAAACTCGTGATAATATGCATAGACAGGGAGGTTTATCAATTCTGTCTAGCTGAAGTGTTTCTGAGATTTCAGGAAGCGGGGGAGAGCCGAAGGGTTTCGGGGCTCGGAAGCTATTCCTGAATCGACACAAAAATTATAGTTACTTGCTTTTCTTGTAAAACGTATACTTTTTTTGTTGTGCCGTTTTTAAAATGCCTGTGCGACATGTTGAAAGCTACCAGAGTGCAGGTGCACCAAATCGACAAGTAAACTTTTAATATATAAAAGGAATCGCATCGAGAAATTTCAAGGGGTCCTGCATAAATTTGTACCGAGCCCTTGTTTTTTTTCACTATGGAAAGATGTCAATCGTGACCTAATTCCTTGAAAGGGAGAGGCGTTGGTTGCGTAACAATCCAGGGGCTACGAAGGATAAGCTTGAACGATAGGGCTTCAAATAAAACGCGGTGGCGTATTGATGGAGATGAATGGTATCCGGAACTTCCCGATCCCTTGCTTTCGCGTATTTCATGGACCCAGGATACGCGGATTTATCGTAGTTGTTAACACTTAGAAAAGCCTCACAGCGAGGAGCATGATGGAAGAGCCACGAGCGTTTCTGCGTTTTTATTCGCAGCTACCCTTTTCATGATGTCTCAATGCGTTTAAACGGTGTAGCATTTTCGAAATTGAGAATGCTTGAGCTTGTTTCGAGGACACTCAAAAACAGGACAGTCTTTTACGTCCTTTTCCAATGTTTGTTTAACATTGTTCGAATATTAATTATAATGAAACATTTATTATTAAGTAATACTAAAGTTAAGAATTGATTAGTATTTCGTGGTTTTATTATACTTTCAAAGAACATGTGGGACACTTTAAATCGAGCCAAAAGCGACATTGCCTGTGGCGTGACATAATTAAACCCCTCAAGTTTATTAAAAGTGCAAGGAAATCGTACAATCAGGTAAACTGTATCACACTGGCCCGCGTCTCTGCGAAACGTCATTATAGGAAACAAATTTTTCGACCAACGTAGAAAATTGTCCCTCTCGATAAATTGATCTTAACTCGGTATCCGAGTCGCCTTCGTACCATGGGCAAAAGTGAACCGCGCATCTTGCCTGCGAGAACATTTTCCTTCCCCCTTTTCATTCTTTGCTTTTTTATCTCCTCGAAATTCGTCTCAAGCTCGCCGTGGCTTTGTTCCACGTTCGAGGCCTTTGTTCAAGAACAGGCCACGCGCGTCTGTGCTTCGGCAATGCTGCCCCTAACCGTCTCTCATTTTCGCCACAGCGAGCTTCTTTAATTAAGTCACCGCCTTCCTCATTGTGCAACCGTTGTAACTGCAGTGGAGTCGAGTGCGCGCACGCGTCTCAATACACATACGTATGTACATACCTGTATACAGAACGGTTCGATATCTATGTTCATCTCAAGCATCTTCGTTATTTTTAGAGATACGGAGAGATTTTATTCGCAAGTTCAGACTGCTTTAATTCGGTAAGAACCGGGGATGCAGGAAACAAGTTTTACATATCACCATTTGCAAACGCACATTATCGCGTGAAATAAATTGTCGTTGCTGCTGCGACGAATATTCATGGTTTTGCAATTTAGACGAGCACTCGTGGTTTTTTTAAAGCACCCAATTTTTTGCAGAACTCATGTTTTTTTACATGATTTTGCAGCAGCAATTTATGCAGGGCGAGCTATATAAAATGTTCGAAGCTGTATCTTTTCCAAATCATTATGGATATCGACGTCGTTTGCTCGATGCGAAATATAAACCCTTCTTCATGTTTCTATACATTTAATGAAAACCCGTTATACTATTCCTTATGGGGTGAGCTTAATTTTATTTTTTCGCCGTATAATTAGTAGGTTGCTGCATACGAAACAGATATTTCGGATGGAGACATTTAAGAGAACAGAATTTAATTCCTAATTACGCACCTCGTTTAAACAGAATAATTGTCGTAGTTTTGCATACGTCCACGTGCATCATAATGGATAATTAAAGTATTTATCATTTTGCATTTAAGGCTCATATTCCACGGTGAAACGAATAGGTAAAATCTGTGGCTTTATTTTGTAAGATGTTGCCTTTGCAACAAATTTAGCCGTCATTTTTAAAGGCTATTCTAAAAGTAGTCTTTCATCTCCCTTTACTCTCTTTGAGCAAAGGAAGCACTATGCTATCAACTATCAAAGATCCGCAATTTAACGAGCAACAACCCAATATATTATGTACACTAGACTGCTGGAGACATTCAGTGTATCACTTACATATTTCCTTAGAATGCACAATTTTGAAAGCACAGTAATTGATAAGGTGTTCAATTTTCTTTTTACACAAAAATAAATGAATCCACTGAATTTTCAGTCCAAGAATCCCGCAATAATACTTTTCTAATACTAGTATCTAATAACGTAAAAATGGTAACAATGGTATCGCTGTACGTACAGTATCGAGTAATGCAATAAATATTTCCAGCAGCGTACAGAAAGTCGGAAATCCGCGTGCTGCTGCATAAATTGTGTTACCTTTTTCTAGAGGGGCCTTCTTGTACTTCTCCAGCCTCTTCACAGCGATGGCCTCGAGCCTGATCCTAGCCGCAGGATACTCCTTCAGGACGTCCCACATATCCTTCTTGCTTAGGACGAAGAGATCCGAGTAGCCCACCGAGCGCACGCTGGCTGTTCGCCGGTTACCTGCGTCGATTTAGCCATTTATTGGTTATCGCGATGCTTCAAGCTTTCATTTGTATCTGCCCCGACACGATCGTGCGAGATCGATCGTCTCCTTAGCCCACATTGATCGCGCGGGCTTACCTTAGACATCGATGTTATTTAACGATCTCTGGCACCAAGAAACGCATGTATGCTACTGCACGAATTTGGCTCATACGCTCTATGAAATCATGCTTGGCAAAATTTCGTTTGTATACCGAGACGGTGTATTCCTTTTTTTATTGGCGTTGATGCATTTCAAGTGGGATACGCCTTTTTCTCTTGGTAGATATTTTATGCGGGTCGCGGGTATGTTGTATTAAAATGTAAAACCGGGGTCCTTCGAAAGCAGGCGTCTACGTTATAGTTATTATACTTGGACATTCTCCAGGGAATGCAGGTTTCGGTCTTGAAGAAATATAATAGTTTGTAGAAGAAATTTTATGCAAGGGCGATTGGGCGAGGAAGTATCAACGCGGATGCCAATTCTTTGGTTGTAAGATTCAACCCCAGCATATTCTGCGAAGGGTAAGTTGTTAATGGAATCATTCATCGTCAGTCTTTTAATTGGTGTATCGTTGATAGAAAGATAGATTCATCTCCAAAGACATACTCCAATTTTTGAATTTCAATGAAGATACGTTTAATAAACAGAAAAGGTACTATAATTAATGTTATAATTGTTTCATATTAATTGTGATGATTTTTAGTCATGAACATTGTAAATGCGTATCCCATATTTTCCATTATTTCCAAAAGTAAATGTGAAAAGCCCTTTTAACGATAACTAATTTATCAATATTACGTAAAATTCAATCCTATAATATTTGTCTAATAAACCAATATTGAATTGTATATACGAAACGAAGGAGAACGTATATATTTGTTTAAAAAAGAGGAATCGACGTGATGTTCTATCAACAATTTGACACGCAAATATAGTTTTGGTTGTATACAAGTACAGTAATGGGTATTGCAAATTGCAAGGATTTATTTGTTCCAGTGCAGCGGACAAACTTCCAGAGGAATATAAAATATTAAAAATAGAATTGCAAGAAAGGTATAAAATACCGTACAAAATTATTAACAGTTCATTGAACTTCATCTTAATTAAATAAATGTTCCCTGTCGTTGATTTAATGTTAACATACGAGTAATTGTAACAATTCCCCGTAGCAACGACAGGATGTAGTATTAATATAATATTAATAGCATAATATCAATCGTACAAAGCAGTATAATGAAAGAAAATTACTTGAATTTAGTCATGGTTCGAATTAAAATTTGCTTGGAACTTACTTGTTCAGTCCAACTCTTATTATGTGTCTGATTTTTGTTTAAAAGGGTGCAGCGATATTGTAATACTCAACATTCTACGGGACAAATACAATTTCAGGGACATCAAAGTAGGTTTCGAAACACAATATCGACATACAAATATCGTGTAATTATTTCCATGACATTATTACGAATCACGGTTAAAGGGTGTAATATTGAAATATCAAGCGGTTAATTAATAAGGAAGATAGTCATTTTACTCATCGTAGTTCGTACTAAATTAATTCACGTACTATGCAAATTTTTCGAATGTAGTGAAATTCATATGTGCACAAACGTACCAACGATATTTTTTGCTTAAATTTCATAAAATTTGACTATCCTTCCCAGGCAAAGGTGTCGATGTTTGATTGAATGACGCACATCGTCTAACACATGTAGATAGAAAGCTAACTACGATAGTCAGTGTGTGGACGTAAAAAGTAATAATAAATTCGAATGCAGATTAGTTACATCCGTCACATGAGCACGGCATAATTGTAGCAGTAGGGCACATTAATTATTAAATGAAGGAGCTACGACGATAAATGGTAATGAGAAAGTCGTGGAAAATATGTGTAATTGGACGTGAGCAGTGCATTGATTAACTATTACGAATGTATAGAAATGAATGTGAATGAAGGAAATATTTGCTATGCATATATTTATTTCAGATAATAAAATACTTTGCCAAATAGCAGAATATTCACCCACCAAATGTTTCTCTTCGTACACTTTGATTTTAAGGAGTAATGTATTCCTCATGGTTCCGTAAATATTTCCTTCAACACTGTGGACGAGAATCCAAAAGGGATGTATCAGCATGTCATAGAAGCGAGTAGATTTTGCCAAAGGAAACCAGACTGAAGAGTCAATGAATGCTGGAGGGGAACGACCAACTTTCCAAATCGATCAATTTCTAAAACTAATACTCTAATATTGCTACGAAAGCGTGATAAAATGGGAATGACCAAAAGTGTACCATCGTTCGGTGAAATCGACCGACCGACACGACCGACGATTGATTTTTCCTCCCAAAAAGACTTGCCCCATCACGTTTTTCAAAGGTTCGTATTTTTGACCGCTGCCGAGACGGCGCACACAGGATCCTTGTTTTAAAATCATTTAACTTTGCACAATACGCATATAATTGCGTTTCGGTAGATCGCGTTGGTCCGTCGGTTGGAAGACAATAATTGATAAAAAAGAAAGCCAAAGGGCAATACGTTTCACGGGCCTTCGAAACGCATCAACGATCTCGCAACGACTATATCCCATCGAATTTTTCTCTGATTCGGTTGCAGCTGTTGCTCGCTCGGAAATAAAAAAAATATATGTATACATGTAGATGTACGCACGTACGTCCAATTTTTAATTGATGCAAGTTGTTAGAGAAACGCAGTTTTTTTTTGCTCCACGCTTGCGTTACATTTTTGAAGCGGCCAATTGCTTTCATGCCATACTTAAATGTTCAGAATAAACTGCGATGCATCGCACGTGTTCTTTAAACAAACATTTGGAATTGTAGATGTGAAATCATTTCTATTCATTTTGATAAATATGGTGATACAATTTTTTAAACGCCATTATTCTCTCCGATTCTAAAGGAACTTTGTTTTATACACGAGTCTGTTGAACCGATGATATCTGCATGCGAATTTTCGATAACTCGAAACATGAATATCCGGGTTTTGGCAAATCTGTTCTAGAACAGCGAAAAATGGTGAAAAATATTCAGATGGGAAAACCCGGGGAGTCGTTCAAATTGGAATAACAAAACGAGTGCCGGTCATTCAGATTCACTGAATGCACAACAGCTGTGGATTTCTTGCCAATACTGTAGCACCGCAAAAATTTGTTCGCTTATAAACTAATGCATGGCGAAGATAAAAACAAAATTATTCTTCCAATAATGCGTCGCAAAACAAAACCATGTATATCAAATATTTAATAAAAAAGAAAATTGTATACCATAATGTTTTAAGTCCATTTTTACGCAACAGTTGCGGTTGTTCGTTGCGTGAACGTCGATCGCGTATAGCAGGTGGGAATCGACAGTAGGAAATGTCGGTGACAGTGAAGGTATAAGATTGAAAAAAAAAATAAAGGGGGAAGTTACTAGAAAGATCGGTTTTAGATCGGCTCATACCGGCTCGACGGCTTGCCCTCTCACAGAGTGGTAAGAACGTGAAACGTGAAAACGTGATCGTGAAATACGAGGGGGACAGCTCACGGGCCCCTGGTCCGCTTGGAATATTTACCGCACTCTTTACCTGCAGTCCCCATATTGAGAATGCTGATCTCCCCGAAGTAGGAGCCCGCCTTTAAGGTAGCGAGGACTGTCTTCCCGTTGTCGGCCACCACCTGTAGTCGCCCCCTGTTCACTATGTACATCTCCTTGCCTACCTCACCTGGAACAGATTTTAATGGGACAAGTGGAGAAGAGTTTTTGAATCAATTATTAAAACTCAACTTTCTTTTTGCGATCCTCCGAATTTCTTTTTTAACAGAACAATATAATATAGATAAACAATATATCGACGTCTGTAGTTGTCAATTGCAATATGTATGTTCTGTTGTCTGGACTAAAGTACGTGTATCACGATTTGAAACATTCGGATTATGACTAATTCTGATCTGAAAATTATTTCTACAGCAACACAAAAATTTGTTGCGTCAGCATGTAATTTAGATGAGAGTGGAGGATAAACAAGGGAAGTAGTTAAGAAAAAGTGTTTAATGCTTAATAAATTTACAGGGCGCAAAGATAAAGAAAATCAATTTAAATTTTGTATTTACCTGTGATCTATAAATCTAGTATTAATCCTTCGGTATTAATGTTTCATTAGTATAGGAGCGTGTAATGGTACATCGTATTTGCATTTATGGTAGTATTATACGTACAAGCAATTAGGTATTTTGTCATGTTCAGAATGTCTCTTATGTACGTATGCAACGTCATCCTGTCTCTACCTGGTTCAGAGAGCTACTTACGAGAATTAAACCTACATCACCGATGCCAAGCTTGATTTTCTTTGCGTGCACGGAAGCATGTACCTAGCACGTACTATAAAACACAGACCCTTCGAATAACTATAAAAAAAATAGGGTGGACACTGTTAGGAATTAATAATTATCCATTTACAAAGCTAGTAGAGTTAATTTGGTAAAGCATCATCGTTATAAAAGTAAAAATGACAATTTTATTGATTCCTAGTTGAATAAATGAAGCTTAATGTATGAGAAGAGTTCTAACGCATCATAGTGCGAGAGTTTCACTTACGCTTTCAAATCAAGATACAAATCACTTAGTAAAAATTAATTAAGAATTGAGGTTCTCCTCTACACGGACTGGACCTTCCTTTTGTTCGAACACATGGCAAATGGGAAGGAAAAATAGAAGAGAAAATAATATGTTTCGACAAGGCGATGAGAAAAGTCGGCAGCGGCAAGTGAAGTAGTAACGGTCAACCATAAGTCGGGCTAAACTCGGCTGACGCCAACTGCGCGCGAGTGATGCAGTCCGTAGTAGGGTCAGCCATCAAATGGAAGCATCTCAGCGCGGTAGGAAACGGCTGGCTGTCGCGTTCCAACAGTCATGCGACAGTCGTTTCCACGACGATGAAGAGACCGTGGAGAAAGGAAGACGATGATTTCTTTCTCTGTCCACTCCGTCCGGTCCCAGGCTCATCCCCTGGTCCCTCTCGTACCTCTCCTCCCCAAGGGAGGGAAAATTACTTGCCTGGCTGCTCACGTTCGTTCACGCGACCCAGCCAAGAAATACTGACCGATCGCTGACGTACTCAACGAAAACTATTCCTCGCGTCGCTGGCTTTGATTAAATCGTCGATCTTATTCACTTACGGCCAGGGGTTCGTCGCAGGATTTTTTTAGGACCCTCTCAAAGTTTCAGGTGGCCGTTCCGCGCAGTTCGCGAACAAAAGTTTGCCAGAACGTTATGGATTAAAGTCCATGTCGGTTCGAGATCTCAGGGAAAATTATTTTCACTCCGCTCGTTTAATTCTATGCGCACGCAGGTGAATTCGTTAGTTCGTTCACACGAGGGAAAACGTATTTGTAACTCCAATAAGTACCTTCCCGAAGGAACGGTATTGCACTGTGAGAGGCGTAGCCTCTGCAGCTTGCAGACAATCACACTCGACACGAGCGATTCCTCTGATCGACGCCCGGTTATCTTTTCGAATAAAGTATTTCGCTCATAACCGGCGCACCCTGGCTGCTGGCTATTGGCAACGCAGCCAAGTGGAAAGGGTGGGCAATCGCTATTCCAACCCCCTGCCGCGCCGGGGTACGGGTCCTTGGCGAGGTTCCAGCAGCTCGTTCCAAAAGCATCGTGTCCAGGAGGACGGTGTCGCAGTGCGCGAGGAAACAGACAGGGGAAAAAGGTGAAGCGGGTATGCTGCTGTATTTACCTTTACGACAGATGTAGTCGCCAGGTGAGAAAAGAACCGGCCGTAGTCTTAGCACGAGCTCGCACAGGAAGCCAGCCTCCGTGTTCTGGAAGATCTCCACCCTCCGCAGCGTGTCCAAATGCACGTTTATCGCGATCTCGGCCTTCAGTTTGTCTGAAACGTTTTCGCCAGGCTAACGTTATTTCTTTGGGAGTGGTAGTCTTTCTTCGCCATCGTTGTTCGTTGTGAAATCTTAATCGTTGGCGAGGCGAACGAAAGGAAATCGGCTGGGGAATGTTTCTGAACTGATTTGGATGTTGATCCAGGCGAAAAAATTGATTTCCGCATGATAGTTGGGTTTCTATATATTTCGTTGTAATATCTCGTTTAAACAGTTTTGTGACGTTACTGATTAATGTTATAGAATTATATGTATAGGTAGCTGGTTTAAATGTAAATAGGAATTTTATTATCGTGCGTGTGTTATTGGAAAAACGCGATCTTATATTAATAATCGTGAGGACGAGAAAATTTTTACTTATTTTTATCGCTTCATTTATTTTTATACCTTAAATGAGGAAGATGAATGTTAATAAAAAGTTGATCTTCTGCCATCTGTTTCTTTTTCTATGGACCAAGTTAGTCTTTAATTATTATTCAATTATCATTTTCTACATTTGAATTCTATTATTATTAATTAATATTCGCTCGTTTTCCAATCTGCATTATTAAACGGTACGGTTGAAGTGACATGGGTACATTATTTTCGCCGGATGAAACTAACAAGCAGGATTTTTGGCTGCGCTATTTTAATGGAAGGCGAAATAAAATTGCTACCACGAAGAATAAGGTAAATCCGGCGGAACGAAGCTCGATACGCGACACACATTTACGAAATGAAATAACAGAGAGAGAAGGAGGAATTATTGAACAGGAAGAGCACCGCACAGCATTCCGAATGTTCTGAAATGCATTTTAGAAGTAAATTGCCACATTTCCTAGTGATATTTGATCGAATAATTAACGAATCAATCATTTTCCATTAAATTTGTCGAATCGGAGGAAGATATTCGTTAGTCCTTTAAAAAATGATAGTATATTGGATAATTTATTTTTCATTTTTCTACAGCATTTAATTTCTTCTTCCTCGACTTACTTGTAAACTAATTTTGTATAAATGTTTGTGCGCTTTAAGAATCTCTTCTATGCTCCTTTGTATAGGTAAACAAAGGGTAGTTTTTAAACGGACAATAAAAAAAAGAACTTACCGGGAAGACAGCTGACAGCCTTTTCCTCGTCGGAACATTTTTGCGTCAACCAAAGGTAGTCGAACCATTTGATCACCTTCACCTGAAGATGCTTCGGCACCCTCCTCATTCTCATATACGTTTTCACGCCATCCAACTTTGCTGCAAAGGACGAAGACCAAGTTGTACGTTTTATAAATTAATCAAACACTGCTTGAATCTATTAGATACGTTTGAATTGAACAATACGTGGGATTTATCCAATATACATAGATATGGAGTGTCTAACGCTCTTTTCGTGTCACTGCGATATTCCGCTGAAACTGATTTCGCCAACAGCGTTTAATAGTTGGTAATTTATGAAAATTAAACAAGCGGGATGACAGGCGAACGTTGCCACATTTTCCTCCGCGAATTTTGTGAAAATGTTCCGGATGAAGATACATGTCACGCTCGGAACGTGTTTTCGCGGGTATTTTTAACACGCGCACAGCACGTATTTCGATAATGCGATTGTGCGTCAGATTTATGAAAAACGAAATGTATAGCCAACGCGTGTGCGTGCTCGTTATTTGTAAAGTACACCGCGCGATCGATAGTAAGCAATAAAATGTTCTTGCAAAATAATGTTATGTATTGAATATTAGTATTTGAGACATTATTTAAAGATTTAATTTGCTACAAACAAAAAGAGCGAAACTAATTGTATGCATAAAATGAAGGACTTTTAGATTTAGTATCCTGTGACGTTAATTGTTCCTTTAATTTTACGAATCTAGTGAATCTTTCGTAAGTAATTTCAAAGAGAGTGTCAATTAATGCGTTTACCGAAATTAATGTTTGTTTCGAGTATCATGGATACGATGATAGAATGCTTACGATGTCAAGAGGGATCCACCACCTTCGAACGCGGTGTTGAATTTTGGTTGTAGCGAAACAGTATAACCATCTAGCGGTGAAACAACGGAACTAATCGTCAGCATTAGGGTTTCAATGGAATACAGTTTTCTTGGCTTCAGGGCGGAACCTTTTAATAAGCAGGGGTTCAAATTAAAGCTGAAATTCTCAGCTACAATCTGGTGTAAGGCTCGTTTGCCTTACAATTATAGTTAACGAATAATCTTTAACAAAATTGCCCAGAGACCAATAATAAATAAACCAGAATAGGAATCGTTATGGCATTGTAGACGTTCGTGACTATGATTCAACGAATTTGTAAGTTATCGTGTATCGTCGCCAAGAAAACGAAACAGACGTTATTTCATGATATTCTAGACGCTCTCCGCAGCGTTCGCATAATGGAATGCCGTGGCAGGTGCGCGGAATTGCTACTGTCTTCCTCACGCCTTTCCTTTGCCGTGTATTCCCTCGGACTTAAGTCGCACGATTTTTTTCACTCGAGTCGCATTTTAATGGCCGTTATTTTACCCCGGCATCGTACACGCAAGACAAAAGGGCTCGATACTGCGAGGACCGATGGCCGATACGTGCCCGTTTACACCAAAAATCGCAGTCTTCGTGGCTGAGTACAATTTCGTAGGTTGTCACACTTGTAGAAGAAGCCAGCTGTGTCGGATCCAAAGAGTTTCGAGTGCGCGCGTGTGTTATAACAGCAAGCCCCGCAAAGAAGGAACTGGCTGGGAATCGGCCAAGTTCCTTGTAACGAGGGAGTCGACTATTGGACATGGCTTCGATCTCGAAAGGACCGTGAGCGAACATGGTTCACGAGCGAGGGGCTTCAGATAACGGCCAACCATAGAGGCTTCTGTCGAGGTGAAGTGTTATACTTTAGAGGATAAAATATGACAAGCCCCCTCATTTTAACACTAAGCGATTCCGGAGCAGGTAGAATCGTATGAATGGAGCACGCTCCTATTCGCTAATTACGTAAAAAATTACAACTTCACGCCTCTCTCTTGTTCTCCGATTTTGTGCTCAGCGCGGCGACTTCGAACAAAAAAGTGGAATAGCGATTTCCTTCTTTTGAAGGCAGAACCAGTTCCTTTTTTGCGGGGCTTACTGTAGCAGTGTTCGATCGATTCGAAAACGTTCCAGCCACAAATATCATGGATTCGTATGCGACGTCACGTTTCGACACCTTCGTCTATTCATTGCGTTTGTTTCGCGAGAGTAAATGGCTAACTCGCCGTGTAATTCCCTGCAAGTTTTACGCGCGATAAACTTCATTGCTTCGAACAATAAAAATGCAGTGACTTAGAAGTTTGTTCATATTATTTTCAAGTCTTAAGAATAACGATTTTATTCTTGTATGATCTGTCTACACTTACAATATAAATGCTCTTTTAACTGAATGTAGTTATACTCTTACAATAAATTACATTTAATTATTCGATAATTACGATTATATGTTTCAGCACATTTTAATAAACATCTCACATAAATAGTTATGCTGTACATTCAGCTGTGTGTTTCACTCTGCTACAAATTTCTTCGTATTCGTCGCGAGAAGAAAATATACCACAAATGTGAGCACACAAGTCCTATTAGAAAATAGAGAAGCTGCGTGCAGTCAAATTCTCAGTGACTCTTTGCACTTGCCTACACGCGGGCAGACAAGTTTTGTTCGACCCACTCAGCTAAGTGGAAGGAAATTGCACGAGCGACTGTGCGCGCTCGGCTGAAACTTGAAACTGAGCCGGCCGAGACAGTGTCTTTAAAACGGGCCGGGAATCAAAGGCTGTTTTTAACGTAATTGCTAATCCCCGCGTGTATCGAATTCTGTCAAGTGTGGCTGACAGTAGACACCATCGGGATACGAGCCAACGAGCTCGATATCTACTAATCTATGCAGAACTGTCGCCTGTGATACGATACTTGTTATTATTTTTATTTCTAACAGATCGCGAATAAGGAAGGCAATTAAAGCAACGACTTCTGTTGCTTCCTTTGTTAATCCGTTCCTTCTGCAATGTAAACATCTCGATTGATTCCTGGCCGGAAATGCTTGCTTACCCTTCTCATTCGAATCCGGGTGGTTTCTGTATATTACCAGTGCCGTCTGCGGCGTCATTTTTTCTACCAGGCGGTCGCGCAGAATCTCTGGCTGATCTGCCAGGCAAGAGAGCCGTAAGCCGGTGAGAACGAGAAAGTTTAAATTGCATCGCCGCCGTCTATCATGGCTCGGTTGTCGTTTATTCGACCGGTTGGAAGCCCATTTCCGATTGAAACCAACCCCGTCCACGCCGGTCGCGACTTTCATCCACCTCGTTCCCGCAAGAACCGCATCTTCCCGGTTCCAGATCCAACGCCCCGCGACTCCCTCGACCGCGCGCGTTCTTTCCTGAATCTGAACGGTGTTCCACGTTCGCTTCATACGCGTCGCCGTGGAACGCGGTTACTACGAATCCTCTGAACAGAATGCAACGTGCATAGCTAATACGTGTTTCTGTGCGTCACAGTTTTAGATTGATTCAAATCATTACTGCTTACGATTTAAATCTTTCCTTGTATCGCCAGCAATCGTAAGTGGCGGATTTTATGAATGACTGAAGCAGTGCACGAATTATCTTTTTTATCGTACGATCTTAATTTAAATTGATATCGTTGTTTGTCGAAGTTCGGTGTACGAAACAAACATTTATCTCGATCTGTAAGAAGAATTTTAAGTATTCTCTTTAAGCGCTCGAAGTTTTCGATATAGCAATAAAAATTCACAGGCTCTTGAATTATTAAAGTACTGAATACCTTTAGCGGTTGTTTGGTATTTGGTCTCGAATTTCGATTAGGTAAAGGCTGTTCGAACTGTATAATGTATCGGGCGTAGATCAGTTGAGTTTCGTGTACCTATCGAAATATTCGTAGCGAGAATTTGTATCAAAGCATTCTTACTTATTATCAAATATTAAGAAGATGGAATTAAGAAGAACTGTAACGGAACGGTTATATTAGGTTGGTATTTTCAATTTCAATGAAATCTGCGCCGAACGAATAGATCGCAAATACTTCGGGCAGCAATATCTATTCCGCTCTCTTTTATCCTTGGAAAGAAGAGAAAGCATTGGCAATCCGCGGGATGTCGAAGATCTCGAACGGCGCGCGGGACCAAAGAGAGACGCTCCTTCTCTGAATAAAAATTACGATGAAAGCGCGGTGTTCCCCGACGAGGGATGGGCTTGGGAGACAATAGCACAGAGAGAGAGAGAGAGAGAGAGAGAGAGAGAGAGAGAGAGAGAGAAGAAGAAGAAGAAGAAGAAACATAGCAATAGCAAAAAGACGGGGCGGATTTTATGCTACGATCTGATCCATGGTAGCAGATTTGACATTTTTATGGCTGCGATCGTTTTACGTAATTTCATAAGGGTATTGTCTGCGTTTTCCCTATCGTCGCCCTCCGACGTTCCTCCTTTCCGCCTCGTTCGATATTCAGGATTGATTGAATATTTAATTTCGATCTTCATCGACGTCCCCTCCCCTGAAGACGATTCGACGTTTCATATCCTGGCTAACCTGATTTCGCGCTAACCGAATCGCTGATAGAACTACATATCGTGCTGATACAAAATTCAATACACTGCAAATACATTCACGATCATGTCAGTCTAGTAAACTCAAAGCTCGAGATGCTTGCTACGGTTTAAAAGATTCATGGGATACTCTATCGAACACTAATTGTAATTTTTTTAAGTAGGTTCTTGAAAGCGTTGAATCGTTGTAGCCATTGGATTATCCAGAGGAAATATTATACCATAGGTAGTTAAATAAATAACGGAAACAAAATGTATAAAATGAAAAATATTACGGAAACGGTAAGAAAGCGTGGCAACCTTTCCAGGCGATTTGATGTCTTCCCAAGCAAGCGCCGGACGCCACTTACCCCGACGAACCGTCCAATATGACAATTATAATCGCATATCGCAGTCAGCTGTCTCTGATTAAACGTTCGTCCAGCTGATAGCTCGTGTCCGGTCCAATCGGTAGCCCGACCGAAGTATAGTCCCTCCGGCTCGCTGATTAGCCACACCGAGATAATCCATAATGAATAGCCATAGTGAATTTTCGATTTGGTCCAACCGATTCCGTGCGGTCTAGCCGGTCAGATAAGAGGTATAACGCGCAGATTAAGGACTTAACGTTAAACCAGACTAGAACAGACCGATGCCGCTCGTCCGGATAGAGTCTAATCCCTGAGGACCGACCTGTGTGTGTTCGTGTGTGTGTGTGTGTGTGTACCACGGATGCACGCATATACGCGATCAGGTATTAGGGCGTCGATGTCTCTGTACAAAGCGCGGCAGAATTAACGCGAGCTTCTTCGTTCTCGATGACGCTCCGCTTGCCCGATACCGCTAATGTATTCCGATTGACGCGATAACAGGTTGAACGTACGGTTTGCGATTTTGATCGCGAGTCGATTCACCGTTTGTCGTAATACTGATGGCGCGTCTACACCGGTGTTCACGGACTGTTCTTCATAAATTATGTGTTCAGGAACGGATAGTAACTAACGTTCGACGGTAGTAGAGATAGCGGAGTGGACGCCAGCAAACACTTTTCACAAACGGTCCGAGAACATTGTTCACAATTCATTCACGAACGGATGGCGAACGTTGTTCGAAAATTATATACGATACATATCTACATGCATTGCAAACACGATTGCATACAAACGGAGCCACGTATTACTGGGATCTCGAACGATGGCAGACGGATCGTTACAGGGGGGAAACGAAGCTCCACTGTTGACCAACCGTTTGGCCAATTAAAAAAAAAATGCGTCGCCTTTGTGTAAATATCTAAATACCCAAGTCGACACACTGAGCTCTTAGGAATAAACTAATTAGTACCTATTAATAGAGCCAATCAAAGCCGACTGTTATCTGAATTCAGCACCCAATATTGTCTCATTAAGTTTCATTCGTGCGGTTCAATTTATCCGTAAAGCCCGATCGCCAATATAAAAACGTATTATTGCACGATCGCCAGTTTTCTATCGGTTCGATATAGCTCGCTGCGTGACAACGGTAACGGTAAGTCTGGAAGCAGCCAGGGGGCGAGTAACGGGATGAAGAAACCAGAGCGGATACGCGCGATTGGACCTTAAATTCATCGCCGTTTCACCGACCATGTAAAATGGCTTTAGCGGCTTTTTAGCCGCTTTGGCTCGTTTTGTTGCGACGATTCGAGGAACTATATGCTTTTGTGAAATACGCGAATCCTGAACTGTGTTGCGATTGTGATAATTTTGATTTATTTACGTGCAGGTGTAGCCCTGTCCAACCACGGTCCCGCTTCTTTTACCTGGTTTCTTCTTCCCCTGCCGTGTTAACGCAATCTGGGCAAGAAGAGCGTAAAAGAAGCAGCGCGGCGATTCGTTTTTGGCTACCAAAGAAGAGCGAACGTGGTTTTGTCTGTGAAACGAAGGTGCAGACCTTTTTTGTTCGTGACATGTAAAGGGACCGTAAATGTTTGTAATGGATACTTGTAATGGGTCATTTTCGAAGGACAATGTGGATTCAGCGGTTTGGAAATTATTAGACTCTGCGAAAGCTTTTATTATCAATGGGATAATAATTATTATCAGTGGGGCTACTGTTGTTATATGTCACAATTTAATTAGCGTTAATTGGATGAGCTTACGTCTTGTCCATCGTAATTCTAAGCAACTGCTTTTACCCTTAAACATTGTTCAATTTAATTAATTATTACTTTGGTCCCGGAGACCAGACTGAACATTTAATGCCATAAGCCTAATTAAGTCACAAGTGTTGACGAGTCAATGTCGTCCTGATCCATCGAAAGAGAGGTCCTCGTCCGATTGCAGCTTCGACTTTCTGCTCCGCTTCACGCGCAGATACACCCTTGTAGAGCATCGTTCAAAAGTGTGTATCGCTGCATTATTCATCGCGCGTTATCTCTCTCGGCTGTGTTAGCGCTGGCCACCACCCAGCCCGGTGAAGCGTCTCGTTAAGACGTTCGCACGGTGAATACAAAACGCGTGCCGCAGAAGAATAAGCCCGGTACCCGATGAATGAGTTAGCTAAGGGGCACGCGGTAAACGCACGGGATTCGTCTCCACTGATTTTCTCGATAAATCGAGGGGAATTCGTGGCGAAGTGAATTTCGATCCGCGATACAACTTCCGGGAGACTACGGGCCGCAGGATTTCCGTGCAACGAGGACACTCGTGAACCTGTGCACCAACGGCGTCGAACGAGAGTCACGGAACTCGTGCACAGCACGTGTTACTTACGCAACGAACCGTTCTCGCGGCGTCGAGACCCGTCGGTTCACCGGATTCCAGGGGTTGCGGGAGGGGTGAGTTGGTCGGGATAGTTTGGCCCGGCGACGACAGATCGATGACGTCAGCGGAAGCGGGTATTTTTAGCCGCGGCGCGAGTAGTCTGCGCCACGGCTGCTCCGCTAGGAGTGTCACAGTGGGTGGAAAGCCGGTGACATTTCTAGAGTGTCCTCCACTCGACTCATTCATCCTCCTGACCCAGAGAATGGAATGGAATGGGGTGGCGAAGGGAATGGCTCGCGTTGCTCGTTGCAGAACGCCTGCGCGAGATTTCCTGTCTCCAACTGATTTCAACCACTGTCGATGGAAAATTTGATGTGGATAATAAATAATGGATAATAGTAGCGTGTGTCCAATCGAATAAAAATGTACGTTAACGAGAATTGACGCGAAAGAGAATTTTATCGAATAAGGACTTACGTGAAATAGAACTTGTCTGAACAAGAATTTATTCGACTGACAATTTGTCCGAATCGTAGTTTATTTAGTAGAGAATTTATTTATTATATTTACTTGTACGATATTTTATGATATTCTGTTCTATTTGTGTCTTTTTTTTTACACTTCACAGTACAATACTTTTCATATTGGCTTTTTCTAACAATTCCCTTTTCAATATTAAAAAGGATCCTTCAAGCTCATCACGAAAGACGGGCCTGATTTATTATTCGGCCTAATAAATTATTGACTCATCGTCGTAGATAATATGGTTGGAAAATGTACATAGAATAAATACTAAACTAGTTTAGTTTAAATGGGATAAAATATGAGCGAGATCAGTCTGCAAGAGGACTCAGAATACATGTATAAAACGTTTCCAGTAACGAGAAACCAGCTTCGAACGGAATTACTACTGTACACCAGACCGTCTGCTGGGAAATCACAAAATGAATTTCCATGATCGATGTGCGCGATGCGTTCTCGAAGGATTTCTCAACTGCCTTCGTCTTGAATGCTGGCTAAAACACACACGTGGTCCCCTGTTTAAAATAAACATACGCAGACACTTTGGGCTCTCAACAATTATACACGTAACAGTCGAAAGCCGCTGAATCCTGAGGCAGAAATGTCCTGGATAATTTTTGTCTTCATAAGTTGCCTCCATAAGATACATTTTCTTTAGAAATTTAGGTGGTTTTGTGAAGAATTGAGGAATGATTGATCAGCAGTACAATTTGAAGCGTGACATTGTACAGTGGCTCAAGAATTTGTTCGCAGAAAAGTAATCTATTTTGAATAATTAATAAAACGACTGCCGTGCTGATTTGATATCAAATTTATTCTTAAATATTCTGCCCGTTAAAAAGTTTTGCACGAGAAATACTTGATGGCAATCCGAATCTTAAGTCATGCGAAGAAAAATATTCGACTGAGAAAACACGACATCATTTTTCGATTATGATTTTGCCAGGCCAGCCGAGTGAACCGAACGCCGATGCGCAGGAATTATTATTAATCATGAAAACGGTGTCGTAAATTCCACTTTTACTGCGTGCCTGTAAAAGGAGTAATGTCCGTCGAGCAGCGCGTTTATTTCCGCAGAAAATGCGAAGAGTTAAGCCGTTGCATATAAAGGGGAATAGTAAAATGAATGACGCAAGCAGAACCGCTGCAGAATCGCTGAGAAATACGGCGCGCTGCGTTCGTCAAGCTAAAAAACCGCTGAAAACAACGGCGCTTCGTTTTTTTTTTGTTTGCGGTTGCGAATTTGTCTTTGTCGCGTTGCACTTGATGCAAAGCACACGAGTCCTCGTATGTACGTTATTTTGCTGAGGAGGACGTTGTACTTTGCTTGGGAAAGCTTACGCGACGAAGCACCATAACCAAGTAAATTGATGGAAATTTTAATTTGAAGGTGTTTCTGATTTAACCATATGTTAGTAATTAATAACGACGTCTACGCTTAACTGTCGTAGCTATTTCTAAGAATAACTTGAAAAATTAAGACGCTTCTTTGTCTGCAAAGAGTGAAGAATTTATTTTTCAGTGAAATAAAAGGATTATTATCCATTCCAAATTATACGCACGCAAGCAACTAATTTCTAGGTTCACTCCTACAAAACATTATCAATACCTTGGAGTTGCAATCTAGCGTCCGGACAAGCTGGCTAAATTTCGAAATGCAAACAAAGCATTGCATCCCGATGCGTAAATAAACTTGCAATTTAACAGTCGACTAAAACAGTTAAATTTCAGTTCAAGTTTGGACAAGTTAGTTGGATTTCAGTGCTCGATCAAGTAAACTGCGCTTTCCATTTTCGTGTCTCTTTTTAAGTCAAAGTCAATTGAAATTATGGAACAATTGAATTGATGGTTGAACATATTATTAGTCATGCCCAGTTTCTTAGTTTCCAAATCCACAAAAAGAAATTTCTTAAATAACCCGATGATTTCTTAAAGTATATCCTCGAAAGAAATTCTGATTTTCAACCGCCCCCAAACACGGTCGGGCTGCAAAACATCTGTAAAGGGCGAGTGCTCGTAACAGTCCAACACGAAACGTCACTCGGCGAGGAAAGCCATTACGGAAAATTGAACGATGTCTTCGGACAAGCAAGCCTCCAGACGCGTATCTCTGCGAATGGATTTCACCGGTCGGAATCATTTCACCCCTGGCCGTCTTCGCTGATAGACAATCGTCCGGTACACGTCGTGTCTGGGATGATGACCAGAATCTACGTGCAACGGAGACGTGACCCCTTAATCCGGATGTTACATGATTTAGGCGTGGCTCGCGGATCCACGTGCATCTACTTACGTTTCCAGTGTTGATGTTTTACAATCATGCCTTCAATTTATCTTGTTTATTCTCACCGTCTGGCAGAATTCGGAGTGCAATAAATTACTGGCTTAGATACTGCAGGAATCGTTACATCATAAATTATAATAAAACGTGAAATATTATGCTCGTATCCTCGTTTGTACTTTGAGAAATGCTTTTATGCATTGTACAACATTTCATAAATTTCCTTTCAGATTTATGTAATATCTATTTAATTATGAATTCCAACGTATACAATTTTCTGCTTTTACAGTTGATTTTCAAATAATTAAAACACCCTCCCTATATAAATATGTTTTTAGCATAGCTCCATCTGGGGCTCGGAAAACATTCCTCATTGTTAACTAACGATCTGTTGAGCACGCCTGAATCGTCAGCGGTGCTTAACATTTCTCGCAGAATAAGTTCATCAAGTTTGCCCCTTCAGAAGGCAGAAGTGTCTGTTCGCAAACTGTTAATGTTTCTCTTCAAGCTTGATAGCTTAAAATGTGTTAAGGACACTTGTCCTCTTCAACGCCACACTCCGAATGCGGGTTAAGGCTTCAACGACGTAGATTGAATTCCACGAGTATAAAAGGGGAAAAATAATGAATCATACTAACGATTTTCTCAATGAAAGATCCTTGCATCATGTACGGTTTTGTATGACTCTATCCCATTTTTACATTAACATAATACATCCTTTAGTTAATACTTTAGTTGGAGCAGATACGCTGAGCTTGTTTGCTTCTATGTAAAACCCGCTAGGATATTGTGGAAGAAGTTATTGTTACGCTTCTTACGTCCACCGTAATTAACATAGTAATTAACGTGGGGAACGCTTGCATGATTACAATAGGAGGGTTGAACGCCTACTTTAATCAGTACAAAAGAAGACGCAAAATGGCAAAAAAGTTGCATTTTAAAACAGTCGTTGATGTTTCATTGAAATTTACAGTTCGTTTAAGATTTGCTCGTGTTCCTTCCGAACTTTTCCTCGACGGCCAAGCAATTCTCCCGATCGTTAGGGAATCAGTTGGCAATGTCCAAAGTGGGTATATAAAGAACACTTCAATTAAATGCAATTGTCCAGAGAATTCTTACGAAAGGTACTTTCAGAATCTCAACGATCCTGCCCCATCGGGATCGCCGCTTTTTGCAAGTTGTATATAGCCGTTTCGCTGTCGGTTAGATGGGAAGAAAAGTCAATAATTGCGAGTTTGTGCAGTTTCAGGCATCGCGACGCTATAAATTGGGTGTATGTGTACTCGCTCCGTGAACTTCTGCCGCTGTGAAATTTCGTTTTGCCATCGCGACGTTACACGGCTAGCGTTAACAAAGCTCGTGGAGCTAGCCGAGATTTATTGTCAGATCGTATCGTTAAGATTCCTTTGGAAAATGGAGAGTAAGCATAGCTACTCAAACTTCGTAACAGCGAAACAATTTTGCAACTAACGCAGATACGCTTTGTATCTCAAATATGCTTACAACGCGTTGGGGGTACATTGTAATTAGTGTTGTTTGTTGGTAACACACAATTTACCCTCGCATTGTATCGATTTTATTGCGTCCGGGAGAATCGCCTTTTTGACAATTATTTCTTTGAACGATACTTCTGTATCTGTGCACAATTAATTTCATTTTGTAAATAAGTAAATACACTTCCATTACCGTGAATTTCTGTGCCAATTTAACGGAGCTTCTTTGATGGACCACCAGTCTATCACTTGATCAGTTATTGGATGCTGTACTTATTGCACGACTAAACGACAGAACAACGAAATAAAATAAAACATACACCCCGCGCACCGTTATTTGCACTTCGCCTGGGAAAGCAAGATTGCGGCCGGCGGATGGAAGGCGAAATCGATATTCAGGAGCACGTATCGACGCGGCAAGGGACGTCTTTTCTCCTAGTTTTATTTAGTGGCGGACAAGAATGCATCGACTGGCTGACCTGTCACCGTTTCTCGGCTCCTTTGGAACCGGAATCGGTCGTTGACCAGGCTCTGCGCCGCGCTCTCACGTATCCCGCAGGAAAGTGGACCGGAATCGTTGGGTATTCTTGATTTCGTTTCCAAATATTTATGACGCGGAATGCACTGTTACGGCCGCACAAAACGCGCAAGACAGAGTGCTTTCGTATCGTATCGTACAAACGGCTGAGTTATTCTTTGCACGCGCCAATGTTATTCTTTATTTATTGGCATGCCGCGAGATATTATAGAATAGAATTTGTACGGAACGCATGATCGATAAGCTTTGCAATTGCCGTGTTATATTGAAAGGCGTGATTTTATAGATTTAATAATGCATAAATCATTTTGGCGCGGATTTGACTAGTTTCTGATTTAAGGATATATCGTTTCATACTGCGAATAATAATTTTATCGTTTTTAATTGCCGCCATGTAACAACGTTAAATATCTTACTGCTACCTTTCGATTGGGACCCCCTTTTTTAAAATAAACGTTTCAAGTTGAACGTGTTGTAAGAAGCGACTGTACATATAGAACTCAAACTGCATGCCTCTTCCACGCGCAATAATAAAGTGACACGCTGTAAATCCAGGGGTTTCCGATAAGCAAATTGGAGAATCACGAGCAACTGTTCTGAATCTCAATGTGCCGCGTCAAGGGATTCAGGTTGCACGGAATATTCTATTCGCTATCGAGAAACACTTTTCAATCATACCTTTGACCTGCACTCGTGGCACATTCAAAGCAAGAATCCGCGATAAAAATTGTGGCACTTGGAATATTTATTCGAAACAGAACCTCTATTAGAATTACTTCACAAAGGTCGTTATAATTATTCTGCGGATGAGAGGAATCGTATGAATAAAACTGTTACTTCTAAACCTTCTCGTTGGCAAAAGTTAGACCATTAAACAGTTCATAAATACATAATGTAAATTTTAAAAGCAGAGCAAAATACTAGAGTAATTATTTTTTCAAAACTTCATTCGCAATTAGTTGTCTTTTTGGGACATACTCATATCTTAAGAATTGTAGAACATTGTATTTTGTACTTTTACAAAAATGGCACAATGGACATAACTATAGAAACTTTTACCAGACGCTATTTAATGTATAAATGCTTTTCTCAATAGTTGCACGCATTTAATGAAGGCTCCGTACAATTCTGTTATAAAGTAAACGTGTTACTCTGGCGTATACAAATTCACGAGTCACTATAATCCACGCAGTTATCAGCGAAGGCAGTTTTCTTAACTTGTCAAAGACATTCAAATAGTAGCAGTAGCCTCCGTGTCGTCTCGCTTCATCCCCAACTTTATCGACAAACCAGTTCGCACTCTTCACCGAGTTCCAAGCTTATACTGTCCGGCAACAAACTACTTCCCGCGTCAGGTCGAGTTCTTCCTCTGCTCTTAAACTTAGCTCGCAGTACAATGGAAAATCCTTCGAAAGCGATATTTTAGTATTACACACGCGGGCACACGTATACTGCACGTACGATACCGTCCAATGCTATATCGCGCGATAAATGGAACGTACGTACGTACCCATTTGCCGGCGTCCGCGGAAATTTCTCGTGTAGAAAAGGCACTGTGCGTTATACGGTTACCGCTGAATCGATACAACGGGGCATACGGGGCACGCTCGGGGAACGAGAGACGCGGTACGCTCCGCGTTCCCGCGACTATGCGCCCGTTCACCTGTTAGCTGGAAACGTCTGTAGCCACGACATTACGCTCCGAATCGGCTGGCTGGGAGATTCGCTATGGACTGGAAACGGTGCTTAAACTTCTGCCTTCCATCGATAATGCGGAAATAAGGAAAATGGGCCCCGTTAACCGTCCTTCGATTACGACCCGGCGCTTCTCCCCCCCCGGGCTCCCTTGTCTTCGACTAACGACAGGGCGAATCGGCATTGATCGTTGCGATAATACTGTTCCAGATGTCGTAGGAAACGATTATTGCCCCGGTACGTAAGACGATATTGAAGGAGAGCCGATGGATAAAATATCTCTAAGGCAGGACTGTTAGGAGTATTCGCGATTCTCAACATGTTTCATCGGAAGGACATTCAATTACGAATTCTATTAACTTTTATACGCGTGGATATTGAAACTTGAACATGTCAATTCGACTTTTTTATTCTTTAACTTCGACTTAGTTTTATATGAGGTGTCACCCTCTCTCTCGGGCTGTGCCGCGATTTCGGAGAAACGCTGGACATAGTCATCGTAGTCAGTAATAATTGCAAGGTGGATCTCTAATTAAGTAAGTAAAAAGAATACCATTACGCAATCAAAGCGAGCAAAACAGCTCTCATTAAACTTCCCAATCCTTCGCGAGACAGAATCCCAATTTTCTCGATCGTCGATCCGTTAACTGCATCTGGCCGGACGTTAATCCGGCCCGGCCAAATGAAAAAGATTCACCGACGAGAAGCTGAACTATATTTATCGGTTTCGATACACCAACCTGTACGAAGTATTCGGCCAATAAAAAAAAACAACGAAAAATTCCCCTCTTTTAGCTTATCAGTAATTGACCCGTTGTTTTCCCATCGCCCTGCAGGAATTTAAACGAAACAATGGACAAGAATCGCCGATAAAAGGAGGGGGGGGGGCGAAGATAGGTTGATAAAAATACGTACAGGGATGGGCCAGATGAAAAAGCTACGGCCGGACGCAACGAATGGCATTAAAAAGGATCTGGTTTCTGCAGCGTCGGCGAGCATTGGAATCGGTGGCCGCGTATTCGTTCGATTTCTTTTTTTCGCACGGCTCGATCAGCCGTTCTGTCTCGACGACGCGCCTTTGGCCGCCAGCAGTTTCGATATCGCCTGGAAACGGCCGGGTTTTCCACCGAAAATCTCAGCGGGACCGCGGCCCCGTATCACGATATTATCGCCGCTGATCTCCGATCCCCCGGGACAGATACCCGGGAATATTCGCTTGTCGATAGGCCGCAGGCACCGCCGCTCGCCCCCGGGAGAAGGACCGCTCTCTGTTTTCCAGCGGGAATTTTCCCGTGTCGAGGCCACCGTGCAAACATCGAGGAATGCGTTCTCCGAGGGAGGCAAAGTTCGTGCGCGAAATAAAATTGTTTGGCTCGGATATTTTTCTTGGAATTGCTGTTTTGGGTGAATTACAAACGGAGTCCGGACGTTTCTGTCTCGTTATAACATCGCTGTTGCAACGGTGAAAGTTAGTAGTTTAAGTTTTGCACGTGATCGATCCGCGGGAGCCCTTTGAATTTCTTTGCAATGAAAATGTTGATAGTCACCGAATAAGATATTCGAATGTTGCGGAGTCGTTCGTGTGGAAAGGGTCGAACACTGTTCGATTGGCCGCGCTTGCAACGTTATTATAGAAATGATAAGTAATGGTAATCAGTTTCGTCTGGATATATTACAGCTTGGCAAAGACTGTTACCCCAACGTCTTTCATGTGCGCATGAAACGGCACTGAAAGGGTTGAACCTCGTTCAATTCGCCACGCGTTCAAGTAGCCTCGAGGCTCTCGGTTTACACGGTCATCGCGATACTGGACACCGGCGACGGCGAGCAAGCACGCGAACAGGGTGAAAATCCGTCGCGACTCGCGGGTCGTCGGGCAGAGATTCGATTGCGCGAGTAAACGAGACACCGTGAAACATTCCGTCACGCGAGCGGATTCGTCGAACATTTCGGGTAATCCAATAATTCGCCACGGCGGATGCTGCAGCTACGACAGAAATTGAAATTTAACCCAATCCGCGGGCAGGTCTAACTGGCAATCTCACATAGCGCCCTGTCGTCTGCCGCTTCAGACGACGTTCTCTTGAGAAACGCCTGCACCCATTAATTATTATGTCGAGTTATAAAAAGAAAATCATTACCGATGCTGGTGGATCACGAAAATGTTTCCGGGGAGATTGACAATTCCAAGTCACCCACGAGCTTTTTTTCTAGAAATTATAATAGGAATTATACATTTTACTAGAAACTATTTTACTCATTTTATTCTGCATTAGTTGCAGCCACGTATAATTAGTTATAAAAATTTCATTTGCTTCGTCAATGGAGAAAGTTCGACGCCCACCTTGTATTTTTTTAACATTGTTAAATCTTTCGTTCACGACAATACAAGCCTCGCGAACGATCGCCACGGATTAGAGATTAAACAAAGGATGATCGACGAACGATCAAGGTTTTTCAGTAATCGCAGCGCGGTGGTATAAGCGACCAATCGATTCTCCGAGCAACGCAACAATGCGGACGAACGTAATTATGATCACGGGGAACAGTTTAGCTTGCCAGGCTTATTGAATAATTGTGAATCGCGCGCCCGACAGCAGCGTATTGTATCGAACAATGACAGGGCGGCTGGTTTTTGCTCGTGCCCACCTTCCAGTCTATTATCACGTCCCGGGGTTTCGTGCAGTTCGGGGGTTTCATTGGCGATCCACCTCGGCGGCAGGCTATTTTCCAGCGGCCCGCTGTAATTTATGTGTTTTCCGAAACCATCCCCCGCGCCAAGGGACGGCGGAACGAATTTTAATTAGCTGCTCGTGGCGCGAAGCCGACGTTTGGCTGACCAGGCGTACCGTGTTGCACTACAGGGTGTCTTTCGTGCAGCTCGCGGAATTGTATAAACGCTGACGCGACATTGTATGCAGTGGTAAATTGTGTTTCTGAAGATATAAAACTGTCCCTCGTTTTACAAACTATTAATGGACGATGCAGCGCGTCGCGTGGGGCACGTGTCTGTTTTAAGCTTTCTGGTGCGGGGGTGAATCGAATTGCCTATACAAGACCACGTGCGTTTATATAAAATATAATATGGACGGACATGACTTATGGATCGGCTTACTGCGTCTCAGTCATTTGCATTATTTACAGAAACATGGTATACTATTTGGCAAAGGTAATTATGACATTTGCATTTTTCATTACTAGACTCCGGATTTTTATGCGTTTATAGAAAATTGAAAGAAGCGAAATTGGACAGATTGCGCATAATGTGAAACAAGGTACAAAGTATCCAAATAATTATGCTTTTTTCTAATATCCAGTAAGTGAAATAATTGTCTGCCAAGGTTCTACTTCTTTTACTACGTTCTCAAACAAACGAATTTGCATAAAAATCCGATGTCTATTGATTACCGAGCGATAAGTTCGATGTGCTTTTAACATAACAGACTTGCTGCTCATTTGTTATAAAGGCACCCTAGATCAAGTGTTTCCAAAGGCTACATCAATCTAGAGAATAATAGTAATCGATCACTAGATCAATCCTAAATATCTGTACTCTTCTCTGAGCTTAGGAAAGTCTATGTTTTTTTTAAAAATTGGTTATTTCTTCATTTTTATTTTTCTCGTTAAGCCACTCTTGTGCTAAGGACTAATGCGTCACCTGAGAAATGTTGATGAACCTTTTGTTTCACAAGTGAACATATCATTGTATTTTCCAAAATGACATGAAGTATTTTAGCTGTGACACAGTTTAACTGTATAACGTATCGAGCGATTGAACGGAACGAATTCACGTTCAATGCAATGTTAACGTAGAATAAAAAAAATACAGTTCAATTGATAAGCTCTGTTTCATGGCCGAAAGTTGTATGTAAATTGCGCGAAGAGGAAACAATTGAACGAAGAAATTTTGTTCAGAACAAACATCTGCAGACTGTGCCGTTGCGTTTAATTTTGTGGAAACCGATATTTGTGTGGCGTGTCGTAGCTCTTGCGAGGTTCCGCGGCCAGGTCCGTGCAGGGTTAACTGAGCTTTGCGTAGCGCAAGAAGATGAAGAGCCATCATTCTCTGTCAAAGGAATCTAGAAATTTAATTAATCCGAGCCGATGGGAACGGGGTATACGTCATATTCGCTTGGACGTATTACGTTTTGCGGTAGAAATTCTCTGGCATTTCTATTTCGTGATGGAAAAATCCATAAAAGAAAAAAGAAATTGCTGCTGAAAGTTGGAAACACAATTGCATCGGCTCCAACCAAAAGGACGAAGCAAATTGGGCTTTCTTATTGAACAAGATTTTGCTGTTTCTTTTAACAACTTGGTGTTCGTTTTTAACTGTCCGTTAAAAAAAAAATGAATAAAATTAATAATAAACAGAATACATAAATGACAAATATATTAAGCACAATAATTATCTAACAATATTTATAAATCGATGCATTTGCAGCTAGATCAATTTGTTCGGTAGAAATTGCTACAACTCACGCGACTAATTTATTTTTGCCATTAGCAATTCGGATTGTGATAACGACAACGTCTTCCGTAATTGTCACTTTCCTTTTCGACAATCGCGCTTCCGCGCATCGTTAACGCTTTCCCGAAGCGTGAACGAATCCTAAGACATCCGAACGAAGCAGCTTCAACCGAGCGATACGAGGTTCGCAGTTAACCATTCAATTAGCTGTGCAAATTGAGTTATATGGCGCAGTAGGAGCGTTAATTAATCTATATAACAGAGCGAGTTGGCTTGGCAGTCGGGCAAGCGTCTGACTTGACAGAATTTCTCGTCGTTCAGCAGAAAATGAGGAAACTTTTTCACCGCGCCGCTTTGTCGAGGCCGGTTATTTATGAAAGTGGCCGCGGTTATAATTAACGAACCATAGAACGCCCTTTTCGTAGAAAATGAATTACTCTGATTAAAATTTGTCCTTTGGTTACTGTATTTCGTGCTTGCGGTAGGTACATTGTCCCGATATTGTCACCTGTTGCGAATCGTACGTTGCATCGCTCGAATTCGATGGTTTCTCAATCGTTCGATCTAGGTGACTGCTATTTAGATTTGATGCAACACGGTGGGTGGGCTGCTCAAACTGTACACGATGCAAATGTAGACGGCGAATACCGCGGCGAACGTGGCCAAAGTGAAAACAGCCGTTTCGATTCCTACGAGGGAAGAAAATTCAAGTTGTTCGTAGCGTTCGAGCATAAAGGGCAGTGTCGATTCCTTGGAGCTTGGAAGAGAATGTAATGTATGGGAAGTGTAGATAATTATTTGGGAAATATAATTAATAACTTAGGAAATATAACATATAATGTACACATGCGCTATCCACGTTCTCGATTTTAAACTGTAAATTGTTCAGACCACTATTGTTTCTTCCAGTTAACTTTCTAAATATTAAGTAACTTTCTTCTTGGTAAGTTGTATTGGGAGTATTTCGTAAAATCTATAATAATTATTGTGGTGCATGATTTTCCTGTGTTCTGTTCTAACATTTAATTAATTCTTTAATTGAAATTTGTTCGTGCTTCTAGAAAGGGAGCGAAGAAATGTACTTGGCACAATAAGTTAACAACCATGATACCCAGACTTTTTGCGAATTTAATTATAAAAGCAATTTAAACGATTGCCAACGATTTCAGAATGTTTAAAAAAGCATTTCGACAGCTGTCACAGCTTTAAACAAATGTGCGATGCAATTTTAAACACTGAAACCTAACAGGGTTTAAGCTCTATAATTAATGCAGGAAAATGAGATAATTGTACGTGTCACTCAAACTCTCATACACGGAATTATTATATCGTCAGATCGCAGCGCGCTATTTCAAAATTCAGTTCTCAGACGCTCGTGAAATACGACAAAACCGATTACAAGCGGTGAGTTTAAAATTCCGTTCGATCTTTCGCTTCGGATTCTCGTTGAAAGCGCAGACCGGTTTGCAGATTTCAGCTCGAGTTTAAATCCTCGGCTGCTTACGGAATTTCATTAAGTCGATTATAATCGATGCGCCGGATCCGTCGAAGCCACTACTACTCAGCACAATTTTGGAACAACCAGGCGTTTAAAGTTATATGAAAATCTTCATCAATAATTCTTGATCTTAAGATGAAAGTTTGAAACGTTTAAAATAAGATATAAGAAACCGCTGTCAGTCGCTATCGGTCCTAGCAATATTAAATAAAAATTGATAACTGTTGGATGGTGGTGTAATTTTATCAAAATTTTCACTGGAATTCTTTGACATAATTTCGTCAGAAATTTATCCTTATGATTTATTCCCTTACTTTCTTTCTCCTCCTCGTCCCACTTAGTGGCCTCATTTTCCGTCGATGATTGTACCGGTTCATCCTTGTTTGATGATTCCGGTATAGCATCAGCATCCTCGCCAGTTTCCCCATGCTCAGTATTTGCATTATCGGATGCTATTACGAAAGATTACACGAACGTTCAGAAACCCTGGTCTCAAATTGGGATACATAACGTATATGCATGTCGTCCACAGTTTGCGTTAAGGGGTTGCATACAACGGGACTTAACTGACACTAAACTTCTAGTCTCACGATAAGACGAATATCGAAAAGTTTGAAAATTCAAGAAACGAAATCATATTTCTAGAGAAGCCGGAAATACTGTACTGAATGGGAAAAGATGTTGCTGTTATTAATGAATTCAATAGGCGTCAAGTTAATTATACCTGGCAAAATGCTGTAGCTTGTTTTGGGGGGTCTCAATTTTATATTAATTTATAGGAATGATAATTGAATGAATTAGTTTACTGTAACCCCTTTTAAATTTCAGAACAATTGCAGTAAGAAGTATATCGTAAAGTAATCTTCCACTCCCGACCATAATTTCTCTATTCGTCAGACGTTATCGTAAGTGAAAAATATTCAAAGACATCCAAGCTGAACTAAGTAAGACCCAGTAAAATATTAAACCAGCACCATCCATCGCTTGTCCATAAAAGAGAGCAGTAAAAAGTCCCTCATTTAACAGTCGAGTTCAGTTATTATTTCATTGGATAGTTCGTTGGCTTACTTGACATGACCCAGAAACGGAGAGCCTCTAAATCCACGACAGGAACTCGTGTTTTAAGCCTTCTTCACGGGCGCCGATCGATTATTAGCGACGCGCTAATTGAACTTGGACCTCTTGGTCGCCATCGCGAAATAACGTTCGGTGATGGTGCCAACGGAGCCCGGCCACTGTCCACGGCAAAGGACAACTTTCCTCTCTCGGTCCCTTTCAGCCGGATCACCACGGTGGAATCACCAATTAGGACGTGCTTAGTTAGGGGACAAGTTGGTAAATTTACCCAAGGACTCCGCCTCGGTTCGTGCTGTCGTTAAGCACAAAAGCTCTTTCCTCTATCTCCGACTACCCCCCCCCCCCCTCTCGTTTCTTTTTCACGGACGCGAGTTCGGGCCTTTCGATGTCGAGGAATTAATCTGCGCGTTCGCTGATTATGAGGGTCTAAGCGAATTCTCTTGGGCGGCAGCAAACGATTCCCCGAGGCGATTGTCCGCTCGAACGACGCAAGTTCGTGATCAGCGCGAATAACATTTTCAGGCGATGGTATTTTTATATCGGTAAAGGTGATGGTTTTGATGGTATTCATTGTCAGAGGAAATGTACAGTGGTATAACATTTAAAGCAAAACCTCCACGGTGCAACGTAAATTGTCAATTATTCTGAACAGATTTTTATATCCCTTATCGCCAGTAATAGATCCTTTCTCTATAAAGCCAGACAAGGAGTCCCAACCATAGATTCTAAAACACTTCCAATAGCTCTTTACCCCTTTTAACCTTGGGACGACTCCTGTTACAAATAAATACTTTGAACAAAGTATCGTAGGAATATTCTTTTCCTGTAAAAAAAAATGTATTCCACATTCTGGCTTATTTTTCATGCAGATACCGTAGGTGTATGAAACGTACTAGGGTTAATGCTACTCTTCCATCAAAATCATCCCTTCGCAATATAGTTTGCCTGAAACTTATGTCATCCCATCATATAGATTCCCTTCTAAGCTAAACATCTTAATGTCCCTTTTTAAAATTTCTAATTGGGACAAGCAGCCTGGTAACTCGATATTTCCATTAAAAAGAGGGCTAGAATTCAAGTGCACTGGATCATTACCTAAGGATGCACTGGATTATTCCAGAGATTCCAAGTCTGTGGTCCAGTTTCTTGGCCCTCCAAGTTGCGCCCTTGCTCACCGCCAATGAATTACTCAACGTCCCTAGCTGTCCGCTTGAACCTCCTCGTCTTCTGGTGGTTCCGCCTCTGGCACTGCTGCCTCCTCCACTGGTACGTCTTCAACTGCGGCTGCCTCGATTGTGACCGGAACTTGTTCGCCTTCGGACTGCGCTCCGACTTTCGATTCGGCACCGGACGTTTTCTGAGGGCTCTCCGCGCTAGTATCCTCTTTCGCTTTGTTCTTCTCTAGGTTCGAATTCGCGGTATTGCATTGCAAACTTTATTCGTCACTCTCATTTCGTTGTAATTTAGATCGTATTTCAATGTATGTACTTGCTGCCCCCGCGTCGTTTTTTAATTAGTACGGGGCTTTCATTTTGATTAACGAAGCAGACAGTTATAGTGCTCCGTAAGGAAATATTTGATCGCGGATTAATAGAAATTAATTGATTTAAATTTATTCTGCAATTAAACTAACCCGCACCCTGAACTTCTTCCAGCAACTTCGCCCTTAAATATGCATTTCTCCTGCAATTGTTCTCTTTGGTGCATCCGATGATAGGCATTTTTCACTGGTCTTGTATAACCGAAGGTCTAAAATAATACTTTCAATATAATCTCCGAATCTATATTTTACTAATTTGATTAAAATCAAAGCTGAAGAGTTTTGTAGGGCATTAATAGTTTCTCTCAAATAAAATTCTACACTATATTTATACCGATTGTGTATTTCATCATTGTTATCGCGGATGTTTAACAGTTAAACTCGAAACGATAGACTCGCTCGTTAACAAACTGTGCGCTCTGCAAATTTCTCACGCAGCAGTTAAGTAATTCGTCCAAAAAGTGCGGAAAATAATTTTATACAATAATGATACACGCCTATAAAGGTTTCCATGTATGTTTCATTTGTCAGCTGTCGAAGTCCAATCTTCCATTAATTACCATCAATGTTCATTCAACTTTGATTCATACTGTATGATTCCCAAAAGAACAATGAGCCACAGAAATCAAGAAAATGTAAGTGATCCTATCTAAACAAACGATATCGTAACCTACTTTCACAATTTGATGTAAAATAATCTTTCCGTTCCGGAAGGATTTCTCTCATAAATGTTCAAGTCTTCTGGCTTTCAACAATATCGACCTTTACGTTGTTTTTTCTTGTTCACCCTCGCTTCTTCAGCCGGTGTATCGTCAGCGTATTTGCAACGTTGTTCGCACGCTGCTGGTACGTACGTATCGATTGACTGTTGCAAAATACAATATCACATTAGGGCGGTTGTCGTACGAAGACGATCTGCAACTTGAAATGCCCAAAACTATCTTATGCCCCCCGTTCAAAATTCGTCGCGTTGTTTAAGCACGGTGCAAGAATTAGCGCATTGTTAATAAAAATTGATCATACCCCGAATGACTCTTCGAAATTGACGGAAGAATATTCAACTGAATGCAGGTGTTAATTTGAATAACATTCGTAATCTGTCACAACCACTCCTATCCACCAAACTTTCGATTCCGTCTATCGCGAGGAAACTTATTCCCACCTGCTAAGCAAAGTGTATATTCCATTCAGTTGTACGCATATCCGAGTCTATCGAAAGATCTCGAGTTAGTTTACTCGTGGTAGCGCTACGGGGAAGCTGCGCGACGAGAATCGTGGCCGACGATTTTCGGAACTTTCGGAATTATTTAGGGCTCATTGGTGCGGAGGGAAGTTCTTGATAGAGCCGGTGTTTATTGAATTACTTCGAGTATCGAGCGCGCCGCGCCGCCCCGAGTATTCCGCACCTTCGCGCCGCAGGCATTCAAGCTCGTTTCTGTTTCATAATCGAAATACTTTCGAGACCGTGCTTTGCGTTCCGTTCCTTTTTTTTTACCGATCGAGGAAAGACGAGGAGCCGATTCCAAAATATCTTCGCGAGGGGAGAAATTTTTAACGCTGTCGCTTTACGCTCTTTCCATGGCGTAGGGTGGCTCAAAGGACGTATCACGTTAGAGAGCCTCCGAGCCAAGAGACTCGGGGGTGGAAGTAGAGACCGTGACAGGAGCCTTTTCCCTCAGGTTTTATTCAAAAGCTCGTGTTGCGAGATATCCTTGATTTTTAATGTCGAATTGAAGATCCCTTGAATTATTCACGCGGAGTGTTTTGAGTAGACTAATTGCAACAACACGAAAACGTTGCTGCGTAAGCGAACTTTCCGTTATTAACGAGCTTACATACCAAAATTAAAGAGTTAAAGCAAAAACTGAAAGACTTCCACTACACTTTACATCTTGCGATAAAGACAAATCACTTCAAAGCTGTACAAATCCTCACATTATTACTACTTCCACAAGAAAATTCAAATTATGTCAATCTAAATAGACAATAAACAATTGACACGCATTGAATTTTCATTTTATGCTTTCCTTACGTGAGACTTTGAGAATGGCATGAATAATAGTCGATCGTGATCGTGAATTGTGATCTACCAATTTGCGCGTGCCTTCGATAAAGTCACAAGTCGAAAAGTTATATCGTTACTTATTAGGTACTTTTACGTTTTCGAGAAATACGAATTTCAAGATCGTCAGCCCGTTTCGAAAAATAGCCAATGCGACCTAATTACAGCACTTTTCTTTCTAAATCACCTCGAACTGGCCCATTGTCACGGAATACGCGTCTATATTATTAATAATTCGATTACCACGCACAATCAGAGTCGGATCCTCAGTCGCCCTAGCGGACACGCAACATGGATCGCATTCGAAACTATCAGGCGTCGCTTTATCGTGAGCTTGAAGAGTCGGGTTCTTTTGGCTCGGGCTCGGTTTTTCCTTTTCGGCCATTTCACGAACGCGTCGCGCCACGAATTTCTATCCGGCGAGCATTTTCGAGGCCTTCTTCATCCGATTCACTCCACCATTGCCAAAGGAGATACGAGAATCTCTGCTTCCACAACGATCTCTCCTCGTATCTGTTTTTTTTTCCCCTGAAGGCCTCTTCAAGGTGGGTTGTAAAAAGAAAATTGCGCTAGAGAGCTTTTCATCTTTCGGCTTTCAACGTTGTATGTATTGTGTGCCAAGTATGTGGTTCTTTGTGTTTAATTTCGCTTTACATTTAAGGCGTTCATTTCTGGGATTGTTCGAGTATCTACTATTTTTGTTTTTATATAAACATATTCGTTATATAAATCAATTTAAACGAATGGAGCTTTGGTGTTAATGTTGTAACTAGACATCGGATATTTATGCAAATTTATATTCTTGAGAATGTAGTAAAAAAAAGTGGAACCTTGGTATCAAGTTACTGGATATTTTAAAATGCATAATAATTTCGATATTTTGTATATTTTTTCCAGATTATGTGCAATCCGTCTAATTTTGTGTCTTTAAATTTTCTAGAGATGCATGAATATCCGGAGTTGAATTATAATCGTTTTGCAACGATTAATAAATGTCTTGAATATCCTGCTTTCTGATGTTCCCTTTGGGACATTTTTCAGAGAGTTCTATTATCATAATGGTATTACTTCTTGCACCGAATTGAAGAAGACTTCGAAAAGAAATATACTGTATATATTATACTTTTGCAAAATTATTTCCTAATCCTACAATCATGTTGCATCTGCATTCGCCTTCATACATATCAAGATATCTTACACTGCTAACATTTTCTGTGGTCGCGAATTTAATATCTATACAATGTAATCGATTTAATGTCTAAATAAATAAACATAATAAGCAGAGACTAGCGTATCGTTATTTTACCTGTATTGCGAAAAACATGCGAGTTACATTTTTGAATGAATTATCGAGCATACTTTTAACTACCTTCTCCCACCCTATCGTTTATGTCACATGTAAAATTATATCGTACGTAATTACATTTGAATATCGCTTTAATATGATAAAACACGATATACAACGTTTGTATAATTGAATTGCCTTGCTTACTTGTTCAGATTTCCAAATTTCTTTAGGCGTAGTGAAAATTCACAGTTTCAACAATTCGCAACAGGAGTGGAATGGTTCTGCAGAGAATTAAACTGAATCGCGGAAGGTTTTGCAAATAACTGGAGTTTGGTGACCGGAGATTTGGAACTGCAACGCGATGTGATTATTTCGCCATGTTGTTATGTTTGGCAACGCGTTTATATTTTGTTACATTCTGCTCCATAAAGTTAGGTACATACGTACCGATTCCATGCATTCACAATTGCGAACTAAAATAACAGTTTATCGTGTAATTAAAGGTGACATTAGAATAAATATGAGATACTGATTGAAAATTAATTTTCATCAGGATTAAGATGAGAAGTGTGTAAATGTTTAAAAAAATACTCGTGATTGACCCTTTAATTTTCGATACAATTCCTGCTCTGGGGAATTTCAGTTATAGAAATAAATAATTAACATGAATGGAAACGCCGATATTCTTCTTTCATTTCCTCATTTTCACATAAATGGACGTTATATTGGCCTCCATTCAATATCATGAGATATTTATTACTTTCCACGAATTCTTTGTTAGAGCAAATCGGTTTCCTCGACACACACTTTAAGGCGGAGGGCTGCCGAATAATTTTATTAATGAATCCACAGAGGAGGATCACCTCTGTGATGATATCACGTAAAGCGTTAACGGTTAAATATAAATATGAAAACCGGACAGGGCCATTAATTATAATTTTCTATTAACGTGACATTAAATATGTAATTAAATAGAGAATGCTACAGCAGTAATGGAATCAAAAAGTATACAGCAAAGTACAATTTCTTAATTATTAAAATTCCTAATAAAGCACAGTTCTTCAATTTTCCGAATCCTTCCTCCCAATTTTCTAATAATATAGCCAATTACTGCAAGTTCATCTGTGATTTTTAATCATTTCTCACCTTCTAAGTCACAAGTGTATTTATATTTTTCTATAACACTCGGGTGCAATAGCCAATGATGGAATGCCAACGACTTCCACTAATCAAAAAGTATCACTCCACATCGGGCATCGATTTGCTGCAACGATACACTCCGTGATACCGGAATGATATTTTGCATAACGACCGTTCGTTTTCGGCTCGGGATGATCGTTGAACTCTGTCCCGATAGAAACATAATTGCGCTCGTTGGGAATTACATTGAACGCAATTACGTTTGCCGTTAACGAGCTCGTTTCTGCTCTTTGCGATCGATTCGAAAAAGCTCGGTCGAAAAGGCAAATGAGATCCGGAGGGCAACGAGACCGAGACGATGGAATAGAGCGGAGGAAAGAATTTCGCGCAGCGTTCAGCGATATAGAAATGCTGTTTCTTTCAACGACGATCACGTTCAGGGTGATACTTTCTACAGAACGTTGAAATGCATACAGTGGCGAGCATGTACAGATGGTTATAAAAGTGTTTGGTAAATTTTGTACGGAATAATAATCAATAATATTAATATTACTAATTTGATTAATATTGTACAAAACAATAATTCTCTTGAATAGTGATGGTCCTGTTATTTATTAACATATTATGTATATCTGTCCGTTAATATAAATTGTATTAAAAAGTTTGTATGAATCTGATTTATTTTTATTAATACAGACGTCTGTTAGTTATGAAAAATTAATTGGTACAGCACCGGAAATATATTCATAGAATCCTCCATTGATCGACGAGGTAATTAACATCGAACATTGAAGATAGTTCTAATACCAACTCATTATGAATATTGCATTAATTGCACGATTTACATTTGAACTATCTGTGTGCTTGTATAAATGATGAGTATTAATTTGATTAATTGGATATATCTTTTCGTAACGTTCTGAAAATGCGACGAATATTTTCGAATAATACTTCTAACCCTCGACCACCGATTTAGCACTTAAACAGCGAGAGTGTAACGCACTGCTAGCAAATTACACGTCAAGCGCAGTACCGTGTATGCGTTCAACTGAGAGTCCAAAGTAATTAACGTCAATGCAATTTTAATACCGTTTTCTGACCACCTGCGTTATGTCCGATAATTAATGTCCAAGACAATTTAAGATAATGCGCTGCGTTACTTGTATTATAGTAGCACCATCCTGGCCACAGCCATAGCGCACATGTGTCCTTTTCATGCGCGAGCCGAGGGTCAGATGGAAATAAAAGTACCATAAACATCAATCGCTAAATGCTGCGAACTTAAACATTTCTTTCTTCACGATTAAAAATAGAAAATAAGATTGAAACCAATAAACCTGATTTGATTGAACTCGAATGATGATCAACTTTTTATATTTGTCCACTCAACCGATTAGTTAAAGAAATATATTAAATGTACATATGTTATGCACATGAGAATATCCTTCAAGAAATTAATGCATGCTAAATGCTGTGAACTTAAACATTTCTTTCTTCACGATTAAAAATAGAAAATAAGATTGAAACCAATAAACCTGATTTGATTGAACTCGAATGATGATCACCTTTTTATATTTGTCCAGTCAACCGAATGATTAATGAAATGTATTAAATGTACATATGTTATGCACATGAGAATATCGTTCAAGAAATTAACACGTACGACCGGTAATCCTCGCAAGGGTAAATCGTAGTCAACATAATTTCACTGTGTCGCGCATAGCGCAACTCGAACAACCTATTCAGTAGTTTCTCGGGTAACTTCTAGGTACACGCTACCATATCCGACCGACTACCGGAAACGACATAATCAACAGCTCCGGGGCTCTCTGATGCGTTTAGCCTTTTGTGGGGTAGCAGCTAGCTCGAATCATCCCCTGTTATACCTCGCTCAGTTCGTCTGCTTCCAATCTACGATCAATCATTGTCAGCGGACAATCAAAGCGATTATGAAAGGCTTTCGTGAAATTCGGTCGTTTGAAAGGTCGCCGCCACGCTCCTGGCACATTTCTTGATGCAGCAATTCATACGAAATTGTAATCATTTTCCATCAAAGCGTATTTTATGCGCCGTTTATTGGTTCATTTTACCTTTCTATACACAACACTCTAACATTGAATCTGAATTCTTACCAATTCAATTATTAATAAAAACATCAACTCTCACCTAATATAATTAAATTAAACATTTGTACGATCATAAGTAACGAGAAGCAAAGAACAAGTGTTGTATTTCGTTTCACGGTCTAATGGAACGCAATATCTCCTCGCATATCTCGCCTCGGTGCTCCACCGATATTCGGCTGGACTTGCGTTCAGCAAGAACGCTGTCTGTTACGAGCAATAAAGTCCAGACTGGACGGCCCGAACATTCTGTTTGTCGAACAAACGTAAAACGTGGGAAAAGTTTCAGGGGCGGGGGGTGGCTTTTGTACGGCCGGATTTAACTTGTTGGAAAAACAGTTTCCGCCGCGGGGGGCCAGCCGAGCCTCTCTGGTTTATGCTTAAATACGCCACATGCCAGGGGCGACGGAAGATTCAAGCGCTCTGGTTATCCTGCACGCAGGATTCCTAAACGTATTTACGTAGTACCGTCGATGGAAAGCTGCAATAAAATCGTTAGAGGCTCGAAACGATCGATAAACGCTGTCACAGCGACTACCTATCCCTCCCGGGATCGCTTTGGATCGCTGTCGTGACGACAACGCGCGATTTTCGGGCTGCACGGGGAATAGGTACTGAAAGCACATCCTGCTATCCATTCTTTTGTCGAGACAGCACGCACGCTGTTGTTCGAAAGTTTGAAACGCCTCACACGATCTTGACGGAAATAGGGTTGATTAAAAATATGTCTAGGAACAAAGAATTGCTTGCAAAGAGATGTCACAGTGATATTGGTTCATCGATTTTGATCCAACTGTTTCTTTTTAAGAATCTAGGGCAAAAATAAGCCGATCCATTTTCGGCCGCTTTCGTCAATGCTCAATATTTAGAAAGGTATATTTAACATTTACTTACTTGATTTCCGCAAATGCTACATTGATTAATCATGATAATGCAACAGCTGCCGTATCCGAAGTGATAGGGTGATGGATTCTTGAATTACAGTAATGCTAGTTCAAACAAATCCCCCATGATCAATCTCTTTTTTTTTCTGTTTACGTTTCCTTCTTTTAGTTCCTTCCGACTACTTTATCTATTAGCGACTACAATGTTTAGTAGAATAATTGTCTGATTGTTGTACTTACTTGACCAGCTATTTGCACCGATATTTAAAAATTGACGATTTAATATTCTTGGTACATGATAAAATTAATATCCGATAGACAAATTTCTTCGAATATTGATCAAGAATGTTTCCCAGATGACGCGTAAAGAACAACGTGATCTTGCAATATATCAGCTTTTATCAAACGTTCGTTTAGTTTAAAATACTTGTGTCCTTCACGTTTCCACGGTATTTACCACACCATTTACATTGCAGATGGTATACATACAATTATAGTAAACGTAGAACAAGAAAGATTGATCACGAGGGATTTCCACTAGCGGTAAAGTAATTCAAGACCCAATCACTCTACCACCGCTGCTACTACAGCTGTTGCGATGCGATTAATTAATTCAGTATCTCAGATAGTCAAAGTATTAAATGTTAAATATCTTTGTAAATATTCAGTATTGACGAAAACGGCCAAACATGGGTCGGCTTGCTTTCGCTCTAGATTCATCAGAAAGAGTTGGATCAAGATCGATGGCCCGATCACTATGATCTCCCCTCGTAATATTCGTAATACTAAAAAAATCATTGAAATCGGCGAGGTGGATCTTTATCTGGTACAATTATCCTTGGCACTTTAATCTTAAATAATCTCGTCATACACGAAGGAACCCACTCGCGATAATTACCTTTTCCCGAGGAATTTCTGCTCGATAGAGGAATGGTCAGGACGGTGCTAATATCGTAATACGGTGGTGCATAATTAATGAAATTAATATTGGCTCAGCCAAGGCTTGGCCAGCTGGCGTATTGTGGTTCACCACCGAGTGGCGGAGGGGGGAGGGGGTTAGCGAGTCGAGGGTCAACGAACTATCAAAGTCACCCCCTTGCAGACAGGTTTACCACACTGACGGTTTACGTTGTCCGGCTAATTTCGTAAAATCAACCCTCCGCTCGATGGACCCGGTGTGCCGTGCCTTTCTGCAAACGGCTTTATTCGATTACATCGACACGGCACTTTGCATATTTGCAGCAAGGAGAAAATTGACAGCACGCGTTCCTGGACATTTTTCTAGAATTTTCCGGGGATAAGCTACCCTTTGACATCGTTTCGCGAGAGACAAGTACGTGTTTGTTTCACCGAAGCTAATTAAACAGTTATAGAAGCGGTTCGTTCAATGTAGGCTTATTCGTTTATATCTCTCAACTTTTAAGGAATTCGTTCATTAGCAGCAACGGAGCATAGTTACGCTGTTTCGGTTGGGGAAGTTTATTAAGTGTGCTAATACTTTTGAGCCACGGTGCGTTTTAATATCTATCTTTCATAACAGTTGTACATCAATTACCTTTCAATTCAATGCTCTCGGATAGTACGACTATTGAAGTTTCTTTAAAAGTAATGGAACTCCAGGAGGGCAGGGCGATCTCAATTCGTGAGTTCGATTCAAAATGCCCTCAGCAGACTGCCATTGGAATACACGGCACAAGGATCCCCGGCTTGATCCTTGTATCGAGCGGTACGTAGCAACTAGTTTACAAGTAAATTACCGGCAGACACAAAGACGATGCCGCCGATGTTCAGCAAGACTTTAAGACGTAATAGCGGTAACCTGGCCGTACCTACAATTAACGCAGGGACATCCCTACGGCTAGGCCGTCCAGGGAGGTTAATTCTTGGTCTTGTCCAGCTACTTGTGCTCTGGGGTGCCTCTTACACAATTAGAAGGCTTCGTGTTCCCCCTTATCAGGCAAACTTTGCCTGAATACCTGTACACTCCGTTAATTACAGTCTGCACGGTATATCAGATGAAACGTTTCAAGACGATGGTAGTAACAGTAATTTGTTAACAGTGCTCCTAACGAAGTTGTCGAAACGAACTGCACGTGACACTTTGCAGTTCTTTCATTTATCTTCTGCTTTTGTCATGGAACAATTTATGTGCCTATTCTTTTGATAATATAAGTTCTTATTTTTACTTTGATCTGTGTGCAGTATAGAAGTCATAATTAGATTGATCTGATTATGAACATATTTATTGTACTTTGCTCTGAATATTTCGTTGAAGAATATTAGTTGTAACGAACTGCTTCTAGAGATTTTACAATTATATCATTCATATTTTACTTCTCTACTATGGAATGATATATGTACCTTTTATTTTATTATAATGTATGTACTTATTTTAGCTTTGAAATGTGTGCAGTATAAAAGGTGTTTATTTAGCACAATTAGCATTTAATTGTATAGATTGATATAGTTATAAATATATTTATTATACTTTGCTTTGAATATTTCATTGACGAATGTTAGTTGTAACGAACTGCTTTTAAGATTTTACAATCATCTCATTCATCTTTTTTTCCTACTATGGAATGATTTATGTACCTTTTATTTTATTATAATGTATGTACTTATTTTAGCTTTGAATTGTGTCCAGTGTAAAAGGTGTTTAGTTAGTACAATTAGCATTTAATTATATAGATTGATTTAATCATGAACACATTTGCTTTGAACGCTTCGCTGAAGAGTGTCAGTTGTACCGTTGACAATAATAAAGGTAATGTTACATATTGATTTAATGGCCTACGCGCAAACACATTTTCACGGCTGGCAATAAAATTAAACTTCACAGCTTTCGGGGAGCAGTGGTTTATTGTAATGATTCCATGCAATTAACGATAGTGCCTCACATTTGCTGTACTTTGCGCAGAAGCTGTAACATTAACGACGGCTTAGTTCGCCGTTTCCGGGGCTGGGTAACGATGCACAGTCAAGAACTGAATGTCACGAAAATGTCGGATAGTGACGGAATTGCGTCTAGCATTTCAGCGCCAGCCTCGACCCACTCGAGTAGTCGACTTAATTTTACAGAGAAAATGGATAAAATTAACGAGCGCGGCATCATTATGCCGCGTCGCCATTGTACCCACCTCGAGATACCGTAGAATTACTTTCACGGCATTAATGCTTTAATCGGTTACATTACTCCCGCAGTTATTCAGACTTCGTTACGCCCCCCCTTCATTTGCTTGCTCAGCGAAAAGTCATCGAGCGATCCTGAACGCTGAGTATCATCAGTAAAGCAAATCATTATTGTTTCATTTAATGACCTTAAACTATGCAATGTCGAAAATCCGCATCGTTGCCCAACAATTTCATTCCACAGATTTTTGTTCAACTTTTATTCGAAAAAAAAATGGACGCATCTCGGTTGATACGATGCAATTCGATATTCCCTTCAAGTATCGTTTATTCTTCTCGTCGTGCGGCGTTTGGCCAGCAGATTTTAACAATTAAATGAAATAAACATGGACAGTGCGAGGCACGAATAAAAGAGGAATAATAAATACAATCCGGTGGACGAATCCCGCCGATGACCGGTTATTTCGTTTTCATTCGTTCTCGCTCGACCACGCGCAGTTTAATTAAAAACTTCAGCCGTCTGCTATTTTTACGAATTATAATTAACCAAAATCCGATTGTCTGCCAAGCGAATACGGATCGATTTGAACGATACCTGATTTCATTTTCCCGTGGAATCTAGAAATTTACGTGTTTGAGTTAAAAAAAAGAACAATGCATTAATTGTCATTATAGTTTTTCCCCTTCAATCTTATCTTATAAATGTTCGACGGGATTAATTCCGTAGATTGTGACGGTCGCGGCATCTACTTTACATCGTTTTATTTGTAGAGCCAAGATAAGCTTAAAAACAAAATGGCACACATTCCTCCAAATTCTTTGGTGCCTCGTCATTAGTAGCTACCGTATTGATCTTTCCTATGGAAGCATGGTTGCCAAACAGATATGTTTGCTCTGCGGTTCGTTAAATCCGGAGCCATATAAAGAGTACGTTTACCATACGGCCGCGAGCCCGTATGCATGGAAGTTTAAAGCTGGATGCTGCACGGAAGCTGCCGAGTCAACGTTTCCTTTTACGCGTGCCTTTATTTCGCTGAACGTGTTTGTTGGCTTCTCAAACCTGTGGCTGGAATTGCATTACAAACGAACTCGTAACTATGCCCCCTAGCTACATACCTACGTGTATAAATTGTTCTTCAGACCGGAAGTTGTGCTTAGCTTGTGAAACTTCATTTCGCGGATTTAATTGGTGATTAAAAATTGGAACGCAGTTGTGCTTTTGTAACCAAGGCAAAAGATGCACGTTTCCCTTCATATTTATCGAAAACGACCGAATATTAAATATATTTTAAATACGATGGCTGGCAAAAGTTTACGGCCAAAGTGCATTTTCAACGTTTCTTTAAAAAAAAAAGTTCCCCTTGCCAGGGTGAATTTTCGTCGGTCGAATCGGTCGGAAAAAGTGTAATTATTAATTAATCTAGAATTTTTACTTTCTTTTCCATAGATAGAGGAGAAAGGTGCACTCAGTTATTCTCAAAATTAGCAGATACACGAGCAAAACTAGATCGCTGTATTTGTCTGAAGCATAAACACGATATAAGAACTATCTGAATCGTGTGTAGTCATTGTCAATAGTCCGTTACGCGCACGAATTATCCCCAAATACCTTTGCGCCGTCCAGTTCCCGCCTGTCACTGCGAATTCAACTCGAAATTCTACTTCTCTCATATCGGCAACGGATAGCACGTGGCCGAGCTCGTTAAGCAGAATTTCGGAATTCGCGGCCGCCGCACGAATGGCCCGGCAAAGCCCTTCACGGCTTTGTAACATGGTTAACCACCCGTTCTGGCTTTTCGGCCCTTCGACTTCCAACGACGACGCCGCACGTTCGGATCCCGCTGCAAACGGGGATCGAGCATAACGTCGCGAGGAACGTCGCGAATCCGGCAAAGGCGAAGGGCGAGACGGCTTTTCGCGGTCGCGAGCGGCACGTCGATTAATCGGAGACGCAACAATATCTCCAGAGGGACGTGATAGATACCTAAGGGATGCTCGACGGCGAAGCAATCTTCGCCGATTATTCCTTATCGATTCGATACGCCGCGAGATGAGGCGGCGACATAGCCGCGGTAATTAAGCGTCGTTGGAAAGTCCCGATTTTCTGAAATGAAAATGTTTTTCCTTCCTTTTGTACACTTCGGCGGTGATTACTGTCGCGGTTTGCGCGTAATTGAGTTCTTTCTAAAAGCTGAGTGCACTCGCCAGTTAATTTACGCAGAAGAATCGTTTAGCGTACTTTCCCCTTACGTAGCTGAAGTCGTTTGAATGGAGTCTGCTGGTACAAGATAATGAAACGTAAGTAACGTGTAAAGTGCGTAGAAATAAATACATAAATAAACGGTAAAAGCCAAAAGCAGTATTTCACATGCTGCTTATAAATATCTACAGACTTAATAATAATATCGTGTTTTGAAAGTGCACGGCTGTAGAATGTAAAATGTCCTCTTCGCTGAACGGTTTAGTCCTCCATGTACGTTAAGAGAATACTTTATACCAGGAGTTTTATCTGTCAAAGTGATTTATGCTTCAGGAAGATATTATTGTGCAAGCTACGCGAACCTCTTAGGAATATTTTATTTTAAATATTCGCTTAGCTAGCTACTATCTTTTAACGTCTTGATTAAGAAGTCTTTCTTTCAAAGTGTAAGAATATACATGTTTCGTTCTATTTCAGCAGCGAATCTGGCGATTGATGCCTCTATTAGTTTTAAATATATACTTGCGCCTGCACTTGACGTGTAATCGGTTTCGCGAAAGACACTGATGTGCCAATTTTTATAAGAAGAAATTATAGAGCTACTACCTATATTCAACAGAAAATTAAGTATAGTCTAATTAAAATCGAACAAGAAATAAAGAAACAGAATACAGAAGCTTAAAATGAAAAAATATCAAAGACACAAGAAGAATGATAGAAAAGAATTGCAAACATTACAATTTATTTGGAGCGAAGGAGAGCCATCGTTGGCCGCACGTCGGCCGAGCTTCGAATTATTAAAGGGTTAGATAAATGACCCTCTCAGGAGGATCCCTGACAATAGGAGACGAGGTTGGAGGTTGCAATTACGACAAATGTTGTTTTCGTGTCCCGATCCCACGGGCCGGTGCCGTTGCTTAATGCGTTTTTACAGCGGCGGGGAAAAAAAGTCGGGCAATCTGTATTTCGTAATGATTATGGCCGAGGATCATCCAGCGATGTCGCGGGGTAAAACCACGCTCATTTTTATTTGTCGTCGACGTACTATCGGCGGTATCCAGCATACACACCCCTTCTTGCGCCCCCGTCTCGTTTTTTTCCTCGCCGGGGATAGAGTTGATGGTTGCGATTCGTCAACGTGCCGTTCTGTAAAAAGGCGCTGCTTTTCATGGCCGATTTATTGCACAAGCGGGTCGTCCTTTTTTGCCCTTCATGTTTATGGATCGCGATGAAAAAATTGCACTTTCCTCGAGGTTGTTGACGCTTTTATTCTTTAACATTTTAATGCTCCGATACCGTAATCCTTTCTTAACGACATTGCCGATTAATGTCTGCAGTGTAATACCTTCGTTGTTTCTTTATAGATTATATTACGTGAATTGTGTAGAATATTACTTGAGCCACAAATAAAAAATGGTAAAATAATCGACTGATCTCTGTGGTAATTCAATTAATTAAATCAAACTAACCCGTCTTAGAAAATTTAAAAACTTGTTTAATATTATGTAACTATCAAATCATGGAAGCTAATACTTGATATTTAAAACAATCAAAATCCTTTGTCTTTAATCGTGATATTAAGTACTCATTAAATAACGCAAACGTTTGGACATTGCGAGGAAGATAAACGTGAAAGGAATTAACGATAAATCGTACACAAGTTATATAATCGTATTCAACCTTCAAATAACGGCATTAAATGCATTTAGTGCACCGGAATACTTGCGAAACCACGGTTTCGCGTCGTCGAACCGCTCGCTTTATTTCGATTCATTTCGAATCTCCCGTAGTGCGCGAAACAACACGTCTCCGTGTGCCCGAATGAAAGGCTCATTTCGGCCCCGTTATCCATACGGTGCAATCAAGGGCTGTGAAAGTCGATGCAGCTCTCTCGGGGACAAACGTGTACACCGGAAACTGCAAATAGCAGTTGCGCTTTATAATTAAGATGGCAGCTTGCAATTCTGTTAACGCGCCTCTCCCTTTTCTTGGTATCACGAATGCTCGTTGGTTGTCGCGTCAAATTAATAAACGCTGATCCGCTCTTTTTAACAGATTATTTTATTCAACACTCCGTATTGTTAATTAAAAAAAAAAATTGGAACTAGAAAAGTGTTCAATTCGTCGTCCGGTTCTCTGGACTAAATATCGATGTCGATTTTAAAGAAATGGAGTACTTCGAAATTCCGTTCCACTGAACAAAGGGAAAAAAGTTAGTTTCCCTCTGAACCACGCCAAAGTATCCTCGAGTGGGAGCTAAACGAACAAAGTCGCGGGGGGGAGAATACGCGAATGCGGCAAAACCGCGGCTGCGGAACGAAAACGAGAGCAGCCGCAAGATGTGCGCGCCGCGAAACGACGCGTTCCCCACCCCGGCCGTGTTAATTAAATGTACAATTATTTGTAGCTTCCTGGCCGGGGCGAGTCGGTTCGCGGTTGCGCCTATCGGAAAGGTTTCGGGTCCCGTTATCGTCGCCGTTCTAATCGCGGCCGCGCGAAATGTTTGGACATTACCGTCGCGTTCGTGGCAATTCGCTTCGCGCCGCGTGAATATCTCCAGCAGAGCGCTGCTCGCAATTTCAACGGGAAGCCGTGCGAGTATTACTGCGGGGTGCAAGCGGATTCGCCTGCTCTTTTTTTTCTCCACTCTCGAGGTGCTAATATTGGGATTTCCTTTTCAACGGTGCAAACACTCCCGGCGAACGCGTTTTAATTTCGTATCGGGATAAATATTAGAATGAGGCGCGTTTAATTTCCTCGGATGCGTCCGCTCGAGTGGAATATTTTATTCGAGTTCGCGAGAGAGATGCTCGGGGATGCGTTACGTTCTACGTTGCGGATGTATGTCGGATGTTTATTACACTTCGGATCACAATACCATTAATTGCTCTAAATTGCGACTAGTAATTGATTCTGCATTGGATTTTGATGTAAAATACAGAAATCGAAGGATCATTTATGTGAGAGAGCCTTCTGAAATATAATAACGTAATAATCAAATTTGAATGTCTAAAAGTTGTAAAATTGTGTAGCAATTTTTACCATTATCACCCTTAATGCGCTTTTACGCTTTTGCTTAATGAGAATGTGACGATATTTACGGGGCAGATTAATCGTCAGAAGTGACCCTCGCGTAAATCGCATCGCAAAATCCGGACGCGGTAGCTTCGAATATTTCACATTTATTCGCACAGCGCGTGAATATATTTCTATATCGTAAAAAGTATTTGACGCTAAAACCGACAGAGTCCGCTCGCGAAATGGCAATTTGCTCTTTCCTGTTGCAATACGCCAGACATTCAACACGAACGTTTTTCCATTTGTCAGTTTGTGCGGATAAAGGGGACAATTCGAAGTCTGCGAAGCCAGGGGAATACTATAATCGCTTCCGCGACGATTTTGGGAAATGTCTTTGCACGTCTCATTCGAGGATATTACGATATATCCCCAGAACGCTTAACGTTCAATTTTACATAGCTTTCCCGGCTCGTGAAAATCGCGATGGTACACACCAAAGCTTCTCAAAATTTTCGCTTTCGAAGAGTTAATTGAGAAGCAATTCTGCGAGTCGGCTGGAGCTATACGAAAGACAGTTAAAGTAATAACTCCTCTGCGATATATGTAGTTAACTGAATCGCCCTTTGAATCCTTCATCTGGTGTGCTCATCTCGATTCGTAAAACTCACCGAACGAACGTGCAAACTATTTTTATATTCGACCCACCAGAGGTCCGCGACACGCGCTTGGCGAATCTCTGTCGTCGGTTGTTGCACTCGCAGTCCCGGATTATGAAATCCGATCTTTGAACGAAGAAAAGCTGAGAATTCATGCGAAATAATGACACTTGCTTTTCCACTTACCCTGAAACTCCTTCCTGGCTGCGCTGACGGATGTCACGATGTTGGCCACGTGGCCGAGCACGGTGGCGAACAGCAACAGACCGAACAGTAGCTGGGCTATCACGAACAAGTACTCGCCCTTGCTTCTCGGCCTGAAAGGGAGGAACAAACAAATTTCACTTGAACGGTTACATGCAATAAGTGCGCGTTATGAATTCATTTGAATTAATTCAATAGAATGTAGCACGAAACACGGAAGCACAACAAATATTTCTATTTTCGGAATGTCTTCAGAAAATCAAAGTGTTGTATCATGAATTCATTCCGAATACACTTTTCCTTAATCACAGACTAATTAGCGAATGAGGATCGACTTACCTGGGCAGATCGCCGATGGTCGTGAGTGCCAGCGTGCACCAATAGTAACTCTGCAAATACTGTTTCACCACGTCCGCCGTCTCGGAGTCGCTGAACACCCAGTTCTTACTGCCGAACCCGTTGTTCTTATAAATAATGTGATAGAGGCACCCGTTCCAGTGAAAGATCACCAGTAAATAATGTATCAAGGATGTGGAGCGGAATAAATTCGGATAGTTGGTGTGTCGCTCGGTTCTGTCCATGAACGCCCAGAACCTGTGGTGACAATGGACCCAAAGGAAATTGCATGAGATTCCAGGGTGGCCGGCATAGCGATCCGCGCGATAAATTTCGAAATTCCCGTTAAGAGTATCGCGCCGGTGAATTTCTTTCGCCGTGGAATTTTCGTTCCACCGCACGGCGAGGAAAACGTTATCACAGGCGTCCGATAATGCCGGTCAAGTCGACGCATTTTCTTTACTGCCCGGCACGTTTGTCCTTTTAGTACGTGTTCATTTAAATCAGGCCTGTCTTAACTTCTTACCTGCAGCCTGCTGAGCGAGCCAACTACCAGCTCGCTAGTTCCCTCACTATATTAATCTGCAGGGTCTCTCCAGTCGTATTCATTGTACGTACTGGGCATACGGCGCACGAATTCGCGACGAGCCCTGCCACTTTCCTCGCGCTTGAAGCGTTCGTGGGAGGGTAGCTAGTAGTAGAAGACAAGAGGGAGAAGAATCGCGTGCGGCTCGCGTGCCGCCAGCAAGACAGGACTGATTTAGATTTTGGATTTCATAAATTTACATGGACCAATGACTCTATATCCCTTTTTTTGCCAGTTTCTTTGTTCATTCAGTCGTTTACTGACCATTGCTTTCGTTGAAGATATTTCCAATGAAATTATAGAGGCATAAACATAACAAGCTTTCCTCGAGATAATCACCGCATGCAATCTTGCAGAATAAACTGCGGTCCTTTGTAATTGAGAGCTAACAGGGATATAATAATTTAATTCCCGGCCTGTATAGCAGTTTGCTTCAATGGAACACGAAAATACCGAAATGCGTAAAAAGCGTATCAACTCACCGGTATATCTTGACGAGCCTAAAACTTCGTAGTATACTGTTGAATCCTATAGATAAGTATAAAAAGTCGAGAGGCAGCAGGCACAGGATGTCCATATAAAACGTTGTGCTGTTCGTATAGTGATTTCTCAGCTTCGTCGCGTCGGTTTGCAACACACCGTCCTCCAAGTATCCCGTTCGTATGTGAAACACTATGTCGAGCACGTATAAAAAATCGGAGAAGTAGTCCAAGCAGAACCACACCCACCGTGTTTCACCTGCGCAATGAGGAAGCACAGCGGTTTGTTTAAAATCCTTATACACTACTTGTCAGAGATATAATAAGTTGACGCTAGAACCACCGCTGCTGGGGGAAGTGAGATAATGCAAACATCGTTGCACTTCGTTCGACGTAAACCAAAAACATGATATCGTTGAAATGGTACATGAAACCTTCCTTAATGGAAAAGCGGACAATCGCAACTGTGTTATTCTTATTAATAATTAAATGGACGTGTGAATGAATCGTCATTATATTCAACAGCAAAGTGTATAAACTTGTTGCAAGGTTCTTTTGATTTTAGTTTCAGACACATTAGCGTAATATCCTTATCTGCCAAAAAAAAAAAATAATAATAAAGTATCCACTTGATTTACGACCAAACAAAAGTACACGGGATATGAATTCGCGGCGAAAGAATCGTAATGACTAATCATTTGCCGCCGTCGGTCCATTATTTACTTAGCAGAAGAAAGTAGCTTCATCATCCCCCGCCCGTCCCCTTCGACAGTACATTTCTCTTCCTCCCCGCAAAAAAAAAAAAAAAAACAGACGATGCGGAAGCAGCTCTGGATCGGGACAATGTAGTCGAGTCGCAGAAAAGAAGGACTAACCGTTTATCTCTTGGAAGGCGAACCTGTAGATGATGACCCAGAAGTTGTAGAGAAAGGCGAGGGAGACCACCATCGACCAATAGTAGCAGAGGCGTCCCGCTGGATCGAAGATGAAGGACCAATTAGGCGCACCCGTGCGAAATCCTTTTGTTCCCGGCTGCCCCGGGTATCCTCTGCTACCGCGTTGCTGTTGTTGTTGTTGCACCGTGTACCGCCTGAAAGAAAATCACGATAGACCGAAGAGTTGTACGAAAGCAGAGGGGTGGATTGTATCGACTCTATTTTAAGCGTCTGTGTACATAGTTGATAGGCATATTTCGTAAAATATATTTAACATTTCCTTTTTACTCTCCCGTCTTTTTCTGCTGGATGTTATTTTATGATAGCGTGCAGCTTCTTCTTCGAGTGTAAATAATTTAGAAGGGTAGATAATTTAGATTCCAATTTTAACTCCAATTCCAATTTCATTTCAATTGCAATTTCAACTCCAACCCCTTGCACACGCAAACGGATTACTACTCCTCCCAAGGAAACGTCCAATAAAATCCATACTTACGTCTCGGTCCCGTTGCAGCTGCTGTTGCTAAGATGATTGATAGATGCCGGCGTGTGCAGGTGCGATGGGTCACGGGAAGGTGTGACCGCGACCGTGTAGGGCAGCTTAAATCTACCCCTGAGTTGGTCCCTCCTCTTCGGCTTGCGACTCAGGTCGAGCTCGCTCGCCCCACGGTTCACGTAAGCTCCGTGAAGCGAGTCCCGAGACGAGCTGAAGTATCGCTGCGGCACTGAGTACACCTGCACCAAAGTGTTCGGTCCACGAGTTTCATTTCCTTGGAAATTTTTTTTCCATTCCAATTTGGAGAGCAACTTCGACTAAGGCGAATTGATTAATATCTTTGAACAACTCTGGCTGCATCCAGTGTTCAGGCTTGCACCATCGCACGTTCGGAATTGCTGCTTGTCCTTTTAATTAGTGAAACAGTTACTGCGCGAGATTAGAAAATATTCGATTATTAATGAGTCTTCTACTAACGATGAATAGTATTAATCGCAGCGGAATCTTACGTTACTTTAAACCGATTCTCTACGTAAAACTCCGGACGAGAGGGATTCGTCGTTTGGTATGCTCAGCTTCTTCGAGGTTTTATTTCACTCTGCTCATTCCGTTTCATTATTAGTCGGTTGGAAGAAGAATTATTTTTTCTCAGGCGATTATCTGGCCTCCGCGGCTTTACATAACGCTTTTCGTGTACTTTTTGCCCGAGATGGTGCTATCTTCGGATAGAATGGAACGTACATAATGACCCAATGGTGGAAATTAAGAGACAATGGAGTTCTTGGGAGAAATTTAAAAAATTCTGAAAAAAAAAGAACCTGGAGGATCTAATTAAGCTGTGCTCTCGCAATTGGACGTTAATTTAGGGTCGGACGAGTTCGTGTCGTGGAAAGTGTAATGAATGGGAAAAGGAAACTTTTGGGGACGTATGAAATAATTTTGCAAGACCGTGCCAGAATTTTAGAAATATTAGCAACAAGCATTTATCTACAAGCAAGTAAATGTAGTGTAGTGCAGCAACAACTAATTATTTTGTACGGAATATAAAGATTAAAGGGGTAAACAGGAATGGAAGTACGTACACTGGAACTGAGTATCTGCGTTTAACGAATCAATCCACGTTTCCTTAATTAATGGCTTAACGAACGCGTATTCAATTATCAAATTTGTATTTTCAGGAGCGGAGCTTTGTACGAGAGGATTTCCATTAAATTCTCCGTGCGAATTAATCTACTTACTGTTATTTCTTTCCTGATCGCGACCTACTTAATTTCCATTCAGGTTCATTAAGAGAGGAATGTACAGTAATTCTGCTAACGAGTCGAAACTTATCAAATTCAGCGACACAGAAAAATAAATTTCGCTTAATTGAAAAACCATTAAGTAAAATACGCGGCTAGGGACGTAAAGCGATGCGATGAGAATTAGAAAAAGAAAGATGAAAATATTAAACATGTGCTACTGTTAATAATGTATCCTAATTATTAGCTTTCTGTGATTGGCAATTATTGCCCTACCAATGTTTACGTATATACGTTTAATATACGTTTAATATACGTATATGAATTTAATACAAAATACTGTTTCCGTACTATTCGAATAACAAACAAAGAAAGAACAGTACAAACAGAACAAAATGGTTAAAAATCAAATACACAAAATGTATGCTGTGATCGAAAGTGCTGTCGTGTAATTTTTTATTATAATTCATTGTCACTTTAGTGTAATCTACATCAGTCGCCCCTTTTAAAACACAGCTTTATATTGTACAAGTTAAAAACAAATACCGTTAATGATTAAATAAGGAAAAGTATATCAAATCGAATTGTCATAAATATCGAATAACTCTCTCGCCCACTGACATATGTACAAACGAAATGTTGCTCACTAGTCAATTTGCGATGCTGTATGTTTAAAGAACAGCTGTCCGTGTTTACACGTTTGCCTTCGCGGGACAGCACAGACTCTCACGTGTGCATTAATGGCCCTATAACGTCAAATAAATCGGGAATACCGTCTGCTTGAAACGATAACAGGGATGAAGCGTTCATTCGAGCTAATGCCTCTATCGTATTTCTTTTCTCAGGCATTACGCGAAGCGCACAGGCTGCTCCCATAAGGAATACTAAGCAAACCCTACAAAAGTAAGAGAATTATACTGTTTCGTGAATGCGAACCGAATGGGCTATGGTTCAATGTTTAAAAAAGCACATATTTGCCGGGTCCGGGAAAACCACTTTGGCATAAATGCTTCATGTACTGTTTAGTCGGATACCGTTTCACGTAAAAATAACAACAAATAATTACCAATATTATTAAACCATTTGATGTAGTATTATCGTTTTCATATTCCACGAGAAAGAAAATTCTGTACATTCTTCGAGGAACGATTTTCTGCAGTAGAACCGCGTTCTGACACGAACAAAGAATAGGGTGCGCATTATGGTTGACCTATACTACTTGCGCATCGAATCTCATGATCTTCGGAAATTCCTTAACGCCCCTGGTAAATCCAACAAACAGACGGAATAATCGAACCGACTCGGCTCTCGACGCACAGTGTAAAACGCACTCGCGAACGATCGCAATGGAAACAAGAATCAGACTAACCTGCTGTTGTTGATGATAGTAATGATGGGTGGGCGTGTGGCGACTCATGCATTTGCTGCTGACCAGCTCCAAAAGGCTCTGCCTACAAGGCAAGGCGCTCCTGGAAACGTTGTCCGCGCTCTTTGTGTCCTCCTCTTTCTCCCTTCTGATCCCGCTTTTGCAGTCCAGGACCCTGCCGTGTCTGTCGTCGCGGTGCTTCTCACCCCCGCAGCTCAAAGCGGAAGCGGAACCAACGCTGTACCGATCTCTCGCCCCGCCGCCGCTCACTGTGATAACGCCTGCAACGTCAAAGGGAAAGGATTTTATTTCTGCCGCGCACTCTTCTTTTTTCATTCATCCTCGTTCCCTTCTTTTTATTTCACTTCCAGCAAAGCTGCTAACGCGTGCGTAATGTCGGAACCGCTAATTACAATCCCGTCTTATTCGCGTGTCGCGTTCCATTTACTTGTTGCATGGCCTACTTATCAGTTACACTCGACGGGTCAAGCCTGCATACTAAACAGGGAGTTAAAGATTAATGGACCAGTTTCTTGGAGCTACAATTGCACTTACAAGTGACCCGCTTTGATCTCGTAAAATCTCGCGAGAAACCTTCCGAGGGAAAAGATTCTGCGGAGTGTAGAAAAATTGTCTTGAATAAAGTTTAAATTCTTATTAGGTGTTTGAACGCGGTAATATACCAGTTGTAATCAATCTTCGCTCAAAGTATGTGTCCACTTAATGAACTTCGATCGTTTCTACACGTTTTTGTCTTTAATATAAATAACAATTTTCCCCGCCGTATTATTAGGTGCGCAACGTTGTGGGAACCACACGCAAGGTATCATCCAATATTGTACAGCCTGGACAGAGATTAATGTTCGGGGGTTGAATTTTCTGCTTTGGCGAATGGTGTAGTAATTAGTAGGGCTGCTCGGGGGGGGGGGGGGGGGGGAACGCTAAGGATACCTTATGATGCTACTGATGGAGATCGTAAGGAACGCGTGCGACTGTCAGTTCTTTATCGTTCTCTTGGCGGGATAGGGATAGGGGGATGGTGTAGCGTTAATTGCCGGAAGAATCATGTGTTAATGATTTACGCACAATCGCTGTCGCAGTGTTATTCAATAAAACAGCTGCGATACGATTCTAGAATAATATTCCTACTGCTCATGGCACTGCGGTAATGCAAAACGTACTCTTCGATGCAAGGAGGCATTGAGGACAAACAAGTCTCCTTTTTATTCAAAATGTACGATTATCCATTATTTTCGAAATGCCCCCTCGTAGGTTCAATTACACTGCATTAAAAATTGGCGGAGCTCTGGAAGGCTTTGCGTCACAGTTTACGAGCGTTCAAGGTGTTAAAGTCTCTTAATATGCAAATAAAAAGAATACAGATAAGAAAGAATAGAAATGCACGATATAAAACTGTTTTAATATAATTGACGGTCGATAATTATTTAAATACCATTCATTCACGTAAGGTTCGTTAAAAGGAAAAGAAGGAGCAGATTGGTTTAAAGAACAGTTCGAACAGGATATTGGACAAGTTACAGAGTCCGAAGGATTCATTAATTCCATTCCGGACAAGTTTAGTGATGTCGAGTGCAAGCACAAAACTAGCACATCTCCATTTCCTCCATGTTGTAGATTGTATTTCATACAACATAATCATTGCACTTGTATATAATTAAGAGAATTTTCATCAATCGTACGTACTCGGCAATATTCTAGCAAGGGAATGATAATATCATGACTCCGTCCCCACTTTCCTTTCTATCAATTAATATCGAATACACGAATCATTCTGACGGATGTTTTTAACTTGTGTCAAAGCTGGACTCCAGCGTGGTATTGATCGAGGAGTGCGAAGAAACAGGCACTCGAAATATCTATAAGGGAAAATAAAAGCGATGGAATCCCCGAGGTTCGCCGGCTGTTGACTCTGTGTGTACGCGAGAATGCGACTAATTGGATCGAAAAGAGCGCTTGAACTCCAGTACTTGCCGAGCAATTATTTGTTGCACCTCGAACTATGTACCATCGGAAAGGGTATACGGATGGCCAGTAATCCCCTTTGGTGTCGACGTCCGGAATTTATTATCCCATTCAAGGTATTCTTTAGCTCTCCCCCAGTTTCATCCCGTTTTCGCTGGACCAGCTTATTTATTACTTGCATCTTATTCTTTACAACGAAGCCCGCTGATAGTTCTGACAGTTGAATCCCGAACTAACGCGCCTTCTTTAATTGCCTTCTGAATAATTTACAATTGAATCTACCGTGGCTCCACCGTAAACCACCCTTTAATTCACAACCCGCAATCGCTTTAGCAGCCAAACATGAAAATTGCACGGGGAACAAAGGGGAGATCACATCCGTCATCGTTGCAGTTCTTCATTTCTGACCCGCCGGTATTCATCCTTTATAAGTCGTCCAGAAATAAAACCAGATTTCAACGCATTGTTCGTAACTTTTAATTTACGACTCTCATTTATCATCGCGGAACGACTCATTCACCTCTTTCGTGCAGGATATTCCCGAGATCGAGTTCCTTTTATGAATGTCACTGCGACGCTTCGTTCGAACGTCTTGGCAACTATTAACGATCGCAAGTAAATGGGAGTAGCGTGATTTCAGTGCGAGGCTTTATTGAGAAAGTTCTATTTCAGCTAAGGCTAAAAGACATAATAACTTGAAAGAAAGATGAAAAATAACAGTTTGCACATTTACTGTGATAAAATAACAATATTCCGTCGTGGTGTTTTTAATCATTTAAAACCGTTCTCCATTAAAATTGTTCTCGCTTGGAAACCCTGTCTACGGAAAAGTTGGAAGTACTTAAATGACGCCATCAGCATTTATGAGCGTTTTACCCTCAAACGAAACATTCACAAACGGCTCTTCCCCTATATATTTCCCATCGAGGTATTTCGTTAACGTGTTTTATACTCCGGTCCCAACGACCGTAAACCTGGCGCCCCCTCCCCATTTTGTGTGTTTCCTCGGAGCGTATCCTGTGAAAAGCGTGGCAACTCTTCCAAAAGGGTGTATTCACTTCCGAACTTTCCCGATGGAAATATCGTCTTTCCAATATCCGGCTTTCCGCGGCCCCCCTTTATCCCGATCCGTGGAACTTATTTTCCCAACGACGCCATCGGTCTCCCGGTGCTGAGAGGATCTCCTCCGTCGGCCGGAAGTCGGTGGAAGAATCGAATTAATAGGATCGAATTTCGAAAATCGTTTTAACAACTGTTCGCAGCTATAAAACAGGACTAATAACGGATCACCGCGTTATTGGGGAGCAACGCGGCAAGCGCGTTTGCGCTATCGAAGAAAACGTCGATCGATGGAACGGTCGGCGCGGCGAGACTTTGCGAAAGCACAAATTGAAAACAGAAGCGCCCCGGCGGAACTATCGACCGGAAGTTCGACGTGGTTATATCCGCGCAAACAATAGCGGCACCGCGTCGCCTCGATGGGTAAAAGTTTTACAGTTACGCGGACTGTTAGGGTTTTGGACTTTATTCGGGAAGTGGACCCGCGGGACTAGCGATGAGTTTCAAGTGAAACGAAGTTTAGAATACCGTAGGCTTCCGCGGGCGCGTTTCGCGTTTGCCAAGATACTCGCGCGTTTAGCGATAAGCCGGGCTTCTGCTGCGAGGGCCAGTTTCGACGGTGTTGAAACTATGCGCTCTGGATTTGCGACGTTGGGAAGATTCGCGATTTTATGTTTATCGTGAATATTACACAAAGAAAACGCTCAGCTGATGAGAAAAGTGCAGTCCGTTATCTGATTTTGATCAGTGTAATTAATATTTGTCGATTTTAAAAGGACGGTTCCATTAGAGTGTTTCAATGAATAAACATACGCATTGTAATTGCAGTTTAGCATTTGGCGGAAACATTTAACAGACACTGTACGCGTGTCAGTCGTACAGCAATTATTAAACAAGTTTCATTATCTGTGGAACTTGTATACTTTATCCGATACTTGGATACCGTGAATTCGCTTACCGAGGCACTGAACGTACCCACTAAAATCCTGGCCGAAAAACGCCTGGTGCACTGCGTAGTGAAGACTGAATGCACTGTAGCCGGGTCGATTTTCTATGCACAGAAGGCAGCGAAGTGTATCTTGGATGCCACATCGATCGTGGAGCTCATTCGCCGGGAAACGAGAAATTTGCGTGAAACTGCGTACTAAAAGTACACCCAGAATGAAGCATCGCATGAACGTGCCCGGTAATACACCTTTAAGGTTACAGGTTTGGTTAATATTGAGCACCGTTACCTTGACTAAGCCGGAATGAACGCAAGCCAATTTGGTAAACTTAATCGTAAAAAGGAAACACAATAATACATCGCCGTGTATTACAAAAAAATTATGGGTGGTGTATTATTATATTATTCTTCATTAAAGATCGTTACACGATAATGAAACCGTCTTCTTACTTTATTCTCCCGCTTTTATTCACATTCGCGATCGCGAACTGCATTTTCTTACCTGCCCTTTCACTATGCTTCCCATCAAACCGGTAAATCGTAACGTAATTTCCATATTAAAGCATTCTTGCGCTTCCCACGTTCGTCTTGCAGATTTTTCGCAGTTTTACCATCCAAAAGAAAGCACACGTTACGAGAAAGACATTATTTTCAAATGACACGAAACTAAGCCTCGCCCGAATCCCCTGGGAGTCACGAAAAGGGAATCCCCTTGATTTAGACAGAAAGATTACACTTTCCGCCTGGACAGTTGCTTTTCAAAGCGATCGATGTCCCTTTGGACGTGTATTTCCTTACGTGTGCATAGTCGGGTGGTCAAGTGTAACTTTGAAACTGACTCGTGAACGAGTAACCGAACTGTGGAGAGGCTGAACCAGCTCTCCCTTGCAATTACTTGAGCTGTAGATTAATTCTTTTGTTTGGAATCAGGAAACTCGGTTACCTCCGTTATGGAGCTGCATCGAGACCGAAGCGGGTCTGCAAAAATCGATCGGTGTCCAGTTTTTAATTGCTTTATGCACTTTTTCTGCGCAGCCGATGGACCGGGCGCTTCGAAACCATTATGTGAAGAGAATTACGTTACGGTACACGTTAAGGAAAAGTAATGGGATTTGCGCTGTGGATTCAATTATCAGTGTTTGGAAGTATTCATGGATGTTTTCATCTTAAATGGACACGGTATACGTATACACTGATGAAGCAATTCTTCTTAAGATTGGGTTTAATTAGTAACAATACATGAACGAACCTGCGAGTTAATAAAAGACAATTTTAGAAATTGATTTTTATTATTGAAATTCAATCTAATTTTTCATAGAAACTGGGCCACATGCAATGTACTGCTATTTGTTTATTCCTTCCTTCATCTTCATTTATGGAATCATTACTCGTTTATGCTACTCGTAATTGTGACAGTTCAGCTTCTCGAGAAGTAGAGTACTTAATTTTCGCTGTGGGTAAACTCTGCGTTAATGGAGGTCCAATTCCGTTCGTCCTGTCCACTGGTGATTAGCGTATCACGAGTTAAGCTCATCTTCAAGACCAACGGTTGAACGTGTACGAGGGTGGTCTGACCGGATTCTAGGATTATTCGGTTGGTTTGCTTTAATTAGAGCCCTTTGCCGGAACCCTGCTCTCTTCGCGGTAGCAGAAACAACTTCTCTTATGGCGTACTCTTGTAAATGAAGAGAGAGGCAAAGGTACCTAATTACAGTATTATTTTGTTTACCTACATACACCACTTTCCGCAAAGAAGTACTCCCTAAACATCAGCTGACGCCCATTGTATAATTTTGAATTCGGTAACGCCTTCTAATTGCATCAACTAACTAATTTACTATAATTTAATAATTGAAGACCAACTGAATGCTCGAAATGGTAGCTGAAGTTGCACTTAAATATTTTGTTTATTCCCAATAACATGTACTTAACAGCATTCCCACATTATTACATTAAAAACGATTTATAATAATAAAAAAATAAACTATCGGAATGCGAGGAAATTCTGATACAAGAAACATGTAACGTGCCGTTTTGTAGATAAAGTTCATTGTAAAATCTTGAATTACGTACACTTTAATCCTGCGGCCCAAAGTACGAAACTTAACGTTCACGAACTTTATACCCCTATTTAATACGTGACCGTTGGAAAGCTGAAATTAAACAAGCAATCCGGTGCTATTTACATATAATCGTCTCAATTCGGGGAGCCTCGAGGGAAACGGCTGAAATTGAAACACGTTTCCGTTGAACGACGTCTACGCAACTATTTTTTCTTTCCCCCCTGCCACGAACGCGAGAGAAGATTACAGCATCGTCGGGTACCGTTCCCTCTGTTTTATGCATCTCGCGCAATTTCATTTGCGTCTTCCGTTTCCCCGAGGGACAGCTCTAGCGGCTCGAAATTTTCAACCGCCTCGAGTAAACACCGGTCGTCGTCCGCGACTTTTGAAGCTTGTTCGAGTGCTCGCATAAAACGGGTGTCACCGCTTTCACTAAATAATAAACGAGGACAAATAACAACAATAAAGGGAAGAAGTGTGGACGAAAGAAATACAGACGGAGTTCCCTCGAAGGTAAACTCGTCTTCCCTCGGTCGAGCCGGCTGTGTTAGCTGGAATGTCAGCTCGGCGGTCAAAAAGCTTTTTACGACTGGCAAGTGAATAACGTACGAGTAAACGGTATCAATATTCGCGCGAATCGTGGGACGAAAGTTAAGCGAGCTATTAATACTCGCTGCGCTGCTCGTCATAAACGTTATCGTTACTACAGCAATAGTAGTATAACCGAGTGTTAAAGCAAACCCGTAAACTCGGTAGTAATGCAGCTAGCCAGGTAGCTGGTTCAAAATGGGCAATGTGGTTGATATTTAAAGATAATTGAAAAATCATTTGTAATCGAAAGTAATTGAATAACAATCGGTAAATGAGAATTAAAACAATTCTACAGTATATTATCACTGTTTAAACTGTGCGATACAGAATACCTCTTCGAGTTCTTCATCGAATTGTGTCATTTAAAACACAACTTTCATTGTTTTCCATCAACAAAATTCGCAACGATGAAGTTGGTACCGCATATCATATATCACTCGATGTGTCAAATGAATTGAAGGGGTTACTTGCCAGCCGGCGAGCAGATAATAAACTTTCGCACAGGTTGATAATAATTAGCTGTACCTGCTAGCGCGGCAGTGGTAATGTTAATCGCGGCCGCGTAATCGGCTTTTGATTTCGCTCCACTTGCGGCCCCGTGAAATCGAACGATCTGACCGTCAATGGCTCAAACGGAATGCAAGAGCGGCAATTAATTGGAGTATGATTGCTGGGGCCCATGAATTAGGATTTGGCTGATATCGTTATTATTATTCTCATCTATAAAGACGATGAATGAACTCGGAGAAAAGTTTGCGGACTTCGTCGAGGAAAACGAAAAAGCTGCCAGCGGACTTTGTACAGTTCTATCGTAAAAGTTGAAATTGCAAAGTGATTGTACGTATTGGAGGCTCGAATAGAAGCATCGTGTCGTACATTTGTAACTTGAACCGCGGTGGCTGCAATTGGAAACAGCTTAACCTTATTAGTCGTAATTGCGAATTGCAATTTCACCGTAATCCTTTATAACGGTGTCGCGCGGCTGCGGTTATCGCTGCTCGGTACTTTAATGTTCAGCCGAGCTGTTTCCATGTCTCTGCAATTTTATCCCCGGTTATGCTTCACTTTTCGAGATATGGGAATCATATACGTCCCTTCTTTCTGTTAATTTAGACGTAACAATAAAGAACAAGCGATTTTGAAAAAACTACACTTGCCCTTTTGTTAATAAACTGCTCACAGTGTATGATACACGGTATGAAAGTTGACGAAACGTTACTGCATTCATTTATGCATAAAATCACTTTTACCAATAAAGAATAAACTACAATTGACTAATATTCCAAGTGGAATATGACTAAAATTCACGGGGAAATATGATCACTTCTAATATTGTCATTTTTACAAAGGAATGTGTAGTAAGAGTAATTTTAAGGTAATGGAAAATTATTAAAAAAATGGTGGAATTGTTTTCAGATCGGGGAAACAAATTCAATTATTTGGCCAGTAGTGTTTGTTTAGTATATTAGCAAATTGACAATACACCTGTGCGTGTCATACGTTTATTTGCCAGATTCCTCTAGTTAGCACTATGCTACTGCAGACCAAGGAATAATGATGATTATCGATTCATATCGGAAGCCAGTGCTGCTACTTGGCTAACCGCGGTCATATGGAACGTTTACAGTGTACATGCACGTTCAATTAAGGCTAATGATGATTATACATCGCTGTTTGATGTGGAATGTTTGACACAGTTTATTAATCATCGAAATTGCTTGTTAGTACAAGTAAAGGTGAAAAATCAGTCTACAGCAAGAAGGATACGAAAACGTGTATTATAGTTATCTAAACATATTGAATTCACTTGAAATCTGTTTACACGAAATTAATATTATACAAAAACAATTAACTAAAATTCAAACGAAAACGAACATGAATACTTTCCCTCGTTTATTAACGTATTATTCGAAGTACTAAAGTCGAGAATAAGAAGCTACTTTTATATACTTAGTAAAAGTGTACAAATTGTATTAAGTATATATCCAAAAAAAGTAATTTTTGATCAATCATATTTTCAAGAGAAGCAGGTTGGTGAACTACAATATAAGCTCCGCGAAATTCTGATTTATCGACCAAAGATTTTGCTGCAACAATCAGCTTATATCGACTTCCGAGTCTTTTATATTTATTCTAAGATTAAATTCCGTTTTGATGACTCTAGCAGCAAAGCTTTTCTTCGGTTTCGCGACTCGATCGATTCGACGCAGTAAAAAATTTTCGATTCTCCCCGTCGCGTTCCGGGATACAATTTTATTGTCACGAAATCCTATTTCGTCGACTGGGCTCAAAATTCTCTCCAGAAAATCGTAAACCGATTTATCTACTTAGAAATTTACGAGCATCGATGTTAAGAGATAGCGGTAGTGTAAGATTGTTGAAATAATCTACTCTAAATATGCTTTCTATTTACAGTGATGAAGTGCACCTATATAATAATATCAGTTAACAATGGCATGTGCAGAATACTGTATAAATTACCGGAAGTAAAAATCGAATGTGACGTCGTGATTAATTAAACATGTAATCCAAATCTGAATTAATTCTACAGTAAATTCTGTTTTAAAAAACAACTTTCTTATCAACAATTTAATTATCAAGTATTTAATATCAACAATTTGCATTCCCTAAAGTTAAATGCCTTAATGCTTTTGATCCGCATTGCATGTATGCAGCAGCAGTTAAGACGAGTTTCCACTTTCCTGACGAATAGTACAGTTCTACAATTAATTTCAACTGCAGCCTGACGTCCAAGATGCTAACGCGGACGAGTGGATGCGAGGGAGCCTGATAAAAGGCAGAGCGGACGAGGATCATTTTTCTCAGCGCGCCGCGTGTCCGCTTTAAAATAATTTCAGCCTAAACCCGTTCAAGTCAGCATTGATTTATCGACGAACGGTCTAATTGGCGTCGTTTCTCTTCGTCTCGCCGGCGAATTTCCCTCGCTCAGCCGTCAATTACACTCGCAACGGGAGCGAGTTTGTTAAGAAGCGCGTCATCCCCCGAATCGGCGAACTTCAGTTAGCCGAACTGATGTTCCGATTCGTTTTCTCAGACAGCTCTTCCTATACGTACAGTGCCACAAGGTGAGTGATCTTGCGCTAGTGTTAGTACAGCATTAGGAAATCGTACACTTTATTGATTTCATCAGGGCGTCATTGCGTGATATTAAAAACGAGTTGCAGCTGGCCAGATTAAAGGCACGTATTTATCTTGGCCATGTGCGTTAAATACATTCTACATATAAGATTATGCAATAATAATTACTCTATAACATGTCAGTGAAAAAGAAAATTACTCGAAACGCGTTTTTAATATGTAGGAGGAGACTGTCTACAATCTTCCAATCTTTTCTACTTTTTTTTGAACGTATAAAAAATGCGAATTCACTGCAAACGAATGTTTAATGCAAATAAAAAGCTTTCTCAATTTTGTTGGGCAGCTGGTTAATTAGCGACGAAGCGACGGGTCCGGGGTTTTGGTACGATTTCGGCTCGTACTAAAAATTATATTCTTTCTAATTATCAAGAATTATTACGTAGATTTTTGGTTGTCGTAAATTTCTCAAGTTTTATCAGAATCTGAAGTCAAAGGGAAGTCTTGAATGCTATTAACAATGATGTTTCTAGATAGAAATATTGAAAAACCGGAGAGTCGTAGGAATTCCTTGCCTTTGAAGATTATTTCGGCGCACCGGCTCCGTTGCTGTACTTAAGGTATGTGAAATGTTTGACCCTAGCAAAGTAACGTGAATACCTTTGCACTCTGGTATTCGATCCAGTTAATCTGTAGAGAACTGTTTCTACCGGTGGCTCCACGTTCAAACGCAGGAGATAGAAATATCGTTCCCCGCGGCTCGCGATAACTCTGTTTTGATCGAAAATTAATACAAGTGATTTAAGGTGTTTATTGATTATCTCTTTGTTATTTATAATACGCGAGATAGTGAATTTAAGCGGCCACAAAATAATAAAGCAAGAGTCGAAAGTCTGATTAATATAAAGAGCGAAAACTGTTCCCACGACTATGTAACAAAAGTCATTAAAAGGACTACATTCAAAAATTTCAACTCTTATATCATCAGTTTGTCTAATACATTTTGTGCAAACAAGCTTTTACATTTTAATCGTTCTAATTTAATATTTTCAAAATCACTGTACACTAATAGTACACTTTTTTGTAACATTGTATAAAAATGGTAAAAATGTCTTGCCAACGAGGGTAAAATAATTAAAGGAACACCTCATTAATAGCAAAGCAATGATCAACCAACTTACTCTATCAGTTCTTAAAAGACAGAAAAATTGTTGTTATACGCTTGGCTTTAATTAAATAACGCTTGCTCCGAGAATTAGCAAATATTGTCGAGGTCTGCGTGTTAATTATCTGAGACGGAGGTGTTAGCAAATAGTGCGGTTTGTGCTTCTAATTTCTCGCCTCCCTTTGACAGCACATCTTGCGGTCGATGCTTCCCAACGAAAATATTAACTTCTGTATTTTCATCCTTCTCGAACTATGGCAATCCAATCCATCGACTGTAATCGTAAGAAGTACCAGAGAACTATATCTTCAGGGATATTTGTTTTTAATTTACTTTTTGCGGTATAACAAGAATATTGAATATCAGAATATTCAATCCTCATCTCATTTATATCTACCAAAGTGTTGATGAAGCTTTTCTAAAGATGCTTCATCAAATCCAAATGTTTGGAACTGCTAAGCGCTTTAAATCATACATTGTATATGTAGATATTTTATCAATAACTTTAATTGAATGAGTCAAATCAAAGAGGAAAAATAAGATTTCTCTAAGTTACAGTGTATCGGCGCAATATTAATTATTATCGATTTCTGCTATGTTAATATCACGTTAATAGACACTTTCTGCTAAATAATTATTAAATAACCGTGAGAAATAAGGAAACGACTACAAGCTTTGACCAGCACCATATATGGTTCATTTCTATCCCTCATTACATCCCATTTTTCAAACAAATTTGCATTTCTTTTATGCACGGGCGAAAGAGCCCTCCGTTAAACGCGTTTCGCCTAAATGTAAGTTCTAAAAATTCCTGCATACACCGGGCGCATACCTACTCTACGTTCCCAAGAGTGACTCGTTAAAAAACGCTTTACCGTACCCTCTCATAAATTCCTTTAGCACTACATAAAACCTTGAAATCCATCGTATCGTAAAGCCTCGGGGTTTTCTCTATCCTCGGAGAAACTGCTGCATCCAAGAGTTTCAAAATATTCGCAAATGTTTATGGCGTGTTCCCGAGCAATTTGCATTCATTCGTCAGAAAATCCTTTCGTGAGGATGAATATTACTTTCGCACATTCGTGCTCCTTCGTTTCGTTTTGTGATTTTTAGTGTTGGTATCATAGTAGTTGCTTTTAACAATCGTCTTTTTGTACTAGCAACAATGTGTTTCACTCTTATTCTACCCCAGCTGTGTTCTCAATGGAGTAGAACATTTACTCTGGATTACTAAGTTTTCTAATAATCAAATTGATGCTCTCATATCTTTCCCTCGACTAGAGGATCTTCAACCACTGTGCGTCCCCCGGAAAACGGGGCACAATAAACCACTGAATTCGATACCTCTTCCCCTCTCTATTAATCATAGAAAAATGATACCCGCTCCCAGGAGCGAACTGCCTGCGATCCAACAAACCCGTCCAGATCGACCACAAATTCAATCGCATATAATGAAGTCAAGCTGCAGCGACCTAACGCAGGTATCGGGAACCACTAATCTCATAATCAGCGGGTCGATCGCAAACGCTCGGCGCGGCGAATCACGCGTACCCCATCGTTCCTCTTGGCAATCTCGAGTGCGCGAACTTCTTGCGGAAGCTTTGCGTCCTACGACACGGAATCGATAATCAACACCCTACGCAGCCGATTGATTTCCCCATCAAATGTTAGATCCTATCGGTTGCTCGATCTCGAACCATTAAATTCTCATGGGGCTCCATGTTTCTATCCGTATGCACACGTGTTCGCGCGTACGCATCGTAGGTGTACGCGCGGCTGCGCGCGTGTTAGGACGCCGGTCAAACAAATCGCGGAGTTACAAAGCCAGGGGGTTGCTCAAAGCGTCGCGAGTGCAGCATCTCTGGCTGTATTGACACGCAGTATCCTCGTGTGACGGTGCTCTCTCTAGAATTCTCAATGTCAACGTTTTCACGTATGTATAAATATTTGCTCGCATCGTGTCGCCGCGAGATTTGCAAGTGAAACAGGCCAACATACCCATGGGCGAGCTGAGGTTGAAAAGATGTTCATTCGTAGACAGTTTATCAGGACCGGTTCGTACTGTTCGTATCTTTGGCTGTAAGTTTGAGCGATTTCCATAGCGAATCGATGGGAAAATGCCACGCATGAAAGAAGGGGTATGTGTGATCTGAAGATAATTCAGTGATACCTCAATTGTTCTGAATAACTTAAACCAATTCTCTTCAAATAATGAAATTGCCAGAAAAAGAATTGTCTTCTAAGCAACGGAAATTTCGGTGAAGCTTCCAGTAGGTATTCAATGGCCAACCTTCACGTAATGAAAATAAGTAATCCAAGACCGCGGATACGTTATATGATACCGCGCCAAGCGATATCGCGTGCGCGTTCAATTTCGAAAAACTCAAGAGGCTCGTAAAAGCGAAATTACAGCGGGCTGACCATAAATTAATTGATCCCTATCTCTTGGCTGGAGCGGGTTCTATTTAGAGTATCATGTGCCTTCGGATACGCCCAGTGTAAACATTGTAAATACAGCGAAGCCGCGGAGAAACGTTTGCAAAGTAATTTACTCGTTCCACTGGAATTGGCCTGTCCAGATAATGGGCCATTCGTGCCTGGCCGGCCAACGGTTAAAACTACTGGCGTGCGTTCAAAGTCAAACGCTCCTGTGACAGATACGTCCATTCGTACAGTCGTACGCGCGCATGCTTACGGTCTGATTTATGCGATGGATTTTGCGGTTTTAATGATTTCCACCTCGACGAGAAAAAGAAAAATTGCTGTTCGGCGGTAATAAATTAAAATCATCGAGCAATTATATTTGTCAAGATCGACAAAGTAGTGAAGATGAAATTATAATTTTCTATAGACAGCGGTACTGATACAGCACATAGAGGAAAATTTAAACTGCTTATTTTTGCAAAAAACCACACGATTTGTAACGAGATATAATTAAAAATAAAGCAATCGACTGTAGAAAGACAGTTTACCATATGTTTATTTCTACTTCTATTTCTAGCTTGTTAATTTTGTAACTATAACTTTCGCAAACTAACACTGATCAGTGCTGTCGAGCATCCTTTTTCGCTGAGAAGCGTCGCGACGCACAGGCGCGAGACGTTATCAGCAATAATAAAACTCGGTGCGAGGATTGTCCATTTTAATGAGACCTGTCGCAATACAGGCAAAACTTTACTCGAAGAAGTTCGCATCCCCTCGGAAATTATTTAACGTTCCGCCGACCAGGCAAACTTGCTGGACTTTCCTTCCCCTGCGCACCCCGGGAACATATTGCCAGCGAATCGAATGAAAAAAGCAGCCTCGTTATTTCCCCGACACGTCGTGAAACGTTGTTCCGCGCAACTTTGGCTTTCGCGGCGAGCCGAACGAACGAACGCACGCGATTTATTGCCACTCGACCGTCTGAGTTTTCTTCTCCTGTTCTATTTTTCCCCCCTCCCTAAACCCCCCCCCCCCAAAGCTTCAAAAACCGATAAATTTTCCATCGATTTCACACAGCCCGCGGAAAATGAGGCCGAGCCGTTTGGATAAACGAGCTCTGCTTCTACTATGCGTTCCACACATTGATTCGCTGTCGGATAGATTCATTTTGATGAATGCATCGGTTAACGCTTGCCACTTCACCTTGCGCCTTTTATACGGATTCGCCGTGTTTCGTGTTTTAGTCGAATGTTTCAGCCCGTTGAATCAATTATTGTACCACGGGGTATTACATTTTTTATCATTTACCGTTGCAAATAATTGATCATTAATCGATGATTGGTAACTTATATGTGAAACAGTGATTACACGTACAAATTATCTCAGACGTTGAATCAATTATTGCACCACGGGAAACTACATTTTTCATCGCTTACCATTACTAATATTTCATCATTAATTGACGATGTGTAACTTGTATGTGAAACAGTTGTTACATGTACAAATTATCTCAATGCAACTAATTGAGCTGCAATTTACGGAATTTACAAACTATTCGACCACGTCTATGTTTATTATATTGACAGTTGCAATTAGATTGTGAAATTGACTGTGAAAACTGTTATCTGTAGTTCTAATGCCTCAATTAATAATGGGGTATTAAATACTTTGCAATTAGATGGGGATAGATTAACATTGACTGCCACATGCAGCAAATTATTTAGAATGAATAGCGTAAATTTACAATGAAACACCTTGAATCGTGAAATGTTAATGTTGTCTACTATACAATAAACATTTTATTAGAACAATGAACCACATTCACTTCGCTTCAACCATTCGTACAGCACTTCTAACACTTTATTGAAGCATTTAATAAAAATTTCTACACATTTCGAATCAGTCAATTGTTGCACAACACATTCTGAGAAACTACTGCACATAACCGGCATCAGAATTTCCTACAACGCTCAAATTCCTTCAAGTAAAACGTTTTCTATATTAGCGCAGAAATCTACAATTAACATATTTACGTAATTAACACGATATTCATGAAACATATTTTCGCAATCTTTCTTCTATCCTCAATGTAATATTTTAACGACACACAATTTTAGCGTGGATTCCGATTGACTCGCTATATTCGAATATTTCATTTCATGAATATTGAACTTTTAATTAAGGAAAAGCGAAAAAGCCTCCGCGAGTGGCTTGTATAAAAACACTAATGAATTGAAATGAGATTAAATGAAATCCAAATATTTGCTCTGACGTGCGCATCGCATTAAGAAGAAATTAAGAATCAAGAATTCGCTGTGCGGAGGTTTAATAAAATATCACCGCGGCGCCTCCACTTTTAAATCTAATATGTATCTGGAGCACGTATTCGCATTATATCACACTCAAGCAGGAAATCCCTCTTGCAAGATTCTCTCAACTCCCCGATCCCCGGAACGCGCTAGCCGGAAACCATTCCATCGCCGAGCATCCCATATCACCGCGATCTATTCGTAGGCATCGCGCACTATCGACACGATCGTAACCCCCCCCCCCCCCCCCCCCGCTGCGTGATAAACCCCTCGAACAATAGCAATACCATGCAATTGCGGTGGCATGAACTATCGGTGTGAATTTATTTCGTGCCACTTTCCATTTCTATCCGAAGTTCATCAACAAATCGCTAAGGTTTCGGTGCGATACTCGGTGATTACTAGTCATCCAGAGAAAATCTTCAAAATTATTTTAAACAAACGCTCAGGGTCATGAAGGATGATTCTTGGAAAACTTAATTCGTATCCCACATTCACAGGCTATGCAAAAGTTATTCCTAAAAACTCAGCACTCCTTTTCAGCACTCAAGTTTCACATACTTGGATTTATTGATTTACGTAGAGCCAAATAAGTGCAGTGATTGCAACTGGATCTTTTCGGTGGATCATTTGTTATCCGAATTCTACCTACAAAACAAAAAATTATGCAAAGGCAACATGCATTATGTATACGATCATCGTGGTTACGAATAACCACAAGGTGAAGGTGGTTCTAATTAAAAAAATAATAATAAATCGGTGATACCACGAACATGTTGAAGTTATTTCAATTGCAACAATAACTTTCCGCATGTATTTGGTCCGCCTCTCGATTACTTTTAGTATTGCGGGTAGACGTATTTATTGCACCCTCTAGTAAAATTGTGTTCCAACATATTACATTGAAAACACAGGAAAGTTGTGAAAATGTATTTAATGAATTTCGCAGCAGATTTCTGCTCTGATATAAAATACGTTTTAGTTGAACGGACACGAGCGCTGCAGAAAATTTTACTTAACGTCGGAGAGATATTTATACCTGCGTACACGTTCTAGTGCACCGACGTAATAATATAATTAATGATGAGTGAAGCCGGAAAGGAAAAAGGTTTATTCGAGAGCACGGTCTCTTTACTCTGGGTGATAAGGGATAGAAACTGAGTAGCCAATTAATCATCAGAGATTTATATGCCGCTACAATGTACGCCACGATCCACGTTCAATCTGCCATTTATCAGATAAACGAAACGTACGAAATCGAAAATCAAGGCATACCTCGAAACACGAGCGATGTAATTCGAATTTTTATTCGAATACGCTACGTTTATAGCTGCTGACGAGGTCTCAGCCACGGCTACGAGCGCTTGCACTCGAAGACGCAACGGCGCACATACGTACGTTACCGTTCACCGCGTGTACGTGCACGGGATACAGCGTAGTGTTTTCGCAGGCGAAGCTTCGCTGAAACAGACGGAACTTCCTTTTTACGATTGCGCTGGATCTCGCGGCGAGGCTGTTCTTTCAGTGAATATAAAAAAACTGACGCGGTCGGATGTACACGCGGGACGCCACTACGGCGAATCGTTACGGGGATACGGCGATTCAATTAAGAGGAGAAAAGTGGAGAGCCGGTGACTTCGATGAAAGCTAAGGACGAGTAGGAGATGATAAGGAAGTGGGAACGGGACGATAATCGATAGCAGCCGTTTCTTTGGATCGCCCGGCTACGTTCGGCCGCTAAAAGGTTTTCATCTGTAAGGTGGTAAAAAAAAAGGAGGAGTTCAGATACTTGTAGGGTAGACAGTGCGCCCGATAAACTGGGGAAAAAGTGTGCAATTAACTGGGGACGGAATATCGATCTACGGTTGGAAGCGATTTTCAATTTCGGTAGCGCGAACGCGTTGCTCGCTATTTCACCTCGCGCATCAAACTCATAATAAGGTTTTGACTCGAGCCTTCAATTCTGCTTGGACGTGGGAAAGATCCAAATGAACAATTGGAATACTATTGCGGACCCCCCTAACCAATTAATTATAATAAATAAAACGGAACGGGAATCGTTATAAAGCTACAGTGGTTTGTACTCAAGACTCTTAACTTTAATTCGAGTCCTCGTTCACCAAATAATTCTGCCTTGGAGCCGAGCAAATTATATTGGTTTGATGCGCTAACATTATTGGTGGTTAGTCCCATTGATTCACCGCTAGATAGTTATACCGTGCTGTGGCACCAAACAATGGGAGCGTCTTAAGGGGCATCATAATAGCCGCACGGCGTACCAATTTTTCAATACAATGTTCTCGAGACCTAAGCAGGATGTATGAATAAGTGGAGTAACATGAAGTAAAGCTTGTAGCCCCGTGTGTACTATACTTCCATAACAATGCACATGTATGCACGTAACTTCATGAAGCAAACCGTCTAATCTGCCTAAATTCCCAGGCCGGGCCGTCATTTGCTTAGAACGGCCGCATTCAACCGCAGTTCGCCCGTCGGTTAACCAGCGGATTTCGATCCAACGCGTATAGGAGTAATTCGTAGGGGCGTGTTAATGAGACACGCGCGATAGCGTCCACTCGATAGTCGCAAATACGCGCGGACCGCCACGGGCGCGTATTCGTTATCAGGACGGTGTGTGTGTGTGTGCGCGCGCGTACGTGTGTGTGTGTTTGACAGTTATGAGCGGCATACGCGCGCGATGAGACACGTCCTGATAATGGCCAGTTCAGTCTCCGTAATCGGCGCCGTTTATAGCCCGTTACTTCTGAACGAGTTCTTACGTCGCGCGTGCAGTGGAAGCCGGCTCCCTTTGGACGGACTCAGATCATTTCGTACACGGCCCTTTCTGTCGTCGCTCTATGCGATGTCACATAGAACGGTAGAACCTTCTGTATTGCACGACAGCGAAATAAACGTAATAAAAGTAAAACGCAAAAACTCTGACAGCAGTGACGTCAGTTGTGGTGATGAGGGTTAAACGTGATATAGGCTCTCTAAGGGTAGAATTTATTATCAGCGTAACACGAAAGCTTCTAGGAAAGTATGCGGTACTTATGGGAGGCAGAAGTATGTTTATCCAATTTCCGGGAATTTCATCTTAAGAGGACAATCGAGCGGCGACATAAAATGTTTCGTATGAAAAGGGCTTAACTATCTCATTGGGCAGTCGCGTGATCTTTAATGAACGAAACGCGGTTAGACTATGGATAGACGCTGGTGTCTTTTCTTCGCGCGGATAAGGAACTCTAACGATACACTCCAGAGGCGGCATAAAATGGTTCGTATGAAACAGGCTTAACTACTCCATTGGACGGTTTCGTGATTTTTCATAATTGAAACGCCAGCAGACTGTCGATCAACACGGCTGTTCCTTTTTCACGCGGATAAGGAACTCTTCCCTAATGATACACTCCAGAGACGGCACAAAATGATTCGTATGAAACAGGCTTAACTACTTCATTGGGCAGTTTCGTGATTTCTCATGATTGAAACGCCAGCAGACTGTCGGTGAACACGGCTGTCCCTTTTTCACGCGGATAAGGAACTCTTCCTTAACGGTGTCTACTCCAGAGACGGCACAAAACAATTCGTTTGAGACAGGCTTAACTACTCCATCGGCCAGTCGCGTGACTTTTCATGATTGAAACGCCAGCAGATTGCCAATCAACACGGCTGTCCCTTTTTCACGTGGATAAGGAACTCTTCCGTAACGGTGTCTACTCCAGAGACGGCACAAAATAATTCGTTTGAGACAGGCTTAACTGCTCCATCCGGCAGTCGCGTGACTTTTCACGAGTGAAACGCGGTCAGGCTGTCGACCAGCCGAACGAGATGCCTCTTTTTCCCGCGCGGATTGATTTTTACGGCTCCGGGGTTGCGCCTTCTGCCTGTAGAAGCTGAATTCTACGAGCGTGAACGGCAAATATTGCGCGACGGCAAAAGTACCCGGGACGTAGGATGTACAGAGCAGCGGCGAAATTGTTGGCAGATAGCTAGGCGTGATAAGGAGTGCGATGCAGGCTGGTTGTGAGAACTGGGTCGTGTCTTAATTGTTTTGTGGGGCGAACGGGCGAAGAAAGTGTTGCGCTGTTTAACGAGTTCCAGCTTTGGAAGTTTGTTGTTTGTAAAGGGTGAAGTGGTGCACACGGTTAAAGTGCGGTTCTTTCGGATGCAACCCTGGTGCAGTACTAGCTGCAAGTGAATAGATTTATTGGATAGACTCGGTGTAATTCAACGTGAACCCCAAATGTTCAAGGAATCAGTATTTTCCCAGATTTGGAGAGAGAAACGAACAAGTATCCACGTGTACTGAATCCAGTATTTAAATTCTGCAAGGGGAGAGGAGATGCTTCCACTTTCCATACAGAAAGTTCTTCACATTATCGTTGCGTGTTGTCTTCATTTACACGCAATGCAAAGAATTAATAATCCGTTCTAGAAAACCACCATTCCTCCCCATAAACGACAAGCCGTGGCCGAAATCAGCTTTCCACACCTTTTACCCTGTTCTGCGAATTACAGTAAAAGATCGGGTCATTTCGTCGAACTCATCAAACCGGGATGCGGTTTAATAATCAACTTTTACGAGACCTTTCGCGAAGAAAAGGTGTAATGTCGCGCAATTCGGACCCTTACAGTTTTGTTGAGGCACTGCGCCCACGCGATGGTAAGCTTCCGATATAAAAGCTCGGAAAACGATATCGTAAAACTGGGTTGACGGCGGTGGCACCGTCAAGCAACGTCGTTCGAGCCCCCTTCTTTTAGCCGTTCGACGTACAACGCTACGTTTATACTGCGCTCGATATAAAATTCTTGGATGTGTAATTATTAATAGATTAACTAGCAGAATATTGACAATATTAGATTATTATGTGTGGCAGCATTGAAGCAGCTTTTGAAAATTGTAGAACGGCCGTTTTTTCTTTAAACAAGTATTTACACGTGTAATTAAAGGTACACAAAACACTGAAGTTTGATAATATCTCATTTGAATTATTTCGCATTACTCATAGAAGATTGGAATAAAGATTGAGTTTGATGATACGCCAACATATACTATGCTTCGTTAACGAATCCTGAACATTAATTAATCGTCAATAAATTAGAAACGGTTTTACAAACTCACGTCGATCCTCTACAAGCGACAATTACGTTAAATGAAGTTAAACAGGGCGATTAGGAACGCTTCTTACTTCTTTGGGTTCTCGCTATAAAATAAACGCGGAAAACGTTAATCAGACCCAAGCAGGAGCAGCGAGTTCTTGGACTTTGTGTGTGCCTCGAGCAGATTGCACGGATAGAAGTAATAGTCGCAAGGAAAATTATTCCTGCGGGACGTATCATGGAAAACGAACCCGCGAGTGTAATTTCCGGGTGTTATCTCTGCCTGCAGGCACGGTCAGCGCAAACAGTACTAGAATTTTACGGTATCTCCGGTAATCAACTTATATCCGCCTAATTCGTAAGCTCCTTACTAACCCAGTCCCAGCAAAAATGTACGTTGAACACGACCCTTTGTCTAAATGCAGATTTACGTGCATTACTTGTCGAACATGTTTGTGAGAAACTTGGACACGATGTTACTCGGAACAAAATAAAACATTAAATTTGAAATAATAAATTACTAGAACTTGTTTACTATCGTTATTTTAGAAATTACATAGTAAAGGTACATCTTTCATTGTGGGTGAAATTCAGGCAAATTTATTTTCAAATCATTTCTAATTCGTGTTAATTAGGATCGTTCAAGTAAAATAAGAAAAGAATATGGCGTGAGAGTAATAAATTCTTCAAATTCCTGAGAGTAATCCGTGGAATAATTCCTGACGTTAATTGTGGATATATTTTTATTATAACATATATCTATGATTTCACTGAATTCCAATTAAAAATTATGTTTTAGAACTGGGTAGGCGCGAGCGGGAAACTGGGGCAAAGCTTTCTGCAAGGATTAAACTCGCCTCCGGACAAGCATGAAAATCAATTATCATCGCTGTAAGATCTTATTTTATCCAGATCAAGGGAACTTTCCTCGGACGAGATTTGTTATTTATAAACCTCTCGCTGGTGTGAAATCAATCGTGCTGGCATCGATCTTTACGAACACGAGCTCGATTAGAAATAGCTGACAGGTACAGTAAATTTTATTCCCAAACGAAACGAATCTTTCCTGCTTCTCCCTACGTATCTCTTCATTTTAAAGGATTATTTTACCCTGCGCCAGCGCGCGATGTTTCAGTAATTATGATAGAGAACCACGAATAGGGTAATTTATCGTGATAAAGCTTGCAGAATAAATTTTATAAATATTAATTAATCGATTAAAAATAGAATATTCTATCCTTTAAATCTGGATTGCTTTCAACTATCAAGCATTAATTGCTGATTAAAAATTTTACTGTACGCGTAATTTGGTTCAGCTCGTAAATAAAGAAGCTACAAATTTATACACAAATACAATGAACTATTAGAGGCATTACAAATTATTAAGGACTTTATCTTTAATATAAGGACAAATCTTTAAAGATGATTGAAAGAAGAAAGGAGTAGTTATTATATGTAATATCCTAATACCGTTGCCCGAAAGTTTCCAAATAGAATGGGTTTGTCATCGATCGACATATTAAAGTTGCACGTATTTCATTTTTCTCTACCTGCAGCAAATTTTATATTGCAAATTTATGTTTACTCACGTTAAGGATAATGTGTGGATCAATACTGCGAACGAACGTACCAGTAAACAAAGAGAAAACTTCATTTGTAAGTGACAAGTATAATAACAACGATAAACGCATACATATTTATTAGTAAAAATCAGTTTTGTATTTTAATTTCCTATATGTACATATACACAGCGGTTTGGAATTATAAAATTTCGAATTTTATCAATCGACACGTGATGAACCAAAATGCAAAAGATTATTTACCGTAAATTCGTGTAACACCGTTCTAACGCTGGGTAAATTCGCGTTGCTTCGGCATTGAATATCAGACCCAACGCGTTGTAATTCTATGCAATGCTAAAATCGCCAATGAATGCCTATTAAATTAACTGTCGTCGCTTAGCAACGACCCGTGCGAAAATGATAGCAGCCACCGGAAATGCAAGCTTCTCAGAGTAATTCGTACATCTATATTTATTTAGGGCTGCATCAATATCATCGTTTGTCAGCGAATATTAGGAGCTTGAACTCTTTCGAAACACATTAGAAATTAATTAACAAATAAGATTGCAGAGGCGTAAAAGATGGTTCCTGAATAAAATTGCAGCGATTGGATGTTTTCTTTTTCAATAAGAACAAAATGAAACATGAAATTTCGTTCAATTAAGCGACAACGTAGACGACGAAACACGTTCCTTTGATTCTCTCCTCTGCCGCCTCTTTTCGTCCGTTTCATCTTTTCATTTTAGCAAGAAAGCTTTGCTTCGCCGGATCGAAAATTCGATAGCGGAATTTTCACTGAAATCGGTTGCAACTAATCGCGACTCGCTGATTGCGCGAATTAATTTCAAGTCATTTGGTTCAGTTAACGTGGCTACGCGGCAAGCTATCGTGCACAGAATCCGCGGTCCTTGCAAAGAATCTCCTATTTATTTATGTAAATTACGAGGATCATTTATCACGAGCCTTCAGGGACAATGATTAATTTTTCTAGCTACTCGCAGCACCCCCGGACGCTGCCTAAACGATATTATTTCTTCGCCGAGTCCCGAAAGTTTTCAACCGAACAAATATGTCCTTTTCTTCATTTTTAAGTGGAAAATCGGAGACACAACAATTTGATAAAAACTTCCGTTTAAATGGATCTTTTATCTTGAAAAATTTATCAAATGAAACCAATCGCAACGATTAGGATTCATTTCTTTTCCATAAAACTGCTTTCTTTCATGGCAGAAACCAGAACGATGGGGAAATTAGTCTTCTAAAATAATTGCAATTTCCAAAACACTGAATATCCTCGTCAATTTTATTTTCACTTGCTGTTATTTTTTATAAGCAGTCGGTATCTCCGAACGGTAGAAAAAAATATGGAAGAATCTATTACGTTAGGGTGTTCCATTTTCGGATATGTTTTATGTTGAGAAACAAAATAACACGTTATGCGACGCGCATATTTTTTCCCCGTCAAACGAAACGTTCTTGAGGTGTAGCGGAAAAGAATTCACGAAGAAATTCGTCGATCGTTCGTAAGGAACTCCCTTAATGCACGCTCTACGTATATATGTATATAAATTTGACAGCCTTTGACAGAGCGAAGGAGGAGAAAAAGCGAGATCGTAAAACGTAGCGGTGTGGATATCTCGCTCTTGCGCTCGCAAGAACGCTGGTCAGGCTGACGTTTATATTTATCTGGCAGTCTATTTTATATACGTATAGTGACGTATTTCTGCAGAAGCAGTGCAGAAAATGTTTCAGCCGAAACTCCTGTTGTATTTAGAAGTATACGAACAGGTACAGAAACAAATAAGTATGCTAATTAATTTTGTCATTCGAAAGGAAAATAAGAAGTTAATAAAACGAGTTATTAACGTGTTCAAATAAAATCGTCCTCCCGATCGAAATATTCGAGAACTATTTGCGGAAAACGTGTGCAAACATTCTCTAGAACAGTATTCATTACTGTAACTAATTATTTAAACTACATTTTAGTTCATTAAGTAGAGTGTAATATGTTCACTTCGTCAAAGACAATTCTCATTTTGAGACTGCGCTATGGAGAGGGTTCATTCCTATTTACAAATTATCGTAAACAATGTTCGGCGGGAAAGTATTTATCAGTTTCACAATGATCGATGACCAATAATTCTATTGTCAGCCCGAAGTGTGAATCGGATGTGCCAATACCTACATGGGCAGGTGTTTAGCCGCGTCGACAAATGGACCACCGAGGGTAATTACTTCCAAGTTGCAGGCAGTCATCCAAAAGACATTAAGCTCAAACGAGCGGAGAGAGCGGGAGATTGACACGAGAACAGTGAGCAGTGGGAAATATTCCGCGTGACAAAACGATTAATAATGCGACCGGTTATAAATGATGAAACGATAGCGCGGCGGGATCGAGGAATAAATTTCCTTGAATAACAACAAGATTTCTTACTAAAATGATGACCGAAAAAATCGCCCATCGCGATGGACTCGAAAGGCCATGCAATACATCAGTGTACACTATATAGAAGCAACCGTAATCCACGTTATATTGCTATACTACTTGCGGGCTGCGTTATAACACTTTATACTACTGACACTCGCCGCAAAGAGAGGGGGTAGCACGCGATTAAACGGGCCACGATCATGGCTGCAATTTTCAGGACAAATTAAACGATAATCCACGCTCGTGGGACACGTGTGCGCATCTCAGCAATCTTGCTAAACAGAAAGGGAGTAATGGCCACGGTTAATTCCTACTTGTCTTACTTGCCACAATCTAGCTCCCCCGTCAAACCATCGTTAAGCCCTCTTGGCGTTCCAGCTGATCCCCGAACTATATCTCTAAATAGCCTGTTCGATTGTTAATCCACTTCTCAACCCGTGTCGCAACTAGGCGGACGTATCGAATACGAATTCGTCATTGTCGTTCACAGTCGTTCTACATTATTCATAGGTGGAACGCTGCTCTTGCCTTCACGTCACTTGAACGTCGCTGAATAATAGCGTCCGTTTGAACTTTGCACATTTTCCTGATTCATTTCCCCCCCGTTTCGTTTGCACGCGTAAAAATTGTATTTGCGCCCCGTTTTTCCTTTCCCTTCTTTCACGAGAAAAATGCCTGTATTTCGTCAGCGTTCATGCATTTGCCACGATATTTCATTTCGGAGGAGTCGGGAAGGGGTTTATCGAATACGGTTAATATCGTTTCATTCGTGGACAAATGAAAAGCATTTCTCGCAAGATTTTCTTTAAATCTTCGGTTAAAAAAAAAAAATCTAGGAAGTAGTCGTCGCGGATAAAAGAAGCATAGAACTCGCATTTACGTGTTTCGCATTAAAATATGAATTTTCATTCCTAATTATAAAGAGAGCGCCGTTAAGTTTCTTATTAAAGCAGAAAAGCAATTTCTTCCGCAAACTTAACGAAGGATCAATCCTCAAAGCTTCCCGAGTTAACGACAAAAAACGTTACGCTTCATTATTATTATTCGTCCCTGTGATCCAGGTATGAAACTGCACGGGATCTCAACGGCGAAGCTTTTTTAAACTGTCAGAAACTTCTTGAGAACGACGACCGTCCGTCAAACTTTGCGCGCGGAACTTTCTGCGTCTACGTTTACGAACGATTTCCGCGGCTCGATTTCTCTCTTTCGCCGCGTTTAACGGGATTCCCACGAACACCTGTACACGAACATTTCGCCTTGACAGTATCAAATCACGACAGTTCCGACAGCGAGCTTCCAAGCAGGCATAAATAACGACTGCTGTCGAAAGTATTCCTCCTATCTCTTGATATGTTTATAGCACGAGAACTGTGATTTATGTATTTGTTTCGCTCATTCCGATGCATCTTCGACAGATAGCACTTTGCATGATCTTCTAATCTATACGGGTCTGGTAGTGCAGCCAGACAGGAAGCGATTCTATGGGCGAAAGTAAGACGAAAAGGTAGAATAAATTCTTTTCGCGTTAGTCCAACGCTCAGCAATTATGCACAAATGTTAAACCCTGGTAGAATTTCACGAAATTTGCTATTTCCTAAAATTTCAATTAATGCCGATCCTGATTTGTGAAGTCGAGGAGCGCTATTGGCACTAGGATATTGTTCAATCTACGAATGTGAGGAGTAACAGAGGTGTAATTGATGAAGTAATTAACTCCTCTTCGTTCCATTGTCAGCTAAGACGAAGATGAAGTGGTCTTATTGCCAGGCGACACTCGGTTCATTTACTTCTATAAAACTTCGGCCACGTTTAATGGGAACAGGCATCAATCTTTTCTTCTCATCCTAACCAGTATTAAAGTAATTTTATATATAAACTAGAAATCAATGCTGCTCAATTACAAGAACATCTTGCAACTTTCGCGGCGAAAAGTTTCAAACGTAACTCAATGCAAACTGTTTGAAGACAGAAAACATTGTGAAAGGATATGAATAAGTATATTTTTCTTTCCGTTACGTTTCCAAACAACTAGCGTCAAAAGCACAATGCAGACCGAAGCAACGGATGTTTCGAAGTTTGCTCGTCAGTGGCAATCCATCATCGATCTCGTTCCGTCGTCGCTCGGGAGACAAGATAGGAGAGTTACGAATCCTCGGCCAGCGATTAAGGGAAGTTTCAGGCTCGCGTTAATCACGCGTACACGATCGTGCGATCCCAATTCCAAGCGCGAGCAGAGCGTTTAACGGTTCATAGAAAGCGTTTAATCGTGCCCAGGCTTCCCTTTATCCGTCGGTTTCCCACCTTTTGAAGCTCAAGTTCCTTTCGTCGGGGCCGTTGCGCCAAGGATGTGCTCGATCCGCGATTACATTATCACGAACGAATGGTCGGCCAATGGGAAACAATGTCGACGCGTGAAGGCATCACGCTAATTCATTAATCTTCCGTAAGTGTTACAACTATGCGCACCATCCGAGGTTGTTTCTTACCCTCGCTGCTAAGTTCTCCTCTTCTCTTAGAAATGTGTTTCTACGAACTTCATTTCCGAGCTTCTGCTGTTGCTTTGAACACTAATGTTATTTTTCAGTTAATATTGTTTATTACACACACGTATCACAGGAGATAATTACAAATTTGTCAATCTAATTAAACTTCTTGCTCAAAGACACAAGCTTCATTAATGCACACATTATCCTATTTCAATGATCTTCGAGATATTTAACAAGATACATCTACCATCCCCAATTTTGAACAGGATTTTTACCCCTTCAGAATGAAAGCTTATTTAATACGTATAAGAAAATAATTTGAAACCCTCGCAGATCGGAAGGAACAACTGCGAACAATTCCACAGCTGACATCCTTCATCCCTTTAATCCTACAATCATGACCACCAGCAAATATTTAAATCCCATCGCGGAGAATTGAAAAGGAGCCAGACCTGGTCTACTTTCGCGCGATGACCGACCTCGAGGAGGCTCTTCTCGCGTGGGTCGAAGTAAAATTTCATAAAGAACGGCAGAAACAAGGGTGTGACGTGGCGGCCGGGCGGGGTGGGGGGGGTGAGGGGTGGTAATCCAGCTTTAACGGTCTCTTGGAAACAGTTTCCGACAGAACCCATCTGTTCTCTTCTGAAAACGCCGCGGCGCTGTTACATATTTTCAACCCCTCCAGACGCGTCTCATCCACGCTTCGACGGACGTCTTCGCCTCTTCGTTCGAGCCCAGGCTAATGCAGCTTTATGGCATCACTTCGTTAGCATTAAATCGAATCGACACGCAGCAGGTGTCTATTCGACGGCGAAGAACGCCGAGCAATTTTCACGAGATCGCTAAGTGAAGAGCTTATATAAGACGCGAGCTGAAACATTATATCCTCGGCCTATCGTTTCGTTTAAAATCGCCTGCGCGAGGCCGACGACGTTTCAATTGTCCACGAAGAAAGTTCTGGTCGCGTGAAACGCGATATTCGGACGCGGGGACGGACGGTGATGTAATACAAGCTATAACAATGATACGAAGCTACTGTCAAACGGAACTAATAGCATACTGAGAATTGTAATTCTTTTACAAAGCCGACCATCCGGAATTCTTTTGGAATATTTTGAAGGGCGAATTTAAAGACACCCTCTGTTTCATCGTTTGCCAAGTATACATTTTATTTGTGGGAAATTCATGCTGAACATTGGATTAATGGACAAATATTTATTATTTTGGCATCTTCGGGTGAAACCGCTGCATTTCCTGCATACGTAAGCAACTGTATTTACATCCGGGAAGGCAGCATGGAAATTCGGAACTATATACAATCGGAATTCATGAATTCGTTGCCGTCCCTTAAGAAATATCAAATATAAAACAATACTTAAGACGCAAGGTTTGTATATTCTATTCGAGATGCCTCTTATCACTGATTAATACGTCTTTGCTGTTACGGACAGCTGATCCATTTTATGTAGAGGATTTATAAGATGTTATTAATTTTAATGTATCACCGAGCTCGAGCCTGAGGAACATAAATCTACCCGTCAAATGCACTGTTCCCAGGGTGCCACGTGTATGTTCATCACGTATGTATGTATGCATAATGGAAATGTCAAGATCGTGAAAAGGAAAGCATATCGATGATCAAACTCACTGCCGTTTTACTTCTTTGCTTCGAATTCACAGGGAAATATGAACAGATTTTTTTCAACGACCCGACACTTTCGATTATTTCTATTCGCACATTTTGCGATCGCTCCCAGTTATTATTATCTATTCTACTCATCGCTCGTCGCACAGATTTTCATCGAGCTACTGTATCTCTCATGCCCCTTAAAGGAACAAGGAGAACCTAAAACACATACGCGCATATGTACGTTCCGATACCCCAGACACGACGTTCCGCGATGTCGTTCCCCCCTTAATTTCTTCTAGAGCATTAGGCTGATTTTATCAGGCAGTCGCACGGACAATTTCCGAAGGAGTTCCTTTGTTGAACTGCTCGCACCGTCGCATCGCAGGAAAGTGCAATAGGATTACACAACTTTCCTCCCATCGTCTTCGCGAAGCGGGGCGGCGAGGTGCTTCGATTTGTACCGGTCTCTCGTGATGCCGCGGATCAAGCGGAAAGTCTTTAGTTTCCGAGCGCTTAATCCGCAACGCTAGCGTCTCGTTTGATCCACAAGCGACCGAACGAACGGGATTCCCGTCGATATCCTTACAAATCTCCAAGATTCGACAGGCATCACGTCTGGCAATGAAACGACGAAACTTTCCTCGCCCGATTTTCGTTAAGCAACTTTCTTTTCGTGCGTCGGCCGCCCGTCGGCTATTGGATCGAACGCGCAGATAATAAGCAGACTATATTCAATGGCATTTAATGGACAACAAATATTATTTGTCTGCAAAACTGAAGCCGAGCGGGGGTTATATGTATAGGAAAACATTGCTTAGAATCATGATCCAATGTACATATTAAAAAAATCATTGGAATCGAGGAGGTGGACCTTCAGCTCTAGAATTATCCAGAACGTTTGGAAAGAAAATACTTGTGTTTATAAAACACACTTCTAGCATTCTAATGTGAAATTCTTGTATCCTTGATCGGACAAATGTAATAATTTTTATCACCTGCGCACACGTGTGCTATTTATCACGTACAAGAGCACGGACGAAACAAATATTTCATCTATTAGAGTATCCAGGCCAAGCTTTAGCACGGCCAACAATCTGCCTCGTTTATTGAAACCATAAGCCGGGCGGAGCTCACGAAACGCAGGCCATTAACTTGGCCTGCCGTAACACGTGAACACGAGGCTCTTAACTGAACGCCGGGGCTCCGTCGTCGGGGGCGAATCGTCCGGTCCCCTGGCCAAGGTAAATTGGACCTAAAATCCTTATAAAACGTCCCTGTATAAACCTGTAGTGACATGGAACGCAATTTGCATATCCACTTAGCGGCTTTCCAGTTGCCGGCCATTTGACTTTCGTACGAACTAGACCGGCGGTGCCTGACAATAAGCTTGTAAACGAAACGGGCACCCTGACAAATGGAAAATCTTCGTCTCGTTGCAGCTGCACCGTACGTTGAATTGCGTCCACACATTGCCTATCCTGCACGAAGGAATACGAATGAGTGCTGGACACAGATGAATGGGAGAAAATTGCTTGTTCCTTCCTTCGTGTACATTCGCCAGCGCTGATTCTGCTTTGTTTGTGCCGGTATATATTCGTTGATGCTCATTTATACTTGTTTGCACTTGTTTGTAGTTGTTTGTACTTGTTTGTAGTTGTTTATACTTGTTTGCACTTGCTTGTACTTGTTTGGGCATGTTTGTACTTGTTTGTACTCATCGTCGGTTTCTCATTCATACCTTTTTTGATAGCTCGCCTGCGTTCGTGTTATCTTATGCTATTCTACGTTCGTCGTTGATCGTTTGTGCTGGTCTCTTTCGTCCGCCAGGTACACGTTTGCACTCTTCTTCATTTCAAAAGTATAAAAACAATGACGAGGATCAATTGGAAGGTCTAAATGCATTCCATCAAGATTTAATATAATAAAGTGAGATAACAGAAGATAATAAAATAAAAAGAAGATACTAAAATTTAAAAAAACAACAATTTATTGTTTTACGGAAAAATTTATGTATAAAGAATCGCCTGAGGGATTAATCACGTTGAAATCAGTTAAAAATCTCTGATCCACCCTCCCCAATTGTCGACACGGATGGAAAATAGATTTATGAATCCACGGTGTACGCTTTGTAGCGATTTAAAATTCGAACACGACCCAAGCAGAGAAGAGTATTGGCTCCGTGCCAGTTACAGCCGGGGTTCCCTTGTGCCATAGGGCTAAGCCGATTCCGCGCGTTCCATTACCACTACCGTCTGGGAGATTGCTAGAGCATTGAAAATGTGCTACACCTAATATGTACACTTCCGGCAGAAAGATTGGAGGCGATGTAGTCCCTATGGAGACAAGGGAGTGAAAATATATAATAAAGTACATAAAGTGACCTAATGGTAAAAGTGGAATGACATTTCACGGACGTGAGCATTGCAAAGTTATTACTGCAATTGCAGTGACCAGGAACTGAACAATAAAATGGAAGCCTCAAAAACTAAAAGCTTGAAAAATTTCGCGTGCAAAGACTTTGGAGGTAAAACTTTTTCTCGAGAATTATTTTTCTAATTCTCTGTACCGTGCGTTGCAGTACACTGCGTTCGAGACGTATCGAAGGGAAGGGATCGTAGAGTGCGTGCGTGGATAATCTCCGGCCACGTCGCCTGTAATTGCCAGAATTGCAAACACCGTTGGCCCTTTGGAAAGCCAATTCGCTACACGGCTACGACGAAAGCGAAGGAAGCCAGAGCTTGGTGATAACACGGGATACTTCGTCAAAGGTTTTGCGGCTATTACAAAGGAGTCCTCACGGCCGCGTTCAGCGTACAAAGGCAGTGGAAGTACCAAAGTATTGATCCCCTTTCACCCGGCATAACGCTAACGTGATATCAATAGCCCAACAGTGAGGAAGCTATTTTAGAACAACAAGACAAAGAGAGTGAAGCGGGGGAGGATTGATTGAAAGGGGCAGACCGCCTTTTACCATAAGGCGCAAGCTTGCGCCTCCCTCTCTATGGAGACTCATTTTCAAACGTGTACGAATTTGACTAAATGAAAATTAAATACATACTTCGAGGTTTCGTAACGATGTGATCTCCGGAATTGTGGCAGCGGGGATTTGTTGAAAGTCACTTGTAAATTAAAGCTGGGTCATTAAGTTGCGATTTGAGCCACGGTGCATTAAGATACATCCATTCGAATCCATCTTTTTTGCCTTTACCCTTGATCCAAGTTTAATTTAATACTCTACTTTTAATTTAAGCGAAGAATCATTCGTTTAACACGCGCAGACGCCAAGATGATTCGATTTATCCATTACGCTGATTATCATTATTATTTCCTTCTTTTATCTTACGATTATTATTTTTCCCAACCCGTGCATACGAGTCATTTAAATCACCCCCAATCGATCAGAGCACATCCTGCGTTACAGCTACAAGAAACCTCATCGGTTCACACATTAACCCGGATACAATTAGCACAGTTGGAAATGATTAACTAAGATGTAGGTCGCACTGGACAAACGCGTCAGGGAAATTTTTGAAAACGATCAGAATCGGATGGATAGAAAATTTCCTATGCTCTGTGATTCGATTGCCGATTCAATTTGCCCGATTTACGTCCGCGGATCGTTTCAATCAGACTTTAGATTGATACGAACGAGCGTATCAGCCAAAAGAGCGACCGACGCGAGCTTGTCGCGAAATCGTATTAACGTTCGTGATTTCTCATCTCGAGCGTATCGTTTAATAGTAACGACGCGGTGCGCGGCGGAGTGGGCAAGATCATTAGCAGGCCCCGCTTCGATTACACGCTATCTGGCTCACGTTGTTAACCTACCCATTTTGCATTCCAATTGCAACCGGTCACATGCACCGCTATCCGGTGCTATCGGCCAAACTGCGATCAATTATTCGATGCGTAAACCTTGGAAAAAGATGGACAGTCGGGTTTGACTTGAACGAGTTTTGTGGGCTTTGCATTGTCTGACCCAAAGTGCCCTAACAGTGGCAATGTACATAGATATCTGTGCACGTATAGCAGAAAGTTAATTACACTGGCCAGCATGATTTTTCGTGTTGCAATAATAATCTTTCGAGTCCTACTGCATTTCTGAATGACTTCGAAGATTTTTGTGTAAACATTTCTTTACAGTTTTGCACCGTTTCAATGTGTGTATCATCCACGAGAACAAATTATGATATCGGTATGTATTCAACATGTACGTTTTAATGAAAATTACAATCTTAAAAAGTTTTTCTTGAAATCGTGCGCTATACCGTTCTTCGAGAAACTGTAGACTCCGCAACGAACACTCTGCGCTTTTGTGATCCCGATCGATTATCGGCTACCACTAGTGAAAATTCATTTCTCTAATGGCACGGTAGCGACGTGAAATGATGATATCCGTGTCCCATTGATAGTGAGATATCCCCGCACAGAACAAAACACAATCGATTGAAGTTTTCTTCTCGCCCGTCTATCACCAGGGGAAGCTTTTCAGTGGAAGAAAGGTTCGCGTGGATGCTTGTGACGGAAGAGCTTTGACAACGTTCGCTACGACGGCCGAGGTGGAAGAAACGTCTCGGCGTATAACGTACGTTGGGGCTCCAGCCAATTATTTGTATTAATAAAATGTTACAACAGATTGAAATAGAATGACTAACCTTGGATCGAGTAAGCTAATAATGCGTTCAATTGTTTCCCAGCTAATCGAGTAAAGTGATGAACGAAGTTTATTCGTTCATTTGTTACACCTACGTTAAAGCGTATCTAAAGATAGCAAGTGACGCTTCGCTCTAATAATATCTCAAGCCTAACTCTACATTCGAAATTACATTTATAAATTGGTAAAGTGTTAATACAATCACAACCCATCTAATGCAAACTGATGTCGATATTTTTCGTATTAATTGACATGTCATACACCTCTGTCCGTCGATAATTCGTATCACAGTCGTGTTCCTTAAATCGCATTCAAATTGAATCTCAAATGTTTCAACTAAAAGTACGGAACAATCGTCACCAAGAGGAATAATAATAACAATAACGTTAGAATGGTCAGAAAATACGATCAGCTGTATGCTGTGTTTCAATGAGCTAGGCAAAAGTCGCGGTATGGTAAGTTCGCTACGGTACTCCGCTTGGCCAGCCGGAGCGTTAACGCGCGAATTTGCGAATTATTTCGTAACTTTCCAGCAACGGGCGGAAGCGTGGCACAGTTTAATTACACCGCTAAAATATCGCACCCGAGGTTTTCCCGCGTGCCGTGCGGCCAAACCCAGCGCCTCCATTCGACGGCGCTTATACAACGAACTTATTCGACTTGTTGTTGCTAATTACCGAGCGGCGGCGTCAGGTTTTATAGACTTCCCTCCGTCGCGAGCCGTTTCTAAACTCCGCGAAACGCTCGCCGTGTTACGGAAAAAGTGGTTGAATCCCTTTAATTTTTACGACTGATTAACTTCCGAATTATAACGATGCGGGACAATACTGCGGATGGTTATACGTACTCCATTTTGTGCGATTTCGATTAAATTTTGGGGCGGTAAGGGTGGATTTCGAGCAGAATTATTTCAGTTAATTAAAAGTTTAGGATGACGAGAATGATGAGAAAGACAGAAGACCTGGAGGAATGACAATTATTATAATGAATTAATGGTTTCCGAATGTCTCGCTACATGTGATGATAAAGTTAGTACAAAAAGACTGTTGGATCACTTATTGTTACATGTATTAGCGAATGTCAGAATTTCCCTGGCACTCAATGCAAAAAAAAAAGAACTGAGCAAACACGAACTGGCGTTTAAGTCCAAACGACTTTCACACAGTTGAGCAAACGAGATAGCGTTCGGTCAGCCAAAAAATCTTTACGCGCCGCACCGTGGTCGAGGAGAATTCACGCTTTCCGACTGGTTCGCTGGTCCAGAGTGTCGTAACGGCGGAGAAATCGCGTCGAATAATTTGCGGATAGCGAGTGAAGGCAAATTGCAGAGAAAAGTACTGGTCCCTTATCATGGACGTTAACAGGGCTCTCGCGAGGGACATTACTGCTCCCGTGTTATGTATGTACGTGCACGCTCATCAGCACAAACTGCAGCTTTTTTTGCGTTGATAGCGAGCCACGACTCTGAATGCTTCGGTGCTAGCAGCCGTTGTTGAGACAAAAATTAGCCCCCTCCCCTAAAGGTTTAGCTGCATGGGAACTCTGGTAATTACTCGAACAGTACATGTTTTCATACTGTGCTGGGCAACTTTAAAAGTGGGCGAATGCACCCTTGTTGAATAATGTAAATACAATAGCTGGTTTTATTTTGATTACAGTGGGTGATCAAGTTATTAGAGTCACCTATAAGGATATAAATTATTTTGGGCCAAAGTAGACTCGGTGGAAACTGTATGTATAACTATTCTTTAGAAAATACAAATTCCAGCAATGGAAAGGATACGAAATGTTCTATCAAGCAGAGGAAGACACTACGGTTATAGAAATAACAAGAACACGCGGCCAGAATAGTATGATTGCAAGGAAGATAAGGTAATTTAAGTTTCCCTTGCGATTTCTTGATTCGATTCAAGGAGATGCAACTATAAGCGCATCCGGAGTCATGCAGGAAGATGTTCAGCCAGCCAATTTAAGACTGTCTTTACTTAAATGGTAGTACTAGAATCCCTGAGTTTCAACAGGATCAGGACTTCCTGCAATTACAGTACACTATGTAGAGATGTGGTTTGCTAAGCATTTTCTACGAAAATGCTAGGATTTCCAGCGTACATTATGTACGCCTAAGGATAACATAGATCGTGAAATTAATATTAAGGTAAGAAAGTGTGAAAGGCAAAGAACAGCTATGATGAAAATCTAATTACCGTTGCTTGAATTCTGCCCATCAATGATTTCCACGATCGGAATATCGCCTGTCGGTCATGTTCAAGTTACTAGTCATTATTGGCGAAAATTCAATTACTATCGATTCGAAATACCAATAGCTAAAATCATTCTCATCTTTATACATATAATGTGAAGAGCAATCTGCTGCAACGAGTCCTTAACAATCCTCCCATTAATTAAATGGAAATGCACAAACGCTTTCTACATCCGTCCTCCCATGGAAAGTTTTTAATGCAACGCACTCGATACTTCTGAGAGCTTGAGTAAAGCGAATAGACAAGCCTGTAAAAAATGTTTTCACAGGAATCGCTGAACGAGAACTGTCTCCGTGCAAACGCGGAGGTAAATAGAGAGAGTTCTAGAAAATTATAGTGCCGGCAACTTGGGAATGATGCGTGCATTATCTTTCAAAGTGATCGAAAATACTTTAAAAGCGAGCCTGAAGACATTTTTGAGTTGGCGATTAGTTTGAAATTCAGACAAATATCGATTTGAATAAAATGAGAACATCTTCGAGCAGGCCAATTGGATAACGATCATTTTTGTGAAAATATCCATTCCTTTCAACGCTATTTATTGCAACACGACTTTACTGCTCGCTTAGAAACGAATTAAAATGTTTTGAATATAGTTTATCTTTACAAGCTTATGCTAGGATTTCGAATCATGTTTCTTCATCGATATTCCCTGTTCCATAATAAACAATTCATTATAATTGCCGATATTAAAGTATTAAACGCCACAAGCATCAGCTATTACAAATGTTGCAATAAAAACTAGGCTAAATTGGATCATATGCGTTGCACTCCAACAGAATATTCCTAAATTTTTAGAAAAAAAAATACATAAGCTCGTAGGAATGAACGACTAAACTAAGCAATACAGAAAATGTTTCCATTGTTGTTCCAATTTAAGACAAAACTTTCGTCTAAACAAGTTTGTCTGTTACTATGTATTCCCTCGGCTAACATATTCGCGAAGGGAGATTTTTGCGAAACTTTCTCAGCTTTACCCTGCAGTGGAAAGTTCGTGGACCAACAGAAAGTTGAAAAGAGACACCCCTCGATTTCTTCTTTACAACTACAGAACTATTTACTTACAGAAGTGAAGCGAAATTTCAAAATAGCGTGCATGTCGGGATAGTGAAGGTGATAAGGGAAGTAACATTTTTGCAGTAAACACCTTGGGATAGATATAGTTACAAAATCCTGTTACTAATATGCATGACAATGAAGAAAAAATAGAAAATCGATATTTTATTAATACGTATCCTATGGTTAAAAATCGTCGGGGCGGGTCTCATTAGTTTATATCGGAATCTCATAAAACTCTGCCCGAAAAGTTGTGTTGTATCTCTAACAATGCTCGGGATAGCATGAGAGGAACAAGACTTGGAACAATGTGATTTTATCCCACTGGCTTTTACCCAAAATCATTGCACGAGATAAGCATTTTAAACCCAAACTACCAATTCCTCTTCCGCAATAAGATTGTTAAAAATTCGTATTTCAATTACTGTATCTGATCCAATTATTCTAGGATCGTAAATAAAATGCCAGATATATGATAATAGGATCTTTTTATGCGCATGCATATGTGGAAGGCACTAAGGAAAGTTTAAGATCTCACAAATAGATACACTATTCCAATGTTACATGAAATTAATTGAAACAGAATTCGCAGGATTTCAACGATTAGTTTGAAACTTTCCAAAGATCTTTAAGATAATAGGGTAAATTCTATGATTAATATACTATCTATTAAAATATTTTAGTTTCCTACGGCAAAGTTTATATTAACTTCATACAAAATTCAAATACAATTGATGTAGATGTAGGATAAAGTTTATGCAAACACGTAGTGTACATATAGAAAAGTATAAACTAATTATATAATTTGCCTCTTTACCCTTTGCAAAATTCCCATGAGGATTTCTTTGTTATAATTCTGTTAAGAAATTCTACAAAAATAGGATATTTTCCTTCGGAATTATTATTCAAATGATGCGAATTTTATACAATGCGTTTTAGAAATTCCTCTGTATCCGATTTTTGTTATTGAACGTTCGTGACAATAAAAAGTAATAAAAGTTGATTACACACTGAAATGCTCGTTTTTATAATCTACTCTGCTTAGACGTATTTTACTCCTCTTAGTGAGCAAGACACGCATCCTTTTCTTACCAACTTGTATGACCAATATGCTATCGTAATCGTCGAGTGCTTTGCTATCTAGATTGTATCACATTTCTCCTTTGACATTGGAAAGCATCGGAGCTTTCTTGGTTACCTAACGCTCTCGCAAAGTCGTATTTGCGGGGGGTCACAGTTTCAAGACAAAATCCCTGGGGGACACGCCGCGAACGTAAGGACCAACGTTCATAGTCCGTCAGTCCAAAATGAATAAACACAAGCTCACCACAAGGGCGATATCCTATGTCACTCACCTGATTGTGCTCCGTGCGCAGGTGCGGCAGGTGCAGGTGGTACCAGGCCGGCGATGCTGTAGAGCGTCTGCCCGCTACCGTACTTGAGGCCGCCGCAGTGGCAGGGCGTCGTGGGGGTGGGCAGGCCCTCGCTACCCCTTATGGTGGCGCCGACCACGGAGATCTCGTCGAGCTCATGACCGCTATCGTAATGGCACAATCTGGTCGCGCTGGTGCTCGCTCCGCCGACACCACCGCCGCTACCCTCCCCGCCGCCGGAATCGCCACGGCCACCGGAACCACCCCTGCCACCCCCGCTGCGGCCGCGAAGCGACTGCACCAGCCGCTTGGCGCCTGAAGACATTCCACGAAGGTGATCCAGCCTTCCGGTCTTTTCTCCTTCCTTGCGCTCCCCGACCTCACCCGTTTACGAGCCCGAGGATATCCACCTACGATTTGTTCTTGTTTTTTTCTTCGTTTCGATCAGTACGCGTCCGATGAGAGTTTATACCGGTGGATGTTACATCGGATCAGTTTGGAGTAAAATAAAGGGGATGGTGGACGGAGCGATTGTCCTCGAGGAATTCGATGTTATCAATTAAAAGTTTGTAATGGAAATGAAACGTTTTCAGTAATTGGATTGCAGCGAGACTCTGCTATGATTGATAATGGAACGCATCGTGTACATCGGTAAAATTTATCCAATTACGTCCGCGGCTTTTCTAACAAGAAACACACAACACTGATAAATGTGTAGTTTAACAAAATATGCGCGCAACATTATGATAAACAAAGCACAAGAAAATAAAAGAAGATTGCCTAAAAATTGATTGGGATAAAAGCGATCCTTCAAGTCGGCAGAAAGACGGCCGTCGAAACGGTCGTCACTGTAATTCCAAACGGCAGGCTTACCAGTCGGGGATATCCGTGGTTCCGATCGTACCCTGTCCGCTAGGAGTTACCCGCGACGATTGCCACGCACGCACAACCGCGGCCGGTGTCACCGGCCTGAGCACACGATCACGCTCATATTCACCGTCCGCACGGGAATCGACTTCACGGATCGTACGCGAGGGGACTCGAAGCGGACCGCGCCGATACTGCACAGGATCACGCGACGCGTGTGCACTCGCGAGCCGAAGGATCCGCGAGGATCGCCGCGACAGCATCACACGATCACCGCGCGCCGTTCTCCGTCGCGTTAGCGGAGCTAATCTCGGAACGCGGACGAGAAGCCGAAATCGAGGAAACCGAATTCTTGTCCGGCCACCGTGCACGGGAGATACGCGAGCGACATGCCACGAGCAACGTCGAGAGGAGGCTGGAAGAATCGATTCAATTCACAGCACGCGCGCGTTCCTCCCTCTCCCTCCAGTCCCTCTTCCCGTCCTACATCCTCTCTGCTCCTCTTATTTCGACCGTTCGCTAATCCCGTCGTCCTGCCGGGGACGGAGCGTGGTGTATTCTTTAAGAGACAACCGGGATGCAACAAGTGTCTCGGCCAGGGCACTCGTCTCACGTGCTCGCCTGCGCCTCCTTCTTCGGCGAGTCGATGCTCCGCTTCGTCCTTAACCCTCTCGACGTCAGACGCGGTACTTGACTTTCGCTACGAACGGTGTGCCATGCGGAGCGGCGCCTGGAATCAGTGGAGTATATGTTAGCCTCGGATATCCTGCTCGCTGATCGATCGGATTGAATGCCGGCGCAATCATGATTATTTCAGTAACGATAATTGGCTGCCATTTGCGCGGGAGTGGTGTCTGATTGGAGTTTTAGTAACGGGATGCGAAATGCGAGACAATTAGGGGAATGATAGAGATGCGCGAGTTATTTCTGTATGACAGCAGTTACTTTGTAAATAAATATTTCTGTGAAATGACATTAGATATTACTAAAGCTTTGTTTTTATAAATATAGATACTTAATAGTAATAAATATTTCAGATCCTTATTTAAAGATAATTTTGAAGGAATAAACATGTATAACAACGTTAACTGGATGACAGGATTTACAATATAATTATATTCCCTGTAGCACATAGTGCTGATATTTAATTCCCCCATAAACAAATTGACAAAACCAACAATAATCGTTTCGACTCTCAGGAGAAGTATCGTGCATCCACCCTAATCTGCATGGGGTAAATATATTATACAAAGTAAACCAACCAACCATCAATCACGTCATTCGCAAACTGCACCCTAACTACTTTCTTCTCCATACTAAACGCTGCTCGCTACAAACGTTTACAAGACGATGCGTCTTGTTCGCAGTTTGTACGAGCGAGGTTATTCGCGGTTGGACCTTGCAAAGTAACGCTAATAGGGTCTGCTGCCCTTAGAGAATTGGATACTCGGCCCTGGCGTGGTGGAACGAGTCGAGGATTAGAAGCATCCGCGAAAATGATGCATATCAATCGTAAATGCTTCCAAACGAATTCGTGAGTGATACGCGCGTACGGAAAACTTGGGAACAGAGGGGTTAATTGAATCGCCCGACCAATTGAATGCGTGTGATTTGATATTGGTAAAACCGGTTCCGGTTACGGTGGTTTAAAAGGGACGCATTGGGGTCGAGATTAATTCCGGAGCTACCTATGCGAGTATTAGTAAATTGATCAATTAACTCTGCCAGGTTATGCATTAGTCCCTATTCCCGTTGGACGGATTTTGACCGAACCGCAACGCGAATTCTGGGCTTCAAGATATGCTAATAAAATTTGCAAGTACGATCTGCGGGCCGCAAGTAGCGACGGGAGCGAGCACGTCGCAGATGGATTCGAACATTGACCAACTGGATTCGAAATCGTTTGTATTTCGAATATTTTATGACAACTTTTGAAACCTGCAGATATTAGCAATGAGTTCACTCTTCTTGGATATATATATACATAAATATAAATGTAAGTAGATCGATAGCGTCTTACGTATACGTATAGTTGGTTACCTGCACTTTAAAGAAACTTTGGGTAGCTATAGTACGCTTTGGCCGAGGATAGGTAACTCAATCGTGTCGATTTTTGTTCTTAACTTTTACGGGGTCGACTCTTACGAAATTTATCCATTACGGTTTCGTACTTTCTTTTACTGCTCTACCGAGTTACCACAGTATCAACAGAAGAGGAACAATCTAATGTGCTAAACCCCTCGGCAACCGACTGAAATTCCGCCAATACAATTTTGTATCCTTCTACCTTGGAGAAACCGTACAACTTGTATTTACTTCAGCGATAGCCCTTATGGAACCGAGGCTAATAAGAATAATAAAACCTGAATATTTCGTAAATGTTGCACAATCCAAAAGCAGTACGCATAGTACCTATTAAACCATAAATTTCGAATATTCTAGTTGGAAGCACTCGTGTAAATTTCCAACGAAACACTTTCATAAATCATTGTATTATACGCATTGCGCTGCACCAATCTTTATCAAAATGCATTGTGCTGTTGTACATATTACAATTTAATACCGGCCGCCAGGAAAATAACTCCTACATTCATACCATGATTCGAAAAGTTCTGCGCCATTTCATAACTATTTCAAAAAGTGCGTCGCACGAGAAACCGCTGGTATAAAATCACCCCGAACCATTTTTCATTTTCGTTGGGACCCGCGTGTGCGAGCGATCGCTTGATTTCGGAAAATATTTGTCAAAAACATTTCCGCGGTAATTTTCCAGAAGCGTTCGACGCGTGTACGCATTCAACGGCGAAATCGACTGAAACGAGAAAATCGGCGGGTAAACCGTTGCAAACCCGTGATTCTTTCGATCGCGAAGAAATTACCTGGCACGAATTACCCTCCGAAGCATAGCCGATACATCGGTTGCCGATACAAAGAGACGATCGCTCGATACAAAATGTTCCCGTCTACGGCGAAACGTGCTGGCTATAAATGACTGCTGCCTCTTCCAATGGGCCGGCCACGGCAGAACGTGCTTCTCACTTGTCGCTCAATGCGTTCGCTTCATCATCAGCCTGATTGAGGCGAACCAGGGGCTACGCCAGTCATTCATCCGCGATGCATTAAACTCATGATTATCGGATAATTTTGCGAATAGGCTCCAGATGATGTTCCCCGCCGCAAATGGGTTGGGTAAATATATAACTTTTGTGCGCATGAAATGGAAATCTTTAACACGAAAGTATTCGACGTGAATATTAAAATTACGCATACGAGATTGCCGATCATTAATAACATGGAGCTCCTTTTATTTACAGTTGACATGGTACAATAAAGGATTGTTCGAAACTGTTCAAAATTTGGAAATTGAACAAGAATTCTTTAAATTGTTATACAATTTTGATTATATCAAGGTGAACATAGATAATGTGTAAATGTAATTGCAAATGCACAGAATTTCTTACAACCAACAATGGAGAGGCTGCTAATCGCGATGTTGATAATGTTAAAGAAGAAATAACAGAATAAGACTAAAATGTTGAAAGTAGAATTTCTCCGGAGTTATTATTATGAACTGCACAGGGATTTACGCAATTGTATCCATTACATATTACGAACGTCAATTTATCGATAACGACTACCATATGGATATATTAAATAATACTAATAATTATCCAGCTAGACTCTACAGTCAGAGTGAATACGATGTCTGACCAATGGTTGACTTGCTCTACTAGTTTTCATAAAAACCTAACTGCTGCTCAACTGCCAAGAAAATCTCAATGTATATAGCGACTCATCGAATATTTGCCATCTTCCTATAAGTTTCAGTCATAAAATATGTACACAAAAGGCACAAAAAATAAGAAATCTGTCAAAAGTAAATCAATTTTAGGATATTAAACAGAGCTTTTCTCCAAATCAACCGTATTTTTCTATAACATCGGACGGTTTCGATAAAAGGAACAATACTTGATCGTTGTACATCTATACATTTTGTACATGGATTGATATATGTATAGTATACGTATAGGGCTTTTCAAAACTTCAGATTAGACAGTGGGTCAGAGACAGAGAATGCACACGTTTGCTTCTCGCACGCATCTTATTCGATGCAAAAGGCGTGTCGTCCGTCACCGTTTCACCATAAAGCATCATTTATCGGCTGTTATTGCTGATTGCGCCTGGGCGGTGTTCGTGAACGCTGAATTATTAGCCTTAAATAACACGCGTACCCCGGCCCCCGGATCTCCCATAATTAATTTACGCGAGACACTAATTCTGTTAGGCGCACAGCTGAATACCCCGACTTAATCTAACTTGATTCATGATCATCGATCCGCTTGTCCCTAAATATCACCGTTTCCGCGACGCAGCGTGGATAAGAAGGCAGCGACTCGTTCCGGTAATCTATTGAGAAAGACAACGACCATCTGTTAATATCGTGACGAGAACTGTGGTGTTTCCGAGTTAATTGAAAATTTCACTTCCATACGCGTGGATTTCTGTGTCATTCTATTCAATGTCAAGTAAACCATTGTACCGGAATTTGATGGGACTGACGTAAAATCGATACAGAAACGGTCCTTTCCCATTTATCGGTGTGCGTGCAGAAACGTCATTCGAATTATCGTACCCGAAGGAAAGAGTAATTCATATTAATTACTTTAAAATAAATTATGATTACAACAAATATTCCTCGAAAGCTTGAATAGCATCGGGAAGAATGTATCTTGGAATAAATGAAACGGGCAAAATGTTATTCCCAATTGAGACACAGAAGTTTCATTAGAACAAAAAGATTATTCATTGGGCCAATCGAAATGTAATCTGTTCTATCGAACGATAAATTTCAGTGATCTTCGCTTTAAGAGCGTCTATTAGCGGCAGTGAATCCTCATATACACAGAGCTGGCTACGCGATACTAGGTTCGGTAAAAAGTTAGAATCATTTTTCAAAAGGCTTACACACGAAAGCTTCTAATAGTTTTAGCTGCAAGAACGCGGCACGCGAGAGCCCCGAGAACCGCGTCCGCTACTTTTTCCGTGAAAAGTTGTCCACTACAAGTGGATAACTATGTTTGCCAGGAATGTAAGTTTCATCTTACATGACATGAAACTTTAAAGCACGTACAAAATCGCCCGTGTAGGTGACAAAGGATGGTCCTCCTCTTTCTATATTAAACGAGATGAAAATTGTACTTCGTACTCCTTTTAACGATGTTCGGGTATTGTAGAAGCAATATTTCGACGTAGTTATAATCAGTTAGTAAAATAATAAAATGGGGATTTTCTTCAATTGCTGACTGATGTTTCGAATTAAAATGTGGACGAAAGGTGTTCACGTTATAGAATAATAACAATACTGTGCGACAAACGTTTGGTCAGTTTTTTTAAATAATTCTTGTGACATTGAGGGACGAAGATTAATGAAATACTTCTGAACATTGCCGTGTGTCACTATTCAAATAGAATGATGTAGGGCCTCCAATCTGTTTATATTATATAAATGAATTACATAAAACTTGTATAAATGGAAATGAACATCCATATGGGTGATCAAAGCATTAAATATCCACAGTACGAAAAATATGCGACGTACGTTCTTCAGATGCGAAGATCTACATGCTATAAGAAAAGCAAATAAAAGTGCGATCACTGTTTTACTTCATCGCAAGTAACGATAAGCGTTCCCCTATCCGAAACGGTTATGTCTCCCTATTGATTCAGACCCTAAAAACTCTACTGAGACGTGCATATGTAGTTTCGCTCGTTAAACGCTACAGCAGGACATAAACTATCCGGAATAGCGATCCCATGAGTTGAACCACAATTGTGGGAAAAATTCGAGTGCAGAGATATGCAGGCAAGTTTACCAGCGGTATACAGGAACCGAGATCGGACGAAGTGCGGCCGGGACTCTTTTACGACTGGAATCAACGTAGCAAGCTTACAAACATCCATAAAACATTGCAACGTGTTCGCTCCTAGCCATCAAACCTATTGGTACCATGACGTAAATACGAGTTAATGGAAGACCGGTGCGGTGCACGATGCAACGCTCCGATGAGCGATCCTTCAGGCGAGCATGAAACTTGTGCAATGAGAATCAGTTTATCGGAGTCGTCAGCATTCGTTTCGATATAACAAACAAATGGAACCCCGCACCCTACAGATTTTTGGGACAGGACACTGCGCGATGGAATATTAAATTACAATGGTTTTTAAGTGTCGGTAGTTAAAAAATTAGTAATGAGCTTTGATGTTTAAGTGACAGACGAGCGTGAGTAGTTTGGATTATTGAGAGTTTGATAGTTTTTGTTCATTATGGAGAGAGCGATTATTAGTTATCAATTTTAGGAGATTTTGCCAATCACATACATCCCCATTCAATAAGTCACCGAACGTTTTTAGTAAAATTTCAGTAGATACGCTTTTATACGAAACTGTACATAATTATATTATGCATAATTGTTCAGAGAGTTATGGTCGGGTGTGTGCATTTACATGGCAAGACTGTAGCTCTCACTTTGAAGAACCGCAGTATATGTTGACGGTGCTCCCACGAATATCGCAGACCCTCGGGTACACAAGTGATGTTACCACCTGCCATTAGACTCGATCGTTTATACGAAGGTCTCTCGAAACGATGACAAAGGGCCCAACGAACCCATCGAGCCGTCAATTGACCGTCGCGATTCCGTCGAAGGGATCTCGAAGCGGACTCCCCGACGTTCGGCCCGCCGGGGATCGCTCTGCCATTGTCGCGGATGATTACAATCAACGCGACTAGTTGTATATGCTGTGCTTCGTTACACAGGCCGGGACATTGAAATAGGATGGTGTTCGGTGTGATGCGTTTCAACGCCGCGAGGATTCCCCATAGAGCAACGCGTGTACGCATCTGCGCGACGCATTCGCCAGGGGTAGATTATAATTCGCGTCGTTTTGCATTTGCGGACGGCAGTCGTCCGATCCGAAAACGCCACTTCCGCCAGTTCCGTATCGCGCGCACTTTCTGTCGATGTAACGAGTCCGTCGAGCTCGTTGAAATTCGTGCGCGCGCGATCCCTTGGAACGCTTTGCGTGCCATGTGTATCGCGGAACTTCGAACGGATTAGGGGCAATAAAGTTCCGCTCGAACACGAAGCGGTCCGATAAACTCTAATTAAACGGGGATATTAGAAAGGAAATTGCGGCACGTTTTGAGGCGAGCCGAGCACCGGATCGATCGGAGGAATTGAAAACGGTTTAAAGGTGCGCGCCCGCCTCCGGTTTTTGTTGCTGAGGCATCCTTTTTCTCCCCCCCCCCCTGGAAACTGTGATCTGCTAAATTAAATCTATCGCGATAGTTTCGCTTCCTCTGTGTTAATTTCAAGCATTTCCTCCTTCATTCGCCATGATGGGTGGCTGGGGATATTTTTCTATTCGTTTTACTTTCTTTTTTCATTCTTCTTTCAAGCGTTGTTAAATCATTTATAAGCGTCAAGTATGAAATATTTATTTGACGTAGAAACGGATGAAAGAGAAGATTGTCAAGTGCAGCGCGCATTTAAATGCACCTACAGTAAGGACAAATCGGATGAAGTGTAATTTCTTCAGATAAATGATGTCGAACATCAGAGTCTGGTCCGCAAACTAATCGGACTGCGCGACTCGATGATCCATAAGGAAATTCGTATTTACAGAATGGAAACACCGATTTCACTAACACCATTCACGGTAACATTGTTTCAGGTATTTAGCAACACCAGCGATGCGTCAAGATTTCCCTGAAACTCACCGGAACTGTACGTGTTTCGCTTCGAGTTTGTACGTTCGCAGTAGCAGTGTATACTGTATTAAGCAGTCTGCGTCCATGTCCTATTAACGGTACACTGCCGTTGCTCGAAGAAGTAAAGGTATATATACATTTGACAAAATCTTTTGTATCTTGCTCGACATCGACCGAAAGGAATAGAACATTAATTGCATAACGATTGGTTCTCCGAATATCCTAACACCATTATATCTATCAATACAATTAACGAATTCATTTATAGAATTAATACCGTGCACGAGCTCCGTGCTCACCGTGCGGTAAAGGTGAGATAACCGCAAGATGACTCCAGAGCGGTTCCGCGGGATCAAATCGCGATGTTCATAGCCGTCCAGTCGGGGACGGGTGTCGTAGACGTCGCGACAACGTGTCAAGGCGACAGGGTCGCTTCCTACGGGGGGGTCCCGTGAATAATTCGGCCAATATTGTCTGGCATTTCGGGCTGCCGTTACGCGACGACGTCTCTCGAGGCGGCGGCAGAGGCGTCTGTGCGTGCACGGCGACGTTTCCGGTTTCCATAGCGACTCCCGCTCAAGCGTACAGTTCCGTTCAGCTTTCCGTGTACGTCCTGGAACGGATCCCGGCCTCGAACAATATGACGTCCCGCAACTCTCCGACCATCATTGTCTACATATATCGTTGGCCGATTTATTGTACAGCCGCGATGAAGGTCGACTGATTCGAACGTTTGCCTAAAGGGATCCAGAGGAGCAGGGGGGGGGGGGTCGAAGCTTAACGATCAGCTTAATCAATGACCGAACGATACGAGGGCGAAAACTTTGTGAACTTCTGGGATCGCGGGGATCTCAAGAGTACCCGGAGTTTCTGGCTTTTCTGATTATCTCGTGACACGGTAAACATGAAATTGTCGCGAAATTCGTTCAATGTGCAGGTACAACTTTAGGACCGTTCACGCAGACAACTTGGATCGCACGCGACGCGAGCGTTGCCTACGGAACGTTTGCAAGCCTCTGCAACATCATTTCCATACGGCTGTTTCCCGATATTTCATCCGCATCGAGTTTCCCGTCGTTCGACAAGGAATCGGACAACAGTTTGAAACGAGAAGCAACCGCAGGGATCGAACACGAACGCACGTTTTTCTGTGTAACGAGAAAGAGTCTCTAGGTGTAAGTCACGGGAAGGCGCGATTCGTATCTCAACGAACTCGCCGGGGACGATGACGCGCGGAAAAGTTTGCCCTCGCGGAACCGGAAGCACGACCACGAGGAACCGCTGTTACCGTATCGATCCCAGGAGCGCCGCCACGAAAGCGAGACTTGCATTTTCCCGCGAATCTCCATAACGGCGATGATAAATCGGAGAATTTAATCAGGCTAAAGGCTCGACCGTGCAGAAATCCCGTTCACTACAGCGGTGGATACGCGCGCGTGTACCGAGATCGATTAAACGGGGAGAGGCAGCGAGAGTCCTGCGAAAGGTTCGGAAAGGTTCTCCGAGCTACTGCGAACGACGATATCATCCGGCCATTGACAGTTTAGTTGGCGTGAAAATCTTTCGGGAACGAGAGTGCCGCTTTCATCGCTGAACGAAAATCGTCGTTTCTTTTTACGGTGGATTCTGTTTGAGCTGATTATATTAGCCGTTTCGCGAGATTCGACCTTTTTCAGTGGGCGCGCAAGCGAATCCCTTTCAACCGGATTCGCGTAACCAGTTGAACCATTTAAATTGAAACATTCCGGTGGTGCTCGCAAGTTGGCAGGGCGCAATAGCAAAGGATCATCGTTTCTTTTAAATTGCGATAGGTTTCATTTCTACAGCTTGTTCCGCCAGTATGTTTTATGAATGGAAATCGCAATTGTATAATTACATTTTTCTGTGAGAAACAAGAAACTTCATAGAACATATCCAAGCATAATGAGAACGGTGTACAAACACATTTTTCATTGATTTGGATGATGTTCATACATAATCGGATTTTGCTGAAACAATTATTGGAAGAAGTCCATTGTCCTGTCGGTGAAAGTTTAGAAAGCTCTACGCGAATAGGCTATACGCGCTGTACGCAGGGAAACAATATCATCTTCAGTATTAACGCTAATGTGGCCGAGCGTACGCTATCCAACTTAGTTTATAATCCGCGAATTCTGTGGAGGTACCTCGATAATCCTCGTTAGATAATAATGCTCGCACAAATATGCCGAAATACCTGTACGTAGATTCACAAAGTCACATGATTATTCTATTCCGTGTCCACCTGATTACTAGTAGTATAATGAAAGTGAATGTTGGACGCTCGTAAGTAGAGAAATTAATTAATTACGCTTGGAAAAGTTGAAACCAAAATTTGGAAACTTGAAATAGGTACTTATTAAAAGAATTCGAATTTTTGAACTGCATTTAATAGCTGAATCTAGCTGCTCGATTATATTTGGAATCACTGAGATCAAGAAACGATTATATTTTTTTATATAGGCGATGATGTGTTTAAAGATAGTGTTAAACGATCGATGAATAATTAGGTATGAATAATCACTCAGTGGCTGAACGTTAAATACTTCGAGAGTAATCTGGCTTCCAGCACTAATCAGCCGGAATCAATTAGACTTCGAGGTAACTTAACCATCGCTTAATTGCTAATAAGTATTAGATGCGATCAGATTTAATCGGAGTAACAAGGGGCTAGACATAGCATACAATTTTGAGAAGCAGATAGTCTCTAATTAGTAGCTTTTCATTACTGGTCTATAAAAAGTTCTGCTTATTAAATAAAATAAGCCAGTACTAATATTAATAAATTGAAAAAGTATTCGGTGGGTTCTATTTATTTAGCCTCACCGAATGTGTAGAAATAAATAAAACTAATAATTAATTATTTTAATATTAACGAATTGGCATTAGGTGTAAGCTAAGAACTTTTACGAAATACAAGAGCGAAGGGAAATTAATAACAGAAATGCATGAGGGAGTCACGCGTCGGGAATCCCAAGAATTGTTAAAATCCCATTTTCAACCCCAATTTCCATCAGATCGGATTTTCCACAGTTCCATGTCCAACTTTCGTGGGACAAAGAGGATTTGGATAAAGTTAAAGGCAAGGGAACTAGCAGCGAATAAAAGCAGCTCTCTGAGTAAAGTTTGTCTCCCAAAAGTCTCACTATATAATACATACACGTATATGTACATACATGTAAATACCTACATGTACGTGTATACATAAGTACATAAATGAGAAGAAGTCTCATATAAAATTTAGGACAAGCATACTGCACCAATAATTTAAAGTAAGTAAATAAATCCTGTTTAGAATTATTTATATTGTAAATAAGCGATTCATAATTTCAAGTTGTATTATTTGTATCGGTTACTAACTACTGCATTATTCTTTGTTCAGTGGTATCCAATATTTTGTAGTAGTTTCCATTTTATTTACAGTTCTTGGACTTGATAATGTTTCAATCGCATTGTCTTTTTCGTTAGCTGTTCAAAAGCCTCGTGTTAGCAATCATATTAATGATGCAATTTATAGTTATTAAAACTGTACCTGTGCGTGGATCCAGAATGAACATTGTAAGGCTTCGTCCTATACTGCGAAGTATCTGTGGTATATGCAACTACACGCTATCTCTACAGCAAAGTAATACGATAGAACCGACAGAAACCGATGGAACCACATTGAAATGTGAGTTACATAGGGAGCAATAGGAATTTCGTAGCCACATGTTCGTAGCTACATATTTATTAAGTTGTAGATATGAAATATCATTTTTACAAACTTGAAATATCACTACAGTATTAATCAATTTGGTAACTGAATCGAATTACTGACTGGAACATAATTATACGCAATAATAAGATTGTACGTACAAATATTCACATTTTGGATTATTTAAATCTCAACTTATTATGACATATTTACATACATGTTGTCCGTAGCATTAATTTCGCACGTAAGTATATTGTTATGCATTAATTTACATTTTGCGGTGGGATGAGTATGCAACGAGTGAACAAATTACGCGAAATATAGCTCGAGTATATTCATATCATATTTAAATTGCTTTTTAGAGAGTTACCAGTTACCGCCCTTGCAAAAATCGTAGATCACCATAATCGAAAAGTCAATCAATTAATAAATCATTGCTGACAGTTCGGAAAATACTTTCTAGCATTTATTTGCTACTGAAACTCTTTAGCCTGACTAATGAAAAAGGCAAGAATTGCGCAACGAATCGACGAACATAACAGCAACTATATACGACTCTGACAGGAAAGTAAATTAAATTGCGTACAAATTACACATGCGAAACCTAAGAAGCCGCGCGCTTTTCGTCAAACGATAAAAGGCGAGACGGTATTATAGCGAGACCTGAGAAAATTTCAGCGAGACCTGAGAAAATTTCAGCAAACAAAGGGCAAACATCCGGGATAAAAATCCTCTCGAGTTTAACACAGAGGAGCGCGCCGACAGAGAGTAAAAATGAAAGGGAAATTTGTGATGTAAAGCGTTCGAGGTTACCGCTGAAAATTGACATAATCATGGGAATCTCGTTGTCGAATATCTTTTCTGTGATTCTAGTTTTACCTCCAGTGGACAAACTGCTCTTGGCTTCGATATATTTAACTCTCCTTAAATTGAAGAATCCTCACGAATACAAAGTTCTACAATATCAACTTAGTTTTCGAAAGAAACCAGCCCATTCCTAATTAAGAATCAAAACGTTGTATAACACGGCCGAATACGCAGACGTAACACAGTGGATGGTCAAATTATTAGTTCAACCTTCACAAATCAATGATTCAATATTAAAACAATGAGTTGTTTTTTAAATGGACCCCTAGACACATTGATTTATTGTTTTCTTAGAAGATATTAATGTTTGCAAATGTTCACACTGCATTAACATTATGTGCCACGCGTGTTTGTAAAATATATTGTTCGTGCTGTGCCCCTAAAAATGATTAAATGATTAAATTGTAATTAAATCGCCCAGAGAAATTGCATACGTACCAAGAAAAATAATTGGGCAACGTCAACAAAGAAAATAGCCAGGTTAAAAAGAAAAAGAAAATATATATGTCGGGTACGTGTTCCTTTTGTACAGAGTAATCTGCCAAATGTCTCGCAGAGAGGTTTATCGATTTCATCCTTGGACACCCTCGTGCGTTCCTTGTTGGTCTCGCTTTCCCTTACAGAGAAAGGACGAAGATGGCACCCTTTGAGTTCAATTCCACGGATATTTACCCAGCTATATACGTTTCGCCACTCGATTCCATAGGGAAAGGCAGACGTATCGTCGAAATGATAACAGTATGGAGAGCATACGTAAGTTAGAAACCCCATCGGTGCCCCGAATCGAGGGAGTATCCTATGGATTTACGTATACGAACATGCTGGGACACCGCTGTGAGCAATACCAACGTGACGGGGGTTCCTTTGAAATCGAATTTTACGATTCGAAACGGACTGGCCGCAATTTATAAACTGCGCCCAGACGTAATATTCACTACTAAATAAATTACTTTAACTCATACATACGTGTGCACATATGTACGTTAAAACAGTACCAATACGTACAGAATTTTACGTGTTACAGATGTGTTTGGTACAGTTTGTTAATAAATTCGATGTATTCATGTGTATTCCTGAATCTGTTCGTTTCTTCATTATTTCTTTTCTGTAATTTAGGAATCGGGATTATTTCAAAGAACCAGGACAACAAAATCCTAGCAGAAACTTTGTTTGCATTTTCAAAGAATATTTGTAATCCTTATTTATCTCATCTGCGTTTTATATTTGTAAGAAAAATATAACTTAAAGGATTACAGAAATAGCAATTTATTTAATAACTGTGCAAGGAGGAAATTGTTAAACGTAGATATTATAGTTAACATTAATCATATTGGATCTCTTCTGCCATTTATCGGCTAAGATATTACCGGTACATTGGAGTAATTAAATTAATATTGCTGTTCCAAAAATACGCGGTCCCCTTCCGGGTCCATTTTACATTTTAATGTCTCTATTGAAGAAGTCCACACAAATAGATATTTCTGTTACGCGACATTTTTACGCTCTGTCTTGTTAATGAAAATAATATCCCGCAATACATTTTAAATTTAGTAGATTTAAATTTATTGATGCTTATTCATAATCGTAATTAATTTCATTAGTGCAGCATTCTTTGGACAAATTGGGGAACTATGTTCCTTCTAAATAGTTTAGTACCTTCAATGTACTACAATTTTCGGTACAGAAATTACGTATTACTCTATAATGAAGGATATTTATTATTTACTGATGAATGAAGAATTATTCGAAAGATGTTTATCCATTTGAGCGCATTAATAAAGAAAATGACATTTATTATACCGCATCTTTCATTTCTCGATCACTCCTTTCCTTTCACGTACAAACATTTATGTGCAATACATCACTTCATATTTAAAACTCAACGCTATTCTTCTTTTTGAGTACATTTATTTTTGCTTGCACTTGCAAGTAGCTATTTTATTGCAGTCGAATCGAATACAAACGTAATACCCTCTGGTTCATAATGTAACGTAACGTTCTGCTGAATAAGTGAAAAGTGTTACAAAGAAACCGTACATTGGAAGGTGTACAAGTACGAGGGGGTAATAGAACTCTGTGCACAGAGAAAGGAAACGCCAATTGCGCGTCAGTTACCCTCGAGAGCGCCATAAAACCACCATTCCCGGATCAAGTAGACAGTTAACTTCCTTTAGCCAAAGAAAAACAAGGATTTCGCTGCTAGCCCTACGGCGTGGCAGAAGCTTTTCTTACACCACTTTTCACGTAACACCGGGAATTCAACAGATTGACTACAAATCAGTCACCAAAGAATTCTATAAATATTAGAAAACGTTTTTAATGGGATCAAATGCAACGTCTTATAAGTTTTACGTGTCTCGTTCTTTGAAAATATTTCCTTCATTTGTCTATTCTGCCAGTGTAAAAATGCAAATTACTTTTTTCTGCTATATTCGATCACACTTAAGCCTCGTACATTCGTCTTGTAAGGTAACACCGTGACATTAAAGAGAGAAAATATAGATATTAGTCTTGTCTGAATAAAGTGAGATAATTCGTATGACGAAATCTAGAGATGAAGGATAGTTTCAGCTTAAACATTAGTATAAAAAATGAAGAAAATGAAACGAAAGAAGTATAAAACGATAGCTTTAGGACAAAAGCTGGAGAAATTTATTGCTCTTTTATTTATTTTCAAGGTACAGTCAATTTCAATTGTACTTCGTGGTCAATGTTTATGTTATCTGTACTTTTAATCGTAATATCCTAACACTTTTAGAACTTCTCGTTTAATATAATAAAAATAGACTACCCAAGTGTCTGCTAGATTAAACCCTTGTGCGGTACGCGTTGCTCCACGCAGTGGAAATTCAATTTTTTAAATCGATAACAAGTAACCCGAGTTGTCACACGATTATTTTAGTCGCGACCATGAACGAGTATTAGATTCTCAAAGGCCGTGTGTCAAAATTAAAATATAAAATCCTGTCGTCCATAGGCGGTCGTGCGTTTTATAGTCCAGTCAATCGGATTTCATGCCTGAAATAAAACTGCACGCGACAGAGGACGGTTTAATTATTAAATTTTTACTAACGAGAGAATGTTAATAACTGTCAGCAGTTCGATGCTACGTAGCAATTCATAATTTTAACGCTGCCCTGTACAGTTGATGCGTTAACGACCAAAATAATGAAAAATTCCTTAATTAATACCTTGGAAACCCATTCGGTGAAGATTAATGGCTATAAATTTTATTGAAGTACGAGAATTTTATTCTATTCGTCTATAAATGGAATGAACGTTTTAGAAATACAAATACAATAAATAAATATGAAATTCAGGTACGTATTCCCTTTTGTTCAAACTAGTTGAAAGGAATAGGGATTTGTTCAATATTATTATTACGATCGTGTTAACTTTCTGGCGATAAATTGATTTCGTTTTACTTTCCCCATCAGCTAGAACAGTATTACTTGGAACGTTCAGAGAACGAATTTCGGTTTGATGGAGACTGAAGTCGCAACCTCGATGGCGCTGCCCATATATTTCAAAGTCGAGTTACTCGAAACTTTAAAGAATAAAAAGTACAAATCGGCCTGGGTCCCGACGATCGCATACACGCGTTCCACGTGGTAACATTCTGAAGCTGAGTGGAAGTTTAAGTGCCTCAAGCGATTCGCAAGCAGGAGAGAGATATCATTTAAATTTAAAAGCTGGATCTTTTAAACGTATGATAAATCTCTGTACGTACACACAGTTGCCCATGGCGCTCTTTGATGTGCCCTGGCTGACGGACGAAAGTAATTTTCCTGAAGGAACACATGGATCCAATCGCGTATCCGTCAGAAATCCAGGGGAATGAAACTTTTGCTATCGAGGCCGAATTGCGAGAAGCATTTCTAAAGTTCCGTCCTTCGTATCGAGGAACGGGTAAGTTAGTCAAATAATAAAATATCGTTGGGTTTGCCAATTATTAATAAACCTTCGTTGCTAATTTTTCGAATAAGAATCGATGAATCATTGGATCGATTTTCCTTGTGCTTTGCCGCGGGATGTAATTTCACCAGCTACAAAATTGGCGGAGACGTTAAAACAAAAAGATCTCGTCCTACATGGACGATCTACATGTATACTGGGTCAGTGGAAGAAAAAAGGTCGCTGAATTAATTGGCTCGTTAAATTTGGCAGGATACTTTAATTACTGAACCGGCGGAGTTACATCGTCGATGAATATAACGCGTCGCGATCTATAATCCTGTAAAAAATTCTTCAAGAACTTCGTTAAGGAGAAAAAGAGAAGGGGACTAGCGCCGTAATTCTTACGGCGATCTATCTGAAGCTGTTAAGTGGGATTAATTACTATCGATGAAGGGGGAAAGAGTCTTGCGATCATTTAGCACTTCCGAGAATAATTCTCACTGATATTCTGTAATAGCTTTAACCATATTTAATTGTTCTTTCAATTGCTATTACAATTATACGCATAGCACGCTGCTAAAACGTATAATAATTTTAATTAGTTCATATAACGTTACATATCACAATGCTAAAGTGTTTAACAATTTACGGCCTGTGACACACATTTACCGATCGCAATATTAATGCACCTTGCAGATATCGATGAAAGAAGGCATGGGAGAGTAACAGAATACAAAGACTGACCAGAGTATACCAGTTTGTACAAAAAAAAATATGGAGTACTCAAAGCAAATAATATTCGCAAGTGATTGACGTTATATTAACTAAAAATGATACTACTTTCGTCCCGTTATGTGCGAAAGTATCGATTTCTGATATAACGCGTTTCCTGAAAATGCGGCGCGGCGTGCTTCATTGTTAGCGAGGCTGACCAGTGCGTACATAACTCCTTGTCCGCCTTGTCATAGGTTTTATCACTGTTAGATTAAAAAAATTCTCGTGCCATTGCTTTACATATTTCCAACATTTCGACATGCTTTGTTCAGTAAAAAGAAAATGCAGGTTTTAAACAACAAAATGAGTGGGCAATCGTTAATATTCTTGTCCCGTTGAATCGTTTATTTATTAAACAAGCATTTCTTTCTTCTATTACGCCTAGAATAATAAACGCATGTACAAAACGCCTATTACATTCCCTCTTTTTTTCCCTCTTATCCGCTCATCGATGAAGTCAACTTCCTACCCTCGGATACGCAACGAGATTGCGCGTTACTAAGGGTGGTTGCATTAGCGCGATACACGGAGGATGGTTTCGACGAGGTAAAAGCAGCAGGTGGATAAGTTTATAAGCCGATCACCGGTTCCGATGCATTTCGCTCCGATATTTCACCCCTCTCGGACACGGAAATGAGGTGGACAAAGTAGTTAGGCCACCGATCCGGCGCCGTCGGATAATTACAAATAAGTGGAGTTGAATTAATTAAAGAAACTGTTAGGCCGCCCCCTCGCTTGCACACTATATTTCTATCTCTATTTCTTCCTTTCTATGGCTATTTATCTATCTATCCCTATATTTCTATCCATATTTCCCTCCCCCTCTCTCCCGCCCGAAGCGAAGCAACAGCGTAGCCGGCAAATTTATTTAAACAAGGAATTATCGGTTGTGTTGCTCGTCAATGAGAACTGCCTTCCGCCTCCATTAAAACTCTTCCGCCTTCTTCCGTTCCTCTTCCTTGCTTATCTGCTTTAGTTAAGCGGCTCGGGGTTCCAAACTGCACGCTGCATCCGTCGAGCGGTTTTCCGCTGCTCACGTAATAACGCGGACCCACCGTTTAACTGTCCTACGTGTCGACACACTTTGTACAATTAATCGTCGAAAGTCGCGTTCGGAAAGCGTTTTCGCGCGGAGAGTTCGAAACATTTCACTTCCTACGTGTAATGTATCCTTGAAAAATAATCGGACGCGTGTACTTCAATGAATGTCAGCTGCAAAGAAAACTGCAAACTGGAAATGCACCGGGAATACCGGAAAGGAGTTTCGCGCGAGTTTAATGAATCCAGAAGTACAGAAGTATCCTCCCGGATACAAAGTTTCGTTAACCACATGTTCCTTTATGCGCTTCGTAACTTTACGCAGCCATTTGCATTATAAAGACTCTCCTTTCATTATTAAAACAAGGGGGATGGTGTTTAATGGACGCCGTCTATAAATTTAAGCTCTATCTCAAACTCAGTCTTTTAACAAGCACTTTTTAATTGTTCTTTAACATCAGCTACGTCTTACTGTAGAACTATGCGCCACGAAAGTGTATATACTTCAAAGTTATTACAAATTAATTTCCCTTGCGTTGCCGACGAAGCATACTTTTACAATTAGAAGTCACGACTTACTTGTTCTATAACTAAAAAAAGTTAAAGTTCACTAATTTATTTCACGGTTCTCTTCTCCATGTCACCCCTTCTATTGCTGTTTTCATGAATGTTTTAAGAATAATTTAAAATTTTCTTACACTAAAATATGACTTGGGCCCGTTTGTCAATCAATAAATAATAATAATGAGAATAACTTCTAATTTCATTGTCTCCATTTCACTTGAACACATCCGACTTTCCCTTTCAGTTGTATGTAGAAAGAGAATGAGGACTGACGAATTTTCTACTTTGGCATGTACCCAAGGAAGAGCCAAATTGTATGTACTTATACACACAAAGGCAAGAGAAACGGTGGCGAACCGACAAACTGTAGGTAAGGGATAAATGAATAGAAATCATGGAGAAACAGAGTTGCAACAGGGTTAAACAAAAGGAATCCCCGAATTAGTATCCGATCTCCGGGTGAACCGTGGAATTCGACACTCTAGTAGTCACTCAAATTGAACACACTCGCGGATGGACGAATCAAGTATCGTTATGTTTAAAAAAGGAGAGGGGAAGAAAAAGGAGGAAACAAACCATTTTTCATCAGGCCAAGTGGTACTCTCGTAAAAGCGGTCTGGCGGATTTTTTCTGCTTAAAAATAACGCGTGCAGAGCAACAAGTAACGTCGGCAAATAAAAGTTCTTTTCTTTTGGAAAAAAAGTAGACTACTTATGATACGAAGTGCGCGTTTGCAAAAAGCGCTGCGCGGCTGATCAAAGTTCAAATGAAAATGTGAACGAGGAAGAGTTGAGGATAGAAAAGAGTGCAAATTGAAAGGATATCTGTGCGTTCAAAGAGATATGTGCGTTCAAAGGGATCTGTACGGTGGCGGATTAATTATAATTGAACTGTGATTGCATGCATGAACAATAATCTGATCGTGTCTCTGAAACGCGTTAATAATCGTCTTCAATTATATGTTATTAAACTTAGCACATACTTTGCGCACATTGCCTATACATAGATTGCCGATAACGCGGAGATGGTCGGGAAATTATTATAATAATGCGTTCTCTTAAGTTCTCGTAAGTTCTCTTTCGAATAATACCGTCCAGCGAAGTCGCGACGCGTAGCCCGATACTTCCATGCTTCAGAAAATACGCAACCCGATGTTGCCCTCGTGTCACGCATCGCGTGAAACATCGGCGTGCAGAGCAAGTGCCGGTACACTCCATTAAATTCAAGCCGATGCAATCCCTCGGCCGCGTTTGCGTCGAAACGCTTTTTTCGTGATTTTCCAGCGCTCCCGACCTTGTTGCTCTTTCTAACGGCGCTTACGGGCAAACAGTTCCGTAACAAAAGCCAACAAACGACGTAGCGTTTGTTGAAAATAGCATTGCCAAGATCTCTCGCTGCGTTTCCTGCGCTCAAATATGAAGTTACTTCGAAATGATTTCTTTGAGTTTCACACGAGACGCACACACTCAATAAATTAGTTGAAATAATTCGTTATTTCCAAATGCTACTTTTTGTTTTATTCCAAATAATAGAACCCCCATTGCAATTCTAAAAAAGTCCCAAACATTCTGAAGCAATACGGTAACATACTATTTCAAGCTGAAAGATCCAAGTCCATCTACATTTGGGCGAAAATGAAAGGGGTGTGATTCTAGGGGTCAAAGTAAGATGGAAAAAAAAGAATAAATCTTTCTCATTTGCGATTTAGTTTTCGGGAAAATTGACTTTGAGAATTCATCGAGTGCGCGTGTGCTGAAGAAGCTACAATCTGGTACAACCGGAAGTTGCGGTTTTCATACCACGCTGCGCTTCCAATGAAATTCAAGTTGAATATTCTTTAAGTATGCGCGTACCCGCAATCTGCTGAAACTGAATCCCTTGAAATTCAATTCTCTTGACAGCTGAGCGTCGTAAGAAAAAATGTTGTTCCTGGTTTTCGACCTATTTCGGCATGGAGATCAAGCCTCTTTCGAGTTTTACCATAATTTCCGGTTGTACCAGGTCGTAGCTTCTCAAGTACACCTGCAATGGATGCATTTCCGTGCTCAGTTTTTGTTTTCCAAACGAAACCTTAAACGAAAAAGGTGCTTTCCCTTTTTTCGTCCTAATTTAGCCCTTAGAATCGCCCCTTTCATTTCTGTCCACATGTAGCCGAACACCCTCTATATAAAAAATGAAATCCGGTGCTGTCTTTAAATTCCAAATGCCGAGACTGTTCAGGTTGAGATTGAGATAGAGGCGGGAGGACAGCAATAAGAATCGTTTGAACATCTTCCTGAATTTTACATATTTCATCCGACGTCCCTCTATTCGTCATACTTCCGTCCTTCTCGTTTCTCAACACCTCTCTTCGCCCCGCCTTCCCCCGGTGTCTTCTTTGTTCTGCGGTCGAATTGAATAACTTTTTTTTAGGGCCATCTATTCTCCTGTGCCATTCGTTATAGGTGTCCGTACCACGCGATACGCTTTGCTTCAATAGTTTCCGCAATATCTACATCACTTCCCATTTTGCGGCTTTTATCTCTTCGCTTACCGCACCGTATATCGCATCGCTAGCTCCCAGTATCTAATCCAACGATTCATTACGACCGCTTTTCTTTTCGATTCATTTGATTAAATTTATGCTTCATTCTTTTCCACCTCGTATTGCTCTACGTGGACGCGTAGATACACTTGTATGTTTCTTTTTTTTTGGCGTTGACGTACATATTTAAATTCGTGAAACAAACTCCTCATTGAATTTATGGACTGCCTAACTAAAAATAAGAAGTTATTTGCAAACAACTCATTCGATCTGAACTCGCAATAAAGTTGTTATTCCTCTGCTTTCTTCCAAGATAAAAATAACCAAATTTTTCCAAGCCTGCTTTCTATCGAAGCATTCCAGCGTGCGGGGGCTGCCTACTTTAAAATACAATTACCATCTGCAGAATAAACAACCTTTGCCCCAATCGTAAAGCCACGAACATCTCCAACGAAGAACCCACTTTCGAAATAGAATATTTACGCATTCGCGAGGCCTCATCTCTGACAACGGCCACCCTCCGTAAGATTGCGGCCGTAAAATCTGCGAGAAACGGCCGCGGAAGGAAAGTTTAAGCCTCGCGGGAGCTTTTACAGAAAATTAGCCACTTTTAAATGGCTTTCTCATCGAGGGGCCAGCTCGATCCGAATAGGCTCCGCTCTCCTGAACGAAACGAACGTCGCGTGCTCTTTCACCGTCGCGTCGCTGCGTAACGATCCGTCGTCGTTGCACAGGCAAATTGTATTTTAGTTAATGGGAAAATTAAGGCAAAGGGGATTACGGTGTAATGCTCTTTTAACGATTACTCGAAACTACGTCGCAATGGGCGAGCTCGCCTGCACGCAACGCTTACACGATATTAATTTGCTGCGAAGCGACGTTAAAACGTTGCAAGCTTCCGTAAAACACATCGATGTGTGTAATCGTCAAGCGTAACACGTCTGAATACACGTGGATGGCATTTTGATCATTGAAATACAAAACGTTAAATATATTTTCTTTTGCGTATACAGTATTTTTCCATCATGACTTGTTTATTTTGTATTAATGCTTCTCCAAAGAGTAGTAAATTGTTTTCATTAAAAACACTGTGTCAACACGCGTTAAAAGTTATTTGATATCAATGGAGTGAGTGAAATCTTTCTGTCAAATATGTAAAGCACGTGCTTTTCCCAAACTTGTTTTTTAATTCAATTGTAGTGCCTTTGATCTTTTTTTACACACTTCTACACGCTTGTGCATAATTTTGGTTACAAATTGTAGAACACATGCAACCTTTACTCTGTACTTTTCATGGCCAGCTGACCGGAATTTGGATTCTCACTACGATAAGGAGGCAAAGCACCATCATCGCCCTTTAGATAGAAATACTCCCGGACGAGTGCTCACGTGTTTCCCACATTAAGGTCTCGTCTGATTCAGCAAGAGTAGCAGCGATATTCGAATCCCTGGATACCGATCGGCAATAAATCATGGCGATCATTTCAGAAAAGCGATGAATCACCGATCAACGAAAGTGTGCACTCTTTTTATTTATCGAAATAAAACTTCACTCCCGCTGTATTTACTGGGGATTTTGATGAAATTTTTCGCGTGGTTAGACCTTCAAAGCATATTCGAAGTGGGCTTTTTTTATTGGCTGTCACTCGTGTTTAGGGGATGAGAACCACCCTCGGACGCGCAAGCGAGAAACAATATTCGGCAACATATCTCGAACGGGTACAATATTTGTTTCTTACGCGCAATATAGTGGCATACAGAAATTTTTCATTAACGAGCAGTGCAGAAATTCAAGTTCTCGATATTTTATCATATTTTTACTAAATAATTTGTTTCTGGACTGAGACTTGATTAATTTATGTGTATCTCAATTTAATAATTTATATATATTTTTTGTAAAATGGTATACCCAATTGTATACTTTTACAGGTACTTCTCACCTTACGAATGTTTATCCTTACGAATTTTGCGCACCGGAATTTTCGTTCGGATATTATTTTTCAAATCTTTGGCCAGTCAAGCTTTTCCTTACCAATCACCAGTCGTTTCGTACATAGACAATACCTATATATTTCACAGCTCTCCGTCAATTCATGCACAATTCCCAAAACCGTGGAATTATCCGTCCCATTCGAAATCGGATCACGCCTGTCGCGTGGGAGTCCTCGGAGGAGGAATCGCTCGAGATAAAGTTTTTCGAGATCCGCGTCGGCGAGGCAGATACGACTTCCGGTGCAATCAGGGCGAAACAATGTTACGCGTGCTATCAGCACGCGCAAGGAATTGCCGTATAGCTCGTAAATCTCGATCGAGTTTCGTTGGATCGAGCTACGCCGCGTCGTACCGAGGGGGGGGGGGGGGGGGGGGAGGGGGGAATAGACCCCGAAGAACGCGGAATAGACACGTTGAAGCTGATTTATTATTTCGTCGCAGGGACGAAATCGCTGACTGCTTGATTTATCGTGTCGTCCTATGATGCATAAATTTGCCAGGCGCGATGGCAGAAACAAGTGTGTGTAAATAGAAGAAAGAAAAAAGAGGACGAAGACGGAACACAGTGAGAAGCATAAACTGGAATATCGGGAATGAGTGTATACTACGAAAGTGGGTGTGTACACAGGAGAAGAGGGTGTGCAGTAAAATTGACGAGACGCGAGCTGAGAGTTCGAAAAGAAAAAGTGATAAAAATAAAAAGAGAGAAAGAGCGGAGGAATCGAGTGATCGGTTGTTGCAGAGGCTCGATGTTCCAGATGGTTTATAGCTACCGTACAAACGCAATAAATTTCGATAGAAGGTGAACCCCCTAAGATCGTGTCCTTTCTTTCATCGTCGTCTACGAGAGAGGACCGGTTGTAACCGGGGAGAGGTATACAGGTTTTGCAGGGATTCATATATGTATTTATCGCGAAGGGTGCGGACGATTCAGTAGTAAAATCCTTGAATACATATCGGGCAAGAGTCCGTCGTCTCATGAATAAATGTCTTGCAGAGCAGGCTGAACGTAACGTAGGAGCATATGCGACGGAACGACGGGAAGAATGATACAAACGGATTTAATTCTGCGACGCAAGTCGGAGAACAGAGTTTTCCTTATTGTGTTTCTTTATGTAGAGTCCTTTTTGTGACGTGGTCTTTAAAGTTTACAATTAGTCGTTGCTATTAATATTTTAATTTCCGATTTAATATTGTAATTTTAAAAAAGGCGGCACCATTTCAACTAGAATGAAAAAAAAGCGTATTGCTGGCTGCTTATCAGAGGCCATTGTATTTGCTATTGTTTTGCCAGGACACGTCATTGGTTTTGTTAAAAATGTACAGGCGTGTTAAGACTGCGGCATCAATACTTGAAGATTACGGAAGGGTGAGGCAAAATTAAAATTTAGAATATAGAAATCCTAGTAACGGATAACGCATTAAGTAACAAAAATTGAAATTATACATTAATTCATAATTCTTCCATAATTCTCTTACAAATGCAATCTTCAAATCCAGTGTCCAACGCGAACTGAGGCTAACTAATAATTCTAGCCGTCCAGCCAAATCCGTTTTCTTCATTCTCCAATTCCAACTTTATGTTTCCGGATTTAAACGACCGTTCCTAATAAATCTGCATGAATTTTTACCACATCCCCGTCACGTTCCATCGACGTTCGTGTTAGGATGGTTCGGCATCGACAGCCAGGCGATCCAGAAACGATAATCTCGCGATTCTTCACGGGTGAAACGCGGCTACGAGCGAGGGAGCGGGTTTCTCCGCTGCGGGAGAACTTCCGCCTTCGCCGCCGCCGAACGAATCTCTTTCCGGCTGAATCTCCGCGATCCCTCTGCCACTTTCTATGCGAGATTAATAAGCCACTCGAATTCACTTTACGCGCGCGTTCATCCCCCGATCGCGGCATCTCGCGAATTCGCGCCTTTTGAATGACACACCGCGTGTCCCGTGGAAGCGTCGGGAACGAATTTTTCGTGCCGCATTAAAGTTTCCCCGTGAAGAAGCGTTCGAACGCTGAGACCAGTCAGGTGTGGAATTTCTAGTTACGTGCAAAGCTGAGTTCTTTTTTTTCTACATGCTGGATAATTAATTGGCGCTGCAGCCTGGGAGCAAAGCACCTGCGGGCCTATATTTACGTGACATTCTTCTTTAGCCTTGTAATCGGAGTGGTATTCGCCTGCGGTTCGACGAGATATTTTTTAAACACTCTATATGTGTATGTACGCTATTGAGGCAAAGTTTGCCGGCAGTAAATATTTCTGTGAACAGCAGAGAAATTTGCAGGAAGATTGTCAATTTTAGTTTAGAAACTAGGAAACTTCAGAGCAAACGATAACTGTACGTGTAAAGCTAAATCAAGAATGTACATTTCGAAGTGTCACGCAGAGTTCAATGTTGGAGAGGACTAAATACGAAGATTCGGTCAGCCGTAGTCATACATAGCGTCGCCCGACTTTCATACTTCTGCCACGTGTACTCGACTGTTTGTTACATAAATGACGCAAATATGGGCGGGACCTCGTTTCCCTGGCTTTTTTTTTCGCCCCGTTCCACCCTATCATTTCTGTCTCACTTTTTTTTTATCAGCAACTCGCCTCATTAGAACATCACCTTTATCTTTCTAAGTTTGCACGAAATGCAATAAAACGAAGAAGCAGGGTAATAAGAAATTTCGTATAGGAAACGGAGAATCGTGTATAATTCTGATCGTGACTCAATGACAAATGTCTTTCACTTCAATTGGAACACTAAGCATAGATTGCAAGCATCGATAATATACATTCTTCAAAACATATTTCGTTAAAAGTATTTCGCTTATTACTGATATATTACTCGTATAAATGAAGTATTACAACGCGAGCGCATTGTCCTCAATACAATTCATGTCTGTCCGTTGGCAGCACAAAGTGCTCGCACAAATATTCGTACTTCGCTGTAATTTATTTCACGGAATTTTCTTCATTTCGCAGAAACCCATGCCAAACGAGAATAACGCGCCTGAATAAATATCTCATTGGCAGCTCCCTATATTTGTACGGACATAAAACGCGTATAAAATATTTCCTTCGTAATAAGTATAATGTTTCGTACACATATACGTTTGATACTGATTTTTGGAAAATATTTGTGCAGGAAATATGTATATCCGATGGGTGAAACATTTTATACGAAAGTTTGCAAAGGACCGAAAGATTTCTGATTAAAAATGTGCGTTGCACGTGCTATGAACGGTTTTACGCGTCCGTGATGAAAATTGTACGAAAAATACTTTCGGACATATACGCAGGTACGTACGTTTGTTGTGTTTGCTCATTATGCAGAAACGTAGGTGTATCTTTCACGTGTTAAATGTGTAATTACGCGTTCCCACTGGATAAGTGCGGACTGATATCTCTCAAAATGAATGTCACGCAATTCCTACTTTTATCTTATTGAAAATATAACACGTATCGCAATATATAAAATCCCCTCTATGAGATTAATGAAACACGCGCATCTACAACAAATTCGGCTCGAAATGAATTTTTCTTGCATTAATAAGTTGTCCTTCGAATTGGTTATATATAACTCAACTAGAATTCAATTTTATCTTCTACAACTAATTTCAGTGGCTCGAGAGAATTCCATCGAATTGGCTAAGAGGTGATTCCAACTACCTAGCAAACTTTCGAACAAGTAATAAAGTAGTTCAAGGGACAAAACCCTTATGCCTTCCCTTCTAAATAATATTCCTCCGTTAATACTAAATAGAAGCACCTGTCTCGATCGGAAAAGACAATCGACGCGCGTTCCAAGGAAAAAAAAAAGCGTACGATCAGGGATGCTTCCCTTTAGTATATCCCTTCCCGAAAGGGTTAATACCATTTAGTAGCGGGACATTAATAGAACGCGCAGCGACGTCGTTGGATTAAACTACTTCAACGGCAGTTTGGCGCCCGTAACGAGCTACTAAGTACCGAACGATCCCGTCACCACTCACAACCACGTGTAATATACCAGCACATGTGCTTACAGGGCAACATCATACGTCGCAGCATGTACGTACCCCCACACTGATGCCGGAGCACGTCGCTGCCGCTACTCCTCCGGTATATTCTGCACCGGCTGATCCGCCAACGACCGAATGGAACCGCGACGAAATCGAGTGGAAGAGGGCTGCGGCGTCGATCGATTGTCGAACGACACCTCGGTCACGGGTACGACACTCGGCAAAAAAAAAAAAAAAGTATTAATCCTCGGCGACTTGCTACCGCACGGCCCGTCACACACAGCGACAGGCAGCGACGACGGCGAACCGGCACACATTCACACGAAAGCACCGCGATACTCGCTGACCGACGCAAAGACACACTTCGGCATAGCACCTCCCCCCCACCCCCACCTACTGTATATACGTGTGTTTCGTCGCAACAAGTTTACCCTTGAATCGAACCCATCGGAGGGCCCGATGACCCTCGCGGACCCCAGGTGAACACTTTTGCCCCGATCCGCGTGTCAAGGGTCGAGGATCGTTGCCTCCGAGCCGGACTAGCCTCGCTGGCGATGACACTAGAACGCAGCTGAGCTTCGTCGCGTTGCCTTCGCTTGGCAATGCTGATTTATCGTTAGCACGGCATGATCCGTCTGCACATGTTCAACTGTGTTTTCGACTCCTCTCTGCCGAGAAAGCGTCTTCAGTGTTGGTGTTTATCGGCGGAATTTGGTCGACCAGGGTCCCCGGTTCGGCATCGAAGCTGCTCTCATTGTTCGTGAAAGGGTAGCCATGGGAGCTTTTGCATGTTGGAGTATGTCAACGCGTGGCGGAAACACTTTGCTTTGGACGCATGTATACGATCAGAGAAGTCCCTAGTTAACTGTTCTATAAAAGTGTTTCTTTCTTTGTGTCGAGGTGTTCTTGGAGGAGGGATCCCTGGGATACTGACGATTGGCGCTCGAGGTTCAGAAGACGCTTTACAGTCGCGTTAGGATTTTCCATCACACACTTGCACACAGTGTTGTTGACGCAGAGCGATCGAACGCGTTCATGTGTTTCTTATCGTCTCCTCATCCCCTGTCTTCGTGCACTTCTCATCGCTGGGGCGAGCAGTTATACGATCAATTAGATCCGCCACATCAGGGCAGAGGGGTTTCCGTCTGAAACTTTCACGCGGCTGCACTCCAGTCTGATATCTAATCCCACGATTGCTCCTTTAAACGCGAAAGATCGAAGAGGGATCGCTGATGCACAGGACACGTAACGGATCGAACTTTACTCTCGCACGGCGAAGATATTTACCGAGAGTCTCTTAGGTTTGCCTCGATGTTCCCTTGAAGAGTATCGATTCGCGCGTTGCCGCTTCACGCAACTTTTTGCCTCGCATGCGAGCGGGATTAAACAAACCGTTGTGTGCTCGTTCGGCGTTCCTCTTAAACGATGCTCCTCCAACTGCCTTTCCCCCTTGCTTGACTCGAGCTATCACCAATCTCCCCGAGCGTCCCCGCTTCGTTTAACCGAACGGCTAGCATCGACGTTCTTCGCCACAGGGTTAGAGGGTACGGAGGACAAGAGCCCTGTAGCCTCGATTCGCTGGATCGACGATTCTGAAGTCACCGATACGAAAGAAGCCGCGAGTCTGCTACGTTCCACTGTGTTAAGCTCGTTGCACGGTTGCGAGTATTTTATAAACAATCCCAGATTCGAGCCAATTACACAGGACTGACACACGTTCAGCAATGATGAATGATCACCGTCGTGCGGTGTCCTTAATCGATCTTCGTCGACGTGTTCGAGGCTTCGGTCTCGCGACTATAAACCCACCACGTCCGGATTCGAACGAAAGATATTCAGCCACTGCCTATTCGTTTCTCGAACGCAGCAGGATACACCAAGAGCCAGCCGGAACCACGAGAGCCTGGACACAGGAGCGTAGTCGCGTCGTCGCCGTGGTCCCTCGTTGACGAGCACCAGCTAAAAGAGCATTATAGTCGACGCGAACCGCGAAACTCGCGTCCACGGAATCGTGGTTGGCACACCGATATCGGTTCGCGGGGTTGGTTGACCACGGTCTCCAGAAAATCGAAGACGTCGCACGGGCGTCAGCGGCACAGCTTCGGCCGCTGTTCATCGAGAGCACACGTCGACGGAAACGCGTGCTGGTCCGCGTCACATGACCCACTACCGGCCGATCCTCGTTTCGCCTCGACGCTTCGGGTAGCCCGGAAGCTGGTTGCAGGTTGGAACGTCGTCGCCGTAGAAACGCGTACGGCCGCCCGCGGATTAGAAAAAGAGAAAGAGCGAGGAAAAGAGGAAGGAAAAAAGGAAAAGAGAATGGTACGCCGATTTCTCCTCCTTCGTTCCCGGGGGAGCGGCTATGGCGGCGGCCTGGCTCTTACTGCTGCTTCCCTCGGTGCGGGGCGGCCGAAAGGGGTCGACTGCTGGCGGGTCGAGGGGGGAACGATTATCTCGCAGCATCCCTATCGCGCAGGACCAGCCGGTGCGACGCGACTGCTACGTCGAACGGAGATGCTGGCAGGCCGACGGAGCGGATGAAAAAGGGAGCCGATTGAACAGAGACTGCTGCGACACAGGTTGAACGGGGGCGGGAGGGGAGGATTGAAGGGGATCGCTGGCTGGATGTGCCAGCGAGGGGAGCGAGAGCAAGGATGTTGGCTCCGGGGGTGGCCAGACAGGGACACGGCGGGGAGAGTGGGATGAAGGGAGAACGGGGTTGGAAAGAGATAAGGGCGAGAGGGAAGAAAACGGTTTGCGTGGAGCTTGCTCCGGCTGACGAGAGACGGAGAGGGATGAAGTGGACGGGGGAAGAGGCACGCGAGCTGGAGGGTTGTCGGGAATGAGTGAACGGGATGGAAGAGAATTCTGGCGGGAGGAAGATCAAAGAGAGCTGCGGATCGAAGAAGGAGAAACGATGAAGGATGGCGACGCTTGAAGACCGCGAGGAAGCGTGAGTCGGTCGGAATAGGTATGGATTAGGCCGGGCTCACGCGACCGTCGAAACGACGTCCGTTACGACGGACGTCGAATCGCGTTACATTGGCTTGCACGGGAGCAGTCATATTGGCTCGTGTAACTGCTCCCATGCAAGCTAATGCAGCCTCCCCCGCGACGTACGTCGTTTCAACGCTCGTACGACCCGGCCTTAAGGAACGAGAAGAACGAGGTGAAAGACGAGGGATAATGCGTCAGACGAAGTGCGTTAATGAGGAGGGACAGAAATGAACGGAACCTATGGCCGATAAAGGAAGGAGGAGGCAAGCTTACTCTTCGCCGACGCAATGCGAAATATGCGTTAGTGGAGCGATGTAAGAGGGATTCGAATAGAAGCGACAGAATTTCAATTTCCATTGCTTGCTGTGCTGGATATAAAAACAACTGTATAGCTTATAAATTATACGAATTCTAATAGTAGACGATGCACAAGAGAAATGGATCTTTGGGAAATGGGCCAAGTTAGAATAAGAGAGACAGGGTGGATAATTATTGTATCATTGCAGCATGATTAATTTACCTATATGTAATACGTAATACACGTATGTATGTAATTACATGGGACAGAAATTATAGTTGTATGTGCTTTGGACCGCTTGATATTAATTCTGTGCTGAATGGTGAACGTGATCTTCGTGAGCATAAACTGATCTCGCAGTCTGGATTCGCGAGCACATGAACAAACACCACTGATCGTCAAATAATACGAAGATAGGCAAACCACGCAGACACTGTGCAAAGGGAAGTGGAATAATTAATTTACATTGCTTTCAATAGCGTTTCATACATGATGTCACTGGAAAGGTATTGCTGCATGACTCGCTGCATACAACAAATTCAATTATGGTATACTGTAGTATAATAAAAATAGTAACAAGAGTAATAAAGGAAAAAGTCTTCTAACGTAATCTAAATAACTGTCAATTATTGTTTTGTGTTTCTCTTTTTGCTGATGCTATTATAAGTGTACAAGTAGCGGACAATTTATAGTAAGTATAATACATTTAGCCCAGTTACAGCACATTTTACAAAAACTTTACCGAATCATGTTTAACTTAGTCACGCACCAATCTCTACAATCCTTCCTTCCTTTTCGTGTCCAAATTTCTATATGAAATAAAATAAACTGCGCACTTTTCGGACACCTGTATCTTCACTGAAATCCACATCACAGAGAGTAAAATACGCTTCCTGTCATCTACCCCTGACCACTCCCACGCGAGTAAACTTAATTCTAATATCACGTGTGCCTGAGCAGGCTGTACCTGTAATACTACACCCTCCAGGCCCATTTCCATTCCACGCCTTGCCATTGCTAAGTAAACTTGGACGTATAGGTTGGCCGAGTACACAGTGGATCGTGTAAAAAAGTTCAGCATTATTTAAACACATAAAATCCCTCATGCTTGAGATCGTGGAATGGCACATCAAGGGGGTGAAACATTCTGTCCGGCGACAGAAGCCAACCATCGAGCCAACGCCAACAAGCCTAATGTTCTGCGCACTAAGTCATCCATATAATCGGTTCCAGGTGTGCTAATACACGTGCACGTGAACTTAGATTAGACGCGTTGAACCTTACACGTGTGCAGCTATTATAACTCCGACCCTTGTGGCGTCCACGTTCTGGTGTTCGTGGACGGCTCGCGAGTATGTCACTGGAAACAGTAGAAAAAGGAGCAGATAAATGATGATGTTAAACCTGTGGCAGATAATACAAGTGTCGTCTACCTGACAATTACATTTCTTAAGAATTTGGTATGTACTAATTAATAAGATCTCTGCATTGATTTGCATTTCGATGCAAGATTATGAATTATTTAAACTGTACAATTGGCTGACAATGTACTTCGGTAAACTGTGATCTGTCGAGTGCATTTTTAAATTTTAAATCAACTCCATTTTCGCAAGGTTTCCAATCGTTTGCACTCTCGGGAAGTTAATAATTAGATTTACGGTTCGCACGCGTACACGCGCGCATGCTAGATGCAAGGAATAACATTTAAAAAACTGTCCCAACGAAACGTCAGGAGTGTCGTAACAAAATTTGTCAGAGCCCAATCGAACCTTCGACGATGAATAATTTGAGAAAAACGTCATAGCCATTCGTCATAGTGAAATCCCATAAATCAGAGTAGTCTAGGCGTTCGCTGTCAATTGGAATCGACGCGCATCGCTACGTATCTACCATCGACCCTCATTGACGTAATCCGTGACAACAGCTGTAATTATAACGACGAGGATGTAACGAATCTATCATGGCGAAACATTGTCTGACTGGATGCTGGATGCTGCTCGTGCATATTGTACATACGTACAATCGGCGAAGTCGATGCTAATGTAATTACAATTAACACGGTACCCCGTTCAAAAGACGGAATTCCGTTTGCGGGAAATGGGAGCGCAAGTAATTATCAGAGTATCCTCGCTGCGCGTCTGTGGTTCGCAAGCTGCCTGCAATAGGACGCGTGAAAAATTGATTCCTGGATGCGGAGATTTATCGGCTTGAATTGTTATCGGTGATCGATTTGAAAGGAATAGAATTGTTCCTTAACGAATAGAAAAAGAGCTTTCATATCTAATATTTCAATTAATGACAGAATTGAACAAATTTTAATTGGTCTCTTCATTGCATTATTATGTAATCTTTACTCTTACACAGTAAGAGATCGTGCAGATGTAAGAGAAGCTTGTATATATTTACAACAAAAATTTACGTTCAGTTAGAACAAACTTTTGTTGCGGTGGAAATGTTAATAAACTTTTCGTATTAACAGGTAACTGTCCTTTGTTATTTTAGGGACATGGTTGCAAATTATGTCGTAACAATTGAATAAATATTGAAAAGTGTGTCTTAAAACTAAATCCAAGTTCGATCATTTATAATTAATATGACTTTCAGTTACTGTGTACCATTATTTTATAATTTTCATTTGATTGAAGGTAACTACGAGCAACAATTAAAAATATATTCAACAATCATCTCACTTTAATGGATACAAAATTGGATGCAATGTAAAACTGTTGCTATTAAAAATGGTTCTAATTGCTCCATCGCTTGAATATTGAAACTCCCAGTTTTTAAAAACCTACAGTAAACGATAAAATAACAGCACTACTACATCGCGTGATTATTTTAGTGAAGAAAAAAATAATATAGAAAGGAATTTATTAATTACGTTATTAATTCATATAATTGCGTTACCAATTATGTAGGATTATTAATGTACTATTGTTAGAGTATAATTTTTATATTCCTACATTTTATACATAGCTGTAGAAATATTCTGTATATGTATAACGTATGTACATACGTACACATGCATATACATACATATATACGAAACCTCTGTCAAAAAGCTTTAAATGGCCTTTGTTCCATCTCGAAGTTGTGCAGATTCATCCTTTCGAACTACTGCGTTTGAATTCGAAAGCCATTTATGACGAAGAAGCTTTAGAAAATATCGCCACCTCTCTAACTGTATCCACATTATAACTTTCAATGATTTCCGGTCTCAGAAACATGAATCGTGAATGCATTAAACATCTACACTTAATGAAACCAATTTTCATTGAAAAGTTCGAATACAAAATTCTAACATGCACTGAGAATAATAAATAGAAAAATCTTTCCCCTTAATCTTACTACAGGCACAACGCGTACATATTAGGAATATTATTTTTCTAATTCAATGTACGTTCACAAGTACCGTTATCAATGCAGAAATGAAAATTCTAATTGTTACTTGAAATTATTTCTCCGCGTGCTCTGCATAATTGTTATCGTTCACTTTACAACAAACGCAATTATTTAACTTCGACACAGTTGATTGCTAAGACAGTTAATCAATTTATTCATTGATTACATCGTTTAACAATATTTCTAGTCAATTCGGTATTACCCGTTGATACCGAATGAGTATAGGATTCTTCACGTTTAAAAATGAACAGATTGCGTCTTCCCAGCAAACCTAGCTGAGGGTTACTTACAGCTCGCGGGGAGGTTTGATATAAAAATACGACGGCGATCGGTGGACCATGGTAACGTTCCGCGAAACCACCCCTCCCAGCACGTCGCGTGATGTCTTTTCGCGGTGGGTGACTAATATTAAGGACGTTCAGGACAAATGATGAAAGTGTGCTTTCCAATAATGGATCAAAGGGGCGAGTCGAAATTCTCTGGACCGTCTGATCAAAGGATTTCCTTCGACCATCTTGACAGCCGGATAAAAATACGCGGCATCGATCGTCCGCTTTTAAATACACATCGCAATCTCTCGCGCTTCTATTCCACCGATATGCACCGTGCCGTCGATGTGAGAACGTGTGAACGTATACGAGAAGTAATTCGAACAATATTTCAAAAAGATGAACTTTTGGAGTCATGTGAAAGAGTGATGCGGAATGCAATTTGAATAAAAAAACAGGTGGGAAGCCTTCAACGTTCACGTTTAATTTCGTGTCTAATGTTAGATCAATATTTTAAAAAATATGCCTCCTTCACATTCTTTTTTCCTTCGAATTTATTGCATCGTCACTGTAGCAATGAGTTCTCTAGTTTCTCGTCAAAATGCTTTTCTATTATCAATTAAATTACATTGATTTTTGTATTATTAATTAATATCATTAGCATTAAGATTCTGCAAAAATTCTGATTAATTGAAACCTTTCAGATCTCGTCGAACGCACATTGCTTCCACAATAATACACTTTACAGAATTAATTAGTGCAAGCTATTAAATAATTAAATATTTAACAATGGCCGTTGAAGAAAGGCTTTCTCTTTTCATGAATCCATTGCACCACCTCGCTCCATCCCTCGTGCTCTGTTATCAAGTTATCGATTATTTATAACGTGCATGAGCATCGCCGGTGGTTATTCTGGGTTTCTTCGTTAGACGATACTTTTCATTATAGGAACACCCAGCAGTCAATATTGCGCGTGTAATTCTAGACACCGTCGTCTATGAATTAGCTACGATTCATTTGCGGATGCATTATCAAAGAAGATCTCTGGCAAGAGTGAGACTTTTAAAAGCTGACAGCGACCAGATTTGATGCATAAAAATAAAGTACAATAATTATATGCTTGAAGATATTACCGCTAAGAATTATTTTCTTTTTTCAGAGTTGGTGGTTGATTCCGTTTGTTTGGGATAAAACATTAACAATTACTGTATACGAATTACAAAAGTGAACGAATAATTCTTTGTTGTGGTAAATACACGCATACTGAATTTGCAATCCGTTGTAACTAAAAAACACATTCGTAGCCATTCCAAAAATTTGTTATAATTAAAACCTCGAAGTTCGATAGACGTTGTCCTTTCAAAATTAAATTTATACTGCACAAATTATTAGTTTCTAGTAACTACAATAAGCTATTCCAACATTGTTATGTCTTTTAGTACTGCTTACAGAAGATTTCTAAAACCACTTGCCACGTTTTAACGAAAATATATAAATATCTCAAATGTGCAATTTCTGTAAATTCCGATTCTCCATCCATTTTTCAGACGTATTGCTCTTCAATATTATTCAATCGCGTTACTATTGTTCTAACGATAAAAAGTTCTTCCGACCTCTACCCCCTCCCCCCTTCCTGTTACAGAAAATTCTTATAGGGTTCGTAGGGTTGGTCGAATCAATAACCTGCCATGGCATTTTTCCACCCATGAAAAACAAGCCAGTTAAGTGTCTAAGGGAGTACGCATGCACATGCGCGTTCTCATTTCTAAATCTTCTTACCTGACTTCGACTAACAAGCAGAAGCTACGCGTAATTCTCGGGCTACACGCCATTTGATATCCTACAAAATTTCGTTCTTTCGTGCGAAAGCAAAAACTTGAGTAGAATCCCAAATGTCAGAGATTCATGAAATTTTTAAGAGCCACTGTTATGTTATTAAATATTTATTTTTAGATGGATGCAATTTGCATTCTAATGTAATTGTATATGCGAAATTGTTTCTCCAGCCATTATGAAAAATCGTCAGATGTAGCTCGGATTTCTGGTCTTTGCACTCGTTGCAAAATACCCTGTATTTCGATTAAATTTTTTACTTACTTCAGTCGACATACAATATTATTTACCTTTGCTTTTGTTTTATTTCATATAAAAATAAGTAATACGCGCAGGATATAAATCAAGCGTAACAGAATAAAGAAAAAGGGGTAGTCTTTTGTAGAACGGAAACACGGAATATACGGAAGCCATAGTATTTCTTTCATAATTCTTCTATTAACCTGTCAGTTTCAGCGCTTCCCAATCCTTATTTTACGACGAGTAAAAAATCTGGTTCCGAATTTAAGCTATCTTCCGTTCTTGCACATGAATGGCGAAGTGACAGAAGCTCTTTTCTCGATAGAGACAGCTGTGCCCCTTGTTCCATTTTTATACAATTAAAAATAACATGCTTTTCCAATAACTTCACGTAAAGACCGTAAATGTAAGATGTTGCTGAGAAACACGCAAACACATAACTGTCAATGGGCCTCTGCAATTTGTCCGAGCCAGTTTTTGTCACTTTACTATTGAAGCACAATCGCAGCACGCTCAGGCATGAGAATCGTAACGTATGAAAATGTAATCCAGCTGTTTATCGGCCTCGTCGTTGCAGTACAAGATGGAATAACGAATGGATAGAATAGTCATAACAATAATAAAGCTAATTAAAACAATGCTAGAAATAACTAACTAAGCATGTACATACGCGTGTAAAATAAGAACACCTACTGTACACAAGAATATGTATTAATCAAACAGCAAAGGAGTGAAGAAGAAAATTTCGCCCCCAGCATCGACGGTTACAAGTACAGTTTATGAGATGCTTCCCCTGCCCCAGCCTGTACAAGCAGGAACCGCGAATTCGCGTTGCTAGAAATTCCCCGAGGACGGCTCTTTCTCTTCCACTAATAATCACCGAGGCGCTCTCCGGTTTCGTAGCCGGAGGCGCATGCTCGTCACAATTCTTCCGCGCGCTGTTCCTGTAATTGGAACTTCGGAGGAAGAGATCTCTCCTTGACGAACGAACTGATCCAGCTGGATTGCTGCAGCAGCGAGTGACGCAATTTCCAGATGAATCTCGTTTCGAGAAGGAGAAGGTGTCGGGCGAAGGGGAAGAAGACCGACCGGATGAATACGCTTTCGTACCGTGGGAACGAGTAACGATGCGTGTTCCTGAGGAAAACCGTGGAAGAATCCTTCGCTCCGAACAGTTATGAAACTCTAATTGGCCGGTGTTCCGCGTTGTTCTGAACGTCTTCGGCGAGGGTTCGCGCCTGCGACGAGGAAGGCTAGCATTGGTACGGGGGTGGATTTTGGAAATAACGGTGGAGGGATTCGCAAAGGTGTCCGCGTCTATTGGAGGAGTCGAAGCTTTTAATGGAAATGGTTAAACATCTACCCGTTGATGCCAAGGAAAACAACGGACTGCGTAACGTGCTTGGTTTGATAATAAGCCCCTCGTTTCCTATTTCTGATTGCAGAGGGATGAATTGCAATGCCCATTATGAGTGGGACACATTTTATGTTATTTGCAGAATAACGAAAGCTGATGCATTGGATTACGAATCATAAATAATTGCCTGCCCCTTATCGATCGTACTGTTCTCCGGAACGATTCAATAAGTAGACTTTTCTGAAACATATTCTCTGTTATTAAATAGTGTAAAGAGGATGCACCGGTGAATATGGACGTTCGTACTGAATTCTATATTTCCAAAAGGACAGGGCCCGCGGGGCATGTAAATAAATCGTCGAAATCCCAAAGGAAGTGGCAGGTAAGTCAAATGCGAAGGGGTTGAAGGGAGGGAGGCCGAGGGGGATGAGATCGAACGGTGACGAAAATGGAGGGCAACAAATCTGAAGAGACGACAACGGCGGACCCGTGATGGGAAAAGACGGGGAAATTGCTGACAACAATGGGAAACCGTGGATAGAGTGAAGGGTGGAACGTGGATAGCCATTCAACCACTTTGCCATGACAGACCAAGCCGTGCGTCTATCCTCTTCCCGCGTGTGCTGATAAAACTGTCATGGTTTCCCAGACGATCGATCCCTGATGGCGACGTTACCAATGGATATGCAAACTCCGGCAAACGACTTGGATCTCTTGCGAAAACACTGACAGAGACGCTTTATATGACCGTCGCTTCGAACGACGAATTGTATGGAGAAATCGTGTCTATCGTAAACGATTAATTATAATGACTTTAATTGACAGACTAAACGAACATACTAACTTAATGTATTTACAAATTTAGATTGTAAACCTTTGATGGGCAGCCATGCAATTAAAAATGTTACTCTGGCATCAATTGAAAATTCCACTCAATTAATTAATCTGCAATCAATTAAGCGATAGTGAAGTTGTAATATTCGAACTTGAATATTTCCATCAGTGGGTTTCTTAATTAGTATCTAATAATATTTTATTACGTTCCAATTGAGTAGTAATGCCACTAATAACAGTGTTATAATGTTTTGTTTTATTATATACATACGTTTAATGGTAATTTAAATCAATAGATATGCTGTTACAACAGAGCCCCATTTAAGACGCTTCAAGAGAGATAACCAACTGTTCTAAAATTTTAATTAGCTTTCATAAAAAGAAAGAGTCTTGAACTTTCATTTAGCGTACATAGTTTACTTGAAAGTGTAACAAGAGCCGAGGCTGTACGATTATCGAAAGAACTCGAGCCGCGGGTCGTTTATCACGCGACGAAGTGGCAGTTTCAAATAAAAATTATGAAAATTAATCATGTCTAAAGTGACATCGTTGCTGTCGACATGCGATATACATTTGTTGCCTTTATGTTTAATATGCTGTTGAAAGTGATCTGATCGATTGATTATTTTCTAATCTTCATGTTTTATACATTTTCTAGTTTTTCAGTATTTTTCACAACAAATTACGTGCAACAATCGACAATGGCAAATCATCTTAGCTACGAGATCACGTCCTGACAAGAAACCGTTCTCCGCAATTTTTGTAGCAACAGCGGCTCGAGAAACTTAAATTTCACAGCTTTAAAGTTTCAAACTTTCGATCTTCCTTCTCCTTTTTACACGTTCATCATGAACTATGTCCTCGGCCATGGAGTTTCCACAGGCGTTCGATTAAATGTGAAGCACCTTCGGAAACAAGCTTCCGCATAAAACAAGCTCAGCTACAATATAATACCTAGTGATTGAAATTCTAATGAAGATCGATTTCGAAACTTAGTTTTAATCGTTGCTTTCCGTCGTTGGTTCTTAGTTTCAATGTTCAGTGTTAGCTTTTAATTTGCTTCTTTCAACTTTTCGTATTAACTCCTAGTTTTTAACTTCCATTGCCGGTTTTGGTTCAACGAACAAGCTTATCATTGACACTTTAATTAAGGATACACACACTTTCTCCATTGTTCGATTAAATTATTACTAGCCAGCTATTTCTCGTCTAAACATTATACACGCTCCCGCAAACAACGCGCAACGCTACCACAATAAACCCTTGCGTCGTTATGCCACAAAACGACCGGAAGCCCTCGCGCTAGCCCCAGTACAATTTCCGCTAAATAGGCAACGTCGTCGGCCTCGTTTATCTGGGCCTGTGCTCATCCCTAAACGTATTGGCATCTTGTCGAAGTGCTGCCAGTCGCATGAATTTTCGATCAAACGTTTCCGGCGGGGTCCGAAAGATCCTCTATCGAAGCCCAAAATTGATACGGTCGAGATTCGATGATCTGGGCTAACGTTAAACGCGGGACCACCGAGGAATGGGGCGACTCCTTATAATTAAATTTTACAGAAAAAAGAAATAGATAGTACAGTATACCACATTTATGTTACCGTTGGCTGATTAAACAATATTTAACCACATTTACGTTTCTTAAAACAATTCTGAAGCAATTGACAAGCAATGCTTCCTAACATGTAAATTGTTACCCGATGATAATTTAATGCGGGTAGAAATATAGAGTACAATCAAGAATTGAACCTCCTGTAACATGCAGGATAATTGTTAAACAGGATCAGCGCGCGTTCTTGGCGAGAGGAAAGGTATTAACCGGTGATAGACTAGCGGGTCAGGTAAGCTTTTGAATAAACAAAGGTATGGATCGGAGGATTGCTGGAGACTGCAGCGAAGTCACGTACCACTTCTAGTACCAATGGATAGACAACTCGGAAAGATTAGTACAGCGCCTGCGAAACGAAGCCATAAATACGAGATGAACCTCTGCACTATTAACCTATTTCTTTTTTCCTTCAAATTCTTCTGGAAGGAGCAGTGGAGGATGGTTAATCATGCAGGACATTCTTCGTTGCATTCCCAAATAGCAGGATCGTTAAAATCATCCCCCGGACACTGTACTAGAAACAGGGGATAACGCTGTACATAAAATACCTGATTTGCGAATGAAACATACGATATCGTTGAAAATAATATCTAGTCCGATGAATTATGAAAATGGATAAATCAGTCTAAGATATATAACCAGTTAACTTATTCAAGCAGAAGATACAATATAAGCGATTCCGATTCGAAACAATCGAAGCCATAGAGGAATAACTCTTCCTCGCCTATTCGTCAACGTAAAAGCTCAGTTAATTAACGTTTAATGAAGCACGGTTTGTAGCTGTCCGATTCCGTTCGATCTCTCGTCGTTTCGCAAGCGGTATACACGACAGCCGGTTTCTCCAGATACAAGCCTCCGCATCGCGAAAGGAGCGGCGTTTACCCGACGACTTTTCGACAATCCAATTACTCCTGCGCAAGAGAGAATAGGCCACGAATGGATCGCGTTGCCAAACGACAACTGGATCTACAAAGTTACGTTCTCACTCGAATACATTTAACTGGAGGATCCTGAACAGGGGAAGCTACTCGAAAGGAGAAATCCTGGGGAATGCCACTGCGTCTTTTGCTTTGGAAGTTTGCGAGCTCCTCGATTGTTGCTCTCCGTTTTGTCTAGGAGAGTCATCGGGAACGGCGCAAACGAAATACGGAATGGAGCTATCGTTCAATGTAAATCTAATGAAAGACACTGCAGCGGTACTGGAAAGGGCGATTAAATATATTTACCGCGCTTCCTCACCTGTTCCTCAATTTGTTCAGCCCCTCTCTAGAGAATTCTCGGTACCCGCATTAAAATTGCCCACCTAATACACCCTTCGCTTAATTTCACCGTAATTAGCATCGAATTCATTTGTAAATTTTAACTACTCGTATTGTCTGTCTAAAAAGTATTAGGTCGTCCCATAAGTTCCTGCCGCGTATTGCTCTGCTACTTAAATTAATGTATGAAACATACCTTGAGAGTTTATGAAAAAATATAATCTCTTCCCATCTTTTTCGCAAAGACATTGTACCATAACTATAGAACTTCCGTGGTTTTTCGTTAAAATACTTTTCTATATTTGTTTCTACGGACTCGATTCGACTCGGATTCGACACTATCGAATTTTTTTCCTGCTAAAAAATGTTGCATTGACCGAGATAGGTGATGATCAGATGGAGCGATATCCGGAGAATATGGTGGCTGTAATATAATTTGCCAACCGAATTCACGTATTTTTTTTCACGTTTTATACGACATGTGGTCTTGCATTATCGTGATGTAAAAACACGCTATTCCGATTTGCCAGTTTTGGTCATTTTACTCTTATTGCTTCTTTCAATTTCTCTAACTGAGCACCGTAAGTGTCTGAATGAATTGTCTGGTTGGCTGGAAGAAGCTCAAAATACGGAATTCCTTGATAATTTCATCGTACAGAGAGAACTTTGCGAGGGTGCAGATCTGCTTTCGCAACTCGTTGTGCTGGATCTTCTCTTCTGGCCCATGTTCGTTTTCTTTGAGGATTGTCGTACGAAATCCACTTTTCATCACCAACCGCTAAATATTTTATAAACGGATCTTTATCATACATCCAGCTTTGTAATCATTCCCATTTTCATTAACTGTCTATGGGCCGATGATTTGGGAATATTTAACTCTGCAGACATTTCTCGAACCGATAAACTTCGTGTTTCATGCACTAAATTACAAATTCGGTCCAACCAGTTTCTGCACGTAAGGGGCGAGAAAGCACCTTCCCCGTAAACGGCACAAATATTCTTTGCAACCACTGTTGCGGTATTACTTTTCCGAAACTCGCACAGCATAGGATGCCGAAAGTGAACTCGTGTCTCACTCATGGTTTTCCACGGTGTAATAACTAAACGCTTGCTATTCACGAACTTTTTCTTCCGAATGCTTTCCCTGGACTGAGCTTGCTTATTAAACTGTGATCCCTTTGGTTGCTTGCCGCTCAGCGTTTATACAACACACCGGAGAAAGTATAAACGTATCCGCGACACGAACTTATGGGACGACCTAATACTTACCCAATACTTTATTACAGTTCATTCGGAAGCGCCCGCCCATTTAACCGGAAGTGTCAAGACGCTTGCACACGGGAAAAGTGCGTTCAACCCGACACGCGTCCGACACCGTCCATTCCAGCATCGATTAAACGCGATTCAATGTAGAGCTAAACCGTTCCGACTGATAATCAAATAAGCGGTTCTTCGACAGCTAACCGATAAACGCGACGGCTCGCTGGAAAACTCGGATAAAGACATTCGGAAGTCTCACTTTCATCCGCGGTAATCCACTGTCAGATCCATTTCCCTCGATCCAGTTATCGTTTGCCCTTTTATCGAGCCGGAGATCTTTCGACCCGGCAAGATCGTGCCGCGATTACGGCCGCACCACTGGTGTCTACCTCTGGACTTCCTTGCCCTGCTACCTTCGGCTCTCCCCTGCCTCTACATTAATATAATATTTTTCTTTATCAGTCTGGCATCCCGCGGCAGGGAAAAATGATGGGGAAGAATAACTTTGCCCCTCTAAAGGCAATTGTTTCTAACCGTAGGATAACGTATGCGCATGTAATATCGGATAAACACGATTCCTTTTAAATTTGGAAGATAGGATGCGTAGCTTTCGAAAAAAAAATATTGAACAGATACTTTTTATCTGAACTGTCTTATAGTGACTGGGTAAAATTCAGCTTGAAAATGGTATTTTTCGCTGAGTATCTCGAATAAACTGTTGTATTAGAGGCAAAAAGGAGAAGAGATTTTAATTTACGAAACTTGTATTTCTGAACGAGCGGTTTTACTGGATGAACAAATTATTGAAGAGTATATTTGTGTATGGACTATGCTAAAACAGACCGCTTTGGTGCATCTTGTTTTCTATACAACACACTCACTAACCGAATTATTAACTGCAGTGCTGTAAATTGTAACACAGAGGAAGCAAAGGGTGTTAAACAATCATCTTTCTCTCACGGAATTGTTTATGTATATAAACGCCCCGTGCCTTTTCAATTTGAGCTAGGTTCAAGTTAATTTCAACATAAATACAGGAATTTCGAAATGTAATTGTAATAAAACGATACATTGCAATAATTGGTGTCACTTTCCCATGCACAGTTGCGTTTCGTTCTCAAAAATGAAAATTACCCTCCCTTTTGTTAATTAGATAGAGGGTACAATAGAATTCTCATTTCGAGCTTAATTACTCTGTTTAAAGGAAAGCTTAAAGGTTTATCTCATGTCCGAATTTTCCAGAGAAAAAAACCCGTTTAAAAAATTCTGTTTCACGAATTCGCTTTTAAACGTATGCGTTATCTCGATTTAGCCATGGCTCGCGCATTTTCCATTTCTCTAGAGAAAGAGAGAAAGAGAGAGTGACATTATTATCACACAATATTTAATGCAACATGCTAAAAATTTTATTTTATTCCGATAACTATCTTTTCTGCTTAAAGTAAAAGCTATTTCTACGTGTACATTTTAATTTAATTTTCCTCAACTTTTTCGCCCTTTTCCGCTATTCTTTTTAGTCACACAATGCTGGACAGCTTTTATTCATTGAAAACGTAATCCTACTCTTCGTATATTTATGTCTCTGTAAACGTTATGCGTGTGAAATAAAAAATTGATTTCCAGGGTGCATTGCATAATGTAATGAAAACTAATTGATAATTAAAAAAAGAAAAAGCTTTGTGATCTATCAAAATAACTCATTTTCCATTTCTTGTAACGTTCGTTGTTTAATGCGCACAGTCCTCATCTTTCCTATTTTAATAGGCAATGCATATTCGATTAGCGAGATTGTTCATGCAATGAGAATGCTTTGCAAATATCTACATATACATAAATATGCGAAAGGTGTCGCTTACACTCGATTTTCATGCAAGGGTTTATTATGACAAGTACACTCGTGAACGTAAAGCGTCGTGTTTTATCCATTCTCGAATAATATACGACAGACATCACTAGAAATCGTATTATTTACTTATTTCACGATCGTGAAAGCTCCTCGTAGTGTGCATAGGTACTTCAAGTTATTATAATGCTAACTGCACACTTCTCATTGAGGGCTGAATAAAACGCAACAGAAAATCCTGCACATCAAGCGTGCAGAAGTTGTGGCTTCAATCTTCAAATTCACGGTGTTTTTAATCATGAAAAAGATGTCACGATTATCGTTCCAGGGCAATGAGACGTTTAAATTTATAATATCTTTATACATATCTAAAGAACATTTTCACTATTTCAAACGTTACGTTAATGCAAGAACATTTCTGAAAAATCAACTCACGTTTGTTAAAATAGAGACGTCGCTTTTGAAAACGATCCCAGGTGGATCGTCGAACGATTGTCTTTTCACGAAGTTGCGACGGTTTAATTAACGACCATCGTTCGTCGGAAATTTAGCGATCATTTCATTTTCCATGCCTCGGTAAATGAACGCGTTCGAATGTACTTAAAACACGCGTCGATTCGTTTTCGCTTCCGGTCGATTCGTTGACGTTTCGCCGAATTAATGATTAACGTTAAATTAGTCTCGCCGCGGTCTTATTAACATGCTGGAATCGTCCGCAGCGGGCACGTCGCATCGATTTTCCGCGATAATGCAACGCTGATGGAATCACCTGTTCAACCTGTGGGAGAGCATTTGAATTGCAGACACCTTGGCCGATAATAAAATAAATGTTACTCGCCGGGAAGCTCGGTTAAGCTGGAAGTTCGGAAGTACGCACGGCCGTGGCTTCATTGTGCGTCGCAAAACTGGTTTACCGCTTTGTTAATAGCGGCACGGCGAATCGGGACCAGAGAGGATGCTGGCCGGAAAACGGGATTGCTTTTGCTGCTTCGTGCGAAAGCTTTTCGCACTTTTCCGTCCATCGAAACTGGCCGCGTAATGCAACGCTCTGCGATGCGTCGTGTATCTGTGCATTCACTTACGCAGACCGTATCCGTGTGCGTTAAATAAATAAGATAACGTATGGCACAACAGCTCTGGATTGCAGACACTGTGTGCATTTTTCAAATTGATAAGAAGACCGAAATGCATCCGAGAGCACTGTTTAGGTCGTCTCGGGATTCACTGTAAGTCAAATAGTTACACTCCCGATTATAAGCCAGACACTTAGTAAAATTTCAATTGAATAATTAATCATACTAGCAATCGTTGAGTCTCCGATGACTTATGGATGAGAATGTGTTTAAATTAAATTATTATTGCGGTATATTTATTGTATTTATGTCAGTTGTAAATTTTCCATAAATTTTTATTATAAAATTAGTGCAATTTTAAGCTCAAGATGTATTGTGAATCGGTTCGTAGAAATAGCTTGTATAATTATTGCTTTGGAAGTATAAATGTTAAAACTTTTCTCTGATTTATTCGAGTCTATTTCAGTGTTTAAATGTTTTATCTTATTATAACAGATTTCGTATTGAGATTTGTACAAGCTATAACTTCAATTGTGAATTAATTTATGCGCACAGCTTACAACTAATAGCATTTATGGTATATCACTGTAAGTTATATTTCTGGAATTTGTACATATCAAAGTTTTTAAATAAATCTCCAATAAAAGAAGTTTAACTCATTATTCTTTAACACCTGCCCCCTCCTTGGAAGCACTGCTCCAATTTCTTAAGCAAGAGATAACGTGGAGGAACTAATTGCAAACTTCCGAAACGTGAATCTTGTAAAAAAAATACATAGATCGTTCCATAAACTTTGCGCCTAAGAAGTACCTGGAAACGACGTTACAATTCCAGGAATTGGTGAAATGAAAGACCTCCTCGATTATTATGTTCTCCTAATAAAAATTGACGATTTCGAGCATCGGGGATTCCGTAAAATCAAGTTCTAGGAAATTCTTGGAAATGACGTCACAATTCCAGGAATTGGTGAAATGAAAGACCTCCTCGATGATTATGTTCTCCTGATGAAAATTGACGATTTCAAGCACCGGGGATTTCGTACAATCAAGTTCTGGGAAATTCTTGGAAATGACGTCAGAATTCCAGGAATTGGTGAAATGAAAGACCTCCTCGCATATCATGTTCTCCTGATTCAAATTGGCGATTTCGAGCACCGGAGATTCTGTACAATCAAGTTCTGGGAAATTCTTGGAAATGTCGTCGCAATTCCAGGAATTGGTGATACGAAAGACCTCCTCGCATATCATGTTCTCCTGATACAAATTGGCGATTTCGAGCACCGGAGATACCGTACAATCAAGTTCTGGGAAATTCTTGGAAATGTCGTCGCAATTCCAGGAATTGGTGAAATGAAATACCTCCTCGCATATTATGTTCTCCTAATACAAATTGGCAATTTCGAACATCGAGGATTCCGTACAATCAAGTTCTGGGAAATTCTTGGAAATGTCGTCGCAATTTCAGGAATTGGTGAAATGAAAAACCCCCTCGCATATTATGTTCCCCTGATACAAAATTACAATTCTGAACACAAGGGATTCCGTAAAATCAAGTTTCGGCAATTTCTTGGAAATGATATCACAATTTAACACGTCTGGAAATAAAAAAAAGGAGACGAGTATTCTTTATTAGAGATGTATTTAATCATTTTAATAATATACAAGTTCTAATTGAAATTTACAGTGCACTGTTATACCTAAAACTTATACTAATTTACATATAAGATCTGTTAAATAATGTAACAAAGTTGGACAGTAGTTCTATCTTCCCTCCTTCTCGTGCTGACCTTATCTTTGACCAGAAAACGTGGATAGACGAAAAGATATATAAAATAACAAGTAAAACAGTAGTGGTGGGAAAATATCGATAGTTTCCGATATTTGAGTCGTCGGTCATCGATAATTAACAATAATGATAAAAAGAAGAGATAGAATATACTTATTCATTTCGTGGATTTATTGCACCCTTTTATTGTGTAATATACATATGTAAAACACATTTCTGATTGTCGAATAGACAATTTGTATTTCACGCTATTATCTAAACTAATTAACTAACAAATTATATGTACAAAGAATAATGATAAAGATATAATATTATTTAGGCCCCAAATGCTGGATGTATAAAATCAAGCAAAATGTATTTCTTTGCTATGACTAAACACAATCGCTATCGTCAGTTACAGAATAAATATATACATCTTTTTGTATTAATATAATGATACGTTAAATATTCTTTATATTATAATATATTAGTTACATTTCATAATACTAAAAATCATTAAACATAATAATTAGATTAATTAACTTCTAGTTAATCTTTTATTGTAATACACATATACTTGTATTACATTGCATTAATTACCCATATTTTTTATTCTATTTCGAACGATTTAAGAAATTATTGTTTTAGTATCAGTATGCGTAATTTTCTTGCGTGGTTAAACATATTCCAAAATCGTGTACGTCGTGCCATCTCGTGTTTGAATTCGTCCGAGGGGTCAAAAATTACCAGTCTGTGGACATTGTTCAAGAAACGTCGGAATCGTGTATGTGGCGCCATCTCGTATTTGATGTCGGCCGAAACGTCGAAAATCAACATTTTGGGAATATCGTTCGCATAATTCCGAAATCGTGTACTTGGTACCATTTCGTATTTGCTATCGGCACTCCAGTAACGTCGTTCCCAAAATGTTGATTTTCGACGTTTCGGCCGACATCAAACACGAGATGGCGCCACGTACAAAATAAACTGTCGGTAGTTTTCGATAGCGGTGATCATCGATAATTATCCATTACTAAATACTGTAAAATTATGGCTGCTATTAAGTCTGGTTTGTTGACGTTTTCCAATTTTCTTTCAAGCGGCACAAGCTTTGCGTCATGCGGTGTAAGTAGTAATTTTATATATTTCGGTAGAATAATATAAAATTTATGTACATGAGAATGGAGTACAAAGATTATATCTTTATCGAATTTAACCTTACATTATTCGTGCAGTTTCAGCAAATACGTAATAAATATGTTGGTCGATGGATGATTCGTGATATAAAACGAAGAAAATTGGTAGAAAAACATGCACCGGAACGATTACGATTAGTTGCTATGAAAAGGAACGATATTTTACCACCTGAAATTCGGGTACGCCAAAATGTTCTGAATCGCATGAGGATATTGTTTATGTTGTGATATATGCATATGCAATTCTGGCCTTATTTTGACAATTTTAAATCTCTTATAAAGTTTCGATTTTAAGCATGCTTTTTCAATTTTTCAACGTTTCTGAATTTGTTCATTTCAGGAAATCGCTGGCAAACAAATAGATGAAACGATTCCCCGTCAGACAGCTCTAAGGCAATTAACACCGCGTTGCATATTAACATCCAGGCCACGTGGCGTTGTTATCAGGTGGAGATTGTCAAGAATTGTATTTCGCCACTTGGCCGACTATAATAAGCTGTCTGGCGTGCAACGTGCGATTTGGTGAACGTTGCAGCAGATTGTTTAATACTATATTAAAGTAATGTTTAATTGTAGATGTAAATAAAGTTATGAACTGGAAGTTTTCAATAAAGCAAGAAACAAATGTATACATGGCCGAATCTTTTTATTTCTTTTAATACAATTCCTTTTATCATAATTTGGTTGTTTTTACCCTTTTGGAACAACCAAAACGTACAATGATATATCAAGTACTTGGAAAGAATCCTTGTTATGGCATTCTTAATTCGTATCATATTTTATTAAAATTAAAAGTTGAATTTGTAAAAGACAATTATGCAGATCAAAGTAGCTGAATACTGTGTATAAATCTTTCAATTGCTTTTCTTTTTATAACAGTTGTATAAGTGCAAACGATAAGTTCGCACCTCGTGATGTTTTTTTTTTCAGGAAACAGATTAGTTACCTCAAGCTCGCGAAAAATTTCTTCGCAAAAAGCTCTTAAAAAGTTTTTGCACTGTTAGTGATGAATAAGTGTTATTAATTACCGCAAATTATGGTCATTTGTATTATAAATACATTATAATTGTATCATAACCGGGAGAAGAAATTCTTCTTTTAGGATCCATTACTCTTTTATATGTTATTATTTTATAAAATAGTATTGGAAATGAGTGAAAAAGTGTAATACTAATTGAAAAGATCGCAATGGCATTAATGAAGTTAAGGTTTAAATATTTTAACAAAAGATAAGTACAAAGAGAAGTTTATCCTTATTTCTTCTCCAGTCCTCTGGATTCGCTTTACCTACCACATTCTAATATATTTTAAATGATACATGTCTCTAAATCGGTTTCTAAATCGCCTTAACAAATGTAGTTATATTATAAATAACAAATACGGGGATCTATTTAATGAAAAAATGCGGATGTCGTTTTTCAATTAAATACCTCAATATCCTCTTCCTATAAGGGTAGAGTTTAACTTTTCAAGCTTCCACAATTTATTTAATTGTAGCATTTACATCGAACAACATCTCGATCTGTTTTTTTTTTCTTTTCATTCAAATGATAATAATGTATAGCGAATTATGCCACTTACCGTATAGCTGACCACTGCTATGTGATGTAGCATGCAGAAAACTAGTAGTATAAACACTTGCTCGATCAGACGCGCATGGCGCAAGTCCGATTGCATAGTCCGGTTCTCCTGAATGAAGAAAGTTTTTGCAAGTTAGTTCACATTGAGATACTCGTACAGTGGATGTCTCTCTTTTTTTTTTAACTTTTTTAATGTGAAAAGTTACTCCGCTATTTACATCCAACATCTGTATATTCTACAATATAAGCTAGCAAATAAAAAAAACAGAAGAATTATGGACCGAGAGTTTTGTGAGTATCGAACTTCTGAATTTCACTTGTTACGTAAAACATTATTATTTAAATAAGGATAAAAGTTTAGATAGAACGAATTAATTTAACGAAAACGTAAAATGAATATCTTTTATTTAGTTTCTGTAAATTCCTTTAATCTTTAAAACATGCCCGTTCTCTCATTTTTGGAATTTAATTAAATTGGTCTTGATTATAAGAAAGTAAATCGATAAGCTTGATAACAGAATATCTATTCTTCCTAGTTTTTGTGAACACATTTTATTTATCGTGAAACAATATTCTATTATCACTCGCTGCATTCAGTTATTCTTACTTTAGCTGAATGCAACGGTTACACGCTGCTTGATTTATACTAAATTCTGCAAACAGATGTAGCGTTCGAATAATAGAGCGTTTGAATAGTAGAATGTTTGGATAGTGGGATAACACAAGTTCGAATAAGATGGAAGGTTTACTATACCGCGATTCGATGCGCAACGTGTCATGTGTAATTTCTACTAGGTCGAATTCTGCAAAGATTCTTCTTGCATGAGAATAATAATTCACAATCTTTCATCAAGTTTTCTTTTCACGTTAGCAATTAAAGAAAAGTTATTACTAGACTTCGGATTTCTATGCATATTTATCTATCTGAGAATGTGGTGAAAAGTTGAACGTTGATAGCAAGTTATTTCACTTACTAAATATTTTAAAAGGCATAATAATTTGGATATTTTGTACATTTGTTCAGATTACGTGCAATCTGTCTGATTTTGCATCTTTAAGTTGTCTATAAATGTATAAAAATCCGTAGTCTAGTTATTACAGACCAACTAAATTGCATAGTTCGGTATGTTACCTAATTCTTCTTTAATTACATTAGAATTAAATTTCTTGCTCTGGATGCAATTGTGAAATTCATTTTTTCTTCAGAGCGTAAGAACCAAAAGGTTTTTGGGCACTTCGTGCAAGACTCTACGGACTCTTATACCGTTTACCCAATCACTTTATCGAAGAGAAAAATTTCCGGATATCGTGAGCTGGCGAGACTTTACACTGTCAACACGTTGCGTCTCATCCTACATAAACGTATTCCACCCCTTTCCTGGAATATAATGCATTATTGGCATCCGTTGGCCAGAACGCGCGTCACGCCACAAAGTGTTTGCGATCCCTGGTAATTAATTGAAGTATATCGAGCTTCATCAACGATGCAGTTTTTTTCACAGAACCCTTGAAATCAATTTGTTTATATTTATGGTCACGAGGTGCTGACAGTATTATCTCTTTTTTTTTTACAGAGATTCTACCGTATTCGATTATTAGTCGCTGCAAGCTTTATACAAGCACTGTATAACATATTCTATGCATTTCTCTTTTCCCTGTACAATTTCAAGGACACACTTATCCTTCAATTTGTGCGGTAAATAAAGTAAGTCGAATACCAACAGAGTAACACTTTTTCCTTTCAAAAATACGCTAGATGAAATATCTATTGCATCATTCACTTTGCAGAATAAAATTGATACCTTGTATTCGTTATCTGACATTTATACCATTACACTCATATTAAATATTTCTATCAGGATCATATTCGATGCAGAATGTAATTGCCACGATTGGATTCACATGGAGTCAAAGGTCCAACGTAGGATGTTAAAATCGAAGGCGTTCTTGAACGAAATACCTCTGAAAAGCAAGAGTCCCAATGAAAAAACATGGCCCCTTTTTGTGTACCACAAGGGTGACTACGAGACCGACGAATTAAACGATAATCGAATAAATACTTTGCCCGTTAAACAATTACGTGACCAACTGCGAAACTGTTCCAAGAGTATTGGCGTAAGAATTCATTCATTAATCCTTTTCTTAATTAACTTTCGTTCTCGTTCGACGAGGAAAAAGATTCAAGGATGTTGGAGATTATATTGTCCATTTTTTTTTTATTTAATTTGCGCACCTCGGAATTATTGTTCATCGATTTACACGTTTTACAGGCCATAGAGAATTTTCATTGCGCAATGGGTCCCGTTTTAAATATCGCCCAGGTGTTTGGCGTATTTCCAGTCAGCGGGGTTCGATCAGCATCGCTTTCGAAGCTTCGATTCAGCACGCTTTCCTTTCTTACTGTTTATTCCGGTTTCGTTATCGCGATGATACTGATCGTGACGGTGATATCGGTGATCTACATGCTGAGAACTTTAAACGCTAACATATTCCAAACACGGGGTAAGTGTAACTTCATATTCTTAATTGTAGCTCAAAGATCATTTCTTATTATCGAATTATCGTTCTCGATGCGAGGTATATCTTAATACGATTATGAAACATTATTCTTCAGCATATATTATGACATAATAAATGGCCAACCGTACAGGAAATATTAAAAGAAACTACGTTTCTGTCTACTGGACGACAGAAAGCTTCAGCATAACGTGCTACGTAGAAAATGATTCTAACGTGCAGTAAATTGTTACAACGTTTTATATTGCATTTCAGGTGGCATAGGGGCAGCAACAGCCGGAGCGGTATTTTATGGGAACAGCCTGGTGGGTAGTATCTTATTCTTCTGGCTAGCCACGCGCTGGATACCCCTTCAGAGGGAATGGAGGGCCATGGAGCAACACATAGACAGGTCGATATTGCAATACTGTTCGAAACGCGGCGCGATTCACGAGCTTGCTAACCGTGCGTTGTTCGCCGCTTTATCTAGCTCACACGCGAGCCTGGGTATCCCGCTAATCAACGTTGGGAAGCTATGATAATTGGTTTACTTTAGCGTGCAAACACTCTGCGAGATTTCGTGACGATCTACTTGCTGATTGCGAGCTCCTGCTTCAATCACGAGGAGCATTGTTTTTCTATCAAACCATAGGAAATATGTGTATTTTATTTTTCTGCAACATTGTTCACCATCCCCCTCCCAAACCCAGCCCAATTATTTAAAATTGATTTGCAACTTAGTTGCGTTGCTGTAAGACGCCTAGAAAAATGATTTGTAGTAGTATAAGACAAAGCATTAACCGGTGTAGTCCTTTCAGTAGTATAGACAATGGTATGGTCGGGCAGAATTTAAATAGTATCTGCAAATTATGTTTAATCGTATATGACTTGCATACCTTTTACGCGACTTGTATAACCCAGAGAGAACTGCAATTTTATTTTGCAATATGTCCCTGTTCAACGTAAACTTGTGCTTATTTTATTCTGCGCAGAGATTCTTCACAAGTTCCACGACTTCGATGGAAATTCTTCTTCATTAGCTCTGCGATCCTATTGTTGGCTCTCGTGGAGCATATTCTAAGCATATTCAACAATGCTGAAGGCCACGATTGGAACGGATCGAACTCGACTTTCAGAGGCTTCTTGGAAGTGTATTGTCTACGCTCGCATGCATTCATCTTCGAAATTGGTAGGACTTCATTTTTATTTAAATACAAACACTGATTATTAGATGATCCCCAACGCTTCTACGGTTTCCAATTGGTCGTTTTAAAATAGTATACATCGATTCATCAATTTATTCGTGCGAGAGTAATGCATAGTTTTTATTAAATATATATATATAATTGAAAAGTCATTATCTCTTTCTGTGAAAGCAATTTTAATCTCTATCATGATTAGCTATTCGTAATTATTGAAATTTATACGTTTTCAGTGGACTACAACTTCACCAACGGTTTATACATCTTCGTCGTCAGCAAACTGGCGACTTTCACATGGAACTTTACGGATCTCTTCATCATGCTGGTAAATGCAATCCCTGTGATAAGAGGGCAATACGAAATTAAGATTTAGAAAATACGAACGTAACGATACACCGATCAGCGAAGATTTATCGAAGAGACCAAATGCTTGCGTTCATTTTCAGGTCGCCACCGGATTGGCCGAAAGGTACAAATGTTTGAACAAAAAATTAACAAGCACAGTGGCGAAATGTCGGTCGACATTCGACTGGTGTGAAGCCCGCGAGAATTACGCGATATTAAGTTGCGTTGTGAAGAAAGTGGACGATCATATCTCGCCGATCGTTTTGCTATCCTTCGGGAACAACTTGTACTTCATTTGTCTTCAGCTACTGAACGGACTGTCGTGCGTATCTTTCACAGCATTGTTAAAGATCCTTTACGTTTCAAGCTGATATCTCTGAAAGCTTTAAAATATTTCCGACAATGTTTCCTTTTAAATGAACAATCCTAATACTGTAACGAGATCACTCTTCATCTCTTCTTCCTTGTTCGATAATACCAAGCTTTCAACTTGTACTTCATTTGCCTTCAGCTACTGAACGGACTGTCGTGCGTATCTTTCACAGCATTGTTAAAGATCCTTTACATTTGAAGCTGATATCTCTGGAAGCTTAACAATATTTTCGACAATGTTTCCCTGTAAATGAACAATCCTAATACTGTAACCAGATCACTCTTCATCTTTTCTTCCCTGTTCGATAATACCCAAGCTTTCCAGCTAAATGAACCATAATTTTATTTTACTATTCGTCATTATTAGACATCGGATTCTTATCCAAATTCATATTTCTGAGAATGTAGTAAAAAAAGTTGAACTTTGGCAGCAAGTTGTTACACTCACTAGATATTTTAAAAAGCATAATTTGGATATTTTGTATATTTCTTCAGATTATGTGCAATCTGTTTAATTTTGCTTGTTTAAATTTTCTGTAAATGCATACGAATCCGGAGTCCAGTGATTATAAATTGGCCGTTCACACCGAATTATATGAACATATGTTACTTAACTAATTTCATAATATACACTTTGGTAACAGTATACCGAGCGACAGCAGTTTCGTGAGCGCAGTCTACTTCTTCGGCTCTTTCGCTTTTCTCATCGGTCGTACGTGCGCTGTGACTTTACTTACTGCTAGAATAAACGACCAAAGTAAGAAGGCTTTGCCCTATCTTTACAACTGTTCGGCGTCCAGTTATGGCATCGAGGTAAACTGCATCACCTCAAATTATTAATTTATGCCATTCATGCAATCAGACACGTTCTACTTATGGAAAATTAATTATGTATTATTAATATTGATATTTCTTCTTATTCTGCAAACAATAACGTAAAGGAACATTTGCAGGTTCAGAGACTGCACTGCATCACCTCAAATTATTAATTTATGCCATTCATGCAATCAGACACGTTCTATTTATGGAAAATTAATTATGTATTATTAATATTTATATTTCTTCTTATTTTCCAAACAATAACGTAAAGAAACATTTGCAGGTTCAGAGGCTACAATATCAACTAGCGACAGACGATGTTGCTTTAACAGGATTGCGTTTTTTTCCAATCACGAGAAATTTCATGCTCGCAGTAAATTGATGTTTCCTTTCTATTCGTCACTATTTGATCTTCGCACCGTGTGATCTATAATTATCTTCTTTACAGGTCGCCGGAGCGATTATGACGTACGAAGTTGTACTCCTACAACTAAATGGTAGTAAATAATTTTTTCCTGTATCATTAGCTGCTTTATCAAACGTTCCCAATTGTTTGGTAAAATTAATTCCTTTTTCTAGGACCCTTGAATGCATAAATTCGTACAACCAGGTTTTCATGTCGTTACCCATCTATTTTTAATTGTACTTTTGAAAATATAATTTTTGTAATATAATGAATTTGTCGTTGCGACTAGGATGTAATGCTTGATATTGGCGAGTGAAATATATACATTTTCTTCCTGCAATTTGCTTACAAGTGTTTGTTAAATAAAGCGATATAACAGTATATTAATTTTTGTCCTATTTTTAATCTTGTACCTCACATAAAATCACTGTTGCTCTTTCATGATTTAAAATCATTATTATATTTAGATCCTGCAATTCCATGGTAATTGTACTATTATTAGTTTATAATAATATTAATGATTTCGGAAAGTAAACGTTTGCTTGAAACAAAAATGATTACCCGCTGTTTCTATTCTATCATTGACTATATCGATAATTACGTTAGACCTATTAAGCGCATATTTACTGACATTTATTATCGACACAAATGGAAAAGCACAGGCAATGCATTTTCTCGCCGAGGAGGATAATTACCGTAAAGTATCCAAAGAGAAGGACTACAACAAAGAGAAATAGACCAATGAAATTCACTCTGAATAAATTGTGCATACATACGCTATCGGAGTGATGTTTAAACAGCGATACGAGTAAATAAATTATATCAATCTGTTAACTGGGAATTCGATATTCATAATTATTTATAGTAAAAAGTTCACGATTAATGCATCACTCTCAATTCTTTCACATGTTACCGTCTTGGTTTAGAAGAAACCCAGTTAACGGATTAGTCAGCGAAATCATAAAAGTAATCAAACTAACAAATAAGTATGCTTGCACATGTGTATATATTTATGTGCTGCAGGTGCCAGAGGCATTTTTATTTGCGTTTAAAGAGACAGATTTCTGTAATTTTCGTTTTGGTATGAACATTGCAAAGGAAATGCGATATTGACTATAATAATTAACAGAACAAATTAGAGGCTAATGTATTATTAAAAGTATTGTGTTTTAATTGTTGTGTTTGCGAATTAATGTACACTGAAAGCATTACAGCAAATTATCATCGTGACACACTCGTCTTTTAGTGTACTTCGAATGTCCACTTTAAATGGTGAGCATTACTTTGTGCAAATAAAACTGCATATTATTTTATGCACGTCCATTTTCAAGTGTTTCGCTACAGTACTAACAATGATATGTTACAACAATTGTATGATATAAAACTGTAACATGAAAACAATATTTATACCACTGAAATTAGGATTGCTTGCATAAAATTTTGTTATCTCGGTACGTTCAGTATACTAATAGTTCTCATGAAATTTTTAATAATACATAAGATCACGACCTACCTGCAACGTTGTCTAATTCAACGGCGACAACTATTAGAAACACATTTTTTCTCCTGATGTTCTAAGTTTCGTTGTAAAGTTTGAAAGAAAACAAATACTGTACAATGGTACAATTGCACAATTGTGTGATTAAAATAACAATGAATTATTAAGTTGTTTGAAATATTATATTTCTTTCTCGCTGTTATACATCGCACCGTTAAAGCCAATTACGATAAAGCTAAACTCTTCCTGTCAATATTAGCAAAGCTATCGCTTCTAAAATACTATCGTAAAAAAAAAAAACGTTTCGTTTGATGTACCATATATTGCATATGTACATTTATCAAGAGACAGGGTAAAAAGATTCGACTTGCAAAAAAGCATCTACCCTCCAAGCTGCGTTTTTAAATAATGCTGCTTCCATTAGGAAATATTTACTTGCCGCACATTAATACCAACCTACCGCTATAAATAATATCTACATCCAAGAATATTATCGAATATTCACGGGGTGTCGCGTGTGACGCAAATTTACAGCAGGTAGTATCATACGAATTTTGGGAATGAAAAGTTTAACGCTAGAACTACCAAGGTGGTCAAAAACTATCCAATTATTATTTCCAATGTCTCTTTCAGTAAAGAGTCACGTTTTCATGTAAGATTATTATTTATACATTCTTCCGCATTATTTACTCTTTACCGAGCGACGGTAGTTCTAGCGTTAAGGCGTCAAGCTAGCTCAATTAGCGTCGTATGTACAGCAGCTCGAGTATGACTAGAATGAGCCATTCAATTCGAAACGTGTGGAGGTAAATATACGTATGCAAATGGAAAAAGCGAGTGGAATATTCAGGCGAAAACGAAGCAACCGGGATATCCTTTCGGGAAGACGATGCCTCAAAACGCGTTTTACTTCACCTCACACACGTCCGTGCTGTTCAACGCGTCGTTTTGCTGGACGGCGTTGAATTGGACGAGCACCAACTCGTACGTGACGATGGTACCTGCCACCTGGAACAGTTCATTTCAAGCATCTCTCCTTGTCTTCATTAGCAATAAGTTTCTTGGCTCTCTGGTATAATTTCTACTGTTCGTATGCTTATAGACGGAATTTTTGCTTAACTTCGATAACGAACGCCACGGATATGAATTTCTCTGTATGTCATTTACAAGGCACAACTATAACGATGGAAGCTTCTGGTACGAGTTTGGCTCGGTGCAAGTAGTTACCATTTAGAATACATACATATGCATACGATACCTACAGTTAATACAAGGCTCCTGGTCACCGAGAAGAATTTCATGCCAGTCAAGCAGATGCTGTCTGTTGTAACTTGCGAGAGAAATCGCATCACCTATTAAAATTCAAAAAAAAAAATCACTTTGATCATCTTATTTATTAATAGCAATTACTTTGTTCGCGTATCACTGCAAATGATACTTAGCGTCATAATTCAGTTTGGTACCAAACAGTTCGATTGATGCTTGACTTTTTATAATCTATACTTTGCAAATAGCTGAATTATGGCTAGGCGCGGAATTCTATTCATTTGAATCTCCCAATGCGAAACGGCGGCTTCGAATACGCCAATAAGTAATAATTAAATGCAATTCGAATCTTACTTCCGTGGAGAAGCTGCTACCGGAAACGCTGTAGAGAATCGGGGCTGGAAGCAACGATTCGTCGTGTATTGCCGCGGCGCACAAAGAGACCACCGTCGTTCTTGCCAATAGGAATCCAAAGGAGAAGCCGAAGTAGATTTTCTCAATGAACCCACGCATCGGGCTATTTAAACATTGAATGTTAAACTTGGTACGTATTATACACATACGGGGATGATAGGTGTGAAAACGTTGATTACATTTCTCACAGAATGGATGAGAAGAGTTGAAGTTATCAAAAACAGACACTTATTACTTGTTTATACCTTCGCTTTTAGTTCTTAGGTATCGTTATTTTGAATAAATCAGTAAAAAGATACGTGTGAAATTACATGGTACAATAAATTCGACCACAGCTCGAAGCATATGTATGCATATCGCAAAAATTAAAATAATTGTCTAAAAGCATCTGCCTTCAATTATACGCACATACGTCTATAAATTTTACACCAAATTTATATTCCAACAGCGAATTCGCGTGCAAAATAAATTTTTATGAAGCAATGTTGATAATGCTAGCCGCCAAAGCAGTGAACGCAGAACAGTAGTGTACAATATAAGAAGATAAGCGGACAACGTGCAAATAGAATAATATTACGTAGGTTATTTATCGTGTATAGATACTTGAAAGAGAAAAGTAGCTGTATGCAGATGAAATACAAATCGGTGGCGAAAGAGAGGAGAACCATAATCGAGATATGGGAGTCCAGTTGCCTCGTCAAGTTCGCCAAGTGATTGTAGTCACTCCTGGCTTCGGCCCACCACCACTCCGGCATCGCCTTAACAATGAAATGACACTAACGACCAAAATTCGGCATTAGAAACGACACCGTGCTACATATTCGTTCAAATAATTGCATGAACAAAATGAAAAAAGAATAATTTTTCTTTTTATAAATCGTAACGGTTTACACTCGAGACTCTGTACATTCACAATGATTATTGGGACGTTTAAACTCCATAGGCACCGCTATTGAGATGACTATAAAGAAGAATACTCGAATGATTCTGAAAAATACTTCGAGGATAGAGTGATAGAGATTGGACTTGAAATCACCCGGGTTTCCTAAGTTTGATTTAGTTAACTGCGTATGATTTTAAGGTATTCGCAGACACTCACCTTACCCCTCACAGAGTACAAACGACTGTTCAATTGCCTAAATTGATCTGTCAAAGCAATACTGATGAGGATGAGAAACAAGTCGACAAAATTCCACGAAAAGGTGCTTAGAATATTAACGATGTCCACCAGTATGCCCTTCCACAGGCTGTACGAGATTCTAGAAAATATCTGATTCAACGTGTACACGATTAATATGAAAATCAGTCGTCTCGATTATATGCAGAGGGGGAAAATCTGTCAACTCTTCAATAAGCCCGTAGACAATAATTTAATTATGTATTACAATTTTTAATTAATATATGAATTGATTGATGTTTTTTTTTAAGAAGTACAGTAGTACCGAAAATGGTAAATTTAGAGTAATGATACTGCTGGACGATAGGAAACGATAGCTGCCTTCGAACTTCTTGAAAAGGATCACGGATTTATTTGTTGAGGGCAATGGGACGCTCACCTGTGGAAATTGTGATTGGAAATAGACACCAATGATATCTGGATCGCCGCGAAATTCGGCGCAATCTTTGGCCTTGATGTAACCATGAAGTATCGAGAAAGTGTGTTCCACTGTAGACGTTTAGAACAATGTACAGTTTATAAAAAATATATATATATTAGAAAAGCGTACCGATTATGAATGAATAGATTATGAATAATTCCGTTACCGTTTCATGTAAATTAATTGTACATCGTACAATAAATTATTGCGTGCAATAAAGCTTACCTAACGCGAATGTCATCACTATTATAGTGACAATTTTGAATTTCGCCGATAAACTTGCCCTGGACACCTTTCTATGCCTGTGTGAAAGCTCTTTCTCAAGCTTTTCCCACGTCATCATCAGACAAGGCCATTTCATTGCCAATCTTAGGAACAGGAAAGTCGCGATCATATTCGTCCCATTAAAAACGAACGTGGCTAATGTGGATAAAAAGAGGTATTATTCTTAATACATAAGCCCGTAGTAAACAAGAGAGCAAAGATTCTCTTCTGTATGGTACGATGACGCGGTAGACAAGTTTGTAAGCAATTTACGAAATTGATTGTTGCTTTATTAGAATTTCGCAGAATAATAATATGTATCGAAAGCTTCGAATTGGAGTTACGTGTATTTATATCAACACTTAGGAAATTGTTAGAAAACTGATTTTATGTGCTTAACATAAATATGACAAGTTGTCACGAATACTTACTCATTTTAATCGAATTTACCCCGGTCGAAGCTATCCTCAGAATGTTAAAAATGGTCATTATCGACGAGCCGAGGAACGAGAGCGCGCAGTACATAAATTTCGGGCTGCGCCAAGTGAATCTAAGCATTGCAAATTTTAATTGTTAAGCAAATGTTAAACTACCGAATAATGTTGGGCATCTGTCTAATCGAGTTGAATGAAATATTTGATCTACTCGAATGAAGGTGATGAATCTGAATCCATCTTTTTTTTTATTAAAGAATTGTTAGTACCTGTTTCTAACTCTTCATTAACTTAGAAATGCGATTGCTCGATATTTTTAGAATGTTATAATAACCTGAGATAGGAAGCATCTGGAGTGTTTACACCAGACACTGGAAATATGGAAAAGCACTGTGCCAGCATAATGATGGGCCTCATTGAAGCATGCAAACTGTCGGTCTGTGGATCGAAAGTATTCGCGGACGGTACCACGGGTTCCGACACTAAAAATTCAATTCATACGATTAATTCAACGTTGTTTCATTTTGAACAAGGGGAGGGCATGATCAAGATAAGTTTTTTTTCTAACCACACCTGGTTCAAAATGCAAGAGGTGTATCTACGAGTGAAGCAGTGTGGTTAGAGTACAGAATAATTCGACTACTCGACATTCTCAAATCTTTTGTAAAAAAAAATAGAAAAATTATTATGACAACTGCAGGGAAACCTTGCACCGATTTTATTTATTAATCTATCAGCGACTCAGAATTCGTCACTTTTTGCAAACAGGCATGCAAAATTACTAGTTGCATAAGTCTTTTTTCGTAACAGGCATGCATCGCTAGAAATAGGTCCATTGGGTATTGAATTTACTATTTTTCCTCAAGGCTACAATTTAAAGAAAGGTACGGTCGATTTGATGACCTTAGACGTTTAATGTCTAATGCTACATTCTATAAATAATTTTGTGTGATTGCACCTGGTACTCTAATTTATAGATTACAGATCAGCGCTCTATTGTTCTGAAGTCAAGTGTGATACGAAAAATCTTTGATATCCCGATCACGTTCTGCCCTTGTCAATAATTCCGAAATGCTGATATCCAAGGGTTGCCTGAAATTTACTTCCGTTAGCCTCCACGTCAGTCTTCAGGGTGCCAAGTTTGTCAAATTGGGAGCCGACCTTTGGAGATCTGAAAATTGATTGTTAAACAGATTGAGCTTTATATCATAATTAAATGCTTGTACGTATAATTTATCCCTCGGTTCAAATGACAGCTTTTATACACGATCTCAGTTTTGCACTGTTACACTTCATTGTATTTATTGAGATTATTGGCTTTGTGGCTTGTGGAATATTTAACTTTATTTTACTAAACATAAAATTAATATGAGATAAGCGTTTTTACAACATCCTTGTATATCTATTGTTCTTTTTTCCTTTTAGTTTCAGCAAGGGTACTCGCGACTTTTATATTTCTCGAATATAGTGTTCCTGGGTATTTACGAATATAAAAAATTTCCTTGACACTCCCACTACGGCAAAGAGATAATGTTACACTTCTAGCGATCGATGATGAATGCCCATAATCAGGATACATCTGCTACGTATTCACCCTACATTTAAAATACTTCAAATCAAGATTATCTTTCACGTCTATATTAATCATAACACATTCTCGAACGATAATTAACAAAAAAAAAAAAAATGTACAAAACAAAAACTCCTGCAATGAAAAAAGACACGCTTTCCCACAAACTTACGATTTCCCCTAAATAAACAAACTGTCTATTTGAAACAACTCACTCTCTACAAAATTTGCCTTTCTCTACACTAGATTCGATGCACAATAGTAATTAACAAATGGCTAGGAAAGTTCGGGAAATTTCACTCTCATTCGAAACGATTAAAAACCATTCATCACCGCAACCAACAATCTGATATATATATAAAGAGGTGCGATTAAAGAGTTCGAGGAATTAATCAGAGCATGATGATAGATGCACAGCGAACGATTGATCGCGATGATCCATGAACCGTCTGCATACGTTGCGCGTCGCGATCAACGGCGTGGGCACTACTAGATCGCATGGCGGACAGAAGATATACTCGTTATTTCACAGTTCTACATGCGTCAAGGGAAAAGGGTGGAGGATGTCTTATAGACAGTTCCAGGAAGCTCAATAAATGTCTGCTTGAACGATCGACGGAATGTTTGGCTCGGGTGGAGAATGTACGGATATTATTTTGATTGGAATATACTAAGTAAATTGTGTCTGACCAGGTCATTGGCTTATACTACTTCGGAAAGCCCGGCCGATCGTAGACGTATGCTACTTAAATTATGTCTTGTGCAAGACCATGTTTACTTGTGCCACGTAAAGTAATTTGCTCAGGTGTTTTATAGCGACGCCGCAACGATTCAATAAAGTTAAAAAAAAAATGGGGGTTCATTTTTAAAGACAAAATTCCTAAAAGAATTACTTTGGGCACGTAATAAAAAAACATCATTGTGAGAAAATTGTCGAAACGCATCTCGGGAACGCAGTAAAATTGCGATACCAATTTTAGAAAATTAGGGTTACAAACAAATATTTTTGGCCGATATTAGTTGCCAAACCTGCGAACCTGTAATGCTTCTTTAATTCCAGCCATGTACAAGGTGCAAACGTGCTTGCAACCAATCTAAATTATCAAAGGAAATTATAAAATTTAGAACAGAAGTTGAACAATTAAGATTAATGCATAATTGTTGGTGGCTGGTCAAAGGCTCGAGAACAATTTTTGGTGGAAGCTATGAATTTTACTAACACATATAACTTATTCTGATATAATGTATATCGTACATATCTTCTATGTGCAATATAGCGTGGAACTCAAATATTCTACGTTTTTGTAAAAATATTAAATCCTCCTTGTATATACATACCTAACATTGATTAACAATGGGCTATGATATTTCATGTCTTGAATGTTCAACGGCCGCATCCAGTCTAACGTTTTCCCTATGCTGTTGTAATTCGACATTTTATTTACACCATTGCACCAAAGAACGAAACATTAACACAACATATGCGCATCGTTGACCCACAGTAAGAGCAACTTCAAACTGCCAAACGAATAACTAATAGCTGCAGATACAATTCTGTGCGCCCGATATCGTATTTGCGCTCCACCAGGGAAAAACATATTAACAGGAAGAAAAGAACAGAGAACTGTAAACGGAAATGAAAACTGAAAGATGATTAGAAGCGCAACAAAAAACGCGATGAAACAAAATTGCAAAGATAGTACAAAACACAAAGCCTGATATGTATCCGGTACGTACAACGCGACAAGATAAATTAATGATGATTTACTGTTAGTCACGACGATCGAACTTGCAGTTAATTAAATCAACAATTGACGAAAGACGAGAAAATTGAAAGGGGCGGATTGACAAACGGTCGATCACGTGACAAGCGTAACTTCCTTCTACGTAGAACGCGCGACAGGAAATGAACTGGAAGATACGCGAGCTCGTTGCACCAGCGATATATCACATTGTTTATATAGCACGTGTATAAACTATGCCGGCGAAATAACAGATATGCACTATTGCGTGTTTAGTAGTGTGTACGGGCGAACATTTGACACACTTGCTCGCGAACAGAACTGCTCGATGACCGCGGATTTTCTACCGGCAGCACGTTCGGATTTTCCCTTGCAACGTTTCGGCCTCCCTCTTGACACTTACGAGTTCCGTTTCGTCTGGCATTCCCGTTTCACCTTCTAATGAATCACGCGTAATTACTTTACCATTTAGTCCTGCGCTTTCGATGCTTTTAGTTTCCCGATAAGAGGGGATATGATGAGGGGCGTTTTAACACGTGGCTATGGAAACATTTTTTGATAAAACAGGGAAGCCCTTTTTATGAAATGATAATTTATTATCGTTATGGGGGCTGTATAGATTTTGGTAGGGGTTGAGTAAATTGTTATTTGGTCTGTTACGTCTGGGGCAGCATTTTTTGTCAGGGTTGATGGATATGTTCGGAGGAAGTAATAATGGAAGGCCTAGGGCCGCTACGTATTGTCCATGTTTGATTGGAAATAGTTTTCCCTACTGTTTACTCAAATCTTGAACAATCGGTTACATTTATCGGGGCATCGATCATTGTCTCGCATCGTCAGTGTTTAGGGAGGGCTGACAAGGAGTGTGACGTGTGTGACAAAGGGTCGATCTCGATTATCAAGGAATCTTTAAAGTTACATATAATGTATAACACAGTAGATAATTAATTAACATCTGATAACCCTGCTACTTAATACCTCAGATGTATTATTTGCCATTTAATATTTTTTAACTTGCATATTACCTTTGACGAGATTGATCGATTAATTACTGTTTTGTAATTGGACTTGTTATATTTCATCATACTAATCAAGTGAGGAAGAAGCCTTTATTATAAAAGAACACACGAATGTTATGAAAAAGCTGCACATTGAATATTGCAACCCCCTTTGAAAGGTAGAAAACAAATTAAGATTGAAATCGGCACGACAGGGAGAAATAAGATACGATACACGAGTCAAAATCATTCCGGGTTTTGTTCAGGCGCTAATGATGTTTATTCATCGCGACGCCGAGCGTCGATGCTGCCAGTTTCTCTTTCATGCCAGTGGTGTTCCATATATACGTGAACAAACGGCGGGCTGACAGGCTGTGTAAACAGAATTTTTCCATTGTCACGTCGCTTGCATTTGCTTCCAGTGAAAAGGGGCGCGTAGGTGGATCTCCTCCCGTAAGTCCGACCCACTTTAATATCCTTCCCTTTGTAGCCGTGGTAACCGATAGGTCATCTGTACCACACATATACATATATACATATATTATCTACTATCTATTGCCATCGACGCATCAACCCTCTCTCGTGTACTTTTCAATTAAACCCTCGATTAATAATTGATGAATATAATTAATACTATATTATGTACGACAAGGAAGTAATTTTCGGTTATAATTGCCCCATACCATGCATCTATACAAAATGAAAATAAAGTAATAGTTTATAATAATGATTTATACTATTGTTGTTGTCGCGACAGCTCAAACTCGATTGTATCCGGATTGATGCTGTTCAAGGCGTTTGCGATTGATGAAGGATGTGTTATGAATGTAAGACGTTTGTCTGCACAATGTGATTTTTACTGAGTTCTCGGTGCGTCCTTTACAGGTCTGTAGTTTGTTGAATTCTGCTCGTTCGTACAAAAAAAATGTTTTTCCCACTCGCTAAGGGTGGAGGAATCGTGTAGGGAGGATGGGCGTGGTGAAGATTTGATTGGTTGAAATTGTGCAAAAACGTTGAGGAAGTTTAGGAGAAGAGCGGTGGAACGTGTTCATTGTTTTGGGGGTTTTACCTGAGCACGCATTTTTCAGGAAATTTCCCAAGTGTCGGCCGCGCTTCGCGGGTACCGTTACGGTCCCTAAGTTTGCCGAAACACGTGGAATCCAGCTGCCTGGTCCTCAGTTTATTGGCGGGCGTAATAAAATCGCTACGAATTATTGCGTACAATAATCCGTAAATGTGCGCGGCAACAACTATTACGATGATTTAAATCAAAATAATAATTTGTAGTATTAAATGAAATAAGTAGTTTGTTTATTTCGGTATAATCCCTTAATAACTCTGTTTTTTTTTTTTGCTACCCCACGTTCCCAAGATGGCTCGAAGGGTGATATCATTTCCAATAGAATTCCTTTTGCAACCCCTCCAGAAATTACTTTTCTATTATCGTCGAAAATCTAGCATGAGGAGCCGCGTTTTAAGTTCCGAGTACACCATCCAAATTAACTGCTGTATCGTAGGAGATTATCACTGGCCGCGATGTCAGCAAATTACACTCGAGTTCTAGGATAATTAGCACTCGTGTCGCGCTTGAAATATTCATGTTGCGTGAAGCAGTGTTGGACGACGATCAGACTTGAACAATCGTTCATCATCGTGTGCGGCGAGGTTTGTTTACTTCGGGCATTCGCTTAACAATTGCAGCTGATTTCAAAGATGATTATCACAGGGTCGATTGGGGAAGGGAAGGGGCGGTGGTTGTAGCGATACTCAGTGGTCGATTTACACATACGAATTTATGTTTCCGTTCTGTTCCCATATAATACGAGTGGCGTACATCGTTAGAATCGCGTTCATTCGCGGTAGACGCACAGCGGTAGTCTTAAATATTGAATTCATTCGCGAAGGCCATTGTCGTGCGTGCAACTCGATAAGATTTTTCATCGACCGATGGTCATTGTTTGTTAGAAATAGTATCACCGTTATCGTACGCCATTATCTCTGCCTGTATCCTTATCTACGCTCCTTGAATACTTTGAAACACGCGTATCGGCACTCAGTACAATTTTAACACTTATACTTAATTCACGTATTCAAAGCAATTTCGGACAGAAACGATTCCATAGCGCGTAATCACATAAAACGAGAATTAAATGAAAAATAGTCCATTTGAGATTTTCGGTATAATATCTGCACATTTTTTTGTCTAATTGCTTAAAACACTATTCTAAGATAGCTTGTATATTACAGCACATTAGACAGAGAGTACTTTTGTCCCAGCTGTGAATAAATTTAGTTTTTCATCTTATTAGTAGCTTGCTGCGATTGTGGTACAGTAAATAATTATGTGAAGAGCAGGACTCATATATTTCCGTAGTCTAAATTGAGTTCGTTTCGAAATGAAATACATATAGTCCCTTTTCAATAGCAAATTTGCCGATTTTTGGAGTAATTTTTGTAATACTTATGCGTTTACTTATTACACTAATTACGATTCATATAAATACTGTCTATCGGGAGCTCGATGCTGTTCACTTGTATTTTCTTATTTACTAGCGATACAATTTACTCGTATCTCAATTGTAGCAAAAGGATGTCCACGTATTTGAGACGATATATTGTCACATACACGTAGAGCTAAAATTCTTACGGAGTAATATCGTGTAATGCTAACAGTATCTTCCGCGAGATCATTCGTCAGTCGTTTATTATTTACGTAGCACCTATAAACATGCTAAAAGTTATTCCTTTTTTTTTATACACAATTACTGATCTACTGCATCTCATTTTAAACAGACGTTCCATCGACATCTGACGAGAAAAATTATATTACAAGTACGATTATTATAAATGTTATTGACGGAGAGGAATAACAAAATTGCTAGGACGAATGAAACCTAGTTTTGTGTGTGGAGGTGAACGAAATGTTTAGCAAGGAGTAATTTTGAATTAACAATCATTAAAATTCATGTAGCAACATGAATTGGTTCATCCAGTGGTTATTGATACTACGAAATATTGACATTTAGGCAAATCTAGGTAGCCTTACATGTTTTTCCATTTTTAAAATACCTTTATGTTTCGATACTATCTTTTAAATGACGACAAAAATAAAGTTTTAGTCTGTGAAAGCTGATCGTTAACTGCAATTAGAATTGACTACAATACAATGATGATTATAGGGCGAGGAGTTAGCATGATTTATATACAAAGCTTTGTTTTATTTTAGAAAAGCCTTTCAGGTAAAGTGTGAATTACCGATATATCAAAAGCTCCGGCCATTTAATAAATCCTTTCATGAATTAGATTATTCTCGCAATAAAATGAAGGTCTATGCAACGTGTAATACACTTTTATCTGCGGATTACGATTGCAGAATCTCTTCGGGCTTTTTCCACGTTTGTCGTGTTTCAGGTGAATCCAGGTTGCGTCCGGGAATAATTTGCCCCAAGTACTTGATAATTCTTATCGTGTTGGAAATAGAACGCGCCATTATCGAGTATTTATAATACATCCATTAAGGACATGTCGCAACAACGGCTAACTTATTCTCCACGTTACTCCTTCGACAAAACCCAAGCACTTTTGCATGGCAACTTTGTTATTCATGGCATTTCAATGCATATTGTGTTCACAACTCCGTGCATCGTTACCAGCTGCGAACTGTCTATCCATCCCCGATAGGGTAGGCAATAATTGCGCTGCAACACATTCGCGTGGACGCTCGTGCGCATCTGAATTTTCGGAGATACTACACTCCGTGTATAGTAGGTATGCAATATGCCAACACAGCTACGCGTCAACTGTACGCGACAGTTTGACACCGCGTTCGCCAGCTCCATGCTGTATGTGCAACTCTTTCCAGTGGAAATTCAAACGATTTTCGCCCGCAATTGAACTCTCCATCGATGGTGCACGGCGTCGATATTGAAATATGTATCCGCAGAAGGAAATCCTGCATCGCGTCAACCTTGCTGCTTCGAAATGCCCGGATCCTGCCCACCGCTCTTCGCCTCGTCTGCAATTATAAATCATAAAAGTGCTATTATCAACTTCATTTATTGGAAGGTAACCGCGCTTTTGATAACCGCAAATCGTTTCGTTTCTTCATTTCCTTTCTTAACTCTCTTAATCAGTCTCTCTCTCTCTCTCTCTCCCTCTCTCTCTCTTAATTTAATAATAATACAACAGAGGATTGCCTCGAACAACGATCTATCCGATTTTGGTTCGTGTTCGATAAATGATCAGGCTCTTAATTAAAATATTATAATACAGAGGAGACGAGACTCTTATCCAGGGATTGAATAGAATGGTGTCCACTTTTAATGCTTCTTCCTTTCGCTACGCACATCGCACTCTCGGAAAAAAAGGAGCAATTGAAATAGAAAAATTTACTGCTCACATGGCTAACCTGTCTCCACGGCGAGCTCCTCGAACCGATCCGGTAAGTCGAGCATTCCCGTCTCGGCGTGGCGGCCCAGGATCCCCGTCAGAGCGTTTCTTCTACCGGTCCTTCCGGTTGAGAGGAACTCCTGCGCCCTGTCGTCGTTGTCGTATGTCCCTGGGGCCCGCGAGCTCCTGGCACACGCGCCCGATCCATCTCCTCCCGCGCCGGGATCCTTCGAGTCTCGTCCATTGCCGATCTCCTCGGGACTGATTGTTCCCAATCGGCTCGGCGCTAACATCTTTTTCAGCGCTGCAACGAATACGAGATGCAAACGTTAGCTGAATAATTTTCTGGTGAACATATTTGCTGAATTGCGTCACGTTTGAAATACATTTGCGATATGGTATCGGGAAAACTGTGTCTAGAACGTGCACACTTGAATATGTACGTACATATTATGTTTTACACGCCTTCGGGTCATTTAGTATTATTGAAGATGACGCATAACGACGTGGAGAACATATCGAATCGGATGTGAAGTTTCTCATTGCAATTACGCAGCACGGCTCTACTTTTGAGTTTCACGGAGTACAATGTTCGCGAAGCTACAAGTAAGTCGCCTAAAGAATTTCGAAGTTGAAACGCGACGCTTTCAAATGTGGACACTAAAACCGAATATTTACTCGGTGCGGTTACAAGACTGATCATCAAAAGTTGATAATTTGATATACGTATAGCTGTAAGATATACTTATCTACCAAATATATTTGCGGTTATTCATTCGTTATTGAGACGAAATATTGCATACCACCTGATGAAATAAAAATATGTGCTGGGAATTGTTTTTGCAGTATTTAGTGGGGTTGAACAAGTACAATTACTCTTTAAAGATTTCGAACGAAGAAGCAATATTGAAATGTATGCATATAATAAGATACGTGTATATTTAATTATTGAGTATATAAAAACGTGTTCGCAGTCTTATCTGTGTTTTCTTATCTTTATGGTAGAGGTAATAAAAAGTTCAGATGAACAATATATGTAAGAAGTTTTAGTTCTCCAGCTCAATTATGCATGCGTGCATACGTGTGTATCTATAACAAATTCTGAGCAGACTAATTGATCTAACAAAGATAAGCATAATTGATCTAACAAATAATGCTCGTTCCATTGTTCCTTTATCACGCACCCATTCTGGCAACCGAAATATATGTATCTCCCTACCCCTATCTTGCTTTTATTTCCCACATACATATATCGTAGCGCTCTATGATATATCATAGCGCTCTAATCCGCAGACGCAGACACAAGAATTAATTTGAAAAGGATTCATTCTTCCATACGCACGGAATAGTATCATATTTATGACGGCACGGCTAACGTGAAGAAACACGGCGTCGTGTAAAAGAATTGTCATTATGCGAGAGTTACATGCTTTCGAGAGCTGGGCAAAATATTATTTTTAAATGGATAGAAAATATGTATAAATGAATCCTATTATAAATTACCTCGTGTTTGTTAGTGAACTTTCCATTGTACACTCTATTATTATTGTAAAATGTTTCCGTGTTGATGCACAAATAAAAATGTTTACATGTTAAGGGGATGTCCAAGCAAAATAATTTGATTAGTACGCTGACACCGCGATGAATTAGTTCCATCAAAGTGAATACGAATATCTTTATTAGCCTTTTTGTTAGTGGAAATACGATGTATGTTAATGTTAAACAGGAATTTAGCACGAGTCAAAGAAAAAGTACCTTTTTCACGCGCGAGACGTTTCCTTCGGCATCCTTTGAGCGTTGTATAGCCGAAAGCGGCAAGGTAATTTCTCCCTGCCACTGACACTTTGCGCAGCTTCACCTAATCAGGCATTTTTTTTATATTATAAGTAAATATTGGCAATAACGAAAATGCTTTTTATTTGGAGGGAAAGGATGAAACGAACAAGATGAAAACTAGGATCTAACAATGTTGTTTAATACCACACGTCCCAATACCAAACTTAATAATAATATTATTAACGTAATCGTACTTTCACACTATAAAATTAGTTATAACGAAAGTGTAACTGATTTATTCTTTTTCATTTCCTTTAATGTGGACGAATGCCTTTGAATGTGTGTAGACATTTAATATTCTATTGAACTAAATCGGATGTGATTTAAATAAACAATTACAACAGTAATACACTGTTCCAGGGAATGTTTATACACATTATTGCACATTTTAATAAACGGTTGCTAACTTTGCGCATTCGTAATGAAAGGGTTGAATGCAATTTACCTTACACAATAAATAATCCCCTGACAATAGGATCATTTATATTATAAATTCTTTAAAAGCAAGTCTCATGCAATATGCAAAATTACTTTGTTATCTACACGTTTCATAACACGTTCTCTATGTTACTCATATTATCGTAGCCGTTCTAATTAAGTCGCGTGATCATCGAGAAACAAAAGAATAAACGATGCCATTCCTGTACTTTAAATTACTTCTAGCACGAGCTTACTTTCGTAATTATCGACCTACCATCAACAAAATACATATAGACTTTGCAATGGTTTTTCACGCGTGTGCTTCATTCTAAACCACAAAGTAACATCTAAACTTTGCATTGAAAGAGAACGACTGTCCATAATACTAAACTGATGGAATATTAAACTGAAATTTTGTAATCAAGCTACACGATTAGCACTATGTTATTACAGGTTGGTGAAATAGCACCTAAATATTCTGGTTTCTAATGCTGGAAACAGATGTTTGAATCAATTACGAGTTTCGAAGCATTTTCCATTTGACTTTGTTTAATTTAACTTCTGGACACATTAACAACAGATCACGCGTCAAATATTTTTCCGTTCTGTATAAATCATATTCCGTATCTGCAAGATTGTACTGAAATCAAAATGCTACAAATATTTTCGAAACGAAATATGCAACTTCACTTATGTGTAGTACACACGTAATTAATGTGAACAAACTGAAAAATTTCAGAATTCACCGTCATTCGGGTTTTGTGACAGGTGTAACCCACTTATTATTAATAGCAGCTTGCATATTGCATTTGTTTATATGAAATATGAGAAGAAAGTGGAATGTTTATTGAACCGCGCAGATAATTTTATATCTTTCTCATATTCTGTTGGAAATGGATGGCAATTTTCTTTTAATTATCATTATCAACTCTATTGAGAAGGAATTATGACGTAATTTTCAATACAATTGACATTCACTAATTTTTGTCCCGAAGGGGCTGTTTGAAGGTAAGACGGACGAAAGTAGTTGTGGTATTTTTAGCAGGTCAAGTGGATCCTTCACAAAGTATATATTTTTATCGAAGGAGTGGAACAATAGCCACGTATTTAAAAAGGGGCATACACGCCCTAGAGAACGAAGCTTTGATAAACAATAGTCATTAATCGTCACTCTAATAATGCTAGAAATTACACAAAATATTTGCAATACAAAGAGTGAAAACCACTCGAGTGTAAATCGATTGTTTTCTATCGATCAGGGGAAGATGATATTATAGCTCGAAATGTAATCACTTTTATGAATTATTAATACTCGCATGGCAAATTAATCTGACCCAAAATCGGGACAAGAATACTCCTTTCTCATTTATTAATGCGCCGGACAAACTATTCTACGCGAAAGAATAAATTATGTTGGTAGAGGTACATATATTGCAAGAAGAGAAGTGTATACAAAAAATTAATGATATTAAAACGAAATATTCGAATATGTGATTTATTATTTTACATCCCCCTTTAGTTATTATTATCATTATTTATTTATTTAAAGTCGCAATGAGTTAATAGTCGTTAGAAACTGCAAAAAGAAGAATACAGTAAAGTAGTATTAAAAATATGTATATAAATAACTTATTAACTTTGCTTACATAAAACAATTTGGATTTTATAAGGTAACTCGTTAAACTTTTAACATGATCGCCCCGTTTGGATTATATTTTGTTTTATACACGATATTTAGTAATTATATATAATTACTTAATCGATGTATTTATCACATACTTAGAAATTTTGCAATGTATTATTGTAATAATTATGTTTTTAATTCAATTCAAGAAATTGTTACTATATTACATAAAAATGCAGTGTTTAGATAATGAGGTGTTCATAGATCAAACTAATAGATTTTTCGCATTGCTTTTTTCATAAATTATGAAAAGTCTATAAATTCTATTCATTTGAAAACTTCAGTTCTCCTTCTATCATATTCCCAGTTTACTAAATGCATTGTTTAGATAATGACGTTACATTAACAGTCGGAGTACGTTATTTCTTTTATTTTCCAATTACACCAAGTGATAGCGTAGATTGACTCATCGCAATTACCGCCTTACGTAACTTTTACGTCCTTAGCGCGCGTTTCCGTAATTACAAGTTGCGATGAGCTTCGTGCGATGAAAGAAACGTACATGTATAATAAATTTTTATATCTGAAACATTTTTTACAGAACACTTTACCCTTTTTTGTGCTAATATTTTGATCATGACTTCATAACTATACTATAACTGTAGTATGAAAATGATACAAAGACGCTACTTGGCATACAAATAAATTTTTCAATCTATTATTTTCGCAAAATTACAAATTCAAAGACCTTCAAAAGCTTCTCTCTTTAGTTACATCAATCGATGCTGCTTTATTTTTATTCTAGAGATATATAGTGTAAAAATTGCATAATATGTTTTACAAACTTACATGGGTTTAAAGAATTACGTGAAAATGTGTGTGCGCTTCAATTAATTAAACAAAATTTTCTTAAATAACTGAATTCAATTTTTGATATAATAAATCAATAGATTTTCATATCTGCTCGCATTTTGTTCCTATTACACCAGTTATGCAAATTTCAAATGGATATTTCAAGCAAAGGTTACTTGATAATGCAAATCTACTGATAAACTACAATAGCTTGACGATAAACATTACGTCACCCATTGTACTATTTCAAACAAAGCTATATAAAAACATCGCAATACCTTAACATTAACATTCTTGCTAATACAAAAATGTATTATCCAATATTTCATGTTGCAAGTATAACAATTTATTTAGTTTATGTTCGTCTTCAGCCTGGGATATGTTTAACACATTTTATATTCTCATTTAAGTACATTTATAAAAAGCATACAATATAAAACAAAGCTCAAAGCAATCGCATAGTATAAATTAGAAATATCGATTATTATCGATTGACTATTACAGATCGCAAGAAAGAAATCTTTATTTAAAAAAAGATTAAATATCGCAATGCTTTACTCGTACGAATAACTGTTATGTTACGAGAACAAAAATAATTTGTTTTGCGTTCCACGAGCTAAACAAATCATCAATAAATAGAAAACGAATTCACGAAATTCTCAAATAATAAAGAACATAATCCACAGGGTGAGGACTAATTTTGTTTACGTATCAACTCCTCGAAAGCAAAAAAAGAAAAGAACATTTAAAATGATACAATATAGAGAAACAACGCGACATCCGCGACGTACGTATCACTTATTAACGGCGTTACTACTTGCCCATGCAGCAACCCTGAAAGGCCAGTGATCGATTTACAACACTAGTCATCCGTACGTCATCTGGTTACGACAAGCTTACCATCTTACGTCAGTGTCACGTATTTCCACGAGAGGAAATTCGTCACGAAAGCACAGGAGACGAATAATTCGAATTTCCAAATACTAAACATCGATCAACGCATAAATGGTCGCCTGGTGTATTCGCAATAGTTTTCTCGCCGCTGAACCGGCCACTCGCGTTCATATGTACATACGGTGTTACGCAAACAGAATAATCGGTCACGCGCAAAGAAACAACAATAAAAAGAGAAACAGTGGTCCATAATCGAAGCGAAATACCAAGATAAAGGTGCCTAGAGCAACACTAGACTTAGAGAGAACGCTAAACTCAATGTTAAAATCAATGATTCTAATTTCGTTGCATTTGGCAAGAGCCAACAGCAAAACAGCAACGTCAGAAAACCAATCTACTGTCACTGAGAAGGTATGAAGCAACGCGTGACGATTCTGATGATGTTTCTCAGATTTCTTGACCGATTCGGCGATAATCGAAATGCCATTACATGAAATTTATGTACACGCTACTGCACATGGCGAATAGTTGATTCGACGAACGATTCGAACTGAATGAACGCAGCGGCGAAAGTGCTGAAATGTGTACAAATCTGTTCAGATACTTTTGCTTAATTATTAAGTATTTGATACTTTCAACAATTTGGTATTTTGGCTTAATAACCGAAAGCAGCTTTCACACGATTATGTCAATTTAATCTGTGTACTGCTACACAGGACAAAGCGTTGATTCGGCAAATGAACGGTGAAATTGCCCAAAACGTGTATTTCATTAAAAAAAAAAAACTGCATTGTTCGAACTGGCAGCAATCGCTGCTTTTAGTTATTACTAATTCGGCAAAAGTACCGAATCTGCCACAAAACCGGATCGCCTGAACTGCCTGTGACAGCGCCGCAACAACGTTAGAAAGCCAATCTACGATCATCCGCTGTGCATGACGCGACGCGTGACGCTGTAACGATTCACAAACTCACCATCGGGATGCTGATAGCGTTGGTACTTGAAGCGTAGCCCGGTTCCGCTGAACGCCGAGCCAACTACTTGCACACGCGCCTGTGGCCAGAGTTCCACTGGCAGCGTGAACACTGTGCGGCGTACGTGCCGGTTGTGACCAGCAGCAGATCGATACTACGCGAATCAAAGCGCACAGTAGCCGTTGTTTCGCGTCTGCATGTATATGTGGGTGAGCGTGTAAGAACTTGACGAACGGCGCAATAAAGAAACGCCGAGGCGTTTGCGATTGGCAGAACGTCAGCCAAACCGTCGGGATATCTGCCAAATAGTTGTTGCCTTGGTCGTGAACGAGTTTACGCACGCGATGAACGCGTCAGCGCGAAACGAGTTTCACGAAGCGACGGCGGTCCGTTCACCGTTTGTTGTCAGCCAGCCGTGACAACTCGTGAAAGGGAACGACGATGACGACGATTACGACGACGGTGGCATAACTTTATCGTCCGCCGCCGTCTGATTTCGGTCTGCGAACGGAGCGAGTAGGTCACGACGCTCGCGAACCGGATACTACCAGATACTCCTTGGTATTTGGTACACTTCCGTGGGCGACGGGTGTCTCGGCGTCGACACGGACGCCTGCGATCCTCACCGATCGTTGCCGAATGGCTGGTTGAGATTTTGGATATTGGCCCGCCTTCGGGATTCTTAAAATGCTGTAGATTATTTGGTTCAAGGTTGCGGAGATTATAATATCGTTCTCGTTGGTTGTTTTCTTTTTATAGCTGTAGGGGATGATTTCTTAGGGTAGTTTTATGTGTGCCAGCGTGCATGACATTCGCAGAAATACAAAAATGATTAAACGTTCTTATTTTACGTTTTCTCGTACACGAGGGACATCTCTTCGAATACGTTCTTGAGAGGAGTGCCGCTCTCTGCTCAGTCGGACAAATAAATAATGGAACGGGTTGGAAGATACTGCCACCTAGCAGAATGAAAAACAGCTACAGTTTTTAAAAAACAGACTTGTTACCACTGCACAAGTACAAATAATGTAACAGTGATTCGGTATTGTTGAGAGTAACGTGTAATTGTTCAGAACCAGATTTTGTATTAAAGGAATATCTCTCACGAAGTTTGGTACTTTTTCATTTGGAACAAGTACTAATTTACAGTCGAGCTAAGTTCATTTCACTGTTAGACTTTAAATATGATAAAGATAAAAGAATAATTGAGGTATCAAAACAACATTACTGTAAAGTATTCAATTTGAATTGAAGTACACGAATTCACTGTTCACCCTTTATTTGTTATACCTAGTACAAATTTGCATCACCTAGAATTTCATAGATTAACAAATGAACATGAAGAATGTATGGGAATTAAGTTATTGAAAGTTTACACGAGACAGTATTTAGAATAATTAGACTATAGAGTAATTGAATGATACAGATTAGCGCAGAAATAGGGGTTGAAGTGAGAATGAGGTCATTCACGTTAAGAAAAGCTACCAGAGTTGCAGAGTAATCTCGCTACACATGAATCTTCGTTTCTGACACAAATGATTTTTTTAAAAGCATGTTTTATAATGTAATTATCTTATCTCCACGAAATTCTTCATCTTATCTCGGTGAAACCAGTTCACTTAAATACAGAGTAATAGAGCGGAAGATGCTGGAATTGACAATAAATTACAGAATTTCGTGTTACATTAAATAACGAGAAATAAAGAACGAAAGCGAATTTGTGTGCCTTTCTGTTGCTGATTGTGTATCAAATAAAATAATGCTATCGTTCATTGCAATACTGAACGACACATTGCTCCCGCCCTTATAAATATTCACACGCATACTCGATATGCGCAAATCATATTTCACACCATAGAATTCTAATGCAATCTACATCATGCTATTTGGCAATAGGAAAACATATATGCAATCGAGGCCAATGAGTCTCCGCGCATATCCCGTCTGCGAAACCTCTAATCCATTGTTGCAACAAGGTCTTTGCATTTCTTTAATTAGAACGAACGCATTATTAGAAACTCTGCATGAAGCTTCCAACAAAAATCACCAGGCAAGATCTTTTTGTTTTTGATATTTTTGCGTTTACATGAGTATGAACCGCTAATGAAAATTAACGAAGCAGTTTAATTACCTAGGTACAAATTAAAAATCCATTCCTTTAACGAATCGAAACTTTCTTCGTACTTTTCTTGTATCGCCTTCTTGTAGATTCGGCGCATTCACTCATAAACGTCACGTATGTACTTTGTGTAACTGTATAAATTTCAATACCGGACAATGCGGAACAGAGAACATTATGCCGCCAGCGAATAATTACGCAAGAGCTGGCTTTCGTCACGAGTTTTCTTCATTGAACAAGTGCGTGCGCGTACTTGAAAATTTGTTATCGTTCGACAACGAAGAATAATCGAGACGTAAATCTGTTTTATTCGTCTAAGGAGAAACTAGAAAGATATTATAATTATAATGTACTTACGCGAGACAGCGTTCGAGCTTCGAAATTTCTGCGATTTTCTCAAAACGTTTCACGGAACAACTTTTCAGATATTCTCTTCCGTGGCTCCCACCTAACTGTACCCTTCCGAACTTCATATCCCAGTGGCTTCTTCGCGTACACACGCACACATACACACGAATTGTTTGTTCTATTGATTTGATCATCTAGCGTAATTTAAAGTTACCTTAGGCTGCACACCATTTCGGAGGAAAGATAAATCATTTAATGTTCTTCCTGAGATGTGTACTCTGAGTCGTTTAAAAAATTCTGTACGAATTTCGAATCGCGTTCGGCTACTGGAAGCGTTGGAATGTTTTCAAGATTTTTAAATACTGTAATATTATTCCAACGTGCCATTGAGAAAATTGATACAACTGTGCAAATTGGAAGACAGTTAAATAATACATTTAACAAATTATTACCTTTGCTTGTGGGAATAACATTGTCAATTGTTTCTAACGCTTGACATGAACGAATCAAATATTTTCCCAGTTTGTTAAAGGTAAATTCAAGGAAATCATGTAAATAATTTAATTACTTATTTAATCATTTTTCCTCGTTAGGCAGAGGGTTGAAGTGAAATTACTCCCCCCCCCCCCCAAGTGAAACGCGCTATTCACTTTGTTCCTAATTCGCATTTTACATGTATCCAGCGTGCAACGTTTTGAATGACATCAACTCTATTAGGTTCAATAACTCGCGTGTTTCATTTACGTGCACGGTGATGCAGCCGGCTGTAATTGAAATAACTAACGTGCTACGCATGACATTATAAGTGTAAAGAAGGCCGCGCGTTTTGCGAGCGCAGCGTTCTATGAATTAATAATGATTTATTCTCACTTTTCTTCGACTGCACAGCAATCATTGACGCGTCGCTCTGGCACATGTAAAGAGCAGCGAAAGATCGATGGTTTTCGTTAATGCGCGTACATGCTTCTTCTGTATGCATGCTTCGTGCTGCAATAAACAATCCGTCGCAAATTAATGCAGGCGGAACTAAACCCTTCCGCACATATGATATCGGACAGAATTATAACAATTTCATTGTCATAACAACGACTCTTTGAGGATCAATTTCTTTAGCGTTATTAACAATGTTCGAGTCACGAAACAGTAATTTACGGCAAAGTTTGCAGTAAATAATAAAAGGCTACATAAAAATTACTGAAACTTTATTATCTGATATCGTGCATAATCGCGATATTCGTTTGTTTTGTGCAAGTTAAAGCGTCATCTTAAATGTAGGTTTTCGAGATTAAATTCAAACGTGATCGTTTTTTTTTTTTTAACTGAAAAACGAGCGAAGGGAGAGATCACCAAATGTTAGCAACAATATTTTTGTTTAAATAGATTACTGAAATGTATAAATGTTGCTAAAAGAAGAGGGATGACATCTCTCAAATGAAAACAAAATGTTCCACAACTACATATTCATTATTCGGGACAAATAGGAAAGCTGACAGAAATGGGCAAATGGGCTCTCCGCCTAAATTAAGCCCGTATGCAAAGTTTCGCGTGTGCTAAGATCAAAATAACCGAAGTCTTCGTTAGATTAGATTTCGTAATATTCCTGGATTTCCCCCAACTAGGACGTACAGATTACCAAGTTTTCAAGGACCAGTACGTCTCTTTCTAACGAAGCAAATACTTCAGCATGAAGTGGTTGTAACAGTAGCGCATGATTAATTGGTTGCCGCCACAGTTTATGATTTTTATCTTGGTTAATTGGTTGGAAAAGCGCGTAACATCAGGCAGAAATTGATTCGATTATGTGTATACGATACATATAGTGCCTTAATGAGAATAAATAATATGTTAAAAGCTGCAGCACCTGTGCTTTGTAATATTTAACTTTTCATTTTAATGGAGAAATGGCACTGATATCCTTATTGACTGAACAATATGCGAATATGTGTTTGCATATGCCACCGTTTGCTTTATCCAATTATGTTTCGGGAAAAAAGCATTCGAGAGAACAAAATCTTTGAGTACTGAGTCCAGCGGTCTGTTCACAGTAAAACATTACTTTATTTTATTAATGTATTAATGCATTAAGGCTATTAGTGTATTCAGACTTTTTCAATTCTGTGAGGGCTGAGGCAAAACGAATGAAGTAAGTAAATACCGTAAAAAATGCTTCGGCGATTTAATATAAATGATGCGCATCGACTCCTTACCTGCTACGAGTGGTTCGAACCTTCCTCGAAAACGAGATTTACAAGAGATTTTTGTTAAATATAAAAATTAAGATGGATTTCAAGCCCGCCATTATACGCGCAGATGCGGAGGATAAAATTAATGTATTTGCTCTGTAAGAATGAAGTAAAAAGAAAAAAGTATGAAATTCAAAGAAATATGTGATTGACAAATAAAAATTGAAGTTTCAATACGAATGTACAAGAGGCGACAGCACCTAGCAGAATGACAAATAATGTTCATACCAACGAAAATATTAATTAAAATGCAACTGGGCACTCGAAATTTTATTTGTATTCGCTGAATGAATGAATGCAAGTTGAAGGCCAGTGGTATGGTTTTGATTAACAATGCGTTACTTCCTCCTTTGCCTCCGGATAAAATATGCATTCAGACAAATCATATCTATGCCTTCGAAATGAATAATAAACTTTTGAATGATAAAATTTTATTGTATTATGCATGCGTACTGATGTCAGATAAAATCATTGTGACATAACAGTAACACGAATAAGTTAGCGTAAAAAATAGATTTTAAAGAATAGTACTGTCCTCTTTGTTGGATGTTAAATGTTGCTACTACTTTGTTAATAATATTAACTTAATTAAATTTTAGCCTGTCGAAAAAAAAATCAGAGTTTCAGTTCATGGAATAGATACAATAATTTAATAATAATCAAACAAACGGAACAATAATGTAGAAAATTTACATACAATCACGTTTCGTTTACAAGAAATATGTAAGTTGTTTCTTTTTTAACTGCGCCCGAGCTTAATGAAAGAATGTACTGAATTCTTGAAGCGATATAAAATACAGAGATGAAGCCACTATGTTTAAATTTTAAAACATGTAAACCAAATGCTGAGTCACCGTATGTGACGAATATAACACGATCTTAACAGGACGTGCGAAAGTTGGAGGAGTGTATCAATTGATGGCACTGCTAATTTATGAAAAGAAGACACGTATTGAAAAACAATGCACTTGTCATTTAATAGTGATATATTCTGATGCATTTTTTAAACACTAGAAAGCACTCATAAACACTGCTTAGTTCTGCGCTACATATCAACGCATTATTTTGCAAAATGAATTTCTCATGACAGAACAGTCATCTTTTATTACAAAGTTTGTAATATTAGTTGATTAAAGATTGCCTAAATACTGGTCTAAGACTGTTTCTCTTGGCCTCGCAAGACCACCTCCCTTTCAAGACAATACACCCTCCTAATCAGTAAACGGAATAAAGATGTGATTTTCCTACTTGGCTGATTTCCGCCCTTACCGCGGCTTTCCCCGAAGGTAGTGTAATGAATCTGTGGTAAGCGCGGAGTGAGTTACGATGGTCTGTTTGGGTACCGTTATAGGTATCGTAGGATAGACCCTTTGGAAGCGTGGGGTTTGAAATACTCCTCGACAAACCCTCGACAAATACCCTCGACAAACAAGACATGGGCTGAGCAAACAAGCGTAACCCAAGCAGTAAACTAATTTTGCTCAAAAATATATAGTTTCTCTCGATTGTGTCCTAAACATTTTACGACAAAGTTCTAAGACCCTAAATCGAACCCTTACCCTAAAACGCCAGATAATGAGGGTTGGAATAACCCAAGGGTGAAGCTTGGATTTCTTTACTAAACGATCTAACAGCTCGAAAGCTATTTGTGTCGTGTTAATTATAGGTAGCAAATGCAATATATCTGTATACATAATTGTAAAATGTAACACATTCAAATTAGCATTAATTTTTGTGGTTTACTTCATGTCTTAACAAAACTTAGCAACGCAAGTACTGACGTTCGAGATGTAAAGTTTGTGTCGGGGCGTATCTAGACCGAACAAATATTTGTTCGCCCCCGACTTTGACGAACATCAAGTTTATACAAGAACACGATTGGACAAACGAAAGAAAATTTTTTAAAGCGCGGGTCGAACGAGCATATGTATAATTTAAATAAAAATGAAACGTCGTTCTGTATCAGTGCTTCAGATTCGTTAGGAATGTCCAATACGTGTCGCATTTCGCTATTTTGTTATCAGAAGTCGTGTCTTAATTTTAAAGAAATTATCGTAAAAGTGTGAGATGTGTTCAAACAGTGCATCTTAATTTTTACATAATATATTCTTTTTGCATTAAACATTTTGTCTTCGGAATTATTACAAATCTCAAGTAAATACTTTCTATTATACACTTTGACGAACTTGAAATCTATACAGGAACACGTTTGGACAAACGAAAGAGAATTGCTTAAAGTGCGGGTCGAACGAGCATATGTATAATTTAAATAAAAATTAAACGTTGTTCTGTATCAGTGCTTCAGATTCGTTAGGAATGTCCAATACGTGTCGCATTTCGCTATTTTATTATCAGAAGTCGTGTCTTAGTTTCAAAGAAATTATCATAAAAATGTGAGACGTGTTCAAACAGTGCATCTTAATTTTTACATAATATATTGTTTTTGAATTAAATATTTTGTCTTCGGAATTATTACAAATCTCAAGTAAATAGTTTCTGTTATACGCGCCCCTTTATGCTAGACGCCATGTACGCTTAAAATCCTAATTGACTTCATCGTTATTTATATTTGACCTTCATCTCCTCAGATATATCAGTTATAAATTAATTTAATAGCTGAGAAGATTAAGATACATACCTATTGTACATGTTATTACCTCAATGATATATAATTTTAACATTCACAAAAGGAAAAACCCACATTTCTTTATGGTAGAATACAAAGTATTAGTCTAAATAATAAATATAACTATTCGAGTATTAAATATATCATGCAACTGCTTCGAGGATCATTTTTTATGTAACGAGTTTCATTGAGAATTGTTTTACAATTTTTCGAATTCACACAATGTGTTTATTATTTCAAATTATTTTAATTATTATTATTCATTAATATCCTCAGATTAATAAAAATTACTTATAGTGTGTAGTTTCGAATACCTTGCAGTAATATTGTTAACAATTTCGTGAACCTGACCAAAGGAAACTACAAAACTACAGAAATAAAAGGGAAACGCTAATTAATCCTTATCATTTGTTAATATATTAAAATAGTACTGCCACGTGCCTCTACAAATAAGTAAATAACTTTAGCTGGTCGTCTATATTCTCTTGCATGTTTCACCGATTGCTATATGTTCGAGGCTGTGTTTTTCAAAAAGTATATGACTGATTCTTATGAACACAACTACAATGCTCACATTGCAAATTCACAATATGCAAGCTAAATCGAGGCACGAAAACATTGAAGAAAAAACAAAATATTCCCAGTTGAATAAATTGGCAACAATAGGGCTACACGCGCTTGTCCAAACCATATCTTTCAAATATCAATAAGCATCGGTGAAATTGCAAATAACGTAAAGAGTAACAACGTTGTCATTTTCGTAATAATCGTCCAAGCTACTGGTCTTCGAAGAAGAAGGTTCTCCAAAGGGGCCCAGAGTGGGAGTGGAGGAACGCATTCACCCCTCTTCTCTCGCCCTATGCGTGGCCGCAGGTAAGTCCATCCGCTTCACGATCACTCATAAAGCTCACGTTCGAACGATCAAGCAATACAGACCTCGTGAAACGTTCGGTGGTGCACTTTTACCAATACTCGTCCTTTATTCGATTCTACACTCTAACGATCGGAGTTCGCGTGCAATTTTCGCAAAAAGAAAAAAAAAACGATCGATCTGTGAAGTTCAATCGTGAGGATCTCTTCGATCTCGTTCTCCACAGCAGCCGAGCCCGATGTTCGAAAGATCACGTAGAATAAATTGTTATTGTGATCGTTACGCCGCGTGAAAATATACGATAACCAAGAGGATCTCGTCGAATCGAATTACTCTCGGAGCTGGTCGTGGCAAAATGGGAACGTTCTTCAAAGCGTGGACAATCTTTTTTTTAATCAAATTCACGTACGCTGGGAAAACCGTGGACGTGTTAACACCCGGCGCTCTGAACACTCTGGAGGAGGGAGAGATTCTTCGAGTTCTGTCGCGAAACAAGAGCGACTCCGCGAACAATTTCACCCTGGTGGAGATCATCGAGAATCTTAGGAATCACACGGTCCAGACCGCTACAGGTGGTTGGAGGTCCGAGAAGCTTGAAGAACAGCACACGAATCCTTTCTACGGTGAGTTTCGTATATTTAATTAAGTACCAGACAGTTGATTGTCGAAGCCGGGGATATTGGTAATTAGAAAAGTTGTCGTGCCCTGTCTTCGGGAAGGAGCATTGATCAAACAGATTTATGGAAACGACGCGATAATGCGAAGCACTTGCCCGTCCTTGTGACTCGGCTAAACAGCAAAGAGGCATTAAGTTTTCTAAGTGGGTAGTTAATATTGAAATTTCCATTAGAGTGTTTTCCGGTGAACCGATGAATTAGTGGTACTATCCGGCAATTCTGAATGGGCAAATCGAGTGGACTAACGAAGGGATGCCTTCATCGATTAATTAAGAATTCGTCGGTAAACACTCGATTCGAACAGTTTTACAACCACTTAATTCTGGAGGGCCCCGTCGTGTGGTACTTAAGAAATCGATAGAATTCTTATCGTACGACACCATTAAGTGATGTCATTTGTATGTACAATTACTCGAATCTAATGAGATGCAAAATTTCAATTGATGGGCATTACTGCTGCTGACGAAAATGAACGGGACTGGCTACATAAGTAATTTGCGATTGATGTACTAAAGTTCCTTAGTTTCCATTTTCAATCTTTCGCATGTGAACAATCAGCTGTTCCTTTAATTATTTTACACGTCTAGAACTCGTAATTTAATCGATCACATTTACTATTTTTGCATGAAGTGAAATTATTCATTTTCTGCAAATTATTATTCATACAAATTAGGAGACTGCGCTCCGTACTAAATACTCCATGCCCTTATTAAATCTTAAAAAGCACATCTACCAAACAGATAATGTAGGAATATTTCTATCCAGATTTGAGATAAACTCGTTTAAAAAAGAAGTGCCGAAAAGGAATCATTTTAAAGAGTTCCTACCGCGCGATCTTCCGCAGATGTAGCACCACATTTTCTCTACGCGGGTGCTTTAAAAAAAGTTCCATTTGCAATTTAAGTAATCTGTCTCGTATTATTCTCTTTTTATATGAATGAATAAAAAGTAACTTTGTAAGTCAGATCTGGTGAAACAGTAATATCCTAAATATCGCGGAACAAATCATCATGAGTTGACCATACTTAATCGATAAAAAAACGGCCAACAATTAGGGCATTCGTGTATATAAAAACTATTTCGTTACATCGAAGGTCGATCACGTCGGCGATGACGCATTTCTGCGTCACTGACGGCAAGCATTGATAGTTGTAGGCTTTCTAAAAGTATGGATATATATTAAAAGTAGTTCATCAATAACGAATTTGCAGAAAAGTATTGCACTATTTTTGAGAGAAAGAAATCTGAAGATTTATGAAAAAACAACTTGGAATACTAAGAATATGTATTTACATAGTTTTATGATATTATAATATTAAAGCAATTATTGTATATCGATCAGTTACAGTTTCCCTTCTCTGGTTATTGCTATTCATTCATTTTGTGCCATCGCATTGAACTTACAATAAACTTTAAACTATTGTACAGTTAGTAATATAATCATTGTGACTTGTTTATTAATATGCTTCAAACAAAATCAAATAGTATAGTAGTAAACACTCCTACCTGGTAAAAAAAAATAATAAAATGAAATTAAGTGTTATTCGTTGCCGTCTACAATTACTCGTAAAAAAATTCACCGGAACTTAAATCATTTAGAGCACTCTCTAGTAGATCACTTAAAGTTACCATTCTTTTTCTGCGCGTATTCAAGAGCACGATGGAAGCAAAGAGCCGCGTGCCGATCGAACGACGGAAGAAGGTAAAACTACTTTCGATATTTCGAAATACGCACTTCTGAAATCAGATTCTCATCCACGTGCACCGTCTGCACGTCTCGTGCGATTTCGTTAGCTACTCCGTCGCGTGCACGTCGGGTCTTCGAGCACCGCCAATTGTTGCATCCGAACGGTACGCGTTATGAGGAACGTCGCGATTAAGGGTCGTTCGCGGACTTCGCTCTAAGTTGCCAAAATACTGCATGGCGATCGACTCAGATTACGATCTCGGGAGGAATTACTTTCTATATTTCGACACCTGCCGTATGCTAAATTTTCGATCGTGCAATATACATTCTGCGCTGAATCCCGCCGCCCGTTTCGCGATACGAGTTTTTAAGTATTCCACGAGAACAGAACTTTTGGTGTTATTAATGGTCCCTTGTGGCTTGTAATTACATTTGCTTCGTTGCCAGATTAAGTCGTTCGGCGCGGAATTCGATCGAGGGATCTAGCAATAATTCGTTTGGGAATACAAATTTCCGACAAGTTTCCTTTGTACAGAAACGTCCCAACATCACAAATTTATAGAAGACAAAAATAAAAATGTAGTCCATTTGAAGTTTTGTTGATTTTACATTTTTAAATGTTATTAGATTTCCCTCGAACCAATACAAGTTTCAATTTCGTCCCTCCTATTCAATAGATTCAACTGTAGGTACAGTAAAATTTAATGAAAGAATATACATGCGTACTTGTCTTCATTTTGGATCGGAGTGAACGAATTTTGCGTACCAGAATTAGTGTTAAACGATACAGTTGTGATATACATAATGCATTTCTGGTATATCCGTCACATTTTGGGAAGATACATCAATTATTTCATACGACAAATTAATGAATTTCTTCCTCGCAAATTGCAAAACCGGGAAACATATGCTACTTCAGGTTTCCGAGTATACCTACTGTTCATCTTGTGGGTGAATTTTTGTTAATGATATAACGTTCGTGACACTTTATCAGAAATATATTCGGAGTCGAGGAGAACCAGCGTGCAATTTCTGCACGAATATCAAACATACCCAGTTTCGAAATTTCAAGAATGTCCCCTTAGATACTACGTCATACACTGCGATGCGCAACAATAATTTAGTGGCCGTGCAACGCTCTGCCTTGAAGTGGCGATTTCCTTGTGAAGAGTGTCACTCGACGTGTAAAACAAGAGCAAAGCAAAAGAACGTTTGATTACCGTAGAAACGCGAACGTAATTTAAATCGGTAAGACACTATGGAAGCAGGGATCAGTTTTAAATTTCATTCTTATTTCGTCCGTTTTGTACTTGCAGATCATTTGATCTGTACTTGCTTTTAATTTGAAGAGCTTCGCAGTGTAAAATAATATGCAGGCACTTTCGCGTTTTTTTCGCATTGCTTGAATATTTTCCAGTGCATCGGACCCTAAACCAATTTCGTATTTGTTATAAAATGCATTTTTGAGTTTTGATTTTGCATATGTTGCAATTTAATAATTCCGTTTTATTATGCTTCGACTTCCTTCTCAGAATAAGCATCTGATTGAAAGACATCTCAGGTGTCGCAGTTTACAAACAATTACTTCCTCATGAGGCGTTGGTGCATCAGGTATTTTCTCATCTCCCTTTGAATGTTTATTTATACCTGATCTTTTGTTAAGCAAATTAATTGAATGTTCAATTATTGAAACGATTTCTTATTTCACAACTAATAAAATACCTCATATTTCAAATAGTTTATAATATACTAAGAACGGATACAATAAAACAATCATCTGACAAATATCAGTAGGATTTAATAGCAGTGTGGGAAATAATTAAAACATGCACTACTGTTCAAATGTTCGGAATGGCGAGGAACTTGAAAAAGTGTAACGAATTTCATAATAACTGAAAGCTTTCGAATTTTAACAGAATTAAGCAGATCCTCGAAATTAAACAACATTCAAGTGCAACAAGTAACTACTACTGGCCACTATAAAATTTTTTGAAATTTAAGTTCACATTAACTTCTTAATTATTAGCGACAACCCGTCGATGGTTATTTTATATTTCATAATACAGATTTAGTCCGCGAATAAGTTCCACTGCTTTCTTGAGTTAATGTCAAATGAAAGCAAGGAAGTTGCTCCAAAGTTTTGGCCGGCGATGTGCGTACAGTATATTTGCAAGGTCCTTGGCATTGTTTTCAGATTATCTTATACATAAAGAGCAATGAGCGACAGTTTATAAAACACATACCAAATGTCACGTGGTATTCAGGTCTTTAGGCGGTTTCGTTATGTAAGCAGATAATTTTACAAAATCGGTCGACACCGCTTGCCCGCTCGTTCAACTTTCGAATTGCTGCTCGAGTTACCTTGACATTTCAATTGCGGATGCACAGGAACGAAATTTAAAGGAGGGCTCTACTTTCAGCGCCTTGTACGGTTTTGCTGAAACTCGTAGCTGCATTCAACCTGCATTGTATTCAAATACAGAGTCGTTTCACCTGTTCATCTCTGGCAGGGATCAATTTCGTACAAATTTTAATTTATACAATCCTGCAAAAATGCATTACTTATTTAATATTATACACATTAGACAGTTAATTGATATTTAAAAAATAAATGAACTAATAAATTGTTCAGATCATTCGAGTTTTTCGTCTTTTTTCTGCCACGATATGAAATGCTACCCTTCTTTACAGCGCGTCTTATCCTTCTTTGACTGTCACTAATTAATTACAGGTACTGGTTCTCGCATAAAAGCGTGAAATATTAACGAAATGTGTCACGTACATAAACATATACAATTTTTACCAGTGCACAAACGTTTCGGAATTACTCGTGCCGTTGATGTAATTAAAAATACGGACTTCCTTCCAGACTTCCTGTGTTCATATATCAAAAACATTGTGTGCATTAATAAAGAATCAGACATTATTTGTATAATTGCGATTATGTACGGACAATTATATTTATGCGTAAAAATGAAATGCCCGGATAATTTCTTGTATCCGTGCTCGAAACGAGCTATTAAAATTAAGGAAGGATAAAATTATTATATCTTTTATTGGCCTTTCATTATGATTCGAACAGCATTGTTACGTAAAACGGAAACGCATCTCGGAGAAAGGATATGAATGCAGAAATAATAGAGATATAACGGTGTTAAGGAAGGAAAGAGTACACACTATCTAATATCGTGGCAGGAAACCAAATTGCCAACGAAAAAGTACAATTCATCTTGCCAAAAAGCATTCTATCATTCGATTAAATAGACTAAAGGCTACACAATTTGTATTGATTTCATTACGTCACTTAGGGCCTCGATTATGTGAACACTGGTTATTCAGAATAATAAAATAATGATTCATTGATGAAATGTTAAAAATATGATGAATTAGCTGTGCAATTTAACAAACAGTTATTCCAACGATTAACTGGACTCCTAACGAATGGTATTACAAATTTGGTGCCAAACAATCATTCTTATTCCACGGTAGGGAAAAGCTGTAAAAATAATTGAACGTGAATATATTCAAATAGTTTTCGAATGTGCCTACATACTCCGCATACAAAGTAGAAAAATTGAATTCGTCATTCTTCCTGGTTCTGTACGGAAAATACCAGCAGGTACACCCGTAAGAACACAGTCAATAATATTCCAATCATCGTTCATCGGTTAATTGCTGATTCTACAAAGCGCTTCGCACAAAGCCATCGTTGCAGCTTTGCCGAACATTTAATGCCGGCTTCTGATTAGAAGGATCGTACGCAATATCTGTGTTTACTTGTGTACACACGTTACATATTGTAAGTTCCCGTAAAGCGTCCGACAAAAATTTCATACCATTAAGCAGAAGGATTTCGCTTGCAAAATCATATTTTCTTATAAATCAGATATACTCTATCACAGATAAGATTATATCAAGACCGCCAGAAATATCCTCCGTTTTCACATGTCACGTGTTCCTTCCTATTCAAAGCTTTCGTTTCAAAATATCCTCACTCACGCAAATTTCGCAACCCTCCCCTGAAGTGTAAAAATAAACTGAATATATTAGCCAATTAATCAACTGTTCAAAGATTGACAGCTATTGTATAGGGTGGCCCAAACTTAAACGACCAAACTGCGCGACCTTGATCTACCGGCAAGAAGAAGAAGAAAAGTGTTATACAATGTCTGGAAACAAACGCATCATTAAAAAGTTATAAACAAATATTGCATATCTGAAGGTTGACTGTATTTATATGGTGATATATATTTGTAATTCCTCATTTAAAACTGTTGCCCTTGTGCTCGGATGCAAGCTTCACAGCGACGAGCAATGAAATTTATAACACTACCAAATTCTTGAGAGTTCTGTTCGGTTTTAATAACTGCATTTCATTTATTTTTTTTTTAAATTGTCTCATAAAAAACATGTATGTATGCAGACTGAATGAATACAGTCGACCATCTGTGTGCTGTTATGGGAAATGCGTCGTTATCTATTTTGTGCATACAATATTTGCTTAGAACTCTGTAAAAAAGCATTTATTGCAAAGTTTTATAGAATATTTTCTTTTCTATAATTTGTCTATAGATCATGCCCTCGCAGTTTGGGCAATTAAGTTTGGAACACCCTGTGTATCAGTGAATAAAATAGCTTATAGGTTGTTGCACACTTCGTAAAAAAGTACCTTGCTGTTTTAATCTTGCCAAATTAGTGATTGATCTATTTTTAAATTATTCATTAATATGTTTGATAATCAACTATTAATTGTTCATTGATCTTAACACTGGTTATTTAGAACGATACGAATGTTATGAAATCTAGAAAAAAATACATTTCAGGTAAAGCCAATAAGATAGCTATTCTTGTCTTCGCCAGGAAACAAGTTTATGGGTGAATGACCTCCTCAAGGAATCGCCGTATTACGAGGGATTCCATGGAACATATAAAAGAAGTCGAGAAAAAATTAATAAATATAAAGTTTTATGTCTATCACTGATACTCTACACGGTGACAAGGAGTATTCGAAAAATACTTGTTCGTCAATAAAGCACTGGCACATTCAAGCTGCCACTGCGAAACATATTCTTATAACTACGGCAATGGACTTTTTTGCTTTTACTCTAATATCATGATGATATATTTATTGCTCTATTTTGTCTGCTTTATACATGCAGAACGATTGAAACTATGTTGGCTCTGCAAGTTGTATTTAAGTGGCAGGTGCACTCTAACTATTGAGCAAAGTAAAAGAAATTTATCAAAAGATCCAGAAGCTAAAGAACCCGTTCAGGTATTTTAAAGTTTCAACTGCAGCGGATAAAGAACGACGCATTGTCGAACAATCAAATAGAATTGATCAAGAATGAACGATAGGCGAGTTTCGAAACGATACTGCAGAAGCACGACCATATCCGGTCCTATTTTCAGTTCGATGGCCGCGATTGCACCTTTAACTTAAAATTGCGACAAAAATGGCGTGAACCGGGTCATTGTCGACCGGCGGTTGCATTCGCACATTCAATAAACATAAACGTTCCCTTACGAAAACGTTTATAACTTTCACTAGCTGAATTTATTTAGGTACGTGCATAAATATATGTATGCATGTACACGTGTATTTATATCACAAGCGCGGCCCCGCACAATGGATTCGCGAGGATGCGACCTACTAATTGTCACGATGTTATGCTGGCAAATCGACAGGCGTTCTAACCAATGTTAGTTTCACTTTCAGCGGTCCGCCAAATGTGTTTTACGCAATTAGTCGTTCGCGAGGTGTGTGTAAGTATTCACACACGGTTCTATCCGAACGCTGGAAAATATTAAGATCCTCCCCAGGAATCGTGAAGATTCGTGGAGCAGGCAAGTATTCAAGTAAAGAAGCCTAGGGGCTGCTGGCATGTTTTACCGATTATTATAACAGAGCCATTGCCTCATCCGGTTTGCGGACTTTCTTCCAGCACGATTATGTATTCTGGCGTAATTTTAGAATGAACAAAATTCCCATTAACATATATTATAAATTACAATGACGAACCGGTTTCTCTGTTTCTAGCATGGGTCTTACGTACATGTACACACTGTGTATGTGTGTTTTTCTTGAAACGACCAATTTAATTGTGCCCGGTGCGAAGTCGAGCGCTAACGATGCAGATACGTATTTAGATGATGATCCATCTAGTTCGAATCTTGTACAATCACAAAGTTATTCAACTCTTCGAAACATTGTTCTTCAATAATCAATTCCCGTGGGAATCCCTGAGTCGTTTCATTCTTTGATACGGTTTTGTTAAATGATGATCGACTTTTATTGAAATAATAATTCTTATCAACCTTTGCACATTGATCTGCTTTAAGTAACTGTTACTTTTAGTCTCTGGTTCGAGCGACTAGGACTGCTCAAAATCTCGTTCGAATATATGAGTTGATGGACTTCCCCCTGTCCAGTCTTCTTTCCTCGTAACTATTATTTAGCAACGCGAGGATGCAATAAAACTGGCTGCTTTGCCATAGCGATTCTCTCTAACAAGTCAACGGAGAGATATGTAAATAATTCCGGTCCCAAGTTCGAAGTACATATCGAAACAATTTCATTCCTCGCTATTTCCGCGAATATTTCACACGACGATTCTGTCACCATCCCCGACTTTAGCAAGATCGCTTTTGGAGAGCCGGTTTTCTTCTTCGGCTATAATCGTCAGTACTTTGACCCTCTCCGAAATCCTGCTATTTCCTCACGTACGCCAACCGGAGATCTGTAATTATCGATTGAAAGATGATCAGTTTTGTAGAAAGGACAAACATGTTTGCGACGTGGCTTGCGGCGAGTGACAAGACCTCCGATGTCGATTCAGACCTTTTTCATCAAGTTGCGTCGAAACCTACGTTTTCATGCCGAGCACGTGTGAACACGCGCGTGTCAGTTCAATATAATAGACTCTATTCTCGGAGACGAACGAGAGTGAAAGTCTTTCTTGAATCGACAGTGCACCCATATTAATCGCATCGCCAGGTCGAAAGCTCTTAAGAAAACTATAGGCTTCTATTGTTTTCTGTTTTCAACGTATAGGAGCCTTGAATTTTATGGACTTAAGGGACGGAATTGCTTAAGATTTCGTTTAATTATTGTACTTCGTGTAACTCCATCGCAATTCGATTTAAGATTACAGATGCTAATTGAAATGCAATTGTAAAATTGTAAAAGTACTGATCTGAAATTTGGGATTGCTAAGCATGTATGTTTACAGAAGCATACAAATTTTCAGAATGTTTAATAACTTTAACTTAAAAGCTGGCGAACCTTTACCAGGGACGAAATACATTAACCATTAATCCTTTCGATATTAATTTTGGACTAAGCAATAGGGGATTAACAAAATGGCCAATATTTCCATAACTAAAGAAACGACGCTACATTTTATTGCAGGCAAAGATTCCAGGAATGTCGAGAGATCAATAATAATGTTCATGTCAATAAAAAAAAGTTGTTGCGCAAATAATACAGAGAATTGAATTGAAATTTAGTAAAGTAAAAAACAGTTCATGTGACATAAAAACCGTTCAATATATCGGATATTCAGTCTCCATAAGAGTTGATCAGCACATGATGATCACATCATTTTTATTTTGAAGAATTAGTTTGATCGTAAACACCAGGCACATAAATTAGCGTCAGAAGGCATCGTTGAATATGAAATCGATGAAGCATAATTTACCAAATACTGATTTTCGCTGACACATGAAACGTAGATGTTAATTGGATATTTATATTTTTTCTTATTTTTCAGATGATTTTTCCGTGGAAATTGATCGAGAGGCGAGAAAGTTGTTGCAAATCCTTCCGGCGTACGATCCTGGAGCTGGACAAGTGAGTCCAGAATGCAAGAGGCACGCTGACATTTTCCATCAGGAACTGGCCAAGTTTACTCTTTGGGCACTCAAAAGTAATTAGAAAATAGAAAGTAGCAGTAATATAATATAGAGTAGATCAATTGTAAAATTGATTTTCCATAATCTCAGAAGCATGTGATCCTTTTAGTTATTTTATGATCCTTTGTAACTTTACAATTACTATATTTTTAATGCTGAAATTCATCTTCACCAATCCCATGTTAATTAATCGATCAGAATTGATTTACCTGATTCGTGATCATCTTTATGCAGTCCTTGATGCTTGTTATTACACAGCTTTATTTGAATAACAAGGTTTATATATCAAGTTCTATTCATCTATTACTATGAAACTCCACCAATAGATAAATCATGTCGTATTGAATATTTACTATACGAAATGACGCCACTCATCTGGATCCCACTCATTTCCCTCGATCTTTTTGATATGTAAATTAATTAAAATCCAGACTTCCGCGTGAAACATTATCTTGTAGCAATATTAAGTCTAGTAACTAAATATGAATAATGGATACTTCAAGTTAAGAGATGAAACAATATTCTTCTCTGCCATAAGTGTCTGATCAAATATATTTAGAATCTATTATAATATGTTTATATATTTTATATCCACATGCGTGAATACGTATGTATACGCTTGTTTATCGTCTCCAATTCGAACAGATCGAATTAAATTCTCACCGCATGAACGTTTAAGCGAAAATCTTTCTGCACGAGTTATAGAAACTTTGGACGATTTCGAGTCACGAAATTCCCGTACAAAGAATCGCAACAGCAAGGGACACATTAGGAATACCTTACGAGAGAAACTACTTCACGCGATCATTGAATTCAAATTGTTCCAACTTCAATTGACAAATTCGTCTGTAATAATTTTCCTAGATAATGGCTTTGCGCGCAGACGTACTTTCCAGTTTTATTTCCGTTTATAAAAGTCTAAAGTCTGTCCCACATGTAACACGTGCTATTGTATGTATCACGTCCTGTAAAAAAGTTGCTTTTGGCTCGACCACTGCAAACTGTTTCCTTAACCGGTAAATTTTTTTAATTGTGAGGTATTCAAGAAAAAGTCAAGATCGATACATTCATCTGTTCCAATATCGTTATCATTGTAAGTAAAATGCAATTGAATAGCAAAATATGATTAATAATAAGGGGAAGTAATTTTTGAATGATTAAAAAAAGCTATGGACTTTTGCCAGTGAAATTTCTCACGAATCATCCGCCCAGCAATTCGTTTCAGAGAAAAAAACTTGCATTCAAGTAGAACCAGCATTTTTTTCTAGCCCAAAAATACCCAGACGGGCTAAGTCCATGATATATTTCGAGACCTCAAACTCCAAGGATTCCAAGGCGCATTTATTCGCCCTCCCACTGGTCTTTATACGCTATCAATGAAAATATATTAGTATCTCATGAATGAAAACATTATGGGACAGTGAAAGCAAAATCCTTTGTTGCCCACACATTAATACTCGCTTGTCATTTTGTTACAAAGCGTTGAAATGCTTGAAAATGAATTTCCGAATTTCATACACATGCGTTAACCATATTTTCTGACGTCTCTACATTTTCGTGGCATAACAATTTTCACTATTTCGGCTTTCCTTGCAATATTTACATGTTCTGACAATACTCAATAACACTCTGTGTGCTTTATTAACGCATAAACATATTAGAAAACCTAATATATATATATTTTTTAGTATCGGTAAAGCTTAGTGTCAAAATTACAATATTTTTGCGATCGTCGACTTTCCTCTTACAGCTAGTTCTACGTGGAAATGACGCTTTTGCAATTTGTCGGGAAAACCCAGCAGCACCCCGTACAATACACCTCAAGTTTTATTACCTTATACCGGCTCGCCTCGAGAAAACCACAATATTCATCGGATCTTTAAATGAACGCAGAGTTGCCTGTGTCTAACTTAAATAAATTGCCCCTATAGACCATGCAGTCCCGATTCTCGAGAATCATGATTTATCCTGTGCCTATGCCTGACCCTGAAAATTCTAAACACCCTCGCCTTGTCGCGCGAACTTTCAAGAGGACACGACACTAGACTGCAACGATCGTTGCATTTTCCATGACTCTGGTTTTGTTTCAAGTGTACGACGCAACGGCGAAAATACCGTCTGGCCTTCTGAGGGGAAATGTAAATCAGTTTGGGGACTTCGACGAATGCATCGGTATCCAAGAAAGCGGAGGAATTCAAGGGCAATATTGTTTGGCGTTTCTCGAGTTAAGCTTCGACGAGTCTCGCCGCGATTTGAAGCATCTTCATCGCCTGCTGCATTCCCATTACGCATTCAGAAGCAACGTTACAGATGTAAGTACGTATACATATATGTATGTGCGTGTTTGTTGCTTCGCTTCGACCACGATAGAGTTGCAATAATTTTTGTGTGCGGCCAATATATATAGAACGATGGGAATGGTGATGAATATTCTCTCTCGAACGTTGCGGTTCTTGTATTCAAGGATGAATGCGTTAATGGTGACTGAGGCCGCGGATTCACAGTGGCTGTGTGTTCATTCGAGTTGGCGTTCTAACGAATATGCAAAAAGACTGAAATAGTCAGAGCACAATCGCGGCCTGATCCGGTTGTCACTTGGAAAAGAATTTCTTGGTCCATATTACCTGGATAGTAACAGAGTATTTATTTGTATATCGAAATACAGTAAAACTTCCATTTTGTAGGCGAATGACAAAAGTTAATTAATTACTGTGCGCAGTGAAACTTCATTTATCTGAACCCATTGAATTTTGCAGAAATGGCAATGATGACAAACTATTGCTAGAAAATACGAACTTTTTGCGGCCATACTTTTTTATTTAAATATTCTACTAATTTTATTTCGTAATGCATTCCATAGTACGTTAATAAACATGTACCTCTTACGTGCAGTATTTGTGGAATATTTGAATAAAATACAATAAAACGCCCATTTTGTAGGCGAATGGGAAAAGTTAATTACTGTGCGCAGTGAAACTCCATTTATCTGAACCCATTGAATTTTTCAGGAATGTCAATGATGACAAACTATTGCTAGAAAATGAGAACTTTTTGTGCCCATCATTTCCCATTTAAATATTCCACTAATTTTATTATTTTGCACGTTATTTCCTTAACACAAAAGCAACTCTAAAATCTAAATTTAGACTCGAACTGGAAGAAGTTATCCTTTTCGATGAACAGACTCAAGGAACGTTGATCATGTGTTAACGGGTAGAACTTCATTGAAAATTGATGCATGATCGGTCGACAAATTCCCGTATGGGTGTTTTTCCTTTTAATCGGTACGCGTCACGAGAAATCTGTCAAAATAATAAAGGAAGTTTATACTCGACTCGCAGCTGCGGCGAAGATGGCGACGTATTGCGAATTTTAAGCAGGACATCTGCCACCACAAAGCGTGCAGAAAATTGCTGAACGAATAACAAATGCGCAACTAAAGTTTGACTTGTGATTGCCAGCATTTATTTATTGCTTCACTTTCTTTATTTTTTTTCCGGGGGGAAATTGAGAATGTAAAATCTCATCAGTATAAATAAACTTATATTATAATCTAAGTATATTAAATTTATATTATATAAATTTATAAGCATAATCGAGAAATGACTGCTAGTTAACTTAATACATATACATTTCTCTGTTTCAGCCTGGACATCGTGTACCCCGATTTAGTACAATAAACTGGGCAGTGTGTACGCCAGCAGCGTGCACCCCCAAAGACGTTGAAATATCTATTCGCGACACCCTCGCGAAATACACTTCGCAAACCGGTGTCAAAGTTACAGTGAAGGTGAACAAAGAAATGTGTCAAGTAAAAGCCAAAGAACCAGTTCCCAGGGAAAGCATAATTGTCAGGTGAAGAATACTTAAAAAATAATAGTTGCACTTAACAGACCGCTTGGACAATGAATAAATTTCTAGTACAATATTTCTAATAATTTCTTAGCACATACACAGACGAATCACGAAAGTCTTACATCCAACGAAAAGGTGAATTTTATTAAAAGTGAATAACAACTTTCCGTAATTCGTGTTTATTTATTAACTTCGTGAGATAACTACTATCCTATAAAGAAGTACATTATTCTATAAGGGGAAATTTTTATAAATAAGAGAAAAAGCGAGTATGCACTTTAGTCAGAATGAGCCTCCATTTTTGTGGGTTGTACAAAGTCTTTCGTGACCGACTGTATAAATCATGTTGTATTGTATACTAAAGTACCGCCGATGTCTTTTTCAGCTTATTCTTTATGGCTATATTTGCATTAACAATCGTAGCAGCATATTTCGATCATTACGAGCTATCCACTAGCGGGCTGATTTTATCGTTTTCCTTAAAGCGTAACTTCAAAAAGCTTGTATCGTTGGAACGAAGTCAGAACGACATTGCCACGCTTCACGGTGTAAGAGCAATAAATGCGATAATGTTGCTTATAGGTCATAAAAGCATGGCCCTCTTTTTTAATCCGTATGTGAACAGAACAGAAATGGCCGAGGTACGACAACATTATCACCGTCAATAGATCAATAAGGAAATCAATAATGCACACCATCATTCACTTTCCTTTCTACTTTTAGTACCTTGGCAAACCATGGACAGTTATAGGAAGGGCTTCCAGTCTCTACACTGATCCATTCATAATGCTTTCCGGCCTCTTAACGTCCTATTCGTTTTTCGGCAAATTAAAAAGATCCGGCACCCTGGACGTGAAAGATGAATATCTGTCACGTTTCATCAGGTGACAAAGATGTATATTATAACAAAATTGATCATTTATTTAATATTGGTAATTCAAATTAGCAAATGGCTGAATGGCAATTTTGTTGCATGGCCGAAATTCGTATATCCTCAGGATATATTTATCTATGAAATGTTAATCGTTCTTCCCCTTTTCTTAGGCTGGTACCATCCTTAGCAGCAATAATACTGTTCTGCACTCACGTTGTACCCTATATGGGCTCCGGACCACAATGGAACTTAGTAATAACCGAGCACGCTAATATTTGCAAGAAAACGTGGTGGAGAAATTTCCTGTTCATTCATAATTACTTCGGATTCGAATCTATGGTGAACATAAATCTCGAATAAAAATTTATGCAAATCACCAAATTCATTCCAGCGAGCTATCATAAAACAACTGTTTCTCAATTATTTTTTTTTTTTTAGTGCCTCACGCATACTCATCACTTAGGCATAGACACTCAACTCTTCGTCTTCTCACCGTTAATGGTGTTCCTACTTTACAAGAAACCAAAGACTGGCTCTATCATTCTTATCGCGTGCGCTCTGTTTTCGACAGCGCTTCGATATTTCGTAACGTATCACCGGGAATTGAATAATTACGTTTACTTCGGCGCATCGTAAGTTGAAGATGTTGTCGGAACATTTTCCACATTAGTCAGAAATTGAGGAATATTTTCCTCACAGAGCCAACCATTCTTGATTTGCTTACGCGTTTGCAGGATAAGACAATTATTCGACACTGCCAATTTTTCGTACATCCTACCGTCTCATAGACTCACGGTATACATTATTGGAATCTTTATGGGCTACTTGTTAAGGCATTTGCCTAGAGATTATAAGGTGAACAAAGTAAGCAGCGCACAATTATGTATATCCAATTTATAACCGTCGATATAATATGATAATCGTGTACGTTATTACTTCCGTGTATTGCTTTAGGTGATCCTACATATGGGCTGGCTTTTGAGCATCGTCATGTTCTTCTGCGCGTTTCTCGGCCCTTCGCACATGGGGTCCATAGATTACGTATACAATCCAATAGACGCAGCAATGTACAATGCGTTCGCACCCATCGGCTGGTGTGCCCTTTTCGCTTGGGTAACGCTCATGCACCATACCGGAAATACAAACGGTAAGCCCATCACTTTGTGCGTTAGAAATAATATGTATATAACACAAAGTCGCAGATGAATATGGATTTATATAAAATTTCAGGATGGTTCAGCAGATTTCTAGGGTGGAGAGGATTCTTGATTACCACGAGGCTCAGTTACGCGATCTATTTAACGCAGTTCCCAATATACTTTTTCAATGTGGGGAAAACTCGAAGCTCAGAGTATTTTGAATTCTTCAGCAAGCAAGTAAGCCGTGATATAAAACGTGATGTCGTAATAGGAATGCAACTATTAACGATAACATCGTGATACGTTTGTTACTTTGCAGCTTAACTTAAACGAACTCGTGTGGATCGTTGCATTATCGGCTCTACTGTATCTTGTTATCGATGCACCGTGCCAAAATATTAAAAGCTGGCTGAAGGATAAATCGAAACCGTCGAAATCATCGGCAAAAGCAGAGAAACTGCAATAAGCTTTAAGCTAGACAATTTTACGTTGACCCAAGTAGCCAGGACTTTTGTAAATAGTATTTGAAATCTCTTTGCCGCTATCAGTTAAGTGGTGCTCCCATATCTTGCCCTCATATACAATGTATATGAAAGCCAAGAATAGTTATAATTTATATAAATATTTTTTTATATTTGTTTTACGTAAGAATTCTTGAACAATATTTTTATATGTGTAATAGTACGTTGCACGTTTTTTTTAAGTTACTGTAAGTGTTCAATATAATTCGATGAGTAAACATTTCCATGTTAGCACATTCCAGCGTACTGCTATTTATTTAAAACCAATCTTTCATTGCGCTTGCTTCGTTACGAGAAAACATTTAAAAGTTGCGAAAGGAGAGAAACGTTCCGCGGAATTATTCTCCTGACACATTCCTTGAAGGTCAAAAGATTGTAAAACATAAACCAGTAATAAACGCGGTGATTTCTGTACAAAATCTAGATTTAAACGCAATACATCATGAAATGTATTAATTGTAACTGTAAACAAGCTGTTTAAAATTGTATATTATTAAAAATAAAGCGATGAACGTACTTGTGTAAATTTGGATATATTTGATTCTGTTATTACGATTTCGTAATTAACAAATTTCAGTGGATCGTAATGGACAAACGAATGAAATTGCTAACTGTTATCAAACGCTAATAAATTATATGTTATATTATTACACTTATCTTGTTTGTATCTTGACAAACAGAAAAATGTAGCACTAGAAATACATTTTTGTTTACAATTATTATCACATTAATCGTATTGAATACAAAATGCCATATTGAGTCTGGCGAACGTAATTATAGATACATACACCGAACTTAATTATGATAATATTGCTATTAAATTCGTAAACATGTACGGCCAAGTACACGTTTAACCATTTCAAAGAAATGCTTAAGATAGACTATTTGCAAAAATATAACTCGTAGATTTCTACGTATATAAAAGTGCTGCTGCCATTAATGCAATCAAAATTTTAAGTTTGTAAAAAGATTGATAAACTACTGTATTACTATTATCTACTATTTAATTAATGCGTTTCCGAGATCGCGATACAATCGAAGGGGACACGATTTCCAATTTAAAAAATAAGTCGAGAATTATATGATAGAATGAAATTTTTGCACACGAGGAAAATAAATTTTGTTTTCGCGAAAACAAAATCTAATAAGAGAAAAAACTGATCCTATATTTTTTGTTTACTTATTCTCGTACGACGAGTCTCTGTTGAATCACGATTCCAGAAGCACCACGTTTTGAAATTGTATACAGTAGTTTAGTTTTCAAAAGGCATATCAGCTCGGAACTACTGTAGAATGGAATATGTTGTATCAAACGTTACTTACAATCTTACGTTTATCAAGATGAAAGTTTTCTAGTAAAGTCTTAATTATGCGGGCTCTGTAAAAACTGAAATTAAAAAGAAACAGTGTAAGTCCAACTAAACGGGAAAACGATGTGCAATCAAATTAACATCTACTATTACGAACTATTATGAAACACAAATAAATCTATCGTATGCACACTATCATTAGTTAAGAAATGCACGTTATCGTGTAATATTTATATTTATTTAGGGTATTTAAACGTACTGACATCTATGTTCTATCATAAAATATTCTTACTTCTAAAGATATTTTGTATGTAATGAAAATCAGAAGTGGTATTGCAAATATAATAGTGCAAATCATAATTCATAGGTACTACTGTTCGCTACTGGTTAATTCTTTGTTTATAGTAATATTATTAGTCTCGCAATTATCGTACTTTTCATCTAAACATCGCAAACAAGGAAGAAAACATATGCATCTGATTTTCAAGAGTATATCACAACTGAAATTCACATAATTAAAATATGTTTATGTACATACACTCGTCGTTTCCATAAATATGCGTGTCAGTTAATGCAACATTTTCATGGAAGCTCGCAAGTATTAATAAAATGCATATACAGCGTGTTCGTCTTATCTGAAAGCGTGTACACATTAAAAGTTTAGTTTGAGATCCTATTTATTTAAAAATCAAGCTTCCCAGCCGAGGAAACTGCATTGAAAAATTGGTGTGCAATACGCTCTTTACACTCTCTTGAAATTTGGCGCCGGGAAATGGTTATAGCGTTTCGTGACACGAAAGTTCACGGGTGTTCGAAAAGGGACTGTAAGGGATGTACGACAATATTTTAATGCGATTTTATATTTGCGGGTCTCCAGATAGAACGGACACGCTGCAAGGAAAATTTTCAGGTAATAATTATACTGTGTTGCTTAAATTTATGTACCTGCTGATTACCACTTTCCACTCGAAAGTTAAATATTTAAGAGAAGTCTCGATTTGTTAATATTGCTGGGGCAATCAGTGACCAAACGTACAGCCCCAAGCACATCCAGGAAGATATAATTTTCACCCACATTGAGGCAGTATTCGAGTTCAGAGTCTCCAAATTGGAGTTAGGACTGTAAAAACAATGCCACTTATACGTATATCGACAAGAAACGATCAACCTCGTCTAAAAATTTGCAGCAATACAAGTACTTACTGGTACCAGTTAGTAAGCGTCATCATAACGTATAAAGTGGCGAACGCGAACATGAGATGGAAGAAACTCCAATTGTAAGCTACAGTATCCTTTTCGTTGTCCCATACTTTGGCCTCGTTCCCAGCCTCCGAATCGGGATTGTCACCTTCTACCGTAGTATACTCTGATTACATTTAGGAAAAGGAGAGATAACTTAAAAGAGAACACCTATCTACATGGCAATTATCTATCTCCCAAGCGTGCCTGTTACAGTTGTTAAAATGGCCAGACTTATAAATCATATTACGTTCATGCATATATCAAATGTTGTTCGAATTGTATATGAAGCCATTAAAACGAAATGATCTTGAATCATGTCTACGTTAAGTTAATAATATTGAAAATGAAACACCCGTGTTAGATGCGTTATAATTATTCTTGAACAGTGAACAGGAAAAGGTAAGATGAGAAAATGAAATACGCAGAACAATGAAAGCAGGCACGCTACTAGCTATTAGGCCAATATGTATCGTTTGTATCGGAAATTATCAAGAAATTATATGCAAATAAAAATTTTTAGGCCACCACAAAATAAACATTGTACGATCGATCTGTATCAGAAGCCAGAGACTGAACAAATCTGTGGTAATGCTTCAAAGAAGATTTTATACAATGCTACATTGTTCCATTATCCATGGCAAAGTAAAACGGGATGAGGAAGAAATTTATATTCTATTCTAATTCAATAGCGTGTGCCTACCTTCATTGTCGATAAGACCCTGGTCTCCTGAATTCCTGACTGTACGAGGAAAGCAGCAGATAACATTTAAAAAGGTACAAAAAATGATTAGAGAGTATATACTCTAAATTCTAGAACGCAATTACATTAGGCCGGAAATAATTGAATGATTCTAGTTAAATCTAGTGATAAATACATTTATGTTACAGTGCATACTTTATATACCAATTGTAACTTTTACATACCAGTTCCAATGTCCTTGTTCCCAGACATCGTAAGTTTCGACGAGTTAGAGACGGTACGTAACGAGCTGTACAGTACACAGCTAAACCAGATTATTAAACCAATTATGCCGTTTTTGTCAATACCAACACGGTTTCGTGCTTCGGCACTATTTCCGGAAATTATTTGCAACAATCCGGGATTACACTCGTGGTCTGAAAGGAACGAGAACGCTCTTATTATACAGAGAGGGAAATGTTAATATTTATTGTTTTTGCATTTATATATTGCTGGATTTACCTGGACTGCTTGAAGCTGCGCTCCAAGTTAAGTAAACGACATACAACGTTACAACAGACGACTGAAGAAGACCCGATCGTGGATGATGCTCTTGTACAGCCGGAAGAGTCGATATAACACTAGCGATTACGCACAAGATCAGGTTGAACGAAATGAAAAATTTATTCAACGCACAACTGTCTGGCTATAATAAAAAACAACGAGAAATAGCTGATTAATTTAAAAGCAAATATTAATAGTAATTTGAACTATATTACACAGAAGCTTACGTGTGTAAAGTATACATAAAACAGAACAAATCCAGTAATAGAAACAATGTAATTAAACAGTGTTGATACAAATAGTGCCGCGTACCTAAAAGATATTTATTTCAATTATACGAAATTTCATTATAAAGTAATAACGATATACATATAAGTTATACATACCATTTTCTCGATTCACCTTCCTCAGCATTCTGTATCCAAGCATCGGCCCACGAATGGGCAAAATCAACGATAAGGATCAATTGAATGATAATAAACAGGAAACCGCCGATCATCCCAAAATACATCCATGTCGTGCCGAATGATTTTTCGGGTATGAAGAAAGCGCCAATTATTCCACCGATTATTAAAAGGTACTTAATGGCCCAGAATCTGAGAACAGAGTTTGTATTGCAAGTGAATTATTGGCAATGTATAGCACATTTTACTATACAGTTTTATTCCAAAACAAGCAATTCGCTCGGGGCTGGCCAGTTACTTCTTACGGATCCGATATGCTATTCAATTTGACTTTGTTCTCAAACAGAATGCTGTGCCCACCTTTCGATAAAGAAAAGGTGATAGCAAATTGCTTATTTCAAGCCAGAAATCAGGTGGTTTTTAAGGATCATTACTGTACCCATTTTGTATAGGCGCCCGAGAGTCCTTTGAACTTCTCACTCTTATCATCATGATCGACATTAAGAAGAAGAAAAGAGATATGATGAAACATATTCTGTATACCGCTAGGTAGCCAACAGCGGACTCGCAATCAACGGTGAACGTTGATGGAACATAATTTGTACTGTTGGCACAAAATGGTACCTAGGAAAATAATTTATGTAGACAGACATTTTTGTATTTGTTTCAATTTCAGTGTCTGACATGTTACCTTTTTGAGTGCATCTTGTAAACCTGGGGCCAATGTTATGCAAGCAACAATCGTTCCTACCATTAGTAGCATTGCATACATAATGCGAGTACTTGTGCTGTTGCGACATGTCGGACATTGGGAGCAGCAAAAGCTACAAGCTGTGCTCCCACAGAGGCAAGCAAGCTGTAAAATGAAATGTCTGGGTCAATATAAATTTTATGGGGCTCTAAAAGGACGTTACCTATTGTGAGTATATGATATTCGACTGAGTAAAAGAATACTTATTAACAAGTTAAATGCGGAGCATAATGCGTTTACAATTCTTTACTCTTTTGTTTTAGACTGATGTATAATTGCACATCCATTGTACATCTATACATTCAATATTAAATATTTGTATTAATCTTCGGATAAAAATTAACAGGAGTAATAGTATTTAGAAAGTAGAATATTACATTTGGATAGTTCTATTTACATCTCAGAAAACATCTCGCTCGAAATTTCATGCGCAAAAAATTCAATTTATCTGAATAATATTTACACTCTTTGTGTCTCTCTGTCTAAAAAAAATTAACGTTAACTATTCGATCATATGATTAAAGAAACAGATAAACTTCGATGATTCATCGAACGTTCCTCGAATCATGATTCAAAATTGATTTGACAATAAGGAAAGAATTGACGAAGCTGCCAAATTAAATTTATTGGAATATTTATCCAATAAGGTCAGGTATAAAGATATACCATCCGCAGAAGAAAAAGAAGATGGATGTTATTTATAAAATTCTGTTTTACCTGTGCCGTTGAACAAATGAGACCCATTGCGATGCTTTGTCCCGTTCAATTTATTGAACGGTATATCCACAGATAAAATTCTTTCTGATGCCAATTACAAAAAATACTACGCGTTGCAACTCGTACAAAGTGACAAACAGTACAGACAAACAATACTACAGCCTAGGGTTGGGCGATACTACTCGATTATTTTAGAATCGATCGATTCTTCTTTCTTTTGCAGAATCGATTATTTTACCGATTATTTCAAGATTCGACTCTCAACAGCTCGATTACTTTCTATCGAAGAATCGAGAAAAGAATGGACGTTCTTTTCTATAACGTCCAACTATAGGAGATATTTTTCTATTTACGCGTAACGGCTAACCAAAAAACGGTATAACTTGATTCGTGTGTGGTGCACATGCCTGCTTGTATGCATGAAAAGTAGTATCGGGCAAAGTCTTCGTCCTCTATGGATAACAGCGCCGGAGGGGTAGCGCCACATCCTAAGGAGCCTAGGGATAATCACTTAATTATTCGATTAAAATTTGTTTCGATACTTAAACCAGCAATAATAATTCCGAGTGGGAGCATCGGCCACCGATAGTTATCAATAGTAATGAAAGTACATTTATGCAAGTATTTACTATTAATTGCACGCTAATAACTTACAACTTTCAATACCTATAACTATCGAAAGTGAAAACAAATTATTGATGTGATTTTCGATGATTATCGATAGTCACATCAATAATCCCCCACCACTATTCAAGATGGCGTCGACCAACTAACGCAGCTCTTTTGCATTGGCAACAATTAAGATGTTTTTCTAATAACTTAGTGCTTGCCCTTTAAAGATATCTACAGAGCTTGTTCTTTGTGAGTTCCCAAACGTGAGAAGTGATGTAATATTAAAGTGGAAGGACAGTATATTTAGAAAACTTTCTCTGATATACATACATATATACATATAACCCCAATTGCGTACTCAACCAATGCTGATATTTCCTGTTTTGAAGAACATACCACATAACAGCAACTGTAGAAATTCTGGTTTTACTTACAACAATTCTGCAGTTATTAACTGTAAAATTTGTATGAAAAAACTATAAACTATAAACTGCTGAAGTACAAGTGGAGTTGTGAGATCTAAGCGGTGCTTCCTCGAACAGTGGTACCGTGCCTGTGCTGTATCAATAATGTATTGGTATAGTAGAGTAACAGCAGCATAGCACTGTCATATTAAATTATATTAATTATATTTATATTCGTATTAAAAAATTGCGTGTTAACTTTAAGGTGTATTATAAATGAATTTATAAGAATAGTCAAGATATCATGGTGTTTGGTTTCTAAAACATTTTTAAATCATATTTAAATCTATGTTTTTATCATTATTGTCATTTTCATCATTATTTAATTATGAGATGCATTGTAAATTAATTTATAAAAATAATCTATAAGTAATAGTTGTTAGTTGCTAAAGCATTTTTGTAGCACACTTGAATCTATGCTATTATCATTATTGTAATTGTCATTATTCTTTAATTATAAGATGTATTGTAAATTAATTTGTAAGGATAATCTATAAGCAATAGTTTTTAAGTTTAAATATTATCATTTTTGTAATTTTTACATTATTGCAATTTTTCAGTAAATCTCCACAGAAGGAATGTAACTGCTTTCGTTTTTTTAACTCTTGTAACAATTTAAGTTAGAGATAAGTGCTGTAAAATGACGTCAAATCAGTCCATAATATTGTCATGTATAATTTAAGTAGTGTATGTCAAAAAGAAAAAAAAACGAAGAGCAGGTACAAATAATATGAACCGTGTCACACAACGAATATTTCTACTACCAAAAATATACAACACAACGCAGATTTTTAGATAGTCGTCGCATTCTATAAATCGCGTCTACTTTGAAAAACGCCGGCAATATCTTTTTGACGTGTGCAACCTTATTTAATATTTTGGGACGGTAATGCCAGCAGAAAGAAATTGAACGCCTTAATTTTCTGTTTACGTAATAAAGAGTAAATTTATACAATCAATTACAGCATCATATAAATAGTAAACGACTATACGCGCCATTACAAGTATTACAATATATTTACGGTTGTGATAAAAAACACTATCTGCGCTATCCTACACTTACATGATACTTATCTGTAATATTTACAATGCTCCAAATCGAGCGGAATTTCTCATTGTTTGGGGGAAAACACCAAAAAACCTGTTCGAGAAACTCAAAAATTTCAGTTGTTTCACGGATTCTTTCCACCAATGTAAAATATCGAGACTGAATTATTATAAGAAAATCAGGATATCTAGCATGGGACATGGATATTTCAAAAACATACAGTCCAATAGAAAACGAATTCCAAGAGATACTAATCCCCTGCAAATATTGATAACGTGATGGTCATATCGGTAAAACAAGTCGACTTTTCCAACAGATTTTAAACAATGTGAAAAGAGCAAGCTGGGTGTCTTTTAATGAAATTTTGCATTGCTGCTATCACGTAATGCTATACCGATTCTAATTTGTAAGAATTTTGATCATTTGTTATTTGTTTGTCCCAGTACCACGCTAGACGTTTATCTCGTCGAAAATGTACAAGACGATTTCGTGGAAATTGACAATCAGAATGGTAGATGACATAGAAAGCTTAAGAATCTACAAGTTAAGAAACGAAATACGAAGAGCTACCAGAGCCTCCGTATACTTATTCGCACGAACGCACTTCGAGTGCAAAAGTTACAAAAATATTAAGGGACTCCTTTTATGATTTCACGTCAAGATATCGATCAAACGTTCGTGCAGTACGGTCCTTTTTATGCTAAGGCACCGTTACTCGAATAGACATTGTGCATTAGGAATCAACGACACAATAACATCGTTAGACAAGTCCTTGTAAAGAGCTAACAAACTCTCTGCTTGTTTTCCTTGCAATTTTTCACTTATAGTTGATTAGACAGGCACGTTGTTGGCAAGTAGCTTATCTTAAAAAAATAAGAATAGTAATCACTGGAAGAAAAGTTGCAAGGAGTACAATTCGTTGTTACATCCACAAGGACCTTTTATATAATTGACAATCGCATATCGTTTAAAAATTTCTTCTCGAAAAATGCGCTAAAATATTAACAAATCATACAAGTATTTTCGTAAATTCCTAATTCTAGCATTATAATTAATTATTACGTTTATAAAATGGCAATAATTTTCGTGTAAGCACTGATCTCGCATTTAGATTTATTTATTCGAGTGTTTCGTATTACGTTTTTTGCCTAAGTATATGTGTATCATAGCAAAAATAAATTTTATTCATCCGTTTAGCTGTCATTTAATTTTCATTCCACGCTCTGTTGATTTATACAAACATTACACGACCATTATTATTTGTATCTGAAATTTTTGAAACCTTTAATACCTCATGAAAATCATGCTCGGAGCGAAGATAATTTTCATTCGATCGATATAATAGATATTTTCCGAAATTTTTGGTGCGTCCATTTAATTGACTGCTCACAGAATTGGAATATTTACAAAATGATTCTTGTATGCTATCAATAAACTATAATGTTAGGTATAATATATTCATATGCTTCTTAGAAAGAACTACTGTACATTCAAAGAAATTGTAACATAGAAAATAGTGATTTTTCACCGGAACCGGTTTTTTGTAAAACGTGTAATGAATCACACAGTATTCGTGATATTCGATAATTGAATATTATTGGAACTTTTACAATGCCGATAGCAATAGAAGATTATTTCATAATTGGAAAAGTGGACAACTGTCTGTAAAGTGTTTTACACCTGCTATTGTTCGACGTATTATGTTTCGCGCTTTGTAAGAATATTAGAATCATTTTTTAAATCTGAATAACCAATTATGTATCTCAATGTAAATCTTTAAAAAGTGAACAAACACAATAGGCGCATAATTGAAGACATAGAAATGTAATGTAGCACTAGTGAGCTATGACTACCTTTTATAAACATATTTTTTGCTCTATGGTTTATAAGACAGAAATATTTCCCTTCACTAGTTGCCATCAAAAAGGAAAAGATAGAAAATATTAGAATGTGTTTATTAAATCGAGATTAAATTTCCAGCCGTATTGAAAGAAATTTCGAGAAGGAATCCAATTCAAGCGGAATCGGACTGAATAAAAGTGAAGGCGATACCGCCACAGTTACTTATTGCAATTCGCATTCATTAATTACAATAACGGGAAACATGGTAGTCGAATTAAAGCTTACAGAATGATGGAGCGATGTTATTTTAATAAATTAACATTATTTTATGCTTTATACTTTCGAAAATGATAAGTTATATTCAGGCACTGTAACAAGTTGTACGTAGACTTCGTAAGACGATATTAAATGGCACGAAAATTAATATTCATAGTTCGACTTCTTACAAAATGTATGTCGTAATAGAAATTTGTTTTTTTTTTTTCTAGCACTGGAAATGTTAATGTTCCTTCCCTTGTTTCATGGTCTGATACCGTATGTCTTCCTAAGACAATATCTTGAATTACTTAAACGTTATACATAAAAATTAACGATCATGACAGTATTAAATACGGTACATCGTTAACGTACGATTGTTGCTTAAAAAATTATTGGCAATGTACATCCTTCGTAAAATTCTACATTGTTCTCTATTGGCACATGGCAAGTCGATTAATTTCTATGCTCACCCTCGTCTAAGCTTGCAGACATTTTTCTTCCTAGCGTTTACGCGAACATTTTACAGTTTCGTGAAAGTTTGTAGGTCGGTACTTAGAGTCTATGACTTTTCATCGATGCCAAAGGGAAAATGTAATCGGTATAGTTGCGCATTACTCATGCCCTGCACTTCAAAGATCGGATTTGTCCTGCATGACTTCCTCTGAACAATTTCTGGAGGATAAATAAAACAACGTCAAAACTTCATACGGAAGTACATGAAATGAAAACAACTGCACCAACTCTCTTGACACGAAATAATAAATAAGTTTCGGATTTTATATAAATATCAGTCATAAATACATTTACCGCGTTTGAAAAAAAAAAAACATCGTTGACCGAGTTGGTGAAGAACCTCGAAGCAATATTCATGATGAGGAAATAAAAGTATTTTTAATATATTAAAACGAGAACGTTGTAGCAAGCAAGGTTGTCCTGCAGTAACCGAGCATATAAACAAAAATGTAATCAATACAAATTTTAGCGTAGTTAAATAAATATGCATTAGTGAAGCTAAATATTAAACTAATTATTATTAAACGTCCTAGTTAATACTAAAGGCACTAAGTAGGCACGATTATTAGTATCATTTTTTACGATAAGATTAGATGCGAATGGATGAATTTTGGCCTCGAGAAACAAAACAGTTGCAAACTTTTGGTAAAACACGAATCGTGGAGAACGATATAAATGGATTATTTTTCACGAAAACGTATATACATTACAAACATTAATACCATCAATGAACATTGTGCCTAGATTCAATGATGATAGTGAATACAACACTTTCGGCAAATATGCAAACTATGTAACGTGTTATGGCAAGCTCTCCTTAACCGTAATGAGTATTTCAATCCATAACGTAAGTTACAGCAAGTATGCCAGCAATTTTCCATTCATATCTTTCCGAAACAACGGACGACCCTCTACGACACATTACATACAATCCACTTAGTAATGATAAACTTTACATAGTTCTAACATATACATATAAAACTAGAAATTTCAATACAGTCTTTAATACTCATTAAGAATAATACGATTTCGCGTATATTGGTATATTGCAAATATACCAATATGTGAAGAGATGTTATTTACGTGTATGGATCTTACATACAATCGGTCACAAAAAGATCCGGACGCTGATACAATTTTAAAGTCCGGCCTCTATGTTACGTTGCACTATTACAATTTTGCTACTCCACGGACATTTACTGAATGCATAGAAGTCGGACATTAAAATGGTATCAGTGTCCGAATCTTTGTGGGGTCGACTGTAATTATTTTTCAATGGGAGTAAGATTAAACACGATATGATGTAAAGTTTAAGGCACATAAACAATGGGCAGGTCAACCAAACGTTGGTTATGCGACAATAGCGAGAAAAGAGAAATTGCATCGCTTCTGATATACTAATTACAACCTTCTCAACGAAGCCATACTGAGGGAACTGCATTTCGCCTTTCGCGTCGGTTGAACCGACATAGGTGCTACTAGAACATCATCTCTAGAGGGCGAGCCAGAACCACCATTACCCAGCTCCTGGAAAGATACACGAATATCCATTTATCCTATTCGTACGCCACGTTAATGAAGAAAATACCAGAGGTGATGGAAACCATAATTAATTAATCAGACAGGACCACATTTATCAAACAGGATAGTTAAAACACGTAACATTCCGTTCACACCTTAAGCGTAATTAGGATAGAAAGCACGAACTACTGTAAAATGTAACTAATAGACACATGCAAGTAAACATAGGTGTAATGAAGAAAGAAACGCTTGTACACATCGTTTTTCTCATTGCTAGTATATTTTACAAAAAAAAAAAAAAAAGAAAGAAAGAAAGAATAAGCAAACAACAAAAAAAGGATCCAGCCTTGTCGAACTTTTTAACTGCAAGCCGTAACAAATAAAGAAAAAGAATATAGAAACGAAAACAAAAAAGCCTGTTGCTACAAGATGCCTCTATAAGGGCAAAGTTAACTTTATAAAAAATATAAATGTTTGACACTTGTAGAATCCGTTCTGCGAGAGAGAATCGCTTTAATCATAGGCAAGATAAATATATGTTTCTCTATCTCTAATTTGCGACGCGAAGTATTTTGATCCAGTCGAAACACTGCGTGACATCGCACTCCTAAAACCAATTTTGCCTGGTTGAAATTGTTGCGATTCTACTGCTAACCATCCTCTCTACTCCCTTTCACGAGAGGAGACATTCAATGATTGCATTATAGCGTGTCTTGTATATTTTAACAAAGCTCTCCAGTAGTACACAAGGCAGCAAATGTTCATTGAAATAAATCGTTCTACGGTATACTTACGTGAGGGAAAATGAAAATTAATCCACAAGCGTTATTACGATTGATCTTGTGTCCGAACAAAACGTAGCAAAAAGGGACGTAATTCACATACACTATGGTTCGATCAATGTGATTCGTAGAGTAAGAAGAGAAAATCAAACATAGCACTGTATTAAGATGAGCATAAAAAGAATGATGTATTATAAAGTATGTACAATAAATTAATTCCCTTTAAACATTTGCACGATGCTTTAAAATAAGCAAAACAAAAAAAAAAGAAGCTTAGCTCGATCGAATCTTACAATACCAAGTATTTATATAATTCTATATTATCGAAATATATGTACAAGAAGGAGAAGTATCGACTACAGAATTGTTTTGCGGCCATGCATTCAGCTCTTAATAGAAAGGCACACGTGAAGGTGTTTTAGAAATGGAAATTCGCTTAAAGTGCCGAGTTGATCGTGGTCCGTATCAAAGAGATAACAATCTCCTGTCGTGAAATGAAAGTAAGCAAGGAAATAGTATAGAAAGCATAAAAGAACACGATAAAGGAAAATGCATGCGATAGTAAATTGTTGTCAACTAACGTTAATGTTGTTGCAACTAGCTAGCCGCATCTGCGCAAGTTGTTGACTTGCCGGGGTAAGACTGTTCGTCGATCCGAACGGCGACATCATCGTTGACATCGCTCTCTTCAACTTGCTTGGCGTTTTATTAAAACTAAAAGCTCTGCCGACTTTCATCCTTGTACGAGATGCAAACCTGAAGAAAAAGAGTTATAGCAAATACATTTAACATTTAGGAATCACATAAAACCGAAAGCAGCGTTGAAAATTTATTTCCCCTCTGATACTTGAATTTTACGGGTTGGTACGATTTTATTAAATGATTTAAAACAATCATCAGCGAGTTTCCGCGCAGAGGAAAATAAATTTTCCAGAGAACGGAAAAATTAGCAAACTTAAACGAAACCCCAAACCTTAATAAACCAGTTCAAGTAAATATTGCACTGTAAGTTAATTGTAATGTACATGCAAAAGCCGAAATATCAGTCGTACTGAAATTTGTTCATGCCAAAAATCAAAGAAAACAGGAAAGTGATCGTTCTGATCGCAGATGTAAGAATGTATTTAGGGCTTTCAAACCGTCGTAAATTTATGTGAATAATCATAAAAATTTTCTTCATGGCCAACAAGATAAAAAATCAGGTGCTGATCGAAATATATTAATAATGTAGAATTGTAAGTTGCTTTAAACATTTAACCCCATGACGAAGAAAATGATGGAATAAGAGCTCCGCTCTTCCGACGAAAGTTGATTTACTAGTCAACGAAACTTAAAAGCCAGAGATCGATTTACTGACGATGCGTGGAAGTAAAAAGAAACCCGAAGCAATAGTTATTTCAATATTCTTGACTACAATTACCCTTAAAGCAGTAAAGTAAATAAAACCTTTAGTACATCTACTTATTTTCGATATTATGTAAAAAAGAAACCAGTTCCTTTTTCATTTAGTATGTGAAACACTAAATCGTCCAGGGGTTAAATAGATATAACATGAAAACTTTTAATGACTCGATACAAATCGTCCTAATCAGGCTGATATTATGAATATTACGCTTGAACTGGTCGGACACTTTTCACAAAGCAAATCAAGATTGGATGTCTTGATATCAGAGATCGTAAACGATTCAAACAAGCAAGGAACAAAAGGACGAAAGCTAATAAAAAAAAAAAGAGAGATAATCAGCCTGGTGCGAAAACTGACGGTAGTGGGACATGTAACGTGGTTTCACACATGCTATTGAGTAGGAACACATACGGGTCCATATACTCCAGGTAAAAATTATGAAATAGGCTCCTGCAACCAAACGAGTCGTCGCCCCATTATTTTTTGTTAACATGCAATACAGGAAAAAAACAGTTTAGAACACCTAATAAATATTCCCTTCAAAAAAATGCATATTCCGTTCTTTTCTTTTCTCTAAAAAGTGTCTACTGTGTCAAATATCTTTATATTAATTTTTCTGTAACACGTAATTGTATAGATGTATATTCAAAGCTCAATAATATTCTTTTGAATACAATCTAATTATAAAGAAATTAAAAAGAAAAATGGTTCAGCAAAACTTAATAGTAATGCAGGAAAAGTTGTCGTAAGTTGATTATAAGAGAATATAAATATTAATCAACTAACTATACATCTTCATATGAAATACAGTTTCTTAATTCATCTATATTAATGAAAAAATCATTCTTTGTAACAACGTTTCTCTGCAAAACTGTAAGCATTGCTTTCTTTTGTAATTGCTACAAACGACAGAATTAGCATTAAATACAGAAATATCGAGTTTACCGTAAATACCATGAACTTGCAGTTAAGAGAGAAATATTTGCAATATTAAGAAATACAGATAAAGTCGGGACTACTTACTTAAATGCTTTACTTAAAGTTCCTAATGCTACATCGCTTGTGTCAATTTCAAGTTGATGCGAATCAAGACTTATCAGGAACGTATCCTAAAAATAACCAAAAGGAGGAAAAAATATCATTGCTAACGAGCTGCAACGAAGCATTGAAGATTGTATAATGTAAATTAAAAAATAAATCGAGATCCGTGTCGATATAATTTTACTGTAGTAAGTATAAAAACTCACCGCATCAGCTTTACACACTGTATTAGCCATTTGTCTGCACAAAGTCCGTAAATAATTGGTCTTATTTACCTCTTCATCAGTAATCGTAAACGAAAATAGTTTCTCTTTTAATTCTTGGTTACTTCTCACCATTAAAGCAAATACCTTATGACACTCTACAAATACGCAAAGGATTTAATAAAATTGTTATACTTGGATCAAACATTGGCACGTAATTAATTTTACACCATGATGGTCACCAATAAGCAATAGTCAAATTAATATTTTTCTAAATTACATTTTTTCACGACTTATCGAATGTTTAATCATCTTCTCCGGCCAAATTTTATGACGTTACAGATTATCGACTTACCATCCGTTTCTCGTATATCCACAACCTTTTTTATCGTACTGAGTGATAACATTTTGATATGTTTATACGGTTTCCCTTGGCTCAGTTTAGTCGTATGCAGGCCGTTCGCAGTATTAGGACTTTTCAACGAGTTAAAGGCCTTCGATCTCTTTTTACATATTTCAAGAGTATCGGTAAACAGGAACAGCACTAAATGATCACCACGGCCGCTCAAACCTTCGCTGAGCTCCATCACATCGCATTTACCGATAAACGATCGATGCGAGGACACTAAATGCGGTGGACAATTGTCGATTTCGTTGAAGATGTCGAACATAACTAACTGACCCTCGGTTTTCCTCTTGTCCTCGTTTATGTAAGTCATTACTTCCTTAATACTGCTAATTGACAATTCCAACGCGCTGTGATCCGGATTGTTTTTACTCGTATGTTTAAGAATATCTATAAAATTATAAACATGCATGCCAATTTGTCCAGCCACATAATTCAGCAATGGATTACGGAGTTACACCATTTTGGAGCCTTAAAAACGTAGCTATCTTTGAGAATCTTGTTGAGAAAATGAAAAATGTATAAAAATGACGCTTGCCGAAAAACTATCATTAAAAACAAAAAGTTCAATCACAATTAAAAGTTTCAAAGTGGTGTACCCCATTAATTATGACTAAGCGGGCATACCATTTAATAACAAACTAATACTGGGTAACCTTTGTACTGGTTTGATCAGTAGTTCCTTTAAACTTTGCCTGCCGCATTCAGGTTTCGTCTGACAAACCTTGAGAAACGCGTGAAACCGCGGTTTGTTCAGATCACACTGGTCAAGCATCTCCTTTGTATTTTCGAAGAAGTTGACATACGGTGGATACGCCTTGACTAGGTCGGGTGCGAACTTCAGAAATATATTACCTATGCTAATATCCTCCAACCAGTGTGTCGCACTGTATCTCAATTCTTCCAACATTTTTTTATGAACCTCATAAATGGGCGGAAAATTGCCGAATATAATCTTTGCTTCCGTACCATTTAATAGTTCGCCACTTGTGTCTATGAGATCCTCTAATGGAGACTTAAACAACTAGAAAGACAAACGATGTTTACTATAGAAATGGATTAATTTCTCTCACTTACTTGCGCCTCAGCCTAACACCTTACCGTCATGATTGTACTGAGAATGCCGACGTAATTCGATTCCGTTTGCACTAACTCTAAGAAAACTTGATGCCGCGGTGATAAGTTCTTTCTAGAGCTGTCCGTATTCACAGCTTCCACTTCTGGAATATCTGATAGTTAATAAACAATTCGTTTTTATATTATCTTCCCCTTCGTATGGTTCATGTTAAGAAAACGTTAATACTCAACACACCGTAAGACTACTATTTGATTTATTGTTAATATCGTGTTGAATAAAATCAAAGAAAAATCACGACACATTTTCGATGAAACGAATGAACCACAAAGGGAAGACGTAGCAGGATTGTTAAAGGTAATATTAACACGCTTTACAAGTGACTGTTAAACAGTAATCATCGGGAATTCTTCAGAAATCAACGTGATAGACTGGAGAAACAAAAAATATTATGGTACAAATGTACAATCGTATCTTACAAAGAACTCACCGTCGAGGAGTGGTTTGTCTGGACTCGTTGTACAGTCAAGAAAACTTCCACTAACACTCAAATGCCCCGCATCGCTGATGCTGGATCGTCTCTTGTGCAGTGCCGGAGAGTCCGCACCATTTTGGACCAGACTAGATAAAGTATCCGCTAGACGCTTACGCTTTCGTCTAGTAGATGCTGTACTCGGTGTAGCAGCTTGACTGTCGCGTCTAGCTGCTATGGTTGGCGACAGAACGGATTCCAAGTACTGTATGTAAAATAAAAATTTGTTAAAAATAAAACGCTCCGATTATGATTACGATAAACTTACGTCTTCGAACAAGTATTCCTTCTCATCAGCTGCACCCTCGTTTTGCACAGATGTCCAAAACCATTCTGCTTTTACAATATGAGCTCTAACAGAAGCTAAATCTGGTAATGCGTTTACGTTTGACTCATCCACGACCTAAAGTAATATTCATTTATTAGAACTTATATGTTACTTACAGTTGGGCATAGAAATATTCGGCCACGTGAAGTATTTAATCAATTTTAGAATAAAGAATATATCAGTAAGGACGAAAATAAATCGTAATCCACTTTTTTTTTTAGTATAGTATCACATAAATGAACAATAACTGCAAGAAATTTCTTAAGTGGCCGGATACTTTTGTGACCACCTGTACGATTAATGCAGACAAGTACATAGATAATTATCGACACATGTAGTACAACGACATTTCACTACTTCTTTTGAGGGGGGTATAATATATTGTACACGATATAAAATACGCTTTTTTAACGGTTGTTAAATTTAGTGTTACTATTACAGAGGCTTGTGAATAGACTGTTTAGGGCATTAGAAAGTAACATAAAGGTAAAATACGGATTCCATATTTTTGGATAACTAAGGTCTGGACAAACATATACGAACATTTCACGATTAGTAGTCTGCAATTTATATGCGGTATCCTCGTTTCTACACTATACTTCTACTTGACCACAATTTGTTAATGGAATAAATTCCCGGTCAACGTCCAACTCCACAACCCAATACCCCCTTTTAAAAAAAAAACTCTAAGTACCAAAGATACTGGCTTGTCCTCTCGTTTCTCCATTTTCGTATGTTCACCTTTCGGAATGCAATGTTTAGAAGAAACATTCGAGTAACTTTCATCTGTGGCAAATGAACTTCTTGTGCCGTATTCAGAATTTGATAATTTCGCTACCTTAGCAGGAACCGGGAGAGGACTGGGTAGAGGAGTATACTTCTGTTTCTGATGAGTTTCCGGAATTTTGTGGCATGGACTGACAAGAACGTACTGTTTAAATATCGGAGAAAAATTGAAGTGACTAATTTTCGAAAAAATGGATGAACCCAATTTACTTGCACTGGAAAAGCTTTTGCTTTTTATTGATGCAGAGGAGTCGTAGAGTAGAGAGTCATACAGTTCCGAATCGCCCTGCTTTAATAAATTAGGATGAGAATGCATCTTTTTTAGTTTATATTTATCCGGGGAATTGATTTTGTGAATTGCAATACAAGACTTAGCTTTCTGCCATTTAATATAACGCCTGGGAGTTGTAACTTTTTTACTTAGATTAAAAGAACTTTGCGAGCACTGCGAATTTTTTCCAAATTTGAAGAAGTGCGTCTCCCTGTCGCAAGACTTGTTCATATATTGACTAATCTTTTTCTTACATAACGTGGAGGATTTGAAGTTACTTAATTTGGGCTGATCGTACACACTTCCATCGTAAATATTCTCACATGAAAATCCATTGGGCATGTTATTCTCGATCTTATTTTCATTGCAGAGCAATGAAGTTGAGGATATGGAATGCGCATCCGACATGTTAGACGACAGAGGAAAATCAGTGTGTTGTGATCCGTTTGAACCGCTCATTTCCGAAAGATTAGAAGAGAATCTTGTCATAGACATGTCGACAGCCGAATCGGATCGTGCTATGGAAAACTGTGAAGCGTTACAAGATTCGTCCGGGAAGCTTGAATAATCGTATAAATTATCATCCATACAAATCGCTGAATCCTGGCTAATATCATTTAAAATGGAATAGTTGAACTTATTATCTTTATGCTCGAACTGTTGCGGCATATAAGAGCAAAGACAATGCGTAAAACGTCTGGTACTCAGTTTTCTCGTCAAATTTGCACTACCGATGGGCAAGCTAACCGAAGAACTTACTTTCTTCGAATTAGGAATGGTATTGGTGTATGGGTTGTAAAAAGTAAAGGAAATTGGGTTTGTTTTCATGTAACGATGTGGAATATAGTTAGGATTTTTAGTGCACGGTAGCATGTAAAATATATCGTTTGATTTCTTGTACTGGTGACTTTCTAAATCTGTTACCTGAAGAATTTCGTGTTTACTTGTAAATGTTCATGTATATGCTAGGTGGTATTGATTAAAAATTGTGATACTAAATGAGAAATATTATCCCGTAACATAAACTTACCACGTGGGTGCAGTTTGGGTCATCGATTTCTGTAGATTCGCCACCTTGTTGTTGCAAAACTTCACACATGTGTCGTTTCTCTTCTTCGGGGAAACCGAAGAAACATACTTTTGCACCATAAAATGGTTTCAACTTATAAGTTGCAATCTGCATGAAAGTAATTCGTGAATTCACTTAACATACTAGACGTAAAATTGGTATTTGCACTAGAATTTGTATTTCTGTTACTGTTACTAAACATTTAAATGGATATTAACGAAAAGAAACTTAAAAAAAGAAATGTTTGATGGAAGGCTTATTATTAATACAACTATTACCAATTCCTCGTTATTTCCATAGTTAGAAACATCGTCTTTGGCATTCCACAGTGCTGTCACCCAATCCATCGACATAATGGGGACCCGAAACGTGACAGCGTACCTGTACTTATCTCCACCGCAACAGTTAGCAATGAGATGCGTCACCTTTGCACCCATCTCTTTTCTAATACTTCCGCCCATATTGTGAATCATATTGATCAATTTGGTCTTTAAAAAACAGAATCAATATTATAAAACTGTCGACTATCTTATTAATTTTTTAACGGGCATTACACGCGACAACGAACCAAAGCTTACCAATTCATCCTTCTTTCTAAAACCAGTAAACACTACTACCGTGCCTACCATGGCCTGTGTATACATCGGTCTATTAATACTAGGTAGCGAGTCCTTTCTTTCTGCCAGCTGCAGAAGTGCCGTCGGTCCCAAAATTCTGCAACACGTTAAATTAGAAGAAGCGAAAGTCAGATTCTTTTGATTTTTACCCGCAACACGATGTGAAGTGCGTCAAGTCAAATACGACGAACCTATGAGCGCTTTTGTGTAGAGCATCATATTCAGGTCCCTCGAACGTCTTCAATATGAAGTAAGTACAATACGCCGTGTCTTCTACATATTCGAGCCCAGTTTCCGATTTGAGTACAGGTACGCTAAACTGCTGTGCAGCGGCACCAAGTGCCGGATCATCGCCAGCTGCACCGATTAAGCATATCCTTTTCTTACGTGGTATAATTACAGCTGAAATTATAATCAAATAATTATGTATATATATATTATAGTACTGTTTATGGCAGGCATGCTGGACTGATGGCAAACGAGCCATAGGAGGACATTTCTATTGTGTTGTTCTGCGAAATGCCTCCTTCCATACCTATTAGGCTCTGACGATCGCATTTGAATTCCTCCTCTAGTCACAACTACATTCACAATATGATACAATGATGATATAATATGAATTAAATTGTGACTATAGAAGGACGAATTGGACAACGATCATCAGAATCTAATGGGTATGGAAGGAGCCATTGATCACGGTAACAAAAGAGGAAAGATGTTCTCCTGTGGCTTATGGCACACCAACTCAACATGCTTAGCTTATGGCATTTACCAGAAAGATTTTATTAAATTTATAAAATTTAATCAGGGTATATAATTAAAAGATAAATTAACTTTTACAAGTTTCTGAGATATCCATGGTTCAGTCAATAATGTTAGTTCAAAACAGTGACTCAATTTGGAGGGATGATTCATGGATACCATAAATGCATAGATAATCCTTTTATCCAATAGACAAAAGATGTAGTAAACACCTATTGTTCCATGTATAATCTTGTTTCACATAATAGATACCAGGCAACCCCCTTTTAATTTTTACTGTCATACTTCAAATACCTCGTAAATAATACTATGCAAATAATGAGTAACTCAGCAGAGTAGTTTATTACTTGTTGATGAATGAGTGAAATACTTATTAAAGCTGAAAAAATAATTCGTACAAGAACGAAAAACAGCATTAAGTGCCTCGAACAAAGTTCAACAACAAAAGCTTAACAAAAACAACGCTTATAAAAGTATCGAATTATGGAACAATGAAAACAATACTATCATAAAAACAAAAAATATTTTACGGAAATGTATGGTATTGCGCGAAAAATAATGCATAATAAATAACGCTGTCCCGGATGACAGCAAATCGTTCGTGAATGTAATTAACCTTAAAATGACACCGTGATAAATATCAAAGATAGTGCAAATTCAAAACAAGCGTGTAACGAATAACAGAAGAGCTTGTTCGAAGGCATTTCGAACTGACAAAAATTGTTCATTTCTGACGTAATTTTTGGAGAATAAGTCAAGGCCGAATTTCATAAAGAGGAAACCGTTGACATGCCCCTCGCGCGTGAAATCGAAAGCAATAATGCAGGAATGTATCGCGATAGTGGCCGACATAATATCATCTCGTTTATCTATGGATCGGAATCGGTGACAGATATAAGAACACGAGCATTGTCGCGTGAGTTTTGATAAAGAGTTAGGTAGGGTTAGTTCGTTACAGGTGCCCAACACCATGTACGCGTCAATTAATTTTGCGCACACGGCAGCCCGCACGTCCGATACTAAAAATGATAATATTGACGGACTTACGTTCACTTCTGGCTGCCTCTTCACTATTTATATCACTGATACTGCTATGAACACTTTGCTCTTCCATTTTGGCCGTTAGTTACAACATCGTTCCGCTCGTACGCTCTTCTTCGCACTGATTATTGGGAAGCGCCTCCTATGGGCGAATCCAGCGCGAGAAAGGACCCGGAAAAATAAGGGAGAACAACGGGGACTCGGGATGACCACGGAACGTGTATAGCCGCCCTTGAATTTCCTATAGTCGGATGGTCAGAACCCGATGCTTCGAAATCCTGAACAGGTCTCCCAGGTATACTTTTTTTCTCACGGATCGTACTACACGAAACTCCACAGATCACTCGCGCATATACCTACTTCAAGGTATTTTGCACTGAACGACACTCTTTACCGTCGGCATTTATTTAAAATCCATTATGAGTATGACAGCCATCCGCGCGCGTGTGTGATCCACCGATTTCTCTGCTAAATTTGACACGGCCGTGTCATGGAGTGGCACACACAAATGTAACTATCAATAGTACCCGTGTGCCTTTGGTACTTATCTGCGTCCTTCTCTCCCCGTATTCTTCTTCTTACTTCGATTACTCACTGATTGTCGAGCCTTCTTCTTTTTTCTCTCTCTATCCCTCTAGCGCGCGCACACAATGAATTACACTCACTTCAGATCGGTATGCACAATTTTGCTCGATCGCTCACAAAGGGATCGACGAGACGCGCGTGAAATTCAATTTCACCGCGATTTAAATTGTAACGCGGCTACAGTTTGAACGCGGATACGTATGCGTAATAGTCTATAATAAGAGACAACATTTTAACAATGTTTCGCAATGTTGGATATTAAAAAATTAGCGATAAACGACCGTCGGAGACCACGCGCCGTTAGCACCAGTATTGGCGTGAAGTTAACGCTGATACCAATGTATTTGCCATTTTCTGCCACGTGGTACCAATTACTTTTTCATCGTCTCATTTTTGAATTGCACGATAATATACAGTTATAGGATTTTATTACCTCTGCGTTATAAATTATGTAATTTAAGACCTTTCCTTACAATAGGCAACAGAAATTTTATTACAGTAATTAGGCTATATACGCCCATTAACGAATTTCTATCCGAATATGTGGCAGCATTGGTATACCTGCGCCATTGTTCCGCAAGCGTGCAATTTGAATTTTTGAAAATTACGATCAACGAGCAAATAATAATAATGCGTACGAATTTGAAAGTATTACTAATTGAGTACTCAAATAATATTCAATTTGTAATTCCTCCACGTTATTATTAAATTCTACTTTATATTATCGTAATATTCGGTCGCTGCATATAGATAAAAAAATATTACTGCTATCAACTTTATTACAGTAATCCAAGCATAAATACATTATAAATATATATCTATGGTTTATAATAATTTTTTACAAATCCAATATTCCGAATCAGTAGAGGAGAACATACTGAAGAGATATACTTTGGGACACACTTTTTAAAATTATGAACTAATTCATACATGTACACTATTACAATGCGATCCTTAAAATTAATGTACAATCGCTTACAATTAATTACTTCAACATACAAATAACTACTTAAATTTCATTGAACAGTTTTTTATTTCTCCTCTTACACAAATAATACGGACCGTCGCTACAATTTTGTGTTTGAATTTGAATGGACAATAATTTCTCACAATGTGAATATCAGCTTTTCTTTCTAAAAACATAAATATTTTTACAAAACGCTCGAAATTACATAAATTTATTTCGTCGCTCATGAAACTGTGCGTGTCTCTAATACCGGATGTAAACGTTAAAAAAGATATCGAAAGTTCTATATCTTATCACATGGTATTGCACATTACTAATTTATGCACCAGGATACATTCGGAAGCAAATATTAACGTACTTTAAGAACTTTCTCATACTCTTCAAGGAAAAATACTATTTTTTTTCTATTCTTCAATCTATTTAAATTAAAGGTGTCAAACTCAGGCACCATTGGTACATCTTACGAAACAGAAACGCTTCTACAATGTATACAAAGGTATATACACTTTCTTCTTTTTTTTACAGATCTTTCATATTTGTTTAACTCTTCAAATTTATATCTAAAGTTCTTTCTAACGTATATTTAGCCCTGGAACTATACATTATTTAACAGAGTTGCTAATTTGTATTAAAAATTGCATCGCACTGGACGCTACATATCGAAAGTAAGAATAAATATTTTTAGCGTATATTCCATTTATATATTAAAAAAATATTTCATTTAAATATTTCATAAATACGAAGATTATTATAAAACTACGTTATGGTTTTAAAAGTATAAAAATGGTTGTACCATTCCAGGGGTATAATATTTATACTTGTATGTTCAAATAAAAGCACCATTCTCAAAACGATTCCTATTTCGACGTATACTTATTTCATTGAAAATTTTACACTTATTTTGATTCATTTTTCGTTAATTACGTTCTATCGAAATCTTATCATTCGCGACTATTTGCTATGAAAAATAAATTGCAAATTTATATTTTCTCTGAACAACGTTTTGATCAATTAATGCTAGGAATTATCTATGAAATAATACACTTCAGTTTGATCTAAACAGTTCGAAAATTGTTATTAACCTTGGTGTACCAAATTTCTGTTCACACAGTGTTTAACAAAGTTATCTTTCTCTATACTAGCGAGCCGTAAATTTTTCTAATCGTACAACAAAGTAAAAATAAATATTAATTCCATACATACTAACATCGCATAAAGAAGATTCAGTATGCTTAATATCATGTTTGAAACGGATGATTGAAAAGTAATTGCATTAATCGTCTACTTAAAAATCAAATTATAATTTAATACAAGTTGCAGTAAAAATATTTACTGCAAATATAAAATATCGTTTAAGTATGTAATTGTGAGGTAACTTGTAAAAAATGTTATATAAAATGAGTAACAATGCGATTGAAAATGATTAAAAACCATTAAACTGCAAATTCTCCTGTGCTAGGTGTAGAAACATGTCTTTTGTCTATCGAAAATTCTTGTGGTAAAGTACGAAATTCGAAATGACGAATAGTGAAACAGTGTTCAGAACATAGGAACTTATCATTAATAATACAATTAACGATAACGAAATTCTCAAGAATAACTGCAACGAATGCTTTAAGTAATCCGTATGACTTCAGTACGCTATACTCGTGCACATTTATAATCTAATTAGTATGTGATAATCCGTAATCGGATTAAATTTCTACAGCGTAACAACACATAATTTTCTGTATAGTACGAAATCATACCATAGAAGAAGTATCAAGCGTTATAATCTACATCAGCAAATCACATGGCTGCAGAAAAATATCTCTAAACATACTGAATGAGATAGATTGCACGATACTTTTTGGTCGAAATGAACAACGTTATTTCGGAGAAGCGGTTTATCATTTCGAGTGTAAATTTTCCTCTTCGTCGTCGCTATAGTCGTCGCTTAAATAATAATTACTCTGCGAACATTCGAAACGACCAGTCTTTTTTGGTGGTGGGCTGTAACATAAAGCATAGGTAACCCTTCTACACTTCATATTTACAGTCTATTCGACACAAAATCTTATGGCCCAATTATACACAGTATGTACACGTACTGTTAACCAGAATGATGAAGAACAGAATGATATTTATAACACACATCTTTACAAGCATTTACTGAATCATGTTTTAGGACTGCTTAAAATTTATCTAAACGTATTTTAACAGTGGAATTAGTATACTAACATAACATGCGGCGAATGGGTCGTGTGAAGTATTGAAGGTTTTCATATAGGAGTAGTACAGAATGAAGTGGTGGTTAGTCAATTGACTCGAATGCTGTGATGTACCTTGTCTGATCTTCATCGTTATGGCTGCTATTGCTGCCATTCGGACTGCCATCTCTTTTCGGACTTGCAGGCGGAGATAGAGCTTGCATCAAACGACCTTTACTTTCATTCCAAATTGTTGACTGCGAACATAAAACAGTACTTCTTATTCTACATGAAAGATTAATTCTTTCTTTATATTTGTCATATGATCAAAGCGACAAATCGACAACGTGAACACAATACGGTCATACACATATATGTAGATATCAACGTGTACAGACGTCTACAAATAAAAAAAAAATCACTTTTTAAAAGTAGAATATTTATTCCGAACGTTTCTTGCATATCTGTGAACATGTTTTATTGAAAAAAATGTCAAAATGTCTCAAGTTGAAAATATCAATTAGTGAAGTACTGTTTATTCTATTAAACCGCATGTTTTGCAATGCATCATTAACAACAAACACCAAATAATTATCAAAATAATTCCTCTGTATATTATACCCACCAATCTACCTTCTCTGCCAAATAATAGTAGAAAAGCATCGATAAAATCTCGCGATTTCTCTTCCCATTTATTGAACATATCCATACGTTTCTCGCCAATATTCTCCATGACTCGTTTACCCTTATCCTTCAAGTCATCGAATTTATTTTGTAGACGAAATTTCTTTTCCTGTAATCGCATATCGCATTGAATAAAATATACAAGTAAAATATCATTGCTAGATATTGTATTTAAAAAATTTGTGCTCACATTGAGAAAAGAAACATTAAGTTCTTTGGCACTGTATCCTCGCGCAAGATTTCTCCTTACATAAATATCATAATCCTTAACTATTCTTGCTACAATATCTGACGTTGATACTCCTTCAGTTCTTTGAGTGGCTACAAACATACCTTTAGCTTTCAATGCTGCGTAAACATCTGTACTATCATCTGTCATGTAAGGTATATCATCGTGAGCAACAAAATCAATCTAAAAAAAAATTCAATATTAAACTGTTATCATTTGAAAGGTGTTTTAAAAATTGATACTTTACAATAAATCTTACTTTATGCTTTGTGAGAAATTCATCGTCCAATTCCCAAGGCGCATCCCTAACAACTTCATCCACGTAACGACAATGCCTCACTGCATCGTATCTCTCAACGTCTGTCATTACGGTTCTTCCCTTTTTACTATGTGTTAATTGATCATTACAAACTGCAAAATTAGAGGAAATATACGATTTATTATATACAGTTGAGTTATATAATAAGAAATTAGAATATGTCCTTTACCTCCCACAATAAGGTATACATTAGGAAAAATATTTTTTGCTTGTAGAAGTTGACGCGCATGGCCCTGATGAAATAGATCGTATATGCCATCTGCGTATACCCTAATTTTTCTTGGAGCTAAATTGTGGTATAAATTATTAATATCGTAAGTGATGTGTATATAATTTTCAATTGATACTATTTCTAGGAAATATGATATGCGTATTTGTTTGTACGTAGACCAACCTTTGCCACTTTTTGCCATTTTTAACGTGATGCGAGAATTATAATCGCACGCGTTTCTCTCAGCGAGTGCCTCTGGATCATCGCTGAAGGGAGCTTCCTTACAAATTGACTGAAATAAATGAAATATAAATATTTAAATGTGCAGAAGCAGAAAACTGCTAAACAAAATTATGCAATATAAAATCAGATGAATATTTGCTGCAGAACTGCCATAATAAATGGTGTTTCTCAGAAAGCTGTTATTGCAAGAATCTGTAAATTTTACGTTTTCTTGTTACACTTTAAATATAATACTGATGAAATATGTTTAAAAGATAAAGAAAAAGCAATAAAATAATAAAAAAAAATTAAACTCACTGGAAGTTCTTTGTGGCAAACAGAAACTTCGCTACTATACTTTTTTAGCGAAAGTTGACTTGACTCATTATTTGTATTCCTGTTGGTGCCCCAAGTCATTGTCACAAGCTGTTAATGTTACCAAAAATTAATTTTCTTTTAGTCAAAAAAAAAAAAAGAATGTAAATGTTAAATTATGTTATCAAGCTTGATTACACTCAGTGTCTATTCATAATAATGAAACTTTTTTTAGAAATAATACACTCTTAAAAACAACAGTTTGCTAGAGAAATAAACTAAACACTAAAATTTCATATAATTTTCTCAAAATGTTTTCTTGTTGATCTCTTTATCGGAGAATATATGCTTCAGAATGTATGTTCGTATCTTTACTGAAAAAAACATTCTAGTCAGCCTATTTAAAGAGTGAAATACTCGTCATGTTATATCAGTTTAGATATGCTGATGATCTTGTGTCACATCGTATGATTATCATTAAAGGTTCTTACTGCTACATGTGGCTATGACATATAATCTCAGCTCGATAGAAGATATTAAGTAATTAAGACTTTTACTTAAGGCCGTCTTCAAGTTTTTAATAATCTTTAAGCGCTACATCATAAATCATATATAAACTCGAACACGAGAATTCGAAAAGGAAAGTCAACATTTACAAGTATATGTTATTTTTACTTAAGACCGAAATATATTGTTCCTTGCATTAATTACTTCTCTATGTAACAGTAGTTCTAATATTAATTACTTCTCCTTTACTAGTAGAGTGTTTTTTTTTGTTCTTCTGTTATATAATTCTAGCCACAAGCTAGCACACTAGAGCAATAAAATGAATTATTCAATATTCATTTAAATTTACACTATATACTTATGTTCTCTTTTGCATTAGTTTACAAACTTTGCTATAGAGTCTGAGCTTGAAAGGAACACAGAAGAACTTCAATAGTGCATTGTAGCATATCCCACTCTGTTTACATTGCTCCAAATTATTAAAATAAATCGATATCATTTTAGAGGATTATAATTAACTCTTTCCAGTCATATTAACTTAGTTTTGGTCTTATTTGGCAGGCAATGCCCAGACTTCGATCGGAAAGAGTTAAAGTATATTTGTTCCATTTTATAACTGAATATGTTCAATGCAAGGTCTATGCATGTACCAAGGAGATGTTCCTGACTGTCGAAGTTGATGTTTCAAATGGTTTTATATCATGCGCACGTATCATGTTGCGCCATCATCGCTAGAATTGGAACTCTAAAAGTTTGCCCGTACCAAACGTATGAACGTACAATATGCTGTTGTTTTGAACATTGATACTTACAGGATAAACGGGAGAAGCTTCCCTAGAGCAAGACGCGTCTTCCCCGTTTTGAACATTGGTATACGATGCTGAGGTCAACATAGCTTCTTCTCTTGCACGCTTTCTAGACATTTTTTATCGTTTCAACGTCAGGTCCATACAAATCCTACAGAAAAATATGTAAAACAGTTTACTATCGTAAATAGCAATGCGAGATATGCGATTTTTTCTTTTCTATCAACATCAATAACACGAAATACGTAAAATATTAACATACTACGTATAATGTTCAAAAGTAATTGCATGCAACCAAAAGCATAAATGCAAATTGGGAAATCATTTGTATATATTATATTGAACCTAAATAAAAGCATGAAAACATGTTTAGATATATGTTTCTACATATACGTATATAAACGAAATTGTAGAAAGGTAAACTAGAATAGACCACTATTCAAATTGTATTTGTTAATGCTAAAGAATATTCATTCATATGAATATTAATAATCTACGCATAAATGAACAAACGTTTACCTGATTTTCGTAAGATATCTTAAAATTACTGACCAATGTCATTACTACAGCTTTAGCATTATAAATCATTATGCTGATAAAATATTCGTATAATATCCGTGAAATAATTAGAGGTATGTCAAATCGTTTTCGAAGCAGTCATGTTCAATATTGTAACACATATATAATTATACAATGAAATTTCCTATGCACTGATTTATCCTCAGCGGACACTAGCATGTTGCTAAAATATGTTCTAAGGTTAACAAACAAAAGAGAAGAACACGGTAAACAAAAAATATAACGTGGAACGGTGTGAGTCAAAATTAAATGGTATTTAAAACGTAGCAAACAATTTCGATTACTTTCGATGAACAGTTTAACTTATTCACCGGATTTATAATATAATTCATCGTTAACGTGGCACGTTTTTGCGCGCACACACACATACACACACTCTTCCTTTTCCAAGTTTTTAACAAATTCCAATTGAGCTGAACGAACCTTTTTCACGCCCTAATTTCTGTACGCACAGCGACTGACTAATACACTGATAAGTAGCAATAGGACACGACGGAAAATCGAAGGGTGCCGTTAGAAGCTTATCACACTCCTATGGTCCGTCGAATCTTCACGCGAGACTCTTACGGCACAATTTACGGGACAAATCCATAGCAAGTTTTACAGAAATCTCATACTTTATGTTACTTTTACATACTATTTAACGGCTGACGTAGCAGACGCCCGCCACGACACTTGCCGTGATGTTCTGCGCACTGCACGCGTTCAGTATGCAGCCAGGGGCGGAATAACAGCACCGTGAACCCCAGGTAATAATCGGAAAGGTGTGCGTGCGTTTATGTGCGTATGTATATATGCGAGGTTCACGCTGGAAGAAGGCTACGAGAATCGCGTGAACGAGGGCAAGAAACCGTACCGATACCTTTACTTTAATCCAGTTTTGCTTCCACAACTACCGAAAATAAAAGCACCAAAATATCCGTGGTCCAGATTATTCTGCCTCGGAATTTCTCTCCGTAAAAGTTATACAATAAGCTTATGAAAACCAAATATGTTAAGTCAAATTATATTAACATCAGTTGCGTTTAATTAAATGGTGCTATTTTAAGACTTAACTAATGAATTTCACCAAGTTATCACAATATTATTTTTAGTCTTCCATTGTAATGTATGCACGTGCCATTTGATGAGAATCGAATATTACTCCTTAATCGCTGAAGAGGTACGTTTATAATTGCAAATATATGTGACAGGACTAATGAAAAATTAATCTCGAGCAGCGTATGTATCACTTTTAATACATAAAAGTACTTAAAATGCACCCAATGTGTGCTTATTAAATATTTCACGATGGATTGAAGCGCCGGTTTCAAAAGGAGGGGGGATTGTGTTGACGTAATATCGGATGATCGAAAACGTCATACACTACTTGCACTACCACGCGTGCACGAATACGTTTTCAATAATAAAAATTGCCCGCGATAAATTTAATTCTTTTTGTACATATGCATGTAATTTGATATATTTGCTATTCAGAAAATGATTTCTTTAATTTATAATTATATATCAATAATATAATTGTATATGTTAGAATAATCGAATTAATTATCAAAAAATTTTATTTAAAAAATATTTTCATCCAGTATACGTTAGAATTACGAACTAGTATCTATCAAATTTAATTCAATGAGCAAGTGGAATAATGTAAACAGCAGATAAATATATTTTATTTGAATCGTAGAAATTGATAGCGATCAAAGTTTTACTATAAAAAAATTTCATTCATATATGAATGATATGATACATGCATGTATATGCTAATTAAATGCTGTTCGATTGACCTATCACCTATGCGATATGCAGCTGGATCGGAACTACTCGGAATTACATTGAGTAGTATCATAGTAATTGCACAATTAATAGTAATCGTGAATTGCGCGAGGGGCTTTCCGCAAACTGATGTCTAGACCTAGACTGATAAATTCATAAGGGGATATCACTTGATACATAGGTCATTCATCGAGTCAAGCTTTATACATATACATAATAATTGTTTTACATCCCAGATAAATCATCAGTCGCGCACGTTATTTAAACTTTCAGCGTAATTTTGCATAGTATCAATCGTGTTGATATGATACAAATTGTTTGTATAAAACAAATATGGTGTACATTATTTGAAGTAGAATGTTTAACTCATTGAAATGAACTTTCAAAATTCACAACAGGAATTGGAAATGTGATCGCCCTTTTTATTTTTATCTTATTAAAGATATAAGTTTATTTATAAAATGTATCGAATTTAAAACTCGAGCTTTAAAAAATGCCATGCTTATAAATAATTGGAGTAAATAGCAATAATTATGTACATTAGACCTAATAAACCATGATTTAAATGTACTTTTCTTTATTAACGGAAACCGAATGTAATATGATAGCGATCGCAACTCACGGTCTTTTTAAATATTACAGTTTGACTCCAAAAAATTTCTATCGGGTACAACATGTACGATTTTACGGGTAAAGCAAAACAGTCGATTAAAAAGCTGACATTTATTTTAATTGATAATAACTTTAAAATAATGTCTATATAATTATAAGAATTATAGTTTCACTTTTCTCATATTGGTTTTGTTTCCATTTTTTTTTTCTGTCGCAATATATCGCACAAACAGTCCTTCATTAACTCTTAATGAAACGTTTACAAGTCGTATATTACTTGTATCAATTTCACAAGATTTTTCTGTTAGTCTTCACGAGATAGTTAAAGAAGACAATGGCCACCATTGTTCAATGATAATTACATTCATGTAATTAACTTTACGTACTTATTTTTAATATTTATATGCTTCGATGTATATACAAAAAAATGTGTCCGATCGTTAGTCCTATTCCTCTATACGTACATGTCGTAATAGAAAAGTGTTCAGAGGATTTTGTTGCAACTAGCCGCAGATTTCTTTTTGCAGGGTATATTTTCCATTGCAAATTTTGCATGCAATAGTAAATATCGAGGCAACTGTTGTGTACAAATAAATAGCAACAAGGAAGTTGTAACGATACTCCACTCAGTCATTTTTTTTCTTTTTTTTTTAACATCACTGTTCTTAACTCACGTTATTCCACGATAACCGGAAGAAACGTAATGCCCAGCATTGTCACTCCTTTTTATCAACATAATTCAGTAACGTGTCTCGATTTCATTGACGTCTCTTATTTCTAAACGACGCGATAACAAAGTGTAAAATTACAGCTATGTAAGCGTAACAAGTCAATGTAAATTAGCTGTAAAATTACATGATCGATCACACTTTACAATAAACTGAAAGTGTTTATGTTTCCATTGCAGTTCACTCGGAATTAGCAAGTGATTTAATTGAATATACCTCCTGTTATAATTTCATTTAAAGCATAAAACTACTGTTCAGAGCGGTTCATTACGTTTCATTTAATGGGCATTCGTATACAGTTCCGTCTAACTTCAACGCTGCAATATTATCAATATTATCATTAAATAACATTTACTGTACTTAAATTTAATAATAAAAATACCTAAATCACAATATATTTTCTGCCATCATTAAACGGCAATGAGTTGATGTTCTCCAGTCTATTTTACGCAGTTTTATTACTCTGCCCGAAGAAGTAGTTTTTCGATAATCGACACCAAGAGATCGCAATGACAAAAGAAGTACAAGTTTCTCATTGTTCATGGAACAAAGATACAATTAATGTTCAGAAATACTATGCAATTTACAAAGCTACGTTAAAAAAACAGAAAGAAAGAATTTAGCATCGTTCGGCTCGCAATGGCGGGAGAAATGTATTAGTCTTGTCCTAATTTTGTTAGCATTAAAAGCAAGTCTCCACATATATACATTATTTTTATTGCATCATCTTTACGAATTAAGTGAAGAGGATTTAATTGTAAATATTTCGTCAATGCGAACTCGCCCTTATACGGTGTTATCTATTTTACGTTGCTAGATTAACGCGTAACGTTATCACACCTCATCAATAAGCACAAGTCTGGTCGTGTAGCGAAAAAGAAAACCGGGAACGCCTATTGAATCTACTTGTGAAATACAATCAACAAATGTTTGCGAGTTATATGAAATAATTACGTACACTTGTTTCTCTTCGTAATTAGGCTGGCTCAAATGTTTCCATATAGGTATAATGTAGCTACCTAAAATCTGTGATTTCTCCATAAGCTTTATTAAAGCAAATGTAGTTCCTGTTTTATATTAAAGTATTAAAATTTGTGGATTAAGAAAAGCAAACGACTAATTGGTAGGCGGTGCACTAAGTGCCTCGTACAATGCTTGCTGCTGATCTGATGTTAACGCGTTTATACATGCTTGGAACATAGTCTCGTTGTTCTGGAACAAAGAAATATTATTTTTTTTGTTATAGAATGTAAATGTGTAATAATTAAAAACGGTTTATTTCGTGTTCGTTTGTACCTGTATTTGTCTAACGATAATACGAATTCTAGTCATGACAGGATTATCTGCAGGTACTGCATCTTTAAAAAGTGCTTCTGCAAAGAAACTTATTAACCGAGGTAGGTTTGAATTATTTGGTCCTAAAACTGCTACGTGATTTGCTTCGATCAAATCGCATAAGTATCCATAAACGTAGGGTGCTTCGTCTTCGTCTTCTACCACTGGTAGCCAAGAGAGCCTGAATTCAAACGAGATTATTTCTGAGTACAAGTGTAATTCGCATACTCAAGCTGTAGCACTTAAAAGAGGCTGTCAAGTAACTCGCGTTTACTTTCATCGATTACAGCGCTCTTTTCAAATAATATATCTCAAAATATATAGCGAGAGTAAGAGCGTAAGTTTATAAAAGCGTGCTAAAGTCTGTTAAACATTAAATGCTTCAACTTTGATTAGCTATGGATCATAAAACTTACCAATGAGGAAGTATTTCATCAACATTGATTGCCTTATTATTATACTTAAGAATTTTCGTTACTGCGGAAATGGCGTTCTCGGTCGGATTAACATTTTCAGGCGCTCTGGATTCCGGGTCGTTTATAACTTCCATTAACCTGGGTAAAGCTTCAGCGCATGCTTGGGCAAACGCTTCTCCTCCGTATTGTCCCAAAACTCCACAACCGTAAGCTGCTGCTTGCCTCACCTCCGCCGATTTGTCCGATACATACTGTATCATCGGCCGTAAGAAGTATTCTTGATATTTTGCACATTCCGGTCCGCCGTATTCTATTACATCGTCGAACACGCATAAAGCCCACTGATGGTCCGACCAAGATCTCTCAGGACTCAACAATTTAACAAAGTGCCCACAAATTTGATCGAAGTATGGGAAGAATGAAGATTTGTGAGTGATAAATAGGGCGTGTAAAATGTCTACTACTTTGCTCAAGGTATATACATCTTCGCTATCTTCGTCGACAAGTTGTTCTTCAACAACCTGCAATTCAAATTACAACCTTAGAGTTTTCTAACTTGTACAATTTATTTGTTTTTCTTTACTAATTCGTGGTTTCACGTAAAACCTTACCTCGTCGTAGTCTTCATCTTTACGTTTCTCCAATCTCTCAACCGCTCTTTCAAAATGTTTAACCAGCAATTTATCTAATATGCGTAAGAGTTCAGCCATAGGTTGTGCACCTAAACAACCTGCGCCGAGCGTTTCGATGCACTTCGCCAGCGAATACAACAATTCTAGTAGAACTTCAGCCTCGGGTTCTGTGTCGATAGCTTTTAACAAATCAGGACAAATGTACGCCCACATCCCTTCTAGATACTGTGGTCCTGTAACATAATTCATTATTCATCACTTTCCCTTTACGATATAGAAGCGAATTAATATTTCGTATGAATATCGACGACCAACCTTTAATTTTTGCACAGTCAAGAAGGTACGGTAAACTCGCGGCTGCGGCTGTTCTAACACCATCATGAAAATAGAATTTCAGCATCGGAACCATTAATCGCACTACGTCCTCCGCGTAATCTGCGAAACCCTCTTTCAATTCGCGCGCGTAGCAAACCAACATTTCGCACGCAGAAGCTTTGTCCTCCAAACCAGCCGTTTTAATTCCAAAGTTTTGCTGCTCGCCAACGGAGATAAATTCCCAATCAACATCTTCTATACCCTCCATGTCTTCGTTATCCAGTACAGCTACTTCTGGCTTCATGGCCGCTGTACGTAACACTGTGCCCATAACCAGTGGCAAATATTGCTCGAACTGTTTACCTGAAGAATTGGATGATTATTTATCGAAAACGTTCTGATATATTGCGATTAAAAATTTAATTATTCGGGGAAAAGTGTAATGACAAGACGGAAACTCGAAAGACGTACCCAGAAGTTTGCAAATTCGAGCCCATGCGGATATAAGATAACTCGTCTGTGGGTCATCGTCTGGAAGATCGCCTTCTGAGTGAGTTTTTAGTAGCATATCCATAACTTCACTGGCATCTGAAATGAACTGCATAACCATAAAAAGTTTAGTTACGTGAGATATTTATAAAAGGACATAGAAATGTTTTTTTTTCTATTCTTACAGCTAGTTATAGTTATTATCTTGCTGTACCTTTTCGGGGCCCACTGCAAGTCCAATGAGACTCACGCATTCGATCGTCTTGCCACGAAGCATCTTGTGCTCTTGTTGATTAGCATTTTGAATAATGTATTTAAGACAAGGCATTAATCTATCGTAGTATGTAACGAACTGTTCCTCGCAAGTATCAGCAACGGATGCGATAGTCGTTACCACCTGCAATAGTAGTGTAATAATTTATATATGTATATCATTTCATATTATTTTAATTTTAAGTGGCTGACGAATGTGCTTACTTGTTCAAGAACAAGTTTAGTGCCCTTCTCGACCAATTCTTGGAATTTAGCGGTAAGTATCGATTCCAATTTCGCCATAATAGCGTCCAAGTATGGAGTTAGTATATTTTTTGGACAATCCTCGCTGAAGTTCACAAGCGCTGCACCAGCGTGAGCTTGAACCCTCGGATTCGCATTGTCGTCCAAAACCATCAGTAATCCAGGGATAACTTTGTCGTGAAATTTTTTCTCGAATATAGGCGCGAAGTCCGTCGACATTTGACCTACAGCATTGCAAGCCGCATACCTTACACGAGGATGCTGCAAGTGATATACGTAAGATAAATAGCCGAAGAAAATAATTCGATACACATTACTATATTATTTGAATATAAATTTGTAAGTTCCATAACTAATGGCTGTATAACAATATACAGCCAACTCTCTGGAACTCGGAGGAGGGCACTGGTAAACGTGGTGTCAGAACGACAACACGTGTAAGTACCGAATCCTCTGTCTTAATCTGCCACGAATGTAACGCTATTATATTCTCGCATGGAATGTAACTGCTGACTCGATTCGTGGCTTTTAAATTCACTCAACGATAACTTACAGGATCTTGTAAATATTGTATAACACCGTCCATGATTTGAGGTAACAGCGCTTCCATTTGTTTGTGGCAGCCCTCGCCTACAGCTGATATCGCCATAAGAGCAGCGTGCCTACGTAATAAAAATGTTGCAACTTTACTGTAATTTCGTAAATTTGAATAAAGTCGCAAGTGCGAATGTTTGTTCCAAGACTATGACAATAATGTGGCAGCATTACCGTCAACTCTCTCATTGAAGAACATCCACTGGGGATCTCAATTACCTAACTATCAGAACGATAGGTAGAGAAGAGAACAATCCCAATGATTTCTCTGTCACAGATGTAACGCAATTATGGGCACGAAGCGCAATAATTGCTGACAATTCTGTGACGAAGCTATAACGGATAAACTTCAAATACATAAATAAATATGTACCTATACTTCCAATCGGAATTATTCAGCATCGAAGGAATATTCTGTACAATTTGTGGCAACATAGTTTTACCACCCAGACCGCACGCAAGTCGATCCAAAGCACTTTCAGCAACAATATTATTACTATCGTTGTCATCGTTGACGATTTCGTCGGAGAAACTCCATTTCTCGTCTTCCTCTATGTCTGTCATCATTTTCAGCACCAACGGCACCAGAGATACGATGTATTTCCCGCCGACTTTGCGCACCATCGCTGGTGCGGTTTCTGCTAACGTTACTAAAACTTCTAACGCCAATTGCCGCCACGAGTCTTCCATGTCTTCGTTAGAAAATATTTTCATGCACATTTCCATTATAGTCTCTAATTGCAATCTCAAAAATTTCGGCGTGGATTCGGCCAGATCGATTAAAACTTTTAAAAGAGCATCGTCGTCCTGTTTTTCTACCGACTGAGCTACGACTTGCACCATTCCTGGTAATAATTCCGAGAAATGTTTCTGTATATTTTCTTCCTTGTCGTGTAATATGATAAAAGCTCCGATTGCTCGTACTGCTTGGAATCTGACCTGCACAGCAAAGATTCATTGTTGTTATTCGTGGCGGAATATTAATTTTACGTGGAAATATATAAATTATTAATAAGTAACTAAATTGAGCGTAAATAATATTAACCCTTTGAGTGCAGAATCTTGAAAATTCAATACTTATTTCAATATTATGCATTTTACGAAATATAAACTGATTTTACATACAATTAAGCTACTTTTCCGTGTTTTTATTGCACAAAACGTACTGATGTAATAAATTTAATATATAATGCGCAGTTTTATTAAATAAAATATGAAATTATATATTTTCAATGCGCTCGTGGGTCATATCCGTGTTTTGATTAAGATTTGTATGCCCCGTATCTGTCTGCAAATTAAACCTTCACAAGTTACAGTCATCAGAAGGCAATTTTTATGTAGGAAGAATTCGTGACGAGAGGCTAACTTATTTCACTCTCGAGTATCTTTCTTCCATGCCGAACAGTGAAACTAAAAAATTCTCTAATATACATTCGTATATAAAGTATCTTTTCGATTACCTCATAATTTGTAGAATCCATGACAGATTGTTGCAGCATTTGTTTGATAAGATCAAGATAATTCGCTTGCTGATTACCAAAAACACCTGGGACGGATCTGCGTATAGATAAAATCTCATAATTCAGAAGTCATGGTTCATTACACAAATAACGATGATTTACACTAGAGACATGTTGCATAAGCTCACGTGAACATTCGAAGAGCATTTTCTTTCAATGCTGGCACAGGACTGTTTGCACATTGAAATAGGAACTGCAGGAACTCTGGCCATTGATTATTACCATCTTCGTCGATTAAATTTCGTGCCACTTCAGCTGCAAGCTCGCAAACTTTACGTCGAATTGTTTCTGTTTGCTCATTGTGGACCGCTAATAAAATTTTCTCCTTTAACTGAACTTGTCCTTCCGGCGGAATCTGAGAGAAACAAATGGTATCGATGAAACAAAAATTCCTTTGGAATTAAGCAGAGATGTTGAAATATTGTATAAATCACAAAAGAAATATTTTTGATATTTATCGTAATAAATACTTTCCAAACTAGATACAATTTAATATTCTACAGATAAGCTATCGTCGGCTTTTATCTTCAAGCTATAAGCATCGATATATTTTCCATAAAAATTACTTAACCGGAATATTAATAATGTAGATTCAAAGAAACAAATAATGTTAATCTAACAAGTGGTTCGCAGATCGTCAAACGCCAATACTGATTTTATCATTGGCAATAGCAGTTGGCAGAAACTACAAAAAGCGGCATATATGATTTACAGCTATTTTGGTCTCTAGTTTGCTATATGTATTAACAGCGAACATTGAGATACGTTTAATACAAAAATATAAAAGTATAAATTTTACTTATAGACGAAATTTGTCCGCTCCTTTTATTTCATACATCATTGCTTTGTATTGCTTTGAATGAAATATAAGCGAGGCATAATTACTTTGGGATAAAAATCCATGAACTCGGAGGAGAAGAGTCGACGTAATAAGACGGCAGCCATGGCACGAAGTTCCTCGCTAAGGGTGGCATTGCCCAAGGAAGATAAAAGGAATGTCACCCTGCTGTTAACAGGGAGATTGTTGTATGCCTCCTAAAAGATTAAACATACATATGTCAATATTTATATTACATGATTTGTTCTTTTATAAAAAAAAACGACATTTGCTTAAAATTCCAAATATAACAATGCATAAATGAAATTACGAATTGGAACACCGCATTTCGAACGTTAAGGTTGAATTCGCACTATCGGTCTGCTGCATGATTGAACTAGAATAATGCAAATATGTACGTTTAAAAACAATGAACTAATATTTGACCAAATCGAAAGCGGACGGATAATGTGCATCTAGCCTATTTATGAAAATTACTGCTCAGATAAAAATTCTGAAATGGAAACTATTGCACAATTTAAAAGGTGACCTTAGAACTTACATTTTATCAGAAACGCAGAAAAAAGCCGTAAAAAGGAAAAGAAAACGGAGCACATGGCGACTAAGGATGACACATGTGATCGTGTATTTTCTTAGCGATCTATCAATAGTATTTTGCGCATATAATAAGCGTAGAATACGTAATGAAGGTAGATGTATTTATTTTTCATTTCAGTTATGAATTTTTGTAAACGCGTGACACAGGAAAATACATTCGCGTGAACCGTGAGCACTTCCTGTGTCGTTTGAAGCATGTTCGGAGGTGCCGGAAACCAGGCTCGGCATGTTCTCGCGTGTAGGCGGGAAAGCGAACACACAAATTATCACTTTTGCTGAGTAGGCGCGCTATACATTACGTGTTCGCCAATTTGCAATGATAGACAGCGTTGCTCTTCGACGTTGTCACAATTACACAGAGAATGTGATTGATAAAAGAAGGAGGAATTTAATGAAACGTACGCTGGTACCGGTTCAAAGAGGAAATGGTTGTCGGTAAAAAGGTTGGCGGAATGCATGCCACCGCGCGACACCATTTTGGATTTTTATTAGGTTGTTCTAAACACTTGCCAGTATTCATCATGATTAACAATCGCATCTATCGAGGAATTCATTTCAACGAGGTTGCATAATGATATTCTATGCGCTAAGAGTGCGAACAGAACGAGTTAACAGGGGCGGTCAGTGAACGGTACCCAGATGCGAATTCTGACAACACGTTGGCAACGTGCTCGAGGACAGAGAGACTCCGTTTTACAATTTCCATGTTTCACCCTGGATTTATATATGTAAAATATATAGGCAAAATTCGGAAGAAATTTACGCACCTCTGCTTGCGTTCTGGCATCGTTATCCGTGGTAAGGAGTGTGTTTAAAAGCTGTTGAAACTGATCAAGGTCTGCCGCCATTGTCGCCGAACGAATGAATCTACGGCGCACGCTCCTCAGAGTTGATCGTCAATTAATGCTACCAAGATAAATCACTGAAATATCCCTAGGCATGTCTTACCAATTGTACGAACACATCTCAATCCCGAAGCTTGGGAAGAATAAATTAGAATCAATTAATTGCAAACAGTTGTTATATAGAATGCCTCGTAAGTGTATTAAAAATGTTGTCTGATATTCATACTATGTAAATTTTAAGCAGTTTATATTAGCGATAGCTCATTTTTCAAGTAATAGACTCTACTTCAATTGTAGAAAAAAGTTACCAGATAAAGTTTGAAATTAAGGCGCTAAAGCGATTGCAATTTGAATTTGAAATTTGTATTAGAATGGAAGATTTAACAAAATCTTATATACAAAAAATTATAAAGTTTATATAAAGTTGATATATTTATATATATAGAGTTATAAAGAAAATTAAATAAAGTAGACGTAAAAATCTTATTACATTTGTATAAAACAGATACTATTACAATTTCAATCTACTTTTGTACGAAACAGTCCTTCTTTTATCTCTTCATTCTTGTAATATACTTTAACGTGATTCTAATACGAAATATTCAAATATAAATAAAAGTGGGTCCTCCCTACCCCCTTCTTTTATTCTTTTTATCTTCTAATTGTTACATAAATATTCTAACATGTATCCGTTTAGCATACTTTGTTTCCTCACCTAAAATCTTTCTTTCAGTATCTCCGTTCCTACGCATAAGCAATGATCATTATGACAGATTTTGCTAGAAATATTACTTCATTCAATGGGCTGTGCATCTTCGGACGTGAATTAGAAACCCAAGATTGCATACTTTCTTTCGGCGAAGAGATAAAAACGATTACTTTTTAGACAATCATCAAGGAATACGCTTACATTTATTTGATAAGCGTTACAGTTTAGGTTTCTCTTGAAGTATACGTACGTAACAATGTTTACGTGACAAGTAGATAAATTCAATTTCAACCAGATGCGCTGACGAACAAGGAATGTTACCTGTCGGTGTTTCGTTTGGTTTTTGCCCAGTAATAAGTATGATTATATCGCGAATAATAATATTTTTAAATTGAATTGTAATCGAGCCTCATACATTTCTATTTGTTGTTTTAGAGAGAATTGAAATTGCAATTTCGCCCTTAGCCATTTCGAGAATTGTATTTAATATATTACGTACGATTCAATGTAGAATTAAACGTAGTAGGATTAATTTCATTTTGTATCAAAGTGGCCCGATGTAATGTATTTACACGAAACGGACATGCAATGCAAAATATAGTTTTGAAAATACCATGATCAATGCTGGTATCGGGTTGCATTCAAGACCTGAGCTGCGATTAAGTGAATTTTCCATTTCATATTAATGTTACAATTTCATTTTGAAAATCATTGCACTGGTATCTCATATTTAAACGATTGCAATATATTCATTTGTGTTTATATTCGTATACATATGAACCACTTATTAGTGTAATACATGGATAGTTGAAGATTATTCAAAGTTGCAAAAGAAGTTATACACTTTCTACGTTTATTTACACGTTGCTTCTTTTATTCACCGAGTATTCGTTGTTAAGAAAAAATGTAATACCTTAATCATCTATTCAAGAGCAAACTTTATATTCAACTTGACAAAATTAAAAGTTTCCTCAGTTCTTAAGCGTAACAAACTTTCGTCATCGCTATAATATCGCACACAGAGAACTTTGATCGAAGTCACTTTGCACTTTGCTCACATCACTTCTGAATACCTAATATCATTTAAATGCTGCACAGCCTATTAATACGTGACACGATAACAAAGTAGTTGCCAGGGGCAGACAATTCTCTGAAGATTCGAGGTCGAAGTTCTGGGTGGAAGAAAAGACTTGCTGAAGGGGGTTGCGTCCACCTGCACACACGCAAGTCGATGATCTGGTCTGGGTTGACGATACACGAACAGGAAAACCTTTCTCTTTTTGCCGAAAATAATTTTAAGCGACGATATTAATTTTCACAAATGATATCGAATTTTTGTTTAGTTGTTTATACAGCGAGAATATTCTCTTGCAAAAATGAACTTATACATTAATTACTTTCAAACGAACAAGGGGGAATAATAGAAAAGAAAAGAATACAGATCCCAATATATCGAAGGATAAATATTTTCACAGATATTTCAATATTAATAGAGAGCGAGACAGAGACGAATCTAATTAATGTTCAATGTCGGAATTCCGCCCATTTCGTTCGCAAACATTTAATGGAATGGTGTTCCAAGTACTTAGAAGGGAACTCACGAAATAAATTAGTAATTAAACTAACTGGACCTTGAAGCTTTTTCCAGGGAACTTAGCCAGATGCTCCGAACCCGAAAGCGTCACGTAGTTGTATCGGCGTAGATTTATTTCTCGTTACAACAGATTAAAGCTAATTACAGTCTTGTCTTTTCTTCTGTTACATTTTTATTTACAATACACGAATTAATTTCACTTAATAATATCGTCCTAATTGATTCACTCCATTGTCTTCTCCATATTGATCCTCTGTTCAACCGCGTGCAAAATTTCTTCATTCGAGATATACTGCTTCAGAAGAGCTGTGAGTTCCTGATCCGTGGTGTTCCGACTCTCCGTGCTCATCGTATACTTCTGCACCTTTTTGATCGTTTTCATAATACAGTCCTCGAAACCGGCGCTTCTCTCCTTTAGCTTTTGATAATCGCACCGCGATTCGTTCACTTTGTGCTTCAGGTCCGAATTGGTTCTCCTCAACATGTAAAGCTCTTCCTTCAAAGCCACCTTCTCCGACTCCAACCGATCCAATTTTGTTCGGCTCGCGTCCAGTTGATCTCGCAACGACACCTTCTCGTCCCTCAGTTTCGTCAATTCTATTTTCAACGCCCGAATCTCTTCGATCGCGTCCCGCAGCCGGTCCCTCCACTGCTCGTTCGCGGAATTACCGTCCGAGTTACACCTCAGGGAATTCACCTCCATCTTCAACGCGACGTTCTCCACCTTCAGCCCGTTTATGATTTCGAACAACTTCTCTATTTCTGTCCCGGCCGTCTCTTGTTCCTTGACCGATCCGTCCGATATCGCGCCCACATGATCCGAGCAACGACTCGAGTAACTCTTCATTTCTTTACGGTAAAGATTCACGATCTCGAGCTTGCTCGACATCGCCTTCACCGCGGTTTCGCTATCCTCGCCGCCGAATCGTTGCCTCTGCAGCTCGTCCGTCGCATGAGCCAATTCTTTCGTCACCTCGAAGTTCTGACTCTTCAGATTCAGCAATTCGAATCTCAAGGATTCGTTCTCCATCATCAGCTTCTTCAGCTCTTCCTTCGCATCCGTCGACCTTGTTCTCTCAGTTTGTTTCGATCCCTCGACACCTTTCGCTGTTGGCTGTCCGTATTGTTCAGGGAACGCGGATTCCCCGCACATTGTCGATATATCTTGATTCATTCTCGGAACGGTAGATCGCACAAGGTTCGCATATTCCCTCTCCACAGCCTCCTTGTCTTTCTTCAGCGTGGCGTTCATCTTTTCCAAAACCCTCAGCCGGTTCTCCAACATTGTGAACTCGCTACGGATTTCGTTCAGCTTTAGCTTCAATCCTTCGTTCGTTCCCGTTAACTCTTCGCTGTCTCTCTTCGCCGCGTCGAGATCGCTTCTCAGATCCCTGTTCTCCGACATGATTTTCTCGCGCTCCGTTCTCAATTCGTTCAACTCCGCGGAGGTGTATTCGGTGACCGTCTTAACTTCGCACAGCTGATCCCTCAGCGCCACGTTTTCTCTGTCTATCTCGATAACGCGTTTCGCTAGCTCGTTCTTCTCCGCCAGCAGCACTTGCACGTGGCGTTCGTAGCCGGAATTCTTTAACTCGGACCCGTTCAGATCGTCGTGCAGCCTCGAATTCTCCAGCTCCAACCGAGTCACCCTGTCCCCGGCGCTTTTCAGCTTCGCTCGCGCTTCCGTTAACTCGCTGCTCAAATCCTTCTCGCTGTTCTTCAAATTTCGATTCTCCTCGCGCAGCCGCTCGCAGTCAGACCTGTGCCCGCCGATCTCCTCCTCCAGCGCGGCACACTTGCCGCGAACTTGTTCCAAAGCATTGCGCAGCAGGTCGTTGTCGAACCTGATATTCGTCAACTCCGTGCTCAACCGTTCCTTGTCCTTCTTCAGGATCGCCCTTTCGACGTCTACTTCATTGTAATCCGATTTCAATTGCGCGAGCTCCCCGAGCCGTCCCTCGGCAGTCGCTTTCTCCGCGCCCAACTGATACACGAGATCCTCCTTCTTCGATTCCAATTGGAAAACATTCGCCTCGAGTCTCGTCTTCTCGGCAGTGAAGTGGTCCAGTTTAGCCTTGAGATCGGCGATTTCGCGAGTCGCTCTCTCCAGACTCTCCATCGACGCCGTTAAGCTCGCCCTTAATCGTTGCGTCTCGATGTCCGCGCTCTTCGATCTTTCCCGCGTGTGCATTGCCTTTTCGGCGACCTCGCTCTCCTTAGACTTATTCCGTTCGAGCTCGCTCACCTTGCCCTGCAGCTTCTCGTTCTCCTTGAACGCGGCCTGGAGGTTCCTCGTCAAGTCCATGATCTTCGCGTTGTGCGACTTCTCCGTCGCTTCTCTTTCCGCAACGATGACCTTCATCTCTTCATTCCTCTTCTGTAGAATATCACGAATCTTCCCCACTTCCTTTAAGAGACCCTCCTTGTCTGCCTGCAGGTTTTGCACCTTCTTCGTCGCTAAAGTGGCCTCGTGCTGCATCTGTCGTAGCTGTTCCAGCTCCTTCCTCAAGTCCTCCTTCTCCCTTTGAAGCGTCGACGTCCTCTCCTCTATCTTCCTCGTCATCCCCCTCAACGTTTCGTTCTCCTCCAATAGAGCGGCGAGCCTTCTATGCGTATCGTTCAGATCCGTCACTCTCCGCTCAAGCAAACGTTCCGTCTCGAACAGTTCTTGGCTCACAGCGTCCATTCGTTCATCCTTCTCGTTCGACTCGGTTCTCAATCGAACGATCAACTCCTCCAGCTGCTCTATCCTCTTCAGCATGCCCGAGTTGTCGCTGGACGCGACGATCACCTCCAGCTGCTTGATCTCGTGGCACACCCTGCCGATGAAACCTTCCAGCTTCTCAATTGTACCACACTCGAGCCGACGACTCGTCAGCTCGTTCATCGCGCACCGCGCGTTCTCCACGATCGACCCGAGCTCCTCTATTTTACTCAAGTACTCCTGGCCGTCGGCTCCGCCGATCCTACAACTCCTCTTCACATGATCGTCCTTTAATTTGTCGATCTCGATATCGAGCTCCTTTAAGGTGAAGTCCAAGGTCGAAAGCCTCTTCGAATACTTCTCACAGTCAACTATCGTCCGCGGACTACGTGGGCGTAGATCGTTGCTGAAAGTCCCAAGTTCAACGTGCAATTGTCTCAAGATGACACGCAGCTCCACGATTTTCGTCATGTACTTCAAGCAATCCGGATCGCCCGCTGCTAGCAGAGCCTCGTGGTCGTTTTGCAGTTTGCTTCTGAGGTCGCTGGCCAATCGATCGATGATCCTCAGGCTGTGCTCGTAATTCGTATCCGTGCTCCAGGAATTACCATCGTAATTATCCTTAAACTTGCACAGCTCCGTTTGCAAACGTTTGGTCAGATTGTCCAGCTCGGACAGCCGTTTCTGGTGACCGGTGACGTTACCGTTCTTGAAGCGCAGCATCGCCTTCAGCTTGTCTATCTCCACGTACAGGCTGTCGATCCTCAGCTGCGATCTATGGAAACGTTCGTTCATGCTCACCAGCTCCTCCGACAGGTTCGCTATCGTCTCGGCAACTTTGTTTACTATATCGGAGAATATAATCTCCATGGTGTGGTCGACCATCATGAAGTGTTTCAGCTTGCACCTCAGATGCTCCACTTCGGAGCTGTGCTCGTGGTCCTCTTCCGCCTCGTTCAGCCGACTCTTCAGGTAGCGGATCTCGTTGTGCAGACGTTCCCGTTCCACCAGGTAGCCCTGCTGAACTTCCGTCAGCTTGCCGTCGGATCCCCAAACGACACCCTGCGAAACCTGGCCCGCCTCGAGCAGGGCTGTTTTAATGTCGGCCAATTCCTTCCTCAGCCCCCGATTGGCGTTCTCCAATCGTTTCATCTCCACCCTCTGATGTTCGATGAGGGGATCGGCGTGCAGAGTGTCGTCGGTTTCCCTCCCGGCGACGCGCAGAGCCAGCTTCAACCGCCAAATGTTGGACCTTAGCTTCACCCTATCGTCCCTCCAGTCTTTCATTTGCTTCATTATGCTGTTCAGCCTGCAGAGCGTGGCAGCAGCCACCTCGGCTATCCTCGTTTTCTCTTTGTACGCATCGTCGTTCGCCTCGATCGACAGCAGGCAATCGCCGAGGCATTCGTCCCCCATTGTCGTCGGACATTCATGGAGCATTAGTCGCGCGCAAATGGAACTGAAACTCTCGCCTCGATTAATTTCAACGGGAATCCCCGCAAGCCGATGGGGATCTCGAAATTGTTACATACTCACATGCCGGATTGCCGTCGTCTGCTGAGTTTTTAATCAGCCGAAACGTTTGGTAGGTAGGTACTGAAAGTTACGGAATATATACATATATGTGGATTTATATTTGACCAGGTGTACCGGATGGTAGTTACTTTCGATTCGAGTCGCGGAAATTTTACAGAGGGATTAATTAACGTGGTACTTGCGGACTGTTAGAGGTAATACAATTGGAGAGCTCTCTTTTTGTTAGCGGTATATTTACTGTATTTAGATTTGAGATTTTACGGAAAGGATTTTGCTTATTTTTAATTACTTTTAATTATACAGCATGATAGAGTTACATTTTGAATAAGATGTATTAGTGGATGAAGTGGAATTGTTTTACAGTGGTAAATGTATGGGCTGTATCGTTTTTTCATGATCGTAGGACAAATATCATTAATCTGTACAAGCACCAGAGTTAAAATATTTCAAAATGAAAAATCTATATGCATAGCGAATTAAATATACGAGTCCCCAATAAATGTCGGTGTATTCTAGGGTAAAATTAAACATTTTGCAATTTTAACTTCCTAAAACGAAGTACATTTCATAAATAAATAAGAGAAATAAATAGAACAATTGTTCACACATGATACCTGAAAATTGCAACTCTGCGTATGTAGATACGTATCTGTAGGCTTTGTTAATACAAATTTAAATATTATATAAAAATCAATCCTTTTGAATAATACGAGATAATCCAAGAATAATAACTCTTCAAAGTTTTGGTCTCTTCACTTGCAGATTTTTTTTTCTTTCGTGTAAAATAACTTTACTTTAACAATTTCACATATTTTCAAGGAATATTTCTGGATTTTGATGGTTAAAATCTCTGGTTATGTTGTTAGTGATTCATTTGACAAACATCTTTATGCTTGTCATGGAAATGATTGCCCTCGCAAGCGCGTTATTTGTTTAATTAAATATAAAGAAGCTGGGACTTTCTCGCAGGTACAAGTATTTAAGAATAAGGCAAAACTTTTGCGGCATTACTTATGTAAGTTATAGATGAAAATTTATCTGTAACATAAATAATAAAGATCTTCCCTGTTCAGCAGAAAAATACTGAACCTCGCATTGCTGTATTTCCGACCTTGTTTTTGCACTCCTGACAAGTTATCGAGTGCAATCGAGCGAAGGACGGAGCACCCTCGAAACGATCCAAGACTCGGTATCGCTGTAATACAAGTTTCTCAAAATTGGGACACACCTAATAAAACCGTTCCTAACGGGAGTTCGCGAGTCGTAATTCAATTATGGTAATCGTTTATTCGGACATGAATTAAAAGTTTCGTGCCCCAAGGTGAACTTTTAACGAAAATCTAGCGCGCTCCGTGGCCTACTTCGCCGAATAGTTTTACATCAATTTGCTAATGATCGTTTAACAAAACCTATTATAGAGTATTTAAGAAGCGTATACATATTGATTACTTAAGCTGTTGGATATTTTCAGTCTGAAAATTGTTGTGTGCAGGTTTTATCATAATCTCATTATCTGAAGGTAAATAAAATAAGTGGTGTTAACATCAATGGCATGCTAAAATATCTATTAAAAACGTTTTTATAATAGATAACTTACGGAATTATACTGTTTACCATGCAAACCGTACGCGGGTACATGTTGTTCAATTTTAATAACAAAAGATGTATTTTTATCAAGGGATGAGAGTTTGCTAAGAAGGTTGCGATATTTTCTAAAACGATATTGTGAAACAACCCAATGTAGCTAGAAAAAAATTGTTCGCAAGGTAATTTATATTTCCATTCAACATCGTAGCCAACATTTAGTATGTACAAAAATTCTTTTAACAAAGCACTGGTTTAATAACACTAATTTCACCTTTCCTTTTTCTTTAAATTATCATTAACTAAAATGATCGAAACCGTACGTAATTTGTGCGACATATTTGTATAGAATATCAACTCTGTACACGCTTATTGGCGTGCAGAATTAATTGTAAATAATACGGCTACAGCGAGATCCAGCTTTCGAACCTTCCTCTTTGTTGTTTCGGAGTAGAACGCAGTACAGAGTTCGCGCAAACTAATCGCGACAAGTGGAATCGTCGTGCGTTTCATTCAGCGCGCAAGTTTTTGCCGGGGAAGTTTCGTAATAAATACGTGTGGAAGTTGATACCGAGTTTTAATAACAAAATTCTGGCGGTGGTCCTTTGGCGCGAAGCTCGTGTAATTTAATTACGAACAGGGTGCAGTTCTATGGTCGGTTGGGATATGATCGAAAGTTCCGGCTCGTTCGGAACTTTTCACCAAATCGGAGAGAACGTAAGTAACTGCACGGACCGACGGGACCGACTCGTCTTAATGGGGCGAATTTCTTGCCAAATTCAAGAAAGGTCGTGTCTCCGCTTCGTTTCTTTTTCATTGTACTAGCGCGTTCCGATCGTTTTGTATCTGCGTAGAACAGAGCGAGGGAGAGAATACTGGCTTTCGTATTTCAAAAGACGAGTTTCGCGAGACGGGTTGCATGCGAGCGTGCACTTTAATAACGCGGCTGTAATTAGATCCCCCGGAAATGTGTGTTACTCTAATGCTACGGCCACCGCGGAATTCGCGAGAATTCCTGAAGCAATCCGCGCGGATTGATTACGCGAACAAGCGCGATTTAATTAAAAAGATATTTCATTGTGCGTTCGAATAACTCGCTTTTCGGGAAAATTTCGTGCCTGGCCGATTAAAATGGATGGCAAGCCTATTGTGTTCGGGGCGGATATTTGATTAGCCATGCATTATTGACTAGAAGATTATTGAGGGAAGCCAGAGATAGAGCACGGTACGCTTAATTATCGATTTTTATATTTTTGTACTTCATTGTTTCTTTTGACAGGTAGCTTAAAGTCGTTCCGCATTTCGGGGAAAAGATTAAATCATTAGCAATGGAACAGTATCAATATTTGCAAAACAGATTCAGCATTAAATGAATAAATTGAAAAAATATATATATTTTTTCCAGATTTATCAGTGGCAGTAAATATATTAAATACTTCAATCCGTAATACAGAAGCATGGAAATGTACGCGTCCCTATGCAGAAATAATCGTTAACTCTTTTTTACTCCAGTGGTCCGCTCTTTTTTTTCAGGCCGAAACACACGAGTTATGCTTCCCAATATATCACGAAAAAAACAAAAATATTTCTACCACATTCGATGACGATCTTTGGACCATCATAAAAATAACGGAGCACAACAAGGAGTCTCTCGTAAATTCCAAGCGAATTCTCCGTCCGCGTGGCCGCGATTAATGAGTATGAACGCGAACGCCGCGTAGACCCGAACGAATTTATTTACACGAGCCAATAAAACAGATCGGTCTGACGTTAAATCAGATTATCGATCTTCATCGATGACCGGCGCGCGGTCGTGCGGCAGTAAAAGTGTGACCGCCACGGTAAAATAAATAATCCCAACCTCGTATATCCGGGCTAAATGTTTGATATTTTAGCTGGTGTCCGGGGACAGTTTCGCGCTTAGGTGCGCTGAACTGTCTGTAATCGGTTTACGATCATAATTCACTTACATCGGCGATTCGGTGACACTGGAGTTTCGGGCTTTCGGGAAAGAAAAAAAATTACACGGCAGAAAAGTAATTACGCCCGGATAACCTGTAAAATATGATCCGGCGGATAGCTGGGAAAAACGAATCAAGGGGATAAGGGGACAAAGGTAAGGGCACGGTGAATGGAAACCGATCTGCACCGCTGGCATTCTGCTGAGAAAGTGGCAATTTTTTAAGTGTATGCCTGTTAATTCGTTGGTCCCTTTGTAAGCCGTTCTCTTTCTTCGCCGCGGTGGATAATTACTTCGTTTACACGCTATTTCTTTTTTATACGTTGTAAATTAAATTGCAAATTAAAATCGGTTTAAAGGACAAATTGAACGGACGTAGTTTCATTTTATGTTATCGAACAGTTTAAAAGAAGTAATATAAATTGTGATTGGGAAAAGTTCAGTAACAAGTACATATTTATGCATATTAAGGAGCAATAAAGTATTATATATGTATGTACGTATAATATATAATAATTAAGAGACGATATATTTTTTTTATTGTGAATATCAACCCTGCATTCACTGCACATGAGTGGTTATTAGCGAAGATGATTTAATATTAATGTATTGCGGGGGATTAAATTTTACTGTACTATAACATAGAAATGCTTTCTAAGTATTCGTTGAGGCCCACTGATATTTTCCTTCAGGGTTGCTTTAATTTGAGATTTGCATCTATCAAGTGAGCAAAAAATTCTTGCATAATTTTTATGCCACGTCTTACATCGATTCGACCCTGTTTTGGTTCATTTGTATTACGCAACTTCGCATTCACTGATAAATGAATACGGTAATGCGTAAATTTGTCAAGAGGAGCTCACATTAGTTTCCTACTATTTTGTAATTGAAATTGTTCAATAATCACCTGTTTAAAAACCAACGCGTATCGATAACTGTCTTATTGATTTACATAATTATAAAAAATTGCGCTGCAAGAGAAGTAATTACTACCTGCACGAATTACAAATTACTCACCAATAGGTCTCTGATATCAACATCTTTTTATCTGATCCCAAATGCAATCAGAATCGATCAACGCTACGAAACACCAGAAACAGAACTTCCAGCTACATACACTCTTATTAGTATAGGTAACTAAAAAGTAATTGAACAAAATTTAAATTACTAAAATACTTTGCTACAATGCAAGTTTTAATTCCCCTTTGAAACTTGTTCAATGACATCCTCGAGCAATTCTTCGGTGATGTGCTTACCTTGGAATGTTCGGTTCACGATTTCCCATTACAGTAATCGTGAAAACATTGCTGGAACAATGGACACCTGCCGATGCGGATGCAATGAATCGTCGTCGCTGGCATCGGCGAATCCGCCGAACGAGCCATGCTGTTGCTGCAGTTACAATCCGTTCAACGACAACTCCGCAGAGTCAGAGATCTACGATCTCTCGTTCGCCCTGAAGAAGCTCGGCGTAATGAAGTGTCAGATGAAGAAATGGCGCATGGAGAGGCTGCAGCTCGAAAGCGAGAACAGGTCTCTGAAGCAAACCCTGCAGACATTCGGTATCGATGTATGATATTTCGTAGCCTTTCCCCTCTTTCCTTGCTTCCCTGTCTCTCAACGACCGTTGGCTCGCGCACGCGAAATTGATTAATTGGAATTCTGAACGCGGGTGCGCGTATTCGTTTCCGTACACCTTTCTCCCTGCGAATTAGTCGCTCGATCGAAAGGGGTTGCGCTCTCGGCGCAATTAGCACTACAAAAGGGTGAAACGTGAGATACCATGTACACTGGGTATCTCATTCTATTTGATTAGCTTGGAATATTTTCTGTCCCGGCGACGAAACAGTTTGTTCAGAAATAAATGGTACAGAACGGAAATACCGTGTCACCGTTTCCAGATAATTCCCGGAGACAAACAATTTCCCGGATGAAAGTACTCAAATCTATTTCACAAATCATCATAAAATCATAAACTGTGCTCAATTGTAATTAACCATAAAACTAACTCATTTCTAGAAAAAGAATACTATTCCATAAAATCTGGCTAAAATTTATTACAAAAATTGAATACCACACAATTCATTCGTCCTATCACATTCAAAGCACTTAAAACTACGTTTCCCTTTTGCATTCGCTAGAAGAGAAAGCTTTCTGCAGCTTTCCAATATCATTCCATTCGGAAACGCTATTCACGTGGCTGTATTATTGCGGTGCACCATACTTTCTCGACTACTCGTGCAATTTACGCAATGTTATTTGCAATATTACATTCACCCTATATCGCACTTCTTAATTGCGTAACAATAATAGAAATTCGGTGGTCGTGCCTCGATAATGCACAACGGAACGCGTTCTCGCTTCAAGCATTTTCTCTCAAAAATTCGGAAGCGCCTTTCTTTGAACGGTATCGCCGGCGCGCACACCCTGTTCCGGGTGTTTCTAAAGATTAGATGTTTTCGTGTAGGTGTAAATGCGGACGAGATATTGAAGCCTGATCCGCTGCTGGTGCACTCCCGGGAAGAAATCGAAAGGCTGCAAAATGCAAACGCGACTCTCGAAGATAAAGTGAGGGATCTGGAGGAAACGCTCGCTGAACGAGATTGCTGCGAAGATCCGGGTGCTACGATTCACTTCCTTAGAGAGAAGATCAGATATCTCAGGGAGCGTTTCGCGCTCGAAAAGAAACAGTATGCTGCTTACCATTTTCTTTCTGCCTCATAAGTTTATTGCTAGACTCTATTCAATTATTGGCTCGGCGCGTGCGATTTCGTAATTTCGAGTGGGGAAGTTTAATGTCCCGGTAGTTGTGCAACCGGGAAGGCTTGGAACTGTATGAAAATAAGTAAAAGTTACAGAATAAAGTATTTCCAACTGGTCTCTTAAAACAAATTTCGAACCAAACGGAATTATACTTTTTTTATCCACCTTCTGCGATAATAATCTTTGAGAAATAGCAATGACACAAGTATCTGCTGTCTGTTAGAACCACCAGAAAACCAATTTTAAATAACAAACGTACTAGAACAATCAAATACGTATTCCTATCGTATTTGTCGTATTTACCAAAAAAAAACCTCGCCTTATTATTCCAGAATGCGGGACTTGATATCGAATTTGAAGCTGAAGCTGATACAGACGGAGGAGGACGTCAGCTGTCCAGCTATATATCGTCTCCGGGCGAAGCTGCGTGAATTAATGAAAGGGCAAACGACGGAACACTCGATCGAGACGTTGGTGGACCTGTCGAATAGCTGCGACGACCTGCGAATGGAGAACGAGCGTCTCCGTGCCGAGATCGAGGAGCTGCGACGCGCGATGTCCGGTCTCGGGAAAGCAGAGGCGAGGACCATCGAGACGACCACGGTCCCCGAGTACGTGGACGTCACAGACTTGTTGGACAAGTTGAACAACTGCGAGGACGTAGTGGCCGATCTGAGGAAGCAATTAGAAGAGAAGGATCTGACGATCGAATCGTTGAAGAGGGAACTGGAGTCGATGATCAGCCAGAAAGGTCTCGCGGAGCAGATCGAGGCAATGAAGGCGGACCTTAAGAAAAAGGATGACAAGGTATCGGCGTGAAAACGGTGGCAAACTTATTCAATCCGACTAATGGTATACACTGGCTTCTTTTCCGATAAGAAACCTGGTGAACTGGTCTTTTTTCTCATAGTCCGTAGTTTTAGTTTGGAGGTTTTTGCTGTGAAAAGTTAACGGAGAAGTAGATCCTTTAGTCGAATAGTGCTGGAATCGATACGCATTGAACATGCGTGTACTCACACGCGACGCTACCTATTATGGAGTTTAACAGAGAAATGACACTTCCTTTAGATCACGGGCCTCCTGAACACCCTGAGACAGTCCGAGATAAACCTGCTCGGCTTGAACGCCGTTAGAAACGAACTGGACGCGCTTAAGCCGCAACTGGAAGATCTCGAGGCGGAGAAGCACAAGCTGATGGAGGAGCTGGCGTTGCTGCGCAAGGCGCTGCAAGACACGAACGACAAGATAATCGAGATTCTGGAACAGCGGGGTCAGATGGAGAGGAAGTTCAACGAAGCGTCGTCCGCGATGCAGGAGCAGCTCGACGAAGCTTCAGCGCGGGAGGCGAACCTGAATCAACAGATCGACGACCTGAAGGCGCAAATAGCGAATCTGATGAGCGAGCTGGAGCAGTGTAATAAGCGGAACGCGGAATTGGAGGAGTGTTGCCGGGACAGGGAGTCCGTGTTGGAGAAGCTACGAGGCCTAGAGGAGGAGCTCGCGGCCGCGAAGGCAGCGATAGAGGATCTCGAGGCGGACAAGGAGAAGTTGTTGAAAGAGTTGGACGCAGCGAGGGCAGAGATCGAGGAACTGGCTGCGCAATTAGAGAAGGAGAGAGCGGCGAGGGGCGCGTTGGAAAAGGAGCTCGAGAGTAGCAGAGACGAGATCGAAAAGTTGCGCAAGGAAATTTCGGATCTGAACGCGGAGATGGACAAGCTTCGCGAGGCCTCGAAGAAGCTGGCCGAGGAGAACGAGAAGCTGAAGGCGGACCTCGAGCAGCTGAAGAGCGAGAACAACGATCTGTCGAAGAAGGTGAAGGAGCTGGAGGATCTAAACAGCGTCCTGCAGAACGACAACGAGAACATGAAGCGTGCGCTAAGCGACTTGGAGGCAGAAATCAAGGCGCTGAATGAACAACTGGAGAACGAGAGGGCTGCGAGGAGCGCGTTGGAGAAGGAGCTCCAGGACAGCAGGGATGAGATTGAGAAGTTGCGCAAGGAAAATTCGGATCTGAACGCGGAGATGGACAAGCTTCGCGAGGCCTCGAAGAAGCTGGCCGAGGAGAACGAGAAGCTGAAGGCGGACCTCGAGCAGCTGAAGAGCGAGAACAACGATCTGTCGAAGAAGGTGAAGGAGTTGGAGGATCTAAACAGCGCCCTGCAGAACGACAACGAGAACATGAAGCGAGCACTGAACGACTTGGAGGCAGAGATCGATGCGCTGAATGGACAACTGGAGAACGAGAGGGCGGCGAGGAGCGCGTTGGAGAATGAACTAGAGAACAGCAGGGTCGAGCTTGACAATTTGCGTAACGAGAACGCGACTCTGAGAGGTCAGATGGAGGCTGCGAGCATGGGCAACGATGAGCTTCGCGATGCGTACAAGAAGCTGTCCGAAGAGAACGAAAGGATGAAGGCAGATCTCGAGCAGCTGCAGAACGAGAACAACGATCTGACGAAGAGACTGAAGGAGATGGAGGATTTAAATAGCGAGCTGAAGAGGAAGAACGAAGACATGAAGCAAGCGTTGAGCGATTTGGAGGCACAGGTCAAGGCGTTGGCCGAGCAATTGGAGAACGAGAAGGCAGCGAAGAGCGCACTGGAGAGGGATCTCCAGAATTGCCGGGACGAATTAGAAAGATTGCGCAACGAAAACGCGGATCTGAAGAGACAGTTAGACGCTGCCAACGCGGAGAATGATAAACTGCGCGATGCGACGGACGAGCTGAGGGCCGAGTTGGAGAAGCTGAAGGAGGTGAACAGCGATCTGTCGAAGAAGCTGAAGGAGCTGGAGGATTTGAATAACACCCTGAAGAATGACTACGACAACATCAAACAAGCTCTGGCCAACTTGGAGGCAGAGATCAGCAGGCTGGAAGGGGAGCTGCAGAAGGCGGCGCAGGAACGCGAGGCGTTGCTGAACGAGAACGACAGGATCAGGAAGCAGCTCGAACAGGCGATGGCGGACAACAAGAGTCTGAAGCATAAACTGAACGAAGCTGCTGAACAACTGGACAAACTGAGAACGGAGAAGGACGAGCTGCAGAAAGACCTCGACGCGATGAAGCACGAGAACGACTCGTTGAAACGGGATATGAGGGCGATGAGGGAGGACCTCGATGACGCTAGACGGCGGATAGACGATTTGAAAGCTGCTGGGGACGCGCTCAGTCTGGCCGACGGCGATACGAAGTCCGAGCTGGGAAGGCTGGCGCAGGAGATGGACAGTTTAAAATCGGAAAAGGATCGCTTGACTAATGAGAATGCTGATTTGACAGCGAAGAACGCGGAACTGGAGCGAAAATTGGGGGAAGCTATGAGGGAGCTGGAGAAAGCGAAATCCGAAAATGCTGATTTGCGCGCTGAGCTGGATCGCTTGAGGCAGGAACTAGAGGAGGCAAAGGGCCAGCTGGATCAATTGAAATCGGAGCTCGGCTCCTTGAAAAACGCGCTGGACAGGTGTGTGGAAGAATTGGAAAGGTTGAGGGCGGAAAACGATGATCTTAAATCGCAGAACGAGGCTCTGAAGACGGAGATCCAGGGGATCAGGGGCGAGGGTGATACTTTGGGCCGGGAATTAAATAATCTGAGGAACGAAAATTCCTCGTTGAAAAACGAGAGGGATCAATTGAAGGAGCAATTGAGCCAATGCAACGCTGAGAATGATAGACTGAGGAAAGAGAAGAGCGAATTGGAGGCTGAGAATCAGCAGCTGAAGGGAGAGCTGAACTCTTGCAAAGCGGAGAACGACAAGTTAAGGGACGAGCTTGAAAAACTGCGAGCGCAATTGCAATCGTTGAACGATGAATTGAACAAGGTAAAAGCAGAGCTCGCTGAAGCTCAGAATAAGATTCAGTCCTTGGAGCCATTGGTCGCGCGTCTGCAGAGTGAAAATGACAAGCTTCGAAACGATTTGGGCTCTATGCAGAACGAGTTAAGTGATTTGAGAACGCAACTGGACCGAGAGAGCGGCGACAATCAAAAGATGAGGAACGATCTGCGAATGCTGGAGGATCAGGTCCAAGATTTGATCAAGAAGCTAGAGAACGCCAAAGCGGAGAACGATGCCTTGAAGGAAGAGAATAAGAATTTAAGAGCACAGATGAACGATATGAATCAAGAATTGTCCGCTTTGAGAGCAGAGTGTGCGGCTCTGAAGTCGGAGGTCGCCGACTTGAAGAAATTAATCGAAGACTTGAAAGCGAAGGTGGCTAAACTGGAGGCAGATTTAGAACAGTGCAAATTAGACCAATGCAAGGTTCAGGTGGAATTAGATAAAGTAAGAGGCGAACTGGAGAGAGCTTTGAAGGATTTAAGTGAGTGCCAGGTAAGAAAGATTTGCATTTATTTGGGGTAATTTTCCCGGTATAATAATACATTCAAGCTTTCTTTCGCGTTTCACTAGGCGCAGAAAAAGCGATTAGAGGAAGAGCTGAATCAGCTGAGAGCCGAGAAGGCCGATCTCGAGAAGAAACTTGCAGACGCATTGTCACAACTAGAACAACAGAAAAAAGCACTCGAAGCGGAAAAATCGGCGAGGGATAAGAGTGATTCGCAAATCGCGGCCTTGAAGGCTGAACTCGATGCGCTGAAGAGCGAACTAGAGAAGCTGAGAGCGGAAAATAGCCGACTCAAAGGTGATGTGGACAATCTAACGAGACAGCTGGCAGCGACGAAGAACGAATTGGACGCTTGTAGAAACGAGTTGCTCGCGTTAAGGGATGCGAACGATGCGCTAAAGTCCGATTTGAACGCGTTGAAAGCTATAAAGGACGAGTACGACAAGCTGAAGGCGGAGGTGGAGAAATTAAGAGCGGAGAACGCGATGCTTCAGGAGGAGCGGAAAAGACTAGAGGGCGAGTACGATAAGCTGAGAGGAGCAGGTGACGGTCAAAAAGTGGAATTGGATAAATTAAGGTCGGACCTAGCTTCGGAGAGAGCAGCCGCAGAAAAGCTGCGATCGGATCTGCAGAGCTGTCAGGCGGAGAACGGTAGGCTGCAGTCAGAACTGAGCGAGTTGAAAAAGGAATTGGACAAATTGAAAGGCGAACGCGATAGTTTAAGAAAGGAACTCGAAGAACTGAAGAAAGCGCTCGCGGCTGCGGAGGCCAAGGTCAAGTCGTTGGAAGCCGAACTTTCGAGCCTGTCGGCTGAAAAGGAGGAGCTGCTGAAGGAACTTTATCGTCTGCGCGACGAACTGAGCAATCTGAAGAACGAACTGGAAAAACAGAAGGCGGCCAAAGAGGCGGCCTTGAAGGAGTTGGCCGACCTGAAGAAGGAGCTGGCCGAGCTGCAAAAAGAGTTGGCCGGCCTCAGGGCAGCTTTGGAGAAGGCCAACGGCGAGAACGAAGCGTTGCGCAAGGACAACGAGAAGATGAAGTCGGCCTTGGTGGACTTGAACGAACAGCTGGAAGCGCTGAAGAAGGAGAACTCACAACTAGCGGCCGAGTTAGGCGCGACGAAGGAGAAATTGGCCGACGCGGAGAAACAATTGGAGAACTTGAAGAGGGAGAACGATAGCCTGAAGTACAAAGCTGCTCATCTTGAAGACACCTTAAAAGAGCTCGAAGCTTTGAGGAAACAATTGGAAGCCGCTCAGAGGGAGCTGGATAGTCTGAGGCCAGAGTTGAACAGGTTGAGATCGGAGAACGCAAAACTGCAGGACGATTTGAACAAGGCGACCGGCGAAGCGAACAAGCTACGAGCCGATTTGGATAAACTGAAGAACGATTATGACAACTTGCAGTCTGAGCTGGCCAAGCTGAAGGACGAGTCGGCCAAGCAGAAATTGCGCAGCGCATCGACGGAGGGAGATTTGGCTAAACTGAGCAAGGAGAGCGGCGATCTGAAAGATGAGATCGCGAGGCTGAAGAGTCAATTGCACGACTGCAGGGAAGAGAGCGATAGGCTGCGCAAGGAACTGGAAGCTTTGAAAGCAGAGAACGCCAGATTAAAGACGTTAACAGGTTTGATAATAATTGCCATAGTTTTAGTACTATAGAACTTGTGCGGTCTGAGTTGATAAGAGAAACATTTGAATTGACATACAAAGTTTTTACGACACGAAGTACAACTTGTTTGCATATTTCTCCTTTGTGGATCTGTAATGTTTTTTGAATGGAGACAATCACTTCATTGATCTACTCATTTTGCAAATAATTTCAACACGCATGTACCTGACAAAATTTTAGATCAGGAAAATTATCGTTTGAATAATAAATTGAATATAAATTCATTATTCGAATACCGGTAATTTAAATTGATCAACAAAGTGCTTTAAATTCAAGGTGAATTATTAATTATATTTGTGGCATTTAATATTCATCGAAAGCTTCATCTGATTTAACTTTCTATTAACATCCTTCTAATGTTCTACTTTAAATTATAATACCCCTTAGTCTTACAATACTAAAAAAAAATGATATACAATCTTTTACAACACTTTCAGTACTTGTTCTGCTTTTTTATTTATTTGGTGCTGCGTAAAGCATAATAAAAAAGTTAATAGAAACATGATGCCATCACTGTAAATTTTATTGTTAATACTACTTTACAAGCTTAATTAAAATAAGCCACACTAGTATCATCCGAATATATTTTCGAAAGTCCAAACGTGCTAATAGCAGCGAACGTCTACCGTTGAAATGCTATTACGCCGTTCCCTTTTCACGAGACTGTAATTACATATTGTCAATGAAATGAATGCAGAGAGGCCGATTGAGTCAAAGGAGACGGAAATGGACAAAGATATTCTGGATGAATGCGGCGACTTCATTAAGGCGAACGAATTACTGGGGAAGAAGTTTCAAAAGCAGAATGAAGGTAAAAACTGTATAAAGAATCTTTGTAACCGAGGGAAAAGTAAAAATAAAAGGAAGAATACGAAAACTGATTCTTATCATCATTTTATTGTTTTTTCCAAACGACGAGATTTCGTAACCGTTAACACGTGCATTATCCATTGAGCGTTACCTCCTTCTAGAACTTTTAATTGGTGTGCCACAACTGATCCGTCTGAATAAGATCGTGTGGCTAGACAAATTTCACCGATGCCAGGGTATAGATAAAATGAAAATAGCCGTCGACGCCACACGCGGGACAGTTTTAACCAGACAGATTATAAAAAAAGCTGTCCCGTTTTAACCATCACGATGAATGACGTTGATGCAGCCCTAGAATCGATTGCCAGGGTATTTAGCATGCCCGCGGTTGTATAAATATACATTCGCCGTCAATTTGCAGTGCGAGCATTATAAATACATTTCCCGTTGCAAGTTAATAAAGTTCATGCAAAGTTCAAAGTTCGAGAATTTTTCCCTCGCGTGCTTGCTTCCATTCTTGGAGTGGAATTCTATTCAGGAGGAATAAGTGACGTTAGTTAAGTTAATTATGCATGATTTCCGAGGGTGGGGATGAAATGATTGTCGATTTTTAAACAAACAAAAGGGTGTATTAAAGCAACCTTTTTGTAAATCGGACGATATGTTAGGAGCACTTCTTTTTTATAGTTCATTGTTCTATTTCATAATTAAGAAAATTTGGTGCTTCCACGATGCAGTGGTCTGTTAGCTATATTTTCAGTTACAGTGTAATATCTTCTTGTAATGCTCGAAACAGGTGTTCGACGTGTACGGGATTACATTACGTATTTGGAAGGTGACGCTGAAGAACCCCAAATGGCGGAGGAATTGGAAGAAATCCATATCGATCCGAAATTGAGGGAAGACGTTGCTGACTTGTTGAAGAAATCTCAGGCGTTATCGGAATCGATTTATGAAGCAGAAAAGGCAATACAAAATTTGAAAGGACGCGAGGTATGTACTATGCATTACGTGCATCAAATTAAACAATTTATGAGAAATATAATTTTTAATAAATTGAATCACATTCTTCTCTGTTAAATTTATTGTATTTAATTTGTTTCTAATGCGATGTTCAATGCGTTTGAAAAATGTGCCATTGACGTACAACTTGGTAAAAATGTTTAATAATTACTTTTTAGTATGAACATTGATATGTATTTCTATAAAATATTTAATTTTAAGGTGGCTTCGGTGGTGGCTTCGGAGGTGGCTCCGGCGGTAGCTCCGGCGGTGGCTTCGATGGTGGATTCGGAGGTGGTTACGAAGATAGCTTCGGGGGTGGCTACGTTGGCTCCAGGTGCCTTCGATCCTGATTCTTGGCTGAGCGTATGTTCAGTTATAATATTTATTAAATAATTAAAGGAGAAGCAGCACCTTCTTATATTTCATAAAATTCTTCTGCTTTCGTTTCCATTTGCAAACTTCGCGTTTAAAGCACTTTCATTGACAGGAAAGGGAATATGAGTTAATACAACAGAATTATGCATTATTATCGGTACAATGCAAAGTTTTCTTTAAATTTGATTGCATATATATTTTTTTTTATATCAGCGTTACTTTATTAAAAGTAATTCTGATTTAATTTTATACCATAGTCCATTGTTAGCAGTTGATACTTTCAATTTATCAGTACACGGAAAAATGTCGGCTCATTTTATTAGCAGATGAGTTTACCACGTGGTAAATATTTTCTGTTTCGTCGTATGTATGTCCTCAACACTATTGGTACATCGATGAACCATGTATTATCGATCTTAGGTGCCTCATGTAAACGAGGATGTTCGACACAGATTAACGACGTAGCTTGCCAAGCAAATGAATCCGATATATCTAATAAATCATTTCCTGATCCATGAATTAATGAAGGCTCACACTCCACTAAATCGATTGCCCCGAACTGCCTTTTTTTTGAGATCGTGTGAATGTTTGATAAATGAATGTTTGAAAAACACATACACCGGAATACATGAACTATGTAATATGTTTAACTTTTGCTAGTGCCATTTTTAACTGCAAGGCGATACATCACAAATATTATCTTTCATCTTATTACCCTCTCGAAAAAGTGTGATTCTTTAACTTTTATGATACATGAATAATTTATGTTGTCCTGTAAATACTTTGTTCAGCATTTAATAATGTACCGAATGTTGCTAACTTTTACGTATGTATTGTAGTAACATAAACAAATTCTTTTCGCTGGAAGTTATTAGTCGCATAGACATGATTTTCTTCAATTTTTCCACTCACGATCCAGTAAACAACTGAGTTTCACCTTCTAGCCGTCGATTAGGGTAGTTTTCACCAATTTCTTGGCGAATCTCAGTGTATTCACTCTTACCTCCTTCTTGATTAAGCCCTTTAATCGAGCTCTTACTATAATTGCACGAGCGGTATCAGTTATTATTTGCACCTGTCTCGTTGCAGTCGTTGACGTTGACCCAGCTAGCGGAACTTCACGATAAGATTTGCATGTTGACATCGGACATGGTGCAGCAGGATAGTAAGGCGGTACCGTGCGTACCCGGGAATCCGCAAGCGGATTACAATGTTCTGAACAAGCGGATAGCCGCATTGCAGAAACAGATAGCTGAAAAGCAAATCGAGGCGTCTTGGAAGATGCAGGAGCTGAAGCGGGCACTTCGGAACGAGCAGGCTAATCTAATCGAGATCTCCGGCCGTATGAATTTAGAGAGAAAGCGCAATTTAGCCCTTCAGTTCCGCATTGACGAATCACCGCAGTGATTACGGTTCACTTTGACCCTGTACGACGTGTCCCTGCTCTGCGAGACATTGCATGAAAGTAGAAAATGTTCTCCATTGGTGCCTACTGCTATAGAAACTTATAAAAATCTCGAGATCGTATTTGTCAAGGAAACGAATTATACTTTGTTCCGCGTTACCGTGATCATCGATGTAAGTGTGTCCAAATTAAAAAGTGTCTTGAATAAAGCTTTTATTGAACGAAACACCCGGTTCTGGTGTCTCGTGTTAAGGCGCTGGTATTACTAATTTCTTACGGTAGTGAAAAAATACTTTCCAAAATCTCGTTGCGATTTCCCACCCTAACGAAACAAGCTGCGAACGTGCACTTTTTCCAAATCTACCGACGTGCGCAGTTTAACTGCGGGACCGGGTGTAATCTCGCGCTCGAAACGATCAGGCTGCCCCCGCGATCGTGCAATTTACTTCTGCCCCAGTAATTTAATCGCGTCGCACCGGTTACATCCTAATTAACGAAGCGCGGCGCGCAGGTGGAAAGGAAAGGGGGCGGAGAGGGAGGGAAAAATGCAGGAACTCGTCCGAATCCAATAACGAGCAACGTCCTGTAAAATAGTAACGGCTAATAACAGCCAATGGATTCGGCCCGGCGCGGCGGCGGAGTTCGCTCGATTCCGCGCGCGACAACGCGATTCCCCGTGTCGTTACCACGGCCACGGTGTTGTTCGATCGAGATTAATTCAATTGTGCCCGCGGATCGCATCCGTTCCCACGACTTTATCGGGTGCCATCGGCTTGTGTCCGCTCGTCGCAGATGGGACGCTGCCGCGCGCCATCGACGCGCAAAGAGTACACATATAATTGAAACCCGTGGCTAGATCAAGTGGTAAATGAATTGACGAAATCCATTTTAGCCGTATGTCCATCGTGTTTCGATTGGCGTAAGCTCGTGAATCCATTGTTACAACCACCTGACTATGTTATGGGAACGGTGTTATTGCCTCTAGCTAATGGCGATCCACCAAAGTTCCGATTCCGATCGATCGGTTCTATCTTTGGGGAATTAATTGATTGCGAAATGGGCACGGTTCATTTGCGAAACGTTTTATCTAATGTAGTATTAGCAATGCGCTGGTAGTGGGTAACGAGCGGCATTCTACATCCGTTTCTTCGCTTATACGGTAGATTGGTTCCAGAAAATATTTTATAAATGGAAACTTAAGAAAAAAAGTTAAAATGTGTATGCATATTGATATATCTTTATTTGAAATTCTCTATGTTTTGCGCCCTATTGTAAAGTCGACAGTTACATTTCCGAAATGGCTCTGATAACAGAGGAAGTAAACGATCAAACTATTCTCCTCTTTACGATCACTCAAAACTTTGTCTTCCATGCAACAATGTTTTTTTTTCTTAACAAGCTCAATTTGGGAATTATTAAAGTCTTCATATTATGTATCATTGTCTGCGCGACAACATACAATAATACTGTAGTAATGACAACATTCTCTCACAATTACAACATTCGTGCCAATAATGCTTTACCACGTTCGTGACAGAAAATGCATAACGATTTTTGATAAAATCTCAAACTGTTACGTTGCCCGGTGGTATCCTTTTCCCAAGGCAAGGGAACGAGTGACTAAAGAGTGTTCAATGTTGAGAACGCCGAAGTAGGAAGAGGATATTCGATAGGTTTGTCAGAATGTTGTTCTGGCTTTTTGCAGTTTCTGTTTTGCAGTTGCGCGTTGTGCAGGTGAGAATAATGCAATAAATTATCGTATTTCATAGCTTAATAAAACGTTGTTATTGTATTAACACAACTTTCATTTTGGACCTTATATTATTTTAACCACTCACTTGTCTTTTTTTATTAAGGCAGAGTTCGATATAGTGTTCGAAGATTTAGAATGCACTGATATCAACGAAGAGTACGTGAAAACCTGCGAATTCGAATTGAACTACGACAGTACATACGGTTCCAATGTGGACACGTATTTGGAGATCGTTAAGAAGTTTCCTGATAATGTACAGGTACCCAAGTAAAATATTTTTAATGAACACTGCGAAAGGAAGAAAAAGAAAAAAATGATTTGGTAATGTTTAACTTTGAATTTAGTATTGCATTCAATTTATTATCTTGTTACGATTGGTTATTCGATTTCAATGAAAAGAAGCAGCCTTTCTAATGCAATAAATAGTACTTTCAATGTTGCAATTGCAATGGCATCGTCCATCATTTAACTTTTACTGCACAACATATTTACATTAAATATATATGTATAAGTAATACAACGTTACTTTATCAGAAAAGTGTTCACTCGTATACAGTGTATGATTTTTAAGAGCTACTTTACCATTATTTGTTCTTACTCTTTCCAGGTAAAAGGTAACTTGTTCACGGTTCGAATGGGCGAGTATAACGTCGACGTTGGTCTCAATTTAGACACAAGTTTTTGCGAAGTTATGAAAGGTTCCAATTCTATAGGAATCCCCATATTAAGGGCAGTTAATATGGCTGGAGATGTTTGTCCCCCAGAACCGGTCTGTCGATATTCTCAATATAATAAATAGTCACGAACTTACGTATATTGCTAATTGAAATTAATGACAAATTTATTTTATTTGCGTGATCAAATATATAAAAGAAAAGTTAATTATATTTAACAGCAAGATTTTATGCAATGTACATGCAATGTACTATAATTTATATCAAGTTACTGAAAACTTCACGAACATGAATTGTAGTACATATCTGAATTTCTTTAATTTCAGGGTGTTTATCAACGGCAAGGTTACGTAATTGATAACATGGATGGTTTACCAACATCGTTTCCCAGTGGTCATTACTTATTAAATATGACGATGTTCTCTGATGATACTGTAATAATGCACATTGACGTGTATTTAAGAGTATACTAATTCTAATGCCTGCGTCAACTTCCCATATGTTTCTTCACACGAAAGTTTAAAAGTAGAGATTTCTTCAGGCTTATAGAGCGCTTACTGTCGCTTTTTTAATTCTTGATAAGAAACATTGAATTTCGTCCTCATTAAAAGGCATTATGTTTAGGCATAAGTAGAAGTAGCAAAGCAGAACAAGAAATCTTGGTAACATGTAGAAACAAATTAATTGGAGTTTAATGTTAACATAGGTAAAGATAAAATGGAGGTTCCATAAATAAAGAAATAATTATATTTCAATTAATTTGGTTAATTAAATGATACTTCAAATCTACATACTTAGGACCATAATAATTCTTTCTAATTTATTCACCGATCATTTTATGCTAACTTTCGTCAAATAAGAAAGTTTATGTTACATAATATTCCGAACCAATTCAGAAAATATGTATTTCTTGTTTCCAGAGGAATCGAAATATGTATTCGCTTTTTTCCTAAATTCTTTATTTTTAATGTCAGGAGTTTATTTAACTTGGACGCTTGCGAAATTCGTTTAACAGTTAGCTTATCAACACGTTGATGGCAGATCTTTTTCCATACTAAAGGCACAGTTACATGGGTAGGTAGAAATTGCGTAAATTTTACGACGTTCTCGTAGATGAGGAACACGAAATAAAAATTTAATGGAGCATCGCGCGACGGTACATTTTATTTCCCCGTGATATTGTCGCAGTCTGTGGAGTACGATATTTAGATCGAGCGGGGCATGTTAGAAAAAAAGGGAAGGCAGATAGATACAACCGTAAAGTGACGAGTCCAACGCAAGTGCCCCTCTTTTCTTTCCCTTAAAAGGGCGACGATCGCGAATGTAAAACTGAAATTTTATATCGAATACATTGCTACTATACATGTACATGTTACTTTGCAATTCGTCCGTGCATGTAATGCGGAATCAGACGTGGTAAGTAAAATTTTATTTTCATCCCGGTATTACTCTGCATAAGAAGGCAAACGAAATCATTTTCTGAGATATTCAACAATTCTTCTTCGTGCAACTATACGCACACGGTATGCGTAATACTTTGTTCATACTAATTTTCTTTAATGTTGATCCGCGAACCAATACACAGGCCAGCCATCACTGACCCAAGGGAGACCAATGGTGTTGTGAAGGTAGACTCATAAGCAGCCTCCCCTAAATATTAGCGTCGCCCACGAGACTTCGAAACTCAAACTCCACTACGCTGCGAAAAAATTTGGAAAAACCGCACGACAAGCACCGTACCAATAGCAATGCAGATCCATATTTCCGTCTACTACCCTCAGTCCAATAGTTTATCGTAACCCACAATATAAAGAGCGCAGAGAATTCCAAAATTTCAGATATTACTTTCCATTCCGCTACGGCAGACATCAATTTAGTGATCCTCGAAAATATTCGGGCACTCTTCAAAGCAGAATAACTTTTTTTAATTGGACCAAACAATTCGGGCTTTTGAAAAAAAAGGATACAAAGACTAGTTCGCTAGATATCTCGTTTTCCTCGCCCTGAAAAAATCAGACTTTTCGAAGTTATAAAACAAAAAGTGAAAGTCATCGTTTTAAACTTTTTTACCTGAGCCTGTAATGAAAATTTAAAAAAGTGCCTTTTACAGATCTAAGCAAGATATGTGCGTCCTGGAAATTTCATTGAAATCGGTCAACGCTTGTCGGAGCTATAAACGTTACAGTGTGAATTGTACATTCCATTACGACATTACTCGACGACCTGAAACTTGTGTACAACATCATCATACGAAAAAGTACAGTGCACAATACAAATCAATTTACAAAGTTCATGACATTCGCTATACAATCAACCATCGCTGAGCTTCACGACTCAACAACTAACAATATGCATGTATTTTATGTTTTTCGAATGTCTCGATTTTTACTATACCGTAGTATTTTCAGCCGGTAGTATTGTACATTGCACAAATTTGAAAATTGAAGCACATATTCCTACTAAAATTGCTTCCTATCTGCGTCTGTTTCCGAGTGGCTTACATTAACAATCTTACAGCCCCTAACTTTGAAGGGTAGTTTCGTTCTCTAAGCCTTTTCAACAAGGAGACACTAGTATCATATTATTATACGCATCGGAATGTATTTTATAGAAAACATTTCTTTCAGTTTTATATTTTACTCTTTAATCAAAGTACGATAGATGTAATTTAGAGTACGATTAATCGAGTTCTTCTAGAAAGTATCGTGGAAGCTTGAATTTGATCTCATTTGTCAAATTCACCACACTATTGAATACAAGCTTGTCGGAATTTAACATGTCTGTTAGATCAGTTGCAGTATAAGTTATATTTCCCGTACATACGAAGCACTTGCCCCCCATTATTTATAATATATAGTGGAATCTAGTTGAATTCGAAGTGAAGGTTCAGCCAATAAAAAAACATTAGAACGTCTTAAAAAGATATCGTTCGTATCTTCAATATTTTAGACTTATTTAAATCGAAAATCTACCAAGTTATTTTATAGCGGCACAAGTGCCGTAAATATGTAACGCTGGTAAATTATAGTGAATTAAAACCCCGTACTTGAACGGAGCTAGTTTTGTGGATAATTTATAATAAGGAAGATAGCGGATAAATGATAATTTACAGCGAGCGTACAGCCCGGCGAATGTGATATATTTACTAAACATGCAGCGTACACGTTTTATACGCAATAAAAGTTTATTTATTTTGCGAAAGTGGAGACGATTCGATAAAATATTATTTACCGGTGTAGCGGATACAATCTCTGCCGAAGTAGCACAGTTTACGCGCCATAAATGGTACTTTATCACAAGTGCGCGCAATTGGACGAAATAAATTCGGCGAAAGAATTTTCTACTTGTTACACGAAAGTGTAATTCAGCAAAATAGTGAACTCGCATCGTAGATAAAGCGTTTCTCGTAATCGAACCATTTTATCGTTAATAAACGTCAAGCTGTCATGTTTAAAAGAAATTGCAGAACCTTTAGGACATTCTTATTAATAAGCCAATGAATTATTTATTGAATCCAATACAATTCATAAAGTATTGCGTGAACTATCAAACGAATCCCACTATACTTCGTAGAAAACATTTCCCGTCTCAGTACTAGCGCTTACTTTAATTAATTAAATTCCTTACCACCATAAAAGCGCAAAAAGTAATACGTGTTGTTCGTGCACGATAGATAGGAAAAGGGATTGTTAATTTTACAAATTGCGATCTCTGAACGCATATAATCCGTGCGTTTTGTTTGTCCCAGAAGGGCCGTTTGCGAAATTTCGCCCGCGAGCCATCGTGCTCCTACTACGTTCTACCCCTTTGTTTTTTCGCCCACGCTCGGCGAGCGACAATGAGGACGAATTAAATGACAATGCATATTAATTAACCACCCGGCGTGCAGAGGAGAGGATACAATCTAGGGTAACGATCCGCTGGGAAGTCAGCCGCGACGTGACGGCCAGCAAGGAACAAGGGGCAATTAGAGAAAATCAATGTTGCACAACGCGTTTGCATGTTGCATTTAATAACGGTGCTTGAGTGGAACTCGATTCACCCTTTCACGGCATAACGAACCACCGTCGCGTATTTACCGCGAGCTACTGTGCTTTTTCTGTCGCGGACAGCCCCGTATCAACGCGCGACGTTGAAAGAAGACCGCGACAAAAGGGAGACCGCATAACCGCTGGATTACTTTCCCCCTTTCATTCATTTATCGATTCTGCTTCCTGTATCTGATTCCTTGCTTTCACCCTTATCCCGTTTCTCCCTTTCTCCCATCCTTTCACCCTTCATTTGTTTTTAGCCAAAGCTGGGCTAATTGAATGAATGCCTGCAGGCAATGCGTCGCGCGGAGCGTATCGATTTACGCTCCGCGAGGGCTTGCTCATTAAAAGAGGGGGCGAGGCGATTCTTTTCTTCCTTTTATTAGGCGATAAAAGGGGAACGCGTTTGACGTTCGGCTCTTCCTCCCGGATCCGCGGGATCAAAGATTCCTCCGCGTCTTTTGTTTTACTCGCCGGGCAAATATCGATTTTGTCGCGATAATGCTTCGCAGGGTTTTCACGTGGTCGTGATTGTACACGATAGCGGCGGCGAATGATTAACGGTCGCTTTTACTTCTAATTCGAAAGTTTAATGGTCCGTGGAAGATTTGTAGATTTGCGTAAAATTACTTTCCAGCGCGGGCGGTTGTGACGGTAGTTTCTGGGCTTAAACGATTCGCGTTGAAGTTGCGGCGTGCAATGTTACGTGACACCAACTCTGGAGAACTTGTAAATATGTTTAATTAATAACGTGTGAGTTGCGGGAATTAAAAGTTTATGCCAGAACGAGTTAATTCATATACTTTTCATACATAATATATTTGTTTATTCTACTGCATTATACCATGTACTTCAATGTTTTTCAAGTGCAAACTGTTCATAAAAGTAATATGACTTTATTCAATTTGGTGTAATTCATTCGGTGCCCTAATATTATCTGAAACATCGTGCATAAAATGTTTGCAATTCCATGGATAAATCACGATGATATTTAAAATAATTAAAAATATTGCAGTAATAATATACAACTATATCAAGCCATCCTGTTTACATGCTCTTTAATATGCGCAAAAACAAGTTACCCTTCATTATGTATTACTGTAAAAAAAGTACGTAATCAGGGTATCCCCGGCTCATATCTTCGAATATTTGCTTTCGAAGAAATTTATGGTTATGATTGTGACGTTTATTTCATCATTTTGTCGCATAATCAACAGTAAAATAGATATTGATGTACTGTTTTCGGCGTCACATCTTGCATATATTACTTAACGCTTTATTATCATGTATGGACCATACGTTATAAAATACTATAAAATACTTATTAAGATTCAGTAAACAATAATAATCGAAGCTAATTGCACTACCTTAGATTGCAAAAGATGTTACCCGGACCGAAGCCTGCGCCTCTTTTTTCAAATAAACAACATTACGCCAAGCTTGGTCATGATAGCAATATTGTACAATGCCTGGTAAACTTCCAGTAAAATTTGTATTATTCGATTCCTTACCATGCCGTTAAATCTGCATACTTGAGGTAATGGGACGCAACTGAATTAGAAGGAGTGCCATCAGACTGATAACTTGCGTGAAATAAAAACGCGTATCGTACGCGATAAGGGAAAACAACTTGTGTTTGCAAATACCTTTATCACTCCCTTTTATCTCACGCCACTTATCATCAATTTTTTTCTCTAAATTATCCCAGCCCTGCACCAAGATCGACCAGTTTCTAGCTTCTAATCGTGTTATTAATAAACTCCAGCGAGTCCGATAAGCGGGTACAATCTTCGCTAATATCTACTTCACGCGAGTTCAACGGACGCGCAGCGTTAACGCATGAGACGCCGCACGACGTAGGAGGCAGAGACGCGAAATTATTCAACAGCCGCAGCTATCAGAATCTCCATCGCAAACAGGCAAGTCCCTCTATGCTCTGTATCGCGATGAGCTATCAAAGGGCGGCATGTAGCGAATATACTACCGAACTATCAAAGGGCGATACTGCGCTCAAGTCGTTCGCAGATGCATATCCTTCGCGCCCACCCTTTCCACACCCTTCTTTCTCGCACCCTCTTCTTTCAAACTCCATGGCAGACCTGTGGAATATAAATGGCGTTCATTTAGAATCGGTACTCCAACTGGACCGCGCGTCTACGAAGCCAAAGAACTTCCGGCACTTGTTGCTGCGGATGGTCTTGTGCTAACTCAAAAACGTATGCGTGTGTGCTCTCGGGCTAACGACGATGTGGGTGCGCAGGAACACGATGAGATTTACTCGGATCCCCTGTTTAGGCACTCGGCAGATACGTGCCGTGCAAAAGGAGGATCGTGCAATAGTTAATTTGCAAGAAAGTATAGAACTATCTTTTTCTTTAAGCAACAAAAAGCAGTTTAAGACGTATGCAGAAACGCATTCGCTGAAAACATTTGATTTAATAAGCACATAAAGGAAAAGCCAATGTGTTGCGGAAAGTGAAATAAACAGTGCTGTTTCTTAAATGTCAACTTTCTTCATCGTCATCCGTAACGATTTAAAAAAGCAATGTAATTGCAGATGGTGTAAAAAAGATACCGTGTAAAAGGAGATGCAAGACCGATGTTGCTTATTGCTTATGCTCGAAACGAGCGTTAACACGGTAGCAGAAGAATTGCGAAGGAACTTCGTTTGAGGTTTCTTTATTTTGAGCGCAACTTCGATTACATCATCTCTTCAACGCGTGCCACCGGAGAACATGGTAACAACTATCGCGGTGCCAATATGGTAGGCACGATTATTATCGTGGAGGAAAGTTACACAAGCTTTTGAAGGCGCAAAAAAAGCTCCGATAACGGGGGCAATCAAAATTCTCGTTCAGAGAAAATGTTTTTGCGAAATATGCCAATGAAGTTTGTAGTTTGAGTATATAAACAGAAGAGTGGAAGGCAGGACAGGAATTATGTCGGCGGAATCGCGCTGCCTTCGTAGCACCACGTTAAAGACATTACCGAACGTTAACTGTTGAATAGAAGAAATGAAAGAAGTCGGTTTTTGGAAATTTCATTAAGAAATGTGATCGAGACGCGTTTCATTATTTAATTAATTAATCGTGCGGAGGACGCCGGTCTGTGGTCGGGTACTAGTGAACCCTTCCTGCCCTTCTTTCGATTCCCCTTTGAACTTGGTGAAAAGTTTTCAAGCATAACTTTTCTCGGAAGGTAAACAATGGCTACGCTATTGTTCGAAGCGTTCGGCCTCCTCGTCGCGGTGTTTTGTCTGCTTTATTATTACTCCGCGATTAAGCTGGACTTTTGGCGGAAACGCGGCGTGAAAGGGCCGAAACCTCTTCCGTTCGTTGGCAATTTCTTGGACGTGTACTTGAGGAGAGCATCGACTAGTGATTGCTACGTGAATGCGTACTTCGGGTACAAGGACGAGCCGGCAGTTGGAGTCTACGGGGGACTCACGCCGATGTTGGTTCTGAGAGACCCGGATTTGATAAAGGATGTTCTTATTAAGGATTTCCCGCAGTTTGCGGAGAGAACGATCATTTGCGTGCGAGAGGTACAGTACACGTTATGGATTTTACCTTGTATGGAACACCTTAGAAGTACGATGTAATTTCAATTTTACGCGTGGCCACCTTTACCTACGTTATTAGTAGTTGTTTCTTAATCGGAAGTTTGATAGACGTAAGATTATCATTATCTTGATCAGGTTTAATTTCTAAATGCATCTTTTGCGCGTCACGATACGCCAAAGCATTACACTGGACTGAATACATCCAATCTCATCCAAATATCAAAGATGCTATTCTCCTTTAGGTGAATTCACTATCAGATCCCAATTTCGATCCTGTCACTTAATAAAGGAATGGAACGAAATCATTCGCAACTTGACAGCTGGTGGAAATAACATTTTGGCAATCATTCAACATAGCCGGTAGTCATACAAATCCGCCTGCTCATGATTATCGACTTTATCCCAAGTAATACAGGATGTCCCGTAATTGGTAGTACAGCCGGACAGGGGGTGATTCTACGTGAAAGAAATAAGTGGAAAATGTAGAATAACATTTTTCCAATTGGGGCTTCGATTCTAAGAAAATCGATTAAACATAATTAGATAATTGTCGTACCAAATAAACATAATATTATACACGATAACATCATTCAACCTGCAATAACTTATGATAATTTTTGATTTCTTTATTATACATGTTGTACAAATTTGAAGAAGAAAGTTCGTGTGTGACAAACTTCTTTACTTCAGAAATTGTTCAAAATGTTTATGATCATATTGGAAACACGATTCTGCAGCGTTTTCTACTGCATTCTGGTGTTTTACTTCATCAAATAACAGAACAATCTTCTGGCTTAATTGATTTATGCATGAATAAGTTCTATATCTTCGACTGATTTTTTCACGTAAAATCACCTCTTCTCCGGTTGTACCACCAATTATGAGGCGCCCTGTATATCGAACCTAATATTTACCCTCGACCACCAGACCGCCCCGTTCTGTCAGACTTATCTCGCACCCCCTTTCTAACACTTTCTATGTCAGCTCCACTCGTTTGAACCTTTGAGACGATGACTGGACAAAGTACATGGCTATTGTCGGTGAACAAATTTAATGGCATGGCATCAATCACGACAGCCACGAACATTCAACCCTGAAGACGATCGCTCACCACCGTAGTGCATCGTATTTCAGTGCACGTAGTTTTCTATGAATGACCTGCTCTTATCTCCCCTCTCTCTCTCTCTCTCTCTCTCTCTCTCTCTCTCTCTCTCTCTCTGCCCCTCTGTTACTCAAAATATAGTAGAAATGGATAAAATTAGGCACTGCTTAAATAGAAATGAAAAATAGAAACATAAAACGTTAAATCTTTTTCTCTTTAATAAATCGTTGTTAGAAGATACTTTCACTCATAAATGACTGACTGAAGAAATCTGCAATTACTTGATTAATATGAAAATTATTGAAAACGTTGGCTTCTCCGTCGAATACAAATTGCAAATTGTTAATCTTCCTTGTGAGTCTTACTTAAGCAGTACAGACTTTTTGGAAAAAATATTGTCTACTATAACTTTATTGTCTATAGTGTACAGGAAACACTCCTCGTTCTTTCCCCTAAATTAGTGAACGATTTTCAGGTCGAACCGCTGTTGGAGGATCTGTTCAGGGTGGAAACGGAGCGATGGAGGCCATTGAGATCCAAATGCTCGCCACTTTTCACTTCAGGAAAGCTGAAAGACATGTTTCACTTGCTACGAAACTGCGCGGACAATTTGGAGAGATATCTGGATAAATGTATCGCAAAGGGCGAGCCGATCGAGTGTCGTGAGACCCTCGCAAGATACACAACCGACGCGATCGGCTCTGCCGCGTTCAGCCTCGAGGTGAATTCGCTCATGCTTCCTGACAGCGACTTCCGCAAAATCGGCAGACGATTCTTTACAATTAGTCTACCGCTGTTCCTCACGGATAGATTAAGGGAGTATCCGTTTCTCTTCAAAATCTTCGGCCGTCTCTTCGTCGATCGTGAAACGATTGAATTCGTAACGCGAGTGACGAAGGAAGTTGTGGATCACAGGTCTCAGCAAGGCCCGCCGACCCGTATAAATGATTTGATCGATATTCTGGTGGATTTGAAACAGCATCCGGAGAAGGCGGCTGTTAAAGGTGGGACTGTTACCTTCTCCAAGTGTCCCCCTCTTTAAACCCCTTTTCCGACGTTAAAATATTTCGTAAGCGGATTAGAAAAAAAAACAATTATAAATGCCGATACACGTAAAATGTTTACGATTAGTCGATTCCAAGAAAGTCTGCTATCATTTTCTAAACTGCACAGCAGAAAGTACAGTTTCGTTTGTGTACACAGAAATGGACGACTCTTATATGGCAGCACAGTTCTTCCTTTTCTTCACGGCCGGCTTTAAAACAACTTCATTAACGCTCACCAACGCCATGTACGAATTTGCATTGAATCCGCCGATCCAGGACAAAGCACGTGCAGAAATTAAGGAAGTTCTACAAAAGTACAACGGGGAGATTACCTACGAGGGCCTAAAGGAAATGAAGTATCTGGAAGCATGCTTTGAAGGTACCTTCCTCGTCTGTTATTCATCGAAACAGTATCTTGTAAGGGGAATATTTTGTATAACAAGTAGAGGGGAAGTTTCGCTTTTAATAAGAATTATATTTACTATATTTCAAACGTTGCAGCCGCCCTTAAATCGTACTCGATGTTCTCTTATCACCCATTTTCATGGAAATATTGCATTCCTCTCGAAAATTAACAATTCGTGTCTTTTTCCAGAAATATTGCGAAAGTATCCGATATTATTATGGATCTCCAGAGTAGCGTTGTCAGACTATACCTTTTCGGGGACAAAAATTAGTATTCCAAAGGGTCAACAAATCTACCTGCCTATTTATGCGCTCCAACACGATCCGGATATTTATCCGAACCCGGATGTTTTCGATCCTGACAGATTCGTCGGCGATAATGCCAAGAGCAGACATCCTATGCATTGGATACCTTTTGGAGATGGTCCGAGGAATTGCGTCGGTATGATATGCCTTTCTTTTTAAGGAAATGAAAGTTTGTCGAACGACAAATAAAACGTATCGATTCTTCGTTTCAGGTTCAAGATTCGCTAGGCTCCAGACGAAAGTAGCGCTGGTCACAATTCTGTTGAAGTATAAAGTCGAAGTGTGCGAGGAAACTGTAAAATACTGTATAGACAAGACACCCCTGTTTCTATTGCAACCGAAAGACAAAGTATATGTAAAGATGACGAAGCTTGAGGAGTAAAAACTGCATTTGTAAAATATTTAATTCTTTTTTTTTGTTACGTTGATGTAATACGTTATTTAATGTACAGACATTACTTAATTAATTAACGCGTAAATATTTTGCTTGCCATGGTCCTCCAAATCTTATTATTTTCCAACAGTTGACGATAAATCTTCGAACCGTCAGACTTGTCAAAAAAATGTCTGCTAGCAGTGTATGCTCGTACGTCCATACATATTTGTTGGTACAAGCTTGTAGTATCTGCTGATACGCTTCTGTAGATGACTCGCCATGTTCGGAATCAGAAAAATGTGCGGATTGTAAATTAAATAGCTTCAAACAAGAAGTACGGTGCATGGGAAAAGTTTCTGCTAATATTTTAGTTCCTTTGGTTCAGCCTCTATAAAGACCGATATTCTTTTAATTACTTTGATGTACGTTACAATAAAGAAAATTAGCTGGCAATGAATTGGTAGAGACGTATGAAAATTGTAAACAAAATCCTTTCATTAAAAGGCGTTATCTCCAACTAAACTTAAGAAGATTAAATCAAATATTGTTAAAGAATGTAGTAAACTGAAATAATGTTGAAAACGTGGAACTAGATTGCGATTTGGAGAAGTTATAATTTATAACTGTATATGACTACTAAATTCAATGTATTAATTGTATCGGTTTTTAATGTCGTTGTTTGTAAATTAAAATAATTTATTGATTGAACTGTTTAAAAGTTATTCACGTACCAAGTACATGCCAAATACAGAAGAACGCAAAATATTTGTACATTGCATGACTTAAAGATTGCATCTTCGCAACGTTTTAATTACAAAGCAAATTCCCGTCCAGTTTTACTTTCCTCATCTATTTTCTGCACAAATAATCTATAATAATAATATTTGCACAAGCATCTGCCGTCTATTCGTAGCAAAGTAAAATTAGTTTTCCGAAGTTCGTTCATAATTTATATCGCTATCAATTAATTCTGTACTCTGCAATTGATTAATGACCCTCCTGCGTTTTAGAAAACATAACTTCTTGCTTTTATCACCGCTATTCCCTTATCTTTAATACCGTGATCTCAAGAAACCTGATAGGCATCAATTAGAAATTCGTTCGGTGACTATAACAATCAGTCATAGATCGAACAGTGCAAAGAAATTGATTTGAGATGGAAATGAATATAACTAATTAGAAGAATGACACATGGGATCATCCAATCAATGTTTCTACTGACGTAGGTACTAATAATTCCACGAGAAAATCGAATTTTCTGTCCGTTCAAGCAACTGAAGGTAACTTCGACATTATGAACCTTGCCAGTTATAACGAAATATTGAATAATGCTATTGCAATAGATAAACTTGGGTGAAATTCATAAGTTGGATAAACAATTTTTAACAACTTGTCAATCACGTCATACAATGAATTGCGACATTCACGTTTTGGCATGAAATTATTTATTGAAACAAATTTTTTTTCTGGTGAAAGTATTAGGTGCTTCAATTTGATACACACCTCGAAACTTTCATGGTATCTGCTATCAAAAGTGGGGATGACATTAAACGTCACAAGTCGATTAGCTTTAACGGAGGACTCACGGGACAAAATAAAATAGGGTTCAAAGTGCATGGATGCCGATGACCACGCAGCAAGTGACTCAGCAAATGAATCATATTTGGTAAAATGATTGGTCAAATAATTATTCAAGCGACTTTAGCATTTTTTAATAAAGTTTTGTTTGTCGTATCTTTTCTGATATGTAGGAAATCGATTTAATCTTTTATAACTAAATAACGAAAATGGAATATTTGATGAACGGAGAGAAGAGATTCAGTGAGACAAAATGATAACACATTTGTCTCAAACCTGGCAATATAAACGAATTAATACATACTTCTGTATATCGTTCAGTGTTTTATATTTCGTACAATCTTATTTGCACGATGTAACGTCTGCGAACAACTAAAATGCAGACTAACATCAAAAGCCTTTAACGTATATCGAATGTGAATAATTCAATAAAAGCAGATAATCAAGAAAGTTATGAATGTTACTGGAAATATTTGTATAATCCAACATGATAATGATTTGGTTCATACTACAGCTATTTGCGTCCTACATTTCCTTTTTCTGAATCTCTTCAACGTTCATCTATGATTAACATCTATGATTAAACTTCCAATTAGTGACACTTAGGTCTATCAACAAAGAAGACTAGAAGAATTTGGTTCAGGCAAATAAAGGCACTGTTGGACGGAGATTGAGATTACGAGAGAACGTGTACATGCGTACCTGGATATGGGAGTTTGTTTCTTGCTAGTCATCGCGTTTCATGCTAGCTTCCATATAAAGGAGGTCGCGGAGTATGTTGACAGACCCGTTCATTCTGCGGCGACGGTATCAATGGAAATATCTGTAACAAAACTGTCGCGCAGAACGGAGTTCGTAATACGCTAGTAATTACGTCGATTTCTTTAACAGAAAAGTGCGGTTGCCTTTAAATATCAAAGTGAACAGGAGTTATTTTGCAGTGGTACTTTTTCCCAGTTCTGCAAATTCGTGACTTCCATCAGTGAAAGTTCTAGTTTCTATTTTTATTCAAAAAAAAAAGCGTCAGTAGAAATTATGGCGTTGATAGAAGCGTTCGGTTTGCTCGTCGCGATATTTTTTCTGGCTTACTATTATTCGACGATGAAGCTGAGTTATTGGCAAAAGCGTGGCGTAAACGGTCCGAAGCCTCTTCCGTTCGTCGGCAATTTTATGAATGTGTTTTTGGGAAAAGCTTCTGTCACTGACTGCTTCGTGCAGGCGTACTACGACTATAAAAGCGAACCATTCATCGGAATCTATGGGGAGCACAAGCCGCTGTTGATTCTAAAGGACCCGGACTTGATAAAAGACGTTCTTATTAAGGATTTCTCGAAATTCGCGGATAGAATGCTTCATCCTGAACGCAATGTAAGTTGATCCGTATTAATTGTGCATGAAAGTACACAAAGATATAATCGAGATGTTGAGTGAATTCGCTTAGGCTGATAAGGTATTAAGACCGATTTTTTTAAATTGGTAAAGTATATTGTACAATCATTTGGTAGAAAATAATTGCAAGGAATAGCAATGAAGTATTTCATGATAAAGGATAACACATGCGAACGTGAGAATTTGTATGAACAGAAATTTGACCAGAGAAGAATTATTATAGCTTTGATTACTATGGCAATTAATTTTGTTGAACGAACTAGTATATCCAAATTAGTGTTCTCTAAATTATTTCCATTCTAGAAATACCATTATTCATCAAAATGCAAACTAGTATTAAAAACAAAAAAAAGAATTTGCTTCGAATTAACGTTAGTGTTCTTAACGGGAGGCGCATATTACTCGTTCTGTTTCTACTTGCAGTAGCTCGTGTAACAAACAGATTATGTAAGGAGCAATAATTATCAAGTTGATCTTCTATGTATACCTTGATATTTCAATGCTCAGACGACATTCGTTTTATTCTTATTATTGAACAATTACTTTGAAGATTCTTCTGAGACCGGATGAATTTTATTTATATATTAAATCAGTACAAATTGTAAGAGCAATTTTCTCCATAGTTAACAAAAAGTATTGATATCTTTTCACATGTATATGATTTATATGCGTAACTATTTTTAATCATCTCGAATTTTCGTGCAAATGTTAATGTAGTACATTTTATCATCAAGTAGAAAAAACAGGTTGAGGAAAATTACATTTACCTGTAAATGAATTTCGTCAGATAACGCGCTGTACCTATTTCTGTACTACCTAATTATTCAAATCGTTTTCTCGAAGCGAACAATTAAGATTTATGTAACTTCCACAAGATGTGTCATCTTGTAATCAGCAAGCAGAAAAGAAGCTGAAGAATTACGTTCTCAGTGAATAAATTATGCTGCGTAACGCTCTTTGTTTATAGCTGAAACACTTCCTGAAAACCGTTTCCTTGTTTATCAGCTATTAAAATTAATATAACTTCTGTCCAATACGTTCATTACAATATATTACTAATATAAATGAAACATTATTCATGTCAATGCACATTTACATCGATAGTAAGGACGAAAGTGCAGTACGACACTGTTGCACGGTACATAATTTTGCAAAACGTGCAATGTTCAGAATATCAATTATAATGTCACTTTCGTGGATAAAAGGATTTGTGGTAAAATACAGGCTACATTGAAAGAGCAGCTACTAATGTCTCTACGGTTGCACACACATGTTACGCAATTACTGACTGATCAGATACGGAATAATTATTTATTTGCCATTTGGTTGCCTTGCAACCAGTTGATAAATTACACACACCGGCTAAATCAAGACTGTGTATTCTCGGTGTCTGTCGTAATTAAAAAGTATTGTTATATCGTTAGGGTGGCAACGAAAGTTAACAAGATTTTAAATTTATTAATTCTAAACTTCTATGTTCTAAGATGTTGTCCTTTTTTTGTGAATGTATTTGCGTTATTTATATTTTATTATCCGTCCGTAGTATTGAATTGGACAATCTGCCTTTTGCGAGAAATTGAATTTTTAATAAAGAGCTGGTAACATCGTCTAACATTAATTTGCACCAGTCACCAACAATGCATATATTATTATGTTTTTCATGAAAAAGATCGCAATCTAGTTTGCATCCTTTTTTCCCTCACTTTTACATAGCGAAACTTGTCTATTATCGGAAATGAATGAATGCGAAATTTATAGACCGAACCGCTATCGGAGCATCTCTTCAGATTGGAGGCGGAGAGATGGAAGCCTTTAAGAAGCAAACTTTCCCCTGTATTCACTTCGGGGAAGCTGAAGGAGATGTTTTACTTGCTGCTAGAATGTGCAGACCACTTTGAAAAGTATGTGGAGAACTTGGTAGCGAAGGGCGAGCCGATAGAGTGTCGTGAAATTTCCGCGAAGTTCACCACTGACGTCATTGGTTCTTGCGCGTTCGGTATCGAGATGAATGCTTTGGCTGCCGAGGACAGTGAGTTCCGAAACATGGGGAGAAGAATCTTCCAAACGAACACGAAGACGGTGATCAGGGACAGACTTAGGCCATATCCGTTTCTCTTAAAAATCCTCAGCCCCTTCTTAATGGATTACGAGTTGGCTGATTTCTTCGTCAAAATCACAAAGGAAGCTGTGGACTATAGGATCAAGCACAACGTTCGCAGGCATGACTTTGTCGACACTCTGGTCGACTTGAAACAGCATCCGGAGAAACTGGGACTTCAAGGTGAGATACAAGACCTTTCCTTTGTATTTTGGTATTGTCTATATTAATATTTAGTCAATCAATTTTATTTCCTTAAGAACTATCTTCATTAATTATTATTTGAGGACGTTCGCTAATCAGACTTTTTGAAATTCAACATTTAATCACATTCGAGACATGAAAATTTGGAATATGCTTTCCAAGATATTCCGCTCGTCTTTCTTTCAGGTGCAGAATAAACATTTTCATCCTTTCTTAGTTCTTAATAAGATCTCGACATTACTTGCAATTGATCGACTAGTTAACATTCGGATTACTTAATCGGACAAAACGAGAATGTAGAAATGTTTTAACATGAAATGTGACTATTGATTTGTTTAGAATTCGACGATATCTACATGGCAGCGCAAAGTTTCGTGTTCTTTGCTGCCGGTTTTGAAACGTCCTCGGTAACGATCAGTAACGCACTGTACGAGCTTGCATTGAATCAAACGGTTCAGGACAAACTCCGAGAAGAAATTAAAGAGGTTCTGCAAAGGACGAATGGAGAGATTAAGTACGATAGCATAAAGGAAATGAAATATCTGGACGCGTGCTTACAAGGTAGGTATTATTCACGGTATGCTGATAAAATATGACTGACATATGTAAATAAACTTCTGTCATTACAAAGTAAGCAGCTGTCTAGATAAATTGTTATATTCAAATAATTTCTTCCAGAGAATTCATATTGTGAAGTTTAATTGTTTCCTACTTCATGTGTTAAGTGTATATGTTTTTTCTCAAACGTGAACGACAGAATTTTTAAATAAATTTGTGTAACATTTCGAACGAAACTTTCATCGTTAAGAAAAAAATGCTGAAAGTGTAAAAAAATCATCTGGGGAAGACTTTAATGATTCTTTCTTTCAAGTTGTTCTGAAATTAGAAGTATAATTTAATGTAGTATTATATGCACAAACTGTTTCCTCCTAATATCGTTCTACAATTATGTTTTCCACTTTTAACAGAAACATTAAGAAAGTATCCAGTGGTGCTATGGATCTCTAGGAGAACCACGGCGGAGTACACGTTCTCTGGAACAAAAGTTACGATTCCGCGGGGTCAAGAAGTCTACATTCCTTGTTTGGCGATACAACGTGATCCGGAAATTTATCCAGACCCGGAGACATTCGATCCCGACAGATTCTCAAATGAAAACGCAAAGAGCAGGCATCCGATGCACTTCTTGCCGTTTGGAGATGGTCCGAGGAATTGTATCGGTAAGAAATTCACTTGAGAAACACGAAAAATGTTTTGCACCAGCGAGAGAAGTCAACAATATCCAACGGAATTCTTTTCAGGCGCGAGATTTGCTAAAAACCAGACGAAGCTGGCTCTTATCAAGTTATTGCCAAAATTCAAAGTGGAGGTGTGCGAGAAAACTTGCAAAGAGTACTGCATCGACAAGAAAGCCCTGTTTCTTCTTCAACCCACGCACGGGATCTACGTAAAAATGACGAAGCTCGCAGAATAGATAACTAGTAATATCGCGAACTTGTTCACACGAGAGTGGAATATTCTTGCTTTGTAAGATATAATCGTGTTTGCTTTGTAAGAAAAGCATAAAGGGCTGTCGTTGAATCTATACGCAGATGAAGTCATTACTTTTAAGATTGAATAATATGTGATTGAAACTATGATTCACTGTAAGTTTAATTATTAATGTAAATAGCATTCGTAATTTAATAAAAAAAGAATGGCGCAGAGGACACAATTTTTCATACACAGCTTCTTCCTATTTTTTATTCACTGCCTTCAATCATTTCGCAGATCTCCTTTTACAGTATAACCTCTAATTGTTTTAATAAAAACCAGTACCAAAATTTTCTAAACCACAAGGAAATCATAATATTCTACTTCAAATAAATATAAATAAATATCCTGTTTCAAATCATGCACTTTGCATGGATCAAGTTCGATACCGTTAAAAATTCCCTCCCTTATCGCTGATACAGTATTGACTAGGAAAGCAATTGAAGCAAAGACACGTAAACAGCGGTAACAGACGATTTTCCATTTTCCACCATTCCATTCCATTTCGTTCGACGAGAATTAATGACACGATAATGGAACATGCTAACTGTTAGCTTTATCGTTTCAAAATAAATCAGCCAAACCAGGATGATACTTTCTATAGAATCGCATCCGAAGCGTTATAGTTTTACAGTCGCACAACTCGTCACAGTATAGGGTCGGGCAAGCACAGGGCGATGGTCTCTGTACGATTCATCGTGATCCCAATATTTATCCCGAGCCTGGCATGCTCGATCCCAAGGGGTTCGGTTTAAGAACGGGGATATCGAGTCAGCAAATCCGATGTCCTATCTGGCTGCTGTGGACCCGGTTCAAGGGGCTGCATCGGTAATGCTGTGAAAAATCTCTTATTGCGTCCAGAGATCCTTCCGCCTCTGACGCATGGAACCTGTTTGCTTTCACTAGGAACGTGCAAATTCGCTCCTTTGACATAGCATGCAGTTGTGAGGCGTATAATGCGTCCTGTGTGTACCAGGTATACTTTGCATACAGGGAGAGGGTACAGTAATGGGTAACAGCAGATAAAATAATATTATCCAGCAGTAAATAAAATAATATATAACGGTTGAAGAAATTCAGGACCTTCGGATGTGATTACTTTTGGAAACATTTGTGTAAGCACAATGTGAAGAATAAAATAAACTGTTGTTTCATTTGCTGGTCATATGATGGAACTAGTAATTCGAACAAAAATCATTTGCACGTTCAAATGAACTAGCCCACAATGGTCATTTTAAAATAGCATCGAGCCAAATAAGTCAATCATTGTATTAATTAAATAATGACTTTCCAAATATATTATTTAATTAATGCCCAAGCCAAAAACTTGGTCGAATATTTTTCCTGGTCGACAGCGTTTCATTATCGAAATTAGAGCGAGCCATGGGAAAACCTGGGGCCATTGTATCCACTCGCGAAAACGTCCGAGATTTCCGGGTACCCCACGTCGTTCGGCCACTGTGTATTTTGAACTTAACCCCTTTCTTAGGGGTGCGGCCCAGAAACTTATTGCGGAAGCAATAAACCTCCTCCTCGAGCACCCCATTGTCGACCTTTCAAGGCTTTTAGTAACCTCGTCGTAATTGTGACGAACGTGCCACCTCCTATCTCATTCAACGAACCCCTTTGTAACCGACTCGAGAGATCATAATCGGGGGCTAAGGAGCCCCTTGGCGATCGATAATCGTGTCTCTCACTTTCGAGTAGTCAAGCCATACGTCTTCGCCGTGTGTTTTAGGAGGGGTCGATAAAAGCACCTCTTCATCTGATACCTATGCTTTGGTGGCCAGAAATCTTCCGATCAATTCTTAGGCTTGATTCACTTACTTTCTTTAATTGAGCGACGTAATCAAGACACGTCGTTCCCATCTGTTATGCTTGCGAAATGATTTAAAATTTGATTCACTTGAGGGGGTGGTTTTGGTGAATCTTCAAAGCATTCGTTGTGATTGTCAATAATGACTGTAATAATTAATGTTTCAGTCTTCTGCAAAAAATATTCCTATTTGTTCAAAGTTATACTGAACAGATTTATTGTAAAACGATTAAAAAAGTTTCTTCGGTTACCGTATCGTAGCTTTCGCAACTGGAACACAAGGGAGGATTTTCTTTGGCGTTTAGCAGTACTTCTTCTTTTAACATACCGCGTCCTTATATGTAATTAAAAAACTAATTCTAAATCCTTGATTGTAATCTCGGTTCGTCAACTTTGTTTTCCAGCCGAAGGATAAATAGAGGTAGCCGCAATATTATTCCGCGTTATCGATTTTACGGTTCTCTGCTCTTTCTGGGTACGGCGATACATATTTATGAAAATGTTCATTCGAAAGTTCGCTACTCAAACGGGATTGTTCTCAATCGCAGGCTTGAAAGTGTTTTTTTCGTATGCGGAGGAAAACTGCCAGTCGCTGTTTAGGCAACGGCATGGCTTAGCGTTCCCTCGAGAAATATTGCAACATTTCGGGACATACGGATCCATTTTTCTCCTTTCCAGTGTATTTTAATAGCTCCGCGGTCTGCCTGTGTTTGCGTGTTTAAAGGGAGACAAAAGTTTCGCATAAATCGGCCCAGCGTCCGAGTGGCTGTTGTGTTCAGCGTTCCGCCGATGAGGGGTGGCAGAACGGTCATTTCCGGTACCTGGGAGAATGTGCATCTTTCCAAATTTAATACAACTCAAAGATTTGATACATGTCTATACGGTTACGAGCTAAAAGAAGTAATAGATAAATTTGTAATCTGATCAGGACAAAAGTTGATTAATTTAGTTTACTGCTCTTGAACACTTTTAATTATCCTGATACATAACAGTCGATAAAGTGTGATTAAATTTAAGTTCCTGGTTGATGAGTTTCTTGAGAAACGTAGCAATCCATAAAAGGAAGTAAAAAGAATCCTTTTGGGGATCCAAAAAAGTACAGCTCGATATATTGCAAATATTATATACAATTAATTTTGCATCAAAGGGGACAGACATGAAGAAAGGATGAAAACTTGGAATTCATGAAAAGTCTGTACAAAAATTGTTTCCAGTATCTAATACAGTCAACTTGTGCATCAATGTCCTTTTCATGAACGTCATTTCTTTTAAACAGCTTAAAGAAACAGATTCACAGAAGTCTTTACCCACAAATAAATGTCATGTTAATCAATTTTGTTAATGTTCATCGTTTGTAAATCCGGCGTTTTTTACTTGTTGCAATAAGAGCAGTATAAACACAAGAACCACATAATGTATAAAGACTAATTAAAATTCTATTACTATTGGGATACATATGTTTGAAAGAAGAAACATAATGAGAAGACGATTGCGGGAAACACTTCCAGAATGTTTTCGCGTAAAATTTATCTACCCCGAGGTTTTAATCGTAACAATATCTACATATTTATACGATTATATTAATCAAGGGGGAAATATATCTCTCCTCATCTGGACCAATTTGTGTGTTAGCGTGAATCGATTTCAAGTGTCCTCCGCTAATCTGTAAGATAACGAACGAATAGTAAATACGACGTTCGAGCTTCTCACGCCGTTTTCTAACATTTGTCTGTTCACCGTGGAGGGTCGAACGGGGGGGAATAGCTCTGTAGTGATCATGGCACGGGCGGAAGGGGGTACGAAAAGTGGTCGTCGAATGCTTTAAGCTGTCGCCGGAGGGTGGCGAAGTCGCACGAATCGTGCCGAGGCGATCCGAAAGCTCAGTCACCCCTGTCAGTAGGCCTGCCGCATCGCAGCAGTGAGCGCGCCTTCTACTCCGCGCAGAGATCTCGCGCTCTTCCTCGAAATTTCCTCGACACTGTCACCGACCCTCTTCGCTGGACACGCTTCCTTTCTTTCGCATACAAACGTCTCGCGCGAAGCGAGACAGCCCTCATCGACGATCACACCCAATCACATTCACCCTCCGCTCGCCCGTGGATTAATTGTACGGAGTGTCGAACGGTGGCAAACAGTTGTAAATCCACAGCTCCGGGAACATCCTTTCATCCTTTGTGATCGCGTCGTCGATTCTACCCGCTTAAATTGCTTTCAAACTTCGCGTCGACCGTGGCGGCCCGAGCTGAATGGAAACTGGGGCTACTTGACCCAAAGTGGTACAATTAAATGCAATCGAATGCTTTTTCGCTACTGGCTGTCCCCGTTCCGCAGCGATTCAACGGAGCACCGCGGAGGGCGAATCAAAATTCAACGACTCTGAATAAACTCTCTGGAGCTTCTCCGTCTCCGATTGGTCCGAAGATTGCCGGATCCGGGACTATTGGTATCAGAATTCTATCGAGGAAGGAGATGAGACCGTTCCCTTGAAAATTGAACAGGAGTTCACCGTTCCCCGTGTTCGTCGTCGCGGAGCTGTCGGGATCTTCGCTCTCGTCAGAAGTAGGATAACACGGGCTGCATCAGGCTTCACCATGAAAGGACTCTGACGGTTCACCTCACGTGATATCGTCCGATGGAACCTAACGACATCGGTTTGGTGGTGTCGACAGTATCGAGGTTTTTCATCGCCGAGAGTTGCACGTCCTACGCGAGCAACCCGCTCTATAAAGAACAAAAACGAACGTTACGTCATTGCCGTTGAACGATGTAGGGAGAGCCGTGTGAAGTGTAGTCGCGTATGAAGCGGGCCGTTAATGAACCGTGCACGGGGCGTACGATTAGCTGTGATCGAGTAACTCCATTAATAACGACGTGAGACGTTCTATATACAGAACGCAAGTCGCCGGGGGGGGGACGGCCAGCCGGCTTTAAAAATAAAGGACGAGCGGCCTTAGCGAACTGCAATCCGCGCGCTTTCGCGAATGGACTCTAATCCGCTGGGACCCGCCCGCGAGTATGCGACCGTTCCTGATCGTGATTTGATCGACGATCCATCCGCACACGGTATCCGGGATTCTCTGTTTCGTTCGCGCGTCGTTAATAGCCGCGCTCGTGCCGTGGGGTGTGCGGGATAAGTTACGGGGAAGTGTGCAGTTACAGGGAGGAGCGCGCACTGTGTTCTGTGAAGTTCGCGAACGCGGCGCGTCGTGCACGTAGCTCGTGGAATCCCGAAAGACGGAGACAATCGATTCGAAAGCGGTGGTGGGTCCGCGCTGTCAGGAGAGAACTAGATTCGTTGAAACTTATCAGTCATCCCGGTCCAACCTGCTACCCTGGAGTTAGGAGGCAGGGGACATTCGAACGAGAGGGATGACTCCTCGGCTCGGTCCCATTTGGTGTCCCACGATGAAGCGGCGGGCGCTTTTGCTGTTGAGCACGATAGCTCGGTTTGTCGCCGCGGAAGTTTTCCTCGGTGACGTCGACGAGCCGAGTAAGTGATTGAAACTTCTGATTTCCCGTTCGACTACGCTCGCAGTTTCGTTCAAGAACGCTATAGGCGAGTAATTCTGTTCCCGATTAAGCGCTGCAACGTTGCGAACACCTTTTGAATTCCTCAACGGGGGGTAAACAGGGTCTTGAGTACTCGTCGAGATGCAATTTTCTAATGGCGTTTCTGTTGCAAGCTGCGCGTCGCGTTTGACTCCTCATCGTTCTTAGTTGTTTAAGTCCGGCTGTTTCTTTCGTGATGGGGCGCGTTTAAGTAATAACAGGAGGGTGGTAAGGAATAAACAGTTAGCAAAATAACTGGCACAGATACATAGAACTTAATCCAATTATTTGAAACCATAAATTTAGCCGTTTCGAGTATTAATATATTGAGAGTAACAGTGGTGATCTTATTGTTGGATTAAAAATAAAGAGGATCAGAATCCGTCACATGAAACGGTCACAAATTCACAAAATCTTCAAATCAGTTTTCTTTTTATTTTACTTAACCACAGTTTGTACAATCATAGATTTATACGTACGTAGATCACGTAGAACGCAATATCATCATAGCATTATACAGTTTTTTAACTCAGACGAACTTATTATTAACAACAGTGTATCGGAACTCTAAGGGAGCAAAGGAGACTTTTGCTTCTTATGTTTGAGGCATGTTTGAATTTCGTTTCGCAGATCAAAGCTTGGTTCTGTATTCAGAAACTTGATTACAATATAAAAGATGATCCACTGACGAGGTATAACTGCAGTAATTACACTTATTCGGTTCACTTTTAGTTATGAGACGAGAGTGTGCCAGATTTGTATGTCGAACTCCGAGTCTAGTAAGGATAACTTATACTTTCCTTTCGCAAAGAAGTGCTGGACTCTTTTCAAATACACTTGACCGTATTTTATGTATATTTGATTGAGGAGCGTTTTTCCAAGATTGGTTTTGGATGTTTCTTACATTGGATTTATAGGAAGCTTGAAACCTTTGTGAAAGAATGCCAGATGCGCATTCTTTTTTTTTTAAATCTTATTTATTTGAACGTTGGAATATGGACAGTGGTTGTCGAAATGATTTTAGCGAATTTGCAAAGTTGCGAGAATGATATCTTTAAATTCCAGTTACAAATCATGAATTCCTTCTATAAAGTGCTAGGTGCTCAAATCAACGTTACTGTACATAATATCAATCATGAGAATTTTCTATCCCGAGTTGCTCTCACGACTGGAAAAAACTTTCAGTCCTGAAGCATACTCCAACGCGGATAAAGCTTTCCAAAGAAGCAAAAGCTATTCAGCGTTAGGCGCAGCCGTAAGCGCAGCGATCGATTTCGAAATGAAAATTCGACGATCGTCGGAACGCGCGATACGGTTATTTCGCGGCCGATAGTTCTCCCTTCGCCGGGGCGTACGGTGAAATTCTCGTTCACCGTGGCGCGGGGCAAACGCGGCCCGTCAAAGCGTTACGCGAAACACCGCGATCGCTGCAATTACGCCGCCAATTAATGCCGAAAGACAACTAGCCGCGCGCGTGTCAGTCATCCATAATGACGCTGTCGGCAGCCTAATAATCGTTGCCAAGCGTTTATAGTTCGTGACGAGTGGTCGGCACGCGTGCATACGAACCGTTCAAGAACGGGGCGGATGGGACGAAGAAAGATGGGGGAAAAGGAAAGGGGAGACGCCGACCGTTAATCTCGCTGCATGGACCGCGGATAGGAGGATACGTACGCACGTGGACAGAGTGGAGAAAGTCCGGCTGTCGATAGTTGTTTCGCGGCCGGCACAGCCTTGATTTCCGTGCTCCGCGACACCGGCCGCAGGACCCGTTTATTTAATCGATGCATTATGCAAATTGACATAACGGCACCGCTTCGGACGCAGTAATCGACCGACCGCCGTCCATCGACTGATTCGCGTAGGGACAATGTGTACGTTGAATAATTGCCAGTAGCGTGCTGCGGCTGCGATATCAAAGCTACTGCACCTTCCGGCTCGGACGTGCACACCCCACAGTGTATTGGAAATCATGGTGGACCACGGGCGTCAGGGGGTTCAGTCGATGAGAGTCGTTTTTACCTAGACGTTCCGTCACTGGACCGTTTGCTTCTTAAAGACAAAACGGCGACAAGGCTCGTTCGTTTAATTCGTAATCGGAAATAGAGAGTTCGATGTGTAATATGTAGAATAATACGTATGTACATTTTGCACTTCAGTTTATCTAAAAACGCGATGATATAATACCAAATTCCTTCACGTCGAATAAGTAATTCTAATTTTATACCGATCCTAGCGTCGAATCTGAAAGTAAAATGAAATTTCCTTATCAACCAACCCGCTTTCAACCCTTCCTCTTTAAAAAAAGAAGTGGAGGGAACGAGCCAATATCCCGAAACGTAAGAATGCAGATATTGTATCGTACCAAGTAGTTTTTTTTTTACATCTGTGACACACTTGCCTATACATATTGTACATTTCCAGTTCCCCGAGTGCTCCGGCACGAACAGAATCTCCGTGATAACGTTTCGGCGAAAATTGTTCGGCACGGAGATTCGAATCGATAAGCGGAATACCATCTCGGCCCTTGTTGCGCGGAAAATGAAAAGGCACGTGTACCGGCCGTTTATCGGTGGCGGCGGAAAAATTATGGTACCGCGTGTAACACGACAACGCTAGTCGCTGTGGCTGGCCCGTCTCTGTGTGCGCAGCTTAAAGCAATAGGTGGCTGGCATTCCAGTTTGCCCCTCCGCCACTGTTGGACGCGAAATTGCAATAAATTCACGATATTACGGCGCCGTTTCGTAAATAACGCATAATCGTGCAAAAATTCGATGTTAATACGCTTCGATCGCATAGCGGGGCCGACGGGGCTCGATATAGTATTTCGTGAAATATGCCGAGGCCGGTTCTTTTCTCTAAGAAGCCAGATATCGAATAATTTTCGGCACGCGAGCCCCGTATACGCGCCTGGGTCATTAGAATATTTCGTTATAATGAGGAGGCAACGTAGTGTTGTACGTTGCGCGATACGCGCTATACCTGTCGGCCTGATGAAAGCATTACCGTTAAATAACGGTTACAGTGTTGCAATCCAGAAAATTACGATCGGCAGGCATTATTGCTCTTCATCGAAACTCTCATCGTATTGATCTACCTTTCTCGTCTTTGTATCCAGAGTTTACGGCGTCGAGGTTTTTCGAGCGGCGATTTAGGTTTAGGTGCATCATTTGTACCTTTTATTTGGATAACAAAAACCATTGCACTTAACTGTTATCGTACGCGGCATTTAATCCATTCCAGGAAAATACTTCAAAATACTGTTTCGAACAAAGTCGTGTTTCCTCTGTCACAGCAACCCTGGCGACGTTTAAACAAACCGACCCCCGAAACAATTTCTACGGTCCTTCTACCTTTTAACTGCTTCCGTTTCCGCAGTTTTCTATTGCGGACAAAGGAAGCTCATAGAATGCGCGAACGCGCCGACCTCCACAGGCGTTCCTTGATTAGGAATAAAGTGGGTACCGCGAGTACAAACCGCGGCGGAAACGGGTAGCGAACTCGCGGAAGGATATGACGTTGCCCGCGGGACGATATTCGCGCAGGCAGCGTGTTGCCGGTAGAAGAGACGTTCTTTAATTATTAATACGCGTGCAACGCGACCGAAGCATCGAGCTTTATATTGTTCAAGGGGGATGCGTCCCACCGCCAACGGGTGGGTGATACTTCTGTAAACGCGTTGCAAGCTGCACCTTCAATTAATTAGATTTATACACGTAAAGTGCTATGTTTAATTTGTGCCACGCTGGTGATAAAACGGTAACGAGTTATTTCCGAGATGGTCTTTTCGAAGATTAGTAGATTGCGATGCGGAAAGTTATTTCCACCTCCCTGTTCTTTTTTAACATTGAAATTATTACGATTTTTACTTTATTCTGGCGAGCAAAACTGGGAGAGCTTATAGATTGTATTTTAATTAAATGTGCAAGTTGTGGTTCATTAAGAACAGGTATTGCGAAGGTGTGATTAATAAATAATAATTCTTTTAATCGCTATACTTCTAAATCGGTAGGAAGATAATTGCGCTTAGGGACACACTGTACATAAAATAATCCACTTCTGGGAGCGCAACGAATTATGGTTATACGAATATGAAACTTTCTGACTAGTGCATGGAAAGCTGAACGTAGAACTTTCGCAACTTGCGCTGCCCACAGCTGAAGTCTCGTATATCTTCCCTATGTATGTATATCCGCGTGTCGTAAATCACAATTGATTACGCATTTGTGGAGCGAGACGCAATCACAGTTAGCACGCTAATAATAGTTTTTGTATACAATTGGTAACAACATTCTAGCTTACACTTCCAGAAAATTAACATGTAAATATTGTCCTTATTGGTTCCCTAAAAAGCGCAACAATTCTCTTGTTCTATTCTACCTACGATTCTACTCTATCCACTCCTCTTAAATATCAGAACGACTTAATAACCGAGCAATTACTGATTCCAATAATGTTTTAAACATGTTTCGGTGATAGGAGATACTTAGGTGGTCTGCTTCAGCCGGGGCACTCTGTGTTTTCCTATCACAGAATGTAGAAGTAGCATTTAAACATCCAAAAACTCATCCCTTCGAAAAAGGTTCATTTATCATTTAAAATTCATTACATGTAACTGAAACCTGCAAAAATTTACAGTCTCCATTTCGAGTAACAACATTGACGCGCATGAAAATGGTAATTTTAAGTGGTTCGCTATGTACGTATGTACATAGGTATCTACATACGTTATTATAAATTTCGAGGATGTCGTGTGCCTGCAATTTCGATACTGTGGTCACGCGCGTAAAAAGCACATTTCTCGTGGCATCGCGTGATTTTTGGAACTGCCACGGTGCACGGTTATTCGATTCGTGAAATTCGGTGGATGTACAAATGGCGTCGTCGATCACTGTTACGTGATTTATGAAATTCGTTTCCCCGTGATTGCGACGTACCACGCTTCGTGCACGCTCCAAAAAAAAAAGAGAAGAAAAAAGACGGAAAATGGAAAATATTTAAGAAATTAAAATCGCACGATAAAACTTGCTATCTTCTGCCTTGATACGATTCTTCTTAATTTCCCTGGAAAATTATAGAAAAAATTAACTATGCTCTTTCATGATTCGTGTTCCATCTTCTTTTTTTTTTAAATAATATCTGGACAGATTAAACACTCTTCGGCAATGCATATTCCAAACAGTGAAGTGTATATTTTCACTTAAACATCACGCAGCTATTAGTAAAGAAAAAGGAGTCTCCGAGTGGTCGTGAAGCGTGCCAGCGCGAAACAAATTGCTCCCGACAGATAGAAGCGACTCAGCGTCTGCAACTTTTTCAATAATCGGCCGACAAGTGTCACCGATAAGGACTATCGTAGCCGGAGACACTTAATTTCATAGTCACCTAATGTAAGAGCCTCGCGACAGTGCCTATCGTTGTCGGCGTTATTAATTTGCAAAGTGCGCGATGGGGCGTCGGAAACGGAACTCGTCGAGGCAGCAGGTGAGACGAGAACGGTGGCCCTCTTCGTAAATCACTCTGCAGGATTTATTATCGAGCGCCTTCGCGAGAATTGTCGACGCTCGGTCGTTGAAAAAAAGGGGTGGAATGAAATGAAAAAGGCAAAAAGATCAGTAATAGGGAGAAGAGTGTTCAATCTGGGCGTGGGGCACTTTTAACGTTAGACTGAAATTAGCTTAGAATTTAGTATCCATTCACGTTATTTCTAGAAAAGAAGTATATATATTATGTACAAGTGTTTGAAATTATAAAGTCATGGGTGGAACTGAAGTAGGATTTGTGTAGATGTTATTACATCAATCAAAGTTAATAGAAATTGCTTAACAGTAATACTTCCGACTTCTCCAACTTTAAACATAAAATCCGAAACGCACCAGACATTTCATATCGCAATGTGCATATGCCACTTTAAATCCTTCTATTTCGAACGACGTCGATACGTGAAAGGTGTTGATGCTTGAAGCGCGACACAATTTTCCTCGGGGAAAATGTAGTTCACATTATGCCGCGTTACAGAGATCCAACTCCTTATCTCCATGCGTTTCCGTAAATGTAGTATGTTCCAAAACGTGTTTAACTGTCGGCTGGATTTGCTGCCGCGTTATATCGTTTCCAATATTCATGCTTTACATTGATCTCTGCCTTCAATGAGAAATCTTATGGAACAAGGGCAGAACAACCCCCATGCATTCTGATGCGATCGGATCGAATTTATTGCATGCACTTTATATGAATATTTTCTATGAGAAATATAATTTTCTCGCGGGGTTATCGTCGCGGGTTGATACCTCAAACGAAAACAAAATATACACGCGCTCTCTCGGCAATCTCGTGGACAATCTCTTGCACCTTTGCATCGCATGCCGCCTTCAGTAAACACTTGTATACGCTACACTAAAGCCACACTGTACACGGACGCACGGGGTCGGTCAGGGTGGTCTTTATACTCTTCTATATCCTCCGTTCAACACCCCTTCCCCCCTCCCCGGAAGAAGTCGTTATATCTTTTCCGCTCCACATCCACGGAAACTCGTCGCACATTGTCCCCGACGCGATTAATTATCGATTACCACACAATTAATTCCTGTGATCGCTCCGCGTCCAGCGATCCGTGCAGGATTTATCTATCCCTTCACGCGTATCAAAATCATTCTCCGAAAGCCTTCGATCAATCTTCCCCGCTCCCCTGATGGATCGTTCGGCCGGCGGACGCGTGCGGAAATGTCTGATTTCCTCCCGACGAGATTTTCGAATACGCGCGACACACACGTGGCGGACCGCTTGCAAACCGCGCGATACCGATTTCCCTCGCTGCTTCCCGTCGCTTCCACCCCTCCTGGTCGAGGCTCGGTGCCGATTATCGGACGGATCGCGGCGTCGTGTTTATCGCGCGTCTATAATTCCGTACACAGCGAAGAGAGTAAAGAGATTTGCATATAAAACAAGCAATTTACTCCGCTACCACGGCGCGGCAACCTGCGCCAGCGGAGGGGTGGTCATTACTCTTGCTTTGAAGGATAATGGAATAAAGCGGTCGCCTTGTGTCCGTTTTACATCGTTATACTGGTTATCGGGGAATTTGCTTTGATTACACAGTGGAAACGGCCAGCGATTTCGCACCGGTTATTAAGCCTCATAGATAATGGACGAACAAGCGACGCTGATCAAAAAAAAAAAAAAAACAGCGGTCAAAAATCGTAACAGTCTGATCGAAGAAAAAGCTCGGCTTCGCATATTATGTATTCGCAATAGTTGAATTGTGAAGCTCTCAAATCGTGGCTAAACGTTTATATGCGTGAATCATCATTAGCGCGAACGTTAATATCGGAAGACAATCACGATTTCGATAGAACAGTATTATCTTGTGAAATTAGAAATTTCAATATGTATATCTGATAAAGCGATTAAAAAAGGGTAATATTAAAATCGGATTTTTCGTTGAAAAAAAAAAATAGCGTGAGCAGAGTTTTCCCATTCTCGACGAATAATGGAAAAACAATAACGCTTTTGGTTTTCTGTCACACGTTTTTACGATTTCACGCGGCGACACGAAGCTTTTCATATTTAATTTCGTGTTGCGGGTACTCGAATCACTAATTTACCACTGGTAATCCTCTTTTTTCGGGATACCGATTCCGGGCCGCTCGGTGTTTCGGAAAGAAGCAGCGGCAAATCTAAATGGACCTGATGCATTTCCAGCGGGATTATACTAGATGATTGATGGAGCGTTGAATTGGTTCTTGGAAAACTCGATGACGATTTCGTGATGGAAATTCGCTGGTGGTTCGGTTTCGGGTCGATGGGGGAAAATATTGGGTAAATGAAACGATGCATCAAATCAGTGAATAAATTGAAAGCGCCAGTGCGAGGTAGTAAAGAACATGGTGTATTTTATACATTTATATAACATTTATAATAAAAAGTATAAACATTTTTGCGGACAAATTTTGCGGGGAATCGCCATACTTTCAGTTTGAAGACAAAGAGTTAGGTAAATGTAGCACGAAATTGTATTATTATTATTTCAGAACAATTGTACATTCTACAAAGTTCCCCCCAAATTCTACATCCTTTTCTAAACCTCCACGTTTGCCTCGCTCAATAATATATCCCATGAGAAGAAGCTTCGAGCAATACATAAATTGTACAAAAAGACAGAGGAAATTAGAGGTCGCTGAATCGACCTTCCGTTAACACGACTTCCCCGAATGATTTTCCATTATCAGTGGAAATTCGTGGTCACTGAATAAACAGTCGTCGAAGGGGATTTCTCGGTTAACGAGGTCGCGGAAGTGAAACGCACCAGGAACGCGGCGTTTGCTCCATTCTCCCTTAGCCGAAACTGCAACAAACCGTGAAACACGGTTCTCTTCATTCTTAATCTACTTTCTGCTTATCCCGCTCTTACAGGAGGCGAACCGAAAGCCAGACTCGACTCCGCCGCTCAACCCCCCCTCGAATCCAATCCGTTTCGTTTCGTTTCGAGAGATCCAATCCGTCTCGCGATAAGGTACCTTACCTGTTCGCAACTTCCGGTCGAATTCGAACTTGTACTCTGCATAAATGGGTAGTATATTCTGCTGGTTAATTCACCTCCTTGACGCCGGTTGTTGCAGCGAAATCCCTTATTAATTTAGTTATCAATAATACATAGTAGAGGAAACGCTGTTTTGCGGGCAGTTCAGATTTGCTGAAGGGAAACAAGAAATGGAAAATTGCAGATATCGATAATGACGGTACAACGTCAATGATTTACGTAAGAATGGTAAGAGCAAGCACTGCTATTGGGTTTGTGCGAAAACTGGCTATTGACAGAGAAACGTTTCAATTACATTTATATCCTTTAAGTGAGCTTATTTATATTAATTAATTCTGTGATATTGACAGTATTGGTAGATGACTATCAATGAATTCTAGAAATGAACATTAGTAATTGTGCGAGACACTTAGTATTATATTTTAATTATCTCCGTTGAATCGCAAGTAAATAAAACAGTTTACTGCAGCTTCGTTAATATTATTACTATTTCTATGACGACGCTTTGCCTGAGGAAATTGTGCGCACAGTATTGAGGGAAACGTTCTGAACATTTAGCAGCTCGAAGATGCTCCAATTTTCGCGACACCGTTGTGTACGTACGTTGCTGGTACTCCGCGCCCTTATTACGCTTTCGGCGATAAATTAATAATGAGGAAGATTGTTCGGATTTACTTAAGGCGGCAGAATTGTTCAACATTACGCGTGGATTCCTGTAACTATGTTCCCTGAGTGCATTTTCTGCAACACATTGTAGGATAAAACTTCTAGCTCGTTAAACAAATTGATTGTCATACTTATTGTTAATAGAAGTTGGTGCAGCTTGCGTGGATCTGAAATTTCAGCTTGCTTAACAGAGGCGCGAATGCCAAAGTGATTGCAAAATGTTTTTTTTGTGTTAAATTAAGAAATTATATAAAATATTCCTTTTGCGTATCTCATATATTTATCAATTTCTTTTCCTGCGCTGAATGTTTCGCATTAATTTACTATTTATTGTATCGTCAATCCCTATCACTGTTCGCACTTCTGTACTTCTTATTAATTCGTATATCTATATTTTCTCTCACTTGAACTTCAACTGCAATATAATGTCTAAAGTTAATGAATTAATCCACTTACTCATTACAAAGTAATTAATAGATTATTGAAATTATTCATTCAAGAGTAATTTTCTGGCTGTACAAATTTTTAATTTCTCTATCCAAGCTTCTTGCAATCGTTATTTATGGCGTATACGTAATCAGAGTAAAACAAAGATTAGCCAAATTGCAACGCAAAAGATTTCTTCATTCAGCATTAACGGGAAACAAATCGTCAGGCGTTTCTTGAGAAAAAAACAAGTGAAACGGAGCATCCATATATTCAACGATTCCGCCTATGCACCGGAAAGAAAAAACGCATGAATATAGTTTCCGACGACAAAAGGAAGCCTGGAATGCTAAAGTTTTAGTAAACGGAATGGAAGAATGCAATGTGGACAGCCGCGGCGCGTGAAAGATAGCGTTCAAGCACGAGCGAGGTGCTCGGGTAAAAAGCTCTGCACTCGTGGCGAAAGGTGCAATACAGAAAAAAAAACTTTCCGAACTGATAAACGTCATCTCCCCGACGTTTCTCCGGCAGAAAGTCTTGGCCGTAGGCGTCGCTATTGCTTTGCATTTAAAGCTCCGTTCTCCGTTGTCTTTCCCCATTGTTTCCTTGGGAGACGTTCGTCAATCGAGAAAGGAACAATGCCGATGGAAATCGAAAAATATTATCCCTCCCAGGTGGAATCATTTCAATTAGGTATTAATACTCGTGAATGGGAATTTAGATGCGAACGCTTCGCAGAATCGTGAAATTCTGGAATTGTTGCCAGAGTATTTGTTCTAACGCTTTTCACCTGTAGCATCTGGGAGCTTTCATCGTAATAATTGCAGAGTTACTATCGAAAACAATGTAATTAGTAAAAGATGAAGAAAATACAGATATATGATGTAATCGCAACAAGTACAGTGATCAAATATTTTATATACTTATACGCACTTCTATTTTTTTATATTTCAACATGTTACGATCATTCAAACATCCGCACTTTGTTAATACTGTTTCCACAAGCTGTAGAATTTATTTGATCGTTTCGGTAAGTTTGATTAATTTCATTCACATTCAGTCCAGTCGCCTATGTATCTTTTTTTTCCCCGAACTTCTCGAACATCCATTTAATCTTCGCAAAAGTTCCGGTCAATCGTGCAGAAATTCGGAACGTTTGCCGAGACCAGTCAGAGTTTGGCCGCAGACTTTTCGGCAAGATGAATCCCGTACGATAGGATTGTTAAACGATCGTCGTGGAGCAGACTCGTGGACGGCACGTTTTTCCTTTATCTTTTTTATGGTTCAGTTATATTTCGGTGTCCGAACTATCGGGAAAGCGATCTCAGATATCGTGATCGTTCTACTGTGGATCGCTTTTGGTCCCTGTTCTATCCCCGGCACGCTACACCGTGTTTCCTTTTCGACTTCCAATCGCTTGGACGATCGTGCAATCGTTCGACAGAAGTTTCCACGCCAGACAAAGATCACGATAAAAGTATTGCATTTATAAGTGTTATTGCGGTTTCAGTGCATCGTTTTTAGGTAGCCTGTTGCTTATCGCGCTGTTACTTTAAAGAGCTTTACTGCTCGAACATTTTTTCATACAGCAAACAGGGTAATATAAAAATTAATTAATTAAGGGTCTGTCAATACTTATGTTTTACTCGTGTTTCTCATCAAATACAGTTTCACTGTGCTTTTCCCTGAAAGAATTAGAAAATCTGTTTCTGTTATATTTCGTTGCAACTTCACGTAGCGAATATAAATACGTTCTTATCGGCTGATCGAACTCAATTCATAACTTTAACCAAGAAATATATTGGTATCAAAAGTTGCTTTTCTGCAGGATGAACTTATAGTAAGATCTTCAAAATACTTGGATTTGTAGTTTCTTTTACACGAAATATTAAATATCTTTATGTTGTGTACATCGTGAAGGAAATAACAAACTCAATGATAATACTATTTTTTTTTTTTTAAGAATCGGGGAGAGCTCGTGAATTCAGATGAAAGCAGGAGTCGATAGAGCCATTTTAATCTGGATGAATCTTTTTCCGGGGCAACTCTGACGGGGTAAAAGTAGGAAGATTCTTCTAAGATAGAGCACTGATCGGACCAAATGATTATTCCTTTGTAGCGATTGTCTGGAAGGAAAGGAACTCGGTGATAAACTCTCTCTTATTACTTTGGCCAAAGCTTTTTATCTTTTTAGGTTGCAATTGTATACGTACGCTTCACGATTGAATACTGTTTCTAATTGGATTGGATTTCGTTTAAATAACTCCTGACTATTGGAAGGTGAAAATATGTATGTAAGTCTTTCATAAGTGCAACATAACAGATGCTTTATTTAATTAAAAAGAGATATCGAATGAAATTCAAGATTGAAGAAAGTAACTCTCGACTTCGTCTATTTATGCTGATAAATTAAATCTTCGAAATTGAGTTGAGCCCGCTGTGAATGATAAGGTGCGTTACCAGCATCAAAATCAAGTTAAAGATTTTACCAGAGAATTTACTGTGCGAATAGAATGTACACGAAATTATTGTAATAGTATTAATTAAAAGAAACTGCCTGGAAGATTATTAATTTTTCTGTTTGCACGGTAATGAAGCAGTCTGGCAGTAGTATAGCACTACTAAAGCGGCGGCAGTAGTAGTACAGTCTACGCCTAAGTAGCCTCGTATATTTACAAGTGTATCCTCAATATATTAGTAAGATGCTTATTTAATTAGTTCAGCATATCATCAATTTCAGTCTACTTTTAACATCAGTCTTTAAGCATTTCACTTGCTTCATACTTAATTGAATGCGATTTCTAGAAGCGTTCATAGTTTTCGTGTTACGAAATGTTCAAATACACTACTAACGATATACTGTAATTCAAATATATATATAATTAAGCAAATTTTTGCTTGAAAGAACTGTTCAAATAAAAATCATTCACAAACTGTTTAAGATTCCGTAAGTCTGCAAGTGTTTCGAGATGTCTATGCATTACATTATTCTCGAACGTGCCTCATCGGGGGGTGGGGGATACGAAGCAACCGTGTAATCTCCTTGGCATAGGTATCATGGTAATGTAATTGAAAGGATAGGCCCTCAGTAGCTCTGTACACAGATAGTCCAATAGCATTAATGAGAAATTTCAATAGGTAGTTCAATATGGATAACGACAAGTGCTACAAATGCATGCTACGTGCAAGTCTAACCATTCTGAAATACTCGAAATTCGAAGTACGTGTCACGTTCTATTAACGTTATTACAAGACAAAAGTAATTAACAGATCATTGACACAAGCACATACATTGATGCGTTATTAAATTCTAAAAGTAATGACGTTAAAATTGAAGCATTACTGCAATTAAAGCTTTCCTTGAACAAACACATTGCTGGTGATATTTATTTGCAGGACAATTGTATTTTAAACATTGCCAGAAAGCTTTGTCTTTAAAAGTGACCGTTTAATCAAACATTCGTATTCTAAATTAGTACACACCAATTCAAATCACACCGAAAATTTCCACAGAAGAAACACGAAAAAGCCAGTTTTCTCTTTCGCGAAATGAAGACGAATCATAATGAAGACAACACATCCAGCAGACCAAGATGTTGCTAAAATGTGTAGCTCGATGAAATAGGCGCGGTGAAGTTTACAATTTGTCCTCGTTAAATAACTCGTTAATTTGATCCGCGGTCGCCGCGGAAGGAGAGCAACGTGTGCTTGAATTTACATTTCATTTGAACGTTGTACGCGAGCGGGCATAGGCAAACAGTGACAGAAGTGCCGGGGTGTCGTTTAACTAGCGGTACGAACTGAAAAAGTGTCTGACCCCGCATGAAAGAAACGAATAGAACGTCAAGAATGCAATTTTCGTCGTACAACGATTTACGTTTATAAAAAAGAGGAGAACTTTCAATCCGTAATTACTTACCTAGATTTAATATCTACAATTTTTTAACTCACTCTTCTCGAGGGCAAAGCTTAACACCCAGGCGTGCAAAATTAACGGACCACTAAGTTTTCGATGAAAGATTGTCGATATTCAAACGGTTATGACATCGTGAAAAAAAAAGAAACTTGTACCGCAATCTACTGTAATGAGCTCAGAGCTCAGAGAGTAAAGACTTTACGCTTTAAGATGAGCTCTGGTAGACGTTCGTACGATTCTTTTTGCTCACGAAGTCGTAACGCTTTGAATATCGGCAATGTTTCAACGAGAATCTAGTGGTCCTTTAACTTTGCGCATCAGTGTATGAATAAATTGTACCCTTTACATTCCGCTCATTTTCGTATGTACAACAACCCCTTTCTCTCTCTCTCAAAACCTACATTACACGACAGCCTGTAAAAACACGAATTCATCCTCTCTCTTTCGTTAGCCCGATTCTCGCCAGTCGAGAGTGCATTCGCCCGTGCATATACGTGTGCGCTCGTAGTCGGTCCGATTCGACGACGCTAATGAGCGGCGCGTGATATCGCGGTAGCACGGGCAGAGCGGAGGTAATCATGAAAAACGTTGCCGCGTTACGATATTAAGACAGGCGACGGGTATTTGTCAGGCTGTACACGTCGTAACGTTAACGGTCGTTGTCGTGGGCCTTAATCGAGAGCTCTGGCCGGGAATTATTTATGCATTCGACGCGATTCCGATCTCTAATGTCCGTCGTTATTCCGTCTCTGCACTTCAGCCGGGCGTCGCTCGCAAAGATCTCGCTCGTGGATCAATTTAATCGGTAGCCAAGACGCGTTTAAGTATCGCGGTTCTCCTAATGCAGCGAACCGCCGCGAATAGGGTGCGACCGTTCGGCGGAACCGCGGCGGTTTCGCAGCTTCGAAAGCGTATATAATGTTCGCGGCAGTGGGTAGAAAGAAATTTCATCGCCTACACGGCAAATCTGCCGTGCGCCGCGGTAAAGTGCAGCCTCGCGTGTGCCGCATACGAGGTACGTAATGATGGAAATAATGTTAATAGGTCGGTACGAGAAATGCTCGAAGTCACGTCAGTGTAGGGGTAACAATTAATTTAATGAACGATGATTAATAAAATGCAAAATGCTGCAATATAGACACATCATCCTTCGCGACAGAGATATTACACAGTTTGTCTTACATTAGGTGGAAGAAATGGGACATTGCGAGAACGAGAGAGAAAGCGATTCGCGTCTTGTATAATAAACAGACACATACGTGCGTTGCTCGTTAATATAGGTATCATTCGAAAAATTGGTAAAATCAGTAACGTTGAGCTTTAACGATGTAGACTATGAATGTGACAGATTCAATATTAATATGATTTCAATTCACTGTTCCCCATTTATGTTAATACAGTGTAATTAATTAATATAGTATAATGATCATACGTTGGTAATCCTTCCACTCCTTTCCCTCGTGAGTATTATTTATACATTCCACAGAATCTTGATCCCTTTATTAGCCGGGGTAACGCGGGCTTTCGCTTAAGCCGTTTATCGTCGAGGCATGGTCTCTGGTCTCGGCGACCGATCGAAAGGGTCAGATTACCGTGGGGTGGCGGTCGTCAGCCGTGACCCAATAAAGTTGATTTCAGCCCGCCGCACGAGGATCGTCGCTCGATACCTAAACCATCGTCCCTCATTGGCAACCGTCCCTCCCGATCCTCCCGATTCGCGCGAAGCGGCGCGAAAAGAGGTGGCCCAGGAGTCAATGCGCGACTGATTGATCCGCGCGCAATTGTCCGTGGCTGCCGATTGTCTCCGAGGCGCGGCCGCCGAAGAAATCCGGCGGAAGGGACCATCGGTGAACGCGTTCCTTAAAAAGAAAGTGGCATGGCTGCGGGTGGCGTGAAATAGTGGACGATGGGAAAGGGTCGGAGGGAGGAGAGTCCTCCTTTCTCGCATTTCATCCTTCGAAGGCCGAACTCGTTCGACCGCTTCCGGCGCTCGAATCCTCGCGCGCGTTCCACCCCGGAGTCAGCGTACGGTAAAAACGCTCTGCCGATATCAATCGCGTGACTCGATTCACCCGCAGCGGCTGAATCCGCGGGCTTCTTGAAATAATTACGCGGCGACCCGAGCTCTTTCGGGCTATCGATTGGCGACTTCGTCCGCAGCCAACTGAATGGCGAAGCTTCTCTGCGAGAAATTGGCTTCCCGGTATTTCGTCGACGTGGCCGCTGAACGATTCGCAATTTCTTCCTCGGATAGCTGATTTCATTTCAACCGTTTGTGGTATTATTCGTTTAACATTCTCGACGATCATGTTAATTTCGTTATTCGTTGCTGGTCTTCTTGTATTGTCGGAGCGCGTTTTTGTTAGGTGGTATTTTTACAAAGAGTGTCATTATTAAAATGCACGATTAGATTGATGAACAGATAGGCGGCGATACGTGATGTTTATGAGTATTTACAAATTAAAAATTAATATAGTGTAAGAATAGTAGCATTATATTCGCTGATCAATAAAAACTGTAGGTGAACTAGTAAACTCGTTACTAGTTTGATAAAAATTTAACGTTTGTGATGTAACAATTTATCCTCTGAAATCTTAAAAAAATATAGAGGCTTCTGATATTCGTCTACAAATGTGATATTGAAGAAAGAATCAGTGATTCATTCATTTCGTTTTATTTAAATTTCGAGGACGTCCCTAATTTTTAATTTAACATTGCCAGTTTCTAAAAAAATTGCTGTCTTCCTTGGCACACCCAATGATTTCAAAATATTGAGCTATATTTTAATTACTGTTAATACGCCTTTGCATTTATGAAGCATTATCCTTAGGACATTGTATTAACATTTATTGCGCATAATTATATCGAATTTTGCAACGTTGTGCTGCGCTCTCAGGGGCGTGAATTACTTTATTACACGATACACATAGTAAGGAGTATTACAATATCATAAATTGGGATCTCGAACAGTTACACGCCACGTTTACCTAGTCCTGCAAAAGCCTCTTAATCCTGTACCCCTATCTCCTGCTAAGTTTCAAGAATTTTCATAGTAATACCCAGCGGGGATATCCAAATTCCGCGCAAAGCATAAAATAATCGAATGCATCGTGGCTAAATTTGCTGTACAAAATCCCGCTGGTCTATTAACTATTATTACTAAACAGCGAATCATTCTAAAGTAATCATTACAACGAAAATATTCTATCATCGCTTTGGCCAAAAATTCCTCACGAGACGGGACATTTTATTCATTTTGTCGGACACCTAATGATAGCAATAAAGGATCGGACTTAATGAAACATAAATTTAAGGAATGAGCGCGGCAGGAGGGGGGGGGGGGGGGGGAGGTGGATTGGACGGAAACGAGATTCCTTTTCTTCGTTTTATCCCTTTGGATCCAGATTCATTCTGCCGGCCAGCCATCGACCTTCTATAACGTTTCGGACTTTTATACGCTTCTCGGCCTCGGTACGTTCCCGAAGAAACATGGCCGGCATCAATCGTGAGGAACGAGCGTGATTTCCTTCGATGAAACGGCTGGCCAAACCGTGAGGCCCTTCGGAGCCTCGAAACAATGATCTACCGTGCGCTTCTTTGTCATCGCGTCCACCGTGAAAGGAGACCTTCGTTCTAAAAAGAAATTTCAACTTTCCCAATCCCTTTCGTATTATTGCTTATCGAGTATCGAACCACGATATTTATTTCCCTGGAACGTCTTTCTCCCTCTGCCGCTTGCTATTTAATTTTTCCTTCACCCACCGACGAAATACCGTTAATTTAATCTTCAATCGATTACACATAACTGATATTAATTTCGCAATGAATGGTGGGCTGAGAAGAAACCATCGTTTCTGACAAAACGTGAACCTTCCCAATTCGTTTTACATTATCGCCCATTGAACCACGATTAATCTTGTTGTCCAGAATTCACTTGACACTTTCTATCCAATGTCCCTTGGATTCACTGACAGAATATCGATAATTTAATTTTTAATCACTCCATAGAATGTAGTATCAATTTAGAAATTAGTGGTGGGCTAACCAGTGGTCGAACATTTGTAAAAGAAAACGAAAATTAACTAACATTCACACCAACTGCTAAATTTCTGTACGTACAGAGTAAAGCATATGAGGCTGGCAAAGGTGAGTTCGATAGTTTCTTAACTATTCACTCTCTGTCCCTTTATCTACGGCCCCCTTTCATCGTCCGTCCTGCACGCTCGGCCCTCCGTCGCATCTCTGCCCACCTTTTCCTTAATCCTCGCTACCTCCAGGGTATTCCGTTCGCCGCAGCGTCTCCGTCATTTGTTATCCGTTCCCATACGAACGAGCTCATATTGCAGTAGTATAGTCGAGCATTGGCGCGCCCCGCCACGGTAAGAGCATACGCAAGGACCAGCGTCGCTTCGTGTATCGCGAGCAGCACGGCTATTGCATTAGGCAAACGGGCGTAAATACGGTGCAGCGTGTAACGTCTCGGAATAACGGGACCATGTGTGGCTCAAATTGACAATTTGAGCACCTTACATCAGCCCTCCCGCGGTTCTGGCCACGCGAACACCACGCCGCTTTATCCCGAACGAACCGGATACGGTTATTTACTCGCGCGTAATTTCACCGGAACCGCGGACAACCGCGCTTCTTGCGGCAGGTCCGCTCCGCGCGCACTCGCTATGGAAACGGACGTACAAATTGAGGGGTTTCAATGTTCGGGAATGGTTTAACGTTTTCCGATTCGGACCGCCCTGTTGGGACAGCGTGAAACACGCATTTAATTGCGCAATTCTAGAACAGTGAGACACGCTTTTTGTATCTGGCATGAACTCTTGTCGATTCGGTCGCGTTTCGATGAATTTAAACAAATGCCCGTTGCTACTAAGTGCCATCCGTTTTTGTGGCAACAATTGAACAATCTATCTTGTTAGTTGTCATATGTATATTTAGCTATTAACGAATGCTGTTTCCATTGAATCTAATCCCTTAACAAGATCGTTCGCACAATTGTATTAATACCCATTTAGTTGGTATTACTTAAAATAATGTACAATCAACATACTAAAGATATTTGAAAACGAATAGCGGTGCTATAGGTATGCCGTCCACAGTGTTTTCTCTATTTCCGCATAAACAATCTATCCAAACCGATGCTCCGAAAGTCATCGAATTTCCCAGCGCAAATAGCCCGGACCCCGGCTAGAAATTCTCGGGAACAAAATATCAACGGTTCCTCGTATTTTTCTCCTATCAACGTTTTATGCATGTTTATACTTTCTCCGGGCTAAGCGGATCCTGGGTGCGGGAAGCGGCGAAGGCGGACGAGATTGCCGGGGCCCGTAAGAGGGTAATATGAAATTGTGTATCGCGATACCCTGTAAAGGCGTCGCAGCGGCGTGTCTTTCGAGCCGAAGTCAGAAGAAACGGGTCCGCGCGTGTAACAGTGGCCGTGGAAAACGCGAGAAAGTAGCGTACGCGTTTGACGCGGCGTAGAATCCAATTGCGAAGGGGCGAAAATAGAGAAACGGGGCGCGTTAGCGGCGCGAAGAGGAGAGAAATGTGCGTCACACGCCGAAACGGAACCGTCCATTTTTCTACCCCTTTTCAGAGTCCCCTCCTATATTGCCTTAAAGTTTATTCGTTCGTTTTCGCGGTCGACGGATCCTGGCTCGCCGCGGTTATTCGATCGCGGTACTTCGTTGCACTTCTACTTTAGGACGTCGGCTCCCTTCCAGGTCCCCGGAAAGCCGAGTGGGAGATCACCCTGAAATTTCCGCGACGGGAAACGGTGGCTACGTTTTACCGTTATCCGATATTCCTCTTAAATCCGTCGCCGAGGAAGAGGTGTGTGCTCTTTGAGTGAAATTGTCGGGAGAATTATGGGAATTCGATGGGTGGTGTAGCCGGAGAGAGGAACTTGTGGGATGTTTATTGGATAATTATAGTAATTTCTATTACCGAATAGTTAGAGAGTTACTTTAATTATTGAAAGTTTAACGATCATTAAGATATCTTTATATTTAACAATCGTGCACTTTTAATACCACTACAGCAAATATGCGCTTGTTTTACATATTAGAATGGTAGAACTTTAGCAGCTGCTAAAGTTACTTTACATATTCCCCGAGTTTAAATTAACATGCAAATGAGGGTGTGAAATTTCTTGTCATAATATTATCTCTGCACTTATGCAAATGCAGCAAATTAAATTCATTAAAAGTTAAATTCGTTGCAACAAATATACCTCTCGAATCTTCCTTACCTTGCTGTTATACCATTTTCAGCATCGCATTCTCAGTGATTGCTTATTTACTATTAATGATACACAACTAAAGGATGAAACGCACGACACGCAAGCTAAGAAAGCACACGACCCCTTAAACTTATAAAACTGTCCCCCCCCCCATCTTTGCTCAGAAATGAAAACTGTTGCTCAAACAAGGAATACACACACGAAAGAAAACTCGGCCGTGCTGCAACAGCAAACAATCCCTGTTTATTCCTTTCTCTTTCTGCCACAAGTAGCCACACAAATTGAAACCGCACTTCTCCCAGCCGAAACGCGGAAGTCCCGTGTTTCTTCGTGGTAACGTTTGTTGACTTCCGCGGCAATGCTATGCCGAGTACATGGCAAATAAGTTTGTCATTTATTAGCAAACTAAAGACGTATACATCAACAAAGGAGAGAGGTAAGAATTTCACAGGTTGAGAATGCTCTGAGGCGAGATTGACACCATTTAAAGGATAACTGCTCTATCAGAATTCTATTCAATGAAGTCTTTGTGCACTTTTCTCCTTTCAAAACTTGTAGAAGATTCCTCGCTCTAATGAGAGGCACTCGAAAAATTCAAGCAGCTAAAAGATCGACTCATAAGGATCCTTTGTTGTCATGCTATCATAAAACGCGACTGTCTTTTGTATTAATCAAAGTAAGAAATATTCGTCTAACGAACTTTCATGAATTCCGTAAAAATGTATTTTTATTAATCACGAATCGCTACCACGCTCTCCTGGAGCGATGTGTCCAGTAGCTCGTCGACTTCGTCTTACAAAGGCTACAGTGGAACCGATCGAATCGATTTGCGTCATCGAATAAGGCCGCGGCCGTCCACGTTGAGCCCGCAAAGTGCTGTGTTTCGCATCTGCGGTACTCGCGATCTCGGCTATCCGCGCGCCCGCGCGTGTACACAGAAGCGTAATGCGATGCATTACCGATCCGCGACACGAGCTTGCGTTTGCTTTGAATAATTACCCCGGGATCGTCGTGTAGCCGGATACGTGTTTCGTCCTGAGAATGGGCTGCGCAAGTCCCTCAAGTAAACGTTGATACCCCGACTCGAACACGTGCGCGCGGCGAATCCGTAAACGTGTCTGCCCATGTGTTGTTTGTGCATCTGTACGACAGACAGCTCGTGCCGTCGATTTGTCAAGCTTCTCCGATTCCCTGGAATGACAAAAGTTCCTTGTACCATTGATGCTTTGGGAACGTTTAAGGGAGAGATACGTGGCGGTGCGACGGAAAGTGTTTCTCCAAGCAGCGACGCGAGAGAGTTTTAGAGAAACCCTTCCCAGTGGAGGTTCACAAAGATGCATACTTTTTCGCACGCGCAGAAACCGAGATAATTTAGTTATAATTCGGTGACCAAACTTCACGTTTCTGTTATTATTAAGAACATTCGAATGGCAACTGGGATTTGTTTCAAACAGGCTCATAGACAATACAAATTTATAAAATACTTTAAAAAATGTGGTCCAGATTTATTTTACTCGGCGTCTAATATCTGCTTAATAGGCTGCAAGTCAGTAATATTTATCAAGTGGGCCCTTCGATACATCGGCAATTGTTCAGCAATTCGAATCGGCTTTCTGATAGAATCCTGTAGAGTGCGATTTTTCGTATCGTAATCGATGCGTCCAATTCGAATTCGCGTCAAAGAACAGCTACGGGCTGCGTTGAAGCGTTTCGTTGTTCGTAAATTTGATGACTTCCGGTAGCATGACCCGTGGGTACGCAATATCCTAAAAGGGTGGCGAATTCTTTCGAAATTTTTATCGTTCACGCTGCGCCTGCGGGAACTCTTTCACGGGAATGCTGGATAGAGCGGCGTTTGTCGGGTGATCGATGATTGGAAATCGGAGCAATAGTAGTATGGTTTTATGGGCTTCTTTATAGTTGTTCCAGGATTAACGCCGGTTGCACAAGAGTGATTCTATCAACTGGCCTATGGCTCTATTCTGGATACAGATAGAAAGGAAGGGGTGTAGGAATATCGCGTAAGGCACAAAGTGCTTTGATGCGGTTCGATATTATACTTTTTCTAAATTCGTCGAAATTGCTGTTAGCACGTTTTGATAAAACTGGGTTTTCTTCTAGTCACATAATTGTCGCTTTATTATGCATTTTGCTATTATGATTTAGAACTCATTGGAAACTTTACATTTAATTATCGACTGTCAATTACACTAAAATGTAACAAATACATCGGTCCGTGCATCGTTCGTAAATTCTTCATCATGAAAGCAATTTCTCCCAAAAAACAATTTCCAATATATATATAACTTCCTCGTGTGAAACGCACCATGTATAATGTGTGCTCGATGAAGCGCAGCAAATTTTCTCTTAGGATGAATTTTTGAACGTCATTATTCGGATATTAAACGGGAAGGAGGGTAATGTACTAAACATAGAGCGGGCAATTTTTCTCGCGAAAGATTCATTGTATACAGACAGTGAAAGGGTTGTAAGATTGTAAATTTCATGCACTCTACGAATTATTGCCATGTATATAACTTATCTTCCATACGCATTATTCTTTGAAACGATGAAAATTACACACATACAACATAGTTCATACTAAACACCAAACTAGGTCATATTAACGAACCTCAACTAATTACATAATCAACCAAGAATTTCTTTTCGAGCTTTTGAAATGATTAAAAATCTCACAAGTTAAGACATTTATATATCGTTCGTTTCTCGGGGCGTAACCCCAGTTAATTATTCTTTTCGTATTAGATATTACATTACATTTTACAATTATTACCCGTTGTGCCCGGAGAGGTAAGTCTCGGAACGGGAGCGGGATCTTCGGCTTGGAATCCACCAGGCGATCTTCAATAACACTTAGTTTATTGTAGCTTTCTTGAACTTGTCACACGTGACTTAATAACGATGTGTATTTTACAATGGTTGGTTTGCGAGTCTCTTCTTGCATGAGACTTGTCTGTTTTATTATCAGCTTTGGGTGTGGTTGAAAAAGGTAAGAGAAGTCACGTGGTATCATGTATGTTCACTTCGTAACTTCTTCATCGTGAGACAAAGTGGACTCATCACGTTCTGCAGAATGTGCACCGTATGGGTCCCGTGTAATCTATATCACTGTTCGAGAAAGTTCAATGTCGATTCAACACTCTTAACTGTTCTACGTTATCGGGGCACAACATACCTCTCTTTTTTGCTTCTTAACTGACGCAGCTTCGTACAAGAAGCTTTCTATACAACACGATACGAATTTTCGTGTCACACGACGGTTACGTGCACCCCGAGTTCACTTCCAGCCGCTGTACATTCACCGCCTTTCGCTTCCGCCCTCGTTTCTTGCCCCGCGCGCGTTCAACTCCCTTCCGCGTGTCGGGCCAACAGGGCTGCGAAGGCGCTGGACGTTCCTGTAGCGAATCAATAGGGTCGCGAGTGATTAATCTCCGGGGCGAGCAACGGCGGGCAATTTCCCCTGCTACTATTGCATCTAAGGTCGAGGCGCAGGAGGACTATAACGAGGTCAAAGCGCGGTTGGTCGGGAGAACGAGAGGGACCGGCCAGGTGGGAAGACGATTGATGAGGTGGCTATGAAAGCCAATAAAATCACGGCAGCGCGAGCAACACCAAAGCCCGTGGACATAAATCGGCAAGCAAGGACTGATTAATTGTCCTTGTTCCGATGCGAACAACTAGCTAAGGGCCTTCGCCGAATGTACGCACGCGTGCCGCGGTGAAATTTTGTGTTCTGCACCTTGGGCAATTTGCAGTAACATTGCTCTCTTGGTCGGTGACTGACTAAAACTGAATATTCGCGGTAAGGAAATATATGAGATGCGGTGTGCGTTGCGGCAGATTTTGATCTGGGATTCTTTGTTCCGATTCTCGGATCTCAATTGTTAATTATCATGAGCCCGATTGGTAATAAATAGACAAACCGAGGGAGATTGCTTGAAATACAATCTGATAAAAAAAACAATCATTTGCATTTTTCCGTTCATTTTACACACTCTCAAGCCGAAAGCTGTTAGTAATGTATAAAGATCCAACATAGGCTGTCGTACACCATAACAAAGAAACATCGTCAATTGAACAGGCAAAACGAAAGGATTAAAGGAAACGAAAGAACGGGGGTGTTTCGAATCCGACTCTGTGTATACAGCCCCAGGGATGAGGGCGAGCCATGGAGAACCAGAATAGTTCGCAACGCACCCATAAAGTCGTAGGGGAACGAAAGAAAGAAACTCTGTAGATATTAAAGAGGTGTTAAACCCCTGAAACGTTTGTTATCTACACGTGTTTGGGGTATTTAATGATAACCCCATTGTTTCGTGGCGATTTTTTCAGTACCTATGCTGGAGGTGTCGGCGGTGGCAGGCTTCAAAGCTCAAATACCTTGCAACATCGATCCCGGGAGCAGGTTCGAGGTAGTGAGCATGGTTTTCTGGTACAAAGACGACAGGGACGGTGAACCGATATACAGCATGGACGCTCGGGGCAAATCGATGGCTCAGGCGAGGCTCTGGTCGGATCCATACGTGTTTGGCGAACGGGCGACCATGAGGACTAACGCGGAGCCAGCGAAGCTGGAGATCGATCCGTTGGAGGCTGCCGATGCCGGGCTGTACAGATGCAGAGTGGATTACAAGAATAGCCCGACGAGAAATCAGAAGATTAATCTCACGGTGATAGGTGAGTGTACTCCCTCTCCATTTTTCCCTCTTCCCCTTACCTTGGCGACCGACCGCGATTAATTGATTTCATCCCCCGAAACCCCATAAGCATTTCGACGATATTCTCTGTTAAATCGGTGCAACTATTTTTTGGTATTTCTCTCGATCGTTCGACGGTTATTTTTGGTCCATTGAAAATGAGAGGGATTGTTACTTGATGAGTGAAAGTAGGTGCAATTGTATACTTTCCATGGAAAATAATGGGCAAGAGCGATTATTAAGTCAAAGAGGTTTATTTACTTTCATAACTCTAATTAAATGTACTCTCTCTATATATATAAAATGTAAAATATCGACAGACGAATTCTCCACAAAAGAAAAATGTTCAGGTTAATAAGCTTCATCTCTTTCTTAAAATTCAAATTACCATTGCTGAGAAATGCACAGTAAAGTTGATTATGACCAACGCAAATCCTTCCGTAGAAGAAGCAGTTCAGAAAGGTAGAAGCATATTATGGCTACAAAGGGTAATAATAAATTAAAACACGGAGCAAGTGCTGTGTTATTGTAACTTATTACGTTATGAATACTGTGGGACTTTAAGGGGACAAGGCCAACACGATTCTGAATTAATTAATTGGTAACAGTACTGGCTCAACAGGTGTCATTATGCTATTCGTGTTTCCCTTCCACAACTAAAGGATAACTTGTTATTGCTCATTTCCTTTTTTTAAAGTAACACTCATCTTTGTTTCACGGAGTGTCGCTTCGAGCAATTTTATCCTCGGAATGTATGCAGCGTGCACATTTACTTGTAATTTACTGCTCTGGTTTCGTGGGGGTGGAATCATTTATGGTGTTTAATTACATACATCTCTGTAACACCGGGTGCAATGAACTGTTGTACAGAAGTTTCTTGCATTAGGGGCATCATTGTAAACGATGCCGGGAATTATTGAACAATGATACATAAGAATTAATGATAACAATATTAATATGATTGATAAACTTCGCAATTTACTTCTTTTGATACAAAAATATTTGAGTCCACAGTTGTTACATAAAATATAAATAAACACCTGGAAAATGTCTTATTCCTCATATCATAAAGTATATTATTTAACATTCTAAAAATACGTAGGAGAAATGTATTGAAGATGGATGAAACAGAATAAAGAGACTAATAATCAAGTTTTAATTAACTACGAGTAATTCTATTTGTTCGAAATCTGCATGAAATAATTTTCTATATTCCATGGTAACGTTCGACAGTGAAATCTCCTAAACGATGTTTAAAATAGCTACCGCGCACGGCTCACATAAATCCATCTTTGCAACAGTGCCACCAAACAAGCCAGTGATTTACACCGGTGCCGGCAGAAATTTGGCCAGAATGCAGCACACCTTCAACGAGGGTAGCGAGTTGTCCTTGTTGTGCGAGGTAATTGGGGGTTCGCCGCCGCCAAAGGTCACGTGGCACTTCGAAGGGAAAATGTTGGACGATACGTATACGCTGGAGCACGGTGACATCACGATAAATCGTCTAGATATCTCGAACGTTACCAGAGAGTTCCTGAGGGCCAGGCTGACTTGTAGGGCGAGCAACACCCACCTCGTGCTTCCATTGACTTCCGAGATTATTCTGGATCTGAATTGTAAGTAAACAGCTGTTCCAAATTGATAACCGATCCACGGAATATCTTCTTCTTTTCTGCTACGAGGAATTTGTTTATTTGTTCGCGAAAAGTTCCGTGGATTAGGACGGCCATCTCCTGCGCGTAATATCATTTCCAGCGTTACACTAGTTTCCAATAAAAGGTATATCTAGACTAGGTATGATTACAAAAAGGATAGCGGAAATTATTCAAAGGAGAAGTCGCATTTGCTGAAAACATCGGGGCGCACACACATTTGTCCACTATTAAACGCGGGAATAAAATCTGGATGTGCTGCTGATCCGTATCAAGCATCGGCCTGAATTCCACCGGAATCCTCTGAAGAATCTGTAGCCGCATGAAAATGTTCTCATACGCGCGTTCAATCGCGAAGCGTTACGGCGGTGCTTAGAAATCGATCCAGTGATATTCTTTGAAATTCCAGTGAAACCGTTGGTAGTGAATATTACGAACAAGAGGGGCCACTTGTCAGCGCCAGGGGCGTATGAAATTGAATGCGCCAGCTCGGGATCGAGGCCGGAGGCTGTGATCACTTGGTGGAAGGGGAACCATCAGGTCAAGCACATGGCCAGAAATGTGAGTATAATATTTTTGAATCCCGCCGGCGGGGTCGCGTTCGATTTTCAGGCACGGCGCGCGGCAAGGGCACGCGGCTGCCTAGATTTTGAGTTCTTCGTAGTTCGCAGATAGTCCGAACATCACGAGAAGCGTGCTGAGTTACGTGCCGACCGTGCAGGACGATGGAAAGTATCTGACCTGCCGGGCGGAGAATCCAGTTGTACCTGACAGCGCGTTGGAGGATACGTGGCGACTCTTGGTGCACTGTGAGTAGCAGCGAAATTTCGCTTCGCACGGATCTTTCACGTGCATCGAAGTTCAAGTAAATTACGTATGTTCGCTACTTTTAGTAGAAGGACTTGTTTCGTTTATTTTTAGATACCTCTTTAAGCAATTCTACATAAAATTGTTAGACCTATAGTACTGGCGACAACTGCAATAACTTGATCGCAATAATTGTTGGAAGTATACAGTGAAGGATATATAAAACAAAAATGATTAAGGATCCTCTTTCTGTATAAGGATGTTTATACAGGGGAGATAAGCGCGTCTACGGACGCGGGGACCGTCTTGGTCTATGTTCAGTTCAGTTACGACCTTTGAAAGCTGAAGTGCGATCTTCTCTGTGGTCGGAATACAATTTTTGAACAAATTCTTATAATCGATATAGTAAAATAAAATAGGTAGTTTTATTTCCGTAGCCGATTTCCAATAATAATTGCTCAAAAGGAAATCCCACGTAAACACATCTTTCCTCTTCCGTTTTGCAAGGGTGCAAAAATAGTTTGGCATTAAATGCACTCAGAAGTTAAAATAACCTAAGGAGTATAAGTGTTTGTTGACTTAAACTACTTTCACAATGATCAGTTAACGTAGCATAGACCTTCTATAAAGCCGAATCGCGTTCGTCGTTTTAATTATAATAAGAAGTTGCAGTATCTTCGTATTACACAGTAATTATAATTGTTTGCCATGAAACTTTACGTAGTAATTTCTTACTCCTGAAGATAAACTTTACGCGCTACCGTTGCATAATTTTAATTGCAAGTATCCACGACAGCGGTTTTACTGTCGATTGACACTTTATCTCCGACTATTTTCATTCAGTTGCTTGGGAATCTTTATTGCTACATTTCGCAACACGAAATGTTCTATATTTATTTAAATCAGTATAGACGAATGTCTGTACCGTTCTTTGTCCACCGAAAATCCTCAGACGCGCCGATAGTGGAAATCAAGTTGGGCTCGAGCTTGAAGGCGAACGACATAAACGAGGGCGACGACGTCTATTTCGAATGCGACGTTCAAGCGAACCCGATGGCGTACAAGCTGGTCTGGTACAAAGACGGTAAGGAGCTGCATCAGAACACGACTGCTGGAATCCGTCTTCCCAGCGGACAATCGCTGGTTTTGCAAAGCGTGACCAGAAATTCTGCCGGCGAATATTCCTGCATGGCAGCCAATGACGAGGGAAAGTCTCTCAGCAAGCCTGTCACGTTGGAAATTATGTGTAAGTGCAATGATCTAGGGCCGCGCTTTTACCCATTTATACCTCGCGATGCGAAAGTCACTAAAAGCCGGGCGAATCATATAAAGTAATTAGTGGGGGAGAAAGGATAAAATGATTAGAGCGCGATCATTGGGTCAATATATTACATTCTCTATGCAGTTTATTAACTTAATAAGTATAATTTACCTACAATAAAAAAACATTATATTGTTAAGGAACGTTTACTTTTTCAAAGATCCCCCGTGCGCGTGCAAAGAAAACGAATCTCTTCGAATATTCCTTAGCTCGCATAAAGTGAAGAAACACAGTGAAAAGTCTCTCAGCAGTAGGCTAACAAAGCTAAAACGCCAAAAAAAAGACTACGTGGTTCAAGACATCTTCGAAGCATCATCGTAACATGACCTCTTGTACACCGATCATCCGGTATCCGATATCCATCGGCGTATCACTCGCGTTCCCAAACTGAAACTCTCAGTGACCCCGTGACCACTGAAAAGCAGCTGCCCCGCAGCGAAACAGTTCACAGATAAAAGCGAAACTCCAGAGCCGTGTCTTTTGTCTGATTCCCAGACGCGCCGATCTGCAAGGACGGCTCGTCCACCCAAGTGGTCGGCGCCTTGAAGCACGAGACGATCTCGCTGGTCTGCGGTGTTCAATCGAAGCCGCCGCCCACGACCTTCCAATGGACCTTCAACAACTCCGGCGAGCTGATGAACGTGCCGGCGGACAGATTCGCGCAAGTGAAGCCGCTCAGTCTGATCACCAGCCACTGGCACGGGTCCAGGCTGAATTACACGCCGGAGAACGACATGCACTACGGCATGGTCGCCTGCTGGGCGAAGAATCGGATAGGGAAGCAGAAGACGCCCTGCCTCTTTCAGATCATCGTGGCCGGGAAGCCCTATCCGTTGCAGAATTGCACGGCCCTTCAGTCGACCGGCCCGTACGCGTATCGAATGGGTAAGCGTTATCCGAACCCTCCACCTGACCTAAATGCCGTCAACTACGGCGTTAGCGTTTAACCCTCGAACAGGGTGAGATAGGCGTGTTGCGCTCGATAGCTCTGCGCCCTGTTCAACAGCTTGTTTTTCGTTGTACGACGAGGGACCAGGCGGCTGGTCGTCCGTGAAAATGATCGTGAAATCAGGCAACCCTTTCGGGATCGATTGCTGAATGCTTCGGGTGCTCCCGGTTTTTCGTTACAGAAGAGCTATAGCCGACGTAGGGCAGTTCGACGCTGTTCGGCTTCGGTTTAGCATAGGGGAAGCGTTAAATGTTTGGAACGGAACAAGTGCAAAGGAGAATTGCCTGTAAAATGTATAAATCGTTGTATTCATTATATAGTCTTTCGAACCGTTTTTCCTTCGGTTTGTTACAAAACAGGCCACGAGGACTTTAAGGCCACCGACACGAGGGACGCGGATTGGTTGATTGTCAGATGCTCGGAGGGATTTGACGGCGGTTTGCCGTTGACTAATTACGAGCTGGAGGTTTATAGCGAGGAGAACGTTTATCACGTCAATACCATCTACCTGAACCACACAGAGAAGTCCAGTTCGTCCGGTCCGGTGTTCGAGGTTCCTGGTCTGGAGCCTGGCCGCAAATACAGGCTTCATCTCTACGCAGTCAACGCTAAGGGACGAAGCGATCCTGTGGTTCTTGAACCAGTCACACTCAAAGCAGTCGCCATGTACACCACCGGTGAGTTCGTCTTTTTTTTTTTTAGTAAAAAAACTTTTTGATTCAGTGTATCATTTTATTCGGGCTTAAAGTTGAATTGTATTGACTGATGCTGTGTCAGTTGTCCGTTCTGCCATTGACTTGAATCATCCTCTTATCATCCCTCGTTACGCCATTTTTGAGCGATACTACACTAATGATCGTAACGCAATCATTATTAACGCTGGCAACCAATAAAGGCATGTGTAATCAATTTCTTCTTTAACTCTAATAGTAGATAATTGAGTTGACTAGACGATTAGTTTGCAATAGTTCAAGCAAAATGTGGAATTGGATACCTAATTACTACCTGAATATATTGGATAGCCCCAGTTTATTTCCTGCACATATGTACTTAATTAAACAAACAAAAGCTATTTTTCAAAAAACATTTTTGAAAGAAGCAATACGATAGTCCAAATCTGTGTTTTATGCTTAAGAATCATGGTATTATTGATTCATACTTAAAGTTGAATTGTATTGACTCATGCTGGTTCAATTGTCTGCTCTGCCATTGACTTGAATCACTGAAACGACAAACGAATGGAAAATATCATTCCTCTTTGTGTCATATTTGAATGATACTAAATTATTGATCGTAACACAATAATTGTTACCATTAGCAGTTAATCAAGGCTTGTGTGATAAATTTCTTTTCTAACTCCTGCAGCAGGTAATTGAGTTAGCCAGTTTCCGATGCTTCATATAAAATGTGGCATTAGATACCCAATTAGTACCTGGATATATTGGATAGTCTCAGTTTATTTCCTGCATGCCTGTATTTAATTACAAATAAATGAAAGAAAATACTTGTTCAAAGAACATATTTGGTGGAGTAACGCAAACGTGCCAACTTTGGTCGTATCCATGTGTCCAAATCTATGTTTCGTGCTTAAGAATCATGGTATTATTGATTCATACTTAAAGTTGAATTGTATTGACTCATGGTGTATCAGTTGTCTGCTCTGCCGTCGACTTGAATCACTGAAACGTCAAACGAATGGAAAATATCATTCCTCTTTGTGTCATATTTGAGTGATACTAAATTATTGATCGTAACACAATAATTGTTACCATTAGCAGTTAATCAAGGCTTGTGTGATAAATTTCTTTTCTAACTCCTGCAGCAGGTAATTGAGTTAGCCAGTTTCCGATGCTTCATATAAAATGTGGCATTAGATACCCAATTAGTACCTGGATATATTGGATAGTCTCAGTTTATTTCCTGCATGCCTGTATTTAATTACAAATAAATGAAAGAAAATACTTGTTCAAAGAACATATTTGGTGGAGTAACGCAAACGTGCCAACTTTGGTCGTATCCATGTGTCCAAATCTATGTTTCGTGCTTAAGAATCATGGTATTATTGATTCATACTTAAAGTTGAATTGTATTGACTCATGGTGTATCAGTTGTCTGCTCTGCCGTCGACTTGAATCACTGAAACGTCAAACGAATGGAAAATATCATTCCTCTTTGTGTCATATTCGGGCGATACTAGACTATTGATCGTAACAAAATAATTGTTAACGCTAGCACTTAATCAAGACTTGTGTAATACACTTCTTTTCCAACTCCTGCAGCAGATAATTGAGTTAGCCAGTTTCCGGTGCTTCATATAAAATGTGGCATTAGATACCCAATTAGTACCTGAATTATCTGAATATATTCGATAGTCCAGTTTATTTCCTGCATGTATGCGCTGAATTACTTCAACGAACCGCGCACAACGAACTGGATCATTACAAATTCACCTCGAGCGGGATCCCCTGACAAAGGGGTAACTTGTTCGCGATTTGTTACGTGCGTCGATTAGCCGGAATCGTATCGGAACAACGCGCCCGTGACATCGCGCGTCGCAAGTATGATGGCACTCGCGTTCTTCACCCGCCCTGCTGTTCGCGTTAATTTCAACCTCTCTTTCCCCGAGCCGTTTTTGCCTCTCCACACGGATACGTTTCTTCGTGCCCTCCTTTTCCACGGAGGCTGAATTAAAATCCCATAAAGAGGGGCAGTCTCTTTCCTCGCTGCTGTCTCATTCGAGGCGCATTTATCGCCTTTAATTTCCATCCTCATGGTTTATTCATGCCAGCCCCGTGGACGATCTTGGCTTTTGTGTGGAAACGTTCGTGCGCCTCTATATCCATTCCTACCAGCACGTACACGCGAGTCCGTGTGTGTGTGCGCGCGTGTGCGTGCATATATTCGGGCACGTTCGCGACATGGACTCATCTTGGATCCGGCCTGTATACGTTCCACTGATAATGCGGACCTGGCCTGGACCACCTCCAACCCCACCTTTACGAACCTCCTCGGGCCCCGTTTCGACCAGCCTCGCCGAGTACCTGTCATTTTCTGCAACGTGTCCCCATGAGAACCAACGTGTAGGATTTTTTTTTTTTTATAAACGCGAAGCCTCTGAATGCAGTGAATCGGCGTACATCTGTAATATTGCTTTGCATTAATCAGTTCAATGCTATTTGTTCGGATAGAAATAGAATCGGATTAGATTGTTTCTTGTGGATTATAAGCTGTATCTGACGTATCGTTATACAAAGCTGTTCAAATAAACAAGTGGGTCGAACAATTATTGCTTCAGCAAATATTCAAATTCTTTCTTAAACGCGTTCGACGTCTATGCTGCGCATTTAATCCTTTCAATCTACAGCGAAGCGAAAGATGTAACTTTAACTAAAACGTTGGAACTTGGTGAAAGCGTTAAACACCCCGAAACAAATCGCTCGCCTTCACGCAGAAACAATCTCGCCCTTCTTGGATCTAACCCCTTCTATCTCGTTTGGTTTACAGCTAAATGGACGTATTACGTTAATATCTGCCCCGAGTACAAATCGCCTGTAAACGTTAGCCATGTGCGTCAATCAAGTTGCCTCGGTGTATGTACTTGCACCCTGTACACGTACATACACATTCGTCCAGCTGCACGCGGCGAGGCGTGCACACGCGAAACGTTCATCGGCTAACGAACCGAAGCGTTTTCTGAATGCCAAAGAGCTTCGCTATCGTCGTCGGTAGTAGTCGTGGTCCGGTCTCTCCCCTTTCCTTCTTAATCTTTCGCCGCCGGAAGTTCTTTACGTCTCCATCGTGATCCAGTAAATAGAGGAAGGAGCAGATCTTGCTTGCTGGACACGTCTGCAACGATGCTTTCGTACGAACGATGTTGCCGATCCGAATGTTGGCCCCGCAGAAGACAAGCCTCGGCTCGTTTCGCTTCGAACGGAACTTCGAAGACCTTCTTCTGCTTTGGTAATTGGGCATACCCGGTTTCGTAAGGGACTCTACTCGTGTGCTCTGAAAATATCGATCGTGGTAGTTAAACGCACGCGATATCGTTGTATCGCGTTTTAAGGTGGCTAATTAAATTCTCGTCGCAGCATTACACGATTTACTGCGACCGATCGAAACGAGCCGAAATCGTGCTTCTAATCGCGCGAACGTAGACCGCGACGGGTCGAGCAGACATTTCGAAACTGGCCCACCGCGTTCGATAACGAAATTTAATTACCGACCCGTCCGCTAGCTTAAAATCCTTAACGATACCCGGGGCTCGATCAAACGAAGACACGGGGTCGCAAAAAAGAAAAAAGGCGGCCAATAGATTCCACGCGATTCACGTTAACAATCGTCAGCAGTTTCGAAAGCCTCGTTAGCGGAGATAACAAGAGTCCATCTCACGATCGGCCGGCTGCTGATCCCGTGTACCACGTAACGACCATCTTTACGTGAGTCACGTTTCCCTCTGTTCCCAGATCGTGGAACGTCCGACGACGGCACGGATTACAGCCTCCTGGTCGCCTGTTTCGCCGGCGGGATAACTGCCGTGTGCATTCTGATCGTCGGGATAACGCTGACCCTGTACCGTCGCGGCCACTCGACGCGGCCGATCAAAACCCACACGGAGGTGGTGCAGTTCGGTAGCAAGGACGACAGGGTGGTTCTGGCGCCGCTCAACAAGGAACCTAGAAACGAGACGAAGGGACAGTCGAACAACGATATGGCCGATGATGATCCCGATGTGATACCAAGTAAAATGGACAAGAGGCCGGACATCTTCGAGCCGACGTACGAAAGCGGCAGATCGGCCGCGACGAAGGACTTCAATCACATGGAGCAACTCGATTACCCGTCGCCGTCGTCGGTGCTGCACACCAAAGACTCATGGATCTATCCTAACGGTTACGTGGAGAAGGTGGAGAAGAGTCTGAGTATGCTGCGACCGAGCACGCTCCCCGTGCATCGTAGTCACGACATTTACACGAGAAGCTCTAGGGTTCAAGAAAGTTGTATATAGATGGTCCTGGATGACGCTCGTGGCGTCACGATCTGACGCTGACCGAATCGGCGGCCGCGATTCGATTTCCTCCGCTCGTTGACTGAAACGTTTCTTTCCCCTCGAGCGCAACAAGTTCGTTTCACGATCGAGTTATTACGTCCGCGGAGATAGACACTGAACATTCTGGACGATGTAAATTCGCTGTTTCTTCGTGTGTCAACGTTCGGTAAACGACGCGGGCTGTCCAATCAAAATTAGGGTTTCATTTGGAAAGAGGAACGAACAGCGCGCATTTGATTGTCCCGTTCCGGAGGTATCGTTACACATGCCAAAGTGTCGAGACTAATGACGTTTGTAAATAGACAATAAGTATCGCTAAGATTCCCTCTCGAACTGTCCAAGTCTTGCTGGTTATTTTTCACCTATGGTTAAGTTAACTGTAAGCGTACGATATATGTATTGTTAAAAAAAGAAACAGGAGCGAGGCAATGGGTATCGTTCGTCAGGAACTTTGTACATAGACAATAAATCTCCTTCCTTGTATGTTCGTCTCCCTGTTGGAAAATTTCCAGTAACTCCTGATCTCGGTATCGTGGTTTCGTGTTGAACATTGTTTCGTGAGAATATTTGGTGTATCGTGTGAGAATGGTCGTGTTCCATTTGCGAATACGCGTTAACGCTTGGTCGATCGATCGATTCAACCCTTTAACGAGCATGTAAAACCTTTGTATATATGGATAATAAAAACTGATTGTTTAATAACTTGGAACGGAGCTAGCTGGATGTTGTTTTTAAAGAGGGTCCTTATATCTTTGGACCAACGCAGCTGCCGAGGTGAGTAATTGTTTTTAGTTTACTCGATTACTTCTAAAATTGTATTGGAAGGTACAGAATCTACGAAACAGTCTTTTCTGCAGATTATTATTTATTTTGGAACTCACATTGCTGTATTCAATTTTAACGTATAACTATTTGATTTACTTCCAGCTATGAAGCTTTCTTCTAATTGTAATAACGATCAAGAAACGATTGGCAAACAAGCTATCAAACATGATCAATTTCATTGCCCATTACTAAACATACCTACGTACACCTTTCTTAAACATCCGTTCAAAAAGCAGAATGTTTGAATAATCGATAGTATAAAATTCAGCTGTAAACACTTTTAACGCCAAGGATATCGAAGCTCTTTGCATTGTACCACAGTGAACACGGCTTTACATAAATTTCCAGCTGCAATCCCCCACCGACGGGGGACTGTTTCTCTTCCATTAACTCTTCCACGTTTGGTGGGGCATCGTTGACTGATTCCGGATGCATCACCAGCGATTTGCTGGACCGGCAGATATCTCCGTAAGCCGCTTATCCCTCGCCACGAATCTAGAAATCTCTCACGGGGGCTGATTTAAAGGGCAGGGTCGTGTACACGCGCGGTCCCACCGGCGCGGATTTCCAGTCCACGCGTGGCGTTTGACGTTGGAACAGTTGGACGCAGAGGTGTGACGGCCACCGATAAATCACGCGATTAATACAACGTTTTTCTCCCACGCCGAATCCTGTTCAACTGGAAGTAAAGCACCAAAGGGGTCTGTCCTCTCTCCGAGGAGGTCCGAGTGGTGATTTCGGCTTTGGGCTTATTGCTGGTTGCGCATCGTGGAATAGGAAGAAGACAAATGCGGGGCAGGGGTCGCGATGATGATTCGAGGGTTCATAGAAGAAATATTGTGAGGATGTGCTCTGAATTACTTGATCGATGTAGGGCTGAAAGTAATATCACGTAATGCTTCGTTTATTCTTGACTAATGACCACCCTTGGCTCTCTCCTGTCTGCTTTCTCTGTTCCTTTGCGACATATTCTCCTTGGAAAGTTTGTATAATATAGCGGAGGAAATTGTTGGTTAGTTAGGAAACCAGTATGAATTTTCCAACATGATCAGAATTTCTTCTTTTAACGGTAGCCTGTTTTATATCGCTTAATCGTCATATAGATTCGTCATAATTTCATGCCGTATTAAAGTATTCTATACAATTTCTCGTTTCGTGTCAAAGCGCACTTGTATTAGCAATTCTTTTTTGCTTTTGTATAATTTATATAGAATAATTAGATAAACAGGAATAATTTGTGTAATTAAACTGAACATGAGATAAAAGCTCAGTGAAATTTCTGCATTGGGTATTTTTGATAGTACATCATCTATGTGTAAATGAAAGTCGTTCCCCCTTTCCTTCCGACGCAAAGCTTCCAAGACGAGGTGTTCAAGCTATGAACAATGTTATTTCTACTTCCATTTTTTATCCTGACTCGAGACACATTAATCGTTTATGTCGTTCAGTTAGCTCGTGCCCTGGAGGTGACAGAGACGAATCTCGAGCAACATCCTCGGACAATAGTTTGGGGGTAAACAAGCCACCGTACATCCCAAAGAGGGTTGCTCTACAGTAAAGGCACGTCAACGAGGACATCGTACATCTCGGGGTTGATCTGACGTCGTTTATACATGATTTACTACAAAATGCTGAGACAGAAAATAGCTCTGAAAAATATTTGTGTTGGCAGTTCGACAAAAATGTGTACACTGAAAGATAGTCTCTGAAAGTCGAACGAAGGCAAATTATGTAAAGCTCAGTATTCTACAATTAATTCAAACATTGCAATAGAAATAAAATAATTCGTCAAGAATTATTTGGACCCAACGATATGTTCATGCGTTGGTATCTTTTGTTATCGCACGATATAACTAATGTGAAAATTAAAACAGAGGAAAGTTGTATGTTACTTATACAAGTATACTTCTACGAGAGTGCTTGTTAATTTGAAATATTTGATGCGAATTTACTGTACTGTTAAAAAAGTGGTTCATTATTTCAGGAATACATGACCAATCTGCAATTTCGTTTAACAACTTCGATGTTCTGGTTGTATTATTAAATCAAGTTGTAACGCGAGCTGTAGTAGAAATATTCGAGCCTTGCAATTAAAACTTTTATTAATGTTTCAAGTGCGTTAGAAGGATGAAGTGTAAGTGAAGCGAATCGCGTTAATTAATTTTTATATACAAGCTTATCAATTTTTGCGGAAAGGACTTAGGATCACAAACGTAGCCTCCAAACCCCTCGGTGTGTTCGTTGAATATATTCCAACCGCGACGCTTCTCGCAGTAATCGATGAACAAGAAAACGCCCTTTCCTGCTTCTTTCGTTTTGCTGGTTGCTGGAACAGAAACGCCGGATATCAATAACACGAGCGTCCTGCGCACAGTATTAATTTTTCATCGGAATATTGCGGATTCTTCGGCAATAGCCGGCCAACTGCAGGCTTATCACGGACCCCCGTACGTATTTCTGGTCTGGACCAAGACGCTGATATAGCGACCGACTCTTTCGTGCTCGTTCGAAAATTTATGATAGACGCCCCAGCGTTTTCGAGTCTCGTAAATTCTACCCCTTGCCCCACTTCTGGAACGCAAAATGTGTGCTTTCCTTTCGAATGAACGATTTCTATGATTAATTGACGGAATTCCGAGGAATTTCTTTTCTCCAAGCAGCTGGTTATTTCTGTTAAAGTAAGAAAAGCAACGTGAAGAAAGTGTAGGACATTTAATTGAGGAGGAGCCATTTAATTTATAAGCACTGCTTATAAATTGTAGCACTTAAGTTGAATCACTATCTCAGTAATTTGTAGAAATCAAAGTTATTAAATAAATCTCTAATAAAATAAGTTTATCTCGTCGTTCTTTACACTTGCCCACTCCCCGGAGCCTAAACCAATTCCTTAAGCAAGGGGTAACGCGGAGGAACCCTCGATTGAAATATTCAAAAGTGAGAACCTTGTAAAACATATTCTAATCACATATAACTTTATGCCTAAGAAATTCCTAGAAATGACGTCACAATTCCAGGAATTGGTGAAATGAAAGACCTCCTCGCATATCATGTTCTCCTGATACAAATTGGCGATTTCAAGCAAGAGGGATATTCCCTAAAAGCATGTGCCGGGGAATTCTTGGAAATGACGTCACAATTCCAGGAATTGGTGAAGTGAAAGACCTCCTCGCATATCATGTTCTCCTGATACAAATTGACGATTTCGAGCAAGAGGGATATTTCCTAAAAGCATGTTCCGGGGAATTCTTGGAAATGACGTCAGAATTCCAGGAATTGATGAAGTGAAAGACCTCCTCGCACATTATATTCTCCTGATACAAAATTACAATTCTGAGCACAAGCGATTCCGAAAAATCATGATTTTGTATCAGGAGAATATAATGTGCGAGGAGGTATTCTATTTCACTGATTCTTGGAATTTGACGTCATTTTCCAGGAATTTTCGAGAACTTAAATTCTATCGCAGTTACTAAAACTTGACGTCACTTTCTAGCAATTTTGTCACACTTCTTATAATAAATTATTCGTGACTTGAACTGTTTTTTTGCAAGTTTCTCGGTTCGGAACTGTGCATTTAAAGTTCCTTCACGATACTTTTTGTGTAAGGAAGTGAACTAGGTGTTTTTAGGAATGGACAGGCATTATAAAAATTAAATCAGTCGAATTTCCTTTGCTGAAAATTTATTGAATAATTTTGATAATTTACAAATCACAATAGTGATGATATTTGAACTTAACCGCTATTATTTATAAACTATTCCCATAAATTTATTTTCGATATATCTTACGATAAATAAATAGTAATTAGAGTTAGAATAGAATAACACTGTATTCTATTCTTTATTAATTTTAGAAATTAATAACATAGATTTAAGTACGTAAGTTACAAAAATGTTTTATGAACGAATACCTACTTGTAAATTACTAGGATAAATCGAATTACAATGTATTTTGTAATTTAAAATTATGCATAATTTAATTTAATTTCTGCTAATATAGTGTATATAGATAATCCTTAATAATACTTTACAAAGAATAAGTTCCGTCTTCCTGTTATTTACGATACGATGCAGGTTCTAGTGTCCATTCTTTGACCACGAAATCTGTACACACAAAAAATATATTAAATAGCCATTTACATATTACACGTCAATGAATTTATTTCACTTTATCAAAACGACGAACACAGGATATCTAGTAAACAAGTCATTCTATCTCCCAGCAAAGGCGCAAACCGTTTTGTTCAACTATAAAGAAAGTTATTCTGTTTTAAAGGATGATCCTATGTTCGTGACCGCCACTGTACCAAGAGACACATTTTTTACAATTTTTTACAAGAGTCACGCAAGGTGCAGCCTAGTGTTACTTAAATATCTGATAGACATTTAAAGCAAGATATAGAAAAGAATGAAGTGACATGTCGCCCTAAAATATATCCGCTCACAGCAAAGGCACAATAGTGGCGTTTTGTCTTAAAAAGTCGCTTTGACGAAAGCCACTATAAGGGCGTGTAGTATCAAAAGACTTAAAAGCAGTGATTTTCAGAAGCCGAATTTGATTGATCCATGCGTTGAAGCCGTTCAGTTTCAGTCTCGCCCGCCTTGATAAAGTAGTAGATACATAAATACGAAAAATGATATTTCCACCGTGATTGAACACTATAGTTTATTTTTAGAGAAAGTATTCTAGAAAAAAAAGTAGATGAACAAATAAATCGATAAATAAAAATTGTTTCCCCATCGGAAAATTGTAAACAATGAATTTTACATCTTTCATATTTTACAGTCTTTGAATTGGAAGTTTAATAACGACTGAGAAGGTAGAAAGGGTAGGAAAAACGAGATCGAACCGGCGGACTGTCCCCCCTTTTTATCTTCGTTTCCATTTCGCCGCCTTCACCCTTTTGTGGCCCGTGAATTCAGTGCATCATCCATCGCGACAGAAGACTAATATCCGAATTAAAAATTTAATTACATATCTGCGCCGAATGATTCGTTTCCGTCGCGGTGGCGGCGTTGAAAATGATGTCTTGATGATGGTCATTAGGACGTAGACAGGCAAGGTTCTTGCGTTCTTAATGAAACGTGCACAAGTTGCCTGTGGGAGTAAAATATTGCTTGTTATTGTATGCACATTTAAATAGTAATTTCGCAGTGGCAATTGTAACGCATTTTGATGGGTTGTTTATAAAATAATAATGAATATGTGAAAATAATGTAATGAAAGGAGAAGTAAGAGGTAAATACTTAATTGGTCAAAGTGTCTGTATGTTGCTCAAGATTTCCCAATGTACGTTATACCACAGTGAAAAGTGCAAGTAGTAAAATAAAGGATTGGTCAGCCGGCTGCAGCAGTTTCAAAAATGAACAACCATTCTGCTACCGCATAAATAATTTAAATTAGTCGAGTTGTGTAACTTGTCCTTCAATTTTCATATTCCACGTAGCTATTAAAAATGTTAATTAATTAAAGCTTCCAAGTCAGGAACATTTGTAACGTTAAACTCTGACATTTCTTTCCAACCATTCTATCACGACTGTTTGCTACCATATTTTGCATACTCCAATATGCATTTCATAAAAATATTCGTATAAAATATTCTAAACCACGAACAGGGGTTAATAATAACACAGTTTTGCGAAGTTGCATATTAAAATGTATGACCTTAACGGAGTTAATTTGTAACTTATTTGCGAAATGTCTTACAATGCTTTCTCCATAATAAATATGTGTTAACAGTGCAGGTGGAGAAGTGTCGAAAAGTATTAATTGCAACGCGTGCCCGTGACCGTGAAACAGAAGCAGCGCCGAAAAAAGCCGAGAGATCGAATTTTTGCATCCGTATGCAAACTGGAAACACTGGGATATTGTTCCCGATGCGATGTACGAATTTTTGCAACACGTTTTTACGCCGTTACTGTACACCGCGGCGCGGAAAGTTTAATAAATACAGTTGCTGTTCTCGTTACTTCGTAGAGCGCAGCTGGATATAGCACCCGGAACGGATCAACCGTGTATCTCCTGAATGTTCTCAGCGATGGGTGAAAATGTTGTCAAAGAAAATTCTCGTTGGCCCATACGAAAGAGGAAATCGCGCGGATGTATTTTACCTAGCCAGTCGTTTTGTCGCTTCGTTGCTGAAAGTATTTGGACTTTATTACCAATAAACCTGTAGCAGAAATTGGGATAATTATCGAAGTTGGACACGCGCGATAAAGGGATTTTCATTTTGCCTTGTAAATGTTTGTCGGAAGTGAAATGTTCCGTGTACGAGCTTCGAAAATTCGAACACGATCCCAACCGGAGAGAAAGAAAAAGGAGGCAGGGTTACTAATATGTGTACGGGGCGATATGTATACTTTTATCGTTATACTCGAGCGTACCGCGCATGCATTTTACATTTATTTTACCGGACCGTAATCCTTGTAGCCGAGGCTTGCGCTGCGCCTGTGTACGCGAATGCTCGCAGGAAAAATTGTACCTCCTTAGGATCCACTAAGATGCAACCTCACGTCGACGAATGGGAACGTTTACGTGACTACGATTTTCATACCAAGTGACATAACGATAAACATTCCCAGCCGTATGCATCGAACTCGAATAACTTGCGCTTCCGTTAATTCCTATATTTCGTGTTACAATTATCGCGCGATTTTAATGCATTTTCAAACAGAAACGGAGCTCTTGAAACGCTGTTTACTTTCCCTGCCATACGACGACGAAGTGAATTTATTGCAACAACTTGTACGTTTCGTTAGTTTTCGCTTGTATTATTTTGCGCACTCCTGTGCGTTATGAAATTAGTTGCGAAACGAAAAGGAATATGCTGTTTGGTACGCACACGTAGGGCCGCAAAATTCGCCAGAGTTCTTAAATTATTTTTTCTTGTTATGCTTTGACGGCAAGCAACTTTTGCCAACGACATTATGCGCCGGAAGAATCCGCCTCAGCGACGAAGAAGCGAATGCTCCAGAATAAAGAAGAAGATAGGTAAGTGAAGCGGCGAATCTAACCATGCTAACCTTTCGAAATTTCCGAAAGTTCAACTAGCCGGACAGAAATTGCAAAATAATCAGATGACATGAAAGCGAGCGCTATTTTATAACAAATTCACAGTTTCAATTAACGTACTCTTCAGTACACTTCATTCTCGTCGTCAAGATTCGCGCAGGAAAAAATCTGCACTGCTTGAGACTTATGCAATGTTTATTGAAACATTTTCGTTCACTGTCCACTCGTAACACCATTGACTTAATCGCATTTAAATATAGTCGAAAATGTGAATGAAAAATGATAACATAATCCTGCGAATCTTCAAAAATTAAATGAACATTTAAAATCAATCATTTGAACCTAAACGTTTAGAGCACCATTTTCCCTGAAATGAAAAATGCTTCCTTACAATTTTATTCTTATTACCCCGCATCATAAAGCCTGGAAGATTGCGTCTTAGAAAAATTATGCAATACTAATACCAATACTAACTAGTCAGATCGATATTTATATTTCTGCGAGCTGTCGCGCACCCCTTTTCCGTTCTCCACGAATTCGCCCCGTGCCAGCGGGTCTACGTCGTCGCGAGGGGAAAGCATCGACTCGCGAGACTTAAGAAATTGTTCAAAGAACCGCCGTGATAGACGGGACACGATCGGAATGCTCCTCTACTTGGAAGCGCATTTTCGTGGCGAGAAATACGCGAGAAAATGGCTGGAGGAGCGACGGGGTTTGGGGGGAGGTCACGGTGAAAGGGGAGACAGAAGGGTGCACGCGCCGATGGAAGGGTGCCAGCTCGAGGTGGCCTCGCACTTTGCGAGATGAGATACACCCACGTCTGTAAAAAGGCAAGCACGCCTGTGTGTGCACGCGCGATACGGCGCGTCGCGATCGCGATTGAACGTCGTCGGCGATTCACCGATCTCGCGGGTCGAACGAAATTGTTCCGCCGCTCGGTCCATTTTCTTCGCTCGTGGCCCTCTCGCGTGCACGCGACCGCGAGAAAGACGGCGCGGCGTCGAGATGAGAAATTGCACACGGGATCGCGGGATGAGTGGCTTCCTGCTATTCGTGAGCTTCTTTAACGTTGCGCGCCGGCCGAAGGGTGGGTAAACGAAGGAGCTCTGAGTTACGGCAATCATTTTGATGCTCGCGGCGGGGGCTTCAAGGAGGAATATCTCACCTGTCCGTTTTTTCGGGTAGTTAATTAAAGTGCTCCGCTGTTGGGTGAATAGGGACGGGCTTGAATGGCATCTGAATGTTTCAAGTTTTTAGTTTATCGCGAATGAAGAATATGCCGGAGACGAAGTTGGATTATTCTGTGGACACGTGGACTTTATGTTTAAGCAGCTTTTACTTGGGTCGGCAAAATGCTGGAGGAAATGCGTGTATCTGAGTTGGATATGTTTGTTCATTTTTGCAATTGCTACGTTTGAAGGAATTTCTTGTAATTCATCGGTGGGGGATCAGGGTGCATGAATTGTATAGTATAAGAAATATCCTGAAAGAGAAATTGAAAACATATGCATGAGTAAATTCGAATGTGTGGAGTAATTGGTCGAAATAAAAGTTGATTGCAGCAATTCCTATGAAAAGAATTTAGTGGTCAAAAATATAATAGTGTTGTATAACAAAAGATGAATTTGTACGACTGAAGATTTTCAATCATAATTCCACCCTCTGGTACATGAAACGATTCATTTAATAATATCTCACAAAATAATGTGTTTTATTTTATGATTTTGGTTACCACATCCCGATAATAATTTTGATAACGGCGTAAATAAACAAACTGACAAAATGTTGTCGTACAAAATCAAAAAGAATTACAGAAGGTTTGACGTTAGTGGATGGTTTGCACAGCGGCAGCGTGACGTCATTTCATAATTCAGTAGTTCAATTTCTAGATATCCAATATGCTCCATATGTCCTCATCCCTTTACTTTCTACGACTCTCCCCGGAGTGCCGATCTTCGTAGACCCAATTCATTGTCCCATTCTCGCCCCTTTCTCGACGTTACCTAAATCACACCCGTGATTCCAACTTGTGGGAGTCGAACATTAAACGACAGGCTGGAATCAATCGCTCTGACATCGAAATGGTTTCGAAGTAGCCACAGAAGTTGCACCACGTCAAAAATAACTACTTTTGGTTTAACCCTCACACGAGGTGTAACCCACTGTGCTATTGGCCATCAAAGGTGTGATTCAAATTAATGAAAACTTAATTTGTCAGCATGAAAAAAGCTTCCAATGTGTTCGTATATTCGACAAACTGCTTTCTTAAAGGAGTTGCGCAATTAGTACCATTTGTAGCCACTCGCAGGTTTCAATCCGATCTTGCTCTTTTTATTCTACTTTATCCTTTTGTTCGTGTGAGCATTAATGGGGCAAAAAGAATTTGCACGATGTTAATAATATTTCCTTAAAATAAATACGCGTGAATGATTATTCAGCTCATGATCTTTTGGTTCTTCTATGGTTGAAGCTACTCTGATACAATCTTGCGTCTTTGTATACGTATTGCTCCTTCAATTATGTATGGACAAATGATACAGAAACCATAGCAGTGGCCGTAAATGCTACAACTGCCCTATGGCTGCTTAATGAAAAAGAAAAGTACTACTAACACTATAAAATAGCAATGCTCCAGTAATTATCGCTACTCAACTCCGGACCATTGCAATTATCCTTACCCTTTTACCCACTCCTCACCGCTCCGCTTGTGTTCCCCGCTTCACAGGTCGGAGATACGCGATTTCGAAACGAGCGGAATCCATTCTTTCCACCGTGCTGGCAGATCTGCTGGAGCAATCGTTCGAGGATGCGAGGAAGCTGGCGGCGGCCGCTGGCAAGAGGAGCGTCACCCGCGAAGAGATGGAGACGTCGCTGAGGAATCTCTGTCTACGTTTGAGCGCGGTGGCCGCGTGCGATCCGCGATTCGCTCTTCAGGAGGACGTAGACGACCGCGGCCCGTCCAAGGTTGGTCGAGCAAAGGGCGACGCGAATAAGATAGAAAGCAAGATTCGCCCCAACGGCCGGATCGTCGTCCGTCGTCGATAAACGAAATAGATTGTTTCAGAATGGTCACGGCCTCGCTACGGCGTCTCGCCGCGCTGCCACGGAGACTGCAAGCAGAAACTAGTGACCATCTATCGGAATCGGCGTTTCCCTCGGTAGTCATCCGCTGCAAATTCCCACGATGATCGAGCACGCACGGGCATCTCGTTTCCCCATTGGCTCGGCCGCAATCCTCTTGTATAATCATCGTTGTGCTCTTTGTGCTTCACGTATAATAAAACATGTTTGGGGCTACTCGATCTCCGTGTTCCGCATGCCTATCTCTGTTTTCGTCGTGCTGGGGATGTAGTTTATACGTAGGCAACAGGGATCGGAATTTCTGCTGCGTTTCGCAAAAGGGATTCGCAAATCGAGTTCGTCGCAACGAGCGGAATTGGATGTTAACGTTTCACTTGGTTACTCCCCGGCAGGGGAAGATTAAAATTTGAATATCGCGCTATGAAACGCGAGCGATTCGTTTATTAGCATACACGTGATCCGGACAGCGGGGTGTTGGAATCAAATAAAAGAAATTAGAAATGAAGCGTACTACAATTATAGCGTAAAATCGAATTGCAACGCGCAGATCATGCGGCTGTCATGGATCGTAAGTGGTGCCTTAAGGAAAAGTAAAAAAGAACTCGAGGCTGATGAACTTCATAAACCCGGAGCACAAAATTTTCTGAACAGATCTAATTTCAAAGACAGAGCAATTGTCTAGTATCGTGTTCCTTTTTAATTCGGTACTCTATACGGACGATTGTCACACGCAGCGATCTTGACCGTCGTTCCACGGAATTCATTAAACGAAGCGGTGAGGCAAAAATAATGTTGGCGTTGCATACGGGACGCTTTAATGGCTGCGTCGAGTTATATTTTCACGCCGTTTCTGATTTTTCGAGTGCGCCCAGTCGGCCGATGTTTCCGCGTTTCGCGCCGGGGACCGCGAGCCACCGTGAACGGGACACAATGGAATCCCCGGCAGAAAGAGATAAAGCTGCACGGGCACACACGGAGCACCAAGCTGGCATTCACGAATTTAGAGGTTTGTGAATCGACTCCCGATATCATGTCGAGGATTAATGACAAAAAGGGCTGGACGTAATGCAGTCGCGTTCGAACTAATCGGTTTAAGCAGCGTGTTCCGACATTTCGACAGATGAGATTCGAGCGTGAACAAGATAGGGATCCGCGACGCGACACGGACACGCTATTCGATTTTCACGCGGTTGGCTTTTTTGTTAGTTCACTTACAGCGTTCGATTCTTTCATCTATAATACGGGGGTAAGTAAAAAATTATCTACACTTTTTATTCACATCATTTTTCTACGTAATCTCCCTCCTTCTCAATGCACTTTGCCCAACGGTTAACAAGCTTGCGTATTCCTTGCGAATAAAAGGTTTTCGGTTGGTCGTGCAGCCACTTTTGCACCGCATTTTGACCTCGCAAAGAATCCTTGAGCTTCCCAAACAAGTGAAAGTCAGATGGAGCTAGGTCTGGGCTGTAGGGAGGGTGTTCCAGTAACTCAAATTTCATCTTGTCGATGGTTTCAATTGTGTGACGAGCCGTGTATGGCCGAGCATTGTCATGCAACAAGAAGACTGTCTTCGACAACAGACCTCGGCGTGTGTTGCGAATTGCTGGCCTCAGCTTCTTTTCCAACATTTCAGTGTAACTCGCACTGCTGCACTTCCCCTATATTGCGATGATAGTCTACGACGAATTTCTGAACCTTTGCCATCCTCCGACCAGAGGAATCGGATCACTGCTCGTTGCTCCTCTTTGGTGCGAACTTTTAATGGAGCGACCATGATCTATCAGCACCAGAAGGAAGAGAAATGGCGAACTTAGGATCAAACTTTCATAGCATTACCGCAACATTGTAAGAATAAAATAAGCGAGGACAGAAGTCAGTGTCCACAATGTAAGAAGAGTTATGTCAAAAGTGTAGATCATTTTTGACTTACTCTCGTATACATGTATACATATAATTTATCGTCGCGACGGCCGACCCATTTGGCTGTCTCCGATTATTTTCCAATCGATACCATTCTATTTATATCCGCGTATATATATAAATTTGTACATCTGTAACTTGCTTAATCAATTTTTTATCAATATGTTGATTCATCAAGTTAATTGATCGATCAAAATATTGCGATCCTCTTTAAAACTATTTCTAGTCCATACATTCTTATCCACGCACTTCTTTTACAAATAAATTCATAGCAACTTAGCCCCCAAATGATTTCATTAAAAAATTGTAAGCAAATTGGCGGAAACCAAATTTCGTCAGCGAGACCAGAAAACCAAGTTTCCCTCAGAAAATGCTACGTTACGATACGACTGCCTTTTGTGGTTTTCAAAAAAAAAAAAAGAACGAAACAGGCGTATGCTGGCTGTAAATTAATTAACGACGCAGCGAGTGCGGGGTGTACGGTTACAACCCAAATGAAGCGCTGTTATTTGCAGGAATACATTTTCTTCTTGAATCTCGTGCAATAGACGGTCAATAGCAAAGTATTTCTGTTTCGTCAACGTCCAGCCCTTGAAGATTGGAGGAAAAGACCAGACACGGATATAGATAGAATGGTATCGATCGGAAAATAATCGGAGACAGGCAAATGTCGGTCGGTCGTCGCGACGATAAATTTCAGAAACGCGATTAAGCGGACGCGTCGAGCTGTCGGAACGATCATCCACGATTCTCAGCGATCCAGACTGCATGGTGATCCAAATGCATTCATTATGTTTATATTTCGATGTATTCGGTGAGATCCCGATCAGTCCGTCTGCTTTCGCGCGGTAGTCCGCGCAGATTCCAGATAATACAGAACCTACATAAACGTTTACTCCTACAGAAAGCGTAGACGTGTATTCTCACGACGACTCGCGTTTCCCCCGCAATCTGCTTGCATGCCTAGTCGCGCGAGTACGCACTTGTACTCCTGGCGAACACGTGTTGTAAAGCGGAGATCGCGTGAAATAAATGGAGAAAATGTTGACAGCGGTTAGAGTGTATTTGTTCCCGGGGCGATTTTGTCCCGTTTCATATTTCTCGCGTTCCATTTGCTTCGTTATATTGGACTAAAGCTGATTAAATTCCCCCGTTCTACAAGTATAGTTTGCAATAGAGTTTGTTTCTTTCTTTAAACTTATTTCCATCCTGTTTTACGTTATTTTAGAACGTTGCGCGGAGATATTTCACGTCCATTAACGGAATTCCGCTTTGCCCGAATCATTGTCGGGACCGACCAATATTATTGTATCAAAATGATATTCGATTTAATATTATTATCTCTTCCAGCAGACACCCCGCTGTGCGGGCGATCGAAATAAATCAATCTGGCCTCCTCCCCTCGGTAATTACTTGTAATCGTTCCCCGATTAATAATCCCTTTACAGAGGCGTGTATTTATCTAAGGCCGAACACGGAACGGTGTCGGGCTAAACAATCTTCGAAGCAATCAAGGTGGTCCGGCTAAACCAGGAATTAACTGAAAACAAATTAATTTCTGTCCGACGGCAGGCTGGCCGGAAACCCCTCTATACCTGAGGACTATGTGCAACCCCGTGACCACGCCTCCTCCGTTTTCTCGGAAATAATTACACTAACTTGATCGGATCTTAATTAAATACTAAACTTCTCACGAGCATTTATCAGAGGAGCTTGATACACGTCCAGCAGGTAGTGTGTCGAAAACATTCGCTTCTAAGTGAAACCAGGGTATATTTTTTCTTTCGAGATCGTGACATCTGATTGTTGCGTTACGAATGGGTGGGTTTTTAATTATTTTCTTTCACTAGAGTGATTTCATCAAAAGCAGTTCTCACTGCACAGTAAGCTTGTTTCGTCTCTTTGACTGTTTGCAAAGGCATTTTCGTGAGGCTGATGCATTCTCATGTTCTTTGTAAACCTTGTTAACAATTACTTTGTTGTTATATATATAGCTTTGTTACGTATTGTAATGTATTTCCCTTCTGTAATTTGTGCGTAAAATATTATTGCAACATTAAAGCAATTCATACAAGTGTTCCGCTATGAGAACATTAATTAGGCACTCCGATGAGCAAGGGGGAATTGTATGTTTCGAAATTATTAATTTAAAACGCTGCTTCTGTGGGGTAGTTGATGTTGAAACAAACAGATTCATTTGGTAAATCCAGTAAATTTATGATTATAATCGAAACACTAAAATTATCAGACAATTCAATATTAACAGCAGTCATACAATCATTATAATGTCAATTTTCTACTCAATGTTTCAGATTACATTAATTACACAAACCTCTCCCTTGATGGTAAATAACCACGCAAATTTTTTAAAACAATGGGATACACCTATCTTTTACCAGATCAGTCAAACGTATGAGTTACCCAAAAGAAACAATTTACAGAAAAATAATTACATTTTGTCCAACTTAATGGAAATAATAAAAAGCAATATAAGTCGTAAATAATACGTCCTACATAGATAACGAAGACTGATGTTAATAATAGATTTGCAGAGTTTGTCAATCTGACAGAGTTTCAGATTTCCACGTTCAAAGCTGCAGAAATCATAAATATTATTTTTAAGCAGCTTATATTAACTTTGATCGATGTAATAATATCTACGCACATTCTGGTTCATTTCTGAATGAGAAGATTCCGCAGGCACGCGATCACGGTCCGTGAATCTAGTGCCGAAAGCAACAACGGGCAAAGAATTCGTTCTTGCCGAATTCGGATTTCGGTTCCGCCAAGAATTCGCGAGCGAATCAACATTTATCATCGCGGGAATGCCGCGCTGTTCGTCTCCCGTAAATGAATCCATTCCCCGCCGCCCGCTCGTCAGGCGTTCCCGACAGAGCTCTGTCCCGCGTCGGGAAGTTCGCGTTCCCGAGATTCTTCAAATTCGTCAAGGCAGCGGCGGGCGCGGCGGTGCCCGGTACGCCCCGGTAAACGAATCAATCCCGACCTACACGCGCGTCTCGTTCGAAATGAGTTTTCGGGTGGGCCCTCTAACCGCGTCCCGCAGGACGCCGGGAGGGCTTCGTAAAATAATAACTTTACGGAGGCGGCGCGAAGCGCCGAATGGGTACGCTTCTCGGGGCGAGAAGAAAAGGCCGGCCGGGCTGGCAGAGACGGGGGCAGCGTCGTGCCGGCCGAAAGAATGGGAACGAAAATAGTCTTCGCGTCGGCGAACGGGGAAAAAACTCGTTCCGTCTGCTCGGCCGCAGCCCGGAGCTGCTCCATTGTGAGGCGGCCAACTATTGTGTGTAGTTCGCGGTAACCGTGGACACCCTTCTCTTCCTCTATTTCACTTTTTCCCCGGCGCTCCCCCTTGCTCTTCCACTCGGGCCCGCGTTCTGTCGGGCGTTTCGCTTCGCTCTTCCGGCGTGGCGCGCTCGTTTCTCGGCCCCCTTCGCTCGTTCGCGGAATTTCCTGGGCTTTCGCGCGCACCCTGCCCGTTCCCGCGCGTCGTCTCTTTTTCATCACGGCCACGGGCGATTTTCAGGAATCGTTGACGGACTCGGCTGACCGCCGACCCAGGGGATTCGCCGGAACGGCACGGGAAATGGGTCGAGTGTGACCGCCCCGTCGTTGCCCAGGGTTCTGGTTGCTTGGTAACCCAAGGTCAGGCGTCATCGGTATTACCTCTGATTGAATAAAATTGGGACGAAGTCTGGGGATTAAGGAATATCGTTAGTGGGGATGACGAGGTCCGAGTCGGAGATTATGCTTGGGAAAGGGGTGGAGGGTTGAAATGCACTGTCATGTAGTGTAGCGCGCCGGTGATTGGAAATTTATGACGCTTCGCAATCACTTCATCGATCATTAAAAGTGCACAGCGTAAAATAATTCAGTTCTTTATGTACTAACAAAAAGGGCCATGATTCGAAAGGGCTGCATATTTACAAGCTTCAGTTATTATCAAAGATATTACGTTGCTGAAGACAATTTTTCGTATAAATACAATAAATGGAACAGCAGATGGTAATGAAGTAAGATTAAAGAATTTACTAAATTGCACACTATAAAATAACTTCGTTATTGTTTGCAATTCCCTTGATTAGCATTCTTTCTTCGTCCACGTGATGCTAAATAATTTCCTAGCCATCATTAGCAATGATCAATTTTTGCCATTTTAACCTTTTTTTATCTTCCCACCTATTTCTCATCGAATTCCTCCATCGACCTCCGATTTTTTCCTTTCGCCCTTAGGAGGAACAATTTTGACGGAATCGTCTGTCGATTCGGTCGACCGACCAGGAGGAAGTTCAGGAACGTAGAAACCAGAACGAAGCGGATCACAGCAATTTCAAAGGGCGGTTCAAACGCCGGAGAAGAACGCGGTCATGCCGCAGTATCTGGGATACGAGTTCGATCCTTTCTCATTGTCAGTTTCTAATTTTGACCAATCTCTTTCCTTTCTCTCGCGTCATCGCTTGCAACCTCGTGGTATCAACCCTTTAACGCGCAGACCCTACCCTAATCGTTCTTTCGAAGCACAAGAAAAAGAAAGGGACACGAGTTACGTTTTTGGAGGGAATACTTGAGGGAGTACTTGAACATCTGAATCTTGAACGTTGAGATTTCCAGTGGGCAACGAAAGGATAGGCCCACTTGGATTTTTGGTAATAACTCTGAAGCTAATTAACTGATTCGACTAAACTTTAAATCAGCATTTAGCCTAAGACCTAGAGGAGTATTTATATATAATCGCATCTTAGTACAGCGCCCCATTTTTGTCAACTTCTGTCAAATAAAAACTTTAGCAAAATAAAGCATTGTAACTTGAAGAGACAAACTTACGTAAGTTAAGAACTTTACGTAAGTTCGTCTTTCGTAACTTACAGGTTCTCCATCACTTTTTCTTGTTTAATAAATCCATCCTTTTCGTCGGTGAATCAGTTAGATCTCGCAGTTGTTTCGAAGTAACGCGACTCCAGGCCTCCAATATCGCAGCACTGAAATCGGTAACGCGATGAAGCTAACGACAATTGTCATTTACGTCATGTACAAGTTGGACCCAACGATTCTCGACAGGGTCGATGTCGGAAGATCTCACTGGCCAGGCGAAAGTGCTGATTAGAGGCCTGTAATCACGTTACTCCGAGACACCTGCGAGATCCAGCTGAATCAATGTCGAAGGGGATGAATTTATTAATAAAAAGCGGTTGAAAACGTTATAAACTACCGAAGATATTTGTTTCTTTCAGTTAGGATGCTTCAGTTCGTCAAAGATTTTCTTTCTCTGCGGGTGGACCTATTATTTTGTTACAGTAAAACATTGACGATAGTCAAGTAAACGTTTACTGTACAACAGTGGGGTAATTCTATTAGAATGATACTTTACGCGAACACTCCCTTAGGCTAGATGCTTTAAATAAAGTTCAGTCGAATCGGTTAACTAGTTCCGGAGTTGCGACCCAACAGTCCGGGTGGACCTATCGTTTAGTTACGCGCTGTACTTTCCTATCAGTGAACCCTTTCCTGCAGGTACCAGATTTTTGTTTGTACTCTTCGAAACGAACGTTGCGCCGATGCGACTCCGGAAGTCAAAGGGTTGAATCGAATTCGTCCGAACAGATTGAGAGCGGGAGTCTTCTAGCGTAACGATGCACACGCGTTCGCGGTAAGTTTCTACTAACGAGTTCTTCCTCCGTTGGCTGAAAAGTTTTCACGGCAAGCCGGATGCCTCTGACTTGAAATTGGTGTAACTTACACGTTTACATTTGTACACGAGTGAGATTTACCGGCGGGCTAGTCCGATTGTTTGTAATTTACGAATCGGGCGCCAGCGCGTTGCCCATTTTTCTTGCCTCCCGTCCCATTTTCTTTTTGGTACTGTCGGCCGCGAGGGTTGTTATTTAGCAAGGCTGCCAGTCTCAGCAATAATTCTTTATTACACGCGTGTGTTGGAATGGGAGTTCCCGTAATTGCTTGCTGCGTGTATTTTTAGTCCGAAGCGTTTGTTTGATTAACGGCGTGAAATTCTTATTGGGATACGACGCGAAAGCTCAACGTACGTTCATTTAACTAAGGACGAACTGAAAACGATTACGGAAACCGGGCAAGGAATAAATCGCTTTGGAGTTGAACAAATGAAATTGCACGCGACGCAATAGAATGTCTGCTCATTGGCGCGCATCTATTGTCTCGCAAATATTATTAACTAATCGATAGAAGCCGACGGTCGCTCGCCTACGGCAGGGTACGTCGTAAACAATTAATCGATATCAATTAATTATCCGGCCTTATTTAGCCGCGGGCCATCGACGAGCTACGAACTCGTTTCCTCCGGTGACCCGCCTCGATCTTGTAAAAGTTCCATTGTTAATGAAATACCCCTATAGGTCGGCCTCGCGTTAACGAAGGGCTGCAGAGCGGGGGGCGGCGCAGACAGAAGAGGAGGGGCGGTTTGTCATCGATTTCAAGCGACTCGGCGGACTTTTAATTTCCCCGCGGGATTCTAAAAAAAAAAAAAAAACTTCCCCGCTGGAGGAGAGTTCGCCACGATGATCCAGAGCGTGGCCAACCGAAGGATAAGCGCGACTACGCGGATGCGGAAAGAAAGGGATGGAGGTTTTACGGGGGACGACGCGGGGTGACGGAGTGCACGCGGCACGATAAAAGCGAGGCCCGATATTCCGCGGAGAATGATCTCCGCGAGGGAGACGCGGCGATAGAATTTTAGCCGGATAATTCGTCGCGGACGTCGCGAGAGCGTCGAATTCGGGAGCGGATGCGTCGCGATGCGGCCCTTACGCCTGCTGCCGCATAACGCAACGGCCCGCGTGGAAACGCTCGCGAGAATCCGCCGAAGTGGCGAACCGTCGCGACGCGATGAAAACTGTATCCCTCCTTCATCGATAAGGGGAGGAAATTAGAGTGAGAGTGTACGGACGTAGCTGTCCAATGCTTCGGATGCACCCAAACGCATTTGCATTCTGCACTCTCATTGTCGGATACGAGTTTCAGGGTGCGACGTGTCCTTTCTTGGCAGATATTCAAATTATTGCGATCTACAAATAAGTCAGGAATTCGTACGAATGGGAAATATATTTATACCTTTGGAAAACATTGAATGCTCACTATTAAATGCTTGTTAAATATTATGCCAAAATAACGTCATCGTTCTTGGGATTTTAAGACACGCGAACGGACTAGTGAATCACCGTGCATTTAAAAAGCCGCAACTATTTTAATATGGTCACTTGAGTCTACGTGAAAGAGTCCGTGTAACAAAGTCAAATTTCCCTAAATATACGCACGTTTATGGAAAAACCACGCTACTCCAGTTATCCCCCTGAAAATTTCATCGAACAACGTATTTATTCATAAAATGCAATGCAGCATGCTGTTGTCTCATTTTTCTAATCCCTGTTGCATTTATTTAAAAAAAAAAACAAGCAGTAACGCCTACTTCGACAAAAAGTCTGTTCCGAGATAAGAGGATTCATATCGGGCGATAAACGATCGTTTATATCTGAGACGCGTAAACTTTTTGTCCAGGAAAGAAGGGCGTCTGCGGACCGGTTTTATTTTACAACGGCCAGAACGTGCCAGGAGTGGTCCACAACGTGAAATCACGTAGCGTCGATAGTTCACGTGCTCCCAGTTTCCACGCGATCAACCGCGCTATTCCAAGCCACGGATATCCTTCTTCTGCTCGGACGAACGGACCATGACTTCCGGTAGGCCCGTCTTACTCGTTGCACCCAACGTATTCTCGGCAATATCGATTTATCGATCCTCGTTAAGCACCAGGTTACTCCGCTTACCATCGAATTATTAATAATTACTCTCAAAAATTGAATAGAAAACTTGATGCAATATAATACGTAAATTAGGCAATCGGAGAAATATTTCAAGCTATGCCTGACCATATCATTGACTGTACTACTGAAAATGCACGTCGGATAGCATCATGGACCTATTGTTATTGAATCTGTGTCTTGTATTAGGCCATCGACTTAAATTAATACATTTTCTGGGTGAATCATTAGCAACGCAACAAGGATGTAAACAAACTCAGGAAATCGTAGTTGGTTTCTTGATGGCAATGAAGTTGCAAAAAGAACTTTAGAAGAGTGATTAATGAAACGATGTGCCTAAATATAATCTGGATGTTCAGAAACAAACAGAAAGAGCTGTCGGAATACTAATTAAGAATTCGCGGGATTACTTTGGACCCTTGTTTAAGCACGCTTCTGAATGGCGGTCTCATAAAAAATGAATCATACGCCCGAGTTTGAAGACACGCCGGCGGAGTAACTTTAGCGCAACAAAATTGAAAATTGAACGATCGCTACGCGGCTTCATTAGGCGGATGGGATTACGCCGAGTTCCGGACGAATTCTTACTTCGGCGTTCGTTGGAATTGCATGCAACGTTCAAGTTTGCGAAATTCATAACCGGCTCTGTTTTAAATCCCCGTTAATATTAATTCCAGTTCCCGACAGAAACTATCATGTGTATGATGTGTTCTATCTTTGGGCATAAAATCATTTCACTGTGGGGGGTTACTTAACAGACAGTTCTCATCTGTTATTAACTTAAGCCGAGTAGGAGAATGTATTTTCGCGCGGGCATACCAAAACGACTCGCTCATTCATTCGGACATCGCCGTGCGAATAGAACAGTGAAATTAAGAACCAAATTATAAATCTGTGTCAAATCATTCGGGTGAATAATAAAGTTGAAAAGCGATGACCGCTCTCCGGAGTGGCGCGCAGGAATATAAATGCAATTCGAAGGGTGCACGGCGACTGAATTGCTGAAAAGTGTCCTTTGACCGTGCACGTCCGCGGGAACGGGGCACCACCGCGATTCTCCTCTGGCGCGTCACAGGATAATGCTTTTAGCTACGGCCGGTAAACTCTTTATTTCCACGTGATATACGAGCGGATTCCAGTGTGCTCTGCGCGGATTAAACGAGCCGGATCGGGCCAACGTCGTCAATGGACTTCGTTTCGAGGGTCCTTTCATTATCCGAGGAACACGGGCCTGGCCTTCGTAGAAGCTGTTCGCGCGGTCGAATGGTGGAGGACAGATGGGGGATCGTGCGGTGGCGGTGGATGAGGAAGGTGCCGTGTGCAGGGGCTGGATACTGCACCCTCCGCTGCTCACCTCCACCGTCGAAAGAAACGAGCACAGCAAAGGGATGAAAAGGGCCGGCGGGTGTGTGCATTAGAAGAAACAAAGGGGGGTACTTTCATCCCGGTGGAACGGGGGTGCGGACTAAGGACTTTTCGCTCGTCCGGCTCGAGCGCGCGGTCACCTATCGGGACCACACCTTTTGTGCCCTCGCCCTTTAAGGGATTAATGCCGCGCGGCGCGTTGCCAAAAATGGGACGGCTGACCCGCGCGCGATAGCCGCCACTTTGAGACCGATAAACTTGGCGAATTCGAGCCAGCCGACTCTGGCCCGACAATCGTCAGCCGCCGTGGATTACGAGTCGCGTTGTTTACGCGTTACGATAATTCGCCCCGCCGTGTGTGCTCGCCCACGATAAGCTTCGAATAAATGTCTTTGCTCGAAGGGTGTAATTAGCGAAGGAGGGATTGAAGAGTTAGCACGGTTTAACATTATACCGCCGGATGCAAAGTGGAATTCATTTTCTGTCCTCTGCAGCAAATTGTTTATTAAGAAACTAACCATTCACAAACTCTACTCCTAAATAAACTGTAATGGTATTTGTTCTTTTAATTGCGGAGCAGAGATTGCTGAAATATAAATAGAATTTCGACGGGTGCTTGTTTACATGTGTTATAAAAATAATACTATTTAATATTATTTATTCTTGCCCCAACCCCCTTATTTTTAAAAATGATTATTCAAATATAATTTAAATGCCTACCGGTACCTACACTGTCTACCGGTTATTATACGTAATATTATATTAACGACTGTGTTATTCTACGATGTGTTTATCCAACCATGTGTCAGTGTATTGTACATTGTAACAAATAATTGCAGCCAGTTGTGTGGAAATGATTTCGCCAGTAGTCCATTGACGAAACAACATTATTCGTGCCAGAATTTATAATTATGATATTACAATAATTACAAGCTGCAACGTGAATTATAAAATACATTTTTGGAGGAATAAAGTGAAGCTCCTACAAAAGACTATATAACAAATAATCCATCCATAAAATACCATAAATTATTCCCCCCCAAAAAAAGACAAAAGACACTAATAACAATAATTCAATTTACCGAACGAATGTTTAAACATGTCAATCTATAGTTTCCATCTCGAAGTTCCTTAGACAGAACGTCCCCACCTCCCCTCGCGTTCCGAACACAAAAAAAATGTGTAGTACATCTCTGTTGTCATATTTCGAGAGCTCCAAGGAGCAAAGAGTTAAGTTCTTTTCACGGGGTGAATGAAATAAATGCCGGGTAATGAAATTAAAGCGAGACACCTTACACGTGACAGTGGTAGGTAGCTTTAACCGTCACGCAATGTGAACGTGTGAACGAACAGCGGGGTAAAGTAATATTGTCTCCCTTCCGGAAAGTGATTCCCATCGGCGACTTTCCCTCCGGTGTCCTATGGATCCGTGAGTGTCGGCACTAGCTATTTCTACGGTAGAATTGAAAATTTCTGCAGCACGTTTTCGGATTACCGTTCGAAGTGTGCGACGGTTTTAAGGCTAAAGGGAGGAGGGATACACTGAAAGAAAGTAGCCGTGTTTGTTATTCTCTTACGATATGCTATTTTCTTCGCTTGCCGTTTCATGCTAAATTGGAAACAAGAAGGAAAAGTATGCCACTCGATAGAAATTTATAATGAATCAATAAGTTTGTCGAGAAACAATTATTCTGCCAAGGTGGAAGGAAACAATGAGTATTTGGTTATTGTGCAATTTTCATTAGAAATAAGAGGACAGACGACATTCTGGAAAAACGAGTCATTCGGTTGCTTTCTTTCTGCTTCAGAATATTAGAGTTATTTTTATTTATTTTCTACTTTAACCAAAAACGATGATTTTAGGGCAGTCAGAAAATTTGTTCAGGAAGCATTTGTTCAAACACAAGAAGCAAAATTAAAGTAAGGAATCGTTTCATTTGATAGAAGAGTAATGAATTAATTTGAAGAACAATCGTTTGCATTCATTATGCACGTTCACATAAACGAACGCGTAATTATTTCAAAATAATACCGATGCAAATAATAATATAAGTCCTTCCATTAATTAGTTTTCACTATTTTATTCAAATTGCATTCGAGTCTGCCACAAAGATATACGTATCTTTTCAATTTTAACAAAAAAAAGGAAAGAAGTGTCGCAATCGACTTTGGAACAAAATAAAAGTAACGCTAGGACTGGGTGGAAAATACCTTCCTTATTTGTTTCGGCCAGGAAGCGTTTATTGACTGCTAGATTCCAGGAAAATACAGGTGAAGCCTGGATCAAAGAACGGTACGAATCCCGAGCTTTCACGGGGTTACGTTTCCCCATGGTCGAATGAACGCGTTTCGCGAACACTATATAGAACGGAAGAAGAAGAAAGGGACCTGGTGTTTCCTCCAGCTAAGAAATTTATTCGTCTACCTTCCTCCTCGGCCATCGTTGTCCCCGTAATTTATATCGGGGGGCTTGAAAAATGCAAATGAACTTACAACGTTGAATGGACGGGGGAATTGATTTTTTTTTTTTCTTTAAAGAAGGGTATCGGTAGAAGAAAGCTTTATGTTATAAACGATTCAGTATATTTTATTCTCGATTTGTTCGAAGCAATTACTCATTCAGCTCGGAGTTTTCGTTTTCTATTAAGAAGTAAAGGTAAATGATGTAGAATGGTAAGATAATCTACTGCTTACAGTAATTACAATCTGCATCAACTTCATTTATGTCATTAATACACAATCTGATTTCGTAAACAGGATTAAAATGAGTTTTATTTAATAATGACATCACTTTTTGTTGCACTCACTAGAAACTGCAAGACTGGCAATAAAAGTTCAATTACCTTGCGTTACTTTCTATCGTTGTTCAATAACAATTACCACAAACGTCAGTTATATAGTGACTAAGAATTGAATACAGTACAGAATAGCAATTAATAATTTGTTGAATAATTCCATAATATCAAGGTATCACTTTCTTGCGATATTTACCACCCCCTACTGCTTTTTAAACACAAAAAAATTATGCAAGTATCATCTTCATAATGAAATTATGCGTTTCAAAACGATTTGTATGAACCCAATGTATCGAAACTACGAAAGTACCAACAACAAACACTGCTCGTCTCGCAAGAGTCACAAACGTCCAATGCACGAGATGGGAATTCCTCCTGTAATACGAAAGAGAAAAGAAACAGAGAGCGAACAGAAGTGCACACGCCCGGCGCAGTCTTATAATTAATTTCCCCAGCGTTTTTTACGTTTCATCAAGCGGATAAAAAGACAAACGCATGATGACTGGTTGGCGCGTGACGAGGTGTCACGCGTGTCTTTCACTGCTCGCGACCATGTGCAGCGAAGCTCTGGCAACACGTGACGCGGAAAGCGTGCCGAGATTAATGCGCAAATGTTGCTGAACGCATATGCAACGATGCGAAAAACCGGTGAGCACGCGTTTTAATAAAACGGCGCGCAAATGGAGGCTCGCCGCGGGTTATTGAGAGTAATATCGTAAGTATTGCGTGCAAGTTGGCTGGCGTGAACGAGTACCAGCGAACTGGGGTAGGAAAGCATGGAAAAGTCGAGTTGCAAGAATTATTGTTAATGCACTGTACGTCCAGCTTCGTTGGAATCGTTTTTTATGACACCGTCTATCCCGGAGGTTCCCAAAGTTCGCGATATCGCCCTCCAGGGATAGGTGCAACCGATGCAGGAAGCGATGGTCGACCGGAGTGCGATTCGGGGCGGTCGGATGAAAGAAACCTAAAATGTTCTAAACCACGCGGGCGCTAATTATTGTTGCGTAAAGGGAACGATAGGCCAAGCAAGTTTGGGAAGCTCTAGCTCACTCTATGTCAGTGTGCGGCAAAGATTATTACGGTGGAAAATTATTACAACGCGCGCGGTTGAAAAACAGGGCTGGACGATGGAAAATAATGGGGCGTCGGCGACGGCAGGGGAGAAACAACGCAACGCAGGCAGCCGCCACTTCTAGGACGGAGAATAACGGTGTCCACTCTCGTCCAGGGTAATTCGATACAGCGAGTGTTCGCGCTACGGACAACTTGTCACTTAGAGCTTCGCCGATGTAGTTCACCGGCTAACCCCTTGTTAGGGTGCAAGCCCCACTAAATTGGCACCGAAGAAGTGGCTACTTCGTGGCTCGCGTTTCAGCGACCGTGGCCCTTCCGCCGTTTTTCCTCTGACACACGAGAACCTGGATCAAGGCGCAATTTGAGAGCACTGGTCGGTCTTCTTAAAACCCTGTCTATCTCCCTCTTGTACGTATCGTCTGTATTTTTGTGTTTTCTTGTACGGCCGGATGGTCGAGCCGTTGGTACAAAAGCGTACATAATTTATTTCTCCGATTTCTTTGCCGATGTTTATTGTAATATGTTAGCGAAAGTTGATTCTGACGAAAATGTTTAGATGGATTTGTGCGAGTAGTGGGAAGTAAGGTATTGTTACTGCAATAAAATTAATAGTACGAAGATGATATATTAAATTAAGTGAGAAATAGGTGTACCAAAAATGTCTAATACATTTTCGAAACATTTGGAGAATTTCCTTTCGTTTGTAACACGTTACCTACTGTTTAATGCCAAAATTGCGGAGCTTTGATTTCGTTCGGGCTTTCGGTTACTACTCCCGGGCAACGCATCGAAATTTCCATCATAGAGAGAAACTACCGGTCCTCCCGTGCCGATCTTTTGAATTTCAAGCATAACACGAACAGAAGGGAGTAATTAATATATTCCGTGGCGCGGGACGAACTCTATTGCGGCCTGGCGCGATACCACGACGAAAAGCCTCGATTGCCGGGCAACTCGCTTTAAACTTCTATCCAACTAATTACTCCGATCCATAACTTTGCATTTATTATGCGATAATTGGTAGAACAACAGGGGGATCTTACACTTTTCACGTCGGTTCATCGTTCGTTCATACATGGCTCGGTGATTAATTGGTTAATTATTAACAGCGATTCTCGTTTTGGCACCCGAGATATCAAACGAAATATTGATGGTTGCACTGACTTTTCATTTCAGCTGTTCTTCATAAACATTTTTTCGATTTCTTTTATTACAGCCGTCAGGGGAGAATTATGAAATGCTTCATGATCTTGTAATATCTTCCAGTCTGAAATCAAGTAGCATTATCCCGCACATATATCACATATACTTTATTGTAGAAAGCAGAGATTAAACGTCACTTTAAATCAGCTGGCTGAAGGGAAAGCAATGCCCGGGAACATAACCAGCCACTTCGTGATGTCTGTATGATATAACTGAACGAGCAGCGCCCCGCAGTTTATGAGTTACGTGTTACGGAAGAAATAAATCAATCAAGGCACGTCAGCGTGGCTCGTTGCAGTGGAGAAAATAATCCTTACACGAGAATGTAACAACGAGCTCCATCGAAGAGAGCTTCCTTGTCGCTATTTTAAAAATGAAGGTAATTGGAGAAATAACTTTAGGACATTCGTTTCCAAATACATGCAATGTTTGTGATACTGAAAGTGGAGCAATTTATCCTATATTTAATGACCATGTCTTTATTTATATCTGAGCTTTAGCATTATCTGTACTACTTTAAATTTATAGCGAAATTCAGTCACGGGTGGTTGTCATACAAAACAGCAAATAGTAACTTCAAGTCATTAAATATTCCAATAATAATTTAATATGAGAATAGCTCCATCAGCTTAAGTTGTTGGAAGTTTGCTTCCGTGTCATTTACAGAATATTCAAACAAGACCTGTTGCTTGGAGATTTAAAACTAAAAATCGTTTTTCAAAATTGTTCAAGTTTCATTTAAATCCTGCACAAAGTGTTATGAATGCTAGATATTATTCACACCGCAATTTTCATATCTCCATCATCCCGCGACACTTCATTCAGCGCGAAATAATCGGGGGCTTCGGGATTTTTCGAATTCGAGCGTTACAGTTCGCAGATGGGCGGTCCCGCATTTTCTCTTTCTCCCCGGCATTGCCTGGCGGGATTCGTAACGCATCCTAGCAAATGGTGTTTCCATTCCGTTTATCCGGATCAGTATCGTCGTTCGACGCTGTTCGAGACCGTGGAAAAAGCATCGGGGCCCCGACAACGCGGCCGCGTTTTCTATGCCGGATTCAAATTATGCGACGGTCATTATGGTAATAACCGTTCGCCTATCGCGCCTGTTATTAATTCCAGCTACGGCACGAGCCGCGCGTTTGCGTGCGTTCCCTGCAACGCGAACGGCATGCCGCAGCAACAACGGGCGGCCGCCTGGCGAGCAGCAACGGCCACCGTATTAAAAGCTGGGAAATTGAAAGCGAAACAGGGTCCTCCGGCTTGGCTCTGTTCAATCGGGGAGAGAGAGAGAGATGACGGGGCTGCGAAATGAGGGGCAGAAAAAAAAACCGGGAAAGAGAAACGAGGAATAAAAAGAAAAGGGAGTATAACGGGTGCAGTAAAGGGGGAGAGGAAAAAGAACAGGCGAAGATAGGATGGCGGGGCGGATAAAAAGCGAACGATAACGAGGAGCCGCAGAACTCGCGGCACTTTCGCGATCTGTAACTCGTAAACTCTCATCCAGATTTTTTTCCCCTCCATCGGCCGTTAACACGCGGAAAAACCGATTGCTACTTCCGCCGGCTTGGATGCTGGATACGCGCGGGGCAATGGCTCGGCAGCTTTCATTCGACGCTCGACACGTTTGCGCCCGACGCGGTGCGCACCGAGCGTCGAGAGACGGTGTATCGAAGAAATCCGAGCGTTTCGTTCGTTTTCCGGCGGTATCGAGAGCGGGAGAGAAAAAGCTTGTCTATTTGTTGAACCAGCTACGAACGGACGTTCATAGCGGTTTTAATTTGCGAATGGCTTGCTGCGGTCTTGTCGCTCTTTTAGGCTCGGTTTTATTGGCGGACGTTGAAGATGATTCGCCGACAGTTCTGACGCGGTTCCTGTTTTTTTGTTTTATTCTCCTCTGGTATAACATCGTGGCAGAGGCTCCAGCTCGAGGATAGTCTTGCAGTTGTTCGATTACAATTCGTTCCTCGTGGCTAACGATGATTTCTGTTGCGCGTACACGGTCTCCAGTGCCACATTGCAATTCGCGATGTACGCCGTGGCGGCGTTTTTCTCTTCGTTGTGAAGTTTTGCTTGTACTGGGAACAAATTGGAATACAGATTGAAAAGAAGCGGCGGAGAACGTTGAAACGTTTCTGATGGTTCATTCGGCCTTTGTGAAACCAGTGAATTTACCCCATTACTTTTGATTAATGGGCGGAGGCGAAATACGTGTAAACTCGTGTAGCGCTACGTTTGGCTTACAATTAGATCTGTAATTAACGCATGCAGCTACGTAATCGCTCAAAAACAGATCCACGATTTGTTTATAAGTGAAATCGAAATGTCACGCCTTTGTAATTTATTATTAAAAAAAGAATCAAATATTCTACTACACATCTATGCAAATGGCTATATTCCTAATTTGAAAACATGTAACTTTTTCAACTCAATACTTCCACTATTTTAAATAGTATCCAAAAAAGAGAAACAATAAAAGGAACTTTATTCCATAGTTCTGGGCCTAGTTTCACGTTTTCCTTACCCAAATTATTACTACTACTCAAACTATTAATTATTATTACCGTCAAGTATTCTTTGGGGAACGCAGAAGCTTTGTCGGTCGATCCCTTTCACAGAGTTCGTTGAAAACGCACTGTCATTATACACATACTCGTTCCATTTTATTCGTTTCCCACAGAATTTATCCAATTGCCTTTCATATTCTCCGAAACGCCGTACGAGCGTACAAAAGTTTGTATCTCGCTTTGAACATTTTTTTTTTTAAATTCTTATTCCAGATAGCATAGAATTGAGACAATGTTAGAACTGATGCACGTTTGACGAGGTACACGGTTTCCCGTTGTACTTATTCTATGCGATGCCTGACAATAGATGGACTACTTCCACTTGTTCCGCGAGTACTGTACCATTCCGTGCTTATCTTTCTTGGTACGCGTATACATTCAGTTTTTTTTTTTAAATCGTACGCGCAGCGTTGACAGATTAAATCAAATAAAAATTCACGATACGAATCAAATGAATAGAGACCGAATCGAGTTTCATGCATGCGGCGTTATTCACACATTTGGAAACCATTGTCTCGAGCCTTTCTTCTCTTACATCTGCCTTCAATTCACACCGGCTGGGAGCAAAACTGTCCCCGAACGAATGTAACTGGAAAACGCTTCAACGCGGGGTGTATTTCGCGCGCGATACGTTTCATCGAACAAACTCCAACGAAATTATCGCGCCATCGCGAATAGGCTGGCAACAACCTCCAACGGAATTGGCTGTGGCGGCTCGTACGCGCGTACCTACGCTCCCGAATGTACACAGCTATCCATGAATAATGAGCAAGAATGCACCGTTTGCATTGACTCGCGTTTGCATGGCCGTGTCTACCGTCGTTGCGCGTGCACCGGAGACACGTGTGCGCGCGTTAAATAAGATTCGTTGCAGCAGCGATCGTATCTGCAAATATTTGCCGTCGAACGAACACGGAATCTGACGCCTTTAAGCCGGCGCCAACGAACTGTACGATTTCACGTTCGCGAACCTTTGTTCAAGTTGAACGGTGAAAATAAAGTAGAACTTTGTAATTAACGAGGCGCCTAGAACGACGGTGTGTTATTAGCCGTCCGAGCAGTTTCTTCGGATCGTTCATTTATACTGTTACAACGACACCCAATCTGCTGATAAAGTATTCGTCATGATGTCTTTTATTTGGTTGTAATCGGTGAGTCGAATTCAATATTCGTGGAATGAATTATTCGAAATACTTTCTTTGCGAAACTGCATGCAAAGAAATGGTTCGCAAAATCCGTGGTTCATACTTCAGTACTGTTCCTGAAATATCCACAAGAGATATTCAGAACTCGTATAACAATTTACAGTTTATAATTCAAGTCGGTGCGCAGTATAAAATTTCTTCCACAAAACATCAGAGATTTGTATTCGTATTCTGCTTTCGTACAACAATCCCTGGTGTGTTATTCCCGTAAATTCTCGGACGGTAGATTGTGCAATACGATTTCGATACTGTTCAATAAAAATCATCAAGTGTGTAAGCTATGTACGTGCCTGTCGATGAATTATTCTTTAATTCATTTTAACCCACAAACACTACGCTCACATGTTTTTTTTTTGTTTAAACGCAAACTATACGCGTACAGAAGTCGAATATTCCCCGGCAACAAGAGTCAGCAACGCGGTCATACGGAATACAGAAATGTTTCAAGCCGCGCCGTTTAAACGAGAGGATGCACGTGTACCAAGCATTTTTCATCGCTTGAAAAATCTGCCCGCTTTAATCACGGACCTTGTCGGGGATGTAACGACGACTAGGCTAATTGAAACGGATTAGCCGAGACGTCGATATTACCGGTGCGTATTTCAAACGGCGCCTCGCTGTCAGCCGATTTACAAGCCAGAGGTGCAAGTTCCTTTGTAAGAATAATTCCTGTCCTCGCGTGATCCGATTTCGCTTCTCTCCGTATCTTCGAAACGGCCGCGATATCGGGGAGAAATTTTCCGATCGCCCGAGGGTGTTCTTACACTTCACCCCCCTACCACCCCTGGCGTTGCGCTTCCTTTATTTCGATGGAAAGTTAATGTTAATTGGGTCGACATCGATCGTTCAAATGAGAAAAGTTGTCGAGTCGGGAAGGGGAGGGGGGGGGAGTGCGAGGATGGGGTCAAAGGGGAACAGGAGTGTCTTCTGTAAGTAACAGGACCACGCACTGCACGCCAACTTCTTTCCCCTTTGAACGGCCGGCTCTCAGATCTCTCGGAAGTTCTTTATCACCCTGATTCCCTTAATACGTACTTATTACGCCTTTATCCGCAGGTGTCTGCCGGCGGAAGATAATACCCGGGGAAAAATTAATTCTCCGGCGTCATTCTTTTTCGACGCGTCTTAGCTATTTCTATTAAGTGACACCATTCGCCACGAGTCGAGCCCGAGATATTTATCCTGGAACAAACGTAACAGCTTTAGCAGACGGCATGGTGAACGACGTCTGGATTATTTCAGACAGTTCCACTGATTTCTCGTGTATCGAACCTGAGCTCTGATCTGATTGCTATTGGTATTCAGTTCTGGTCAGTTTTGTTTCAATCCTCAAGGAGGAAGTTACATGTGTGGCTAGAATGGAGGGGTGCAGGTATTATGTTTATGAAACAGTTTATCTTGTACTTTGCTGCATTTGTTATTTACGAGATTAACGACCGTCCGCTTTCTGACTGATAACGATGAAGCGTATTTCTCAAACGTTTCCTCAGTGGCAAGAAGATTAGGAACATTGTATAGACGCTGGAGTAAAATTAAGACTATACAATAATATGTTAACTGCAATTCAACGTGCCTCATCAAGGAACCAACCTTTGTATAATTAGAGGACAATTTATCCACCTGAATAGTTTCCAATTTTTAAGTTACATTAACAAATCTGTGACGCCAGACAATTCAGTAAACTTTAAAAAAATTCACTTTATTTCACACCGGGAAGTGCAATACACTGAATCTGGTCTTTGATCTTAGGTCTTATGCCTTAGATCTTCCGTCTGACATCATCCGCGTAGTAACCGGATCCGTTTATATACCCTTGGTCGATGACGCCTTGCTTTTCAGCAACCCTTATCGCTTGGCCTTGCTTAATTATCTGTTTCGCGACGGTTCCCTGTTTCGTCTTTCGAATTGTCTTCTACGTATTGTTTCCTTTCGGGGTTCTCCTTCCTTTCCCGTCGCAGTGTATGGAAAGTTCTCCGCAAGCAGTCCTCCGTCCACGATGGTTCGTATCGAAACGGCGGAACGACTAAATCAAGATATATCGTCTTCCGCGAACTTTCACCCCTCCCAGCGAACCAGCTGAAAGGTCGCCTTTACATCCGTTACGATTTTATTATAAAAGTTTACACGCGTCCGCCGCGCTGTTCCAAGCTCGCGTCCGCCTCGCGTAATTGGAAGAAACAGCTACGAGATACGAAAGGGAGAATAGGGTGGCGTTTGCCGAGCGCGTTTTAATTACATAACGAGCCCTCCTAATTACCGTGTAATTTTAATTTGTAACCAGAAGAGCGATTCGTTCCGGCGTTGTTGCTCGCACGACGACGTCGCGAAGCCGCCGTGAAACGAAGAGAAATGGACAAGAACGTGGCCTGCCATTGTTAAGCTCGAACAGGAGAAGTGGAACTAACCGGTGGGGGGTGAACAACAATCGCAGTTTAATTACCAGCAATCGCTGCTTTACGGAATTATCTTCGCCAATGGAATCGCTTGATGAAGTTGCCCCATCGCCGACTGCAAGTGTAACATTAATTTGCTTGCGGACAGTTGTACGCGGAACGAAAAAGAAGGAGCGCTCCGTTCAATTGCAACCGAGCTCGCGATGATCGCAGCAGCCGGTTTCGAATTATCCTCCGATGTTTCACAAATCACGGATGGAAGCTTCTGTTGAAATGATTTCACTTTTGGAAAGCAGCTCGGCTGAATACGTTCAGGACATCAAGTATTACGAAAATGAAATAACTTCAGGCGATTTGCCTTGGTTCCGCTTTTAACAACGCGTCGCCGTAAACTAGTCGCGAACTTTCCGCAAGTGAATTAGCGCGATGCAGTTTCCGAAGTTCGACTGTAACCCAACACCCTGGGTGATTCTGTATCGCGGAACGGCGGTGTTTCACGAAACGCGTGCAACCTGTCAAAACACGAAAGGCAGCACTTTCGCGAAGTAAGAGCATCGCGAATATGTAGGAACCGTTTTATAGACCCTTACATGTATTCCAATGTGTGTATTTCCATAGAAGCGGAGCGCTTAAAGCTTTCACCACGGTTAAAATGAAGTACTGTTGGGTAGGATGCAAGAAGTCTATTTCTATACATTTTATATACTGTTGGATGACCGACCCCTGGATCATCGGTGTGACGTGAGGGTCCACTGATACTGACCCTGAGTCATCGATCAGGCGTAAGGCCCACAGATCCTACTTTAGTTATGACAAACAACTATGAATAAGACAGCAGTCAACAGAACTAAAGGTCAGGATCTGTGTCGGTCAAGATGGCTCAGCAAGGGTTAAGGTCGGTCCCCCTCCATCCAAAACGACTCTCTATACATATATACAGTTTTATCTATATATATATACAATTTTGAAGAACTTTTTCCTTTGCCAAAACGGTGGTTAAAGCTTCGTTTTGGAATGATTAATGAAAAACGCTGAGCAATCAGAGCGCGTGTAGAGCCCGCGCTTAGCCGAAAAGGCGTTCAAAGCTACAGTTGAGCGTATCACGATCTTTCGCCGGCTAAGCGCGCGCTCTACGCGCGCTCTGATTAGTCAGCGTTTTTCGTGAATCATTTAAAAACGAAGCTTTAGCTACAGTTTTAGCAAAAAGTTGTTCAAAATTGCCTCAACGATCGCTCCTTAAAATATTGACATGCAGTAGCAGAACACCCTGTATATAAGTCCCACTGTATTTTTACACACAGAGTATAACTAGAATTAAAGAATCAGAGTTGCGGAGCTAGAGAGTCACAGAGTTGGACAGTAGCACCCCGCAGCCGATACAACTGCTATCCGCTAAGCTGCCCATTCCGATAAAGTCCTACGTTGTAAACGGGAATTGTTAAGAAATACACTTTGGTATATCAATCGATGTTATTCTATCATCCCGGCATCCAACAATACTTTATGGGCAGCAAAAAGTAGGTAATTAAATGCATTATCGATTTACACTCTCATATTGCACCCCCCCGCCCCCGTCATAAATGGTAAAGATGGGATTTATCTAATATCAAGAGAAAACTAGACAATACAATGTTATAGACAAAATCTGGACAGCGTGTGTTACATTCGTGAACCTTTTTTTAAAGAGTGAAACGTTCGTGATCGTTTTTTCCGTTTCCAATAAACAACGGCCACCCTTGACACGCTCACACCCCTTTACTTACTATCGATAGGTAAACCAAATTCATTCATATCATGACATTAATAACGTTCTAGCACGTACACACACACACACACATACACGCAACGCCGATGCGAGAGTTCTCGCGTCTTACATAAATACAACATGGACACATTTCCTTTGCTTTTAAAGTGGAGAAAAAGGAAAAAGAGAAGCGTATCTACCGCACTGGGCATCAATTAGAACGCTCGCTGCAGGCGTTAAGGAGCTTCCAAAGGACTTTTCCCACCGCCGACACTCTATAGAAATATACCAGTAATCGCGCGGTCTACGCTCTAAGCGAAGACGCGAGCGCAACAGCGTCGCGGGTGGTCAGTAAACTACCGTGACAGGAGGAGAACGCGAGAAATACTCGGCAAAGATGATGAAGAAGAAAAAGAAGCAGGGCGGAGGCTGTTAGGAGGGATATGATAGGCGAGGTAGACATTGCCTCGCGTTCGCGGTAAGATCCGTCGTCCCTTCTCGCGTCCCCTCCCCCCGTTCCGTTTCGTCGCGAGAAAAGCCACTGGCTGCATCCGTGGGAAAGCTTTCACCGGATAAAGACGCTCCCCTTTACGCGGCACGTGCGAAACCGTCGTCGGGACGTGCATCTAACGCGGCGACAAGGAATTTTCGCGAAAGAAACTGTCCTCCCCTTGCGCGCGCCGGCTACTCTATCTAAACGTGTGTCACGAACCTGCCACTTCGTGTGTGTGTGTGTGTGTGTGTGTGTGTGTGTGTATGTACAATCCACCCGCGCGTGGCGGTTTTAAGAAACGCTTGGACCCCGTAAGATTGTGGCCGAGGGAAATACGAGGGGAAGATTCGTTCTGTTAAGCAATACCATTTGCCACAAGTTGATGAGAAATTAAGCTGATTCGATATATCGTTTCATTGAATTCATTAATATTCACTGGTCGAAGATGTACATTATGATAATGCACATTAAATTATCTCGGGGGCGGGGGAGGGGGGGGGGGCAGGAACCCTCCTAGAGTAAACGTAACGATTTTAGCTCTGTTGCTTGAGAAAGTGCTCGTTATTATAATTAGTCATTTATAAGAATGTATTAAAAGTTGCAAGGGTCGCTCAGCAAGAAATCCATGATTTGCGACAATTTTCTAATACACGAAGAATGGAAGTAGTAATAAGAAATAATAACGAAAGTCATAAGTCATAATCCAAACATCGTTGTAATCACGTACAAACGTTGCGCCGCTGATTTACCCCTTCACGTTCCGCCCCATCTCTCAGAAAGACGTTCGTACGAGGGTTAACATTATGCGCCTCCGAGTGAAATTCGATTTCGAAAGAACATTATATCGCGATCCGAGCGTTCCCGTTCCGTTCAGTCGAGCCGCTTCGCCGCAGCGGGCTTTCACGTTCCTATGAATATCGCGCACCGTTTACGCGGAAGGGGCGGGGGATGGCTCTCGAGAGAGGAAGCGGAAACGCGTAGGCAGGCTGCGAGGAGTTTTCATAGGCGATCGATTTGGCCGCGTCGCAAAAGGAGCTCTCCGGCAACACGCGAGAGAGCGCGTACACACGGGAAACGGCATAGAGTCCTGTGGATCGCGAGGGAACCGTGCGATTCCCTCTGTCTGTCTCCCTTTCCCGCCCCCCCCCCTGTTTTTTTCCCTCTCGTATTTTCAGTGTCCAACGTAGCGTGAAGCAGTGATACCGACCGACCGACCGAGCAACGCGATCAACGAAGGGCGCGGGGTAGAAAAGAGAGACGACTGCCAGCAAATCTTTTTTTCTCCCCGCCCCCTACTCTTGTTATCCCTTCAAACGTTTTCCTAGATACGCCATTGCTTCCGTACGGCGAACAGGTTTTTCCATTGAGATCCGTTTGCGGTCGGGTGCGTCTGTTTGCGGAGCGGGAGGGGGAGGGGGGGGGGGGTGGTGGTGGTTACAGAACGTAGTCCGACGAAAAGTGGAAAATTTCATTCCTAAACTTTTACTGGATTTCATCTCGATTCTGGCGAGGGATTCCTCCTGATTCTTTGACCCTTCAGATTTATATTGTGCTGCAACCCCCCCTTTGACAGATTTCTCGGATTTCTGTGCTGCTACCGAATCGATAGAACACGTCGCGACCGTGGCAGAATTACTCGACCGTGAGGATCGCAAAGTTAATTTGCGTCGCAGATGTAATAGACACGTGTAGGATTTCGGATTTGTTATTATACGCGGGAAATATTGTTTGTAATTGGGAAAAAATATCTTCTGTTTGGTCTTGTTGCTAAATAATGCTTTAATTTACAGTAACACAGAATTAATTTGATTAAAAAATATATATCCTTCGTTACCTTTAATTGGGACATGTGATCTACATTAAATTTTCTGCAATTTTATCTCATTTTACCATTTGGAACACAGGTACCGCAGTCTATGTTCCAATAGAGGAATCTTTAGAATCGTAGTTCAATTTGTACTAAAACGTTTATTAGTGATTAAATTCGTTTACAGCGATTAAAGTGATTAGATTCATTATGACTGGTGAATATGCCCTTGGGTTAATTATTTCTTCTGTGAATAACATCGTGTAATTTTCATACGACGTAGAAATATAGAACTTGTCACAATGTCTTCATGTGTTTACTAAAAGTGATTGTTAATATCGTAACCGATGAGTCGGAAAGAATTTTCATTCGATCTCCACCCTTAAATTGCCTAATCCACAGCCCAATTTTTCTCTATACGCACTCACATTTCCCTGACGTTCCGTCGCTTCGAAACGCATACGATTGCGTTCCACCACAATCACCGATAGACATCGATCCGTTGTGATCGAGTAGACGGCGCAATGGAATTGTATCGCTTCATTGTGCGCTTGGCATTTAGAAATCGTAGGACAGAATACAACTGTGAACGCGGTCTGCTTAATCATGCGGCACATTGTTGTTCTAGCTTGGCTGATAGCGGTGATTGATTGACTGTCCGGGTGCATAGTGGAAACTACATATTTGTAATTTGTTTGCACGTTACAATTCCCGCGAGCTCGCTCGACCGTTATTTCGCGAGTTTACTACCGCGACCGCATGTTAATTAATGCTGTTTAGAGCGTATACTTGTTTTTTATTTGCCACGTATCGCGAACTTCTGTGGAATGTGAAATTATGTATAAGTATAAAATTTAATTAATCGGTTCAGCGTTTATATGCGTGTATGGTCTAGATCGGGATCGAAGTTTCCAAAATGATAAATTCATACGATTTACGTTAACTATTGCCTGATCAATTAAACGATATGGAATACCTTTCGATGTATGTACGTACGAAACGTTAGAGAACACGTTTTCTGGTGTCCCGATTACAAAGTACGTATTTCTGACGATACTCGTTCTACGTGCACGGTGTCGCCAATCTTCATATAATGTAGATAAAACACCGTGTATTGTATTTTACACGGTTCGCCCACAGATATTCAACATTTATTGCACAGCGCAACGTCCAATTACTAGAGAAAAGGGACAAGAATGAAAGGCGAAAGGACATTTATATTCCCTTATCAAATTGAACTATGAATTACTTGTACGAATATCTCTCGCATATAAAAGTTTCGATTACACATGCACGGCAAAGCTTTTATCAGCGATATCGCTTGCACTTGACTCTGTCTATTCACGAACCCTGTTACCCTCGTAGCTGTACCCATCGTATCACCGGTTACTAATACGATTGTCCCTGACGCAGTTAGTTCCCAGTACGGAAGTAAACGCCCGTGTGGCCGCTAAGTGTTCGAAATGAAGTTTTGATATCCGCCCTTGTAGAAAAGGGCGCGGGCTGTAACTTTTCTCGGGCGAAAAGTTGGTTAGCTTCGATCGCGAGGCAAGCATGGAAAGGCTTGCAGGGTTGGGAGATCAGTTTTCCCTGTAATTAGATCGCAATTGAATTCAGCCTGCCCGGCCAAGGACGATAGAGCCAGGGTTAATCGACGAACACAAAAAGGGAAGGGGTTGAAACAAAACAAAAAAAAAGAAGTAGTTACGTCGGCGGAGGCCACTTTGCGAGCGTCCCTGATCGATGGTCGAGCAATCGGCGGGACGATCGTAACCGAATAAACTTAACGAGCAACGATCGCGTAGCCGCGGCCGGCTCATCAGAAAATCAATTAGCTGTCGACGTTTGACAGCGAAGAATAATCGATTAGGTGGGCGATCATTGTTTTTCGCCATCACGGGCACTGAGCGAAAGGTATCAGCGTTAAATTAAATAACTGTAGCTATTGTAAAATATTTGATCGCTCGAATAATGTACTTGTAATCTAATATAAAATACAAATATTATTAAGGAGCAATAAACCAGTGCTATTGTAACAACTCATCATTTTGCTTCGCCAATTTGTGGCAAATGTATCTGCGTCAGTGAAGGAAATCTGGGACGCGTATTTATTAAAGATACACTGCTGTCTAATTAATTATTACCTTTCCTCGCAAGAGCGTAGAATTTTCACGCATCGAGTCATACGTCTAGTGGTAAATGAAACTCCGAAACAGTAACAGGCGAAGCGTTAAATCGACTGGGAGAATGGTACAGTATCTCGCTCGATCGCTCTTATCAGAGGCACGGGTGTGGAACGAAAGCTGATAGAGTGGTAACAAATGAAGGGGGGTGCCATTGGCGATGAGACGCGTAAAGATCGAAGACCAGACAGAGGCTTTGGCTTTCGTGGCACGGCCGGAAGCCACATCCGGTTACAGGCAATAAAAAGAGATTAAGAAACTCTATTCAGGCTCATCCTCCGACTCCCTAAGGAGAAATATCGACGGAGGATCTTCCCGACGTACCCTCCGCGCGGGGAGAACGATCATCGAGGATCTTGATGATGAACCGGGGTAAAATCGTACCACGATTCACTTTCACTGTGAAGTCGCGTGAAAGTGGACTTCTCGTAGCATTTGGAAAAATAATAGGATGATGGAAAATTAGTGAACGTTAGTCAGGCGGACGCGTGACTTTTACAAAGATTTCTGCCTCCGATCGTATAACAACCTCTTATACTAAGGTGTAATTGCTCTTTTTTATCGCGCATTATGCCCGCCTGGAATTTTTTGATTGGCGAATGATTGATGGGATACGAATCTAGATTCTGGACGAAGGCGAGGGGACACGGTTCGGAGGAGTGACGATGGTTGCGTGATTGAAAACAGCGGTTGGGGTGGAAACGTGTAAAAGTTTGAAGAACTGTAATAAAAGTTCGATCGTGCATTATGTACAGTGTGCACAGAAAATAGTTCCCTGAATTATGGGGGGGGGGGTGTATTAGGTCACTCGATAAGTGGAGTTTGTGGTTCTGAATAATTAAGTGGGTACATATTAGAATACGGGGTATGCTCGTGTATTTGTTTCCTGCAAGTGAATAATAATAGTGGAACGATTGTTTTTGAAAATGTATAACTCTTTAAGCTTATCTGTGGATTGCAAGATAATTGTGATTGTTATGCATATTTAACAAGGATATAATTAAGTACATTTTCAGTATTAATTAAAAAGGCAATATTTAGTACCCATTCCTGTTTGGTTAATTATCGGACGATGTACTTTTCAAAAACTATTGATCAAGGTATAACATTTATGTTCGTGCCCTCACTAATTACTTTCTGTCTACAGGCTAATTACAACATTAATAAACATTCACTTAATCGAAATGTTAATTTCAGTCTTCATAATATACTGCTGGTTATTCAAACGAAAAATTAGTTTCACAGGGAAAACGTTTAAGGGAAGGACGTTGCAACAAAGAACGTAAGCTGAAAAATTTAATTGGCCATCAGGTTTTAATGCTGGCACCCCGATTGCAAAGAAATTGCTTTATGGTTCAAGATCTTGAATTTAAATTACAGAATCACTTAATGCTCGCACGCCGTGAAATAATACATTTAAATCGTTTTACCATTTAGAGGCGACAAAGGTCTGTAGGTAATTGGGAATAAATTGTTCAATTGATTAAATGAGACCGACAAAAACTGCTATTACGGTTTCATTCTGCAGCTGTTCATTCTATGAAGCGAACAAGAAGGGATAACATTTCCCAAATTCAGTAAATTTCACATAGAACAACACTTTCGTTAAACTGTTTTCAACCGATTAGTTTATTAATTATTATTGATATTAAGATGCTGCTGCTTGTACGGATTTTTGCAAAGGTATTTTAAGAAATGGAGACTCTATAAATCGCACGTTCTATCCATTTGCTTCACCAAGGCATTGGAATTTCACCTTCAAAGTGTGCACTTTGGAAATTGTTTAAAGTTGAATTTTATTCGTTTAACTTCCTTCATTCGACACGGCAGATTCCTGTGACGCAGTCTAGTATGAATAATTCCCTTTCTAGGGCTCGTCAATACTTCATGATACAGGAAACCATCCCCCAAACCTTCTTTACCTTATGCCCGTTCTCCATCTCTATGCTCTGCATTTAAAATAATCTTATTGTCATTCAGATCTATAGCCGGAGAATTCCTACGAAAATGAAGCCTGATGAAACTATCGCACGCTAATCGTCAAATCACACGAGGCCCAAGCAAATGTTCCCCGAAAATATCTGCGCGCCGTAAAATTGCTGCGTATCCAAGCACGCCAATAACTCGATTCGCTATTCAAGCACCTTCTCCGCGGTAACGAGACTCCTTGGATTGTCCTGACGAAGAGCCGGAAGAAAGGAGCACGGCAGCGACTATTTTCATCGACCATTCCTCATCCCGCGCGGCCCATTAATGTCGAGACAAACGGTGGCACGACTCGAATCGCCGCGTCGGCTAGGCTGCACGGATAATAGCGTGTTCCGGCGAAAAAGGGAGGCTCGCTCGAAAGAGTCGGAACTCCGCGATGGCCTCATTGAAACTTTTCCACGTGACTGCGGACAACCCGTGCCGAGCAGGGGGGAGTCGCGCGTGCCGCGGTTAGGCCGGCCGCGCGACCGACGGGGAATAATCCCGGTTCGAGGTCCAACACGCGCCAGAAGGAATGTCTGTGCCGTCGATTTTCTGCAGAACGAGGAAACCGAACGGAGGCCGCGGGGATCGCATCCGGCGTCGTTGGCGTCGGTTACGGAATCTGCAATATCGAGGAAAGACTTACCAGGGGCGGCATTTGACAGACGCAATTCAAACAGAGGGAGACAGAGAGAGAGACAGGGTGCAAGTACCCCCCGTTCGACGTATCGTCGAGCAACGGCGCGCCTTCGAAATGGAGAGAAGCTGTTCCCCGTGGCGTAATCCGTGAACGGATGAATCCCGGTGTTCCGGAATGCGCTTATTGGCACATACCCTTGACTTCGTTTCCGACTAGTTTCCTTATCCAATTTTTGCGACGCTTCGCCGCTCCCACGGCTTACGGGGAACTTCGTTTAAGCCCGTGATCGGTGTACCGATTACGCCGGACTAGATCGGAGGGGAATAGTATTATAGGGGGAGGAAAGCGGAGACCGAACCGTCTTAATGTATTTGGAATGAAAGGTATTTCACGTGCGCGTGTGCGCTTTGCGTCTTACTCCTGAGGGGAGGTTGCGTTCCAGAAAAGTGAGAGATAACACGTTTCCCTCGCATGATACCGCAGAAATCCTTTTTCGTTTAGCTTGTTGTGTACCTTCTTAGGGGTTGCCCGCGAAATCGTCGTTCAAGCCTGTAGATAGTGATTCATCGTAACAGCTGGAGATATTTAGTGGGATTTCGTATTGTGCAGGACTACGTTTTTCATCGAGTAGATCATGATTTAAAATGCGTGTGAAAAGTATATAACCATTGCTACACAAGAAACTGTTATTTATTAATATTCCCACCGCACGCTTCGCATTACAATTCCCTCTCCCAAGTTCCAGATACAAAAATGACCTCTCGGGAAGTGTAAATATTTATATGCACTCGAACATCATAATAAGGGAAAATAATCATCCCCTGTTCCCCATGTATACATGCACGTATGCCTGTGCTTGAAACGATCACGTCGTTACTCGTTCGTCGATTCAAAGGTACAGGGACGAGCACCCTCGACGACAATATGCGCGGGACTCACGGAAAGCTCTACAACCTCGTCGAATAAGATTCGGATCACGACAGGCAAAAACGCGCGACCGATCGATGACCCAAGAGGGCACGGTACCTTTCGTTCGCCCGTCGAAACGTACGTATTTCACTTCTGATCCGCACTATCCGTTTCTCGTCCGCGCGGTACAACTTCTGCCCTGCATCTCTGTCTCCGATCGTCCTTGTCCTTCGATCGTCAGCCAGCTTCGGAAACGAAAAGGGTGAGAGGGAGAATAAAGATATCGAGCGGCGAGCATCTAAGCGAACGTTCATTCTCCGCGATGATCGACGACGAAAGGAAGCCACCGCGGTTTCGCACGCGACGGCTTCTAGATTTATTGGAAACGCGGGGGAATACTGTATCCGATAAATCGTTCGCCTCCCTGCGCAAACGTTCGCGATTTGTAAATACGATTCGGCGACCCCGCGCGGAATCTGATTGAAGGCGACGAGCGTTTTATTCAATAGAGGAAATCGGCGAACGACACGGGTAATCGCGGCGAACGTCGTCGTATTTCGAAATCGGACGCGGGCGTCGATCGAGATCGGGAGTTGTCCAAACTCAATGCCGTACAAATTGTATTTTTCAGGATTCCCCGATTCACAGACGGCTCTTGTCGCTAACGAGATTTCAAACTGAGATCAACTTAGGTGTAAATCGAGATCGTGGTGAAAGCGTATTGCGAGCAGTGCCAATGAAAACGAGGATTATTTTCAATAACTGTAATTATAAGGAATTACCGTGAAGCTGGAGAAGTGAAGGAGTAACCAGGTAATGAAAGGTATATGATCAATCTTAATTAAATAATAAAATGATCAAACTGCATTGGTGTAAAAGCAAAAAAAAAACGTGGATGAAGTGTAATATCTTACATTAACTTTCGCGCGAATTTATTTTGCTGGCCTAACAATAAAAACCATTCCATCCTGCCTTCAGTCTAATCAATATTGACCCTTTGAGCCCATCTTAGATCCAGCTTCAACACGGTTCGTCCAAACGTGATTACTCCGTCGAAGCGCAAAGAGCGCACGCCTCAATAGAGCCGCTTCATTAAGTAGCGGCGTTCCTTAAACCAAGAAGAGAAGCAAAGCTAATTCTCAAAGAATGTTACGAACAAAAGCGTTCGCAGCTTCGGGAAGCGGGCGTTCGCGCGCTCTCGAGGCCACGGCTGTTGAAAGCTGGAGTAAGCGCGGGCTCGTTCTTCCCGCGCCCCGCGATCTTGGTATAAACTCGTTAGCCGCGGCACAAACTCCCCGGGAATTAATTCCATTGTAGCGCGAACGACCTGTGCACTGTTCATCCCGAACGCTTTAAACGACGTCGACACGCGTGCTGCTTTCGCTTGCGCGCGCGAGTGCCGCGAGAAACGTTTTCTACATACATTGTTCACACGTTAACGTGCGATCACGAATTTATTTTACAAATCGGATCACCGGAAGTCGTAAATCCTCGGCAGGTATCTTCTACACGATGTTTACGCGGACGCCCCTAATACCTCTACGATGATAGAGAATGTAAGGTTGTGCGTTTAAAAGAATTTGATACGGTAACAATGAATTATATAGGGTGTCCGAGCATCGGTGGTACAACCGAGGTAGGGATGATTCTACATGAAAAAAAAACAGATCGAAAATAAGGAATAAAATTGTTCCATTTGAAGTTTCGTTCTCGAGAAAATCGGTTTTGAATGTTCAGCGAGTAGGCGTACACTTAACTATGGCCTAGGTAGATGGATCTCGATACAGACTTTTGTTGTCAAAATGTTAAATCAAAAGTGCACGAGGAGGAGATTACAAGCGTTCCTCAACGAAAAGCGAGGATCGTTTTAGTATTTGAATAATTAAAGGTACGGAATACATTAGAATGCGTTCATACGAATTTAATTCGGCGAGTACAGTTGTGTATGCAGCCCAATGGGCAGCATTTCCAACAATTTTTGCATGAATAAAGTAAGTTAGTAGCTACATTACATGTCTTATTCTCATTTAAATTCACTCTAAATCCATAAGCAGAAATGAGTAATGCAGCGCGTCATCTTGATACTAATGATATTAGTACTATTAGTACTACTTATAAGTGACATATGACTTGTATCGGGATCCATCCATCTAAACCATAGTTAAACCTCAAATGAACAAATTTTATTCGCTATTTTCGATTTGTTTTTTCATGTAGAATCACCCCCACCTCGGTTGTACCACCGATGCTGGGACACCATGTATATTCTCAACAAAATAGAATAACACTTTGTACAAGATTGATTCGCGCGTATGATTCTGTATATTACCGACTGTGTGTGCGTTAGGAGAGATGGCACCTTGAAGTGTCTTGTTTGAGTGTGTTTCTTAGACTGACTTTTTGTAGAGAGTTTGAAGAGCAGCTCCGCACCCCCGTCTAGGAAGTGTCTCCTGATTGGAAAACGGAAGTATGCAAATTGCCAATCACGAAGTCGAAATCGGTAAAAACACTCCTCCACGGTACGTCCCCAAGAGGGTGGAGTTGGACCTGGAAGGGTTCCTGGGGGTGAGAAGAGCTGGTGGGACCTTTGGGCTTTTCCTCGGGCCGCGGTGGTCGGCTTGGATATCGTTAGGTTCAGGGGTCCCTTCGGAAATGTGGGGTTTATAATATATCTTAAGATCATCGCGAAATTACAAATTGCTTGAAATAGGTGGCTACAAAGAGGCGAATTTTTCTAGGAAATGATCTATGTTTGTGACGCGAAAGTTGTTATTTGTGCTTAACTGTTCCCGATGGAACATACGTGCCACGTTTGATTCGGTTCACCAGGATTCCATTCGGTCTCGCATCGATGCTTGGGAAGCGGAGATTCCAATTGTGAGGGAAGATGAACGATTACACCGGCCGACACGATTTTTCTCCGGCCTTTGGGCGTTCAGAGTCGCATCGACCGAAAATGGTTATTAAGCGGCTACGGTGTACGACATTAAATCGTAATTTTGATCGATTTAATAAAGCAGTACCGGGACTCGCATGGAAGCTTTCTCGATTACAAGTTCGGACCTAAACCGCTCGATCCACCGCGGATACTTCAACGCGACAACGAACGGAATTTAACGATCAGGGCGCAACGCGTATCGTCTGACGCGCGCATAAAACAAAAACCATTGTCGGTAGAAACTGTCGGCACAATGGTTGTCAAAAGGGAAGTTCGGTTGTTCCGAATAAGCGTTGGCCGGCGAGGGGAACGGGTTCACGGTGTTTAGGAATGCGCGGCGAGCCATCCATCATTTAGCCGTGTATAATTTCGGGCTTGTTGGGGAAGTTCGAACTACCCGTGAAAGGGCGATGCGGTCGCCGATTAGTCGGCGATAGTGCGAGCGGGACTTTATCAGGTCGGCATCCATTACTTTAGCCGCCAAGAGATTACGAGGAGGAACGCTTCCAGGGAATGTTATCGTTGCTCGGTCGCTTGTTTCGCCGCCCGATTACCGGGCCTCCTCTTTTTCACTCCGCGTGAAAATGGCTGGTCATCGACCGTGTGCTGTGTTTCACCGTGATAATGCTACGCGTACCGTCGGAGCTCTCGGTATCCAGTTAAACTGGAGCCGAATAGCGAAAAATTGATGGACCCAGGAGGATTGCATAAATTCCTATTGGGTGGAAGGTGAATTTTACTTCGCGAAGGCACAAAGGTAACCGCTCTTCAACTGAATTGAATTTCTTGCGAACTATGTACAGTGGTTTTTAATTGGGCGACAGACAAATTTTGTGTTAACCGCTGCAAGGAAATCGTGAACGGATCCTCCAGGAACCGTAACGTTGATTTCAATACACTCTGGGGAATAGTTTGTGAAACAAGTACAAGTAACGGAACAGAAGTTTTAACGATTCACTTTCAAAAGTCTTCTTTGCTCGGATGCAATCGTACCAAAATCTTGGCAAACAACTTCCATTGTTATTTCCGGAAAAGCTTTAGCGTTCCACCAAACTCGGTTATCCAAAGTACATCGAAATGAGATTTCTTTATACGTTTCGTCCCTATGAAGAGCTTGGAAAAAAAAAGAACTAACAATTTCTGCTGCTATTAAAATGAAGAATATTGGACGTAACTATAAATGAAATTAATTATTCCGGTGCTTTTTCTCATGAACATGAATGGGGTGGAAATAAATATAAGCTCCAGTCTAATTTATACACAACTTTATGAAGGGAACAATACGTGTAAATTTCCTTTTGTTCTCATAGAAATTTTTATAATAACATTCTACCGTTAATGCTGTACGTATTCTCGAAGCCATCCATGCCTCAGCAATTAATTAAACTGCGCAGAGGTATTTACGGTTACCTAACAAAACTCGGCTCCTGTTATTAATTAAAGTACGGCTGATAGAACATTGACACACAGTGAAACTCTTCCAAACAATTAAAATTCATTAAGCGTTCCGGAACGCTCTTCGACTATTCCGAACACCAGAAATGCTTTTATGCTGTTCACCGGGAGGTGACCCTTTGCAATTCGTTCCCAGCCAGCCCGATCTTTTCGCGCGAAGCAATTGTCTGCGTCGAGTCGTAATTATTGCGTAACGAACCTTTCATAATCGACGTAATTACTGTGAACAATGCACCGTTTCATTGCTCGAACTACAAACGCATGGGCAAACAAGTCGCCTCGTTATATTTATGTAACTCGCGTAATATTATTCCACTTGTGTCACGTACCGTGTATCTTTGAACCGGGAAAGTAGGCAACGAGACGCGTTTCCGCCTGCGACAAGAAACGGGACAACCACCGAGCTAGCGAGAAAATTATCCGACAATTACAACGTTGCCCGGGCCACTCGTCCCCGCTAATTGATTTTGCATTCTCCGTTCTTCAGCTATTCCCGTAATGACTAGCTTTAGAAACTGCTGCCTCGCGACCGATAATTATTAATGAGCGAAACTGTTACAACCGCTGCGCGATACGAAAAACAGGCGCGTCTTTTGTTGTTGGTTTCGCGAAAGCGTATTGAATAGGATTCATTATACCGCGAGCGTATGTATGTACTTATAAGCGGACGGGATTTGCGAATTTTACAATTTGCAAATTGAAACGATTATTGAACGAGAATAATTCGCGGGGCGTTTGAATAAATGCGAAGAAATTGTATGGTGCTTTGTATAGGCTCGGAGTGAACTGAAAGTTGTAATTGGTGGAAAGATTAAACACGAGTGGGGAATAATTATTGTTATTTGTGTGTTTGCTGCGCGAAATGAATTAATGAATGGCTTATTTTATTTGTAATCTGCACGACTGGATGTACTGTTTGCGGCTTCGTTATTATTTGTTAAAGTGAGCAGTGGCACAGTTTTATTTACTTATAGCAATGAAATTATTTGTTACGTTAAAAGGCAATGATTAAACTGTAATAATTAAGAATATTCTGCATACTCGTTGTAACATATGCATAGAGATAAATATGCAACGATGAATAAATCTACAGATATTCCTTTGAGATAAAGTGCTTAATTGGAAAAGAAATTGTTTGTTCATTTAAACTTGTTCGGTCGAAATGACAATTTCGTGTGCACAAAGTGGGCAAGAGGCAATCCTTGACTCGATTTTTATCCAAATTCAATTTTCATTTAAGGGTCAATCCCTCTTAGCGACGAGGTAAAATCACATGACCGATATAAAACTTTTTGGTACTGAAAATCCCCGGGACGACTAAGACGCTCGAATAATATCCGGTTTATTACCAGTTTTACCGTAAGCCCGCCTCTCGATTTCAGCGACAACTCCGCGACTGAGCTGTGCTCACCGGTTGTAATGACCAAATAAAGCCGAATACCAGATTTTTGTTCTGTTTTAACGGCGGACAAGTTTTACGCTTTATGAAAACTGCGCGAACAGATTTCAAGTTAAACAAGCAATAAATCCTTCTTATTCGTCGCGATGCTTTTGAATTCGTCGTTTATCGCGGAACTCCGCGAACGCGATTCGCCTTTCTCTTCCCCGCGGTCGAATAAAGTTTTACAACGTACCGCCTCGGTGACATCGTCGAATAAAGATCGCGAACCCCTTGAAACTGTAATCGAGAGGGTAGGAAATAAGAATTAAGAATGACAATAAACGAAGCAAAAGTGTCTGCAGGCATACAGTGCTGGGGCAGAAGAAGATTGCATTAGCGAAATTTTGGAAAAGGTTAACAATGCACTTCAAATAAAAATTGGAATGATCTTTCAGGATTAAATATATCGGAATGATATAAATTACTGTTAGCCTTAGCAATGTTAATTTCGAATTAACAAAGCATAGCCAAAGGAATTGATATATATTTTTGTTTAATTAGAAAGAGGATTTGCAGATTTTTAATTAAGAAATAGGGAAAGTATTTACGATGTATCAGTCATGAATTTCTGAATTTAGTAATTGAGAACTGATTTGATCAATCGCAGAATTGTATTCTTTGACACGACCACGTGTTTGATAAATAAAGAAGGAATTGTACACAATGGAACGCTACTAACTTCATAAAATTAGTTAATGAGATTATTAATATTTGGCCCAGCGAATATACCTAAGTCAATTTTTAGAATTTATGATTTATGAGGAAGTACAAACAATTCATTCTATGCAATTTGCGATTAATATTTCAGGTTTCGTTCATAGACGCCAACCCCCTCGTTTCAAGTGAAGCAATCGCCTGAATGGCGTTCTCCCCTTGTCAGGGGAAAATAAAGCCATATGATTGATGGTTACTGTGGAAGTGTAAATTATCGGTCGATTAGATGATAGATTTCTGATATTGTGGGTTACATGCTGGGCAGCATAAGTGGTGTACGTGGTGCTTATTGCACAACTTTATTATAGGGTCCGACCGATTGGTCAAAGACTACGTACCATCAAATTATTGTTACGTCCACACATAAGTGGTGACTATGACTGCTCGAAGGGGATGGGAATGTCCATCACATAAGGCTATAATCATTTGTCGCTAAACGATATAAAACATTGTCCTTATATTCATTCAAACAAATTAACTTTTATTATTACTATTATTTTTACTATTCCTATTAAAGTAGAATAAAATCAAGTCATGAGTGAATCGTCTTGACAAGACATTTTCCTACACATGGCAAATCGCGCTACTACTTTTAATGCCTTTTTTTTAAAGCTCTATATATTTTCTAAAAATGATGAAGGCAAGTACAGTATATAGAAATTTCTGTATAAAATATCGTTCGTCTTAGAGATCGATTTTAAACTGATAACTCATTCCTGTCTACATGGAGAAAGTAATTGGTTGTTCCAGTTTTTTCAGCTACTTTACTTTCAGCATTTTGTACAAATTAGATTAAGCTGGTTATGCTACGAAGTTGACACTCTCTTCATTAATACGTAAATTATGAATGAATGATATTCGTATGTTTGTAAAATTCAAAATATATCTGTAACATTCTAGATGAATAGAACGCAGAAACACCTTTAATTTTGGCGTGAAAAGAACTGCAACGTGTCTTTGAAATCAGTGAACCAGTGCCTCAATACATTAAGCGTATCGGGGTAACACGATTCTACGAGAAAGTAGAAATCTCTAAAGCTGAGAAATACTATCACAGATAAAGACAGATTTCCATCGGTTCCTTTTGCTAAATACGAGCGAGCCAGCCCGTTAGTTCCACTGATTTTCAGCGCGAAGTAACACTCGTAACATTCGCTGGAGCTACTTCCCATCGAATCGATCCCGTCGCGAATTGGAAAGCAAGTGAAAGAATCGTGAACTTTAGAAGAGTAATTGCACGGTATCGCATGCGACTAATGCGATTGGCGCATCGATACGTTTGCATGCCGCATGAAGAATCGCGCCTATAACTATCCGGCGGCTCGAAACGTTTTCATCGTTCGCAGAATTTCCGAAAGAGTGAATTTAAATGCGTCGCTGATACGAATCACGCCGATCGATCATTTCTGTTCTCTAGAAGGCAATAAAAACTAGCATTTTTTGTTGTTGTCGAGGTTGGATGTTGGGTAACATTTTTCGCCATACCCATAATCCAGTGTATTTTGTATCTCGTTTCACCTTCTTCTTTTTAATGACTAGGATTATGCATGATTCGATTTCGCAATAATCGCTCTCGGATCGAAATAGAATTTGAGGGAACTGAAAAGCGCGGTTCGCACGATTTTTCTTGCGAATCTCATATCTATCCTTGTGCAATTTTCATTTCATTAGCGGTGAAGATAATTCACCAGAAATTTTCCATTAATTTAATCGATGCCGTTTGCGGTAATCTAAATTCATCGAGTCGACACCCGGCGAGGCATGATTTATACGGGCAAACCGACTTCTCGTTATTTCCCGTAATAACTAAATCAAACAGCGGCACGGACGTATTTGGAAGGGAATTCGAGCAGAATCCATTAGTATGCAGCCGCTGTTCATACTCTGACCATTCATCTATATCTTCGACTGGATCAAACGTTTTATGTAATGTAACGAGCGCGATGTCAGTTTGCGCCGGGCAGGGATTTAAATCGTGCGGAAATCTAGCTGCCGTCGCTAATGATGATAAAATAGTAAGTCTAATTACGCTGGCCAATCTCCCGTATCGCGTATGAACTAGCAGCCGAATTTCAGGTAGCTATAATAATTTAAACTTATCCCATTAATTTTCAGACCGATCAGACCGATGTTTGCACGGATCTCGACGATGTTTCCCTCGTCCGTTTTTGTCTTAACCGATGCAGAATATATAGATTAAACATTTGTTTTTCTACGGAAAACATTAATTCTCTTATTATTTTCCCTGGCTAATATTTTCGCTTTACCAACGGCACGAAAGAAATGAATCGAAAGTAGTAAAAATTGAACGAATAATTGTAAAGCATGGAAATGGAATAATATTTGTAACCAAAGTCACTCGTAAATACCCCTCTTTCTATTACGAACGTTTCTCACTTTCCAAATCTCGAAAATGTCCCCCGAAAACGTTTCATCGTTCTCGCATTTATACAGAGCTGCTATCCCCAATTTGCTGAAAAGACGCGAACAATTTCGCACTCGACGGCAAACAGGGAAACGCGGCTACAGTGCCGAGCAATCGAAAGCAATTCGTCCCGTGCAGCGATAACGCGTTGCCGTTTAATCCCCCCCTCCGAACGAAAGTGTATTACACAATTACGAAGCAAGCAAATTTCCTACCGGAGTGCAAGTCGAATTCTCATCCCGTTCGCCCGTATCGATAAGCTCGATTCTCCGTGTGCATCCTCCTATCGGCGTAGTCGTCGGGGCGCACCCCTTTCGTGTAGCTCGGCATCGTCGCGCCGGTAGGTGAAAACAGCGGGGTGAAGGAAACTTTTCAGCCAGGATAAACGGAGGATTTCGCGATAGGACGGGCACGGGTGAAACGAGCGTCGAAGGAGTAGCCGGCGAGATACAACGGCATATGTTCCGCCGTTGTTACTGCGACGCTCTAAATCGACCGAAGTTTTATCCAACTGGGCCAAACGTCGACGCGAGTGAAACATTCTCCGCGAACAGCGTGCATAACGCGCGCGATATTCACGGTTAACGTCTCCCCGGTATTCACGAGGCTCGGGGGCTGCAGAATTTTAGGAAAGAAAGAAGAGACACGACACCTTGGCCGTTTCCGTTCGTCCGTTTTATTAGCCTGCTCAGTGCGGCACGCGGGGCTTTTGTATCGTGCTGATCTGTGCGCGCGGAGCTGAGATTGAACCATGCGGTTTGTTAATGGGGAGCAACGTTTCTCGTTTTTGTTCTCTTTTATAGAGTTTAATAAAATGTTTGTAGTTTTGTTAGAAAAAAACGTGAACGTATGATTCGATACATGGCACGTGTAAATAATTATGTCAGTCTTACAAATCGAGACCCCTAATAATCTACTGTTTAGAAATGAATATCGTAGGGACTGGCAGTGACTTAAGTGACAATGAAATAATTGTTTCACTTCGAAGTATTTAAACGTGAAACAGTTGTTCAATGTTTGATTCAATATCGCCAATTTTTCTATGAATAAAGTACGCCAAACTTGTGCCACACTTAGGTCCGGTGATGGCAAATTCTTTCCTCCAAAAAAAGGCAAAATAGAGATCTATATTCTTTGACATTGTTTCGTCGGAATTTTATACGCTAGTTTATATAGAAAAGAATTTGTTGGGCTAATGAATGTCTGTTAGAATTATAAAGAAAGCACAGTGGAATCTGTCAGTCTGTTAGGAAGTGCTTATCAAAGTAATGTGCAGATACGATATGATCTAAGCAAAATATAGCCTTCGCTATTATGACTGCTAATGATACGCGTGTTCACCTTTAATAGTGATTGGCATATTAGAAATTCACGATGGGACGTAAATTCTTAGATAACTGTTGTACGCGTTCCTCTTTAATTATGATTTGCCAGATCCGAGTATCTGTGCATCACCTGTGAATCTGATTTTTGAAAATTCACGTTTCCGGCAAGTAGAAAGAGAATGTCACGTAGCATGTTACGAGTAAATTATGTAGTTGACAGGCAGTGACTAATAATTTGCGATCTTTTGAAAAGGAAATCGCGACATCCGTGAAAAGGGAACGTAGAATAAAGTACAAAGTTCAACCTAACAGTAACGTTACATCAGAATCCTAAATTGGACAGCATTACGAGAACGGAGCTTTCAGGCAACTAAATTCACCTTCGTTCTCGGCAAAGGTTTTCAGAATGTTACAAAACTAAAGATCTCATGCGGGTGTCACGTTTTTTTTTTTTTTTTATGCCCGACTACGGTAACAGCTGTAAGGAGATCGTAGTCGTAATATTTCTTATTTCTCTTCGATGCTCCATATGATAGAATCGATTGCTCTAAAGTACACTTTAGTGTGATCAAATTCCTCGACGGAGTGCATCAAATAAATGTAAAATTCTTGGGGAGAACGGGTGATGCAGGGGTATTATTTCAGGATCCTACTAAAAACGTTTTATCTTCGTTTTAGCGCTGAAACTGATAAATGTTTAGCACCGTCTAGACGTTGAAAATAGTTCGAATAATTTTCATTGTCAATCCATTATTATCCCTCTATCCTCGCCAATCGTATCTTCCTCATCCTCTACCCTCGATTTTTAATAACCCCGTCGCTTACTAAATCATTCAACATTCATTAAACGATTCAAACTGTTCAATTTATTCTTCCCCCAATTTAAATTGAAACAAGGAGATCTACCACCACAGTCCATCGCTTTCCCTCAAAGCCACGCAGTAACTGTGCCGTCGGTGGATCGCGACAAAGTTATGTTATATTCGTGGCAAGCATCGCGTCGATGACGCCGGTTCGTCAGGGAAACAACGCGAACGGGCCCGGCAAGGAAAACAAAGTAAAACTTGTCTCGTTCATTACAACGTTCCTCGGACAGGCGTGGCGTCCCGTGTGCTCTCTAATTTGCTACCCCTCGCCACACATCCGCGCCCGACCCCCTACCCCCCGGCGGGTGTTTTCTCCGCGTGGCGAACTCCTCGCGGGTGGACACCAGTTGGAGTTTGTCACGGTGCGCGTATCTGTGAAACGTGATTCCACTCATGCCGGTGCTTGTCGAACGAATTCGAGGCAGGTGTATGTTGGTAGCGGACGGGCGAATCAATGGTGCGGTATAGGGGGTGGCATAGAGAGAGAGAGAGAGAGAGAGAGAGAGAGAGAGAGAGAGAGAGAGAGAGAGAGAGAGAGAAAGTAGAGGAGAAGAAAAAATAAAATAAAAATAAAATGCTGCAGTGCGAATTTTAGTTAAATTAAGCTAAGTTACGCTAAGAGAGAGATAGAGAGAGAGAGAGAGAGAGAGAGAGTAGAGGAGAAGAAAAAATAAAATAAAAATAAAATGCTGCAGTGCGAATTTTAGTTAAGTTAAGCTAAGCTAACGTTAGTTGACCGTCTCGATTCACAAAACACAATGTCCATCCGGTATGCAACTTTCGCGATCGACACGCTGATTAATTACCTCGTTGAACGGCATTTACATTCAAATAGCGGACCCTATTTATTTCAAGTACTGTGCTTCAAAGACGTGAGATACGCGACGCCAGTATGCAAACGTCGGCAAACTTAGAAGTTAATGACGTTGCGTCCAACTTCCCGGCTGCCATTGGCAACCGGGTCGCCTGGATGAGAAAGGGGGATTGTAAAATATTTATTCTCAAGTTACTCGCGATGGAGCACCGTAACGCGGGGTGCGCCCTCGTGCTTGCGAAAATCTGACGAAACGGTTTCGCGGTACCTCTGCCGAACGGCAAACAAATCTTTGCATCTGTGCACTTTTACGGGGAGCGCGTCCGTTGAACGTGCCACCGTTGCGAGCACCATGTAATATTTCTTCCCACGCGTATACCGGCTGCTTCGGTAATGCAATTATACCGTGCAATTTGATATTCGTTGCCCGACAGTAACTTGCAAATATAGGGGCATAATAATAAGAACATGATTTGTCCATGCAACTTGTCATAATGCAAAGTAAATTTGGTGTCGATAGATATTACAAAGAGATTAGAAATGTTCGAAAAGTTACGAATGTTGAAAAGTGAAATGTATTGTAAATATATATGTTATAATAAATTAAAAGCAATATTATGATGAATATCATAAGTATAGCAAATGTATTGAAGTGGAGTAAATAATTGTTGATCCTTGCAATATTAATTTTGAAGCAGCGGGAAATTATTGAAAGATTCAATACTTGTAGAATTGATAAGATAGGTTCAAGCTTTTCATCAGCAATTTGTAAGTACACTATAGACACTCCTCGAGTTAGACAGTTTCGCCCTTATCCGTACAGAAAAGTCCTCGAAAACCTTACACGTACTTGAACGGGTAAAGCTGGGCGGCGTTTTGTTGCTGAGGACAGTTTTAAACAAGTGCCGCTGACGAACTTGGTGAAACACCCTGTACGGGGCATTAGGTTCGCGAGTCAAGAGGAAGGATGCGTATCTGTCTCAGCGAAAAATTGTTGCTTTCAGGCAGTCATAAATGTGTCAGTTCGTTTCTTCGTCGGCTATATAATGCCAGACGAATGTTTCGCTGCGCGGGAAGAGAAGGGTGTAAACGGTCCCCAAATGCGTGTTTATTGTGAAACAGCGATCGCAATAATTCACTGAAAACGATCTCCTTTCGAGCAAACGTAGCGAAATATCAAAAGTACAGAACCGACACGATTTTAACCATTGTTCTTACAAACTGCGGTCCAAATTATTGCGGAGCGTTGAAATCGAGATTCGCGAGCGCATTTTGTTACACACGAGGGTGCACGCTGTCGTTTAATATCGTAGGATTAACTTTAATGAACGTACAGAACGTTATTCTGGAATAAGCCAATGTGTAATGGAGCTGTCCACGATGAACAACAAATTCTAATTAGGCAAGCATCAATTTCAAGTTTACGCTGATACATCTAGTAGCGCCAGAAAAAGAAACCCCAGCAAATAAAAGGATCGAAGTGAGCGGAATAAAAAGAGATTCAAGTTCGTGCTGGGTGAAACGATCGCGTTCCCATCGATCCGTTCGTAACGAAGCGATACGTAACGATCGATCGTGGGTACCTATTCGTCTCTGTCCACGGATTCCAACGACCATTACGGACGAGAGTTTCCCGTTTCCAACGATCTGTCCCGATTCTACTTGTTCTCTCGTCCGAGCGAAACTTTCTTGCCAAAGCGGAGCGATATATCTGCCACTCCTCTGTAACGTCATTACGGACGCGAGTACAAGGAGCGAAGAGTTTCGGCGGTCAATCTCGTTGCGGAATGAAGAGTTTCGCGCGGCGAACCGAGCGACGATTAAGAAGGGGTGCACAGGGCTTTAAGCAAACGTATCTCAACCCCAATCTTGTCTCTTTCCCTCGTTAATTCAATTTAAGCCCTGGCGCGCGCGCGCGCGTGTGGGGCTTGAGGGAAATACAGTCCACCCCTTCTCCATAACTATTCACCTTGTTCTTTCTGGCTAGCAGTCCTTCCTCCCCTCACTTTACCCCGCCCACTGCAACCGGATACTCCGACTGGGCCGCGCCGCGATATTCCTTCTTTTGTTTCATCATTGAATTAAGGCGCATTAACATCTTCTCGTTATTATTTAAATTTAAGGGAATCGCGGCTGCGGCCCCCCGCCCCGCTATCCGTAATCTCGAACGACGCAGTCTCCCCGCCTTTTTTCCCAACCCCCTACCCTCCGTTTCGCGCTCGCGAGACCCGGTTGAATCTTCGGCCGCTTTTTTCGGGTCGCTTTGGAAAGTAATGCGGCCTGCTTCTTGTATCCCGAATGACAAAGCGCCGCCCGAACTTCCACCAGCGAATTTCTATAATTTCACCCCCACCGCCTGTCGTTTCTTCTTTTTGCTTTCTTCCCGCAGCGCGTTTTCCGGTTTCGCTTGGGGCGGACACTATTTCGGGGCGATTTATTGGAAATTAAAACAGCCGGTTCTTGCCCTGCGCCGGATGTATAGTAAGTGCGGGAGACGGGGTACGCGAGGAGGGCCACTTAAGGAAACGTATTGGGGGTATTTCTGTTGCTTATGATTATTGGCTGGGGAACTCTGCAATGTTTAGAGAGCTCGGTATGGCTGCTGCGTTTGCTGGAAGTGTAAGTAATTTTACAGAATACACGTTGCACAGTAGTGTTTCAGAAAGAACGTATGCAATTTCATATGCAAGAATACATCGAAAATATTGAAGGAAATTCATTGATACAAAGCACAGCTTTCAGGAAAGTGTAATAAACGTTGAAATTAATAAAAATTGCATAAACCTCAATTTCTATTACTTAATATTTACAATATTGCGCATTTCATTGAACGAATCGTAAGCAACCTTAACTGGAAGAAATTAAGAGCTCTGATATTAATTATTACATTGACGCAATGAAGAAGGAATGTGGTTTAATAATGTTATGCTTTAAACTTCGAGTACGTGCGCGAACAGATATTAATTATGTAACGCGTGCGATTATTTTCAGCAAATTGAACAAGTAAATAAAGCACAAACTATTTTACGCGTTGTCCGAGTTAAATGGAAAGCGCCAAGGGTTTCTCTCGCAGCGGAATGTATTAGTGGCACATAGGGAAGCAACAAGATAGTGTAATTTTAATGGCACAGAAGGGGCGGAATGAAGGAACTGGTAAAGCGACAGCCCGCGTAGAATGTAAGCCTAAACAAGCATCCACGTTGACATTATTACGGAGTACAGTATCATTCTATTTTGACAAAACAGTCTCGCGTTGATGCTCGGCAAGCCGCGCGCCGAGTTGCGCTTTGTATTGGCAATACCAACTTCGTAACTCCGCGCTGCAGCCCGCTTACATGCTGCAGATGCATTAATTTCTCGGGAAAACGTGTAGCCGTGCGCTTTCAAGGCAACGTGACACGAATCCCTCTCCGCGTCTCGCGTCGGTAAAGAGCAAAACGTTACGCGGCAAGCGGCTAGGGAAACGAGGGAGAAACGTGCACGTCGTCTCTCCGATTCTGGCGAAGCGAATGCGCATAGTCCGGGAAATGCATCGAATTGCTGCGGAACTTATTAATTACGCATATTTCTTTTACCTATATCTTAAAGCGTAACGAGTAACGGTATTCGTATAATTTGATCCCTCTCGTCTGCTCTGTTCCCTTTTCACGAAATCCGAGCCCGTAACTTACTAAATAAACGAAGCATCAAATGTCGCGTTCCACCTGAAAACGAAAGGGTGAACGATTCGTCCCTACACTTATCCCTACCTAAGTACAGTCTCATTCAACGCAAACCCGAGGCGATGCTAATCGAACGTGCACGCCGTGCAACAAATTATCACGCGCGTTACGTTAACGATAGTCCACGCCAAGTAGCGTGCAGAGTAATCCCATTAAGGCACCGGGCGAGCGTCATAAACGATACGATTTTATAGTTCCGAGTACTTGGAATTCTTCTGCGATCCCGTTACGTTATTCCGCAGCCGGGCGCGCGTGCGGTGATATTAAAATATGTGGAAAGTTTCAGGGTACGGAACGCGGGCAGTTGAAAAGGATCGTGGATCTTTAAGATTACCAAGCGCACTCTTTCGCCGGCGTTGCTCCGCAAGGGCGGGAGCGGCCACTAAGTCACTCCCGACCCGCGTAGCCCCCGGGATGATGTACGAGCATAGTTTTCGCCGCGCGACCACCCTCGCGCGACAACCCTCCTCGCTCGTTTCGCCGAGACAGCCGTGCTTGGCCGTTTTGCCGTTCCTCCACGGCCGGGCGATACACGCGCGGAACGCGTGCGAGGAGGAAGACAAAGAGAACCGCTGTAAGGTACCTTCTAATTGCCTTATCGTCGACAGGTGGAGGGGGAGGCGGCGGATAAACCGCTCGTTCCGGTTGCTAAAAACCGTGAAGGTGCACGCAACTCCGTTGCACGTACGCTCTAGGCCCGGACAGATTTACGTTTCTTTTGATGTTGCCGAACAATCAGCGTAAATCCATCGTCGAGAATCGAACGCGCGTGTCTCGTAATTTTCCCGTGGCCGTTTAAATAACCGCCGCGCCGCCGCGATCCACGCGTCCTCCGCAACGCCGGGGCCATTTAATTGGCGTTGGGCTAATCGATTCGTTACGCCGTTCGAATCATTGCCCCGCGCACGCTAGAATTTCATTTTGCGATTCTTTGATTCGATAACCCGCCGCGCGTCCGCTACGGTATCCGCCGGATGGAATTAAAATGTTATTAGTCATCGACGGACCCGTTCCAGGTGAAGCACGTTTATCCGATTCGGAGTGGTCCTTTTTTTTCCCGAAGGGCGTTATGCATAGCTCATTACCGAAGCGTTTTATTATCGAATTCATTAGCGCGACACTCCGTGACTGCGTCTCAACAGATTTCCAATACGCTGCCGTCTATTCAATATCGGTCCCTTTTATTTGTGCGCTTCGCCGACGAGCAGAACGTTTGGGAATACTAGAACCTCGTAGATTCAATGTTACATATTATTGGACTATTTTTAATAATACAATATCTTGGTATTAACATGTTTTAAACGTAATCCTTCTTATTTTTATAGTACAAGTAGGTTTTCTGCATTATATGTTAACTTATCATTTCAATGCTGAACTGCCAAATGCCGGCGAGGTTCACATATTGATAGTGGAAATATTGCAAAACGCAATAATAAATGATTTTAAAAAATATGAAAGAAGAAAATATATAGATACCTGACTTCAAAGTTTCGCAGGTTTATAAAGGGTAAAATACCATTTAAACTGCAACTTGTCAGGAGTTGGCTCACTTCCTGCCAGTCTTCAAAACTTTCCTAATCAATCAATTACTTTACCTCATTAATTCCTTGAGAATTGGATAATGTTCCTCGCCACAGCGTTAGTCCAAAGATCCCAAAGCAATGTCCTCTACGGTAGCAAAAATAGAAACTGTCACGTTGAACTGTACCAGCAGCGAAGCTGTCTAGAACAGGTTAAACTTTGCCCGCGTCTTTCCGACCCATTGTTAATTCCGCGGACGAAACCTGGGATACGTCTCGTCGCGGCTAACGAGGCCGTCGACGTCACGCCGCTACTTCGAACGACAGCTGCGCTACACAAACGGGATTAAAATAGTTCGCGAGTGCAAAAGGACGGCGAGGGCATTCTCGAGAAATGGATGGTTCCGATCATGAACGCACCACTCGTTTCCTCGCCCTCCCCGCAACTTTCTTGCGTCAAGCGCGCACGTGTCCCGAAGCAGGAGACGGTTCGTTAATATCCCTGGACGAGGAGAATAGCGCAAACATCGACGAGCATTTGGTTATTTGGCTTGATCGAAAGGGGAGACCCTTTCTGCTCGACCATCGATGAGAGCGTACTGCAGTTTTTCATTGATTGACATTTTCATTGATTGGAAGTACGGAACCTAAATTATTGATAAAAATTTGGGAGATATGTAATCAATTTCCAAGCTCTTTCATGTTCTCTTGTTATAACGCGAAGCATATCGCGACAAAGGCGGCGTTAATTAAAAAAAGAATGATGCAATGTACAAGTTAACGATTCATTAGGCTCATGAACATTGCAAGTTACATTGGACAGTCTTTCCAAATAACCAGGTGATAATGTATTTTATGCTTCTCGCAAATACTTGAATAACTAGACACGCGGTAGACCGTCCAATAATTTCAGGCAAGGCAATTTCGAAGTAAGACACTACTCCCAAGTATGAATCCAAAATAAGATATTCCACCCCATTATCCAAGGGCACGCGTTAAGATACGAGACGAGCAAGCTCCACTAACAGCTGCTTAGTCGAAGAAATTCATAAAAGCCGCTTCACCTGGCAATCAGATTGGTCCAAGGCTCATCGGGGTTCATTACAGGCGGCCGATAACGATCCGACGAATTCGACGAAACCGATGGATCTCGAGTTAATTAGCGATTAAACGAAGCCTCCGCCCAATCCGAGCCGTGCCTAATCGAGAATCGATGTCGGCTTGCACGGACGTTATTAACGGAGGCTGTGTATACGTGCACGTGGGGCGGTTGATCAGTCACCGTGTATCAGGCCGACGTCCAACACGTCGTTTCATGGCCAGCCGTATCCTCCCCGTGTCGTCCCCCCAGCCGGTTTGTCTGATTCACGCACGTCTGTCAAAGCGAATCAGGAAGTCGACGCAGTACCCGTGGCCACGGACCCTATACCGAAGAGGGACACGCTAATGGGCGTACGTTTACCGAGGATCGAAACACCGTATATCGACGATGAAACCGGGCTCGCTTCCTGTGGCGGATTTTCGTGAACGTCCAACGTCCTCCGCCTCCTGCCGTGCACCTACCCATCGTCGCGCCCCCCCCCCCCCCCGCTTCGACCCTTCCGTTCTTGATTGAACACGCTCCAGCTGGTCCATCGGGTGATGTTATGACATCGTCGGCGGAATCGACGAATCGGTATCCGCGCACGTAGAGTCGTTACGTGCCCCTATTATCGCTGCTTGTTATTCCGACGTCGAAAACACGAGAAGTGTGCCCCGTTTGTTGCGGTTGTATGGTTCAAGGGTTGAACCGCGTCGGGCGAGGGACGCTTGCCGGGAAGAAGTGGTTTCGCAGTATCGGGCATTCCTTCAAGCGTTTACGGCCGACTGGTATTCACCCATAGAGGATACCCAGGGTTCGGAATAATTGGAGGATCGGGAATAAGGGGTGGCGTCGTTGCTAATTGTGCTATCGATATCGGGGCTGGCCTTGATTGTTCCATTGGCGAGAGGTTCTCTGTCTGGTGAAATTGGAACGTATGGATACGCGGTGGGCTAATTATTCGATTCTTCAATCGTGGATACCTATGTTTCTACGAAAATCGGAAAATATAAAATGAAGAGATCTAATTGATCAGACGTAATTGTTTGGGGATTATGAAATTCAGATGAGAAATACAGGTTGAACCGTTCTAAGCGATACTATTTTCTAAATATACTCTTGTTGAAACATTTTCGAAGTAGCACAGCCAATTTTCAGCTACAGTAACGAGACTGTCATCATAATTTCACGATACTAAAAGCAATTTATATAGCTATCTAAATATCCTGCGACGAGTTGGTATCACTAGCTGTTACAACTTTATCGATTTCGCGTGGAAAGTTACGACCACATGGTATAATAGCTTGTTGCACATTATGTTTTACCAAATGTAACGACTACCGTACTACGTCGCATAGATTATTATAATAAAAGCTTCATGAATTGAAGATAAGCATTATAATGGATCTTTAATTGCCGTACTAATGAAACGTGAAAATTCTTATTCAGCGTCGGTTTAATAAATTTTGGTGCACAATATTACATGCAGAAGGAAAGAAAATCGAATGTCAGAATGAAAATCGTACTAATTAACTGCTATTCTGAATTCGTGATTTAAAAAACTACAAATTGGTGGTAATTCTACAATGGCATAAATTGCACAATGAAGAAAGAACAAATAAATTGCTCACATCATGACTCTACAGCATTACCTTCGAATACAATTAACGCCTATCTATACTCTTAACGAAGGTAATTAACATACAATCAAGGTAGAAAGCCCTTTTAAATGCAATAAACTGCAGACGTGTTAAAAATGTTGTCACGAATACAGTGACCAACACGAACAGGTTGGTTCGTGAACTGCGCGTCAATCGGAAGTTTTCTCGTCCGCCAACATCCGGATGGTAATTAGAATCGCCTCCTCGATAAATCAGCGACACAAGGATCGTCAGTTTAATTACTTCCTCGTTCCGGCTGATGTCAAAGCACGTTCATCAAACCGGCGAGCAACAAATGTCGCGAGTTACATATGTACACTTTTGTTGCTTGTCGATTTTTCAGGCCATTGGACGAATAATGAGGAAACGCCAAATGCCGGACAATTCAATGGGGGGAAAAACAGGATTTTAATAGAACAGAAATCGAAGAAAGTAAGAAATAATATCAGACTAATTGGAAGTAAGAGAAAATGGGCATGTGTTTGAATAATTGCGAATAAAATTGTAGTAAAAAACTTGTTCTTTCAAAAGGGAATATCTTTGCATTATTTATAGGACGATCTGACGTTAACAAGGAGCAAACAAGTGTTAGTCTATAGAAGGATCTAGAAGGATCTAGAGAGGTGTTTATAAATATCCTTAACGGAATCCATTTAATAAATATAATATCTATCTTGTGAAAGCGTTTAATGAGAATCTACCTGACTTGGTAAATCGGTTTCGCATTATTTCGATGACGCCGCTTAATGTGCACCTTGTTTCACGATTGGTCTCGTTCATGGGCATTGATTATACCCCAATAACGATAGCAATTTCTTTTTCATTAAAATTCAATTTCAGCTCACTCTAATTTATACCTGAGTACAACAAAACTATTTCTTTCGGGATGAATATTGATATAAATGATTTTGTCGAACATGAATCATTTTACACATTCTTCTTGCCTTTTCATTCCTTGCAGGTAAATAATTTAAACAAGTCGCGCAACTATTTAGAGTTGCCTCTCATGAATTGCTTGTACTTGATGATTAAAATTTCGCAAAGATTTCCCTTCTGCTTTAGCAACATTTGTGCAAAATAAAATCAGTTGCGAATCGCAATCGCTGAAAGTGAACACAATCTGTGTCATCAAATTTATGATGTACATATGAACAAAATTTGAATGAACAAAGAATACGGGGGAAAAAAACCTCTGCGACATTATTGAATCGAAGAAAAACAATGCACGGAGTCGCAACAATGAATAGAGCGTTTAAACGACAAGATTCAGCTGGCAGAACAAACTACGGCAGCGGGGGGCGGATTGAAGCGAGCAGAAATTTCAGCAAACGCGACGAAATACTCCGACCAACTTTCCGAAGGGCTCACAAAAAGGGATATAAACGAGGGGGTTCGTTGCCGCTTTGTAGAAGTCACGTGCCGTGGCAAGGGATAACGACTGCGGTTGACACATAACGAAGTAGCCGAACCGCAAGATTAACCCTCGGCCTCGCTTTCAATCACACCGGCTAGTCGCTCGGCTATCTGCTATTTTATCGGCCAACATTACCGTGTTATTAGTCCTAAAAAGGGTGCAGCGAAGAGGGACAGGGCGTGCTCTATTTCCGTCCGCGGGTTGGACAAAGAGAAGGAAAGGAAGAAAAGTTTGGGTCAAGAGGAATGGAGTTAATAGCAGAACTTCCAAATATTACGGTCGAAGACGTATGCTTGTAATAATGAAGTGCTCACACAGGGGTAATGATAATGTTTCCCAAGAGCGTGAACGAAGTGGGGAAATGGATTAGAAAGAACTTAATGCGTCATTGTGTATGAAAAAAAGAAGGGAAATGGACTTCCATCAAACTCAGAATGTGGTTCTTCAATCTTTCGTGAAACGCTGGAAACAGTCGATGTGAGTTAAGTCAATGGTAAATGTTGATAGTGAAATACAAAAAAAAAATACTGCAGGGAGGAGAATTCGTTAAAGATAATTTTAAAAAACAGTTGTGGATCGAAATATGTGAAGCTGCTGTTATTTTTTATTCCAAATAACTGATAATATTCCACTTAATGGTATATGAATAATCTAAAACAGTATAAGGGCTCAAAGGTACAAAAATAATGTATAATAGTTCTCCCAGATGCATCAGCCAATAATTAACTAGGGCAAACGATCTAGTCAGAAGGCTAAAGAAGCTGGCAATGGGACGGTGGACCAGAAATTCAATTACTTAAAAGTACCAACGCTTGTACACTGTGTAAAAGGAAGTACCTGTGTATGTAAGGAAACACGTGACAAGTAGACAGTAAAATGTTCATCAAGTGAAACAATGGGAAATATGAAAGCGACAGGCAACATCTGGAGCGCATGCAACTCAACAAGTATCTACCTTTGTCCGTGCCTAATTACGATAAGATATCGTGCGTAATACACAATTCCCAATTAATAACTCTGTGCTGCAACACGTGATCGCGAACGAGCCAAAAAATCGAGCACGCCACGATTCGCAACGATTCAAATATCGCGAAGCTCTTCGTCATGCGTTCCGGGCGGCTCGAAAGTATGGCCCGCAGCCTATCTCGCGATCCATAAGGCAGTGAATCCTGCCGCTTGCACGCGAGAGCATAATGCTACTCGAACACGATCACGATCGAATATCAATGCGAAACTGGCGCGCGCCGTTTCTTGCTCCTCGAACCGTTCATTATAATAAAGTTGTCAAAGGTTGCGTGTCGGCTTGCGATCCGGCTGTGCACGATATTTTTCGCATCGCCGTACGGCTCGCTTTGTGTAGCACGATACACGAGGGGCCGGTAAACAATTTGTTGGTGTTTGATCGAAAATCGAGGAACGACAAGAACGGCGGGTTACGATTGCTCCGAGTAACTTACGACTGGACTGCGATAAGATTATACGAGGCCTGCGGCGTTTAGGGTGTCGAATTAAACGTGTCACTGGTCACACGAGAAAGGGTTGCGTGCAAAGTAGCGGAATCAATTGCTAGAAATGTAAAATTAATGAAGGAGTTGTTTTTTTTTTGTAAGAATATGATGCCGCGCTTTTGAGCATTTTCGGACAGCTTGCAATCGGTTGAAATATAAAAAGGCAATACGTCGATGATTAGCTAAAGTGTTAATTTATGTATCAGGATATTAATTAAATTGAATAATAAAATTAGATCAGTAAGACTGTGAGACTTATACAAATATTGATTGTCTTATATTCGCCAGGAAGCTTGTAATAATAAATGTAGCACTCAATTTTACAAACTAGGGAAAGATTTAATGATATTCAATACTTATGCGTGGCTGACTGATCATCAAGTAACAGTTCTTTAATGTTATGACAGATCCAACATTTATGGAGACTTATTTTTTTAAAACGAAAGGTAAATTACAAATAATAATGAAGGTCTCCCAACTAGATTGGTCCCTATTATAGTAAATTGGATTGCTTGCTTCTCGTTGGCTAATTATTGCTTCGCTACCATGGGAAATTATAGGAATACCTTTTGGGATTTCTAGTTGAAGATTATACCTATTTCTTTTCACTTTTCCACTGGTTTCTTAATAAGCCTGGCCCGGGCTCTTCTGCGTCAGCTGTTGCCTTCTGTGCTGCGACTCGCAGACCAATTTATTTATCATTACATCTTAAACATATTTTTACGAACATCCTCACCGTTAACGAGAAATATCTATTCTTCACTTGTTTAACAAATGGTACCTGTTCCACTGAAATCTTTAAAAAGTTGATAAACTCTCATATAGGGTCGGTAAAAAACATCGATGTCCAAAATGTTAATCCTGTACGCTAAAAAAAAAAATTCCGTCGTATCAAATATACACAGCACTGTAAAAAATATATGGGACCTAGGTTGTTTTACTGGCGCCAGGAAAAGGTAGAACGGTGGTCCAATATCGATATCGAGCCATGGCCATGCTACCAATACACCTTCCTGCTGACTGCATCGTGTCAAAAATGCTGCCTCGCACGAATTGCCTTGTCAATCAGAGTTCGCTCCTTGTTGGTCGCAAAGTAACAGATTTACGCGACATTTATCGTGAAACGATCAAGATCGATTTGCCTAGAAGTCGGTGCGTGTCGCGCGAAATGGTTATTCCAGTGATTTAGTATAATTCCTCGTAACATGTTTAATTATCCGAAAACCGTTGCTTGCAAGAAATTATCATTCGATTCACGCGCTTCGGACGACAAGGTTTTATCTAGTTGACGTACTTGGCTAACATATTAGCTTGCCAAAAGTAAAAAAGGAATCTGATATTTTAACATTAGAAATAGCATTCTTCTTTTCTTTATTTTCTTTTTCAGCCGTGACTGCCAGCGTGCAGCAGAGATACAGGGGTTGCAAACGCAGCCCCGTACCGAAGGTGTTTCCCTTTTACGTTCAGGGGTGCGAGAAGGCGGACGAACGAGATGAATGATACGCAACGAGTTGTAGGCAGATAGCGGGCACGTTTTAAACGAGAATGAGCGTGCAACGTCGAAATAGTGGAGGGAATCCGCGAGAGGCACGACGGGTAGAATAAGCGTGAAGGGTTAAGGGTGGGAGTTTGGAGGCCGGCAGAGTACACCTAATTAGTGCCATTACGGACGTACTGTTTTGCCAATTCGGCGCGGACTTAATATTGTCCGCGCGGGCGGGCGGCGAGACCTCGCGAACTACGGACGACAGTTCTACCGGTAATTGGCGCATTGTACGTAACCGGCGGTAGGGGAGGGGGCTGCATTCAATTAGTTTCGTTAAAAAAGCGGAGCAGTCAGTCCGCGCTAATGCTGGCAAATGAATGGAGCCTCCAGCGAACGAGCTAAACCGACCCTCGAGTTCCTGCACGCTGTGCTCGCCGCCACCCTTTCACCGCGCGCACGATCCTCTCCGCTATACGTTCACCAGGATGACGAGATTCGGCTGAATTGACTGCTTAAAAGTCGCCCGTTTTATCCGATTACTACTGGATTTACAATTACCACTCCTTTCGAGACGACCGAACGATTAACGTGAATGCGACAGAACTCTGGTGCTCGACGCGACGCGTTACACGACTCGTTCGCTTGTAATCTGTTCAGCAACGGGAGACCTCGATTGCGCGCGGTTAAGGTGTTTCCCTTCGGTGACCCCTGTCTTGGGGCACAGCGCAAAATGTTTCGTTTTAAGTGGAGACAGGGATACGCGTTGCGAAATGTAGCTCGTACAGGTTCTTATTCATCCAGATTTACAGCCGCCGCGAGTAAAATGAAGACAGTCTCGAAAATGGAAGGCGCTGACTTTTGAAGATCTTTCGTTCTTTATTTCGCAACAGAAGTGGTATTTGGTACCGAAGACCTAAGGCGTACACAGCTTTTCTAATTTGTTGGGGTGCGCAAATTCTTCTGCTGCAAATAACAGAACCAACGCAACTACCAAAGATGAAATACTTTGTTGGTCTTCAACTTCTCCAAGTATTTAGCAATACTTAATTGTAGACAATTCTCGGACTATCGAAGCTCCCTTGGCAATCCAAGTAGCGAGCCCTAAAGAGGTTTGGAAGAGGTCAATTACCCGTTCCCTCCTGCCCCTTCATTATCTTCATCCAAGCAAGGGGATACTTCAATTTTCCAATACAACGGCGCAGGTAGATTCCGTTCCGTGACATCGCGGATACACCCTGGTCGGCTTTCTCGGACGTGGCATCAATAAAATCAGTTATAACAAAGTATCCTGGCTGCTTCCAGTTATCGAGGAGGCAGCAGTAACCAGTGGGCCCTCTCTTTCCGTGCGCTTGGTAACCGACAGCAGAACGAACTTTTACTACTCCCGCGCTCACCACGGTTCAACTCCGTGGAAGCGAGGGTCTTATCTCGTGCTGGTCCGCGGGAGCAGTCTCCCTTCGCTTTCGCCGGTTTTCGTCTCGACCCAACCGCCACCGCAGTCGCCGCTTTCTTACGATTTTCCACTTTTCCCATCAACTTCCGCTCGCCTCTCCCTATCTGCTGCAAATCGTCGTCGCAACGCTTGTCGCAATAACGTCACGTACGACGCGTTTCCTCGCTGCCGGTTCTCGAGGTAATTGTGCCTGATTCCTGGCGGGACACCGTTTCCTGGCCTCGGAGAAGAATTCTTTTACTGAACGCGTCTGTGATAATACATTTCGTGTGCTCTAATGGTTTTCTTTTTTAGTCCGGCTCGTATAAATCATGCGCTTTGATTCGAAAAGATTGATGATAAACTTGATTGTAAAATGTACGCTTTCTTACTCCATTTATTACTGTCCATGATATCATGATAATAATGCGAATTCCACGTATCTGCGTAAAGAATCGCGTTGAACGGAACGTTTGGCGATAATATATGTGGCAGCATCGGCACGAGCTAAATAATTAATGAGTTCCTTGAATCAACCGTGTGGATGTCTCGTTAGAAGAAATGTGTAAGGTAAATAAGATTCCAGAAATAGTTGCATGGAGGAGGAAATTTGTAGAATGAAGAAACAGGGAATTTTCATTGCAGAATACGCAACCGGCTTTCCACGGTATTTTCGTTCAGGCAGAGGAGGCACCGCGATGGACGACGAGCGGTCGTCAAAAACGTTGGTCGGAAATCCTCGGCTGTCGGCCGGCTGCAGAACGCGACGTGGCAGCTGTTTTTCTCTCTCTCTCTCTCTCTCTCTCTCTCTCTCTAAAAGCTCGCCTCCAAACGCGGAACAATCCTGCGAACCGGGAAACGCGATTCATCTTTGAAGGACGACTCTTCAGGCGAATATATATCGCTGGCGTGCTTTCGACAGTCGACGACACCTGCGCGACATTTTTTTCATCCTTCTATCATAGTAGATTTCCGGCGCGTCTGCTCGCCGTCATATTGCGTTGCGGAGTCACGGTTTGAAAGAAATTAAAACAATTTAGAAGCGCTGCGTGGGACGGGAGTTAATTGTATCTGCACTGCGACCGATGCCGCATTGACATCCTTCTCTCGACGGGAAAATAATTGGTATATAACAGGAGACAGAAGCCGAAACGAAAAATGCCAGCTCACGAATCAATAAGATCTCTATCTCCTGATTCTTCGAATTTTCTTATCTGCGGCTTCTTTCAAAAATGCGTTCCTTGGAACTGGTAGGGTGAACGTTTTCGAGCGACTGCAATTTTTTATTCCAATTCTTATCGCGAGAAATTTGGCTGAAGATCTTTTTTTTTTGGGCAGATTACGAGTTTTGTGCTAATTATGTAATTATCCTGGCTCGTTGAAGCACTTGGGAAGCACTCCATTTTTTTGCACTGCAAATGGGAGTTTATTAATTACAATTAAGATCATGATTACACTGTATTTACATATAATAGTTCTTTCTTTAATCAAGGTTGATTAGCCTAACTTTCAGACGCGCAAAAGTATTTGCTAATTCTTGTTAATTACCACAATTCAGACGATTATTACACCGAATTTGTGTATAATAATTTTGTTAACCAACGTTCATCCCATTGCTCGCACGCGCAAAAGTGTTTGCTTTATCGGCAATCGCTTGTGTGCAAACACACAGTGGCGGCAGTAGAGCAACGTAGCATTGGTCAGACACGCGTACCCGGCGCGATCTTTCAGCGCTATTCACTCGTATTTCTGTCGCGATTAATTTTTCATTAAAACGGGAGCTCGCTTATCGCTGAACGTGTCCACCCACCGAAATAAATTCTCCTTCCGCTCCCTCCTTTTATGTATCGATCCATCATATCGCCGGGTGCCATTAGCGCGTGGCCAAAAATCGCGCCGGTTATGGACTACTTTGCGGAGGATATTTATTTCATAACCGCCGTCCGATAAACACATCTCGCATAAATATTCAAGGCAAACGTTCGCTTCGTATGGCGCCGTTTGTCGCGCGAACAGATGTCATTTGCCATTTATCCATATTAAGCATTAAATTCGATCGCGTCGCGTGCTATAATGAACGTGCAAACACAGACGGGACCTTATTTTTCAGGATTCGCCGCAGCATTAGTCTCCGGGCACGATGATTAATACGCTGTCCCTTTGTACAAACGCGCGCGCGGGCGCGCGACCCTCGATTTCGTGCTCGATATCTCCGCATTCGCGCTCAATTTCATTTCTGCCGCTACGCCAGGCTAATACTTAACGACACGGGAATAGTGCGAGTTGAATTCGTAGAATATAGAATCTCTCTTCTTTGCAATAAACTGGCTACTGGAATCGAAGTTCCATTGACACGAATTCTTTGTAATAATTCGACGTTGAATCAGTTCGATTTATTAGATAATCTTATATCATTTTCGCGATTTATAAAGAGTCTGTGAAACTTGTAGTTGAGAGTTCCTTTAGTAGCTAATCAGATCAATTGTTATATTCTTCATCGTTCATCAATTCTTATATAAGTCATCATTGTCTCGCATCAATCAATTATTATTAAAATAATTTTCTTTCGTTCTCAAACATTTCGACATTTTAATCCCTTTAAATAATAAATAATATTTATCCACAATTGCAAATGGACAAGATAAATATCTATATTTGCACGTATAAATTAACTGTTTCGTGTAACGGTGAAGTTTAATTAACAAGCTACATAACAATTACTTTTGCTTATTAAATCACTTTCATTCAAATTCCACTACCTCAAGCGATTCCGAAATATCAACGTTCACGTCGAAACGACGAAAGGAGGTTCCCTCGGACCGCCACAGTTAATTTCGATAGATGAACGCGGGACGATTGGCCGAGTCGGAACATCTCGCAGTAACTTCTCTATGGAAACTGGACTCCCGTCCCCAACCGGATAATCTTTCATCTAAAATTTCCCGACCGACGCACGCCCGCCCCTTTCCCGATCTCTCCTTTCGTGGCGTGCAAGCTAACCGAACGTCGATCCACTGTCACGTCGCTCTGTTTATCCTCACTCACCCGGCGATGCTGTATCCCCTCCGCAGGGGAGCTTTACATCGATCCCACCCCCGTCGCGCGGCTCTTTGCTGACTGAATCGGAACAAGACTAACAGCATCTCAAACAATGTATCCCGTGGTGTCGGAGGTCCGGGGCGGGGGGGGGGCGGTCGGGGACACGGGTTTACCCAGTGTCTCCGTCGAATAGGTGTATCGATTGTCGTTCACGCGACAGCCTGACCTCGGGTGTTAACCACGCTGTTTTGATGCATCGCCTTCCCAACGCCTTGACGCGCCAAGCGTGAAGGAGTGACACGGCGGTGCGCGACGGCCCGTGGCAAGCTTGATCGCGCGACAGCGACGATATCGAGTACGAGCTGCTCTTTCGTGAAACCGGGACGGGTTTCGATGATTTCGCCTCGTCGCTTCTTGCCCTGCTGTTCGCTTCTGTTGCTTTATAACTGCTATGTCCGATTAGTCATACCTTCGAATACATTATTTAAACGAGGTGTCACTTCGTAAATGGTACTCACGGTGAAATGAATTTCTTTGAACGCTCGTGATTACGCGTGTTATCAACAATTTTCAACGACGAAAAATGCGTTTCCGCGAAAAAACATCGTGGGATAAAAGCCGTGCAGTAAAGTGTAGGATAATCGCCGCTTAAATCGGCGAACACACCACCGTTTCCCATGTTCCCCGAGTCATAATGGCAGCGAACGCGTTGAAAGTATTTCAACAGGCGCGGCACCAATTAAAAACTGTCAAAGTGGTGTCTCTGCCTTTGGTGTCATTAACCGTGCCGCGCGATCCGAAATAGTTAGCAGCTAAGGCGGGTTACGCGATTCAACGAGAAGTGACGATGAAAGCTGATTTGCGTCAGTCATCATCAATGGGTGAAAGGGAAACTTTTTTAATTCGACCACACGCTGTCGCGACTGCTCATTGAACGATCCGCTTCATTCAGTCCTATGCATCAATATGCGTGCGCGTAATTCTGTGCTAATTGGCGGGGCGTAGCGTGTAAATTGCTGGGAAGAAAAACGCGTACCCGAGCGCATTAGGGTGGTTGCCGTTTCTTTCTACCCTCTCGCGACGAATGTGGATCGTTAACGAAGAATGGAGCACTAATTCCAATCGCGCGGACGCTGTTTCGTCGATACTTCGAGGATGCAAAGCCATCTCTGAGGCTCGGAAAGAGAGTAGACAGGGAATATATTCGTCTGTTCGATTATGAGAAGGGGATTCGAAGGGTCTTCGAGAAGTGGGCTTGCTCGTCCCAAAAGAGACAGGTCACATTACTGTCCCAAAATGGTGCAAGTACTTTCCGTCAGACGCTGATATCTTCAAATAAGTTGTAGCAGCGCAAAAGTGGCAGGGATTACAAAACTCCACCATCCTAGCTTCCTACTTAATATTCGAATTACTTTAATACATTTCAATACTCCCGAATGCTACACCGATGCGCGGAGAATCTCAAGTAACCCCGCTCGAGTTTGTCCATCGCGAACAGCAGCGGCAAGTGTAAATTTAACGCGCAGGAACAATCTGTTCGCACACGTGAAATCCTTGAAAAAAAAAGCTGCGAACTTAATGATAAGTAATTACACAGTCGAGAGCGCGACGTGGTAACCGGCAGGGTTGGCGCGGTACCGCGAGACAACGGGCATGTTCAACGAGCTCGAAATCGAGGACGCGTTTATAATGCGGACCGCACACAGTGCTCGCCGAGTGCACGCTCAGCCACGCGCTACGAACGGGGCAGGCGCAGCGAGCGCAAAAACAAAAGGGTGCACGCGGCGGTGGTTATAACCCGGAGACGATACCCGCCTACCGGTTTCCCCTCGAAAAACGCTAAACGTCCTAATTGGCGGTGTTTAGCCACGCAGGGGGGGCGCATGTATTTTCCGCGGCCATTCATAACGTTTTAAAGCGATTAAGCGTGCGGCCGTGGTAGCCGCGGGCTGAAGAGCGCGAACGGAGCCCGGCCGTGTGTTCTGTCCGCTCCCAGAGCACGCTGGCGTATTTTTGTTAGGAAGGATTAAGTCTTTCCCGCCCCGCCGCCGCCGCCGCACGGGGTAGCTAGCCATGCGAATTAAAGCGGGCCGCCTCGTTATCTCCGAGGGTGGCCGGATTAATAATCCCGGATTGCGTCACGCGTCTGCATTACATCGAGCCTTTTCGCGCGGCCGAATGTAAACCGCGTACTATGCCTGCGCAGCGCGTTATACATCACACTGCCGTAATAAATGAAACGAAATTACTCCTCGTGTCATTGAAGCGTGCCGTACGATCGTTTTGCTTTTATCGTTGGACGATTGACGGTACGCTATCTCGCTTCCGCAATTTTTAAATGCTAGATGGACACGTGTAATTCGCGGAGGCACGTTTCTCTCGTTCCGCGTTATCTTTCTGGCCGGTATTATTAATCAAAAAGGAGAACGTAAATTGTGATTAAGGGTGAAGAAGGTGAGAGTTTTTTTATTTGATGACATATGGAATAGGCAGATAAGCGTTGGAGACTCGTATTTTTTTTTTATGTGTAAATTGATATGAAGGTAATAAGGAAATAAAGTTTGGAGAAGTTATGTTGGTGGTAAAATATCTGATGTACCTAAATCATTTCATTGGAGCAGTCTCGAAAGTGATAACGTCTTCGGGGCACAGGTCAGTATAATTTTTGTCGATATGGAAGAACTATGCGTGTAGAAATTTAATATTTCATTTGATTAACTGGGACATAATTTATGTAGGTACTTAATTACAATAGCGACACGTTGGGCTAAAGAATACTTATACATATACGTTTTCAGCAAACTGCTGCTGAATTGTGCACCGTGTTCGTAACGAAAGGGTCAGTGAAAAAAAGTGTTAATAAGACATAATCGTATATTATATTTATATTAATATATTTAATTTTCGATTTGTTTTCACTATATTAACAAGTCGTTAATATAGTGATCCTACAAAAGCTGAAGTTACACTTTTGCTTGATTCATCCCCGTGAATAAAACAGTTTCACTAAAAGGAAAAACCTTTTGTCAAAAAATGGATAATAGATTGCAGAATCTATTTTCTTCGTATTGCAGAATCGTTATTAATTATCCGGTGAATGCATTATCCCGCTAATATTCGATGCTGTCGCACAGAAACGCTTTTATAGTCCGAGGATATCGTCGTCGCCCATCAGCAATAATTAGCAGTATCATTCGAATTTTCCATTAAGAGGCGCCGCGAACTCAATTTGCGAATGTAATGAATGACACGCTTTTACCCGGGCCCATCACGATAAAGCCATTATAAACGACCCTGCTCCCATCGTACACAGATCGATCGGATTATTTTTCATTAACAGCCTGTATCTATATCTTCGTAAGTCTATATTGAGACACTTTTTCACGAGGTAATCTAGCTAGAGATCGTGCGCATCCACTTATTGTTAATGAAGCTTAAACGATAACTGGAAATTGTTGCACGGCCGCCTTGCGCTTAGTCCACGGCTATCCTTTGCCATCAGCCTTTATCCTGGGATAGGTATCGAGGATATCTTGTACAACCTGGTGCGCTTTAACAGTTGCCTACAGATTAGGATGGTTTTGTCTGCACAGGAGTTTGTACTTGATCTAATGCGTTTGGGACAATCATCTAACGTTGAATATCGAGAAGTTATTGCAAGTATAATTAAAATAATAAATGTCGAATAACGTTTTAACGTTTCGTAACTATCCTGATGGGGAAAATGCTATACTGTCTAAAATTCATAATTTCTTTCATACATCAACCCAGTTTATAAACTTGCCATTTCTCCATTTTCTTTCCTAAAATATATTGTATTATATTCATTGTTTACAGCCTCAAAGGCATCATTAAAACACCTCTAAATATTCGCTTGGAATTACTTTCCCAAAATATTCCTGCGATTTCTCGCGCAACTTATTGCTTTCATTCGTACCAGCAGCTTTACAAATGGCCAGTGAAATTGCCGGTGAAGAATTCAAGTTACCAATTTCGTTGAACTTTTCGCCGGATAAAAAATACGGAAACATGTGGTCGGCTTCTCTGTATTTTTTCCTTTCTTGTTGAAAAATTTCTTCATCGCGGGCCACGCGTTCTCCGCTGGTTGGCGGGTTCAAAAACTTTCGCAATTACACCGAATCTCAAACATTTGCTCGGGACTGAAAAAAAAAAAGTGACGGCGCCGGTGCGGTTAAGGCAGTCGTTCTCCACTTTTTTAACTTCCAAATACAATAGCCTGGAAACATTAATGCTCGCAACGAAGACTTCCAGAAATGGGCGATCATTGTAACTGCAGCATCCATTTTGGTCTATACTTTTTCACATACAATACCGTGTGAAACAGGGAAACGCTTTGTATTAAGTATTAAAGACGCCCATTTATTTTTCCTTAATTTGCTGATATAAATAATGAAATTGTTTAATTGAAATAAAGGTCATTATAGGAGACGTTACCACCCCTTATTCATTTAGATACCTTCCCCCCCTTCTCTCCGTCTCTCTGATACTGTAATATAACGATAACAAGTTACGGACGTTGGATTAAAGAAAAGAGAATCTCCATCGTCCTTTCTAAACGAGAATTTAAAAGAGCACCGACGTGTGACGACGCGTCAAAGGGAAGTTCCGTAGAGTCCCGCGCGGAAGGGAGCACAGAGAATTCCGTTTTGATCAATATCTTCCTTATGTAATAAATAATTAAGCCTCGCAGCGAAAGGGCGGCGAGTCTGTGCATCTTTCAGTAGGTGCACAAAGTGCAACTGACTTCCTGCAGAAACGCCACGATACGGCGCGTTGAAGCGCACTTACGAAGTGTGGGTGAATGCGCGTGCCTGTGTTCGTGTAAAGGGAAACTGCACGGAAGGGAATGGCCCGCTCGTTATAATATAACGATGTTATTCTCGAGTAGGCATCTGTAAACAGTTTTAAAAAGCGCGAAGGATAACGAGGTGTCCGGCGCGTAAGGTGAAAGGCCGACCGGGCCCCGCTTAGAGACCTATAGTTGGAACGCCTTCGTGCTTAGTCGACAACGCGAACCACCCCTCTTCCATTGGGGCGGCCCGATGGACTTCCGGCGTCTTTGATGGAGCACGCTGAATGCAGAGGAAACTAATTCCGTAGGGCTAAGAATTACCTTTAATATGCACGGCTAGGGCGAACCTCGGAGAGGTTTTATTATTCGGAAAAGTAGCTTATGCTTTTGTGCTTTCGGTGACAGCAGCTCGGGCAACTGTCTTGGCTTCTAAAAAATATAACGAATGCTTTGAAACATTTCAGGACACTTTTATGCGAATTCATCAATGCATATAATGCTTATAATATTATACATTGAATTCTTTGCGGAATATTGTAGAATAATACAGCAGTCAGAAAGTTTGTTTTGTTGTTTCATTTCGAGCTTGCTGAGAGACATTAAGAATATTGTATCACGAGTTTCCTTTGGTGTACTTATGTACACGGTATTTTCAAACAGAAAAGAATTCATCAATTTACAGTGACGAAGTATGTAACGCGAAATATTGTTTCGTTAACGAATAATGCGGGTTGATAAAAATGTACGTACCAAGTGCGAAAAAATTAATATCTGACGGAGCGAAACTATTTGTCGAGTTAAAAAACTATCGCGAAAGCAATTGTGTCTCTGTATGATGAATTAATTGACAGCATGCTATGACTGATCCAAGTAAAGCTTTGGAAAGATTCAATTGTTCATTAGAACATATGGAAAGTGCATTTTTCAGTAACAATAAGTACTGTAGGCTAATTGTTGCAAGTATTAGATATTTTGATGTACATTTGCAGAAAACGATCTTAATTTTCCAGTATACATATATTATGTTTTTCTATCTCAAAATTTTGTCATATCACATCTTTATCATGTATGTAAAATCTATCAGACTTATTATGCAATTTACTATAACGCCACTATAATATACATAAAATGAGGTAAATGAATTATGGGTTTAATTAACCTGCATTACTATTAATAATAATTCTATGATATTTATGTTATGCATGTGCAAATGCAATTAACAACTCTTCTAATATTTCTTACATTATTAATTGAATCAAGCTTTAGTTTTACAATATAACAGTAAATATGTAGTGTACGTTTACTCTGTACAATTTTGAATGCTGTTAGAATACCGCAAGTATCAGGCAAAATTTTCATACAGGTTTATTCGAATTTAATAAAATTTGATCGATAATGTTGCTTTCGATTTTCGCATTTTAAGCTGAAGATAGATATTTCATACGTTGTATCCCCAATACAAATTTCAACACCGCTATTAGCTCAGAGGTAGCCGGATGGGCGTGTTTCCGCCATGCATTACACACGGTAATAATTATTCATCGTTATACTGCAAGCATTCATTTGCGTGCATATGCGGTTACATGATCGACGTTCAACCCCATTGAAACACTTCGACGAGTACGGTTAGCTCGTTCCCCTCACTATGCATTCATATCGTGTAGATCTGGCAGAGTTTGTATTTTACGAATTTCAATCCGTAGAAAAACTTCTTTGAACGCATAAAACAATTATTTCAATATAATACAGTGCCGAGAGATGATACTTGCCCCTTAAATTTCATAACTGTGGACAGTCTCTTTTAAAATGATTTTTTAGTAGTACCACGTTTTCTTTTATATAACTTTAAGATATTGTTATTGAAATATTTTGACGTCCTATTATTTAACCACACAAAGTTTTATCCCTTTCATGCCGAAACTGGAATTCTGCTGACGATAACTGCTTCGCTGTGCAATTGTCTCTACGAAATTGCACATTCGCACACGTCTCTTTGAAGCGAGAGCGCGGAGAGGTTGTATCTAGCAGTAGTTTCTTCGTTTGGAAACGATGATACCCTGACCCGATACTCTCTGTCCATTTTATTCAAGCGAGTTTCATACAGTTTGATACGTAGTCCAGTTTCGCAGCTCGTTCCAAAAGTACGTGGTCACGAAATTCAGTGTTACGTGACCGAGATATAACTGGACGCGGTCACGGACCACGTTCGTGCCAGCACTTATCTCCTCATTACTCCTATCCTATGCCATCACGTTTTCTTAGAGAGTCGAGAAAGGCTGATCGAACGTCCTCCAGAATCGTTCGTTCGAAAAGAGAGGGCTGATCATTTTCATGAGTTCATAACTTTCGAGTGAACATTATCTAATGTTCCATTCCTGTAACGATAGATATATCATTTAGGTCGCGGTTCTAAAGTCTATATCAGGCTTTACTGTTCACGCATTTTAACTCCAACGTAATCTAATACATAATTAAGATATTAATGCCTTGAATTAATAATTAATTATATTCAAAAAGGCTTCGGTTGACTAAAAAAACATTTGCTAGGGTGAAATACCCTTGCGATTTAATATTTGACGACGAAGCTTTTACATTGTGCAATGTTAGAGCCGAAACATAAGTAAATTAGCTGGCAGTATTTAAAAATTATATTAGATGAAAGCATTTTGATAGAAAATGTTAATTTTGTAATACCAAAGGGTGATGAAAATATTACCCAAATTATTTACAGCATCGTCCTATTATTATTCCGATGCTCAAAAGTGCACTTCGCCGTTGGAGAAAATTCATTTAGCCGCGGGCTAATCGTAATCGAAGGCGTGGTTATGTGTTCGAAATGCTGGTAACACCGGCGCGCATATGCGCTGGTACGTCCGGTGTACAGAATTAGCATTCGCTGAAATTCGCTGCGCATTAATTAAAAAGCGTTCCGTTCGTTTGTCAGAATCGTGCATATAATTTTATAATTATCACGGCGTGGAAAGGCTGCAGGGACGGTTATCCGAGTCTACAATTACAGTTAAAATAGTAATTGCCCAGCTACGGATGGGAATGCGGCAGCTGCTCGCACGTGGCAATTCGGGTAAAACGGAATTGTCAAAAAAATTCTTTGCAATTCGTATTTTTGGTGATACGAGCGTAAAGTCTGTGGTACATTTAATTTTTTAGATAAAAAAGAGTAATGAGAGAAGAGGTATATTAAACGCTGATGCACACTTTGCCTCTTGGAATTTTCGAGAGTTGTCTACTTTTAAGGTCATGTACATGTTTTTTTTTTTTGTGCACACGAAGCTTTACTCTTGCAGCAGGAATGTTCAAATTATCCAAGCCTTTATTTTCGGATATTAAAAACCTCTGTAAAAATGCCTGGCTTATTTTGTTGCGTTTCGAGTGTAAAATTGCATCAAACAATTTATGGAAATGGTGAGTGGCGTAAAAGTTCAATAAAACCGAATAAACGATTCATTTTGAAATCAATGGAAATTCTTGGAGGGAAATGTTACATTTATTGATTCGCATCCGTTTATAAACTATAAGTTATTATTATTCCTATTATCGGCATCACAAAGATTATCTTACGATTAAATTAAAATTTAAAGTAAAAATTGGTGCCTTTGAGATAATATAAAAACAAACATTCGTTCTCCAAAGTGATTTAATTCCGCTTACCATTGAATTATGGCTTTCCTTAATTATTTATTATTACATTCATGGTCCCGGTGAAAGGGATGCAATACGGTGCAAATTTTTGTGTCGAGGGACACCAGTGACGGGCCACGCAAATGCAGGCGAGTCTGCAATCGTCGCGTTATACAAGCGTATGCTAATTCACAAAGCACTCAGTTTGACAAAGGGGAGACATAGCTTGCCGAAAGCTGTGGTCGGGCGTAACGATGTGGACTTACGTGTTTATCGACGCGTTTACATGAGCGCATTTACACGCGCGAGAGGAAACGGCCACGGCTGCGCTTCCCGCGGCTCGTCAGCCCTTCAACCGATCGATCCGATCGTACCGTGACAAGCTCGCGACGTGTATTGCAAATCTCGCGAGACAGCGCGAATTTTCCCGTTTCAACGCAGAACCATGGAATTGACGAAGGGGAACGAACAGTTGAGCGGAATTCTTCACGACCCGCGTATTTCAGGATATTTTATTTAAAGACGCGAGCGTCGCGAATGATAGGCTTGACATTCTATAAAAAAGAAGCGCGTAAATGAGTTCACGTCGACGATTTTGCGGAATTGGTTTCCAATTTGTCCGAAAGCTACATGCGCTCCCGTGTTCTGTCCTGGATTTTTTAAAAGCATGTTTACTGCTGCTTTTCAATTGTCCGTTAAAGAGACATTGATTGGCTGTTAAAAAGATAATGTCACAGGTTGATAAAGCAACGTGTATAAAATGTATCACACGTACGCAGATCACTTAATAGCAGATAATCGTAAAATAGATAAGTGCGCAGAGAAAGTTAATCTAGAATGAAGAGATAACATAAATTTCGAATATGAAAGGAAGTGCGGCTTCATTGAAAGAATTTCAGAACTATTTCAAGTTATAATGGCGAGGCAAATATATCTGAGAGTAAAATCGTCGAACACACAAATGAAAGGCCGAGTGCTCGCTAAGTGCTTAATTAAAAAGCTATGTTTGCAGGCTCGCTTTTTGAGCAGAAGAAGGTCAATACTAACTTATAATATTACACATCATTGCCCAAACTCTACATTACTCACGATCGGTGCCTCTGTGCGTGTTGATGTTCCAGTGATCCGTTTTCCCTTTCTATTCGTTCGTCGTGTATTCTGCTTTCTCTTACCGCACCAGCCTTTCGTTCTGGCAAACTTTTCACTTTTTGGGACAGATTTACTTGGTTGATTCGGGATCATCTAGGCTTTGAGTGCATTGTAACAAACTGGAAAATGTTAGATTATCTATAAGAGCTTTGGACTTTTAATAATACTAGAATTTTTTAATTTTTATTTGAAGCATCGATAAATGAATATGCAATGAGTAGTGACGATGGAAAATATTCGTTTACTAATTAATTTCTTTCATACTTTAGCAAATTTTCAATTAATCTCTATCAGACGAACATTATCGTTCTTTCTTCAAATTAATTACCCAATTGACATGCGATCAAATATTGAGATTGAAATCAAAATACAGTTGAACAAAACTTTGCTTCATATTTACGCAAGGTATGGAAAAAGTGTTTGGAATGAATGCTACTGCTGTGATGCGATTCCTGAATATCCAGCTAGCAGAAACACGAAAGGGATATACATGAAAAATATCCGGCAAAGGGGATATGAGGTAGCAGTTCAAATGATGTAAAAAATTTCCTCCGAATATTTGTAGCACTGGAAATGCATACCTGTCGACTGCGTTTTTACTCGTCACCTCTAGTCACAGGATTTTTATTTTTCTAGTGCGGCGAGCTCCTATTTGCATGAAAACAATCGAACTTTTTCGATGAATTAAATTCTGTCGAAGAGGAAATCTTGAATTTGCAAGAAATTAGTTATTACGATTACTGCTTGCAATTGCAATTAAACACAGCTTTTCAACATTGCATTCGTATAAAACTTCTTATCCAATCTTTCAATGTTTCTACTTCCTTTGCGGTTATTCACTCTTTCATAGTTTCTACAGTAATTCCTTTGCAATCAACCGAAATGAAAGTTCGAAGATTCGATCGTGAATAAGTTCTTTATTTTTATCGATGAAAATTTCAGAACACTGTTAGTGTTATCGAGCGGCTATTGTAATCATAGTCAGTTGGTCCCCCAGCGCTCTGCAAACACTCTTCTTACTCTCCGTTTAATGTTATCAGCCGCTTGCTCTTATCAAAAACTGCAAGCCACAAAGTGATCGTAATAAACAGATGCCACTGTACTATTCGATGGAAACGTTAAAGCAACCCCTCTGCTAATCATAACGAAGTGCAACGTATACTGTGCACTTGAAAAGTACCGCATTGCAGGGGAAATGTAAAGTAGACGTTTATTTACGAAGCAAGATTTTATACGACACGGGGAAAAGCACGCGTGTACAGAATTCTAACGATACCATCGGACATTCGTGCGTGTACGCGTGTACGTTAACACGCTAATAGGATGCACCGTTGAGCAATAAACTGAGATATTAACGCAGCGTTTACGGCTTTACACGGAATTGTCGTGGCATTTCCGTCGGCTTAATGATAACTCGAAAGTGCATTTTCCAGTCGAGCGCTAACAATCGCCCTTTGCTTGTTCGCCAATTTTCAGAAGAGAGCATAATGCTAAGGAGAGACAGAATTAGTTTAATTTTATTACGCCCCCCACGTTGGAGATGTCTGACTAAGCATCTCGTAATTTCACTGAAGGAAGAGATAACGTTCGTTTTGATATCTTACACGTTTGAGTAGAATTTACATTGCAACAACGAAACGAATTTGAACGCTCCCTTATGTAGGCAATGAAGTTCATGAACTCCGAATCCTTTCAACTATGTGAAATTCTTTAATATTGGAAATTATGTATATATTTCAATGCACAAAGTTGAAACGTTCACATAGCATAATAAATACTCGCATTACTGCATTTTACACGACGTTCCATTCTTGTATAAAGCCTCAAACGTTTGTTTATTATTAACACACGGGTGTATAACCTTTTGGTAAACAAATTCGATGACAAGTCACTTGTGCGCGTCTCGCGCGGAGAAATGTGGAAGATACAAAAAGCATTTCATTACACTTATTCAGAATACAAACGATCAAGCACCCCCATTAATCTTACCTAAAAGAAAATTAAAGTCGCAGCGTTTTTAAACCGCATTCGTCACCTCCTGACACGCTTCTTCATCTCCGCAACGAGGGCGAAACATCGTCGGACGTGGTCTCGAGTAACAAACGGCGAGTCACACGCGGGGGTAGTTTTTCCGGCGTGTAGGCCCGGCCATAGGAAATCGGAAGAAAGAATCGGGCCCCGCGGTCGCTTCTGTTCGCTTACGCCAAATATATACGTGTCTGATAACGAAATGTAGACGGGGCCGGCAGCTTTTTTACCAGGTTGTCCCCGGCGATAATCCTTTAATCTCCGCCGCACCCGTTCATTTACTCCCGCGGCGCGGTCCCTTTTCTAACAGCCGTGGAGGCTCGCCAACAAAAAGGAGCAGTGACGGGGAAAGAGTTTCGAACGACCGGCGTCATCCATCGCCCGTGAAACTTAACAACACGTTCAGAAATCGGAATAGACCGGTTAACACGGTCCGATGACATTCTTTTTCTGTTCTTTCACGTCGAAGGAGCTCGGAGAGATCGGTGAATCTTTCTGCAGAAATCATTTGAAAAGAGGATCGTAAAAGGGGGATGGGAGGGTGGTCGAACGATGCAGCCCTGCGCAGAGGGGAAACGTATAAACGTCCGGGCCATTACTATTCATTAGGATTTTTCCAGCAATGCGTCTTCCTTAAGTTTTGCTTTTCACCACCGCCATCGTAGTACTAAGCGAGCACGGATTTATCACGCGCTCGTACTTTATTAAATTCGTACCTAACGCGGCCTTCTTTCCCCGCCGCTGCTGTCCTCATCCGCGACGTCGCGGATAAACTCCTGCCTCGTAATTTATTCCGATATGAGGGGGGTTGTTACTCCACCGTGCCAGGGGAATCATTAAGGGCCGTTCGAAAGTAAATGGTTAGCTGGGAATTTTAGACGATCGCCGATTAACCACCTCGGTGAAGCGGGGATGAAGTTGATTTTTGAGGGCAGTATTTGATGAGTAAACCACGAAGGATCGACTGGAGGCGACTAAGCGCGCTGGACGAATCGGGGCTACCTGCGTTGTCAACTGCAGAGTGAATTCCAGAGGAATAGTCCCCTTTCTTTCACCGCAAGAAATTGTTATTAGTTATTCATTTTAAGCGTCCATACATTTGAACGGGCCGTTCGTTCAAAACTGTTGCATTCACATATTTCTCTCGCGTTTTCTAAACGCAGAAACTCTGGAAAGAAATAATGAGTTTCCCTTTTAAGCCAAGGGACCGAGTACTAAGGTTGATCCCACAAGGAGGTGTATAATCGGTGAAAAGTAGAGTTCGTTCGATCGATTCGCGGCAGGCGACGAAGCAGCGTCGATCAAGCGGCAAAGATCAATCAGGGTGAACGAAGAACGGCAAACATGGAAGGAAAGGAAGAAAGATGAAGCGAAGGAAGGAAGGAAGGAAAGGGGGTACCCGCTTGTCGGATCAGCAGCTCGACCGGTTCAATTAACCATCAAGGACGAGTCCAAGAGTCCTGATTTACGGGGTTGGGATGAGAGAGAGAGAGAGAAAGAGAGAGATAGACAGGGGATGGTATGAGGGGGTGACAAATCGACCAATCAGTCGCGATGATGAAAGTCCTCACCGTCTAATTCGTTCCTCCCTTAAAAGTCCCGCTGCGATTTCATTCACCGAATACCCCGCCAGACTGTTCCAGACAGTTACGAGAATCTTCGAAAGTTTTCAGAACAATCTCCCTCAAAAATCATTCGCTCGATTAGGCTGCCTTGGAATCGCCGCAAAAAGTACCACGCGGTTTATCTACGTACTTTGGACAAGTGGGAAAGACTATGACGAAGAAGGGGACGAACGACAGCGAGGGAAACTTGGAAGAGCGGATCTTCCATTGTGCGAGATATATTTGATCCTTGGATCGAATTCGTCGTTATATATGCCTGAGGGAAAAATTTCTTGGGTCAACGTTAAGATTTTAGTTTGGCGATTTGTTAAGAAGGTAATTACGATTGTACTCCTGCTAATAATACGTCAATTGATGACGGTAGTAAGAAACTAAGTGGATGTTGTTTATATGATATTCAATGGAAGGAAAAATTTGATAATCACAAGAGAGTTGACAGGGTACCAATATAAATATAAATTAAAATATAAGTTTTGTATCAGTGTATATATAATTCGAGATTGCAATGTTTTAAATAATACTGCGTATGCACTTATGTGCACTTATGTCGCGGAGGCTAAATAGAGAACGGGTTAATTGTGTGAAAGATCCTCGAATTCACAGAAACACCTAGTGATCCGAAACGTCTGGTCGATAGAGTACACCAGTGGCACCCTGAATCCCTAATTTCCTGTTACGCGAGAGAACAGCCGGGACGGTATTCCAATCACGTGCAATTTGGATGAAACAGTTGTCGCGTCTTGAACTCTATTCAGCGCGCGTTAACCCGGTTTCTTCCATCCGCGTTGATTTCAGTTCGACACGCGTGTGTACAAGGGTGGAAACGTTGCTCGTTCGCCCGATGTGTGCCGACACGATGAAACAGGAGCCGGGCGATAAAGTGGAGATCGTAAAATGAGAACGAGCAGAGTTGCCGAGACAGCTCGTGGTGAACGAAGAAAAGTTAATGATACCGAGTACAATTACCACCGTCTGCAACTGTTTCGTACACAGAACTAAATTGGCACTTGAACGTTCGATAGGAGGAAGTAGTAGAGTATTTTCCATACGGATTCAGAGAAAAAAGAAAAAAAGAGGGAGAAGAGGGAAGAGGATGAAGAATGATGGGAAAAAGGGTGGCAAGGATGGCTCCTTATTTTATCACCGGCGAGTTATATTGGGGCATAAATCATATTCGGTAAGTCGAGCCTTTATCCTGGCCACTCCTGCAGGAAACGATTCCTCGACCCCCTTCGCGCTTTATCACGATGTGGGTTCCAGCCACGGCTTTTTACACCGTGCCAACCGACTGTCGTTCCCGTCGCTTTTTGTTGGTGAAGACGACGCAAGCTTCAACCGCGACGCCCGATAAGTTTGACGTTCGAGGAAACATCGTGTAAAATCGAACGTAACAAAACGTCATCCGCTCAATAAACGCGTTCTTTGGTCGTTGCCTCGCCCGCCTTCGGCCAGACATTTTATTTCTACAAACAAGGGTCTCGGAAATTGCTCTGCTTATGACGGGCTTACTATTTTACGATCACGTTAATTAAATTCAGTTGAAGACCATTGCTGCAGAATTTCGCTGAATTTTGGATTTTTGCGTTACTTTCTTCAGAAGCGTTCCACTATTTAATTTATGAGAGGAATTTCAATTTGGCCTTCGGAATAATAGGCTTTTAGATTATTAGTAGCACTGAAATACAATATATTGTTGTAAAAATTCATGTTACTTCAACTTGTGAATTAACTGTCAGTTGTATTATATTTTATACATTCATTTTCGAAGCTCAGATGAATATTGCTCGCTGAATTACGGGCAATCGCTGATTTTTATCGGCTTTGTAAAAACATTGAATTCTGTCAGTTATACAGAGTTTATACGGGGGAAGTTTTTCTGGAATCACGTAAATTCGAAGCTTCGAACTCGCGAATCACAATTCAAGCGGTGCAAGTTGAAAACTGCTTCCCCCTTCCGCGTAATCTATCATTCGGGAGTTTTCGAATGAAAATAATGTCGGAGGGTTGGAAACTGGGCAACCGGCCTTTCCTCCGCCTCATGCTTGCGGGGAACCAATTGTAAAGGTGGAATTATCTTTACAAGCCGCATTAACATAATTTAGTTTATTTAGTTTATATGATACGCGACGAACTTTCTGAAGATGTTAACTCGATATTTTTCGAAACAAGATGGTCTTCCCTTCTTATTTCGGAACTGCAGCACAAAATAATATAAAAAAGAATATACGAATAGAATACACGAACTGTTTCCAATACGACATTCCAATAATGTATCTAATTAATCCATAAAGCTGCATTCCTCGTTAAATTATGAATTATAAATTAGGTGACGAAGATGCGTCGATTCTTCTCCCTTACGAACATACTATCTGTAATCGTCGAATTCTTCAATATTAATATTTTCACGGCAGTTTAAATGAATTCTCGTGTCTGCTATTCTAATGCTTGAGTTGAACCACTAGACTCGCTCTGTCCTTTTTCTTGTTAAATATAAGGAGCGTAAAAACTGCTCAAACGTCTGCATACAACTAGTATTACGAAAAAAAGGAAGAAGGAGAAAAACGCTCCGGGCTGTCCATGAATTCCGCAAATTGAACAATAGGAAAAACTGGCCAGAAGCAAATTTGTGAACTATTATCAATATCGAGTCCCATGAACTTCCATCGGGTTTCTTTCGCGGACAATGAGTCCGGTAAGAAACCAACGCCAATCTATCTCGAGACAATGGGCCGTCGGCACTGTTCTTCGGCTGTTCCCTCTGAATTTTAAAAGGGTTCGCGAAGTAGTAAATAGCCCGAATGTTCGCGCCAAGAATCGACCTGTAATCTTCCCGTTAGCCGTCCCGAACTTTTTAATAGATCGGCTCAGGGAGGAAGGTAAGACTTGCGGGATGCTGCGACGGCCCTCCATTCTCTCTATCCGTGCGAACCCATCCCGTTTCCATCTCCTTATCCGGCTATCTCTTTCGTCTCCTTCGCTTCCTCGAGTTCTTCCTCTTCCCTCATCGTTGGAAAGCATCCTCTCTTTCCCAGCCTTGTCTCTCTCGCTCACTGGAACACGCCTCTTTCCTTCTCGTGATCAGCATTGGGGACAGATTTTTCTTGCATAAACAGCAGGTGATTAACTAGCACTACGACGGAAGGATCGTATCTACCGTGTCTTGCGAAGACTCTACTATTCTCGTCACCGCGAGTACTCCAGCGAGGTGATTCCCTCTGCTCAGACTCCCTTCTCTTCGGATGGCACCAGCTTCGGACGAGCTATTAGCTCGTCGCGAACTATGGAGGCCAACAACGATGATAGAAGTACGCGATGCATGTTTTATATGCGGACAGCTATTTTTTTTGTGTGTCGGACGTTGATCAAGATATTTGATCCTTAAGTCCGATTAGGCGTCGATCTTCCTCCGTTTGGAATTGTCTATCTATTGATGTACTTCTTATTGTATCGTACGACGTAAGTACAATTTATGGCTTGCTCGAGGGTGGTTCCGTATGCTCTTCGAAAGACTAACTCCTTTGGAAACAGCTGAGACTTGCAGAAAGTGGAAACGACCGTCTTAACGTAGCTGTGAAACATTACAACGATTGGCTTTCCCGATTTTCGTTGAACAAATGAGCAATGTCAGCAGTAGGAACATACACTTGCGATTAGAAACACTACGAACTAGTCAATTCTGATAATGTACAAAACAATGACAATGAAATTAAAAAGACTCATCCTTTTCATGTTTTTCTTACTCATTTTGATCCTTTTCACTCTCTTCTGGTATCCAACAGACATTCTTCTCATTGATATCAATGCAACTGCACATACATGAAAATATACATTTATGTATAAACCTCTTCGAAATATATACTTTTATACATCCTGCAGTACCTGCACCTCATGCCACGATACACTTCTCTCACTGACGATCAGATTCATCAGTTGTAGCGCTTTCTACGTAAAACGATACACGGGCTTTCGCTGGAACGATCCCGTCCGTCATGAACGACGATGGTGCACCCAACACTCGCCCCCCCGAGTTCGATGGCTTTTAATGGCGGTGCAATTTGGTCTCGCCGATTTCCGCTGTTTTTTTTTCCTCGAACGTACGCAGCACGGTCTAGCGAAATCCGCGGAAAACACGTCGCTCCGCTGATTGCTCGCTTCAGGGGGGGGGGGGGGGGGGGCAGAATGCACTCGCGGAGGCAACGGCGACAGATTCAGCATCGAGATCCCCCCTCAAACTGTGGCCGTCGTTAAAATTCTGACGCGGTACTCCTCCAATTAAAGTGCATTATCGATGTAGAAAATGCCCGGCGAGGGAAAAAAAGAAATCGTGTTCATTTTTTTTTTTGGTGCTGGTAGAATGTTATTCAGTTGGTTTATTGTTATTAATATAAAGTTCATTTTTGTTTCAATCATGAACATTTTACGGTTATTAGATAGAATTCTTTTTATTTCAAAGAATGGAGGGAAGGATTATGTTAATCGATATCCTCATTGAAGCGGAAGAAAATTTCTCCATGGAGGAACCTCTACTTTAAGGGTAGTTAAAAAGTTGATATGACCTATCTTGAATTGTTCTTGCAACATTCTTCTCCCCTTTTGACTTTATCATATTGTACAATTTTTCGTGATGCTCGGAGATTCGAACATTGTTCGAACTGTACTTAAAAGTCTCAAATTGTCCGCAGTTAAGTTGTAATTTTTATAGCAATCGTAAAGTATGAAGTAGATTTTCTCGATAAACCAGCTTCGAATGGAGCCTGATTAAAGTACACATTTGCAAATTTATTCGTCGTTCAACACAACTATCCTAACTTAGAACATCCTATAATTAGAAGAATTATTATTTTATACGCTCAGCAGCTAGCAGGTCTTCTTGGGAACATGCATAAATGAGATGTTAAATTAAAAACCAACGGGGTGGGTGATTAAATCGTAGATTAAACTGAAATGAATAATCGAAAGGAATTAATCATATCATTAAGTTAAATTAAAATTTCATTTTTACACACAGGAATCTAGCGGCTAACCTGCCACTTGTCGAATCTACACTTCAAAGCACATTAAATCAATATAAATGAGATTATCGTTGGCGGCGCGGCGCCGTAAATATTGTTTACGGAATTACGTATGCATGAAACACGCAAAGGATTAGGCAGCGAAGCCTCCTCTATGCAAATCGCAGGCTCATCGTTCGATGTACAAAATTTCCCTGGAACGCTGCTCCAGGCTTTGGGAGCAAACGATCTAAATCACCGGCTGCCAATACTGAACAGCCCTTTGTCCCCCGTCAGAGCGCGCCGACAAAGTGGAAGTTGCCCTACTGGAATACGGGTATACATTTTATGGAAGTAGCTAGGTACGCACGAAGTTCGCGGCCTCCACCTTCCCACCGCCTTGGCGCTTCCCTTTGTTCCCTGCGGAAAATGGGCCGCAAGAATTTTTCACGCGGTTCCAGCTCACGTATTCCGCGGAAAGTTCGCCGGGCAAAGTTATCGGGGTCGACCCGGGGATCTTGGCTGGCGTCGTTCTTCCATACTTTCCCGATCCGACCGAAAATTAATAGCCCCCCGAACCGGTAAATTCCCTTCGAACAGTCGAAACAAACTCGCCCTACGCTTGCGGCCAACCGATCACGTGCACGGGGGGGGGGGGGGGGGGGAGCCGCATACGGTTGCGAGCGATACTCGTACCGCATCTTCGTTTATAGTGATTCTTTAATGCAAGTACCTTGCATTAAATGTAATATATTGTATAGAGGGTATAGATATAGAGGGTATGGAAGCCGGATACGTTTGTCAGGGATACTCGTATCGCATCTTCCTTTATAGTGATTCTCTAATGCAAGTATCTCGCATTAAATGTAATATATTGTATAGAGGGTATAGATAGCTTTGAAACATTTGTCGAACGGTGCTCCGATTTGTTGTGCCCTTTCTGTAATATTCGGAGAAGGTTGCTTTTAACATTGGCGACAAGGAAATTGAGCTCTGGCAGCTTAGGGGTATTTGTAATTGTTCTTCGTTATCCGTTTAATATACATGCACGACATATCGAATATCCTTGAATTGTACACAAGCTGAAAATAATCGTTAAATTACGAAGCATTTACAAATGAACGCTCTTGCCAAACAGCTAAACGTCCAACGAACTAATCAATTCATTCCGAATTCGACACACAGTTCGCACCTGTATTTCCTAATCGAGGTGTGTGCGTAAAGTTAATAGCCCGTCTAATTGATAGATCGGAGTTTGACGGTCGCACATGCTCGATCGTGTACAGGATAAAAGGGGCTATCGCGATGGTAGGGGATGGTTGATCGCGACGGGGAACAGTAATTATACCGCGCGACCTAGACCAATAATAGTTGGCGAACAGTTTTCAATGGCTGCAACTTCGGAAACGACGGTTTAGTTCCAATTGAACTTCGAACCGACTTGCAGCACTCTCGAGAAAGATGAAACGAGCGGAGGTGCGAGGGAAGGTCGCGCTCGTAATTCTACAATCTGGGGTCCCACTGTGGGCCAATTCGATTACTCTCAGTGATGACGTCCTTTTATGGTCAGACGCGAGCCACTACGGGCCATTAAGTTGTTTCAACATATTCCATTATAGTAAAGCACTCTCGCTTGTTCCTCCTTGCTTTTGTTCATCTCTCCTCCCCTGACAGTTTCCGAATGTTTAAACGAATAACTCATCGCTCCACCCCCCTTTTGCACATTGTTGCACACATGAAAATCGTTTATAATTGTACAAACCAGAAATACAAGTGTGGCCCTTTTGTGTACAGAGATGCCCGTTTTCTGCAGCAGAAAGAAGATTCTGGGCCTTCAAATATTTTTCCATTCGCACGAAAGTTCCTTTTAAATCTTCTTCTAATTTCCATGACATTTCTTGTGTTCTTTTATAAGTACCCCAAGTGAATGAAACTGTTCAAATGTAAAGTGAGGCAAACGATGAGTGAAAATAAAATCTATGAACAGATATTTTCAAATTTGCTCATAGACGTGAAATATTGAAATAAGTAGAATAGCTCAATGACTTGGCGGACATGAGTCTTCGTCGCGATAAGTAATTTCTAGTACAGACACAACCACAAATTCCCCCTTCGCCCAGCTTCGATGGATTATCCGCGATGCAATCGGACGACTAGCCAGTCTAATGACCGTGTCGCGTAATGGAGATCGCGACATGGCAATTTCAACGACGTGACACGACAGTTAATTTAAACATCTTTCGGTTTCTTCGCCTTCGACTCGTTCGTCGGTCGGTGGTGAAGGCCTGATCACAGGGTAATAGACAATCGGACGGCACGGTAGCGCGACGACTCGACCGATTACGACGTGGCGACAGTTGATTAGCGTAATTAGATCCGTAGCGATGGCGCGCGTGAGTATTACGAGTATGAACTACGGTCGTGTCATACCGCGATTATGTGACGTACAACGTGTGATCGACGACGCGGAATAATATATTATGACAAATGCGTGTTTGCCAGACAGCTTCACACGATAATTCCCCTTTCGCTGTGCCGCGATGCTGAAAATTGTCCCAAGATTGTCGAGACGCGAACACGTATGCACGTGCGGGCGAATTTAATCATTATAATCGCTTACTTTTTAGCTGTTATTTTAATAAAAGAAATCAATTATTCATGGACTGAATAATATACTTGTAACAAACAATTTGTATTCGCATAGATATTATTTTTAGCAATTCTTTAACTTGCAAGTATCCAGTGCAATCTGTACAATTTTTCCAACTGCATAATCTAGTTTTAAATTCGAAATGAAAGGAACTCTGCATAAAAAAATCTTAGTGATCGTCAGTGAATATTAAAAGTATTTCCCTTAAGAGACTGATAATTAATATTCCATAGCAAAATCCAATTCTTCGCAGCATATTCATAACCGTGCGCATGCAATTGATGTGACATTTAAACACTTTCTACAGCTTAAAAATTAAAAAAAAGAAAACAGCAAAGATTTTACGAACTCCGTTCGCTATGAAAAATATACCGGCGCTTTGCTTATCTGTTTCACGTTAAACATCATCGCCATGGAATCGCTCGCAAAGGGGGAGAAGGCATGAAATTCTGCAGCAAAGTTACAAAGCAAATTTCCATTTCACGTACAAAGGGTGTATGCATCCAGTTATTGCTACGCGTCACCTTCCGCATAATCGCCGTGATACCGCTCTTACGCGCGTCGCCTCCTTGTCGGTTTAAACTTTCCATCGTATCCACTCGGAGATGTAAAAGCTCGTATAACGTCGAAAATTCCCATTGAGGCGTCTCATCCTTGTCGCCGGCGAGCCGCATAATTTCCAAGTCATACCATCGCGCCGTGTCGCCGCTGAAATATACATCCAGGATCGTTCGCACTTTCTGCCCGCGATCTCCTCCATCGTCCGTGCTGCTATCCCTCATGCGAAACCGCATTCTCTTAATCTTTTCCACCCCCTCCCGCCGCTCTTCAATACCCTGCCCCACCGCAGCCAGGCCGCGCTCTTCCGCAACACGTGTCGCTCCTCACGATGCATCGCGACACGAGTAATCGGGATACGCGAGCTCCTAGCCGATGGAGCGCGATACGTAACACGGTTCAGGTACAAAGTGGTACAAATGGGTTTACAAAGAAACAGTGGCTTGTTCGATATTTTCATCGGTAATCATCGTTGTACGCTAAGTGGTTGACTAATCGGGAGACATCCATGTGTATTCTACAGTGGAGAAAGAACCATGTAAAATGTTGTAATTTTCTATGGGAAGAAGAGATATCCTACGATTCGACTTTTCGTGTTGGGCAGTGCCGATAAAGTGACATAGAAAGAGCATATTACAGATGGTACCAAATTACCCCATCCTCTCTATCGACGAGGCAAAATTTGCAGGGGAACCTTGGCGCGTTTAACTAGAGTCTCTAAGAAAAATTAGAAAAATGTGGGTTACTCGTGAGTCGAAGGACGTAGGTTCATGCATGTAAGTTCAATTTCGTTGACCGAAATTAAGCGTGAAATCTTTTCTATATGCAGTTTCTCATATCCGGGCTGGCGCAGCCATAGAGACGCTGTAAATCAGCGGATGAAGGTATAATCCGGGAGCCTGGCGAGAAGTATAGACTATGGCGCGAGGCACGAGGACCAACGAAGGCAGCCTTCTACGTGGCACAATGTTCCCCAGTTTCTTTTTTTTTTTTTCTTTCGACCACCGTCTCTATTCACCAGGGCGACAATGTACGCCCTCGAATAAATTAGATATAAGCCACTTTTCCTTAGGCTTCTTTTTCTACCAACCGCATTCGTCCCGCCTCGTAAAGTCGCACTTCATTGTTATTTATATCGTAATTATACCGCGGCGACTTTCCCCCTGGACCTCTCGTTTTTTTTTTGGCCACCATAACGCGAGGGGAGTTCGTCGCTGAAACGCTACGCCGGTGTTCGACTCTTCGCTCCCATTGAAAAAGGGACGCGTGCCCTGTCCATCCCGTGAATTATTCTCGGTTTTGTTGTTGAAAAGCCTCTTATCCTCGGCGACTGCCCCGAAAATCACAAAATCGATGATAATGCGGTAGCTGAAGCGCAACATTTTACGGGATAACGGTTCGGGAGAAACGTTGGATGCGCAGAGTGAAACGTTGGGTATTTAATTGCTTGTCAATTAATTGCTAAAGACATTAGCTGAGTATTGAAAAATTGCAAGTCCTTTTAAATCGACGCGAAATTCGTGAAACTATTTTGACGCAACCCCATCGATTTTGGGATATTAATATTGGAATATTTTAAAGAAATTGTCTAAACGTTTATATCTATAGCGTATGTATTTTGATATTAATAAAATTATACTGTTTCGTGCGCTGAGGACGTTTTCAACTTCAAGCACCCTGGTGGAAGGGTTAATACAGAATTTATTTGATAATCAACGTGCATTAAACTAGAAGGAATGATAACGCAGCGAGTACAGTACTGTATGCGCAAAGGACTGTTATAAATAAAGTTGAAAGGTTCAGAATGCTGGAAGCTCTCTGTAGTGGGCGTAATGCGGAGATGTACTACTTTATATTCTGTATGGCTCGTTCGATATAAATCGCTACGTGATTGTATTCGAGGTTTAGTACGACTGTCGAACGTTCGTCCTTTTAAGATGCAGTTCCCGTCCTTATTTCGTAAGCGCAGCTAAAGGCGCGAACGAGTTATCGGTAAATCAAAGCCGTCAGCGTTGTCACATCCATCCTGGAAACGTATTCAAGCGTTTCTTGCTATGCGAGAAAAGAGTAATCCGATGGGACTAGTAAGCATCTAATAACAAATCACTCTTTACTTCCGGCAATTATCAACGACTACGTTAATTCAAACGAGAGACAGATTTCTATTGTTAACAAAGGTGGCGACCGATCCCGATTTTCGGTTTCCTTAATTCGACGAGATCAGGAACTGTACGCTCGATAATCGCATTTTCGAAGTTTTTCTTTTACTTGGAATCGCGTAATCCATTGATATCGGAATTTCTCCAAAGTGCACCAGCCGACCTGTTCCCGGGCGTTTCACTGCTTAAATGCAATGTAACCGAGCGGGCCGTTTCTGCTCGGGAGCGGGTATCCGCGTGAAACATTGAACGAGGCCGGAGGATCGTGCAGCCGGCAATTACCGTGACCAGGCTGCTGCGACTGTTTATGCGAAGACGACATTTTATTGGACAGAGGGTCCTCGTCAGCGGCATATTAGATTCCAAAGTGTACCGCAGCCCCGCATACCGGCCGACGTGCAACTGCTCGCCAAAGCGTTGGCAAGATATTGCGATTGGCGGTGAAGACGCAGCCACTGCGCCCGGCGATCAACGTTTCCCGGGATACAGGATCAAAATTTCGCCGTGGAATTTCGTATCCGTTTCGGCCGTAGCTTCTATCACGTCCACGCTGCGGCTCCCGTCTTTATTTTCCGGGCGAACGTTTAGAGATCGCTGTGAAACCGTGGCGCAGCGTGTTCCACGAGAATAAGTCGTTTGCGTATTCCGTTTCGCCGTTGAAGTTGCGGGGAAATTGCTCCGATATGAAAAAGTAGAGGGATTTCACATTTTCCCTACCCGGTGCCGGTCCTGTGTTAAAAGGGACATTTATGTACACTCGTCGTCGGAGTGGTCGATATCGTTGAAACTTTTCCTCAGAGAGAAGAATATATTCCTTTTATGTGCGGCGCTTTTTGATGAAGTTGCGCATAGCCCGCTGTATATGTATGTATGCATAGATCCGGCGCATCAAAAATATCATCTGCCAATGGAAAATACCGGGAGCAAAGTTTCGGATTAAAATTTCTGCGGAATATTTATTGGCACTATCTCGCTCTCCGATCCGAGCTTATTCCAGGAGAATCGTTGACACAGAAGTTCCTCAAATGAAAAACGCGCAACGTTGTCGCAGCAAAGATGACTCGTGGACGTAAATTGTAAATGAATTGTGAATCGAACTGGTTGCAAGGTTAAATTGATCCTCAAGAAATATTTATACATAACTTATCAAAGGGAGGAAGATTTTTATTATCGATTAGCCAAGATTATTGACTACAACTAAGATCCAAAGAGGTGCAGTTAAGGCGAAGAGGAGCGTCAAGGGATTCGATAAAAATATGCTCAGCCCTATAACAGCACGTGATAGCATGTAAGTGAAATTTACGCCACGCTTTAATTACATGTTTACGGTGAACGAAGTGGCTCGAGGGGGGTTTCAGTAATCAGCAGTCACGCGTGCTTCCTCTTCAATTTCCGTGTCTCAAACCACCGCACGAAGCGCACACGATTCTTTTCGTTCTTTTCCTCAGCGCGGTATCTGATCCCCGGGCGATGTGAAACGAAGAAGAAAAGCTTTCTTTTCTGACCGACAGAAATGGCTACGAGCCAACCCGACGTGACCCGACGTGTTTGCCGAAATAACAAGGCCAGTTATTCCAGCCACGAGAACGGGACAGAAGCGGCCGCGTCCCATTATCGGCTTATCGAGTTATGCGGAGTTCGTATACTAATTACACGCCGTTTTACATGCGCCCGTCCTTTCAACGGTGATAATCGAAAATGTCGGAAATCCGGGCCTTTCTATTCATCCCGTCTAACTTCGTTGCGGTGAGATCCGTCGTGCGTCTGAAATGCGGTGTCTACAAGGGAAATTAGGGGACTCGGAAAAAGAAGGAATTATGGAACATTGAGTGCAAGTAGTGTAGGTCAACCATAAATCGGGCCGAATCTTTTATTCACGCCATAATTTACTTTATGAGTTTGTACAATTAAAAGCTGCCATTTCATTTTAAGCAATCTGATGTTTTAGCAACTTGGACGGCTGGAACAATAAATATTCACGACATATTAAAGAATTACAATTATTCTTCAATGGCATTGGGAACTAATTCTTAGAAACACTGGCACAATGAAAATAAAACCAGAACGATATTCTATTATCTCGTTACGATTTTGTACGTCTACCATGAATTCCTGCAGTGCTGCATAAGCAGATAAAAGTGCATATCGGACTGGGTCCCAGTTAATAAACTTTTCGATATACCTGGTGATCAGCGTTTCATCGCTACTTACGTGTACATTTGGTCCCGAGCTACCGGACTTATACACGAAGATCCATCAGCAAAGAATCACCCGCGAGATCTCTGTACGCGCGAGCGGCGTTTATGCCACCGATAACTGGATCCCGAAAGCCTGGAGAAAGCTCGATTCGATATCGAACAAGAGTCCCTATTTCGTGGATCGCATTTATATCCTGTTCCGGCGAGGTTTACGGTCATTTCGACGATTGCCTTTCGCGGCGCCCGTGCAGTTTACAGAATTTTATACGGTCCGAGGCGTTTCGCCCTTTCGAAACGGGGAACGGAGAAAGCCGAGCGCCATCAGCTAAATCAAATACCGTCCCCGTCCCTGTACGCTGGGAACTTATTCCGAGAAGTATGCAAATCTAATGCGGCCGCAGTTACGTGAGCCCGATAAGAATATGTTTCGCTAGCAGACGTTTATACATATATCGAAATCCCCGAGCTTGAAAGGCGGCGACCGAGTTCCGCTCTTCTGCCTTTTGGGAATCGAGATATTCACCCCTTGGGCAGTGGGGTGGGCGAGCTTCCTATAGATGGTCCGCCTTGGAAGCACATTTCTTCTCTAAGCCTACGAGGATGAGAAAATCATTCACCCTTAGCAGGTTGGTCCAAACTATCGTGCTTCCTCGCCCTTTATCACGATCGTGGCCTAATGATTAGTTTCCAATCGATTCGACCGCTGTCATAGTTAATAATAATCCGAAGATCGCTCATCTATTTGGAATCTCGACGCGTCCATTATCAGGGTTGATGTATGCATTTGGGGTGTATATAAATTATACAGAACACAACGTGAGACTTGAATGAACCATGTGATATTTCCTTGATCGATGGTTCGTTTAGAAATCTTTTTTTTTTTGGTAAATGTACAAATCCTTTTGTTCTGTTCTTTTTAGGGATTTTTCATATAGTAATAATAGTAATAATACTATGGTAATTAGTATGTAATATTGAAATAATTGATGGGAACAGAAGATTGGAAGTACGCAATACTTTTAATACGTGAGATTTTCAGACACAAACTTCATAGAATATAAAGTCAAACATCATAAACAATTCTCTTGTCGTTAGGCGATTAATCTGAAGCCAAGCTTCGCCTAGCAGACCTATTCCGCGAAGAGTTACCCGACTCTCGTGCACTTTCAATAGTAAATAAAAGAGCGTAGAGCCAGCTGAAGGAAATAAAAGATCTGTGATCGTACTGCACGAAGTGCACCATTGCTGAGTCGATCATGGCACGAAAATTCAATCGAAACGGATGCCGCAGAGGTAACGTAAGTGCGAGTGTATGGCAGGGTAGGAATAAGCGCAGCGTATTCCTCGCTCGCTATCACGAAGTGGACAGGACCGAAACGAACGACTGTCGCATAAATTACGGCGCTATCTTGATGCTCGTTGCAGCAATGCATCCCGCGCGAGGCAAGTCTCGAGGTGTTCGTGAAGAGCTCACCCCGTGTACCTGTTTATACGAATCCGATCTTGCTTCATACGAAAGCATTGTTTCGTTCCCAGTGATACGTCTTTTTTTTTGCACAACAGAACATTGTTCCCCACTTCATCAAATGTGCTTGCTGTTTCATTAGTAATACATTTTTAGCAAGAAATTTATCCTCCCTCCCGCCTGGAATGATTACTTTACGTTGTCTAACTCAGGAGCGGGGTGCAGCTGTTTCTATAATTATAAGTTGTAGAATGCGTTGCTCGTTTATGAAGATATTTAATCCCGTATTTATTTTTTACATATTTTTCGATCAAGCGTTTTATATTTATCGAGCTGAGAATGATACACGAACTGCATAAAACCGTGCAATTTTTAAATATACACCGACCCCTTCAATTAGGGCAAAGCAATCTGGATATTGAAAAGGTAAATGAAATTAGAAATCGACTTATTCAAACAAACACTTCAATTCTGATAATAATAAAAACAGTTAGGCACTACTAATAGACCATTTCACCATAAACATAAGCAAGCTTGATATTAAAAAAGCATGTCAATGTTGTTATTATTCTTTCCACAACTCTTTCGAATCCAACGAAGAGCCTATCTGGTTCTCATGTATTTCCTCTACTTTAAAACACTACGAAAAGGGTTAATTGCCGGCAAGGAAGTACTGCTTGTTAAATATCATTTGAACCTGGCCAAACTGTCGGACGATATGAAAGGAGATTCGAGGAATTCGTGGGTATTAAGAGGATGAAGTGGTTACGGGGCTCTGATTTTCAAACGGGATAGTAGAAACGATGGAGGGCGAAAGGGAAGAGTAATCAAGGGCCTCTGCTACTTCATGGCAAGACAACGGATCCGAAACGAACGACTGTATTCATAAATCATTCCCGTAGCGTTTCCGGTATATTTCGAAACGTGGATGAGAAAGGCCGGTGCAGCTGGTGAATCAGTGGAAATCAAAGAAGCATTCCGCGAAATTGTGAGGAACAACAGGTAATCGTCAAAGTTTAATTAAACCGGATCTGTATATATTATTCCACGCTGAGGGTGGTTTTTCTTTAAACACCGACAAGGTTTTAATATCCCGGACATTTCTACGGACGATATTATCAATCTAGCAAAGATTCTTTGTCTGCGTTCTTGAATGCACGCCCAAAGCGGTAGTTTTAAGGGAGTGCGATAAAATATAATTGAACTGCTGTTGACGAATGATTGACTTGCATCGGAAATAATTAATATTAACGTTTGGAAAGAAGTAAAAGTTACGATTAAATTACGTATATGCTTTACTAAAAACGAAGCAATATTTTTCGCGGAGATATTCGACAAAAATTTTCAGCGGAAAACAACACGATTAAAAAACGTCACAGCGCCGTCATTCTATTTCGCATTCCCGCAGAGATCGTATAATAAAGAGAAGCATAAAAAAGAAATACAAAAGCCCGGGACCGAAGTCAGAAAGCACGGCGGAAGTATGTCGGTCTCGCGGTGCCGTAAAACTGAAATGAAACGTTGCCCGCTGAGTTCGAGCATCCGGTCCCTCGATTGCTCTCGACATGCGACAATACGACGAAAACAATAGGCGAAGTTCGATTCACGAGGGTGCTCGGGGCGCATCCGAAGTGTTCGGTAATATGAAAGTTAAGAGAGAAATGGAGTGGCCTCGGTGGCTCCCGGTTTACGAGGTTTGACGCAGGGATGAACGAGGAATAATCAAGCCGCACTTCTGCCCGCGTTCCGCTATCGCGAGCGAAACGGCCTCGAAACAAACGACCGTCGTATAAATTACGATGGTATCTCCTGGAGGAGCCGTGTCCTCGGGAAGTATTCGAGAGGGGGACGAAAGGCGAAGAGCGAGAGCGAAACGTTAGCCCAGTCTTGATACTCGTTAACGCGTCCTTCGGTCGTTTCGAGTATTTTCCTTTCCGGGACGGGGCCAGACGCTGGTCCAGGACGATTTACTTAATGAGCTCGCACGGATATCTTTGGGCTCTCTCCCACTTTATCGCCCGGACAGAATCGGTGACGTTGAATGGGGCCTACCGCCAGCGAACGACTTTATTAATCGGTGGTGGTTTTTTGAAGCGATGAAAATCTGCTACCGTTCTACTTCGGAAACCGATCTGCGCTCTTTGTGGAGAGGGTCCTACGGAAAATGAGTACGCTGGATGGAGGAAAATTTATAAGCTTGGAATGAGATCTGCTCTGTGGAAATGTTATGGAATGCTTATTCGATCACTGTATTAAATAATGGAATTATTAAGTACATTTTAGTTCATTCACTTTCTGCAGCCGGCTAATTCAGAAAGTGAATAATCGTATATGTAGTCGTTGCTTTACGAATTCTCTTTTTCTTAACTGTACGAATTATGTAAATGTAGAAGATGAAACGCAGCACGGGTGAGGGTTCTGCAAATTTTTGCCTTTGTAATAGTATCTAATAATTCGGCAACAGAAACAAGTTTTGAATAACATTTTAAATAGTGAATATCGATCAAACATTTATGGCAATCGTCACAAAATCACGGTTCAGTATCAACCAGTTCGAAGAGGGTTAACATATTTCATCTGACAATTTCATCTGACATCTGAGGACCCAATGTCTGTCGTTGTCAGACGCTATCGCATATTTCCAAATTGTAAGTAGCAGCCAATTAATTTTAATGGCCGATAAATCATATTCGATTCGCTAAGCGTCTGATATAATCAGCCGTGAAATCTAAATTTATCTAAATTTCATTCGAATGCAGCATGAACTGACTAATTCAGAAAATTAAGAAAACCAAGCAGGTTTTCAGAATTCAAAATTTTATTTTACGCTTTGGATCACTTTGGATCACTTGCAAACTTAATTTCCTTCCATCATACATTGTATGTGACTTCGACTGCTATGTAAGATAGCCACGTTAAGCCTTAGCTTGGCCCATACTACTTTAATTATACCTGATGTTCGACCATTTACTTGTACTACTTATGATCGAGATATACTACTTAAAATTTAATATTTACTACCTATACCAGTTATGCCTCACATGATAATAAAAAGTCCACTTCAGGAAGCCATATTAAGCCATATTTTGAACCACTTATGTACTACTTGTGTTACTTGTACTTCTTATGATTGACATAAATACATATGCCTCTTAAACTATACATGGCAATATTATGGGAGGTAGTACAAGTAAAAAATGTTCGGACATCAGGCATAGCTAGTGTAAGTAGTATATTTCAATCATAAGTAGTACAAGCAAATGGTTGGACGTCAGGCATAACTATTGTGAGTAGTATACCTCAATCATAAGTAGTACAAGCAAATGGTCGGGCATAAGGCATAGCTAGTGTAAGTAGTATATCCCAATCATACATGTACTATAGTACAAGTAAATGGTTGGACGTCAGGCATAACTATTGTAAGTAGTATACCTCAATCATAAATAGTACAAGCAAATGGTTGGACGTCAGGCGTAACTATTATAAGTAGTATACCTCAATCATAAGTAGTACAAGCAAATGGTCAGGCATCAGGCATAACTAGTGTAAGTAGTATATTTCAATCATAAGTAGTACAAGTAAATGGTCGGACATTAGGCGTAACTAGTGTAAGTAGTATATTTCAATCATAAGTAGTACAAGTAAATGGTCGGACATTAGGCGTAACTAGTGTAAGTAGTATACCTCAATCATAAGCATTACAAGCAAATGGTCGAGCATCAGGCGTAACTAGTGTAAGTAGTATATCTCAATCATAAGTAGTTCATCTAAATGGCCGGATATCAGGCATAATTAAAGTAGGATACAGTACGTAGTAGTGACTACACAATCCAGAAATTCTACAATAACGCAAGATCTCTAAATAGCCACGTTTCCCAACAAGCGGTCCGATGCTTCATGCAACGTCTGTTCGATCTGAAAAATGATCACCGGGGCCTGGTCCGAGGCGGAGCGACGTAGAAACGCGTTCGCGTTGAAAATGACTATCCACGACACAGCGAACTAGCATTTTTATCCATCAGTCGATAGAAATTTCTCTGGTTCCATGACGGAGGTGTGTCCAGGGCGGAACGATGAATCCACCGGTTTTTAAGTGACGTGGGAAAAGAAGGAATGCGAAATGTTTGCCCGGCATCCATCATTCGATTCGATTCCATCGCATCGTTTGGCACTGCTCTGCCAACTCTTCCGGTTGCTTTCATTGATAAGGGAGATAAGTGTGCCCATCGCGGCCGCACGTTCCTAGCTGCGCGAAGAAGACGAATGACTTTCGATGACGGCCGATCCGCGTGAGCGCCGCGGGACTCGATTTTTATCCGATTCGATCTCGAGATGATTTATCCGCGCCGGACTGCCGAAAACTCGATCCTACCCCCCTCCCCCAACGCCAACCCTTTCAATCGGTCGGCGTAGTTTATTTTGCTGAACTCGGATGGAAATATCGAATTACATTGGAGGATCTCGATGCAATTATTACACCTAGGAATCTTTTCGAAAAGATGGGGATAATTTAGGATTACAAGTATTAAGCGATCTCGAGGGAAACGAAATCCTAGAGCAACACAGACGTACTTACATATGGAGCCACGCGTCCTTCGTGACACCCTCGCGGGCGAATTCCCGTTACCACGATTTCCCCGTGTAAGGGGAAACGAGAACGCGCTCCGCAGGCACGATTTTTATTTGCCGTAAACGGCTTTAACACCTTCCACCGTGAACCATTAAAGACGTCCACCGGGCCCGTCTTCCTACGATACGCGAAACGCACGCGACGCGCGAGCTGTAACGTTGCGACTTTACGTTCGGTTTAGTGGCCACGACGCTGAAACTACCACGTGCACCATTTCCCGAGATGCCGCGCCAATGATGGGTGCAGGATTAAGAGGGCAGCTGCAATGTTATTCCGCAGTAACGCGACGCCAGGAAAACAAGGAATCGCATTGGCCCCGGTAGGGTAAACGATTACTTTCCGCCGTTTTATAGTGTCGTTTGGTTAAAGGATTGCATCTGCAAGGATCGTATCTTTCGATTGAGCCAACGTGGCCTTGTTTACTGTTGGACTCTCGGGAGATTTGCAGATCGGACTGTTCGGTCGGTGAAGGATGCTTTCCTAATTTTGTGGCCAGACTTGGATAAGCACACGAGGAACTTTTGAAATCAAACGCAAGCGATATGGGGGAAATTGTGATTTAATTTGAACTTGAATTGGAAGATTGTGGAAACACATCTGTTATTTAACTCCCGAGGATGAACTGGCAATCAGATGGAGGATAATAATTAAAGTAAAAGGCAAATCTTTTTGTTCAAAAGCTGTAAATGATTTATATTTGTACAATGAAATATTGTAAGCAGTGTATTCTAGGTAAACATGAAATACCAATATGAATAGGCACAGTTGTTTAATATTAACTGGTACCAATTTGATATAAAATATTTATGTGTCTGATACATTGAATTAGGGTTCATCAAAATGTTATTCAATAATTTCACAATGCAAACCATGACACTATTAATAACATAGCAGACTGTGATAATAAATCGAAATCAAATCGATTGTCCTATTCTTAATATTGCAGGTGAAATCAGATCATAGAAACAGTAACATAATTTGATGGTAAAATCATAATCGAAGCGTCTTCGAGCGTGCCTTTTAGGATTCGCATAGACGCAATTTCGAGCTTCAGCTAGACGTGCTAAAACGTTTCACCGCAAAAACGGCCCGCAAGGTGTTAAGAGAGTTACGAGGATTTCCAGGAAGAGGCGAAAGCGATTTAATTGCGCGATCGTGAATACGGTTCTTCACGAACGTGTGTACATACGTGCGAGCTTCCACGTGGAATACGTTAAGATGATGGCACTCAGAGAGATGATAATAATTGAGCCTCTTTCACCCCGACTCGTAATCCCTACTTGTAAGTGAGTTTTTACTCATAATTCAATGTCTATTTAAACCGAATCCCATCCCAGCCGTAATTCGACGTTTCCACGTTCGTTTCCGTGAAAGCTGACACAGGCACAAGTTGCACGCGGACGAACCGCGAGTCCGCTGCTATCGTTGGGATAAAGAAAAACTCTGAGCTTTCGGATACTTTCATTTCGTTCATTTCTAGATCATTATGTCTTGAGCTCTGATCGGGCCTCTGAAAATCTTTTAGACTGACATCGGTCTATTAATGATAACACGCATGAAATACTTTCTTCAAAGGGAATCCCAGTGAAAGATTGGGACCTTTTCTGCAGCCGAGGAGGTTCCTGAAGTGGTGGTATTTAGGCAAATAAATTTCACTGCTTCCGCGTTTCTACCTTTCACGATTTTCAGATCCACTGCACATTCGCAGAATCATCCCTGCCCTGCCTCCAATTAATACTACTCTATCATGGAAAATCGTCCTAAAGGTAAATTCATTTGCATAAACATCAAAGGTCAGCGCACGACCGGTAAATAGATCACGGGTCGGTTCGACGAAGGGGAGCGAAGCCAACTCTGTTCGACGAGAGAAAACGGTTCCCTCGTTCACGCTCTACCGACCCCAAAAAAAAAGAAAGAAAGGCGAACATCCCGGTTACACGAAAATCCGGACGATAATCCTATATTAACGATTCCCGTTCGCTCGTCGCTGCAACGTCTGATCGAACGTGGAACCCGGAACCACCGGCACCGGGACCGGCTGCAGTTATTCGTGATTCGAATCGGTTTGATTCGCGCCCGGCCACCACCGTCAAGATCCCGTCCCGACCGGCTAATAGCCGTAAAATTAGCATAATGTCACGTTGCATGTCGGAACAGCGTTCCCCGGTTCGATTCGGGCCTGGTCGAACGGTTAGGCGTAATCCGACGTAGGATATTTCTGGCCAGTGACAGACGTTGGCCGGCAATTTGGAAACGAGCGGTCACACGCTCTCCTCTCTGCTCCTTGGCGTTGAACTCCGCCGAAGTAGCGAGAAAAATCGTTGACCTTCGAGCACGAAGATCTTCGGCGGGTTCGATCGAGGTGGCCGCGGTCTGGTGGTACGAGGAAACGGAAAGATGGGTAATCTCGTAGCCGGGGACTAAACCGCGGCTCGTTTGGCCACAGGGGATTGACCGCGATCGATACGAACCCGGATAAGTATCCGCTCGGTTTTCGGGTCGGGGATCGACGAGTGTCGGGGCTCTTGTAGCGTCGCGATTTTCCTTTTTGGCGGGATCGGACGGCGTGCGTTTCGTTGATTGTGATTTGCATCGGTCTAGGCGTGTTTCTCTTTTTCCCTTGTTGCTGTAACGGTGAAAGCTCGGTCGTGATGCAAATTGCGGCGCGACTGTTGAAAATGCAATGATGTTCAGTTCGAACCGTGATTTTTCGGCGAAACGTTAGATTACTTATTGTAGTGACTTTGTTGATGTTTTTTTCTTCTTGCCCTGTGTATGATTGCGAGAATAATTTAGAGCGAGCACAAACTTCGGTCGCGTTCCCAGCAGCCAGTTTAATAAAGGAGCAAAACGTAGGCGGGATGGAAGGAAAGGAAAGCGGAGAGCGTGAACATTAGACCGTGGGCGAACGGGGCGCACGATTCTGCCGCTAATCAGATCGCATTCTTTCTCTTCTTGACGTAGGTCCTGGTGCAGGCGATATATTATCCCCCGTGCGTGAAATGGCTGATTTCAAAGAAGCCACTGCCGGATAATTTCCAGGCTCGTTATCGATCGCCATCCCGAGATATATATATATACAGTCTATTTTCGGCCACCGCCGCTTGTATTGTTAATCCCTATTTCATGGCACGATTTAGTGCCGCGTATCCGCATAAACATGCAACGATCCGAGCGTGCGCGGAACGAATTGTTCTCCAATCGTCGCTTTGCAGTTAAAAGAAAAAAAAAACGAAGTAATAATATATTGAACGAAGCGTTAGCGACCTTTGGCATTTTATTAATTCGCGCATCTGCACTTCTTCAGGTCGCGTCAGAGTGTTACCAAGTGCCGGAGCGCTCCAGGCATTTCTACGCGACTTTGTATAATTGAACAATGGATAGTTGTCATTATTTATCACACTGCAACTCGGACAATCGATTCCTCGCCCAACGATTCGCTCCATTTTATCCAACCTTGTTTCCAAGTTTAGCTGCTTGCGAAACCTCTGGGACGCAGCATGCTAACAGTCGGATATAATCGAATTACGTTTTAATAAATGTTGGAATTCGTAATCGTGTTAACGATACAGTTACTGCAAAGTTTCGGCCGATCCGGCACGCTGACGGTGTTGTTCCCTAGACTTAACACCGAGGTGCACCGAAGTTACAGTAGATAAATTTGCGCTACCTCGCGCATAATTGGCAACCATTTGACGATATCCACGGACGATGGAATGGAACCTCGATTATCCAAATATTGTTTATCCGAAGCTTCAATTGTTCAAATCTAACATCAGGCAATACGGACAAAGAAATATTCCAATCTCATTCACGATATTTACATTCTCCGTCTTTTGTTAACTAGATTGTTGTTTCCAGTTCATTGGACAAATTAATAGATCGAAGCATATATAAAATCGAAATTTTATAGAAACTTTCGTATCGAGCTCTCCAGCAAGGCGCAGATAATTCTGCAGTCTTTGCATAACAGAATCATCACCCTCGCTTTAAATTTGAACGCTTTCGTCGCCGATTGGACATCCTCAGTCTCTAGTAGACTATCCAACTCGCCGACTTTATCCAGAACGATTCTGCCGTCGTTGCTACGCCAAGGAACTTTCCTTTCCTTGGAATATCACCGCGGCGGAGAGCAAGCCGGAACGGCATCTCGAAATATTTCAACGATCCCATTAGCCTGGCCGCTCTCAACGGTGTCCCAACGGGGCAGCGTCGTCCCGAACACGACGAGGTGGCGGTGTCGTTGCGGCGACGCGTCGTAGAATGCACGAGCGCATATTAGATTTACATGTAGATAGCGTTCAAGCAGATAGGAGACGGGTTAGAACGAGGGGAGCCGTGTTGGCCGATGGGCGCCAAACACTTTGCGCCGCGCGAGCGGCGGACCTCGGGGCCACGAATTGAAAATCAGAACGCGAGGTAAGATGGAATAAATTAGAGGACGATTCTGTGACGAGTCACTCGAGGGCCAGGTCGCGAGCGGCCACCCTTCGAGACTCGTCGTCTCCGTGAAGTTCGATCGAACACGATTTTGCCACACGTTTCATTTTGCGCGTCGTGGTTCCATTTGGATCCCTCGTGACGAGCAGAGCTTTGTACGGACCTTTTAGGATCGTGCGCTTTCATTTGTGTTTTATAAGCGTCCGGTGGTTTCTATTTTCACTGGGAAGAGACTAATTAGGCCCTCGAACGGCTGTGTTGATTTAACGCTCGATTAATGCATAGTTTGAGCGTAATCTCAATTGACAGGTATTCCGCGTTCCTAATTCAAACTTTCGACAAATCGTTGTACAGTTGATCGCGAAAGTAGCGGGCCATTTAACGCAAACTGAGGCGCCTCATTATTTTACTATATAATGATACAATTAATAATCGCAAGTTAGGTATTCTTCTCATCGATGTTAAAAATCGATTACAATTTACTTCGATTTCCGCCTGTTATATTATTTTGTATAAGTTTACTAAAATACTTAACGCGGTCGTAACACCTCTACGACCAACTGCATTATGCCGCGAATCTTCCCACCATTTGCTATTACACAATTGAAACTTCTCAGGAACTGCGGCAACTTCGGCAAAGATCGCCAATCAGATAGGATCATGGAAACAGTTTCAGTGAATTCATAGATACTGTCTCCCCGTGGATAGTCATAACGATGGTCCCAACGAGACAAGTAACGTTTCCCTTCCCGAGGACTGATACGCGAATCTCGTATTCCGTGTCGCTTTCAATCTGACGGAGTTAAACTAATTGTGAGTGCAGTTTGCGCTCTCCGCTCGACATAACGCCGAAGTAATGCGTGCGCAAACCTATTGTATAGCCAGATCTTTGGTTGAAATTTGTAGCTATTAAACAGCGACTCTAAGAATTCAGGAGACATAATTTTTGCTGAATAATAAATGCGACTTCTGTTTTCCTTTGGATTATAATTGTAATGAATAACGGAATTGTGTGCATCGGGACTAATTGATGCGCGTATTTATTACTTTTTTCTTGGTATACTGCATCGGTGCTGCAGCTTTAAAGTTAATCTATGAAATTTACATCGACAGAGTTTCATTGAAAAGTCCTGACGATCAATTTCTGAAGCCCAGAGAAATTTAATATCGTTCAAGAATTTCACTGTCGCGTGCGTGAACGCAAAATTTCTTGCCTTTACAATTATTTTACATTGCTGCCTGAACGGCGACGTACAGTGAAACATTTATGAAAAATAGCACGAAACACATGTAAGACGTCCAGATTTTCAATCAATGACCGCGCAAGGATAACGTACGTGATTGGACAGCATCCCATCGTACATGTCGGTGCAATTTCCAAAATTATGACAGTACGATCGAAATTTGCATCTCGCCACACGTGCATACAGCGGCTCCAGAGTTTGTAACCGAGACTTTTCGGACAAAATTAGATATTCTGTTCGGCGGGTAATCTATATTCATGTAGGAAGTACCATCTGCGCGTCAGCAGGGGTGCGATTCGCGATGACGTTAAAGTGCACCTTAGAATTTTAGTCCCGAAGACACTGCCGGATCCAACGGATCGCTGAACACGCGATACACATTACGAGGACGTATTCTCTTCCCCGTAAGATTTTAGCGCACCTTCTCCGTTTCACGAAACTGAAACTCGATACCTTCTGCTGAAATTCAATTGGACTCCGCTAGAAACATGTCTCTGCGAACCAAAGGGGTCTCGCGTTAATTTGATTATTATTCCTGCGATTTCTTCTTTCATTTACCAGTTACTTCACCATGGAAGTAGAATTTTATCATCTTTCCAAATGCACGCGATGTTCTGTTATTTTAAACAGAGATTACTTAATTGTGGTACATTTACCAATTTCGCAAGATTTCTAAAAATGAATCTTACGTGGACTTGATTAATTGTTGAATGCTATAGAAAAGTAGAGAACCGTGAAGGATTCGCCCCTCTTGTGTCCCCATTCCGTTCCTAGGAACTGAAATGAATTTTGGACACAGTAGAAATGACGGCCTCCTAAGCTTCTTTTTAAATGATGAAAATCAATGATCTTATCGGGATGACAGTTTAAAGAGGAGGATTTCGTGGTGAAAAATAATTCCAGTACACACATATACATATAATATAATAATTAGCATAATATTTCACTGAAGATAAACGTTAAATCTTCCATTCTCATTAAAAGACAAAGCAGAAAACATCCTCTTAGGTTTCACTTACGCGTGACTTAATTTTAAATCTGCCAGGGGTCGCTGGAGGGTGATATTTTAAGTTATATCGAATTGTTCCAGGGAATTTGCCAACAGGAAAAAAAGACAAATATGTGACACGAATCGAGCGATGACAAGTGGTAAAAATTGGAGCGCGCGGATGCGGCGAGTCGTGAAACGCTTATAAAATCTAAATAGCGATAAAACGGGCAGCGGTCGTCATTTGACGGCGCGGACGATCTCTCCCTCACGGTGGACGCTCCGCTGAATTCCATTTTATATTGTTTGTCGCTTAATTATATTATATACACAATCCATTCCGGCTTCACGCTGCCGTTAATGGCCGCGGGCATCGGCCGTGGTCAATTATACTCCCCGTGACGTAGCTGGAAACGCGATGCGCGAAGACCATCCACCGGAAACTGACGCCCGAAAACCGACTGTTTTATGGATCCGCCGTCGAAGTTGATAATTATCGTCACAGTGCGATGATACGTATGGTTCAAGTTCCACGAGAAAATGAATCTAATGTAGAATTAATTAATCGCAGAAAGATTATTTTTATGCGTCGCAAATTTTGGATTAATGAACGATTTGCTGTTGATGAAAGGTTGCACGTGTTTTTTTTTTTCTTATTTACGGTTTCTGGGATATGAAAGTATAGGACAGATAATTGAAACGTTCGTTGATAATCATTAATTGTAACAATAAGTAGTTGCACAGATTTTAAATCGAAAAATTTCTTTTTATTAAATATAATCGTTGAACGATAATGTAGGTAACAGAAACGCAGTGTATTAGAATATTCGTGTTCTGATTAGAAGGAGGGTAGTGAATAATATTTGTATTTCCTTCGGGAATAAAGTAATGCTGTATAATAAAGATAATCAAACTATATGTTAGAAGAAATACTATTGGAAGACAATACGTAATATTACAATGTGAGTAATCGAGTTCAGCCTGCTTCGAACTGCAATCAATTTTCTAAAATATTTAAATGTCCCGGCAACGTTTCTATTTCTATTTTTATTTAGAAGGTATTCGCGTATGCATGTGCATACATGAAACAGATCTTTCCTTGCACGCGCTCACCCATTCTCTTCGCATTTCTCGGCCAACGTAAAACTCGAAAAATATTTCGCATGAATATTACTTGTTTTTAAAAGAGCTATTCGAAAATGCAAGAATTTATGTACCACTGCATTAAAAAAAATGGGAGAGAGAAAATCAGAATACCTCTGCGATGCTTGTACAAGTTTTTATATGCTCGAATAACTCATCCACCACTGTCTGTTCTCTCCGAAGCTGGTTAAATTCAGACATTTTTTTCCACTAGTGTGTTAGCTAGTCGTTAAATGTTCAGCAAAAGATGCTTTTGATGAATTAAGCAAATAAATTTGTATAATGGTGAAATACCTATGTGCAATAAAGATATTATTTAAAAGCACTCTTCAAAGCCATATATGCTATTTTGTTTTCTTTTTTATAATGCTGTTGGAGAATAGAGTTTCCTTAAATGAGAAATCGTATGATCATGTTTTGCTTTTATAAAGTGAACTACATTTGTTTATTAGATTCGTTACACAATATTAGTAATTTGATTATATTAGACATTATTAATATTTCATTACATTTGTTTTATACCAATTCTTTGAACTTCTAATTAAACAAGTATCAGCTCCTATTCATGCGTACATTTAGTCTGCACAATTTAAAAGTAGTAAAAATGGAGCCAGAGCAATTTGAAACTTGTAAAAGTATAATGGTATGACTGGTATAAAGAAGGAATATGAACAGCGTAAGAGAAGTAGAGATAAAGATAACTGTCAGTACAGAAGGTTCGGACTTGAACTTAAAATCAGGTACTATAATTTTTGCTACCAACTATTTAACTTTCACACTAATTCCATTGAAGATTATAGTGCTATATAGATATATGAGTGCATACATACTTTAAAATTAAAATGCAAACACGATTGAATTTGAATAACCAATACTTTAATAAGCAACGTTTAGTGGTTCTTAAATTCAATCGTGATTCCAAAGAATACAATTAACATTATTCTATCATATAATAAATAAGTATTGGTTACAGTTCAGTATTTCTTACCCTTTAATTGTTTATAAATACACGTTATACAAACACAGTTGAAGAATGAAAAATAATTCTTTCTCCTTGCTTTAATCAATTCATCCCTGAATGGCTTAAAGAATAGTAACGACAATTCAAGTGCTTTCCCCATGAGACTTATGAATTATTCTTTCACGAATAGAATTATTACTAAATTCTCATTTCGAGTTGAAATTCCGTCTACCCGCGATAGTCAATCCACTCAACACATCGCATGAGTCAAACGGCAGCCGACTCGTTCCCGATTCGCCATCTCTTACAGCTTCGCGAATGTCGCAAGCGAAGGGGGACGCGAACTGGTAACGGGATTTGCGGCCAACACCAAACTTAATTTTCATACCGAACAACTTTTAATCAAGTTCGCGAAATTAGAAGGGGGACAGCCTCTATTGCTGTCGCGCTTTCTCCCGCTCTTCTTCCATCGTTCGCTTCTGCATCGTGTCTACCGTTTCATACTCCACGAATCCTCCTCCCCCTCCACCCTTTTAAGTCTTCCTTTCCCTGGGTATCTTCTCAGTTTCTTCCGTGCTCGCAGGCGAAACAGGCTGCCAGGGAAACTCGATAAGTAGGAAATGGGCAAGTTGGCACGTTTGCTAACTTCATATGTCCACCCTCGGCGTGATATTGAGAGCCCAAAGAGAGAAAACCACCCTGCGCAGTTGCTTCTTATCTTCTTGGTCTCCTGCTCCTTTTTTCTTCTCTTTCGATTTCGCCTCACCATTAGCTCCCGCACCACCCCCCGGAGACCGTGTTCTGAATTCTTATATTTTTCGTCCGACGTTTCAGCCTTTATCGTGGCCGCCAATTGTGCGACGGGGTGATTCTTCTCGCGACTTTACGATGTCCGATTGTTCGGGGGTGGCGAGAGTGAATGCGCGTCTTTGAAGAAATTGATACCCTGGAGTTTCTCGCTGTATTAATGCGCGTAGGTATACTTGTAAAATACAGCAACGTTGAAATTAAGGGGAAAAGTAGTCATGTTACGTTTTTAACACAAGGACTAATAAATAAGTAGCAACTGTCAAGGAAATAGAGCACATTGTCCAACTTAACGCAATTGACAATAAGAGAATTTAAGTAACACTTTTTCATATACAGTATGTAGATAACGGAAACGGTTCGAGGCACACTGACTAATTGTTACACGATCTTTCAGTTCTCCAACATCGCGTGACACCCCGCGCGCTCGTAAGTCTCAGGTGGCAATTGAACCTTGGCTTTAACGCGATTCCGCCGGGCAATTTTACGCCTCGAGCATTTCGAAAAGCCGGCCGGGATAAGGGCGGGTGTGCGGGTCTTGTCAGAGAAAGCAGCGAGTGAACAAAAAATGGAAATCCACTCGGAATCCTTTTGGACTATGGTTTCCATCCCCTCCCCCCCCCATCCCGGCGGGGGTGTTGTAAACTCCGATGAAAGAGGTCTTTGAAGTTGTCTCCAATCGGAAACCGACAGGATTCAAATCTTCATCCCGTAATTACGAGTGCCCTGGGGCGGAAAATTGACATCCACCCGAGTCGCGTACGCTCCTCCGTCGTCGAGCCGCGTGAAAAAAACACACCCGGAGAACGAGACCCCGGTAATTTTCGATGCGAGTGCATCATGAATTCCCGTCGAGGCGACTGAAAGGAGTCCGGTTGGAACGGGAACGCGGCGGAGAAGAAGCGCGGATAATGCGAATTCGTTCATTATCCCTGTAGCCGGCCGGCGATCATATTTCGGCGCGGAAAGGCTTTCGCTCGTCCGAGCGAAACGGCTCTCCATTTCGTGTTTCGCGGCGTCGATAACAATTACATACACGGATCGGCGGGCAAACGTAACAAATCCCGAAAGCTGATGTCCCGCGTGTCCACGCGAGCCTCCGCTTTCCAACCCCCCCCCCCCCCACCCCCGCAGATTAACCGTTTGCGAAAAACCGTAACCGCCAATTATCTTCGCGGCAATTAAAATGCAAATGAGCGTTAATCGAGTGCCGTACGGGCCGATCGCTTGTACCAGCCTTTTTTTTTGTCGTTCCCCTCCACCCACGCTCGCTCTGTTATCCTTTGATTCCGCGTTTATCCTCCCCGTTGTTCTCGTTTTTCCGTCCCTCCCGTTACCTATGCGGTTTTTGCGTATCGTTTTATGACGCGGATCAGTTGATTCGGTTGTTTGCTGGCCGCGAGGGTTTTCGTTTCGTATTTGCATACGCGCAGTTTGCGGTGATAGAGATGCTACGATTCGGGCGTTACAATCGTCACGTTGTTTTCGAGCGTTCGTTGGTGTTGATTATATTGATCGATTCGATGGTGAGCTGTTCATCTTGGAAAATAAGACAGTGTGAATTTTCATGGAAAACTTATGGAGTGAGATAGACAGAAATGTTACCGATTACGGTAATCGTTAATAATGAATAACCTATTAATAATGAAGACAAGTGGAACAGGGTACAAGAAGCGTGGCCTGCGATGTCTATTAAAACAATGCTAAAATTAATCAGACGCGTGCCGCGAATATGTCAAGCAGTCATTTAGGCAGACTGCGGCCGCATTATTAAACGACGTTTGATTAAAAGCGACTAACTAATTTGCAAATCGTAATCTAATAATTTGTACATTTCTTTAATTCACTTACATTGCAATTGCTTTATAATCCATAAAAGAAAGCCGTTTTGAAGGATCTTGGCTTTTCCTAATTTTATTTATTGATTGGAACGTGCAATTCCTTGCATTTATAAATATGTTTAAATATTTTTAAGCGATAGCGTACGCATTGCAGTGGCCCTAGAATCAGATTTTAGCTTGGCCAATTAACTGCAAGTTCGTGTATTCTGAAATGTGTGTACAGAAAAATGAAAGAGCTGGGGCGCGTGAGTGTGAGACTAACTGGAAAGAACAAACATTCTACAAAATAGGAAAAGTTTAATAAAAAATCGTGTTGAAGAAACAAGGATGGGCAGACTTAATAAATGTAACAACAAAACGTGCAGGAGCAAAGTTTTATTGCCCGAATGTAATTAAATATATTTCTGCATTCAGGAAATATTGATTTGTTTCGTTTAAAAATATTTCAACGTTTATTTAGAGGCGAGCAGTTTTCATTTTATATTTTTTGACAACGCTTCCTGCAAGTGGACACGTTCAACATTCTGTTCGAAAATTTAATCTGCCGATGCACAAGTGGGCCAATTAAATTTACATGCGAAGCCTGTGCAATATTTAATTTACAACTTTTAACAGTTGTTTTATGAAAAAAAAAGAAGATGCTCGAAATATAATTCGAACAAAAGGAATTTTATGCTGGCCATCAATAATTCGTATTAAACCAGTAATTTAAATTTAAGCACTGGTCTAGATAAATTTTACGTAAGTTTCATTCGGTATAAAAGTAACAAGTTTTCCAAAATTGGTTGACCCCTCAATTTAGGTTTACTGTACACACCTCTATGAATAATGAGATGAGCGTTTACTCTGATTAAGACCATCTACTTTTCTCATTTTCCTCGTCATTTCTTAAAAGCATTTCTTATCATTCTTTGTCTATATATTCGCAGCTTATCGCAGGTCATGTTCTCCTTTCCGTCCACATAATTCCATCCTGTTCCATTCTCGCTTCTTGCCATTTTATCTACCACTTCCGGAACGATCGAGAGAAAGTGTAGTAACCGTAACAGGCATTTTCTGGCTTATGATAAACTGATTTGAACGAAAAATGAACATGCGCTAATACACGAATTCTAAATAGACAATATAAAGCTCGATCTGGAAGGGTTACACTTCAAGCTTGTGTTTCGCGCGTTTCTGATAACGCTGAGGCGGTCGGAATACTTATCATTGGCTGTGCGGGTGTACGCGCGCACCACGGAACCAGGCTTGCACTGCACGGGGCACATGCAGCACCGCAGCTGCCGTTGCCGGCGTACAAGCGCCTGTAATTTACCGCCGGTACAATTAGTTTGCGTATATGAACCAGAGGCTGTTCGGTGTAAACTATGAATTCGTATCTGCTCGGTACACACGCCGTCGTGTACGTCGGCCGTGGATTGCGATTAAATGCAAATCGTCGAAGTCCCTGCCCCGAGGACCCCGTGGGACATCTCTGGGTACCGCCAACGGCGAACCGTGTCCGCCACCCCCTCGCGAAACCGAGCGAAATCGTCACGCATATTGCGTCGACGATCGGACACAAGCTGCGGAACGTTACGCATTGGCCTCTTAGATTTGGGGGCAAATTTTGGACAATAGCGTCTGGCAAGATTCAATTAGTACGCAAGGCGATCCGGTTCAATGTGTGTGACAAGTTCTAGCTCCGAAACTACGTTGAATTGAAGAACTTTGTTTCTGGGGGATGAAGGGATACGAAAGGAGCCACAAAAGAATGCCAAGATTTGTAGATTTGTCTAAATCGTAAACGATGGTCATTTACATCGAAATTGTTCACACTTGAATGTCAGGATTTAGAGTTTTCCACTGTGAAATATTGTAGTTTTCTTCAAGCTCGTATCACGAATATCGTAGTATGTTGTGGGTATTCCTCTGGTCACTACAAAAGTGTGCAATTACAATCACGTCCATTGGGATCGGTGTAGAAAGCTGGACGATAATGCAGTTTCGTTTCGAGTGGACAGGCTTCCGTTGTTCCTTAATTAGCAGGTGATCAATGATAATTCGTCCGGCGGCATGAAACCCCCCTTTTGAATAGATAATTATTCATCGTGAATTGTCGCGTTCGTCTTGCGTAATTTCGTTAAATTGTTCGGGGCGAGGACTGGCCGAGCAATGGTACTTGGTCGTCGGTCCATTGTTTGCCGGCGGATGTCTCGTGGGATGGAGTACTCGGGGATGAAAATGCGGTTTCAGAACTACGTGTACAATTCAGAATCAGCTCGAGTGGTAGAGATAATAAGATAACCAACGGTGGTCGGCATAGTGGTCGTCATTTTGAAACCGGCCTCGACGTTTAAATCTACCTGCTAGAAAGTATACAATTATTTTCTGTATTCAATGGAATTACCATTACGACCGGATGGATTCATTTTTCTATATTATTGTATAAATAAAATGACAGCAGAGTTTGTCAAATATCTACTTGGATAAATAGTACAGTTAATAAGAAGGAAAAAGGAAAGGCTTTTGTTTAAATTTAACATTCCCAGTCTAATAAATGGATATTACCTTCAATTTGAACCTGGCGTGATGGAATTTCCGAATCAGAAAATTGAATGTCATTCAAAACATCGATCCGTGCGAATAATATAAAAAGATAAGAGCACAATACAAGACTAAATAAGTTTATATAATATCACTCGATATTGCAACGCGTTCGCTGCGTCCCAATCCATTCAACCACCAAAAAAAAAAAAGGACTATCTTGCCCAAGCAATTAAAAGGAAATATCGAACACCATAAAGAAGTACGGTTAAATGGAATTTACGGTCTTCGCACACGTTTCACGCCTTGGCACTTCGAAACGCGTTTAGAATGAAATCCCACGGTTGCGGCTCCTTCATTCAAAATGAGTTGGATGAATGAAAAAAAAAAAAAAGAAAAAGGAAAGCTGCTCGCCGGAGTTAATTAGGCTGACGAGGAGCGTTACCGGGTAGTAACGTTGACAAATACACCCGGCAGCAGCCGTGGCGATGTGGTTACCGGAAGAGGTAACTGGATTAGCCGGGTAACTTCGTAATACGGCCACGATACCCATTCCGAGAGTCGGGAAATTAAGAAATTAAAACCTTAAAAGCATTAGCTTGGCGGAGGGCGGTTAGTACGTGCTGTTCCGTCGTACGGAGTGGCGCTCCGCTTGAAAGGGGAGGAGAAAGCTTGGATTAAAACTTAATGCAATTCAAGTCTACTACTTCTCGCTATTCTCAAATTTTCCACAACCTTCGCTTTATTCGCGGCCTTCTTGCGCTCGCTTCTTTTCGACCGCCTTCGCCACCTGGACTTTGCCGGTCATCGATGAAGCCGACGAACCGATGCGCGAGGTGTGCAGTAATTATGCTGCATAATTTATTGTGCACTCCGGTGCAGGACTGAATTAGTTTTATTTCCGTTAGAGACCACGCAAATCGAAATTGGATAACGGAATTGTGGCCGTGTTATTTTTTCCATCGCGGTGGCATCCTGTGAATTCTTGTAATTTACTAAAAACTGTTCCTCGTACATCGCGGTGTCAGGCAATGACTGAAGATTTATAATAATCGTGATCAAAAAGCTTGGGATCGATCCGTGCAAAATCTATCGTCTATACAGAACTCTATAGTTAATCTCTGTAGAAGTTTTTTGAACAATTGACTATTTCGAGTTAACGTTGGAAAGTCCCCTTCAGAGTAAAGTATACCATGGCAAAATTACTGTTATTAGCCTCTACAATATTAATAAGCCGATTATTGAGATTTAATTTCATTGGGTATATGTATATAATGTTTTGTTTAAATAGCGCTACGCTAGAGAGAAAGGAATACGGACGACAAGTAATCTAATTCGATCGCGCGTGATATTCTAATTGGCGCCCCCCAGATAATGAAGTAAAACAATCGTTTCACGATGTTTCTTCAAAGTACATTAAACGAAAGCTCTGCCAAATTGCATAATCTCAGGGATTACGTCGAGCTGGTTGTGAATCATTGAAAACGCGACAGAAATAAGCGGCAGCGAGGACGTCGGCGCGATTCAAAGTTTGTTCACAATTAGACGGTAATACGATGTTATCAGGGAAAATCCGGATCATAAATTATTAATTTCCTATCGACACCCGCGTTACCCGGCTGCTGATACAAATAACAAGATGAATTATTACTCGAACATCGTATCTGGCGATTTATTTCAGGACTGCGAGGATTACTGACCGCGGTAATTAAAATTATTTCCTTGGGCTCACGAATCTAACAGCTACAGTCAACCTCCGTGCATTTCTATCGATTTCTTCTCAGATAAAAATGATATTGATAATATTGTATCAAATTAATTATATTAAAATTAAACTTGGGCATTCGTGTTTTGTAACGCGCATAGATCCAGGGCGAGTTACGTAAAGCGTCGGAACCTGTTCTCTGTTAAACTATTACAGTAAGGGTGTCGACTTAATTTAATAAAAATTGTTAGTATAAACTCGTGGTTTACTAAATCCATTAAATCGTTCATGGGAAACGTTTCTAATCAGTACGCAAAACACACGAATAGAAGGGTGACTTTAATAATGCCACTTTTCAGTGGCTCCCCTTCGTCCGAAAGGAAAAGGTCACACGATATTGATTATCGAACGGTAATTTCGACAGTGACAGTGAAATATATTCGTACGATTGGATGAAACACGGCGCGACGTTTTGGAGGAAAGTAGAAAGAATTCGCTCTATGAGAGAAGCTTTCTCCCCCTCGACGCCGCGCCGTTGCTCATAACGTGAAATTCATTATTCCAGGGTTGCGTGTTCGCCGAAAAGGAAATCGTTGCCAGCCAGGCTACCCTCTGTTTGCCGAAGGTTGCTGGTGGGGTGGTACAATACATCAACCGGGACTTGTGCTAATTCAAAGGGCCAATCTCTCACGTGGCGGGAAAAAAAAAGGAGAATCTTATTATACAGTGGACGACTGATCGCAAAGCAGTGAATAAAGAAGAAGGATGACCCGGGACAGAAGAGTGGAATGTCACTGCGTCGTCGATTGTCATCGAAAAGTCGTAGAAGTATTTCAAAATTGTAGAACGAAGTTGTTTCGTTAACAAATATGGTTTTGGTAGCAACAAAATTCTTATCTCAAAGTTTCTATATTTTTGTTATACATATTGACTTTCTCGTATCCGGTCTATACAGTTTTTAAATATTGTCAGAGCGTAGGGAAATGTAAACGGTGCACTCCACTTCTGAATCCGGGAAAATAGAGGAACGTTGGCAAAATAAATTGGACGCGCTGTGAAAATAGTCGTTGCGCACGGATCATCAATATAAGAAAAGTAAATAATACCTATACTCGTATAATATACAGATACTATGACAAGTGCACCTTCGTTTAATTGACGAAAAAGTTGAATGCATAATCGACTGTAAAGTGTTGATAGAATAATTAATTGTAAGATTCCATACAAGAACGAGCAAGTAAATAAATATAAAGGTAGGACACAGTTAATCTACCAGACAACCTTATATCGCCTTGTTAATGTGTTAATTGTTTTCCACCGTCATCAGTCTCATGAATCATTCAGTGGAAACATATGGGGTAATATTGTGACACTATATCATGAAACGCTATGAATATTATTGACCATGTACGTTACGCCCCACGCTTAGGTCCAACATCGGTGTTGTCCTAATTATTGTATCCTTGCTAATCCTTGACAGGCATACCGAGACTAATCGTACCAGACACGTGATAAGATAATGGTTTCTGAGTTGCACTGCGATCGGATTCACCAGTACATGCAACTGGTTCTAAGCAATCTCTGAATAAATGTCGAATATTAGTAATCAGCACAACAAAAAAACCGGCTTGCTGTTATTAAATTTATTATTCATTATATTCTGATGACAGTCCATATTGGCTACGAAGATTACGATTTTGAAATAGATTAATGTAGCAGGAATGGATAAAAGCACGATCACGTATTTCTTTAAATGGAACATGCATTCATTGAATCCTGATTTCTTGTTTTCAAAGTGTAGACAAATATGTGCTTACCGATATGTACACGGATGAACAAATTTTAACAATTTCATTGACAACATTTCGATATCCACACATCATTGTTTTATTACAGGGCTAGTTTCCGTTCAACCAAATGGGGGAATACATAATTTGTATATAAATAGCTCTAGTAGTGCTGCCTAAAAGCTGGCTGACAATAATTTTTAGGACAGCATATTGTAAAGGGAATTTATGTAAACTAGTTATTAAATTGCTGAAATTCATTTGTTCGTGAAAACTGATCTTTTTTACTAAATCAAAAGTCAGGCATTTTCAAGAACGGCTGTTTAAACTGTTGTTTAAATACTTATGCTAAATAGGATACGAATTTGCTAGCACCACCGTCACTTGAACGTTTTGTTCGATAAATGCTAGGGAGAGACGAGCTTTATCGAGCATGGTCATCGCGACGAAGTCTCGGCACAACGCGTTCCCACGTCTCCTTCTATCAGATACGTATGTAGAACACAGTGGAATTTCGTGACGAGCGATTGCAAAATGATATTCAGTTATTACAAACGCTGTTCTGTCGTAGCATTACGAAACATTCGAAGCTACTGCTTACTAAAACTCACTGGCAATAACATAGTTCACCTAAGCAACATAAAGTATACAATTAAAAATGATAAGGCTACTGAATATAGGGCCACCTGTTAAATGGAGGGAGGGGAGGAGAATTTGAAATGTTCAAGTGGCAATAGTACATTTGGCACGTGTCAACGATCGATATTGTAGCACGTGTATCAGGGGAAAGTTGATATTTAGACAGTAAGACAATGACATTAGCTGCTTCCCTGCCATTATCGAAATTACCGAGGGGTTGATTGGCAGCGGGTGCGGAGGGCAACGTGTGGAATGAAGTTGGCCTTTAAAACGCAAATACCGCATACAGAGAAAGAGGAATGAGCTGTATAATGGAAAAGCAAAAAATTATACGATTATTAAATATTTTTCAGGATAAACGTATTTAAACCGTTTGTTTATATCCTGACTGTCCTCATCCAATTTCTCAACTCCTTTTTCATTGTACAACCAATCTTTGCGTTGACGTTAAAAGGAAGCCACCATCCCCCTTACAAAAATTGTATTAAGGAAGGAATTGTGGAACAGAATCGTAGGAAGCAATGGACCTTAAATTGCTTCCGTCCAAAGTGCAACTTTATGTGCAAGGCGAGGCTGTAATAATGACAAATACATTGTAATTAAAGTTATATCGTAAAGAGATGTGTATGGTGAAAAATAATATTATTCAAATACGCATCGGGATAGTTTCGGGTTCACCCTACGTGAATGAAGTCCTCCATTCGTTATCCTCTCGCGTAATCTCGCCGCTGTGATTACACGATTTTTCTCCGGCGTAACGAACGTAATAGCGAGCAGAGAGTACGCTCGCGGATGCAACTTTACGAGACCGTAAACGATTACGGTACAGCAGACGCTTGCTGGATTAATAAGTGTCGCGGTGAACTTGGTCGCTGAAACTCGTTACACACTTACATCCGTCCCTAACGAGCTGTAAGCTTGAAGTTATTACACACGGCCCCGTCGGGGACTTCTACGATTTTTAATTTAGATCTCGTTCCCGTGCCGACGCGCGGTCATTCATTTCTTCTCTGACCCACCTCGTCGGGAACAGGACGCGGAATAATTTCTTTATTACCTTCCCCAAACGTAATACTCGACGTTGGTTAATGAGAGCGTTCCCTTTATGTATCGATTACCTTTCCCCCAATTTCATTGTTGGATGAAAAGATGAAGCTTTCTATCCATTACGTTGGTGCACACGAAAATGCCTAATTATGTACTCTATTCTTTACAGGATAATTATTATTGCAGGTTGCACCATAATTACAAATCGATTCATTTAAATATAAATGTAAAAAAACTTAAGAGTCAATCAAGGCCTTGGATCCTAAAATTTTAGAGATTTCAACAAACTGAGCTCTGGTGTCTTAAACGGTTGGAGTATGTGATTTACAGTGTCTTCATCCTTTTTTTAAGGTGATGCCTTTGTAATCTATAGTTACTCCTCGGGGTGTAAAGACACTGTTCCAATCTTGCTCCTTAATAAGTTACGTTTGAAAACGCTTAGAAACCTCGTTTAAACGTTGGGCCGGTTCGTACATCAGCGGCGTGGCATGCGGGAAAGCGGAACGGCTGCTACGTTGATTCGAAAGAAACAGAGATCGTGGAAAATTGCGCCGCGTGAAACACGTTTTACATTCGCGGGCTGTATATTCATCCCACGCGTCCGGCCGCGGGTGTGCAGTTCATTGCCAACAAATCATGCGGGGAAAAAATTGTATTACCGCGCCGGCTATCTGACACATTGCTGACGAGCTTTCGTTCCTTCCGCTACCGCGCCCGCCCATCGATTTCTCCTATCAACGCGTACAAGATTATTCACCATCGAACGCTGCAGATGAATAATTATTCTTACTTTCCGCCTCGAAACAACTGTTAACAACATGTCCGGCTGGCAAACTGTTATTGTTTTTTTTTATTAAGATTTGCAGCCGTTGCGTGTAGTTTACGAAACGGTTATCATTTTACGGATAGATTGCTTCCGCGTGGAATTTATTGTCATGCGCGTACAGGAACGGGATGAATCTTTAATTGTAACGGAACTTTGACGAGCAACGAGAAACTGATTGCTTTACGATGGTGAAGTTTGTTATAAACGAAGGGACATAATAAATTCTTCGTTGTCGGTGAATTCCAACCGGTTCGAATCAAAAGTCGAATATCCCTTGGCATTCTGAATGCGTTTCCGGCCCCCGCCAGTGCTCGACTTGCCACGTATCGTGAATGTAAAGCACTCCTTTCTTCGGGCGCAGAGGCAGAATGGGGCTGCAGCCGAACACCACGATTGATGAGAATACCTTCATATATGGCCGAGAGCATTAAAGAAATACAAAGAAGATCCCAGAGCACTGTTTAGACGGGTATTGAAGGCGTGCTTCCGCTTCGGAAAATTCATAAAAGGAGATCCAAGAGAAGATGAGGTACGAATTTCGTTGGGTTGCATTCGTAAGATCAAACGTGATCGCCATTTGTTACGAACTTCCAATAGCGACAGTCTATGAATAAATGCTAACTTCTGCTAAATATTTGCTGGAAATGTTTACTTAAAGAAACAAGTCTCGTTCAAATCCAGCCGATTTAATTTAAAACAAAAATAATAGTATTCTCTGATTTATGAAAAATCTTTGACAAGCATTTTGTCATACTTTAATTATGGCTCATCTAAGATGTAATTATCCATTATTACCCGATCTAGTGCATAAGGTTTCTCTGCTAACACAGTAAATATTTATACATTTTATATCAAAACGGACGTGCCGCGTTGTTGAAGTATAGCAAATTTGTATTTAGTAGCAGAAATGGCGGTTCAATAATTGTAAAAAGTCCGAAACAGAATTCCATTTCTTCCTGGGCAAGTGCAACTGTGTTCGTACTTATTACATTGCAACAATACAGCCAAAATTATTCTCTTCGAAAATCATCTAGCAGCTGACAGATATCTTTTCCTCGTAAAGAGAAAACCAGAGCATTGCCTCCATTTGGGACAATACGGTTCTAAGGGTAAAGACAGCCCATCGCATCAGCATCCACATCTCGAGGAATGCAGTGACGCGGCTGCTCTCTATTCATTAAACGTTCACGACTTCTCGTTAAAAGTAGTTAGCCGCGGAGGTGAGTCGTAACTTAGCGCTGGTAGCGTCCATCGTCCATTGTCCTTTAAGAAAACTTCTTCCTTTCCGCGCTTCCCTTGCCGCCGCTTGTAATTCCTTTTTATAATTAGCCGCCTCGTTACCATAGTTACGATCGAAAATGATTATCAAGCCCGCTCGGGCCGCTTTTACCCGGGCGGCTATCGCGTAATTTTATGGAAATTCGTCTGGCAAAGGGTGCGCAGACGGACAGACACTGCAGAAGGACTGCGGGCTGGGAATGAACGGAGAATGAAGAATGAGGGAAAGAAATTGTACTTGCTGGACGGGGTTGGCGACAAATGGCTGTACAATTTTGTTGAAACTGCGTGGCAAAAGAATGATCAACTGTCGAGGTGTGTATGTGCGTGTGAATGGGATAATTATTATTAAGATTATTATTAAGAAATCAATGTGGTATTTTATTCCTGCGAAGAGATATGTAGATATATTTTACGGTTTGATGCAAGATACTTTGCTGTCGCTTGAATGTCTGCTACGAAATCGTTTATTAATTAATGAACTGCGAAGAAATTGTACGGTTCTGAAAAAATTGGACAATCTGTAGGAATTGCTATTAATGCACCTTGAGTAAAAAGAAAAATAGCAGACATACCGTTTCATGCATTACTGTTATGGAAAGCTGTAGAACGCGATTAATTGCCAAATCAACATCCAGCGGACTTCAGAGTTTCTCTCTCAAGCTAAAGCTTGCGCAGGTCCACGGCCCATTTGGGCAACGCACAGAGTTAACAGTCGTATTCCATCTACTTGTACGCATATATTCTACAGCGCAGTTGATTGCAGGCCGCACGAGTTCGGCCGCGGCCGTGAATAAGCGATGGTTATCGTTTAATGCAGCAACCTTCGAGACTTGCCGCCCGACGTGTAATATATTAATTAGAAACAATTAACCATTCTTTGCTCGGTGGCTACGCGACCCCGCGCCCTTCCGGAAAACTCCATTCATGCTCTTCTACCCTTCGCCAACCCTCTCACGTGCTTCCCCCCTGTGTTGGCATGCCTTTGGTCGTTTTACCACTGGTGGTAAGGGGTAGTGCGCGATCAGGTCTGGCGAGGAGCAGAGGTAGGAGGCAACGCGAGACGGTTAGGTGGAACATAATGGTCGGTTCGCTATTCTCGCGTGCCAAGGGGTAGTTTCCCTCGTAGCTGCGGCAGGCAGCCCGGTCCTACGGTTTACGCGCAGCCCTGTCTGCGTTCGAGCGACGCGTCTGGCTACAGTCTGTCACCCGAGAGCACTATTGCGATACATTCGCAAAAATTCATTTGGGCGATGATATAAAAACACTGTATTGCACATCTATGGAACTGAAGTGTGTATAGTGAAAAGAACTGAGCAGATACTCGATACAGTATTCAAATTTGGCTATGCCCTGAATTGATTTTTCCGCAATCCCCAATTCGTCAAGGAATATGCATAAGGACATTTAACCCTGGAATGCACGATACTGTTTGCCCCTTCTACGAAACCTCTTCGAACTGCTTAGCGTGTGCATCATCTAGGAGAGGTTAATGTTTTTTTAAACACAGACTATCGCGATTATCTTTGTATAAGGTCCATGGAAATTGTCGACGATATTCCAAGTGCTCTTCTGTGACAGATTTCAACTGAACATCAAGGGTTATTCCGTATAAAGTATACACGTCATCCTCGACTACCTTCATTCGAACTTGATCTTGCCCTCTTCTACCCTAGCCGTGGATGCATCCTTGCAAGCCCCAAGTCCTCGCCTCGCAATCGCTTCTTTTCTTTCCTTCCATTCGTAATTACACGCTTAATTGCGCCGGGCTGCTGCTCCCCCCCCCCCTGTAATTGCTCGTTGAACCTTTCCTCACCGTAATTTCGATGAAGTCGACCGCGCGGGTGGAAATTCGAAAGGGTCTTTTTCAAGGGGCGGCTAGTCGCGTTAGCGGTTCCACGGCTGGCCCAGCGCGCACGTGTATCGTAATCTCGAAGACGAACAGGCGACGGATAATTGAATTACCGGTGCGGGCAATTCCATCGGAGCGGCGTAGATAAATATTACTGGAGAGACGCGCCGACACTCCCCCCCCCCCTGTCCCTGTCGTCGCGTTGTCAACGACGCGACGGTCCCGCAGTTTCTTTTAGATTCCGGCTGTTCGATCCCAGCACGGCTGACCCAATCATGCAAATTAGAACGTTATCTTATTAGTTGCTTTATCCGCCATCCGTAACAGCTTGCACATTTTACTCCTCCAATTTCGCTGTCCTCTGGGAAACCGGTCCCGTAGGTCGATAAACCATATCTGCTTTTATTCTCCTTCTTTCTTTTTTTTTCTACTTCTTCCCTTTCTTTCCCGAGCACGGTCTCCGCTCGACGAGACGTTGCCTTATTGTCGGCTTAACCAGCCTGGAACAGCTTTCGCTCTATTATGCGTTGCTCAGGAGAAGTCTGCTGGGAGGTATGGTGTATGGATTGGTTGTAGTCCCACGTACTCTCTCCTCCATCGCAAACGTAGAAATTTCTAATTGGCTGGGAGGGTACCCTCCACTGAAACGGTCATGCAGCCGCGGAGGACCCCTTCTCGGAAGAATCCCCTCTACCATAGGACATCTTCCGAGTTACGCATAATACGTAGAAATGCGCTTGGCATTCACCTGTATGCTTGTACCAGCCGCTTACAGTAGCGGTGAAGAAATATCGATAGTTTTCCATAGTTTAACAATTGGCCATTGATAGTTATCGATAGAGACGAGCAGGCGGCGGACTTTTATGCGTTTATAGGGAATTTCAATGCGCGAAATTGCACAGAATGCATTTAGTATGAATAAATGTACCAAATTATTCTCTCTATAATTTCTTGTAAGTGAAATTAGCTCCCACCGGCGTTCTCCTGCTTTTTGCCATATTACCAAAAATATATGAACTCGCATAAAAATCCGCAGCCCAGTGATGAGAACACATTTATTCAAGCGTAGAATATAGTTTACGGATTTCTTGCATGCTATTGTCGTGTGTTACATGTAAAGTACATTCGTAATTGCGAAGTGGACAATCTTCATTTATCCCGCTAACTTATACTCTCGCACACACATCTTCACTCGACGGCGACTAATTCGCCGAATCGGCGTGGCCTGTGATTTTCCTCCGGGGTGAAACCGGCAACCCTTGGACACGCTTCAGTCTTCCTTACTGATGCTTATCGGCGTAGGAAGAAGGATCGAGATAAAGGGCGGGGATGAATTGCAGCGAGGTGAACGATCCTTATATCGAGTGCTGGTAGGAATGGCAGAGATCGACTCTAGTTTCTGCTAATTATTCCGCCACCAGTCACCAGTGGAAGCCGCGACAAGCGGCGTTCATCGACTTCAGCCGGAGTAGCGTTAATTCATTTTATCAGGGATGCTGGCAGCTAGACGCAACCTGGTTGTTATCGCACGGGCTCAACGAGCAGCCTGGCATTCGGCCAGTCTTTCCCCCGCTGAAACAAAGGCAACGCGACTTTCATTGTGCAGATACTGTCAGGGGAAATAGGGACTAATTTCTTCCCGTGAGTCGCACTTTAATTTGATCGAACGATTGTGCTCGATATCATTTTAGGTGTCACGATTGGACAGTTGGCAGAGAAACGTGTATCAAATATTATTTTCAGTAAAGAATATCATTAAGAGTCAAATATTCTACAGATATTGCAAAAACACTTTTATCTCCAGAACACTGCATGAAGTATCATATCTCAAGCTTCTATTTTTAAATACTTATTTTAGGACACTCTTAAAAACTGGAAGTAAAAGGCAAACAATCAAATCTGCTGAAACAGGTAAATTTATTGTTAATCTAAATATAAATTACTCTCCGTTAAAAAACATCACGTCTTACACTATTTTCTCGTAGTCACAAATCTAATTCGTACATCCTGTAGATAAAATAAGCTATTCACCGCTTTCCATTAAAAGTACGCATTTTATCCAAGCCAGCTCTACCGCCCATAGAGAAAAACCTAACTCGCGTTCGAAACCCAGCGCGGTCACGTCCTCCTAATAAAAGCACGATTCGAATTCCATTTCTTGAAACCTCTGAGAACTGTATACCGCCGCGGAGAAACAGCGCAGCCCGAACGAGCTAATAATCGTAACTTCGTTCGCCGTGAGGAGAGCGTCGCGGAAGCTTGCGGTTCACGGCGATAAAGACCGTCCCCTTTGGCCGGGCGGAGCTCCTCGAACCGCCTTCATACGGCGGTCAGACGGGGAGCAATATCGAGGAGGGAAAAGTTATTCGAAACGATGCAAATAAGAGGCACTTGTCGCTGCCGGCGATGAAAGCATAAACGAGGGTGAAAGGCACCGGTCGAAATGGGAAACGGGATGGGGAGGAAGCGTGCGGCGAGTTCGCGCGATCGTCGGAAACGGACGCGGGTGGACGGTAAACGGGCGGAACACATTGGCAGCGCGACGGGGGAAGTTGATTCGAGCGGGGGTCGCGCAGGTATCGAGGGCCAATAAATTCCGACAAATTGTATTACCCCGCGTTATATACTGCGCGCGTGAAGTCAAACGGCTCGTATTCTCCACCCTCCCGGCAACGGGGATCTTCCACCCTCGGTATCTATCCACGTACGTGAAACTCACGAAAGTGTGCCGTTTGTTACTGCGACCAAAGCGCACACCCATGTTGGGACAGGCACGTGGCACACACGTTGGAAGTACCCTTTCTTCACCGCCTTTTGCAAAAATTCTTTTCAGATTGCCCTGGTGTTATTCCGTAAACATGCAAATAATCATGCAAACTGTTTGAGAAGTGTATTCCTGCCCCGCCGCAAGGAAATGAACGTTAATCCACTACCCATGTTCCGACTGTCATCGCGTTTCAATTTTCTCTCGCCACCGTCGACTCGTTCCTTCCAAGTTCCCAGCCAATTTCATCCCCCAAAATCTCCGCCGGTTTTCCACTCCCTTACGAGCGCGAACTCCGCGTGTCCACCAAAGGGCTCGCTCATCGACTTCCCTTCCGTTTACCATTGCCTGTACCATCGTTTTTTTTTTTTCACTTCTCAGGAACACGCGTTCCCTCGTATCTCTACTTTTCCCTAATCCCTCCCCAAGCGGAGATCGACGCTCGCACGATCGTTCGCCATCCGTCCCTCCGCGTTATCCTCGTCTTCTTCTCATTTTAATTTCCAACGCGTACTCCGCGCTCATTGTTCGGAATCGTTTCCCGCCATCACTCGAATCCACGCTGCCTGCTCTCTGTTCGTGGGACTCTGCGCGCACATCGATATTTTTCGCTGTTTTTTATTTCCCTCGCATTGTCGCATTGTTCAGTGTTGTCCTTCTCCCCCTCCCCCTGCCGCCCGTTCAACCCCTTTCGCTCTATTGTCGATTTTCCAGTCCCGATACGTATTCGTTTACTTCCAACGTTCCCGTCGCGCTTTCACGTGCTCCACGCGCTCGTGCCACGCCAGCTACCTTCCCGCTAGCGTTTGCGCGCTTTTAAAAGCGTGCCTTCCATGTCCTCCACGCGACCAAGCTCCGCCGATTCCGGAAGCACACACGCACACAGATACGAAAACGCGCGATCCGATCGCAAACGTATACTGAATCGAACGAGATAGAGTAAACATATTCTCGAGTAGAGAGCGAGTCGTACAATACTCCCGACAAAGCGCGTCTCGTTCATTTTTCGATAAGGGACGGGAACGTTTAGGGATGCGCGCAAAAATTCCCATGGTTTTCCGCGGCGAAGGTTGAAAACGATAAAGTATATATTGGAGATTCGTGGAAACGCCTTCGATCATCCGCGGCGAAAGTTTCCAGGCGCGGGCTTTCCTGGACGAATACAAATGGACTCGAACGTAGAGCCGGTGGTGAAACCCCCCTTACCCTACTGAATAACGGATCCGCCCATTGGCATTGCGAGGGCCCCCTCGTTGTCAGTCAGATTTTCTAGGCCATCGAAATGAGAAAGCTTCGTCCATGCGTAGGAATGTGTCTACCGGCGAGAGATAACAAAAATACAGAAGCATGCCTGGACGCAGTTCGCATAACGATGAAATGAAACGTAAGAAGCTTCTGCGGGATAGAAAGCAGCAAAGAGTAGACCAATATTGTCTATTTCTTCCTACATGAACGGAGGACGATCTTCGTAAATTTATCTTGAAAGTTAATGCTTTCGCATTTAGTACTCCACGAACAATTATAATACTACAGTGGAGTTTCTTGGACGTACCAAGAATCATATACAGCATCGTTAGCAAACAGTGCAAGCTAAGAAAGATACGTTTCTTTAGTTTCCCGACGTAATCCACAAAGTTTCGAGGATGCCAGGCAGACACGAAACGCTAGATGGCGACACCTATCAAATCCGGAAAAATTGCTACTCTCTTGACTTTCAATCATTGAAACAATTCCTATGTTTCGTTCCAACTGTCGAATTAGGTGAATGCTTTTGCTCAGACCGGAGGCAACATCAACTGTCAGTTAATTCAGTGCAATTGATTCCAGTTCACCAATCGGAAAGACGATGACCAACCACGTGTAAACGTTGAGACTGACAGCGAGATATTCCCCGAGCGACAAAACGGTTCGGTTATTTACAGGATAAACAGTCGGCGTCTCTCTGCGTGAATTCAAATCCGTGCGGATAAAAAAGGACAAAACCGCGGGCGTCCTAGTGATTCCCCGATTCGTGCGGGTGATGTACGCGCGGACATCAGTAAATTAGGAGATTTTACGTCGTTAACGTTACGCGCGACGATAATAACGTATAGTGCGAGAAGTTGCGGCCATTAGCGGTAAATGTATGCACGTCGGGGCACAAAGGCGACTCGCCACTCTCGCCGGGCAGCATCCGAAACACGTGGTGGCTTTTGCAAGAACCGGTAGCTCGCGAATGTTGGCCGAGCTTAACGTTTAGAAACGTGGCATTTTGGTCCACTCTAACGATCGGGCCGCGTCTTCTAGCAGCTCTCTCCCGGCGATATGTAATTAACGACCGTTAAATGGACGCGGTAATTGCACCGGGCATGAAGGATCGGGAAAGTGCAATACTGCTATCCATCCTTGGTTTCACTATGATTTTCATACAATTTTTTGAAGCTAGTAATTTGTTTTAGGAATAGCAACTAGTACGTGTCGCCATCTCGCGTTTCCCATCGGCCGAGCACCGTTGAACTCACTTTTTTTGGATTACGTCGTTGAGTCTCGAGAAATGCATTTTTCTCGGTTTCCATTGAGCATTTCTTAACGCACGAAGGCTCAAGTGAAAGCTTAGAGTCCTAGCTTTAATTTACGAGTGATTCGAAACAAATCCCGGTCGTCGTTCGAATGTTATTAACAATAGTGCAATCATGAAATATAGGCAATGGAGAATTAATGTGTCTCAGCTTCCGGGAATGCTAGACTAATGATTCTTCGCTTAAATTAAAGCTGCAGGATTCGACTGGTCCCTGAAATTGTTGTATCGTAATTTTTTAATTATTTGTAACGGCAAGGAAAGTGAGCGTATGTCTCAGTACTTTCCTGCATCCGTGAATATTGAATGACTTCTAAATACAGCGATTGTGAGTGAATTTACTGTTCGTTCTAAGCCGGGGTGCTGGAAATAAATAGCTTGGCGTTGAAGATTTACGACGCTTCGACAAGAAAGCCACCTAGGTTGGACGATATTAATTGGTCAAATAGATAATTACTCAGAGCCACGTGGCCTGTTTGTTATCACGGTGTGCATTCACCTCCATGCGTGTTTCCGTGCGATCCTTTCGTGTTCCTCTGAAATAACGCTGGGCCCAACTGACTGACTGGTCGGTTCCTCGCGTTTACTTAACGAGCAGGTAAAATCGCGGATCCGCGCGGTTAACGAGCCAACGTTTTCACATTTGCACGTCCTATTCCCTTCCGACCAGCAGTCCTACACCTTTCAAATAGACAAGATTATCCGATTGTCTTCCTTCGATATTTGGAGCAGGGCCAATTAAACTACTAAACTACAAACACATTTCAGTCCACGGTGACGGAAAGAAAAATGAGTGCTTCATCTTGAAAACCGCATAAATCATTAGACACTTCTGTTGAAACTCTACAAATAGTAATTCATACAAGTTTTATTTAAAAAAAAAAAGACAAGTTTGACAAACAATTCGGCGATCGATTTAAGCGACAATCTACCATGTAAGATCATTTAGTATCAAGTTTAAAAGAAACCCGAAATATTTAACGCGTGACCATTAATATCTAATAAAATATCGTTCCACGAGGGTGGCGCTTTTTAATGCACAACAGTGTAAGGGAGGAACGTGCGAACGAACCTTTAAATAACACCGACAGTCGCCTATATGTAATGCAGCAGCTGTATGTGATTGCGAATAATTATTTAATCCCAGTCAGCCCCCCCCCCTCCCCCCGTCGCGGCACCGTCCCTCTTGGCCGGTGCATCGAGCCAGGGATTCATACTGTCCGTCCGTAAATCACGTTGCTCGATAGTGGCTTGTACGTATAAAGCTATCGAGACTGCATATTGGCCGTGTTACCTGCGAGCCCTTCTGACCTCCACATCGTTTCCATTAAACATGCCGCTCGAATGTATGCGCAAGTCGCATTATTTCACGCGGGATTAAAACTCAAGCCGTTGTTGCATACGCACGGTTAATTAAGAGATTTCGATTGCGCGCTTTCCGTGGGCAGGTATAAATGTTTATTGCCGATGCCGGCTGAATTTGTTCGGCTTCGGTATTCAATGGAAACGGCTGTACGAGGAAGATATTTATATTTCGGTACACCTGTGCGCTGGTCTTTTTAAGCGGGAAACGCGTTTAAGCTGTTGAGCTGAAATCTTGATAAATCCCCGTACAAACAGGCCACGGCTAGTTAATGAAATCGTTATACCGTAATCGATTCGCCAAATTAAATCACCTTTCGGTCGCATCCACGCCCAATCAAAAATCCCTCAGCCGCGTAACCACTGTCACGTTCTAAATACTAATAACTGTGTATTCCCTCGGCAAGCGGATTAATTCACGCGGGTACAAACCACGGCGCACCGAATTATCCAGCTAATTCCACCGCGCGAGTCCAGCTGAACTCCGCGTCCAAACAACCCCATTAAACGCCGTGGCGTTCGCTCCAGCCTGCTTTCGATGCGGCCCGCGGCCAAACGTTCGCCGCCTGCGGCGTGTCGCCGTTACCCCTCGCGTCGTTTAAAGATCACATTGTCGACGCCGACGGGCGCCTTCCGCGAAAGAAAACAGCGCGGCTCGCATTGTCGGCCGAGCGACGGTTACGTGGGCCGGGGGAGCAAGCTGCGCCGGGTTCTCGCGGCAACGACGGAAGTAGCATAAGAGACGTTTATTCCTGCCGCGTATATAAACGGCGGCGTAGCGGGGCGAAACAGCCGAAAAACGACTGCGGCCGCGTTCGAGCACGTAGGCAAATTCGTTGCAAACATCGAGACAATGGGGTATGACCCGTCGTGGGCGGCATTTTAAATCGGTCCGCGCCTCTTTCCGTCCTCGCGTGCACCGAGACACGTCCCGCCTTTTGCTCTTCGTTTCGGCTCGCTCGGTTATCCAGAATGGATCCCCCCCTCTCTCTCTCTCTCTCTGTCTGTGCTACCCACCGGTTCACCTCCAGCGACGCGGGATGCGCAAAAATTTGCCCATCACCTGCTTGGAAGGGTAGAAGGGTGGAAAGGGATAACGCGTCCCGTGGTTGCTACAGGCTGCTGCATATAAATATACCTCCCCTCGCAGCCAGGATAAATGCTCCCGCGGTGATAGCTGCTGCACGTGACGGCAATGTTAGGAGCTGCTGCGAGCTTTCGGGATTCGGCGAGTTCTGCGCTTTTGCTCTTGCTGCATTTCGACCGATGCGAATTAAGCATTTCCAAGCGTGTTTAGGAAATATCTGCCAGTTATAGGTGGAGGGATTGTGGGAGACGGAGGCAGTGCTGTTTCGTTTTTATTTCTGACTTTGCTTGATTAGCGTGGACAGGCTTTATTTTTCTCGGCCAAAGTTCATGCTTTGGAATTGATCAAGATTCGTGAATACCCTGAATAGACAAGAATATACGAAACGGAGAAATGTACCATTTCGGAATTCGACAGCGCGTTAGATGTTAATTGACAAATTAAATTATCGCGGATTAGGGCATTAGCCGAGCTTCTTCCAGCCAGCGAAACGAGGCAAACAATGTCGTAGCTCGGGGACAGAATTAATGAGCAGCCTGCCGCGTGAATTAAACACCCCTGGCCACGCGGAACAGGGCGCGCACAGGTAACATTCGTGCGACCGTAGTTTGCGAGTACGTATTATCGCGAGCGTGACACTTGTGACTTACGTGGCTCGTGTCGCCGCAACTCGTGCTTGTACATAATCCCGCGGCGGTGTTGGGTGAACGCGCTCAAACACGTGAACCACCGATCGGATCCGGATCAGGTGGGTGCGAAGCCCAAGGGGTCGCGGAGTCGACGGATCTAGGGAATCGTTACGGGCAAACGAAGCCCGGGCTAACTACCCCGTGTCACGTGACGGCCAGATCGAACCCCCGCGTGTTGGGCCCGCGAACGGGGTTCGTATTGTAAGCGGAAGCTGCGGTTAGGCGATCGACGAAATTTCGAACCCCCTGTAAAATTATTACAGCCGCCAGCCGTCGCGACGGTGATTAATCGTCACGGACAACATACCGCAATGTGTTACATCGGTCGGGGCAGCTTTCGCGATTTCGTTTTTGCACCGAACGGTTTCGGTTTATCAGCGACAATTACTCCCGTTCTGTACCAACAAGTAAGTAACTCTCTCGTGTTTCATTTATTGCTTGTATATCTCGGCAAATAATTCGTGTACTTGCTAGTGAATAGTGCGATAATTACAAACGTGCATTCCAATTCAGCTTGAAGTTTGTTTATTCGTGGAAGGAGTAAACTAGTCTATCTGTAGTTATAGTAGAAAGAATTGTTTTCGGAGAAAATCTTAACGATTCGGACAAAAGTTAATTAGTACTGTTACATAAACGTATCGTTTTTACATTTGTTATTTCATCGATAACTTGAAACTGCTCATTATCACAGCAGATTACAAAACAAAAACAATTATTGGAGAAGATGAATCTTCGCTAATTATAAATCGTGCACAGGTATTCGTGCAATTGACTGTGCGAGTATTTCGCGTTTAACTTTTCTTTCTCGGTTGCGCTGAGACTTTTCATTCCGCGACGTCTCGTTGTAGATTCATGTGCATGCACAGCGGTTCACATTGCTTCAACAGTCACCTATATATCGCTGCAACAGGAATTCGCACGTCTCCCTGTGTAAACGGCATTCCGATCGTACCGGTTGGTATCATATCGTAGGAAAGAAGGCAGCAGTACTCGCGATTATTGCGGCGGCTTGCGTCAAAACGTTCCAAGCACGCAGTCAAAACGCCGCGTCTTCGAAGTGCAACGCGGCTATTTAAAATACCGCGACTTAAGTGAGAATTCGATGCAAATATTCATCCTATCGTGCATCCTATCATGCGTTTAAAAGCTATTTGACTAGAAACTATTTGTATAAAGCGATGATCACATTTTTTAAAATAAAGTTTTCTTTTTATGTAAAATAGAAAATCTACCAAATTTAAAATTGTTGCATTTGACTTTCAGCTGCGTATTAGCCAGAATATATTCAAATCCGTTTGAAAGTTTCATTTTCGCATTACATTGGAAAGCGCGCTTTTGCGCGTCGAACCGAAGCAGCCGGAATGCACGCGGGGCCAATTAAAGCCGTCGCGTTTAGATGAATTATGTTTAACTTAATTGCAGAATCCTTAAGTGAACTCGCTAAAAGATAAACCGCGTGAAATATGGTAGAATGCGGGAGCTAATTTTCAAACAGTGCGGAGTCTGCCCTCGAACCGAATGTACGGTATAATAGTACCATATTTTGTCTATTATCGTGCACTATGCTTCTCGAGTAGAACGTTATACGGTTCCCGGCGAGAGAAACTGCCGTCATTAGCTTTCATTGCACTTCGCACCATTAAAGTGCTTCGAATTTCGAAACTATTGCGAGCATCAATCGCGAATTCATCTTTGCATTTTATTTTTCTGCAGATCTCATTGTACAAATGTTCTCTTCAATGTATTGTGGATAAGTTCATACTTTCCATGTGCAAGTATTTATTTACAATTGTTGAACTTCGCCATTTCTTTAGCCTATGAGGACTTCAGAAGACATTTTGCATTGATTCATAGCAAATGAGCATCCTAAGAGCAATATATGAAAATGAGTAAGTATAATTTCTAAAAGTCGTAGGCTGAAAGGAACAGCACATCTTGTAACACGTTTCATTTATTTAAAACGCAGACATCCCGTGTTACACGATACGTTTTAATAATAAGTTTGATGTTATTATTATCTCCCTTCATAAGACACATTAAATAATTTTTATGACTAGACCACTAATTTTACAATGATAACAGGACGATACGACTGTGCGTCAATTAATTTTGTTAATTGTAGAGTTTCGTTAATCGATTGCAAAAGGCACACGATGCCGACCCACTTTTTTTTTTTTTACAAGAATAGAACGACAAACGCCCCTCCGTTGACAGTATCGGCCACGTTCCTTTTAGCAAATGCCGTGGAAAAAAGTTTCATTGATCGTGGCTAGGTAGCTGAGCCAGAATTATTTCGTTTATGCGCCACGTTTACTTGAACATTCGCAAATATTTAAAACCGTAAATTCGAAAAGAAGGCAATCAACTGTAATTTCGTTTAATTTATATACCTTCCGTTGACATGATCGAAAATCTATTCCCCTCTGCAACAATTCAAAGACCACGCAGCAGAAATCAGCGTGAAAAAAAAAGCTGGGAAACATACACGATAGGGATACTTTTAAAAACTCCAGGGGAAACAGTAAAGTGTTACGAAAATCCAGCCAGGGGAATGAGAAGCTACGTAAGCCCGAAATGTGAAACGCGTACAGTGATTCAATGTTTCGAACGGAATTTCACGTTCCTTGCTTTCTGGACGAAATAAAAGAGGGCCAAGTAGAGAGTAGAATAGAGTAATATAGGGTATTCCGGAACGAAACACGCGAATTTAATTAGCATTATGAAGGGGGACATACTTCGTGCACGTTCGCGAAAAAATCTAGAAAAACAGAAACTTCTCGTTTCCCTGTTTGTGCGCACCCTATGTATATCTGTCCGTATCCCTTTCTCCGACATTTTTCCCCAGCTCGCCGAATCGAGTACATAACTGGCGCGAAACCGCGCTTTGCATTGCAGATTGGTAACTACATTCCGATTTTTCGCGGACGATTTTTCCCGTAGACGCATTCAGTTCGACCCACGCTCTCTCGGTCGATTTCTATCGGCCGGCTAGGAAAAAAAAAAACTCTCGGCGGTTTCCTTTCAGTTCGGATAGACTGAACAAATAATGCGCGGCCGCCCTCGTTTTTGTTTCGCCGCATCGCGGATGAAGGAACAAAGAAAGAAACTCTCGAATGTTCCGACAGTGTCGACGGGAAAAGGACAAGTATGATTTTGGACGTTAATGTAAAAGATATGCACTAATAATGAGACTGCGAATTTTCGTGGATTTACAAGAAAGTTTAAAGGTGTAATATAATAAGAACTAATGCAATAGAATATACAAGTTAAAGCGTCTCTTTATAATACTTGGAAGGTGAATAATTTTCTTAAGAAGTTCTACGTTCTCTATTATATTGTCAAAGATATAGATTTGCATTAAAAACCCGCAGTCCACTAATAATTAGTGCGCTAAAGGGTTCATTAAATCTTCAACAGATGAAAACGTACTTTCAGCATGGGACATGCGTAATGTTGACGCTTGTCATTTCTAAAAGCAAATTTCTAGAACGTTCGCAGTAAAATTGAAGCGAAAGGCAAATTTTCAAATCTACAACAGGAAGCAAATATCAGCAAACCACATCAAACACGAGGAACTATCTGTCCCGTCCGTCGTCCAGCCAAACATTACTCTGTCAAGGGAACCAATTATAATAAAAATGGCGAACAACGTATTTATTATTAAAAAAAAAAAGAAGAGACGCGCAGTAGACGTGCAATGGCAGGTGAACACGAAACAACAGAAACAATATGGAACAACGCGGAACAACGAAACGTAGACGAGCAGCGAGAATCGAGGCGGACCAAGCCGGGCGGCGAAAGAAGTAAGAAAGGCAGAACGGACAAGAGAGAACGTGAGCGTGGCGCACGATAGACCGCGAAAAGAACAATGGAAACGTTGCAGCGAAAGCTGGAAGCGAGAGGCAAGAATGACAACGAGAAACGAGACGGGAGATGAATGCGGACGAAGGAGCGAAACGAGCGACGTCAAAACCAAGACAGACGAGAATAACGAGGGCGAAACAGGGGACGAGGGTAGGAATGCACCGGTTTGGGGGGGGGGGGGCTGTGGAAACAGAAAGGGAAACAAAATAGCGAAGAAGGGGTGGCGCGCAGGGGAAAAGAGCGACGGACGTACACATAACAGTTAAAAATGCCAGCGGCACGTCGGTGGTGTACGCGTTCGTCCACTATTGACCGGTCGCGAAAGGGGGTCGCGGAGGGGTGGCCGATGGTTGCCGCCGTCGGCGGTGGCTGGACATCGCGCTATTTTATCTGCCATTGAAACCGGGACGAAAGCCGGTCCGACGGCGATGGTTTTCGGTCACGGTACGAAACGACCGGCTAACGGACCGCGCATCGGTCATCGCATGCATGCCACCGACTTGCCGGTCCTTCGAATCGACCTGCATATCGTTCGCCCTATGCGTCATCAGGGCGCGCGCGTTGCGCCTGATAGACGTCCAGGATCCGCCCTCGGTTCGGCTACCGACGAACGCTCCAAGTCATTTTTCCCAGCCTTTGTTTCGCGTCGATTATACGTGCATACGCGCGGGTGGAACCTCGTCGCGGCTCGCATTCCGCTGCTACGCGAGCCGGCTAACGGGGGCTCGAGAAAAGGGGACCGCGTGGACGGGGTGATGGTGGTCCGTGCACGAGCTGAAATCGTGGTTATCGATTCTCATGGCTCGTACGGGATAAGGACTGGTTTTAATCCGATTCGAGAGGGAGGGATTTTAATGCGCGCATGATAACGGATGATCAATCCTGCCGAGTAAGTGACGAGAGTCAACCTAGATTTCGCGCGGGTTGAACGGGGAATTGTGTCATTTGTAGCGGTGGCTGCGAAAGCCTTGTGTGCTCCTGCAAAGAGGGAAACCCTTTTCCCTTTGACCGTGCATTTCGCCATTTCGCACAAAAGAGCAATCAACCTTGAGACGAGAAGAAGCAACGCAGCTGTATGATGCACGGCTGATTGTCTGTGTGTCCGGTAATTGCTTCGACTTATGAAGTGAAACTGGGCTCTGAATCTCTGCGCTCGAAGGCTGTATGGAATTGTGAAAGTAGAATAGAATATATGTGCTGTGTAAAAGCTTTGGCTCTTTTTTTCTGTAATTGTAGCAACCTTGTGCCAGTTCTGAAGCGAGCAACGTGCGTTGAAAGTCTTTTGATATTGGTAGATCCTCTTTAAAATGTAAAGTGGATCAGATGTTCGAATGTGAGTCGTGGAAAGCTGCAAACAATGAAATGCGAGGAGCAGTATTAATAATAATGATGTAATAAGAGAATTGCTAGGGCGAATTAAACAGGGTCCAACATAAATATTGCAAAATAATTGTAGACCTAACGGTACATGTATTTATTAATAATCTACGTTTTTTTCCTATGAAACAATATTTTTCACCTGCTATTGTAATGATAAACTAGTGATTTACGTGACAGTTCATGATTCAAACGCATTCAGAATATGCGAGATGCTCTCGGTTTTTCGACATATGTTTCTCTAAATTTGAGAAAATATTAAAACTAGCAAACCAACCGCCAAAGCGTTCTTCCGATACGATCACTTTAGTCTCTTCGGGCCTGGAAAGTGGAGACTGCTCGCTTTACGATTTGCACCGTAGATAGTCGCTATTTCGTTACATGATGCAAAATTACACTACCAATTGATAAAATAATTAGTATGCTTAATTGATTTAGAACGAGACTTTGGAATGCAAACGAACTGTAATTAATCGCAATAACAATTGTTAAATCAACTGTACGCGTAATTGATTTGAGAAAATAGGGGTAACTTTGTTCTATCGGACTGCTCCTCGTAAATTCACAATCGTCGACTTTCTACAAATAAAAGGGTGTACACTTCCAGCAATCTATCATTATCTACTACATTCGCCTGGTACCAATTTCACAACGAGCTATTTCATGCTAATGATAATCTTTAATTACTACGAACGCCATACCTGTCGGAAATCAATTACAAAGGATCAATGTTCTATTCCCGTAGCAAATGATACATATTAACGTTCGCGTAAATCCGACGTTCGTTCCTGCGATATACATACACTGCGCATACTTCACGTATTACGTGAAACTTGGTCGACGTGTATTCGCCAGAAGATCCCTGTATGCACGACGATTCGAGGAAGAGCACGACGACGGGGATGGCGAGACACGGGCAAACGGGATGGCGAGGGGTAGACCATCCATCATACGGCGGAAACCAGCCGGCACATTGCCGGAAGTGACGTCATGCTTGAAATATCGACTAATAATTTATACGCAGACGTTAGCGCCCGTTTCTGTTTTGCCAGGGTTACCTGTTCGTGATAACAAAGTAACACCTTCTCATACTTCTTTTTTTCCACCGGAATATTTTCCGCGTGCATTTAGGAATTTTCGATATCGAATAATAAATAGGGCTGCACCGATCAGAAAAGTTGTTGGCGCACCAATTTCCCTGTAACAACTTTCTAATAGAGGAATCGTATCTCGAGCTTTGAGGGATGATACTGCAAAATGTATTGAAACTTTGATATATGCAGAAGTCGTGCATTCTTTTGGAAGGCTTAAGAATAAATCATAATAAAATCGTGGAATAAAAGGAGAAGACTGACTGGTCAGAGAGATATTGGCTGGCTCACGATTTTGAAAGTATACAAAAATCAGTGGGATCTATCTCAAAGAAGGGTGTTACATTTTTACCGTTCTCGATGAGTAAACGATAGTGCTTCACAGCTGCGATAAGAAATTTAATGAATTGAACTACACGAAGTATGTTAACGCCGATTGCGTAGTTCTCCACTCAAATGTGCCCCCGATAGAGAATGATTTATTCCCTATTTCCTCGAGCCACCGATGCGCTTCGAACACCTACAAATTCAGAAACGAACGCGGAGCACCGGAACGCTCGCAATCTTCCAAGCAGCCGTCGTCGCTGAGCCGTTCGCAGCACTCTGGGAACGAAAAATAGAGGAAGGAGGGAAGCGAAAAAAGGTGGCACAAGCACCTGGCTCGGACCATCGGCTCGCTCCAACCGAGAACGAGGAATCGTCACGATCCGATGTTGACGACCGGCGGAATGTCTCCTCCTTTCTCACCAGCCGGCGTCTCGTTGAAGAACGAACCGCTCTGCCTTCGTACTCAATATTCCATATTTCTCGTGACAATTTCCACCAGCAAATTTATAGACCTCCCCTCGCTCCCGATGCTGCAGGGAAAAAGCGTGGCGCTAAGAGACGCGGGCAGGAAGTCGAGAGAAAAAGGCATCGCGAGGGTTGAGGATAAAAAATAAAAAAAAAAAGAAACGGAGCCGGTGGATGACGATTGCGCGAAGAATGGAGGTCGATGTCGGTGCTCGTAGAGGAGGAAAAGGATACGAGGCGAGATGGAAGGAAGGAAGGAAGGAAGGAAAGCGATCAAATAAAATGCTTCTACCACCATCCACAACTACCCTCTCGCAATCAGTTATGAAGAGACACGTCGATACGTTCACGTGCAGATCCAAAACTGTGTGTGTGTGCGTGTGTTGAAAACCCACGTGGGTTTAGTTGGCTGCGCGTTTCACCCCTGTGTGCAGATGGCAGCAGTCGCTGGAGCCGTAGGGGCGCTTTACTGAACGAAGGGGCTGCGAACCAACGCATTGAGGAGGGCTACTTGAAAGATACATGGCTAAAATTTTGTTAGCCAGTTCACACTGAAAGTATATATAAAAGTTGGGGAGTATTTTGAGATTTGTGTATTCAGATTCACAAGGGGTTGCAAAAGGTCTGTTTTTCAATAGATAAAACAAGCTATTCAAAAACGAGCTTTCTGGAGAAGCAATCAGGTTGAATGGTATGAAAGTATTGTATCGTCATCGGAACGACGTATGCGTGCAAAGTTCAAGTTTTACCCAACAAAGCAGAAGATTTCACCCTAACTGACTAACAAGTGAATCTAAATAAAAGCTGGTAATAGAATAGGGAATTATTGAGTACTAGACTTCCTTGTAATCAACCTTCGCGTTTTATAATTTAATTTATCTTAATATATTTTCTAATAACTAACCTGATGAATTTATTCTAATTTTTTCCACCAGGTACTTCGATTTTATTATATCGACATCGGTTTTACTATAATTCATGTACTTGAGAGGCAAAGTATTATTTCTGTTTCTAATCGTAATTGAATTATAAGCTAGAGAAGCTGATCTACCGAAAGGCCGCCAAAATAATTGGACCGGCCATGAAAATTCGTAGGTACATTACAGAGGAAAGCGATGGAGTTATAATAAATGCGTAAAAGTAAACGCTTGACTATCAGTTATCAACAATTTTCTCAACGATGCTGCTATTTATCAATAACCAACGTTGATTATTTACCGTGCCAAAGCAATAAAAATCGACGTTAATCCCCGAGCAGTACAAATTTTATAAACAATCCAATATTATCGGTCGACCCCACTAGAGGATACAAATCAGAGACCGTGGATCGGAGGGGAAGATCGTAGACGTGGATCACAGGACAATGCGTCCTCGTGAACAGCCGCAAATCGACTTATCTGCATCTGGACACAGGAGCACCGTCGAACGGGCGCTTTGAAATGCGCTGATCGCGCGAGGGCCGCGCGAGTCTGATCTGCGGCCCGTGATGCACAGGCCCCGAGTCCCAGGAGTACCTTCGACAGGTTCGCGTCCCAACGGGGATGGATCTGTTAGATGCGGCGCGAATCGATTCGTGGCCCCTCGAAGCACCGTCGTCTCACCGTCAATCTTGCCTTTCACCGTGTTAATTGGATTACGGAAGTTCGCGTCGTTCCCTCACCGCCGAATATACACCTTCGCCCCCCCTCTCGCTCGACCCCCGCCGCGAAACCGATCGACGACGTATCTGTTCGCGAATTAAGCGATCCGTTTCGCCCCGTCTGGGTTAATTCGACGGATCGATGCGCTGCATCGGTCGCAGTTATTTTACGGCGATTTTTCTCCTCATTGGAAGTTGATTACGAACATTTGAATTGCGAATCGCGAATTGGAAGAAGCGTTCTCGATTCGCCGCCGCCTATGATTCGATGATCTTGTATTTAAACGCGCGTAAGAATACATTACGTCGCTGGATCTTGAGCTCTAGAAAAATTGATTTCTACAATTAATAATTAGTGTTAAAATTATTAGCTGTTCAGAGAATATCTGTGAAGCTTTTGTATGCACTAATAAAGCACATTTCAATGATTCATCGTTTCGAGCACTCGAACAGTAATACAGATTTAGTTAGCCACTGATCGTAGTTCAACCGCATAGAGTCATCATCAACGTACTCCGTCATCGTAGAAGTGGATGAACGATATAACGTTCAGTAACTGGAATACATTCAGATGGTTAAAACTTTGTTAGAGTTCCACCATTATTCCTCCTTCGCCGTACATTCCGACTTACAGGAACCATCTTACCGGAACAGGAAGGAATCTAAAACTCAAACGAAAGCGCGGCTTGGCAAACTATTTAAACTTCATTCCCAAATCCGAAGTCGTGCTCGACGCTCGGAGGCGCCGCGTCGCGTCGTAACACATTAACAACTGCTCTAAAATAAACCAAGTCGAAGTTTCGCGCACCCAACGTTGTCTGAACTTATTCCAGATCGCGTTATAAGGCTCCGGTGCAAGGCGTCTGTGTATTCTATAAGCCTCTGTCGTTGTACTTGATATCGATGAAATGCGCAAAAGCGTTGACACTTGCGCGTAAAATATGAACATCAAGCATGTAGCGCAGCGTACAGGGTGAAATGTATTTAATGCATTTGTTCAGTCCCGGTAGCGAACAAGGGAGGACGGGTACCGTTAGAAATCATAAGCATTCCAAAGGCGAAACGTCCCAGCACCCTGTAAAAACGACCACGTAAAATGACTCACCGTAGCTTCCCCTTCGCAATCGATACACCACCACTACATCCCAGAAAACACACCCCCTGTCCGATCCATCGATCAATTAGAAAAGTTCCACCACCACCAAGAACTCTAAAGCGAGACTTCCTAAGGACACCCTCGAGCGCCTCCGACACATTGGCAAAAAATTCGTTGAAACAGAAAACAAGCCTCTTAGACTCTCGAACGGTAACGCACTCTCTCGCATACGCATCCGACTCGTGCAACCATTGTATCAGCGATGATCAATAAATCCGAGTTATATATTTGTTCTTAAAATCACAATCGATCAATCTTTCCTGCCATCTCAACGCGGCTTATGTCGCATCGGTGTAGCGGGATATTTACAATCCCGCGAAATTCGCACGAGAATTGCGGTATCGGGGCGTTGCAGCATTCTCAATCATGTAAGGATGGAATTTATTTAATACAAGGAGAAAACGAGACGATACAATATTATGGATAAAATCTGGATATCGTGTGTATCACATTAGTGAACCGTTGAAAGAGCGATCAGTTCGTGATCGTTTCCTCGTCTCTAATCAACAACCGCCTCCCTTGACACACTCGCACCCTTCTCCTTACTATCGGCAGAACACATTCTCGAAACATATTGCAAAAACCAAATTCATTCATAACATAATGTAATGAAACTTCTTTTAACCGCATCAATTGTTTATCCAAATTCCTGTCTCTCGCAGCCATTAGTAAACGAGGTGCGTACGCGGAAACGGACGGGACAGTGAAATCGGGGAGAGAGACAGGCCTGACGGCTATCGGGAACGGGGGGAAACGATCCGAAAGAGACGGACAGCGAGGACCGTTCGACGTGGCCGGTCCAATTTTGGCCTTTGTCGGCACTCGAATCGGCGCGAGCGTAACCGAAAATGCGACGCATTCACGCGAGCGTGCGTCATTACGCGTGCGACATAATTCGCGGCTCTGCATTGCGACGCGGCAATCATCATCGCCCCGTGGGCGCATCGTAGCCTTGTTCGCCGCGCGTCGCGACGCGTCCCGTCGTCGTTCGAATTTGTGATCCCGACCAACGCAGCCGATCAACGGCACGCCGGAACGGAGCTTGCCTCTGCGCCTGAATTTCAAGCAATGCCCGCACGTCAAGCGTATACGTACACCTGAGCATTCGCGAGTAGTGTTTGTTCCCGTCAACGAGGACTAATTAACGTTCGCGCCATGGACCGCGTCTGGCCGGGTTGCTCGAACTGAGACTTCGTACGATCGACGCGCAGGCTTGCCTCGAGGAGGAATTTCATATTCAACGTCCGCGGGAAACTGTGGCGCCAACATAATAATCGTGCAATTATTCTTTCACACTTTCGTGCGACGATGCTTGATCGATTCTTAACTGCAATTTATGCTTGTTTCGTGGAGTCCATCGATTTGGTAAATGCTCGGCTCGAACCGAATCGGTACATTTTCATGATACAATTTGCTTGCAACTAATTAACTGTCGTAACTTGAACGATTCTAATCGGAAATCCAGCATCAGCTGTTGAAACTTCTCGTCGGCGCGCACTTCGGGGCTCAATAACTTCTTGCGTCGTAAAGCGGAAAGGATCGGGAATACCGCTTGAGCGGGAAATATTTTCGGCCGAGATTTTATTGGAATATTAAAATATTCCTTCGCATGCATCGCTGGCGGCGCGTTCTTTCGAACCGAGCCGGAAGATTTGAAATCGCGTTTCATCTGGCCGCGGAGAAAGGCAGAACGGGAAACGAGTCTCATTCGCGGAGCAAAGGAAGCCGTCCAATCGCTTCCGCGTGCTGCGTTTTATTTAAATATTCCCCGATGATATCTTACGTATGTATGAAAGCCTCTCTGTGCAACGTTACTTTCCAATGGACAGATTAATTGCTACTTTGCATAATAGTGCAACGGGAAAGAGAAGCCCGTTGCAGCCGACCCATTTCGATCTTAAATATCGACGAATCGGGGGAGAGGCTCCAACGTCGGACGAAAAATCATTTCGCCGGAGGAAATAGGAAGTATCGAGTCCATTTTCCGAGATTATGGAATCGTTCCTTTATGGATTAAGGTCTGTCCACTCGAGCGCATTCTCGAGATACGTTTCTTCCCTTACCGAACCTGATCCAAGGAAATCGATGCTGTCTCGGAACGAACAGTATCACTGAAACTGGAATTTCTTGATGAACCGGTGTACTACGAAAGATTAAAAATTGTCCGAGATATGTGGACGGCATTGTGCCACTGACATTCTCGTGAAAATGAAAGATGAGCCACTTCGCGGGCTGCAGCTTCGCAGAATAATTGGTTGTTATTTATTATTAATCTTTCTTTAAGTACAAATTCTTCTGGAACACTGAACAAATGCTAATTAGTCTCGTATTCGCATGGTACTCTTAAAATACATTTAAAAATATAACAGTTAAAGTGATAAATCATTGTGAATTGTTTTGCAAAAGCAAGGGAGATCAAATTAAACGTTTTGTAACGCGTACTGTGAATTACACTGGATCCTGATAAATACACCGGTGATATCTCGAATTGCACAAAGCAGCGCGGAGGAAAGGCTGGATAATTAATTAATTCACATTTAATCACAGAGAATGTCCAGCCAGTTCAACGAAATAATATTATTAACGCACTCAGAAATGTAATTCAACGTTTGCACATACAAATTCAATCTGAATTACTACCACGATCTGGAGCACGATTACTTTTTATTATCAAGATCATCAGTTCTGTATTTATTAAATAACAAACCACTTTGTTCCATTTGAACATAAATTTACTGTAAAAAGAGTGGATGCATTACGTGACAAACAGCTTTTCGTTACGAACATCAAACTGATGAACTGAAATAGTTATCAGTAGATTGCGGATTTTTATACATTCATAGGAAACTCGAAGATTGCACAAAATGCGCGTAATATGAAGAAATATATAAAATATTAAAATTCTAGTGCTTTTTGCATAAAAATCCGCCGTCTAGTTATCATGCGATTCGTCTACTCCCCAGTTTGATCAATTACCATTCCTCCCCCATTAACGCCGGACCAAATTGTCTTTTACCCAATCAGCGGTGGGCAAAATCTCAAGACAGACCGTCCCCTTTAATTTACTTTAAACCGCTCGATCGCAAAGGCAGTGGCCGGATACGTGTGAGCCCGTAGTCGTATTGTTCGTTTCTCACGTTTCGGAACGCTGGTCCGCGGCAGGGCCCCCTAAATCTCTGAAATCGTAAAAAGCTTGGCTGACAGAAATTCCTTTACGATCCGTGGTTTACAACTCACTTGGCCCGGGACTGATCTCTCTCGCCATCTAGGCCGAACGAAAAGGCACGTCGGGCTTTTATTACGAATGCGGCGTGCAGCGCGTAAATAACGTCGAGCGGTCGCGTTTACAATGACTCGTTAAGGGTTGTTCAGGGGGGCGCGAGAAACACGGTCAAAGCGGAGGCGTTCAGGGAACCGGGACGCGGAGATTGATCGGGCACGCGAATTATACCGTTCGAAAACAGAGAACTCGCGAATGCCTTTTCCGACTTGTTCTTCCTTTTCTAGTGTCTCGCGAACAACAAACCGGTGAATTCGGCCCGGCGAACGTTTCACGCGAAACGCGAATCGCCGCGCAAAAATGTAAAGGTAGTTGTGAAACGGTTTCAGCGAACGCGATTTCTGGCAACGAGCGCGTGTCTTCATCAATTGCTCGACGGAGTTTCGCGTTGTTCGGATGAGGTTTCGTTTGGATTGCTAGTTGAGTAGAATTTCGGTGCTAGCTCGTGCCGTTTGTAATGCGATGAGATGTACAGGGCGTCGCTAAATTTGTAGTACAATATCAAGCAACACGATCCCGTGTGACAAAGAAAGTTGAACATCGCGGATCTTTAGGAGTGAAAGACAATTTTCAATGATCTGCGAAACTGTTTGCTCGTGAACGTTTCGATAAACTATTCCGAAATCCATTTCGCGAATCTAAGCGTTAACTCTAATTATTGTTTTTTTTTCAAGCATTGGTGTATTGTACTGTTTGGAAAATAACGAAGCTTTATAAATATAAAGAATTGATTTGGAGAACCTGTTTTATGGCGCGAAAGGTGTCGGATAACTTATTCACTGGTGTTTAAGGCAAATGCCTAATGATGAAAGGGCGGGAAAATATTGCACGAGGGTAGCTTTAATGATTGGAGTTACCCTAACAGGCAGCTGAATAAGAGTTTGCAGCTGACATTTTTCACCCTTCATTATCAGCTCGTTATCTTTCGCGATGGATCCCCTTTTTGCTGCATTTAGCTCTCTATTAAGCAATTTTCTTGCTTTCAGTTTTAACAGCAGTTTAATATCAGGACGTCATTAACTTAACCTCATTAATATTATAATTTCATCCATTTTATAATTATAATTCTATACAGAATAATTAGCAACGCGTTATTGTCATCATTGTACAATTAAATAGAAATAATATTTTTATTTCAAAAGGCAATACGTAATTCAATGTTAATGACAACCACTCGAAGTACATAGCGTCAAATATGTGCATGCTCTTGGTAAACCTAAAATATAACGCATATGTAGATATGTACAGTGACGATACTATCGTTATGTGTGATTTCTAAATATTCAAAAAGCTCAGACAAGATAAGAAGGGCGACAACACATTTCTGTCTTCTGAAAATAATGTTAAAGCAAAAAAAAAATCGACATCTGAACAGAATATCCCTTTACAACCTCTGTCGACTGGTCATTCCCAAATATTTGTAATTAGATTGAAGATAAACCGATCCACATATGACTCGATTCTCAGAACGTGCATGAGACATATTTTCGTATCACTTTTATGGCTACCTGTTTCAGGAACCAATGGGGTGAACGGCTAAATATGTATGCAGAATATGTACATTGGCGATACTATCGCCATGTGTGATTCCTAAATATTCAAAAAGCTCGGACAAGATAAGAAGGGCGACAACACATTTCTGTCTTCTGAAAACATTATTAAAGCAAAAAAAAAAGAAGAATCGACATCTGAAAGGAATATCCCTCTACAACCACTTTCGATTAGTCATTTCCAAATATTTGTAATCAGATTGAAGATAAACCGATCCACATATGACTCTCGATTCTCGGAACGTGCACCAGACATATTTTCGTATCACTTTTATGGCTACCTGTTTCAGGAACCAATGGGGTAAACGGCTAAATACGTATCTCCGTCCATCCTGTTTTCACCTACTAGTGCACAGGGCGTTTCGGCTGTTCGAGCATGCAACTGTTCAACACACGGATAAAGACGAACGAGCTAAAAAAGCGTAACGATGTTCGCAATATTCGAAGGAGCTTTATATGCACCGAATAAGTATATTCTTCGGTATTTGTGAAGCTGCTCCAGCAACCCTCGCCACGCGAGACGAAAGGAAATCGAAGAAAACAGAGGCTGATATAAAAGAAGGAAAGAGCGAAAAGGAATCGCGGTCAAAGAATGAAATGTATCGCGCGGCATGGTACTTTTTAAATCTCGCGGTGCAAATACGATTTCGAATAAACGGAATTGATTGAAACGTGATCGGGCCGCCGGGGAATTCTATCCGCGCCGTGTGTACGGGTTAATAAAAGCGGAAGAGCGAATTTCTGCGCCTCGCCGCGACTTTAAATTCCCTCCGCTCCGTTTACGAGGCCATAACCCGGCCGTGGCTTTGCACTTGACACGCGGGCCATCAATGCTGATGTTCCCGCAAGTATACAAATTATTCCTGCCATTTAATTGCACAGCTTAATGCCGACTGTATACTCGCCCTTTGCTTTACTACTCTCAGTATTATCCGCATCGCGAGTGAACTGGCACAATTGAGCGCAAGTAAACTCGACCATAATTTTCGGAAATATGCTAAAACAGAAACTGGCTTCGCGCTTCTACGTTGGCCGATCAATTTTCCTCCGGGAACTGATCGGCGAAAGAGGTTTTCAGCCCGCAAACACCAATAATATCGAAAAACGTTAAAAGCAGGTGGTATTGAACAGAAATCATCGCTATTGGGAGACGAGCGAAATTATTTCGCGCACAGAATGGATTAAAATTGAAAGATGACGTAATTCTATTGTGAGGCACTGCATTTTTCTGGAAACCGTGGAACAGAGAAACAGTTCTGCGTTTGAAAGGCACGGCACAATAGTGGGATAATAATCTCGGATGGTCATTAAAAAGAAGATTCGCGTGGCATGAGAAAACGAATATTTGAAATCAATAGTAAGTAGAAACTGTAAAGAAACTCGAAGCAGCGCTGGTTCCTGTCGCGCCAGAACAAAAAGTCACTTAACAGTAAGAAAACATGAAAAGGAGTAGTGAATGCGGAGAAGATATAAACTAGATATCACTTCGAGCGTCGCAGGAGGGATTAAAGGAGAAAAGAAAAAGGGGGAACGCTGATCAAAAAGGAACCGTGAACGGTGCAACGGGACAAAGGGGGATGCGACGGTGACGGAGAAATTGTAGCAAAGCGGAGAAAAGGGGGGTGGTATCGAAAGGCAAACACAGACACAATCGCCGGCTAATAGAATAAAAGGAAACGCAGAGCGGAAAGAGAGAGTCGAAAGCGCAAGGAAGTAGTACGAAAACTGCTGCGAGCAGCCGTGAGTGACGGGCGTAGATGCCAGCGGGAGGGGTGGTGGTGAAACCGCGAAGGGTTGGAACACGTCGAGGGGGAAAGGGGCGGGAGCTATTTAACCCTCGAGCCGAACCGAAACTTTTCCTCTGCTCTCTCGCGGGTTAACGCAATAGACGTGGCCAGCGAAGCGTTTATTTGCAGACGAGAAAAATGGAATTACAATAAAGTGAAATGGAGTTCTAACGATCTGGTCGGCTTTGCGTATCCTCGATCACGGCGGCTGCTCTCCTTCGTCCCGGCCCGACCGACCATAAAGTGCCCTCGTTAAATTTTGTTTCGCGCCATTTTCCCGCGGTCTACGTAAGTAGTACCTGCTATTTTTTTTCTGCGCTGGCCCGCAAAACTTCTGCGCTTCTTTTCATGCATCGCCGCAGCTGCGAGCGTGAAGGGAGGCTCACGGGCCATTTAACGAATGCAAGTGCGGTCATTTTATGTTAGGAGTAATTTAAACAATTAATAACAATGATCGTTTGTCGTTAATATTGACACACTGAATTTCAACTGTGATGCAAATCCACATTTTCGAAATGTTACTGATCGATAGTAACTGATATTGGAGACGCATTCCGGAAGTAGTAATTTCCATGGAATACAATTTAAAGAGATCGCAGAAGTTATAAATAATTGTTAACCGGAATAGTGTGATCGAAATAGAGTGTTTTCTTTATATACAATTGTAATTCAAGGTATCATAATACTAGAAGTTATTACGCCACATTGCTGCGGTAGAATAAAGAACGCAGTTCCATTCTTTTCGAACACCCTCGTCCCTTTGCTCGCTTGAACAAACTCCAGTTCGTCGTGTGTAATGCAAATTACAGAAAGCTATGGCCGCGTGTACTTAAAGGATCGCTTTTCCCGTTTCGTAACGTCGATCGACCGATACAGTGGCGACGTTATTTGCAAAGCGATCGCGCTCCTCCTGAAGCCGAATGTTTCTTACGAGCGGTTCACGGTACGTTTGTCCTCCTTCTAAAACGTTCTAACATCCATTTACGGTATTGGCTACAGGATACCGCCGGCAGGAAGTGTATATCAGTGCTCTGGGGATGAAGAGGGACACCTGTATCAGCGTACGTGAGGTAACGTATGCGGCCAGGTGTTATCATTCCCTCTGAACGATAATATTGCTCTTGCCTTCGCGCGGGCTTTGTTCGTTCTCACATTTACCATGGACTCTACGACACCGCCGCGGCAAGACACCAACCCCGCCGCTTTCTTTCCGAGGGGATAGAAGCGGGAAAGTAAGTCGTCGTAAAAGTGCAGATCTCGTGTGGTATCGCCCAACGCCAATTTTCCGCCCGGTTAGTACCACCTTCGTCACGGTGTATTGGCATGTAAATGAACGCGTCCTTTGCCGCGGAAATTGTGATGGTATTTGTTAAAAAGTGGAAATGAACGACCCGGCACAGATTTGCAGAAGAATTGCAAGCTTTGGGAATGTGTGAAATATACCTAATACGATTGTTGGTTTAGTGCCCTCGCTGTATGTGCTAGCCGAAGAAAGAAAACGCCTATTATAAATTTGTTAAATTATTAATAGATGATGCATAGTTATTTTTAATTTCATATAATGCATATACCTACAATAATCTTACAGAATGTATGTATAATATAATTTTTCATCCTGCTTGTTCTTTGCATAATTTCAGACGTTCGTCATTTTTAATGAATCTAATGAATAAATCACTTCGATCTACGGACGATAATATTGAAAGAGCCATTGTATTGTAAACAAAATAACAAACGACGTTCGGTTAATTTGCGATTTCCGGCGTCACCCCTTCAGCGACGTATTTTTCCGATTCTGCTTTGTGATTGATTATAGCCTTATTCAGATGCTTCTAATAAATTACCTCCGCCATAAAATTGTTCTTTGGAAGTTTCGCGAATTAATGAATGAACTAATTAACGGAACGACCGTTTTATATCAATTTAATTCGGTGCGACACGAAAATCGTTGACACATATAATCCAGATTGATGAATAAACATGATTCGAATTACGAGTATTTTTGCGATGGCTAAATAAATATTTGTTAGGCGGCGTTTAATTAAAACAGATTGCTTTTTAATTCCATTACCTTTCCCCGTTGGAACAAATATTCTATCTAGCGGTGCTTCACGAACCTATAAAGCTTAAAAAAAAAATCCCTGTTAACCGGAATATTTATTAATTAAATTTCAGACCGAGAGATTTTGATTTTACATAATTAACGGCCCGGATATTTATTTCTTTATTGAAACCTATACATTCGTTCCGTGAAATGTGAACAAAGTGTAACAAGGTAATACTGTAAATAAATGGTAACACGTTTGAGCAGCTTTTGAAATTTCTTTCTCACTTTTCCCGGCTCTTTCATTCATACAGCGCTTTGTCACTGAAGAAACGAAACGAAGTGGCTTTCCTTCCTTGCGGGAAGCGCGAATGTTTCCTTTATAACGTCGGGAACGCGATGACGGTTCCCTTTAATAAAAACTCTCGGCTCCAGAAAGATTACGCTCATTCAGGAAATTACAATTACCAGGGCGAATTGCAAATTTAAGCACACTGTTTGCAAAAAATGTCCCGTAGAACTGCGAACGAGACGAAAATGAAAAGGGCACCGCGCGAATACCCGTCGCACGCATACATTCCAGAATATAATCTTCAAAAGAAACTTAATTCCGTTACTTTTCCCTGCCGTTAGTTAAACACGCTCCTGGCCCTTCCTTTATGAGATCCTTTAGAAACAAGATCCCATTTTTTAACATGCTATAAAGTTATTAAAAGAACGCAAGGTATATTTCTAATTTGAGACAATTATCCAATGATTTGAGTAATTTCAATTTTAAGGGAATATTCGAAACATTGAATTTATCATTGAAATTGTTTTCAGTTTAGCCTAAAAGGCTATAAATTGTGTAATTCGGGCGCGACTAAGGGACGTCATTATATAACACTTAATTAAGGCACCATTCATACAAAAATATAATGACAAATTTCAAGCTATCCAAAATTATGCATTTGCGTCGACGAAGCAATGATCTTTCTTCAATAATCATGTTAGTAGAAATCATGCAGCGTTTGAGATTGATTAAAATCCAATATGAGGAACGAGAGGCAAGGGACGTTTATTCGGTGCAAGTGTTCCGTCTGTCGAGAATGTGACGAAAGTGAGTCACTTCCTACCCTCGGTCCGATCCCCCATGGCGGGCTTGTCGGGTTCATACGACCACCAAGCAATGTGGCATGTCTGAAAGAAAACACGAGGAGAGAGGTTCGTCGGGGAAAAAATGACGGCAAGGATATCGCTTCTTGCGCTTCCGTCGACGGTGCGTTTGGAATATCGGTGATCGCGTTAGGAAGTATTTTCTCCCAGGCAGAAAGCAATCTTGGAAATCGAACGAATTCAAGTTTCGTTGTTATTCATGCGAGTAACAATGCGTAGAAAGCGACAAATAGTATTAACTCGTTCGTTCTTCTAAATAAATCATGACAGCTCGCGGTAATCGCTAAATTAAATAAATTAGGAAATTTCACAGAAGGAATTACCGAAATTAGGAAATTAGGAAATTAGTAAATACAGCGAGGTTTAACTATGCCTGCACAATTTCTCTTCCTACTCGCTTTCATCGGTAGAATAATTCTTTCGCTGGCATTAATTTGTTATGCTTCCAGTCGAGGAATATCAGAATACGCGAGAGTAAAGAAACATTATCCAATTAAGAACCGGTATTTTTAGAGTTTCCCGCCGCCATTCGCGCGCACGGTTGATTGTTTTCTTCTCCTGAAAAATGTATTAACGGGAAATGTTGCCTGTGCAATTATCTACGAGGATACAGTGTAATTTTTGAATCGTTGGAATAACAGAGAGCTATCGCGTTTCGTTGTTGTTTGCGAAGAACGATTCCTAACTTATACGAAGTTCGAGAAGAAAGTTGAACCGAGAAGAGCACGAAACGGGCATCTGAACGTGACTAATTACTCCAACAGGCTAGTAAATGTGTAGTGATAGCACGTAAAGCAAATAACAGCTGTTACCAATGCGGGTGCACATAATTTGTTGCAAACGAATGTTCGCATGAATTATAACGCATACCGAGACCACGACTAATACATTTGCATATATTACCCAGCATTATTCGTGGAGCAGAAACTAATTTGTCACTCGTTAAGACATATGCATACAGAGTGACTCATAGGTTCACCCACGCAATTTTTAAATACCGAAAATAGCGGCTTCGTATTTACACTCTACCAATTCTTTGCTACTTTTGTGAGAGTCGGCACCAGTCACTTCTTTGTTGCGCGATCATTATTTGTATGAATACCTTGGCAAAATTAAATATACACGAATCGTTAGACGAAATTGAATTACCTGCAATAAGTGCGATCTTTCGAGAATACACGTTTCGCCCGTCCCATCTGTTGTACGAAAGAACGAATGGGCATTGAGTCACAAAACGTCAAGGAAACGAATATAATCGAAGGAACAATGCTCGAGCTTAAACGCAAAAGCAAAGCCGGGAAAATATAATAGACCGTGAAATGTTTGCAGAAATTTTTTAAAGAATTCTGTACCACCCGTGATGCAATTTTTGTTCTGCTCCAACACATGTGCGAGCACACGTGCGTTAGAGAATAGAGAGGATTTTCTTTGTAAGAGCACGCGTCAAGGGGCACGCAGTTATTCATCGACAATGGCGTACAGTGGTATCTCGGCGGGTGATGAAGATACGTTTCCGTCCTTGCTTTACGGAATCTCATTATTGGGTTTTAATCAGCTACTGTTATATTAGATCGAGACACAAATTAATGTGAAGCATACGACAATGCCAGTATGTAACATTTCCAAGTCTTCGTCGAAAGAAAGGGAATACTTTAATTTGGGGACACTCCTTTTTCATTAAATAGTATCTATCTACGATATCCAAGAACTAAGGAGAATCAATTTTGTATTTCGTTAGAATCCAATTTATTCCTACTCGTTGACAATTAAGATGTTCAATAAATAAATTCAAAGTCTTCAGAATTATGTTATTCATAATGAATCGTTAAAAGAATTAATAACGGGCTGCGGAACAGTTGCGCGTCGATGAAGAACTTTGGGAAGTAAGCATCGTTGGTCGCAAACTGTTCGTAAATCTTCATCAATTCCCAAGATCTGATAACTTCGAGCCCAATGTTCGGCGACGTCAGACTTTCGTGGCTGAGGACTTGCATAGAAGGAGCCTAATTAACCGAAGGTCCCGAAGCACCATAATCCACCAAATTGATAGCGCGAATTAATGAATAACAAGCGTATGTCTTTGATGCTCGTGCACCTGCCACTTCGAAAATCGTGTTATCACTTGAAAGTACTTTACACAAATCACAATCAAAATTTGGGCTAAATGAATACTGTCTCGTGTTTATCAATCAGTCTTTGGTTACTTCAGATTCGGCATAAATTTTTCCTTACACTTTAGGCATCTCTATATTAAGCCGACCAAAACACTACAAGTTTGTAACTTGCGACGCATCTATCGTCTCAGGGCAATTATTTTCTCCTGGAATCCCGAAATAGATAATAGCTTTTCGGTGTCGCCTGCGTGACGTCACAGGAAAGGGTTGAGATGACAAAGGAATTCAATACTCGGTATTTTAAACTGGGAACAATTTATAACTTTCGTTCAGTTTTAATTTCGTTTTAATTTTGAAGTAACTTGTTCGTTGAAAGTAATTAGTTAGACCATGATCGAGTGCATTTCGGATTAAGTAATTAATCTGTCTGCTATAATGTATTAGAATCTAGAATTTCAATTTCAAGATGAAAGCATTAATACTGAATAATTAATTGATACTGAACATTTGAGATGTGTCAATTATTTATTCCAATTACTTCGCTCGAACAGTATGCGAAATAGTTAAATTCTGCTTTTATAAATATCGTTGTGTTTCTAGCCAGAAACTTCAGAAAGTTCGGAATTGGACTTTAACCAAATTTACGACACCGTGTTTTTTTCTATTACAATAATGAGGAGCCTTGGTAATGTGATTAATTTGAATAAGCTTTAAGAAGAGCAGTCGAGAGAACACTTAATGTTTAGCATAACAATGTTCTCCTTTTCTACAATTTTTACTATCATTTCAACAAATAGGGGTCTGGTAGATTTCGAAATGGAAAATCTATTATTGGCTGTAGTTCCTTCCCCTTTTATCTCATAATTCAATTTTTCAACAGCTATTCTTGCGAACCACAGTTTTGCGATGCTGGTCTGTGTATAGGCGTGTCGGGCGTTAATTCGTCGAAACAGTATTCGTGGTAAGTACACGGTCAATGTACATCTGGAGAGTAGGGTTCAACGCTCTATTTCTCACGGCAGATGCAAAGCGCTGCCGGAATCGGCTTGTATAAATAATCATTGTAATCCTTTCCTTAGCTTTACATAGACTCACCGGCCACAGTAAACCACGCTATTCATGAGAAGGGGCAGGCTGATATTAAAAAAACAGACGTCGGCGTCTCTAGTTGGAAGCTACACCATCTAAATATTATGCTAGAGGTTCTAGTCTAGAACTTTTCTCAAAAACAACCTGCTGCCGTTTGTCGCCATTGCGTGAATCTTCTCCCTTTGCACATTATTGCATACAAGTCTTAAAACTAAATGATGCGTTTGGTGAAAAAAGCAGTCCCAGCCATTAATGTAATAATAAATCTATATATTCAAATTAAATTGCGAATCTCTGTTAAAAGACTATATCATCGACTAAGCAATTAAAAATGTACTTAATACAGGGTTCTATCAACTTCTGCACAACTTCCATTATAATTGTTCGATTTGCCTTTCATTTTGTTGGAGACCAATTTAAACATATTCCTTGGCAATTAAGATGTTGAATAAATTCAATGATGATACAATATGTATTTACTGTACTCAATAAAAAGTATATATTCTTTGTAAAAAAGTGATTAAATACCTTTAACAGGAATGTCAATCTTTCAGCGACAGACTGTTACGAAGCGCAACGCAGGATGAAATAAATAAGAGAATGATCGTCGAGCAACGTCACATGAAAAATCGCGCACTTCCCTTTCGAAGCGAGTGCCGCCGATCTATGTAAACTGATAAAACGTTCAGCAACTGTCCCTGTCTCCGTCGACGCGAGCTTTAAATCGACCTCAACGGTTTGGAAATGACTGAAAGAGAGCACGGAGAGTGCACACCTTGCCGCGACGTCGAGGAACACAGCAGTCATCCTGCGACTTCCGGCGAAACAATCCTGCTGCAAGCAGCGCGGAGAAATAGTTTACCTTACGCTCGAACGCCCCGAAGCAGATAATGGTTTTGCTGTTTCACGAACCGATCGATCGATCCACCGCCTTCGCAGGCGTCGCGTGCCTTTTCGTTTCTCCTTCGCCGCTGCTCGTAATTCCTGTCGACGGGAAGGATAAGTCAACCGAAAGACAGCGGCGCTTCACCGCGATACGATTTTCGCAAACAGGTTCCCGCGACACGTCGACAATATAATTCGCGAGGCAAAACTATTGCAAATTGTACTTTCCCTTGACTCTTTATAAGCAGACGCCTTTCCTTCTTTTAGGGATAGATTGCGATGGGGAGAAGCTATTTAATTGGACGGGACACCTGAAAGAAATTTCTGTATTCATGCTGGAGCGATATTTAATTGGCGGATAATTAGTATTAAGCAGCATCGAGCTCATAAACTCGAACAGGATGCTGTCAATTCCTGTAACCCTTGATACGTTTCTTTCTCAACAGAGCACAGTATAAGCCGTCTGAAAGCGGCAAGGATTGCCCCGTTGCAAGAGACATTGCACTTCTCCCCTGTGCTCGACGTAATTCGCAAATTAAGCTCGATCTAGGGCAGTCCCGACCTGTTCCTGACGTAATTTCGCCGGATACAACTCCTACGACTCGTCGCTTAAAAATACTTGACATCGAGTAGATTTTTATGCGCGATTATTTAACGGTTTCCATTTCGTATCTGCGGAAACATTTAACTAGGTAATTAGCAAGAAACGTGATTCAAATATGTTTAAAACATAACGACGTATCTTTTTTTTTTTCTCCGTGACACTTAACGAAATCAAAGGCGCCGAAAATTAAGTAGCCCCAAGAACGTGCACGGAAACAGGATACTCGAGTCGCGTAAATCGACACGGGCTATCACTGTTCTACTTTCATTTCTAAGATGAAACAGGATCGTCGGTAGGCGCCGGGCCAAAGTGGCCCTTATCGTGAACAAAAACCAGGCCTGCAGGGATCGTTTCACGCGTTTCAGAGGAAAGCCGATTTCTGAGGAGGGTCTGGGCGCACTTGTCATTCCTCGCGCACGTGTTAGCCTCCGAGGCGGCGTGTCCGTGTTCCTCGGCAAAGATCGCGGAGAGACGTTGGGCGCCTTCGCTAGACGGTGCGACGTGTGGAAGTCTCGTCGGCAGGACTGCGGTTCAACTAACTTCCATAGATGGAGGTGGGTAACATCGAGCGCGAACCCTTTAACCAGCGATCTCGAGCGAGCGACTTCGCCGGTTTAGTTCGAAAGCGGCAGTTTCATACGCGCCGCTATACCCTCGATATGAGCAGTTACCGAGCGCTTGCCGGCGCGAACTACGGACCTTCCGATGCGAGATAGACGTCGCGCAAGACGACAGTCAGACGTGTACCCTCTTCCACGGATAGATTCGCCCTTAGCTTCTGGAACGCGCGGATAGAGAAGAAGGAGAAAGCACGATGGGATGGAACAAGGCGAGAAAGGGGGGGTGAGAGACGATCTGACGTCTTAAGGGCGAGTCTCATTGAAATGCGAACCGGTGCCACATCGGGGGGATGTGCGAGTAACTCTGCCCGGCCCGATTAGAGTACATATCCTATCTCCTGTGTCATCCACGTCGCCCGATTCCTACTGCCGGCTGCCGCTATCCCCTTTCCCAGAGAGGGGGATCCACGTAATTAATTAGGCTATCGCATCGTGCACGCGAACCGCTGCCCTGGCTCTTCGGCGCTCCTGCGGCTTCGCCAAGGGACAAAAGCTCCAGATATCTGCCTGTGATACCTTTCACTTTGCGACGCACCACCGCCGCGTTCGCTTTCGTGGCGGCCGAAAATGTACTAACGGTGGATTTGACGATGGAATGAGAACGATTTTTATGAAAAGGGTTGCTACATATGAAATGAACGGTATTTCTTAATCAAATTAAAAGTACCTAATTATTCATTAATATAGGTACACCTAATATCACAGCAAACTAATTTTATTACAACTACGATTATTTGTCGACGTATTTAAACTTTTAAAATATCTTGTACAACATTTCTTATAGCCTTCTGGTTATTTGTTTTCGAGACTCTTATTTTAGGCTAAAATTAAAAAAAAAAAACATGGGAGACTATTTGTACCTTCTCCACGATCAGCATTGCTGTGAGGAATATCCTCTAATGCGTTATGAAATCTAACGTATTGGTTCTGACAGGAATGTCTGTGGCATATGGAAATATGAATCGCATAGAAGTATGGATGATCATTTATTTATGTAGACAAATAGACTCTAGATGAATAAAGGAAGCGGCGTTCTACAGAATCGTAAACTCAGGATGATTATTCGAAACTATCGTGCTTTAAGGTACCCACTTCTGCAATAACACAGCGGCATCGATTATAGCGGAACGTAATAGGGTAGGCCAGGCCGATTCACGATAAGTAGAATCGACCCAATGGTTAAAAGGGTCGAAAAGGGTAATTCTGTTCGATCGTGGGGTAGAAGTACGAAGTTCCGTGATTGTAGAGCTATTTAACCTGTGAACTATGTTCGTGAAAAAAAAAAAAGATAGAACACGGACGCCATCGAACGTGAAATTATAAGTTCCTAAGTTTCACCTATATTGCCCGATTCCAATATAAAGAGCCCCCCCGGGGCTATAATTTCCTCGAATAAAATCAAATTTTATATATGCATTTATGACTCTTCAAGTTCCGCCCTGCGTTTACCACCGCTTTATAGTTATACGTACGTATGTATGTAGTTGTAAATAAAGTTTCCTTCGCTTCACCTTAGTTCGTCGATAGAAATTTCAAGTACGAACTGATACAAAGGGAACATTTTTAAAAGGAGCTCCTGCTATAATCATGCAAAGAAAAATAATATAAAATCGTGGAAATAAAACCTTCTCGGTCTACATTTTTTCACTTAATTATTATTTATTCAAATTTTTGAAGGTATGTTTCGTTCTATTTTCATTCGACATTATTATTGTTGGACGCGACGTTATTAATTGACAAATATGTAAAACAGTGGTAGTGTAGTACATCAATTAACTGTTTCAATAAAATAAATATAAATGTACGCTGTACTAGCGCTATCAAATATACATGTCACGATCGATTACCTATAAATAGTGCACAAAGTAGTGGAACGATAAAATTGTCCTTCTATCCTTAAAATATCGATAATCCCGATAAGTCGACACAGCTGCGTAATTTCAACCAGCCAACATTTACTGTAAGATATAAATTAATGGGGGATACAGAAATTATACCATCATAAAAGTGACACATTTTTCTTGAATTATTCAAATTGATTTGCAAATTGTATCTGTATAATGTTTAGTGATAAAAGTACGTGTTACCCGTACTATAACTTCATATACATATAAATCCTCCACTCGATATTGCGCATACATAAAACAAATATTATTATTATTATAACAAGAGATGTATCTACTATTTTGTAAGTTTCAAACTTTGCAGAAGGTTGACCTATTTCATCTTTTATTTGTGGACAAGTTAAATGGAAGCAAGTGTCCCATGGGATGATTAATTTACACCATACAAAATGCTGAATATACACAAAAATAATTAACTCTCTAAATCGTGTCATTTTTCTTCGACCAGCTTCCGCCCTGCAGTTTTCATTCCGTATTAAATTAAAAGTAACTGCGAACGTCATAATCATGAAGAAGAGGATCAGCACAGATGTCTCGCGCACTCTAGAAGACAAGGCGGACTGTCGCCGATGGAAGAAACGTTTTCCAACTGGAAACGCAGCTCCACGTGCACATGGCCAGGTTCTGCCATCACGAACTCCCATCACGTCCTGGTAAGTGGAAAACGTGAACGCCAAGTTTTAAGCATGAATGATAAGACAGGGGCCGGCGGACTTTCGCCGAATAATCTCCTCCTTATCGTGACTCTCCTCTCGGTTGTCAGCGACCGAGAGTACAGTCGTTCTCGCGGTTGATATCATCCCTTCGACTTAGGAGCCACGCGTAGCGGCGTCCAAATCAGTTTGTCGAGGAGCGCGTGGAAAATTCAATTTCGTCTGAAACTGATTCTGAATATTTAATGGAGCGAGCTATGGAATTAATTTCCGATAGATTATTGCACGGTATTCAAATTCGTTGTGTAAACGAGAGAATGAGAGGCAGTATTAGGAGAATCATCTTAATAATTGTATCATCTTCTTACTAGAACTATTAAGGGCATTATATATAAAAAAAATGATCTAATATTGAAATTATTTTGTAATAATATTACACTGTACTCTCCGCGTTTCTTGCGCAGGAATCTCTTCAGTTCTGCATTTTGAAATTAGAAAAAAGAGACGAGTTACGCTCTATCGATCTAAATAAATAACGTTCAGTATCAGAACAAAACATTCTATCCACGATTTACACGCTTTCCTCGTATTATATTGATATACCAAAACGTCCCGCGCGAAACGCGTTTCCCATGCGTGGGACTCAGTTCAATATCTGCCCTTGTAACCTGTCACAAATATTTTAAACAAAAAGTACTGCCAATGTCGTCCGTCTCGACGAGCCGAAATGAACGGCCACGAGGGGGGTGAAAAAGTCGCGGGTCGCGAATGAAAAATTCGTCGTCGAGCTTCTGAAATAAGTACACGTGCTACCGCGCTTTCTCCGTATAGCCTGGGACGATAGAAATCAGCCGGCGGTGCTTACGTCCGCCCCAAGCCGACGTAAAAATGGCCTGGTGGCTTGTAGCCACTCGTTCTTCGTCAACGTCACGATTAACTACTGCGCCGCCTGATCGTCGTGGTGCCGCTTGGCTGCAACGCGACGGTGTATAAGGTAATGATTCATTAATAAAGCGCGCCGATTAACGTGCAGCACGAAAGACATTAGTTTTCGTATGGAGGGGCATGCGTAAACAAGTAAAATGTATTGTTAGATTTTTGCACGTGATTACCCTTCACGCTGGAGCGAGTCATAATTGTTTTCGATGGAACAATTAAAGGGAAAGATTGAATTTAAAAAGACACGCGAATCGACCACGTTAATAAAACCACCCAGAGTTCATCCAATCATTTACAAGCCGCACGGTCGTTCAGCGTTATGTTGTTCAACATGTTGCCGAAGCGTGTTCACAGATCAGCGCGTCGACGCGTGCCGAGTTCGGACGGTAAACGAATGAAATTTCAGTCAATTCGTGCATTTTCCCTTGCTTTCCGGCGCTTGGGGTAAAGCGAAGCGGGCGTTTAATTAATCTCCCCGTACCCCTTGTCGATTGATGCCGGTCGGTGTGACAATCGGCAGCCGAAAATAGCGACGGCTTCCTTGTTAAACGGCCGTGGGTGTATCGATATTTAAGCGGATAAAGCGTTTTCCATATCGGTGGATTGTAAAATTCCCCGGAAAACCGTCGTCGCGTCACGAGCAACCAGAAATTCGATCGCCAGCATTTTCATGGGACGACGCAAAATCGACAGATGTAATAAAACGTGTGGCCAAACGGATTACTTAATGATACTATGAACTTTTTAAACGTCAGCGACGAGAATACTGTTTGACCGTACGTACATACTTTATTACAAATGGATCCAGAGAAATACAAAACTGCTACTCTCAACGACATTCCCAAACTTTCTATAAATCCATCACAAGAAACGCTCAAAACGAATCCTGGAAAAACGCTCCCCTATCAGATACACATAATATATGGACAAACATATTTGAAAACATTCCAGCGCTCCTTATTGAGAAGGAAAGAATAAGTTATCCTTACTAGACTCAATGTTGGACATACCAATCTGACACACCCTCATCCCATAACTAAAAGTGAACCGCATAAATGTAATTACTGCGGTTATACCCTGTCCGTAGATCATCTTCTAAATTGTAATCAAGTTTTCGAATGACAAATCTAAATGTGACCTCCCAAACGAATGTCAGACATGCCTCAAACATAAGAAGCACGGCAAGAACCTGCTTCTTTAGAGACGTTGGCGTGTATCACGAATTGTGACGTAGAGGACTACCAACTGGATCGTGATACACTCTATTTTACTAAGTTCATCCAAGATAAAAACTTTATGCCAAAACGATATTGCACTGCGCGTGATATATTGTACATGTGTTCCTGTTACGTGGTTAGTCGTGTACGCTAACAATTCAACATTATGCCCGATGAGACTTTAATTAAAACAATATATACATGTTTACTATAAATATCTTTGCGTACACACATTATGACGAGCACGTTGTTAAAAGATAGGACGGTGCTGGTCGTGTTAGACGTTATACAAGTCCCGATGCATACGTAGATACGTTTGGCAATGCGAATATATTATTGAAGGAGTTGTGAAAACGCGCGCACAGACACCTCCGTCCGATGTTTCTACTTTTTCTTTCGCGAATTCCTCGTGACTGAAACATTTGGTTATGTAAAATTGCTGGACATTTACGAGACGTGGAGGTGTTCACGATCGGCCACGGCACAGTGTCCCGTTTGGATGTCTCATTAGCGAGGCACCCTTCGAGAAACAAATGGATGCCTGTGCCCCTACAAGGTACTCCCGAACCCGTAAACGCCTTGTAAAACCTAAAGACGAGTATTCGTAAATTTCAGATACTCTCTGCTTTAATGGGAATAAACGTGTGCAGGGTAACGTGTCGTGAAACTCATTCGCAATTCTGCGAGCAAATGTATTTACGCATGAATAGGGAACCTTCTGATAAGCTGCCCTTAGTTGGAAGTTAATATTATGGAAAAGTTGGATTTAATTTACATCACTGGAGATGCATATCATGTTTGGGATAAGTGTTTACCTTCCCTGGAATGAAATTGTAATATGTAATATTTAATGAACGTTTGAAAGATCATTCCTTTTTGTTCACGTATTTATTTATGAAGGAAATCATGTTGAATGTTCTGAACAAGTAGCTGTATAAATACACTCTGGTTCTACGCATCTTAAACTATAAAACGAAAGAGAGAACAATAGGAATATATCAGATTTCTTTTGCGTCCTTCATATTAAACGAGTGCACAATGCCACATTTCACATCGCGATCGCTGTTAACAATAAATAACAAAAATCACCAAAGACTCTAAGAGTTCGTTTCCGAAGAACATTACAAATAAACGACACGAACAGCAAGTTAATGAAATTGTACACCCTGAATCAAGCGCACGCCACTGTTAATTGTCTCGCGGCAGATAAAACGACAAATGTGACGAACACCGCGAAAGTGGTTTAACGAGCACTCGAATTCAATCATCCGGGAACGGTGCATTACGAGCAAATGCCTCGAATCGCCGGTATCGAGTCGCGCCGCGGCGGGACCCATTAGCCGCGGGTATTCGTTCAAAATCCACTCAAGGAAAACGCGGAATTACATTTTCCCGCGCTGGAATCGAGAAACGATCTTGAGCCGGGTCGGCGAAACCGGATGGAATCTGGTTCTCCGAGTTTGCTCCACCAGCAACCATCCGCGTGGCCATTACTCGGTGGCGGAATCGTAATTCGGCGACTACGTAACAGAAAGCCGGGTGTTATACGTGTACACGTTGCCTACCCGACTGCATCAGCGCCTGAAGTCGAAGCCATACCGCGGGACATACAGATTATTATGCTATTAAGGTATAATGGGGGAGGAGGATTCGTGTCCACCTGGGGAACGAGCAAGCAGACTTCGCGGCGGAGAGAGTGTCCTAGAGTGTGCGCGGCAATTAAACCGTTCGCCACCGGGGAACGATGACGTGTAGGGGATGGGTGGGTAGTGGAAATTATTTTCCCGAAGAATGGCACCGTCGAGCGGTATACCGTCGTCCGACGTAAAAAGCCAAAGTAATTAATGAAGCATGATAGATTGAAGAAGCAGGCACGAATGATGCATCGCGGAGAGCCGGGATGCGGTATATTAATGCGTCACGATCATTAGTCTAATGCGGTCCGATGCGGCGCGCCGCGATGAAGGGCTGCACGGGAACGCCTATTGCCAGAAAGATCTAAGGAGATCGGCGGGATAGATTCGAAGGGTATGACGGGGGCGTGCAAAATGTTTCGCTAGAGACGCGGGATGATGAATGCGAACGAGAAGTTTCGCGAAGATATCTCAATTCGGTTTCATTAATGGCTAAGGAAACATGATATTTGTCTTGGTAATTAGTCGTCGATGAATTTTTGTCGAAATTATTCGCGTTATGCAACAACGGTCGATATTACCTGCAAATGCAAATAGGAATAGTGATGGATAGCTTATTGCACACTCGGTGAACCGGAATACCAATTGTTTAGTTACATCAAAAAAAATATTCAACTTCCATGATAGAGCATTTCTGCACGAGAAATTATCCCGTGTCCATTTGGGTACAATTTTTTCAGTACCCTGTAATTGAAAGAACAATTCCAACCTCAACACGAAAGTTGAGTACTCGAGAGGATGGTTCGATAAATTTGCTAAGAGCTGACGCTTCATATCGCCCCTAAATGGAACTTCTAATGAAGGTTTAATTAAGCTCGGTAACGCGTAACCAATTTAAGTTTCAGGTAAACATTATTAAAAGCGGCATCGCGAGGCACGGCTCTCCGCCGCCTATCGCGCTGGACGGAAATACCCTCAGCTGCTCTTAAAAAACAATATCGCGGTCGGCGTCCTTAGGATGAAAAAATGCGTGTGCAAGTCGTCGTGGTCCGCGCAGCGTGAGGCTTCCTCCTCGCCGAAGGACCCATTATTCACCGGGCTCGGGACCGAATGGAGGACCACGGGATAAAAGGAAGCCGGTGCGCGGCGGATGGACGAAAGGTAGACCAGAGGCGCGCTGTGTTTATTTAAAGAAAGAACAAAAAATGACGCTTAAAAAACTCGCCGCGGGACTCTCTCACGCCTTTCGTACCTGGTCCATTCGACGTGCGAAGTGCCTAGCCGCGGCGTAAAAGATCGCACGAATATAAGCGCTAAGTCCCGTGTCGATGAACGCGGGAGACGCGGCGGTGCTGTTGAAATAACACGTTATCGCGTCTGTAAATTTGGCACGAGAAGGAACTCGTGGTTCCTCCTTTTGGTACGGAATGGAACGCGCGACGTGGCCCTTTGAGCACTTTAAACATTCTCCTCTACGCCTCGTTCTGTTTTATTTGCGATTCCTTAGAACGACCGTCGTATTAGTCGTTCCGGAAATGAAAATATGTCATTTTCTGTCGGGCGCTGAAAAACGTGCAAAAGCGTGCTGCATATTGATAAATGAACATGGAGTGACTGTATGATTGGAGCGAGAAACCGAATTTTCTGGTAAATTATACAACCGCTCCCCCCCCCCCCTGATTGTTATTTTCATTTCTGCGTGATACACTTTTTATTGACAAGAACAGGATCTGAACAGTCCCTCGCATAGGTGTGCATGCCCGCGTCTATCCCAATCACCGATACAAAACCACAGAAGATAGATCGTGGAAGCAGCATCCGTAATGCGAGGCTTATTAAAGAAACAGGAACACTTTTTCATTGTCCTGTTATGACAGCTGCAGCAACTTGGTAGCGATGTGGCAGCAGCAATTGATCGTCATAACAGTAGTCTTTATGGCTGTCTTCCTGTTTCTGCTCTTTGAATCAAGCCACGTATCTTCTTCCTCGCCTTGCAGCTGAGAATAAAGTTCGCTGATTAAATATGCACTTTCATTATAAGCTGCCCATTCGTAGACTTCCATTCTAAGAAAAGCAATGATGCTTGATTGAGTCGTCGTGGCGTGGATTTCACTGGAAGACGCAGCTTTACATTACCAAGGAAGCTACTCCGCTTTCAAAATCCCGCACTAAGACTTCTGGTGACATTTTCCCATTTGCAAGCGGAATCCGATTACCACGCGCTTTGTGACATTAAAGCCAAACTCGCGTGCGTCCTGTTTCAATCTGCCAAAGGGTCCTCTATATCTGCAGGTATGATGTTAAAAACAAGCAGATTGCAACAAGAATATTATACTTTATGCATGCAAATACATTCTGTCCAAAAAAGATCTGTAAATAAAACACGCGAAGTCTTTTTTATATTTACAAAGAATTCAGCTGTATTATCTCATTGTGATTTCAATCTTGGAGTATATAGAATTTCGTTGGATCTACATGTATAATAATTTCAATCGACAACGTGCTCCCACCTTTGTGAAGATGGAATTGTTCGAAGAACTTCACGATTACGTATAATCATTGCTGACACGATTATCGCTTGTTAACATTCACGCGAATCGCATTACCATCGCAATTATACTTTACGTAACGCCACAGCCACATTCTGCGAGCATGGTGATAAAACCCCGCTTCCGTTCACCAGGAGGACGTTACTGGTGAAAGAGGCCTCGGGTTTCAATCACGTTAACGCTATTATATCATGCAAACACGCTATGTAAATAGTGAGTTAATGCGGGTAAGATTAAAGCGTTATGTATGGTCTCGCTGTTGTGACAGACTCGTGACAGGATGAAACTCCTAAGAGTATTATCCTATTGAAATCTTGTACACACTCTTTCCAAATAATACCAGAAGCCTGTGCGTTCTTCAACCGGTTCCACGTTAAACGTCAGAATCGATTATCACACTCGTGTTCCGTCCGAATGATTCATGTCGTTGGAATTGTATGGATTAATAAATAGACAGCAATTAAGAAACCTTGTTTTATCATCAATACTATCATTAACCTTACTTTATCTGTATACAGCTTAAAGATAAAAACATCTGAATTCTGACTTAGCTGCACTCAACTAATTTATAATGTGTTAATATGTGCAACAGCTTCGTGGAAGCCATGCAAATCAACATTAGCAACAATCCAAACACCATCGTACGGTCCCTACGAAACAGGTGTAGAACAAACTTCCATTCCACAGAAGCTGATCATTAAAAGCAAAAAAAAGTTAAGAAAGCAATACGGTGAGTTAATAACGCTGCATTATTTGATCAGCACCTGAGATCTCTGTGCTGGCCAAAGGAAACACGCCGGGCGCGTCACGAAGGAGCATATCGATGTTCCTAGTCCGCAATGTGAGACGCGTCGGAGCAACCCGTCCGGTTGGTCGGTGCGAAACGATTCGGCAGGTAGGCAGGGTACGAGCTGACTAACAATATAAATACCTGACTGCCAAACTAATCGGTTGCTCGATACACCGGCTGCTCCCTTAGCCGACAAAACTCACGGGACTCACACATGCGCGGGGATAATCGCTTCTGTGGATAGGAGAACAAACACCGCCGCTTCTCACCCTTTCATCCTTCTTCTCTTTTTCTTTTGCCCTTATCGTTATTATGGCAGGCGGGCCTCCCGAATCTGCCGCGTGATCGTCGAGATTCGAGGCGATCGAGACACGACGGCAGATGATCAGACGGTAGGGAAACAGGGGGACGGAAAGAAGCGAAACACCTGATTAGTTAAAAGGACCATTCGTACATCGATGATCAAAGGGGAGAAGCCTGGTTTTCGAGTCGTATTCTCTAACTAAATATTCCGGCAGGTTAATTAGCGATCACGCGAGGAAGATAGTTAGAGGCATTTGATTACTGTCGAAGTTCCAACTTTTATTCGCGTAGGCAACCGAAGAAGTTGAGCAGCTAATTAATGTTTCGAAAGTTTCTCAAAGATCGTCATTGGGATCGACTTCGGTTCTTAAGCATCCGCGTTTGATCCTTATTTATGTCTCTTGGATATTTTTTTAGGTATACTAAATCTTTGTCTTTCGGGTTGCATAAATAATTTTGCGATTGATTGACGCTTTTAATCTCTGAACAACAGTGTTTCTCGAATATCTCTTTGGCAACAGAATCATCGAAAACCATTGTAATCTGCAAAGGAAATGTATCCTTTATGGAAACCATTTCTGTTCTATTTTATTCTATATTCTCGACTGCGACACTATTCAAAACGTGCAACGTTTCGTTTACGCGGGGACTAAAAGTTTAACAGAAATGCATGCTGCGCAAACGAAAAGAAATGAACAGAGAACCGAGCGTCGGTGTTAATCAATCGGTCGGGTGCAGTTTGTCGCGAAACAACTATTTCGGGATTTTTCACAGATATCAGTTCGTGAAATCTAATCGCGATCGCTGGGAAAATGCAACTCAGCCGATGTTCCGTGAACGTTCAATATTTTGTTCAGTGGATTTCCCGCAGGAAAAATATCTGATAGTTAGCGCGGATCAGGAAATCATTGGTTATAAACGAATTTGATGTAATTGCTTAAGTACTCTTCTCCCCCAATCGTTCGTTTCTCTACGTATCGCCTGCTTTATTTCGCTTTATCCTTACCTCTTTCCCCGCGTCGTATCTCACGAGCGCCGCATGAAAAGTACCTGCGATCATCGGTCAGCCGCTGCCATTCCGTGGACCTTTTTTCCCCTCCGGTAATCATCAGGATATCGTATGAGTACTGGTTTTCGAACACGGTGCGAATTTCGCTCCCAGGCGATTGTAATCGATAGGCTTTGTACGCAGTCATCTGAACACGTATCCGATGCACCATCCCCGTGTGCGCGGTTCTCAAAGAATTCGGTATTTTTGCGTACCTCTGTGACCGATACACGTGTGTCATCGATGATGTTATATTTGCCGTGCGCAGCAAGAAATTTGCTTTGATTCGATTGCTCGTTGAGATTGCCACGGTCGAGGTTCAGGCATTAAATCAAATATTTCAAATATGATTATTTTAATATCACACCCATAATATTACGTCTTATCGGTTTGGAAGTAGTTGCGTGTTAATTTATTTGAACAAGAAAATGATTTTTGTCTTATTAGTTTCATTAACCATCTCCGAGTGATGGCTTGCTAGAAAGGGAGAGAAATAACAATTTGCAAGGATGTAAGTAAAAACTAATTACGAGGGGCACAAATTAAACCTTGGCGATCCTCCGGTAATAAGCGTACGAATTCATTTAGCCTCTTTTAATAAATTTTTACCTTAAGCAGCTTCGTATTAAAATTTCTGGAACTTTAAATACATTCAAAAAAACTGAATTTCATCTCCGACTATATGTAAATGGAACACATTCAAGTAAATGTACCGAAATTTCCATACTACCCCTATCCGAATCGAGTATTTAAACTTTAATCCAAAGCGTAAGCAGTTTATTCATGTTTATACCGGTTTCTTAAGTTTCTTTAAGTAACGCGCTAAAGGCAAATATCTTCCAATGTTCCATCTCAGTTACGGTTTGCAAGTTACACGACATAATACCAACGATTCTCCGCTAATTAACATAATCCTGATCCCACGATAATCTTCGCGGGCTCTCTTCAAAAGCTGAAATTAAGACCGTCCGCCTCGCGCGAGGTTGAAATTACAGCGCGTCCTAATTTTCACGGGACCCTCGCAAGAAGTAACCGCGCCGGTTAAAATATTTGTACGCGGCTAACAATACCCGCGACCACGGAACACTGTTCAAGCCTTGTCGCATCGGCTTTCGGTGCTTTTCAACGTGCTGTGGTACTTCCGTTTCGCGTTCTCGCCAGCACAAAAGCGTGTGTGCCTTGCCTCTTAATAATAGAGGTAGGAGCGTCGCGTCGCGATCAATACCATTGTCGTTATTATTAACATCAGAGGAACGCCACCGGTTCTGTCCGTAAATTGTTTTCACAACCCCACTGGCACAAAGCGGCCTGGATTAACTGCGCATCTTTGCCAGTGGGGACCACCGTGATGTGTTTACCGACTTGGACCGAAGTTCGCGTTACGATTTAAACAGTCTTGAAGGAACGGAGCCCCGCGGCATCGTCTTGGATCGAAATCGCTTTAACTAGGATTTACCAAGTTACCTCATATTATGGTAGAATGAAATTAAAGAGCAAAGTATATTATTTTTTAATATGCGCTTCGCTCATGTATGTAAGTGTATTTTAATCCAAGTGTAGTGCTAGTAGGATAGTTTAAATCATAGTTATACATACATGTATCGTATACTGTATACACTACTGAACACGTTTATTATATTAATCAACTCATTTTTGATTACCTATTCGGTAATTATTTAGATTATATTGTCATAATACTTATTGGGATATTAATGTTAATTAATTAAATAATTAACAGACACTGTCGCACGATTGTTTCAATTAAAAATTCCGACCATTCGTTTGCTGTCACGAATCGATGTAATGTTATCAGACAGCATCGCATGGCATCGCTTTTCTTCGTATCCTTCTTTTCGTCCCTCGCATCGCGCGATTAACTCTATAATAAGATTGCACCTGAGACGTCCACGTACGAACGTGTAGCTACCGCTTAATCTCCAATCCACTTCGCCGCTCCTTCGATCTCGATTGCCCTCTTCGTTCACGTCGCGAGGCAACACGGCTCCGTTTACGCTGGCTACCGACTCTCTGACAGAACGTCTCGCGCAAGATACCGTAGATTACAACGGGACCGTTTCGCCGTTTCTCCGCCCCTCGATAATAGCACGATAAGGTTTCGTCGAAATCAGAGATTACAGGCTGCGACAGTGTACGCTCGTTACCTGTACACACGGAGCGGCGCGCCGTCCGATATGTAGTTACCCCCCCTTAGGAACGATAAAGAGTTTCACGTCGCGCAACCTGATTAAACGCCGAGGTTTCACCGTTCCGAAGGGAAATGGAATCTTTGTTGCGCGAACTGGACGGATCTCCGCGACAGAAGCGGTTAAAATTGCGACACGAACTTCTGCAAATTGCACTCCGGTAGTTTGATCACGAATTGACTAGATGGGAACCTTCACTGAAGTCTCGAATTCGCTAATAATGTACATAAGTGTTTTATAATCCTACCCTTGGACTCTAAAATTAATTATAAAGCGTGAGTAGAGATATAAAGCGTTCATTCGCGATCGTTATTAAGACCCCATTAATTAGATATCGGAGTTTTTATGCAAATTTATATTTTTCAGAATTTAGTAAAGAAAAGTTGAACTATGGTAGCAAGTTGTTTCACTTACTGGATATTTTAAGAAGCATAATAATTTGGATGTTTTGTGTATTCTTTCAGATTACGCGCAATCTGGCTAATTTTGCATCTTTGTATTTTCTAGAAAGGCATCAAAATCTGGGATCTACTCATTATGAACTCGTTAAATTCTTTGGGCAAACCATTTGATTTTTCCACATGAAAAAGTGCATGACGACACGGACTTGTCAGACGTACCCAAAGGGTTAATGTAAATGCAGAATCTGCTTTTCCTTTTTCAAAATTAACAGCAACAGTACGAGTTATCCTAAACTTTAGGGGAAAATCAATCTTTATGCATCGACTCCCTCTCCCAGGAGAGTTAAATTATTTTACCCCCTCTCTATAATACAACGATTTGGTCCTTAATCTTCCATACACATTATATTCTGCGTATAAACATATCCAACACTTGCATAAATGTATTTTCATCACTATCGATAACTGTAGGAAACTCGATTGTGCCGATTATCAATATTTCACGACCGCTAATGGCAACTATTTTCCTTCGATCATTTAGAAAATCTCTGTCCTCGTTTCGTCTCGAGTCGCAATTTGTTCGGCCAGTCTGTCTCGCGGTCGAGCCAATTAATCGAGACCCGGCTGTACTAAACTCGCCCCACTTAATTAGCTCTCGATTTCGCGATCGGTATGCAGAATCCGGGTGTACGAAACCGGACCACCGGGACCCCTTTGCGCAGGGTATCATCGAACCAGACGCGACGCAAAACGACGAAGAAATCACGGACCCGCTCCGACCCTTCTTACCGCAGAACAATATCTTTACCTGCAATGACGCACGATCTCTGGTCCAAACCGTTTCTCTTTCGCGCCACCCTGAATTCTTCCCAGCGTCGATTTTCGTCATCTTCTCGGTGATTGGGGGAAGAAATGGATAGAAGGTCGCGATCGACGTGCAAAAAATCGAGCGTATTCCCCTCCGCCGGGCAAAAATATTTCTTGTCGGGGGGAGAAGAGAAAGTAAAATGCTCGTGAGTCAATGGATGGATGCAAATTGTCCACAATGTGCGCCAAGAGGCTACCGAACGATACTGCATTCCTCCTCGCGTGCGGAGAGCGGCGAGCGGAGGAATGTTAAGGGCTTAATTATGCGGAGTGTTGGCGACACTCGAGTGGACGTGCTCGAACAGCTGTTTTCGCCGATCCCAATGCGATTCTCGACAGCAAGTGCTTAATTACTTTCGCATGGAGATTGATTTTACTCGCGGGATCGCGTACGCGCTGTTCGCGGCCGGGCGCTCGCACACCGACTCGGAGGCACCTTGACATATTTTTCGATTTTACGAATAATTACTTCATTCTCCTTACTTAATAAATTTTAATTAAGCAATGCTTGATTAAATGAGTTCTTGTGACATGTTTTATCTAGTCATTGCAGCAACGACTTAATGCAACGTCTCACGGTCACAAGCGATCGCTACATTAATTATTCGATATAATTATTGCGAATACCTCGAACGACACCAGCTGTTTCTTCCACCAGATCTGACAGAACTCGCGGAACGGGTTCGTCCATTGAACCTGTCGTGCGGTAAAGAAAAATATCTGGCACGGAAGTGAACGAAACAGAAGAAACATCGTCTTCTTAACTCGAATACCAATTCGCGGAAAGTTGTTTCGAACTGGATACCGAGACGTACGCCGGATGGACGATTCAGTCTGGCCAAGACCACCAGTCGAGGTGGAGCGATAATTAAAGCAATTCAATTAAGAGACCGTCCGAATAATTAAGACGAAGTTGTTCCCAATGACAAGTACACCAAGAAACAGTTCTTAAATGACCAAACATACAGCTGCATGTGCAATCGTCGAAAGTACATACAGAGTGCATACATACAGAGCTGGGATAAAATTGAAAATTAAACGCCTCCATTTTCCCGTTGCGAATCAGTTATACGGGGAAATTTATTGTTACCCGGAATATCGGCGGGCCGATCTGCAATATGCAAAAGCGTTACGCGAAATGAGGCAAATTCATTTAAAATTGATCACCTGCATATACGTATAGACTATTCTAATTGATATTCAGGATCCGTTATCAATGCTAACGTCAATTTAGTAGAATCCACCAATAATTACGTTTAATGTATTTTTACTTTCAATACAGTTGCGATGTTAATCGATAGAAGTGGTCTAATGGAAGGCTTTAATCAATTTATTCTCTACAGCGAACTGTAAGTTTTATTTTTAGACATTAGGCTGTATTGGCCACGTTCGACGAACAGAATTTTACAACATTATATTATTCTAGCATCGCAAATTGAGTTTCGACTTCCGATTGTTACGTCTAAGGGGAAGTTCGAAATATACTTTGCATAATTTTAACAATAACGTCGCTAGAAAATCTGAAACGTTCCACTGATCTCATCGACAACCGATACCAGTTATTAACTGATTTACTCAGTGTAGATTATTTAACGCGCCGGAAGTCGTGGTCAATTATTGTTCAATGACGAAATATTGTAAGCTTGAAGCTATTAATACCGTCTATTGAATGAAATGCCGCTCCTAGTTGTATGTATTGTTAAAATCTCGCGTGAATAAATTAGAAACGAAACACGATAAACGTAAAAGCGGACGCTCTTCGTTGCGACTTACCGGTCGAATATTGCCACCGACGCAACTAAAAGTGTGAAAGCTTTTATCGCTAATGCTACGATATCGATTCGGGTTTCGAGAATGTATGTAGCATAGCGTGTATTTTATAATGCATTCAAATTCTCGTTTCCATCACGCACAATCAGGCGCAACGTTGATAACGATTGTCAACCTCTGTGCTAAATTGATGATGCGAGAATCCGTTTGAAATTTCATCTCTAATCAATAATTTCTAAAGAATCTAATTGCTTGACAGTATCAAATAAATCAGTCAATAATTAATTATACAAATCTCTGTCAGATGTACGGACAAACATTGAAATTCCGAAGTGGAGGTACGTAATAAAATAATACACAAACGTATTAAATAATTATCTGCTGCTTCGTATGATTACTCTTATTTAACATGCAATGAGTTTTCCAGGCATAAAATCAGAAGACAATCAATTCAACGATGTTTTCGATGTCTTGCGTGCATTGATATCTTGTCGCGATCTATTTATCGGTATATCGTGTCAGCTAAACAGTCGGATCTTGTAAGTAATCATTATTTTTATTATTCCACTCAATGCTCCCACCTGCGTATGCCTATTAACCTTTCCTTATCTAGAATCGTACTTATGTTAATCGTATTCGGAGGCTGACCCTAGTGGCTCCACCAGATAAGAATGATCAGGGTTCTGCTAGCCAAAGATATGTACCCCTGAACGATGTTTATTTAGGATCTTCTTCGAGGGGAGAAGAAATATCTGAGACTGCATCCTTCCTCTAAAAAAAAATCTTATTTCATTCAGTGACATATCACCGACACCCACGATAAATTCAAATACAGCAAAACATAGGAAAATGGAAGACGAGAATAATAATAGGAAACCCATAGCTTTGTTTATTTCGGAAAGGTTTTAAATTTATAGTAAATTCATAAGCGACATTTTCTTTTTGTAATATTCACGTATGAAATATCCTGTTCCTCATTGCGTTTCGAATTGCAGTCTGCGATTTATAAAAACCTGCCCGTTCATGTTACATTTACGATGGAAAATCTGCAGTGATTGTAGAAAAACGACTGGCAGGTTGACAAAAGAATTAATTGCAGGTTTCTCTTTGATTAAGATTTTTCAAATATTTAAATACCCCGTGGACCAAACGGCATGCGCGTAATGACGGGTTCAATGATTTTTCTGTCGGGACACGATACGCTTGAATGATTAAAAATAACGAAGCCAGTTTAATACAGATACCTAGTTGCAGTTTTTAAAGGGATGGAAACAGGTCCGAGTTCTATTGATATACTGCATGAAGATATATCTGTACACTCGTTTACCCAGTCGCTCGTGTATTTTTTTTTTTTTTTTTGAAAAGCTTTGACCCAATATTAAAATATCGCTTTGATAATCAAAGACATACGTACGCCCTACCGTGCAGTAATACTGTACTGCACTGAGATTAATCATCCTATATAAATTGTCACAACCTATATAATTACTGAGTTAAAAATAAATGTTGTCGTAAGAAGTGAAAGTCGTTATAATCCCAGAATGGTTTATTTAAAAATGATTCAAGTATGTAGCAATTACGAGCAAGCGTCTGAAAGCTGCAAAATTTCAGGCGCAGGGCGATACTAATAATCGCACTTCCATTTGACGACTCATTCTTACATAGAACTATAAAAAATCCCATGAAATGTGCTTTATTAAATAACCACATGTGACTTGTAAGTCATTCAACGTATAATCGACAGGGAAATACCCACGTGGTTAGTCATTTGTTTCTCTGAATAGTAATTTCTTCTTCAGCATCCACGAACGATCATGTCGGTTTTGTTAAAAACCTTCAGTTCACGCTTGTATCCAATTAACTCGTGTACGGAATCGAATACTTGTACGCAGTGACATCGATTCCGGAATACGAACTGACAGAGCGTCAGCGAGTGACGACGAAGAATTTTTATGGAAGACTTTAGATCTCCATCGCGGAGGTCCACGATCGGTATCGTATTTACATCGTTACCTGGCCCGCGGAAAATTTATTAATTCCGAACTGGAGAGAACGGATTTTTATACGCTCTATCGACAGGGATCGGCCACTAAACGGACTTTTATCGCCACTTCGACGACCATTCCCGCTTCGTGCTCGACGCGGCGATCTTATCGATTTCACGGATCCCCAGGTAGTTACGACCGACCTTCTCCTATTTTGAAAAAAGTTTCATTACAATTGTTAATGGAGGGGAAGCACCGGTGGCCTGTACGCCTCAGCCATGAAGCAGCTCTCCAGGTGTACGACTGTTGTGTAAGAAAATGGACGGGGCTTGATTTCAGCTTCACATGGCAAAAGGAAACGGGAGAGAACGGTTCTGGTGGAGAGCTTGCGTCCCTTCTGCCGCGCTCTTCGTTCACGGTAAATCTTGCGCGTACATCCGACGTAACATAGTGTGCTCGGTCACGAACGAGCGGAGTATCAAACATGTTTAACCTTGCTGTAAAGATAAAAAATATTTGAAGAAACGTCGATTCTATTGCGTTCTTTGGTCCAAAGTTGATGGGAACGTATCCATCATTCTTCTGTTGCATACTTGATTGAATGAATCATAAGTTGTAAATTCGTAACAATAATTGGGAAGGAAATCCTGTCCGTTTCTTTTTTCAATTTGAAATACCAATTTGATATGTTAAATAAGTAAGCAATACGTCCATGTAAAAATGTATCCGTCATTCCTTCATTATCGGTCTCCGATTAATTTATCGTAAGCGGTGAATTCATAGGAACATTTACGACGAATTTTGTGGATTAAAATTGTCCCAGTTGAAATAGAAATCCCATGTAAAAGTATATCCCTCGTCCCGTTATTATTGATCTAGGATAGGCTCGTCAGAAGTTGCACACTCGAGACAATAATTAGCTGCAAAATATGGTTCATTAATAAAAGAATGCTTAAAGGTCGCCTTATTTTTTATCCGTCACAGTACTCGGGCCCATCGACCCAATAATAGGGGCACCCCGGCTGTGTAGTGAATAATTTTCAACGATCGACAGATAAAACCGCGAGATTGATTATTAGATCATTATGTCTCGTGTATTCGCGTGTGCACGCGCATGTATCCGAACGCCATGAAATGCATCGCAGAGTGATGTATGACGAGAGTAATATATTTGGGTGGAGGAGCGACGTGATGTCGATATGCTCGCCGGCGATGCATAAATCTTCCGTCGAGGAAACCGCCTCTCGCTGGTAAAATTATCGAGCGTCGTAGGCTTACGTCGTGGCGTCTAGAGAACTTTTCGTCCAGGTGATTCGCGGACCGCGAACGCGCCCGCTGGTGCGCGCAACCCGTAAAGCCCGCCCGAAGCAATGCATCTCAATTACCCGCCCCGTTCTCTATAACGTGACGTTTCATACGTAATTCCGCTCGCGCGTAATGATATGTAATACCTTATCAACATGGATGTAAAGGTACTTGCGCGAATGGCATGCCGGTATACGCACGATGCAAATGCTACGCTTTGCGTCGTTGTAACAACGCGGCGACGGGGACATTGATTGCAACGATGACGGAGGATTCGGTGTAAAATAGAAGTTTGTTGGTTGGTAATTAATGTGCGAGATTAGCGGAACAAATCGGCATTGCGTGGTGAAACAGAAATTGTGGTAACTGAAACGTATGCGCATTCTGTATTCCCCCGTTCCGATTCGGATCTGTTGAAAGCATTCATTTCATTAGAATGGTAGCTAATTCGTACTCTCGTTACCGCTTGACGTTTTTCCGTCAGGCAGTAAGAAATACATTATTCCTTACGCCATGAGTTTTGGATAAAAAAATATGGTACAACACGCACAGTGGAATATTAAACATTGTAACGACAGAATAATTATCTACCATTCCAAAAAAGGGGAAAGAGAAAAACACTTAAAATCATAGATGTTCTAATTTCTTCGCCTTATGGGTATCAAATAATTCATATTCATCGTTGAGGTCACTCGTTTACCCCTTTGAAGCATTCATTTCATTAGGGTAGTGGCTAATTCGTACTCTCGTTACCACTTGGTGTTTTCTGTTAGATATTAAGAAATACATTATTCCTTACGCCATCAGTTCTGGATTAAAAACATGCTGCATCACGCACAGTGGAATATAAAAGATTGTAACGACAAGAATATAACGTTTCATTATCTACCATTCCAAGAAAGGGGAAAGAAGAAACAGTTAAAATCATCGGTGTTCTAATTTCTTGGCCTTATGAGTATCAAATAATTCATATTCATCGTTGAGACCAATCATTTGCCCCTTTGAAGCATTCATTTCATTAGAGTAGTGGCTAATTCGTACTCTCGTTACCGCTTGACGTTTTCTGTCAGACAGTAAGAAAGACATTATTCCTTATGCAATGAGTTTTGGATAGATCTCTACGCTATTTATGGGAAAAGTGTTCACTGTCGCGAACGAAATGATGTGATCTTCACGGGCGTTAATAGGAGCTGATATCCAGGTGCGCCGAAAGTAAATCGGAGATTCCAAATAATGCATGATCGCGAATAGTAAGTGTAACACCTCTGCATGGATTCGACCCTTGGATCGATGAACTCTGACCCGCCGGATAAGGACAGGATGTTCACGTTGACTGTGAGCGTCGTGAATCTGTTAGGATCTGTGTCGACGTCCCTTGTTACGGTACAAAATTTACCTTCAGACAAGTTGTCGAAGGCCGCTACTTTGCTTCGTAGGGTGAAAATTGCCGCGGAAATCGGTGAACGCTATTATTTTCTGTGGATCGTCCAGTAACTGCGTGGTTCCTGCGTCATTCTTTAACATTTTGAAACAATGATTTTCCGAAGGGCTGAATGAATAAATTGAAATAGAAATTATGAGTATAAAAGTAGATAAATGAATACATGTTTAATTATTTAAGAGAACTATCCTTGATGGAATACTTTGATAAATAAAATTGAAATAGTAATTATAAAAATCTTGTATTTCAGTCAGGTCGGTCTCCTCTTTTTTTGTGTGGATCTCTTTTCCTCGAATGTTTTGATTGTTAGAAGTACGTCCAAACGATTGCAAATAGGTAGATATCTCTAAAATGAAGAATGTTATACAGCTTTTGTTCGTTTAATTAAAATGTAACAAGTGGAAATTTTCTGTGGATTCTGTTAGAAGACATACTGGGAATTCTGAAAACAGTTTCATTTCTAACATATTTGAAATTGTATTGTTACCTAAAGATGCATCCAACGAAGTCTCGACTTTACTTAAAACTTTCAACTTTTACCTGAAACTTTTTACTTGGAACTCGAAGCGCAATCTTCAAAACCGGTGGACATCGTATCTGGAGAACTGCTCCACAGATTTACGATTGAAATTTTTATAGACAATTCTTAGAAGCGCGAAGCAGTCTTCAACGGCTTCTCATTTTTCAAGCTAAATCTCGCTTTTACCGTAGTCGCACAATTATTAAATAACAATCATTCTACAAAAAAAATGCAAAACTAAAAAAGTATTGCAGAATATTTCTAACAATAAGTGTACGAAAAACAAATCCTCTGTTTAATAAGCGTTTGGCAACGATGTTCGCTTAAATTTTAGATACTTTTCAGTAAAAAAAATTTCAGATCGTACAATGACGAAATGGTAATTGACTTCACGAAACGGATTTCCTAGAAGAATTCTTAAATTTGTATGGCAGTGACGGATCATTAATGGAACCCTTTGAACTCGTTCTATTAAAATATGTAAATCGATTCATATTGGTGCGGAATGTATGACATCGAGCGAGCAACTGCTACTTTGAGAAGCGTAATGAGATTACGTTCCTTGAAATCCGCTTACGTCTGCCACAATAGTATCTATTTCAAACAGTGATCGCTTGTAATATTTCTTTTGTAGTAGTTCAAAGCTTGTAATCCGTGACGAACGATTTTTTACGGTACACAAATGATTGCTAATATTTCCAGCATGAATTCTTGCATGAACTCTACAATATACTTTCATACATGTCTTCTTGTTTCCAAGCAAAATCAAGTCGATTATTAATTCAATAATTATTCAATTACCACGATTTACCTTTACAAAGCTTGAAATAAAATCTCCGCGGCGTCTTGTTCGTTCCCTCGTTGATATAGAATAATTAAACGGAACACGTGCTAAGGTGAGGGCTAACACGATGGACGCAATTTAACCACCCTATCGGCTCCAGCCTTTCGTAACTCGATATAATTCCCGACACAAATGATCCACGTTTATTACAGTGGCTGTTCGGGAAGCGTTTCGATTCGGTAGGTGTAACGGTGAATGTCAGAGTTGAATGGCTTTCAGCGACGTTCGACGTACACGCTGTTCTTGTACCTTACGTAGTCGGCTCGACAAAAGGAGCCGAAACGAGCACCCTTCGAATGAAAACGCCTCTTCGCACCAGGATTATACTCCACACCGCTTCCCTATCATCTGCGTATCGCTGGCCATACAAGTGTCACGCTCATTCCGACCTTTTGTGGCGTGTCCAATCGCACCCACCCGTACAACTGTGAAATTCTGTGACACGGTATCTGGCGAACGATCTACAGCTCTAATATAAGAAACATCAGAGAGTGTCGCTCCTCTATCATCCTTACGATCGATTGTTAGAAAGCCAATAGTAAACGTCGTTCGTGTTGCACGCGAACGGATACCTGCGCGTAAGGCTTAAATATACGTCGGGATCTTTTTATCCCGCCTGTGATCGCCGGCGTTTCCTTGCATGCAAATATTTTAAAAACGCCGCGCGCTATTACCTGTTACCTGCAGGCATCGCCTTAAATGGAGGACACTTCGTGTATTGCTTCACGATTAAATCTGCCACAGTGATTACGCTGATTTTGTTAGGTATCTACCTACATCTGTGCTCTGAAGTGTATCGATTCTCCATAAATTTCACACGCATCATTAGGGGCCTATGAAAATTGATGTAAACATGTTTCGTCAGTCCTTTATTAGGCAATTGGAGAATTATTTCGTGTTTGGACGGTGGGTAGGCTTTTTTTTATTATATCTGTGGTAGGCATTACTTAATTAGGGACATTGTGTGTACGTCTTTATTTTCTAAAGCATAAATTAGAATCATCTTGTAACGGTTGACGAAATCGTAAGAAGATATGTTACAACACGTCCAGTGAAATTATAAAAATTGTAATCACAGGCATAAGACGTTTAATGATCTACCAATCCAAAAAGGGGGAAAGAAAAACCGGTTAAAATCATCGACGTTCTAATTTCTTGTTCAAATGCCTTGCCAGTATCAAGATAATTCATATTCACCATTTAGGTCACTCATTCACCCCTTCGTTCTCAAATTTTCTCTCACGAAACCATTAGTCGACCCCAGTAGCAAAACCGAAGACTAACGCATTGTGTTCAAAGATAGAATCAGTACATCATGGAAGGAAGTATGTTTAAACTACAGGCTTATTGTCACGATCGTCATGCACGCTTTTTTTCCTGATCGATATGGGGCGAATGAGCCACATCATTTTTGGCCGAAGCTCAAATAAAGAACTATTTGATCCTAAAATATGAAGGTAAAATAAATGTAAATCTACTAAAATGGAAATAATTAAAGGTAAAACAAAATGGAGTGAGAAAATTGATTTGAACGATCATTATTAATTAAAAATCCAGCCCAAATGCATTCAACTAATATTTGACCGTCCAGTGTTTGTTGCTCCACTGGAACGGTATCGTGACCACAAAACCGAACGGTGTTTCAAGATGAACTGCGTCCAGCCTGTAATTCTCACCCCTCATTACGATGCTCGTCTCGTCTTGTAATACAAGGTCTCTCGACTGCGAATCGAGCGAGCAGCAGGCTTTAGCGGTACCCGGCGTGGCGGTGCGCGCTCGTAATCCTGAAATGAAACTCCTCGTAGTTTCGCCGGCACGGCGGGGTTATCGCGACGCGGGACGCCTCGAAGCGGAAGAGATAGACGACGAGATGGCAAACGACCCCCGCCTAAGACCTTCAGAGGAACGTCCGACTAAATGACATCTTGAGTACTCTGCTTTTAACCCCGTCGCGTCCTTGTCCCATCCGCCTAACTCGGCGATGCTGTTCCCTTTCATTTCGAAATACTGGACAACGGCTTACGTGTCGATATAGTGCCGCCACTGAGAGGCACTTCCGACAGTGAACTTCCGATTCGTGTGTGCCCTCAGCCGGGCTTCCACGGGGCTCTCGAATTCGGAATAAACTCACCCCGGTCGCGGGGCTCGAGTCTCGCGACATCATTGGCTGGATTACGTTCCGCTTGACGTCGGTTAAGTGCTTGCTATTGTGCCACGGTGAATGATTTTAACGGCTCGCGCTTGTAAACATTGTTGATAGCGAAACGAATGGATGCTGGGATTTTCGCTCGAAGAACAGTACACGTTGGATAATTCGATTCTGTATTCTTTTTTTCTTCTAAACCTAAACGCGATTCCAGGGAATCGTATTGAGAGATCTCGTTCTGTATTTTGATACAGAACTGATCGAGCTTACGGATTATTAAGTATCTATCTGCTAACCTACTTAATTGCAGTGCACCCCGGCGCTCGATGAAACGCAATTTTACAGAATAAAAGTGTCCGCTCGTTCGCTGTAATTTCTTTTCAAACGACGCCCACGTTTTACCAGGGAAAAGAAAAAATCCTGGCCAGTAGCGAGCGCTTATTAAAAATTTAATATTACAACAAATCCGACGTCCCTGGACGTTTATACCTCGACCCGCGCACAATATCTTCTTCCAGGCAAATATCTATGCAAGGGTACGTATTCGGAGGGAAAAGGGTCCGACGAGAAAGAAGGGCGAGATGAGCTGTAATCCGTTGGAAATTAACCTTAAATCATTCCTACCCCCCCCCCTTAATCTCGACCGAATGAAGTGTCCCCGTGAAAAGGTCAATCGGACCCAATCGAAAGATCGTCGATATCTTCTCCTGTTATCTATGGAGGAAACGGCCAATCATTCGGCGGGTTCGCGTGCGGAAACCTTTTTCCTGGAGGGCCTGGGCGAAAGGTCGCCCGGGATCTCTATTTCTCTTTCCTTTGAAATGGCCGAATCGTCAGGGGTTGACCGTTTCCCACCCGCCGCCCTTCGCTTTCTGGTTTCCTCTTCAATTCTGCCAGGGATAATGGATGTTTACTCATCGCGCGCCTCCGGGCTCGTTCAGAGGAATGTCGTCGTTCTTTTTTAAGGTGGCGAGGAAGAAGAGGGAGACTTCTCTGGGCAAAAAAGGGTTAACGCTGATTAGGCAGTTTCGGTGACGGCGATCTTCTCGACTGCGATTACCGACCAACGAACTGTATCCGATCGCGCTAAAAGTAGTTAAGAAACGGAGGCCAAAAATCTTGGGCGGATCAAGCGTTCGCTGTGCATTAGCGATTTCGTCTCGTCGAGCGGGGATCAAAAGAGCGAAGGTTTGTCCGCGCCTCTTTCTTGGCAGGCAAACTGTAGGCGACTGCCGATGCGGAAATAGTTCAGTGGGAATATGGAGAAGGGTAATAGTAATTAAACGAAGGAACAGTGCAATAGAAATGCAAACGATCCCGGTTTTCCCTCTACTATCGCAACGCCGTTCTGGCTTCGTGTTCCGGGAAAATTGTTGGGAAATCTCGCGTTGCCCATTGTACCGAAGTTACCCGACATCGATTTTCACTTCGGCTGAAACAACACCGGCGTAAGATTCGTTTTATAGACCGATAAATCCTTGACGCGTTGATCGAATATGGAACCGTCCGTGTGCCATTGAATAACAATATTTACGATCGAGTATGTCCCGCGCAATAAAGATTGAACAATCGGAAATAGGTAGCTCGTAGGAGGTCTTTATCCCGTTGAAAATGTCAAAAGCCGAAACACACGCAGCGGAGCCATTAATGGTATAATCTATAAATCCCGGATGTTTAATGAATTTTTCGTTAACATTCAGCGATTCGATCTGCAAATTGGCGCGGTGCGCGGTCCGTTTTGTCCTGCCCGCGATTCGAATTTATTACTCGAACACGGTGCAGCGCTTTGACGTATCGCCCTGTGTTGCTACTTAGTTGTATGCGCTGTTAAACGTGCATTCAAGCAAACACGCCGACGCGCCTGGCTATTCAGCGGTCATCCATTACGCTAACAGTTAACGACGTGACCGGAGAAAGTTTCCCTCGAGATTTCCATAGTTATACGAATCTCCAAAGCGATCGTTTAACGATCGTTTACCTCCCCTATAAGCGTATTACCGGGTAGGTACGGCAAGTGTTAATTAAATGCGTTTCATTGCGCACAGAAATGGAGTGAGCGACGGCACGAAATATCTCGCCCGATACAGGACAACATAGCATCCGGAATCAGTCGTTCCATTTCCACCGCGATAAACGTCACCGGTCGCAAAGTTTTTCCACCGAACGTGACATTTATCAACGTCTTAACAACGTTCAACCTTCGCGACTCCTAATTCGTCTCCATCCGCGAGTGCAATACTCGTGACCAGACTAACTATCGCCGTTCCAAGGCAAAATAGCAAACCTCGCGTGTAATAAACATTACGGCGTTCGTTCTGCGTGCGCGAAACTCGCGACGAATGGAACCTTGCAAGAATCGAAGCATGTTGGCGCACCATGGTAATCGGGCGTCGGCGTTAAATCCCTTCGCCCTCCCTTTTCGATGCCACGCGTACAGGGTTCGGTCGTGATAGAAGCCGCAGGTTGACTAGATGAAGAACGAAGGACTCTTGAAGCGCGAGTGTCGAGTCTCAACAGTTGCGGACCGCACGTTTCACGCGGGCACGAGCAAGCGGGACCGGGGATCGCCAACGCGTTTGCAACCCGTTCTGGAAATCGACAGGGTTCAACGCGGAGGCCCGTCGATGATTATTTATTATTACGACCGGCGCGGCTGTGGCGCGTAATCTGCGTCACGTTTCACAATTTGCCCCCGCTTTCACCCTCCTGTTCCAACTCTCGTCGTTGCACCCTCCCGGCATCCTCTCTTTCCCCCCTCTCGGCGTGGTATCCCTCTTCAATGGACAGCTAGCCACGATACGGTCCGACACGGCGGGGCCGCGTAAATGTGCGAACCCTTTAATTACGCTTTTATCTGATGCATGGCGTAATGATGTTGCTCGAGCTCGGAATCGCGATCCACCCAGCCCGCCGCCGATACACGCCGATGCAGAAGCGCGACAGGGGATGCGTGATCGCTCCGGATTGATCGACGTGTTCGGGATTAAATAAGAAAAGGCTCGATGGCGATAATGCGGTGGATACAAGGAGTGATTTAGATCCCGGCCGAAGATTATCGGCATTGGGGGAGGCACGGTCGAATATGTGCTGAATAGATTTTGCCGTGTACTTGGAGGCGTGCACGAAGAAAGAGAGAGAGAGGGGGGGGGAGGGGGAGAAAGTGATTATGTTGCGGCGGGACGATCGGGGTCTCGTTGATATTTGGTGATTCCGTAGGCAGATTTGTTTGCAATCACTTTCTGCCATTGGCCCGTTGCTACCGCGATCGCTATCGATTCCGACGGATTTTGCTTTCGTATTATGCTAACGATTGCTTTTAGTTAAATAGTACATAGTAGGTGGGATTTATCTACTTACGTCTTCATTATAATAATTGTTAGAATTATGGTCAAAATAATCCCTCGCGTTTTAAGGCAATTCGTAAACGAGGTGCAATATCGGCTGCATGCGGAAGTGGTAGTCGATACGTTCAACTTTATGAAATTGATGTAGAATTAATCTAGCCTCCTTTCTACAAATAACTTAATCTGACCGGAAGTGTAATAAATCAGATGTGGATCAGAGTGCTCGATGGGTGATCTTCTATTCATATTTCTGTGGAACTAATAACAGAAATAGTGCAATACTTATTAAATGTATTAGCATTTCGATTTTAATGATATTGGCAGAATGCGAAGTAATATTATACTGCAGTTTGCGATTCGCGGCTGTATTTACAGAAACAGATATTTCGTTTCACAATGAATCCACGAGGGATAAAAAATCACTTAGCTTTATTTTCTGACATTTTCTTACGAGTTCTTACTTGTGTTCCGTCCGCGCTAAAAATTAGTCCAGTTGTAAATGTATTTGCAGAATGAACGAGTAGAGCACTGGAGAACAGTGCCTACACTTTTCTATGTAAATTGTACATTAAATATCTGCTACCAAAATGCACTTATCCAATCACCGCTGCATTAAAATTAAGAAAAAAGCTACCAATCCCGCTAAACCGGCGAGACGTTGCAAGATAAGGAATTAATCCTCATTAACTTCACGTAACGACGGTCGCGACGTGTGCCGATTTCAACTCGAGATTCAGCGAAACGCGAAATGTTCGTTTCGCGTGGCGCGCCGGTCCCGGGAAAGATTTGACACAACACGGAACTCCAGCGAACCGTTCGTTTAGTATTCCACTCGTATAAATCTGGCCGGACGCCTTCTTGCTTTTTAAACGCGAGCCGCGCCGCCCTGGGCCGGTTGCGTGGGTCGCTGGCTGCCGAGAAGAAGCCCCCGCGAAATTATACTCGAAACGTGCGTCGTGTCGCCCCCGCGAAACGAGACGGACGAATTTTACTACAGCCGCGTTTTAATAACCGTCCGTGCCCTCCTCCGTCCAAACTCATTTCACCCCGGTCTTATTCGTCTCGTCCCGAGTTTCCGCGCCCCTTCAGCAGGTGTAACTCATGTGCCGCAGCGTTGCGTCCGGGTTATCACAGTTGCAGCTGATCAAACTTGCCCACCGAGTGTTCGCCGATTTACCGCTGCTCCTCCTTCGGGGACAACTTTTTCATTTCATCCGACACTTTTCACATAATACTCACCCATGGTACGCCGTTCTGCTCGGCGAGGAAGATTACTCTGTAACTCGTAGTTCGCTGTCGCGTCGCGTTCACTTTGAGATTGCGTTTTCTTAAATCGTGCGTTGCATGATACAGACAATTATTAAATATCCGCTTCGGCGGAAAACAGACTTTTCCCGAGGCGATGTCGAAATGGAATAGTTGAAAATTTCAGTTCGTTCGAATGATTTTCTGTTATAAAATAAATAGCAATATACTGCTTTTTTTTTGCAAATTGACGTGTGTAACTATTGTAATATAATTGAAGCATGCGATCGGAATTGTACAATGCAGATATTCCGATTTTATGAAAATGTGACCAAAGAATTCTGTGTTTCATTTGGAGTTCAGATTTCCAACCATTCATTCGCAGATCAATTTCAACCCTCAAACATGAATACCTGCTCAATAGAAAAATACACGTTCATACGTCGTTTGTGTGCGGAATTCTATGAAAATCATATCTGAGTTGTATCATATTCCATGTCGCGCATAAACTCTGATTTTGTTGTTTGCACTAGTTACAATACACTGTGGCTATGTTAGCGAAATTATGATATAACATTTGGGCATACACACGGCGGTCAGTTAAACGCTATTGGCATATTCATCAAATGTTAACAATTTGACCACCGATGCACGCACCCCGACGAGATTCCACGCTGACCCATGCCTCCATTGAATACGGATCGCGTTAATTTATCTTTACTTTGCCGGTTCCCTCGCAATGCTGCGTGCGCCGCAAAATGCAGGAAACGCTGTTAAAATTAATTAAGCGAGTTCCTCGATTACACCAGACAGCCGTTAAGGCGAACAGTAGCCACATCGGCGAACGAAATTTAAATAAAACTGAGTAATTCATTTACGCACGGCATAACATTATACTCTAATGAAAAGCAACATAGATTAACAAACGTTATGCTTCATTCGCTAGTTGAAAAATCAATTCTTCAAAATTGCTAAAGCTTCTACATACTCCTGAGTGCGTGCTTGAAGCTTCCTTTATTAATTTATAAGGACCCATCGTGGATCCTGTAAAATAAAGGAATTATCTTAACGGGTTCTTTATTAATTTAAATTGAAACAGTGTTCAACAGGACAGCCATCAAAGTTTCGTCATTCTTCACGATACGTTTCTTGCCGAACGCGAACGCATCGCGCACCAAGTAGGAAGAAGAAATCATTCGAATCGTTCGAGACATCGCCAGCCTGTTCGACGTGACAGCAGCTGTAACATCGGCATTCGCAGAGCATCGCTTTATACGAGACTAATTCTCCCTAAGGCTCTGCGAATCCTTCGGTTCAAAAGAAACATCTTCCACCCTTCGTTCTCCCTTGATCTATGTGTTTCCCGAGCGTGGTAACGAGGACAAGTCGTCCCTCGTTAAGGGGAAAAGCCTCGGGAGAGGCCTGGCAAGCAACCGGTGAACTCTGCGGCGAATCCGCAGCGAAAGGTTACTCCTCTTGTCTCCACCCTTCTCCGCCGTCTCCACTCCCGCCTTTTTCCATCGCGCTCCTCTTCCGGCCTTTATTATGTTGATCCAGCGGATGTTGTCTACTTTACAAGTATATTGCGAGCCGTCCTATTCTTACCGCGGAAAGAGGACACGCGCTTGCACGCTCCTCTGCCCGCTTCGCTACACGCGGATCCGGAGCTTTCATTACGGGCGTGTACACGTCGTCGATGATAAGATACATACCCCGCACGACTTACGCGCGTTCATTTCAATACGAAAGCCTGAGCGATCCGAGGCGTCGCGCGGCGAGAGCGACCACCGGTGTAAAAGGTGATTCCAAGCGGCAATGTACGGCTTTATGCATCACCGGCACCGTAATACCCGCGACCCTTTCAGCCTCGCCGGAGCGACTAATTCCCTTCGTCTCTAATTTCTTTTCTCCGGGAGAGCCGTCGATATCTTGGAAGGTCCTACGGTGGCGCAATTAGAACGGAGAATTCTCTGCCTGATTGGACTGTGTTCATCGCAAAACCGCCGACGTTTTATTGCCCCCCTCCCCCCGGATTTATTCCACTAGAAGAGAGAGCTCGTAGTCGAACGTTGCTCGGCGATTAAGTGCGTACTAATTATTAATTCACGTCGCTGGGAGAGGAATATACTATTCGCGTCTCGTCGCATGGGTGTTCCGTGTACACGTGAACGGTACTTTATGGCCCGGTTTATGGTACGGTCCTCGAGGAAGCGCGCACACGGGGGATCGCCCGGGACCGTCAATAATTTGTACCCATTAAACTCATAAATCTGAAGGGAGTCCCGGTTATAACCAATTTACCGACGTGCCTCTCGCTCCTATTATTTTTCAATTAGTTCGTTTTACACCTAGATCGTTCCTCCGGTGTCGAATCTTGGACACCAGACCTCGGAGTTTCACCCTTTTCAACTTTCCTAAGGAACTTTTAACAAATCCACGCTTAACTGTACTTCTTTGCAATTATGCTTTAATCTCTCGTCAACGGCTCGGTTATTAGCGACAGAGTGACGGGTGCTTACACAGTCTACGCGAAAGGGTGTTTTTTGGTGCGGTCCGTCTGACAATTGATACTTGTTCCTTATTAATGTCTTTGATCACTTTCTATTAGAAAGAATTGACGTTGCTTGAAAGATTAATTTGCTCTATTCGATCTATCTGTTATTTCATTGAATCCCCGGTTAAAATTGCAAGAAAATAATTAGTCCAGACGCTCTCTGTATTGTTACGGCCACGCTTTTGGAGCTGGTGCATTCTAAATGCGAAGGGCTTCTAAATAAATCGATTAACTTTTAAAGTGCTTTAAGAGTAACTGCAGTTATGAATGGACAAATACTGCTAAGTATCACCGTATGTACCTACATGTATACACTCTTGTTACCGCGATTCTCGACGCGGCTTCGCGTGCATATATATTTACGTTCGACAAGAGTGATACGATTCTCGCGAGCAGACATTGAATAGACACGGCGAACCTTTTTATTATGCTGAACTCGCGCCTACGTCATACATCGGCAAACAGAGAGACGCGGAGGAAAGAATGGACCGCGGGTTACTTTCGTTTCTTGGACCGCCAGTCATCTACATAATACGTGGCCCGTCCATGGGTTCCCATGGAGCGGTGCAGGTGCGATGCCCGTGATATTCGTAGCACGTCCCGTCTTCCTTTATCGTCGCTCGAACACGTTTTTCAATCGGTGATCGCGCAATCCACGGCACTCTCTTTATTTCGGATCTCTCGCCGCGTGTCTCGAAAGTATTTGGCTGCTTTCGAACATTTCGCACATGCCCTCGTTACCGCGACTTTTTCGCAGCGGTTTCCGCGTTTGGATCATCCGCTATTCAGGCGTTTAATGTGCGGCAGAAATCTTGTTTGTTAATAAGATGTTGGTAGAAGGTTGTAATTTCACGTGATACGAAAGGATAATATTATTTCCAACATCGACAACCTATGGTTTTATTTTAAAGTACGTCACTGCTATGTGACTAAAATGTGATTTTCATGAAAATTAGAACAACCTGTTGCACTTTGCACTTTGTTACGCTCCGCCGTCTGTAAATTTCTGCGGTGTACTGATCGAGTTACCGTATTAATAATTGAACGATAACAATCAACAGGGTCACTCTAAACGAAATAAAAAAAAAACCGCTTTTCTCTTATTTCAATCGTATCCCCGTTCCGACATATAAAAGTACAAATTAGCCGCAATGAATCGGTACAATTTCTCTCTGTCGGGGAAACGGTCTCGTACGAGGGCAGAGGTAATGCATCAGCCATTAGTGGCGCGCGCCACGGCAAGAAGCAGCGCATAAATTATGCTAACGTTTTAAATAGCGCGCGTGCGTATGTATACACGTTCCTACTATTTTCTGCGCCGCGAATTATACGTCAGATTAGCCGCGCGCGCGCTCCAATCTCGCGAGATTGTTTTCCGCCGGGAAAGTACGGATACTCGCGCGGCCGGTTGGCGAATGAGAAACAAAATTGAACTTGCGGATGGAACGGAACAAAGTTGCGGCGAGAGTGGAGCGGTGGAGGGCGCCAAAGGTATTATTACGGAAACAGTGGCGGAAGGGAGAGCACGAGGGGGAAGGAAAAAAGGGAAGACGAAGCGGAATCTTCTGCCTTCTCCCGGAAGGAAGGCTCGCGCTGTTCGGCAGGGTAATCGTAATAACTATTCTCCTCGTGAGCTTCGCCGTGAAACGGCGTATCTACTCTGCGTAAACACCGACATAAATTTCCACACGGGGTCCTCTCTCGCCCCCTTTTTACGCTACATCCTGACCATCCCGTGCCACCATTAAGTGTTACGGGCCATCTAGTCCTCCTCGCCCTTCGTTTAGCGATCTACCCCTGCCGTTCGACCGGAACGAACTTACGTTACACCGACGCTCTTCCGTTTGCGCTGATCGATTTCGGTGATAATGACGACAATGCTGCGCCGGTCGCCGGCGAGCCTCCTCTAAGTGATTAATAACGCGCTTATTATTGAATCGAATTGTTCTGGACGCGTTTCATTTCGTTCCGCCGCGGCCGAGCGAGGCTTTCCCAGCTGCGTATCCTTTTATTTGCCGTGAACAAGGTATTATCGTGATTCAGTAGCTGCTGCCTGGTGTACAGTGGCTGGCACCGAGAAGAAACGGAAACCATTACTCAGCCGCGGTATCTCCGCGGAAATCTAGTCTCTCGGTGCAGGGGGTGGAGGGGTGGAGCGTGCCAAACGGTCCTGCTGAAGGATACCTCGCTAGGTTAATTAAGCAACGAGAAAAAAAGAACGCCCGACAGGTGTATTGAATATCTTGATCTTCAACGATTTTATCTGCGAATTTTATTAAACTGGCGACTGAAGCGTGTATGTATTTGGCCATGTTTGGCAGCGTATGTGCGCGCGTGCGTTCGCACAGTATTCTTTAAGGGCCCGCTTATCGAGGACATATGTTCTTCTTATCTGTACGTTCTGCGTCTGTTAAGAATAGATATATGACTGGCGCTGGGAATACTTTCATTCGCATGGGAATTTCACGTGACATTTTTTCCACAGACCTCACCGTCTTCTTTTTCTATACAATCTTCTGATGTAATCAAGTTGTATGACATGTGCTCTTAACTTGGCAGGTAAGTGGAAGGCTTGCTAGAGCTATTGCGAGCAATATTTAATATCGATTTTCAATTTCTTTATAATTAACTATATGTTAATGATTGGTAAAATAGCAGCCGTAAACTGAATAAGAATTACGATAACTTTAATGAAACGCGCTATTTCAATGCGGCAATGTATTCTTTTTTTTGTAGCTAACTGTTCTCGAAATAAATATTATCCTTCGCAGTTTTGCCTCGACTATTTAAGCAGGAGCCTGTCAGGATTTGCCGAAATGGAACCTGCCGATTTCCCTAAAAGAGATCACTCTCAAAATGAAATCGCTCGCAAAAGGAAAGCCCCGCTCATCCAATGCGTAAATAAGTGTCGTGGCTCTAAACTAGCTTCGATTCCAGCCCCGGAGCATTTACCGCAAACCGTATAAAGGCCGAAACGGTGTAGCGGTGAAAGATCCATCGATAAATACCGTCGTTCCGCGGGACAGGGGTAAAAAGCGTGAACGACAAAGCGCGATCATGAACGGGGGGCTGGGGCGGGGGGCAACTGTGTGACTGACAGGCTTCATGGTTTATTGGACAAGTCGGAGAGCAAGCTCGCGGAAGCCTATAACATCGTATCCAAGTTGTGCTTCGGGTTAACAGCCTGGGCTGTTCGACGATGTACCATGATGTATGGACACGGCGTCGTGTTCCAAATCTTCTGGGGAAATGCCATGAAAGCGGGATCTGTGCCCGATGTAAAATATCGTTGATCCGTACGTACGCGGTCCGGACCTGCACACCAGACGCGCCCTCCGACCGGTTCACCAGGCGGCGGTGTTTAGAACGCCGGCCACACCGATCGCCCGGCGCATCCGAGAGGCCTTTCGAATGTTCGTGTTCAAGCGACGTTTACGCCTGTTAATCTGAAACGTGCGCGGCTTTTGATGACCTTTTCGATGCTATCCCGTTGAAGCCGAAACGTTGCCGGGCGATTGTTCGTATGGGGGTGGTTTACGCTTCGGCTGTTTTCCAAACGGGATTATTCGCTCGCGCGGAAGAAGAAGAGATGCGTCCGTTACACGTGTAATGCGGCGCTTTTAAATATGACGGTTTATACGTATTTTATGCTAAGCAGTCGGCATAGTGATTATTGTAGTCGCGTAGTCATTTGTCGTTCAACGTGAAACGATTTTCTTATTTTTCTTACTTTCTCATTGGTGATTATTGATTTTTATCCTCATCAATTCCTCTTCAATTTCTGATAGCTTTGACTCGTAACTTTTCAGTGGAACGTTCTCCCGAATACACGCCCACAACTCTGCTCGTTTCGAAAACTACCGCTGCCCGTAACTCCAACACGGTAACTCAGACAGATCGCTTTAAAATGCTTCGCATGGCGTAATGTTGCGATTATTAATTATAATCCCGGGCATTTCGTAATGAAGATACACAGTTGTTGCCGGGCCGCATTTACGACAATTTAAAGAATGTCATTTATCATGATTTTACAGCCCGACGCCATCGAAATGATGCATATTCATAGGATATTAAGTTCGAGAATTAGGGGACAGAAAGTGGGAGGATCAATTCGGGGGTCATCCGTTTTCTTTAGCAGCGATATTAATCCTCCGTGTATCATGTCGCGATTCACCGTTCCATTAGCAATGTATGAATATATTATATATCGAAAGGTACGAAATTAGGAAACCATTTTACTCGGGCGTGGACATATTTCTTCGCGCCAAATGTCAACGTAAATGCCGCGGTGATCTTTTATTTAAAATTCCTCCGAAATGTCACTTTCCATTTTTCCCATACATTCGTATTATCGCGCATTCACCATCAACAATATCGTTTTAATCAATGATATAATTTTCATATAATTACTTCTCGACAATATCCTTCGAGGAGTCTAAGATAAACACATTCATCTTAAAGCGAAATTTATTTTTGGCAATTCAGCGCTAAATATATAAAATACGCACGCATTAAGCTTTCGTTCCAAATTCCTCTCGAATTTTACGTACCACTTTCTTGTACATTTATCCCACGCGCGTCAAGATATTATTATCCCACTGTTTCTATCAAATAAATAGCGTAAGACGTAGGGTTTCTACTACTCATCGGTTTCATTAATCTTCGGACATTATACTGCGATAGAATACGCAGTGATTAATGTTGCAACAGGTTTAAGGCATGAATTAAAGCGTCCTGTCGGAGGTAATCGATTCCCTGTAACGAATAATCATTGTCGACGAGTAGAACAGCGGAACCGCTTTCCCCTTGTGGGATTAATGAAGCCTATATCGGTACACGCCCGAAACCGATGGTAGAATCAGTATGTTACAGTTGCACATGGCGTTTCTACGCTCGCAAGCCAATGATACTTTGCATACTCATCGGGGTATGAAACGCGATGCGATAGAACGTCGGCAAGTCAAACTCGCGTTACGTATGATGTACATGGAACGCGTTTGTGAGATGTAAAGCCAGGCTTTGATCGTAAAAAGGTTTAAGCCCTCGTGTAACGAGATGTAATCAAACAGACCGACGCGTTGTGCAGAGAAGTCTGTGTAAAACCCTGCTCTGCTCCATCGAAGCACAGAGAAGGAAAGAAATGATACTTCATTTGAGAAACATTCTGCTCGTGAAAGTCTTAAAACGTTTCGACCGATATGGATTTTTCCGAAGTGGAAATTGCATTGCAGAACATTACATGGAAAAATAGATTAGTTCTGTTAAAATTAAAAAGCACATAATGTGTGATTTCTATAAAAATGCGCAAGCTTTTTATCGATTATAATAAGAATGCTCCATTCTAGATAATATTTATAAAATAGAAATTATCGTTTGGTTTTTCCGTCTTTTCCATTTTTCAGTAGATGGCTGTCGTTCATATTATTGATTAACTTCTGCCATGAATCGTACTGCAGCTGGTAGACTTTTAATAATCAACTAAATTGACAAAAGTGACAGAAAGATGGATCAGTGAATTCCGTGCAATGAAGAGGCATATAATTTCTCTTAAATGACTGGCAATGAGACGATCCGACGCTACATCATGGATATCAGTTTCCCTTTACGATGCATTTAAAAATATGTAAGACTATATAATACGTAATCTTTTTTCCACTAAAAATTATCGAGATATGACGTCACTATATTTAATATCACACATCAGAGGATACGAGCCAACAATGTTATCCTGTTTCCCTTGTGTATATTTTTTCGTATGTTACATATTTCGAACTCATTCACTTACGACCGTGCATCAAATATTTTTCCACCGAAATGAGACTCAAACGAGCCTTTCAAACTGCGCGTACAGGCAACAAGCAAGTAGTAAAGCCTCATTCATTATTTCACCTGTCACGGCGAGTTAACCGTGCGTGTTGCGTTTAAATTATAAATCGTGCGGCTAATTCCACGCTTTTTGTCGACCAAGGCCAAGGGGAGGGGAGAACAATTTTCCAATTTTGAACGTAAATTGAAACCGAGTCGTCGACGCTCGCAGTTCGCAAATGAAAAAAAAAAGAACGCAAGCGAGAGAACGCGCACGCCACGGGTATACATCTGAACGTGGATCAATTATCTTCGATCCTGACACGAACGGCGAGCCCGCGGATCGATTCGCATGAGCATGCCGATCGTAGTCTCTGATTACCGTTTGATACCGACAGGCATCGGGACTTTTCAAACGGCCCGATAAATTCTATACTCTACGAGTTGGCCGATTACCTTTCACAGTTCAGTTTTACGTTTTCTGATATTTCGAATTGATCAAGTTTCGATAATGACTGAAATTTTCAAGGTGTCGGGGAATTTTCTGATGAAAGAAGAAAACCTTAGACACTCGCGATAAGGCTTAACATTTACGGAAGGATTGAAAAATCGTAAAATAATTTACATGAATTTAAGGCACTTTAAACAATGTGCTACTAAAATGTGAAAGTGGAATTACAAGAATTATGCTCATTACCAGTGGTTACATATAATGAATACTGTGATTTTCTATGTATAAGTGGGTGTATAGTTCGATTTATTAATAATTTCAATGTAGGGATCGGTGTGCAGGGAATCCAGTATTGTTGAAAATAATGCGCATCGATTCGCTTACCATAAGAGGCGACCATCTGGATTATTTAACACTGCTATAGCCTGAAATATGTACCACTACACAATACATATGCATAGTTAAACTTGCTACATATGTGCCATTTTTCCCCCCTTATTAACTTGAGCTATAAAAAGCACGGGCAAATGTACGAAAGAAACCCAATTGTAAAAAGATAGAAAATATTCTGTACGTCCTTAACCATGGAGAATCAATTGCCAGCACTGCTAGCTTTCAGTAGCTTTCAAACTCTAATGTTTTCTATAATATCGAGTAGAAAACTTGTGCTTGAAAATAGAAATAAAATCTCGTTTCGCGAAACGTTCCTGATCACACGCTTTGCCAAACAACGATGCACGTGAGCTAAAGCTTCAAGTGTTCCGAAACGTTCGAGGGGGTTTTAGCGACGGTACCTACGGAGATACCCACTCGATGAGGATTAGGAAGTGATTTGCAGACGATTCCAGATAGCGACGGAAGCACGGAAGCCGGAATTTATCACGATCGCGGAGAGTTCTCGTAGTCATGAAGTTTCGAGAGGTGTTATCTCGCGCGTGCACTACCTACAATGCACGAACTATCAGTTTTCAATGAACATGTTTATGACGCGAATAAGCGCTCCCCCCGTTCCTTGTATTCCGATCGAAACATATGTTTCGTGATGATCATTAACCCCGTTTCGATTTGGCCGGGCTTAAATCTGTAAACGGGGCGTTCGAAGTTACAATCGTTACGGTGGTGAAATGTGTTTTGTGCACAGAGCACATTTCCTTTCGGATAAGTTTGCAGCGATAACGATTACCATGCGAATTACGAAGGTTCGCTGCGTATTCGTTTGCATTTCTATTGATTCGGAACAATGATTTTGAAATTGATTGCAATTTGGTGTTAGTTTGTGCTTTTTCTTGTACATGGAGTTAATGGGAAGTTGTATTTCATGTTCTTGATGACTTTTCTCTCTATTCTTCATGCGGCTACGGATGTTATAATTTGGTACCGTATTCAATGATTCCTTGACAAATCGTGCGATACTGTACAAAAGGAATTTTAAAGAGTGAAGTCACGAAACTTAAATCATAGAGAAGGACTAATGAAAGATAAAATTTCCTAGACCGTCTGTGAACATCGAAGTACATTAGATTGCAGTTACGGATGCATGCGAAGGTGAACCTTAAAATACTATGTGATGAATGAGGATTTTAAAGTAGGAAGAGTAAGCTTTTGTGGAGCGTAGCCAGTAGGGTGTGAAGCTAATAAATTTAGGGGGTGCGAATTTCAGCGAAAAGGGCTTGCATAATCCAGTTGCCTTCGCTCTTAATACTTGCTTAATTCGTTTTACGGTAAAGTAGATCGACCACTTTATTATCTCAAATGAAGAGGAATCAATTCTGATCCTTTCGAACACTTTCTGTAACGTTGCATAATTCCGTAGCAAATTGTGTGTATAACATCAATAAATGGTGTAAATGGAAAATCATTAAAAAATTACCTGACAGTCATGTAATTAAGTAACCGATTTCTCAATCGTGCAGCTTCATGAATTAAGATAAAGGGAAACGTGTTCCTAACAAGTTTTAAAAGTCTTGTTGTAATTCAATGTACCCTTCAATTATAAACATGTTTTCCTCCGAGGAAAGAAAAGCCATAATACGCGTGCAGTCGTGCTACTGTTCCCCAGAGGATTGTTCTCAGAATAAATCCAAAGAGTGGGACAAATAAAGTTCTCGATTCGGTCGCCAGCATATTTCTCGATATACATATTTCATAAAGGATAATATGACCCTCCAAGGATCCTTCGCAACCGTCCTATCCCGAAACATCATCAATTTTTTAATTGAAAAAAAAGAAGCCACCATGAACCAATTCGCACGATATTGCGAAACGAGAGAATTACGACGGCAATCGGCTCGTAAAACGTATTAATTTCGCAAGCAGTTAAAGTCGAATAAGCTGCCAGAGTTCGGCCGCTCCGTATCTCCTTATGTAACGTGGCAATTTTCAAGAATTCCCGCTTCTTGGCGTTCGCTCCTCTAATAAAAACTATGGGGCCCATCTAAGAACTGATTCAGCCCGGACGGGAAACGTTCTCGCGGCCCGGTGTATTGCCAGTTTTATTAAAAGCAGCGGGAACAGCATCTCTCGTACCGTTCCTGCTGTCCTTCATAGTCGGTGCGAATTCGCGCCACCACGCTGTCTCAGCTAAAGCCAGGACCGCACTTTCCGAACGAAAACGGACGCGTTCTGACAAATTCGGCCGAATAGGTACGAACAAGTTCTGACGAATCCGAATGCGCCGGAATAAGTTCTGACAAAATGGGATGAATCCATACGGTGAAGCAACAACGAGTACTAATTAATGCAGAAGAGCTCGAACATATTCTGACAAACGCAGACGCGTACAAACATGTTCTGACGAATTCAGACGAGTACGAACAAATTCAGACGAATTCTTGCAAATGAACACGGACGAATACTGACAAATGTCAAGTTTGATAACGAGTTCCGACATATTCAGACAAGAATAAGCTAGCTTCGGCATATTTAGAAAAGTTCCTGCAAACGAACTTGAACGAATACCGACAAATGTCGAGTGTATTAACGAATTCTGACAAATTCAAACGAGTATGAACGTGTTCCGACATATTCAGACAAGTATCAACGAGTTCTGACATATACAGAGAAGTTCCTGCAAACGAACTTGAACGAATACTGACAAATGTCGAGTGTGCTAACGAGTTCTGACAAATTCAGACGAGTACGAACGTGTTCCGACATATTCAGACAAGTATCAGTGAGTTCTGACATATACAGAGAAGTTCCTGCAAACGAACCTGAACGAATACTGACAAATGTCGAGTGTGCTAACGAGTTCTGACAAAGTCAGACGAGTACGAACGTGTTCCGACATATTCAGACAAGTATCAGTGAGTTCTGACATATTCAGAGAAGTTCATACAAGCGAACATGAACGAATACTGGTAAATGCCGGCGAGTGCCAACAAATGCAATCGAATTCTGACAAATTCAGACAAGTCCGAACGAATTCGGACAAACTCAACCTTATCCTTATACAATCGAGCACAAACGGTTGAAGATGCTGCGTGCCCACGGACCGCCTGTAGCGCGGCGATTATGGCAGCTCATTAGCCGGGCTACTAAATCATCGTGATCGCGGTGCGGCGTGCGTAGGAAAGAAAACGGGAGAAAGAGGCGACGAAAAGCTGCACGCAGGAAACAGACAGAAAAGCGAAGGTGGATGTAGCGCCAGTGAGGAGAAGGACGGCGCTATTTCCATGAAGAGGATGTACAGAGCGAGCGTGCCCGAGACCTACCGGGCGTCGACGAAGTCAACCGAAGCGGCTCGCGGCGGTCCTTCGCGCTATTCAATGGGCTCAGTACCGAGCCGCCGCGGGTCAGGACTCGACGTGGCTCTATCGTATAGGGGATGGTTTGACGTCGATTCTTTTTTAACGACGTTCCCGGCACTGCGCGTGACCCATGAATGAAAATCGTGCTCATGCAACGTGTTCTACATTTCTGTGTGTTGACACGTTCATCGTCTCTCACAACTGATCAATCCCTCCGGTGGGATCGATGACAAAATCTCGCTGACACGAACCGGAGGATCTTTTTTCTTTTCTGCGGGGCTGCGTGTCAGTGAATTCAGTGAACTCGTTCGAGAAGGTGGATGTGTGCCAAGTTCGCGCGTGGAGGACAGTCCGTCGATGGTGCGCGACACTCTTCGACGGTTCCAGGGAAGGCGGACGCACGTGGTACACGACCGGTACACGCGAACGCACTCGAACCCGAGGGTGCAAAAAAGAACGGAGCGCCGATGCTCGGCGTGACTCACAGGTAGCCCGTAAATCACTCCGGAACTCGCCGCCGATGCTGGTCAACCGAGTAATTAAGATCCCTGCGCTCGCGGGCCCAATTTCGTCGACTGATTAATATCTATACGTAAGGATTTAATTACGCCGACCGCCACGGTCCTGTGCCCGCCGCCCTGTGTATGCCCTTCCGCGCTCCCGGTGTGCCGGTGCGAGTAACGAGCCGTGAGATAGGAGCGAACCGACGAGTTCATTCGGAGCTAGTGGTGCAGTAAACTAGCCACCGTGTTCGGAGCGTTACTTGCGGTCGAGCTCTCGCCCCCTCCCACGCCCCGGTTCGAACACTGCCGATTCCCGCGGAACGATTGTTCCGACTTCAAACGAATTTCGAACGAGCTTGCATGATCGTGCGCTGGGTTAGCTTCACGCCCCTATCGAAATTTGTCGAAGGACCAACGTAGCGCGTCCTAGCTAGATCGCTCTAGGCAGTCGTTCGTTGAAAGGTGTTTCGTGCGCGCCACAACTTTTATCATGCTTCAGTGTCACGCCTGTCCTGACACGGTGCGAATCAGTTTGCCAGTCTCGCCGTGACTCGATCGATTGATCATCTTCGGTGTCTTCGCGGTTGCGAGCGCGGGTCGAGATCTCCGACCCGGAATTGGGATACTATCGTAATTGTACGTGGATTTTTCTGCCGTACTGAGAGAGTGCGATCAAAAGTGCGCACGCGTTCCGAATTCAACTGGGACCCTCGCATAGGGGTGTCGTTCTACTGACAACATTACCGTGCCATCTTGAACGGTGTTCAAGCGCCTAGCTGCAACTCAGACTGCCAAAAAGAGAACCGCACACTTTTTCTACTGAACCCTTAAACGATACTCGAACTCCGCCGGGCTCTGCGACACGACTTTACCAACGGCCTAGAGCAAGAGCGGCGGACGATTCCCAAGTAACAATCGCAACAGTCAATCGTCAGAGAGTTGAATCCCTCCCCGGTTCGATCAAGCCCTCGAGACGGGATTAATCGAACCGCCCCCTCCCCCTCGAAGTAGCTTTCGCCGCACGCAATTAAAACGAGCGCTTCGCGAAGACGGGAGCGATCAACTTGCTCATCGAATCACCCCGGCGAAGGAAGTTTCCCGACGGAGAACTTTTCGTCAGAATATCGTCGCCGGCATTGTTGATCACGGTTAAGGGAAACTCTGATCGGCTAACAAAAGGGTGAATTGCGGCCTGGTCGGAGGACGGAAAACGCGCGGAGGAAGGATGGTCTAGGACGGCGGCGCAATGCAGCAGAGGCGGCAGCAACAAGACGGTGAACAACAGCGACTGCACCGGCGGGAGAGGCAGCAGCTGCAATTAGTGCCGGTTCACGAGGATCGCGAGACTAGGTAACCGCTGAAAGGGCGGCGGCGGCGGGGTGGCGGCCAGAGGTCGGCGTCGGGGGTGTCGTCGGTTACGACGGGGTGCGCGTGTGGCTGGTGTGCGCGAAACGGAGACAAAATGTGGTGGTGGAGGTGCAGTGTCGCGGCCACGATGGTGTTCGTGTTGGGGATTGCCAAGGTGTGCTCGCAGCCGGAAATATCTGATCTGGATAAGCCAAGTGAGTTTGTACACAGTTTGTTCTCTATTATTTATTATTTATATCCGAACGAATTTTCGCGGAAACTTTCGGCTGAGAAACGACGGTGAACGCACCGCGGGCAGATAATGCGACCCGTCGCGCTTCCGTTTAATTTATTTGGGAAGCGGCTAGTTAATGCCGCTGCTGGCATTTGTCTGGATTTTCTAGCCCTTGTTTTATCGCGCGCGGACGCTGCAAGAATTTTGCTGCTCCTCGTAAATACGTACCCTGGGCTTACTAAATGGTTGTTAGTGCATTATTCCTTTTTCGGCCCGAATCCTTGTTTGGCAGGTAATGTTCGAGGAGTAATCATTTAGTCGGGAAGCAAGATTTAGAGGTGAGAACGGTAAAGGATAGTCTCTGTTCTTTCCGTTTGTCGAAATTGAATTTGAACGCATTGATATTGTACCGCGAATGATTTTCGTTCCAAATGTCCCATTAGTCGGAAAGGAGCGCAACGTCCTTTCAGAGTTCGCTATATGGCAGGGCTACTCGGCCGCTTCGCGTAACGGACCCAGGCCCTCCTTTGTCGCGGGGAATTAATATTAAACCCCGCGGTCCGTACGTAGGTGTTATAAAAACGTAGAACGATAGCCGCGTTATTGATTCCGAGGGGCCACGGCATGGAGCAATCTAAGTTAAAGGAACGGAATGACAGTTAAACCAGTTTAATTAAACCGCTGCTCTAAGCTCTTTCTGAATTTATCGTCGCCGGACAAAGGAAAAGAAACTCGTCCGCCCCGCTTGCAAGCAAAGAAGAAATTGGATTTTCAATAGCGAAGTTCGGCCCGTAGGATGGAAAATAATGTGGCGCAGGCTTGGCAACTTTTGAAACTCCACTGAAAAAGTTGTTATTTTATTTATTAAAACGACCCCGTTCCTCGAGGACCCTTTAATCATCGTACTCTCTGTTCGCTAACGCGTCGATACATTCGAAACTCGCGTCACTCCGCTGTGACTAATGAACAATCACCGGTGCGTGAACTTTAAGGGAAGCTCGTTGCAAAAATAGGACGAGTTGCCCAAATACGGAATACTTTCTTTCCCATTCGCATGTTTTGTCGGTTCAAAGTACTTTTGCACAGACTACAATGGTACGGTTTTCTAGAAAATTGTATGCTCTTTCGACAGGTAACAGACAAATCTGAAGTCCAATTTTACGGTTTAGATAATATTTGTTATTTTTACTGAGGTTCATTTCCCATATTCGGCGCATGGTGCTCCTAGTATAAAATACTTTGTTCGCTCAATGTCGCGTGGCACATTGTATCGAGTTTACTCTTCAGAAGAAGGAAAGTAGGATAGAAATAAGTAACGCGTCTTATAATTGTTTTTATTTAAATATCAGTTTAGAAGTTTCTATTGAAAAACTCGGACGGTGGGTTTTGTTTGAATATCCTTTGGCGAACACGTGCTTCCTTATAATTTCCGCATATGCTCACTGGTTCCAATAACTAAAATAATGTCCATATTGGGCACCTATTCCATGTTAGAGCGACTCACCATATCGGAGACCAAGAATTATAGAGAGGGAAGAAGAAAATTGCAACAAGAGCCGGGCAAACAAATATTGCCGGAAGCGAATTAATACCGCAAGCTTCGACCGGGAATTCGAAAGCGGTTAATTGGGATCGCAATTGGCCGGTCCCCAGTTACAAAACTGCGCAACGACCGTGTGATTGAACGTTGCCCGGTTGGTTCGCTCGAGTTTGTTGAACGTTTGTTTCAACAGGTGCTGACGGGAACGAGAACCAGGACGCGTCGAAGGTTTTTCGTTCGTCTATCAAGCTAATTAATAGTTTTTTACATATCGGGAACACGCACGGGAACGATATCCGGCTCGGTAGCGGTTTTACGAAACCTCGGGATACTTCGTTTCCCTTCGTGCCGGGCGGAATTTAATTAATAGCCACGACGCTCGTCAATTATTCAAACGTTCACTGTGATTACGACTGACCGTGATATTAGAGTGTAGCTATGTCGAGGATCCGCTGGAAAGAAAGGTTGGACGTTTTACGAGTTTTTGCCATAATTAAAACCGATCCCGTTAGGATACGTTCCGGCTTTAATTTATTTTTCAATGCCACGAACAGCCTAGCTGTATTAATTACACGGCCGTTTCGATATTTGCGACTTGGTACTTTACGGCTGCAGAAACTTGATGCTGGATTTATGGGATTTGTAAAAACATTGCCAGCAATATTATTTGGAATTATTGGGTTAATTTCTCTCGTCTGTTTAAGAGTTAAATCGCAGTAAGAAGCGCAGCAGTTTTTGCGTTTCCAGTCTCGTACTGTTATAGTGAAATAATCCGAGCTAAGTGATATACAGAATATTTGCTCTCCGGTCTATTTCTTTTTCTGACTGGCAAGATGAGCAAACGCCCGGCCCATTTTGCAATTCGTCTCCACGAACGGTCGTTCCACTTCGACCGAGTTCTCCACCGCGCGATATTTTGCCGCGATTTTCAAAGATACATCATCCCCTTTTAGCTGGAAGCTTTTGCGCAACCACCGCGTGGTAAAACGCACTGAAATTCCTCCTCGGAACGGGTGTATCTCGCGGAACAGCGCCGCAGCCACCTGAACGCCTCCATTGAGGGCCGTCTAACGTCGAAAACCACGAAGAGAAAACGTGTATCTGTGGTTTCTTTACCGCTGGCTAACGGTTTCGAACGTTTTAAATGGGGGATTGAAAGTGCGGGGATGCTTTCGGTTCTCCTTTCGCGAGGCATGATCCATCTGTTTCTACCCTTTTTTTTCTTCGCGAGCATCCAGCGTGATCGAATGGTGAAATGTGCAAATACTGCTTTGAAGCACGCAGATTTCAGACCTGTGGGATCTCGTGTAGAAAGTACCTACGAATCTCTGGAAGTCTGAAATTCGAAGAATTTTTATGTACATATCTATGTAATAATTAATGGTTTTAGTTTGGACAATATTGTTTGGACAGTTCGGTTTGTGAAATTTATACAATTTTATTTCGATGAATATACTTGTTTAATTATTATTTATTATATTATATACGATGTCTACAATATATTTAATCGACTCATAGTTTTCCAGCTATAGAGCTGTGTACCCTCCCAAATCAAAATTGGTATATCTCTATTAAGTCTCTGCATGATATACAGCTTCACTGGCTACTTAGATAAAATCAAAAATTCCAAACGCGTGACACTAAATAATATACACACTTGCCTTCGCCGGCACTTCACAATCACGTCGGACGATCAGTCGAATCCCTTTCACTGCTTCTTACCTACGCGATGCATTGCAAGCAATTGATTTCCGATTGATCAGATAAATATTATCGAACGATCATACATTTTCGCTCTAGAATTAATTACGACACCGGTTTCAGTAACCCTTTTTTTTTCAATTTTGAAAAAGAAACTTGTCCCTAATTAATTCTTCCAACGGTTTCCGATTACCCTGGTTAACGCAGGTCGTTCTGTACAAGTATTTCATCCAACCCGGCGCATATCGAGCAATGTGAACGTGCACGAAAACGTAAGGAGCGTCAAATAAATCTAAATAGTTGCATGCAAATTTCATAGAAGAAAGATCCAGGATCGAGGATTTACTAATTACAACGCGCCCTTAGCAGAAGGATAAATCTCGCTTCAACACGAGGGCAGACGAACACTTCTCAGAGCCAAGCGTCCGAGGGGTCGACGGACACTCGAAAACGGGCGATCGCAGCATCTCGCGGCGAATGCCGATGGTAATTAATTTTTTGCTCGCGACTCCCCGAAGCGGAGAAACCGCAGAATGTGACCACGAAATCGGCCTAATGGCCGGTCATTTGTCATCCCGCGAATGACGGAAGGCGGCGACGACCCCTGCTGAACTCTGCGGGGGAGGGCGAAGAGACCCTTGCGCGTCCTCGACGAAAGACGATAATTTGCACGCGACCCCCGCCCGCCTTTCCGTGCACACCTTCCGACCTGTACGGCTTAATGGAAACACGAGTAGCATTGTCCCTTAACCGTGATTGGCCCGGCGCCGCCGCGCCAAGTGACACAGCTTTTTCGCTTATTACCCCTCGAAACGCGCGCCGCTTGAAAAGCCCTTATCTCCGATCTAACGGCGGTGGGATTCGAGTGGTTGGCTTCAGACGGCGTTGCGCGATTCGAACAGATTGTGGACAGAAGAAAATTGTCGGCGGGGGGAGATGTTTAGTTTTCTCCTTAGCCGCCGTGCGTTGGCATGTAATTTCGAGTGTTTGGAGACACTCGAGGAAGTCGGTAGTCCGTTTAAATAAAGCGCAGAGGTATACCCGTGCGATGACGATAGTATGTTTCTTGCTTTCTGGTCGGTGCGGGGAAAAATTGGTGTCCTCTTGGAATGCATGTGTTGCAACGGCGTGTCTGGTACATACGAGATGATAGAAACAGATGTGTCTGAAATTTCTAGCAGCACACCGTGTGGTGCGTGGTCACGAGATTTATGACGCGTTAGTGATGCAGGAGGAAAGTCCCGAATACCTTAAATCTCGTTCAACACTTGCAGATTTCCCTATGACGTATAAAATATTGGTCGAGAACTGCTTTCTCGCTCTTTCCGTGCAAACAACTGGGGAGGTAAACATGATCTACGATCCGCGCACGATTTAGCTGACGAATTTTAAAGCAGGATCGTTCAATGCACTTATTTTGTTTTTCTTTTTATTAACATAGTGCGCTATTCTTGTAGCGTAAAAAGTCGAACGGGTGTTCAAGTGCCGTGGCGTGTTTCGCTTATCGAATGGAATGCGCGCTATCTAAAGAGCCCTTAATTTGACTCTGCTCGCACTGTAGAAGCGGAGCTTGGGCAAGCCTTCTGTCACGAATCATGGCTGTCGGTTCCCGGAGGGTGAGAACGTTGCGCTCCATGGTGCGAAGGACGATATCACGCCACGGAATGTTGCCCCATCATCCACGAAATTTAAAAGCTGCTCCCGTCCCCTGGACGGGGGTGAATTTTGATCGACCACCAAATTGTATCGCAAAGCGCAGCGTCACCGAAATCACGCCTCGCTTATCGAAATCGGGGTTTGCAGGCAGCATGAAGAGAAGTATATGTTCTCACGGATATTTCTGGTGAAACGTTTCGGGGAAACGTAGCGTGTTTTCATATGAAATTTATTCGAGAACGCTGAGAGGCAGTGGATTGATTATCATAATTAGTTTTAAATGTATAAAAAAAGCTGTCAAAGTGTTTTGTAAACAATATGCAGTGATTCGAATTGCGACGGCATAACGTGAGAATAATGATTATGCCTATGTTTATTAAGGTATAATTCAGACGAAATTCTTGCAAATTTATTGAAATAACATTCAGATGTTCACGGCTAAAAGCAGGGTGCGAAGTTTGTGTAATTTTCATTTTACAAGAGGTGAAAAGTGAAGAAAAAGGATGGACAATCGAACTGTTAAACAAAACATAATATTACTGTTTTGAACGCAATCACTTTTCACTCATCCCAATTCATCGCAGTTGCTCTTATTCGTATTACAACGCCCACAGAATTTCCCTGCGCAGGCGAGTGAATAACATTTAACAATACGAAACCTCAAACGTTTAATCGACGATCCACCGTCGAACGTTTTAATAATTTACCAACTTATTCGATTAAGTCTGAACGCGTGTGTCGAATCGTTTGTCGAATCGCTGGAGTTTCACGAACAACGCGTAATCACCGTATTCCCGACGTTCGAATCGCGAATACACGTTCCGATCTGCTTCTCTGTCGAGGATTACGGGATGCAGGCAGATATCTCTGTATTATTATAATTCATTGTGCGGCGAGCAATTGCGTCGTTCGTGACCGACTGTGCGCGCTTCGTGTCCCGCGTGTGCGCGCGTACGCATGTGTCTCGACGGTGTTCGCGCGTGGTCGACGATGAAAATGCGGGATACAACACCCATGGGCCTCGTTTCGCAAAACTGCGATACAGGTAACGAATGGCACCGCTTCGATCCCCGATACACCGTTGCTTGAACTCGTAACGCGTCCGTGCTGGAATTTTTCACGAGTTTCCCCTGGCGGCCTGCGTGCAATCAAAAACGTTCCCCATTTCGCTCGGTAATCGTTGCGGATTTCGCTCGCGTTTCTCTGTGCCGGGTAAATTTTGATTAAGCCTCTGCGATTTCGCCGGCGCAAGGCTCGCTTACTTCGTCGTGTGTAATACAAAGTATTCGCGATTCCAAAGGTTTAATTATCCTTTCCAAAGCGGGTCAGCCTTAATTTTCACCTTGGTCTCCGGCGGTCAAAGCAGCATTAGCGGTTGGCGCGCGGCGTGGCGAACGCTATTACATTTTAATCACATACATCTATCCCAATCTCATTAACAGGGCCGCGTCGAACAAGCACGCGTACACGCGCGCGAACACTGCTTTGCATTCATTAAATCCTCTTGCAAGCGGCAAACAATTTCCAAATCAACCACGCACACGCGCGCGCGTTATCCGTCGCTTAAGGCGCAAACGAACGCGCTCCCTGCCCGAATAAGACGGCGGGTTCATTCGCGCGCCGTTTCGTTACTCTCGTTTAACGGTAATTGCTTTCCCCGGCTCGAATCGATACTCCTTCGCGCCGCGGCGTTCACCCCGACTCCGCTCCCGTCCGTTCCGCCGGAATTCCATCTCGCTTATTGGAAACAGAAGTTCCGGAAAAATTTGCCTGCTGGCTGTTTCCGCGCGGCAAGTTAGATTTATACACGGGGCTAAACGGAGAAGTTCCGCGCGTAGCCTTCGGACGGAGGAAAGCCGCGGGCTTCGCGGCGCTGGTTTTAATCAATAACGCGAGAGAGGATACCTTGGCGAACGTATCCTTGAGTTTCGCGCGGCGAAACGAATACAGAGCCTGATTGCCCCGGGGCGACGAGCACCGCGTATCGTATTTTCCAGAAAACTTTACCGTTCTCGACTATTTACTTATTTGTAATCATTCAAGACGGAAGTAGACAAACTGTCCATTGACTGCCGTTTCCTAATACCACGGGTTAATGGCACGTGCTGTGCAGAGCTAGGACCGTATAGGAACCCAATAATGGAATGGTGTTTCTCCTATACATCGGAGGTGCAACCGCATAAGAAGGATCCTAAAGAAAAACAATATTAAAACCATTTTCACTACACACACCAAAATGGGACCGACTCTCACCTCCCCCAAAGATTCACTCCCGCGCCTCTCAACACCAGGTGTCTATGAGATACCATGCTCTTGCGGGAAAAGTTACATTGGTGAAACTGAGAGGAGCGTGAGCACACGTCTTAAAGAACACGAGAGGTGCATAGGACTGAGGTATACACAATCAACGGTATCCGAACATCAACTGGAAACAGGACACAAGATCCTGTTTGACGAGATACAGGTCCTGGTCAGTTGTAAAGGATATTTCCCTCGCAAATATAGGGAATCCTTAGAAATTATGAAGCATCGTAACAACATTAACAGGGACACAGGCTACCAAGTGAACCCCATCTGGAGCATCCTCCTCCCAGTTTTTAATTGATCGATCGATTAATCTGATTGATCGGAACCAGTGGACCGTAACATCAGCAAGAGTATTTAACAGGTGAGAACCCTGATGAAGCCAACTGCAATGTCGGCGAAACGTCGGAACGATATTTCTATTGTACGCGGCTTACACCCGGAAGCCTCAAACAACAACCATAGGAGCGTATAATTTTCATGCGATTGTAAAATCATTCTCGCGAAACATCGCTTCTGGCGATGAGCTTCTTTTCCGACGCGGGCTGGCACGGCCCCTGCTATCAGTCTATTCGTTCTCCCACTGCCAGTGGAGCTTGCTCTTCTTACCTTTTTCTGGTAGGGGTCTCCGAAAAACCAGTGTTAGGTCCCTCGAGACAGGTCTCAATCGTGTTTGGGCCGCTTAACGTACCCCGATCGTCCAGAGTTCTCCGGATCCGCTTTTCTCCGAGCAGTGCTAGTTATTTAGCCAGTTGCGCGTTAATTCGTAGAGGAACTATTATCACGGCCCTCGCCGTTGCCTCCGGCCATGGCCTGCGCGAGCCAGTCGCCTAACGAGCCTGCTCGGATAGGCGGAAGACGCGCCCGGAAATGGCTGTGGAATATGGGTAAATTGTCTCGAGTTCGAACGATTCGACGAAATAGCTGCCAGCTACTCGTAACAATATCCGAAACAGGTTCCGCGTACCTGCTCGCGTAGCTTAGCCCACCGCAGATTACCAGTAATCCCCTGGGTTCCGGTAACAGTTACGGGCTTTCAACGGGAGACTGGGAAGTTTGACCGCGCGCTCCGTGTTGGCCCCGCGGGCGGAACCAACTTCCATTTGCGCCGGCGACGTCGTCGGATTCCTCTCGCGGTGTTTCGTAGGCCGTCGGGACAGACCGAGGGATGAACTCCTTCGAATGATACACACGTTGCTCCTTTTTTGCCGTTCGTAATAGTACTTGCCGTTCTCTCCCGAGTCGACGCATTGATCGTGATGATTTGTAACAGTTTATTGCATGTAAATTCTAAAGAGGAAATAGTCTCCGCTGTAGACATCGTGATTAAATTGATCAGAGCAACCGGTATGCGCCAATAGAAAGATATTTAATGTAGTCTTTAACATGAGCAATAAAGCGGAAAATTTGATCAAAATAATGTTTACTTTCTTTGTTCTTCCATTGCTCTCTTCCTGCGAGTAAAAATGGTAATAGGTGCCGCCGACCCTTTTTTTTTGGGTTCGCAGAAATGCTGAGAAAAATCTCTTTTCGGAAATGAAAGGCATCGCTAGATCCTCGATGATGTTTCCGACGTCGATAGAATAATTGGAAGGGATGGGATGAATGAATTCTACGCGCGAATCATGAAGGAAGAAAATGTTTGACGGCTGAACGTGATCCCTGGACTATCTTGATTATCCGATCAAACGTTCGCCACTTGGCGAGCGACGAACGTTTGAAGCGGTGTTACTCCGTTTTGCTCGGCCCTCGTGTAGAATTACCGGTGGTGGCGCGGTGTAAATGAGCGGTAGGCAAGGGTGAATTGGTTTTGCCAGTCGATTAGAGACCGCTACGGAAGTCTCGTGTTTCGGCTTGACGGCGAACGAACTCGGTCGAAATTCGTGATATTTTTGCGCGACAGGTACTCGTCGCGGTCCTGTCAAGTTCTTGAAGCACTTGTTCGACAAGCTTCTTATGCTCGTGCGTGCGCTTGATTGGGGATTCTCCAGGACTCGCGTTGCGTGATGTTATCTGAGTGGCGAAGGTTTTACTGCCCGATTCCGGGGGCCTTGGAGTAAGGTAAAAGAAATTGGACGACTCCCGGGCGGGGCTAGCAGGACACGAATCTTGTAATACATTTCACAAGATCTCGGTTGTAAAATGTAGCATCTTCTCAGGCAGGGGATGGTTTTTAATTCAAATAATAGCGTTGTAATAGTTCTATGAAGTTGTAGAAGTGCCTGGCCAGTTTGTAATTGTCTATTGTTTTAATAATATCTACATGTGTACAAAGGAAACTTCAAAGACTATATGTGTGAAATACATTGTACGATACATGCAGCTAATTTTATAACCGAAATTAATAAAGAAGGATGGACGTATTAGATCTTGCGACAAAAATTATACATCCAAATAATTATCCTGTTAAATCGTTAATTTTCGTAACAAATCTTTTTACGTTATTCGTAGATTAACACACCTTTTACCAATTTACGCTTCTTATTATTTACATTACTAATACCAGCCATCGTGGTCATAGAAAACGTTTAGTCTTCAACAACCACGAAGAATGCACAGCGTGATAATGCATATTACACTTATCGGTCGCGTGGCCCCGCGCAAAGTGCAAAAGCCTAAAGAAATTCCTGCGCGCATGCTCAAGCGATTAACAGACGTTAATTAATATTTCATGCGCTCCTCCTCGGCGCCAAATCCGGAATAGCCGGACAAATATTTTTCCGCGAGCGCATTTACCGAACCGTAATCAGTCGAATTGATCCACCCGCATTCGAGCGATTCATATTTCACACGAGGCACACGGGGGTCGTGAAAAGCCGTGGTCTTTGGCTAGATAGCAAGGGAGACGTTCGTCAACTTCTCCTTTGATGAACGAGGTCGAAGTGACGGGCAGCGACAACGCGATGTCGTCCGCCCCCTTGGATGAAAGAATTTCGAAGCGCGACATCCATTAATTTACCATAGAACAAAGTGGGCATTGATGCACCGGCGGTCAAGAATTCTCGTTAATCCGCGTCAACGGGATTAAACGCGGATATCGCTGGAGAAGGGAGAGAAAAAGCCCGGGCGTGTAGGAGAAAAATGCACGCGACAGCGGCTAAGGGGGGGTGGAAAGATCCTGCTACCATTTCCACCCGGTGTCATATTCCTCTCCCCCGGTCGGAGCTTCTCTCGTTCTTTCCCGCACCCTGCTCCTTTTTCAGTCGCTACTATCGACCCCTTTCTCGCCGACCCCCTCGACGGTTCACGACGTTTCGGCGTACGCCGCCCTTAATGAAATTCCTTTATTATTTTAATAAAAGGTGTTCCCCCGTTAGCGATCGGTACTCGTCACCGACTCATTGTGCCGCAGCGCCGGCTTCGCCTCCGGGCTCCACTTTACGCCCCGTGTCTCTTTGCGCCGCTCGCTCGAAGACGTCCCGGATTACGTAAGTTCGCGACGCATATTGCACGCCATAAATTGCACGACGACCGTGGCACAGCGGCGCCGAGTGTTCCGCGCCGCGAGACTCGAGCGAAACATTGCCCCGTATCTACGTCTATTTATCTAAGCGGTATTGATGTCTCCTCACTGCGTGGCAAGATGAACGGTATCAGCTGCCGTGGCTGCGACAGGCTCGGTGAAGTTCTCCGGCTGCGTTCTCGATTTTCGTGCTGGGACATCGCGCGTTCTGACGCCGCGATGCGATGACGATAGTAATGACAGAATAGGCGCGTATCATTCTATGAAAAATCTACGCAGACAAAACCGTTTAGCCGGCAATGGTAAATCGTCACACTCTGTCGCCGCCCTTCAACTGATGCATCTGTTGGTGTCGTCATTTAGGCATTTAGGGAAAGCTTTTACGTTTCTCCACCTGAATGCTCGATCGGCAGCAACATAATAAGAATTATATTAATTATAATGTCTAAACAAATATTTACTTCGAAACTGAACATTTTTCAATACCGTCAATGGTTCGAATCGATTCACGCAAAGCGAATATAACGGGATTTTGAAATTCCTGTAGTGATCGGCAATTAAATTCGAAAGGCCACGCACAAGTAATAAAGCTGAATTGTAGTGAGCACGAGTTAATATTCCATAAATCATTCCTCTGCCAACGAAGATGTATGAACATATTCGTAAATAAGTAAACCCCTGGTTCCTCATTTACATAAATCTTTGATTTAGAAAGTAGAATCTTATTGACCTTAATTACTCTTGTGTAAAACCTCTGCATTCTATAAATTGGATCAACTACTTTTCTTATAACGTTCTTTTCTTTTTATGAAACTTATACTGTATGAGAACATTCGATCTGAAGTACCAACGCTTTTTCTTTCCTAACGACTGTAACTTTAAACTGCGTCTGGTTTATTTTACTCCGGATCACTCTCTTGTAGGGCCACCTACAATTTTTACAAGCGTTCAACATTCAAGTATCAATAAGTATCTCTTTACTGAAAAGAAGTTTATTGCATAATTTGAAAAACAAACTATGAAAGAGGCTGATTCTTCATTATCTTATTTTTTTCTTAATGACGTAAAAAGTCTTGCATTTAATACCTCGTATGTCTTCAGTAAGAAGCAGCACGATTATTTAACACTGGTTAGGTCAAGCCACTTGAGATTACTTTTAAAAATAGCTTCATTTGCGTACGTCCTGCTTATTACTTCAATTTTTTGGGATTACAGATAACACGTTTATGCTTTTCATAAAACATATCGACATACTTCGTCAAATGAATCACCGTATACGTTTCCCATCTTTTTTCGTTTTTCAATCAAAGCAAAGTGGAGTAAAATAAGTCTAGGAAACAGCTGCTTCGCGTGTTCCCTTTCACTTTATAATTGAATGTCGTTCTTCCTTCATCCTTCATTTCCACCTAAGAACGTTCGAAGTTATGAAAGCAGTACTTTAAACTGTGAACATTTCAGAATCGAAATATTGCGTTACGAATAGATTCAATACTCGATTCGAAAACACCCTGAAGTGTCTATATTTTGCAATGTTGAACATATGAAGAGGGAATAAAAATGTTCACCACGTAGAATGTTCTTATGCGTCGTACTTTCAGTATTAGGTACTGGGAAATATTGAAATCAAAACAATGAATTGCAAAGGACACGTTTTTTTTTTATAATAGTGAAAGAATTTCTTTACCAACAAATTCCAAAAGTTGACTGTGATTGGTTTCAACTTGGAGAGCAGTTAAAGGCACTGATTATCTAACCGATGGGTACGCATTCCAATCATAGAAGGCACGCACACACCTGCACGCCTCGATCGCTATTAATTTCCTTGTCAGTATGCGCGAACCGTACCATCGATTAAAAGTGTGATCCTGAGCGTGCATGTCACTCCCACGTTTTCCCACGTTAGTGTTGCGCATATTAACCTTGCGATTAAATTTGTTTGATTTTCCCGTGGAATTGCAAAGGAGTAGAAGTTGCAAATAAACGCGATTGTCTTACATCTTGTGGTTATTAAAAATATTTTAAATATTGCACGTTTAGTATTGTTCATGAATCGAATCAATTGAAATAAATTGAATACGTTATTTAAAAGATAGTTTTATGACCATTGGTTGTCTAGTGCCGAAACTTGTATGAGAGAATATTCAATACTAGGCCAAGAACATGCATAGAATGTGTGGCAATAATTTTGCCCACCCAAAATATCTTCATTATTCAAAAAGCAATTAAACAAAAATTCTGTATTTTTGTAAGCCTTTCAATAACTAGTTTCATTCTTACTGATACAATTAAATATGTTTCAAAATGATCAAGATCGATGCGTTTAAAACACTAATCATAAACAAGGAAGGTAAAATAGAAAATTACTGGATGAGAATTGATGGGCAAGCTATTTAATCCATTTAACATTAATTTACAGGAAATTCGCATATTAAGGAATATTATCCGTGCAATTCAGGGCACACAGTTGAGGCAAGCTTTCAATTCTACGTATTAAGTACTTATTACCAAACATCATGTAAAATCTCTGAACAGAACAAACTTCTCACAAAAGATCTTCCCTGTTTTTTAAATCATCCTACAACGAATACTACTGCAACTAAATTTTCCGACACAACTTTTTCAATCAGTTTGCAAATTTCATTTTAAAAAGACAATTATAATTAGGTGCCGTGCACTATAAGGCAACAAATGTTGGCGTCCTTTCAGCATTAGTAGTTTGAAATCTGTCGCGGATCCATTAACCGGGGGAAGGGTAGATGGAAAATGCGAGTTGGAAACTTTTCCGACGCACCGTCGACGATCGCGCTGCAACGTCGGCGCGCGGCTTTCACTTACACCTCGTGATCTTACCGTTAAAAGGGATTACAATGTCGTTCCGCGTGTTTCCAGTATTAGGCGGGGAACCGGTCCAGTTTAAGGGGCCATTAGTCTAGCTTAGCCAGTCTGTTCGCCACGCTGGATCATTATCACGTAGGTGCAGAGTGCGGCAAGCCTCTCTCTCTCTCCCCCTCATAAAGCTGCCGCACGTATACACACGATTGCAAATCTTCGTTTCGCGCCAATTAATGACACGCGCCTAAAGCTGCGTACAAACTACGAAGCTGTAAAGGTCGTTCCAGGTTTCGGATTAATTGAAGAGACGCGTGGCTAATGTCGATTCTGTGGCAATAACGATCGGTAGAAATGTCTGCTTGGCCGCGGTATCGGAGTCGATACCAGGAGAATAACGATTATCGAGTGGGTTACTAAAGGGTTATCTAATTAGGCAGTCTGCGAAATCAAATGTAATAATAGAGCCGGCCGATTTGTTGGTAAAATGTGGAGAGTGGTAAAGAACACGGCGGAGAATCGGAGCGCAAGAAGTGGAAGATCGATATGTACTTTCCGGAGGGATGTGAATACGGTTCTGTTTCGCCTAAAATACCTTTGCTACTAATTCTCGCTACAGTGGCTCTTTGCAGATTCTACACATCTGTCCGAATTTGTGCGTCTGTTAATGAAACTGATATTCAGGCGAGTCTGCAATTTGAAAATATAACTTACCATTCGAATTCTGTGCAGTGTGTAATTATAAATGTGTGTAATTATAATTAAACTGTGTAATTATAATTAAACCGAAGGGTCAGTTAACACACACTTCAGATTTTATACAAAGGTTTTCATTTCTACTCAGTCTTGAATACAGGTAATTCAATTAAAAATACCAAGGTATAATATATCATAAGCATCCCCTCAAAATTCAATTACGACGAAGATCAAGCTCGCCCCCTTTCCAACAAGAAATGTAAATACCGTTTAACATAAAGGAGAATATTTAATTGCATAACCAATCTCGGTACTTGGATATCAGTCTGACATAACAATTTTATCGTAGGTTATACGATTGCGATGCGCTCCTGTTAATTATTTCCCATCCAGTCTTTCTACAGAAAGGAACAGAAAAATGTTGTTCCGTCGAATAAGAAACAGGCGAACGTCCGGAATAAGCGAGGCGAACGCAGGGCAGAGGGGATGAATTGTACGTGGATGCTTATTAAACTTACACCCTCTGTCCGAATTTGTGCGCCTGTAAATAAAATTGATATTCAGACGTGTCTGCAATTTGAGAATATTGCTTACTATTCGAATTCTGTGCAGAAAATGTAATTCTCAATCACCCACATGCGAACAGGCATTTATAACGAGACATGAAGAAACGTTGGCAATCTTTTAGCGATACAAGCCCATTAAATCGTTGAAAGGATCGCGCGTCTTAATTATGGGCTGACACATGCGCCGCGAGCGAATCCGTAATTCTCAATCCGGGAAAAAAAAATCCACGGCGTTACCCGGTTGCCAACGGATAAACCGCAATTTGCTTGTTCCGCGGGCGCCAACGCGCGTATGGTCGCGTGTTATTTCTCGCGGCTCGAGCGTAAAACGGACGAGTTTACCGTCACGAGATGAAGATGGTTAGTCGGCTGGCATTCGATGATAGGTAGAAAGATGCTCCGTTCTCTGCCGTCGGATTAAGACGATGAAGATTCTGATAAAGCAACGGGATGGAACGAATACGCGGAAAGGGTTGCGCAATGTCGGTGGCCGGAAGAGGTGAAAGGGTATAAAGTGGAGCAACAAGAGCGTAGTATCCTTCGGCGCGGAAGGGTCTCAGTGTAATACCCGCTTTGGGTCCGACCTGGCGGGGACCGTTAATAAAACGTTGGATCTTCGGCTGGAGTTTAAGGAACGTTGCGATATCCTTTTGTTAAAAATGAAAAGACATAAAACTGCGATGGGATCGCTTTCGAGCAGCCGACACGGCCGCGGTCCCGTTTATGTTTCCATGGAACTCTACCGGGTAATCTAGAGCGGAACACCCCCTTTCCCAAAGACGAATGTCCGCGTACACTACTAAACACCGACAGCCCTGCTTAAATTGGATTTCGATTCTTTAAGCTCGGTGCCGCCTTCGTCGAAGATTACGTCAGCCTCTATAACCCGTTTCCCTGCTGCCGCGAGAGTCAAAGTAAACCCGCGTGGCTTTACTGCTGTTCCTAGGAACGAGCCCAGCTGAATTATCCGGGAAAGAAATCGAGAGGAAGCTGGAACGGTCTCACGCCTCTTCCCGAATATTCAGCATTCTCTTTTCGAGTTCGCCGATCGAAGCGAGAAGCGTAAAAAGCTATTTGGAAAATACGTATGACAGACCCATTCTCGTTATTCCATAATCCTGCGCGAATTAAGCAATAAAATTTATTCCATTCACCGTTATACATCATCCAAAATGCATCAGACTGGATCCCATTAAGGAAAGTTTCCCAGAAAGTCGGCCCCCCGAAAAATCGTGGAACCTGATTAAAAGCCAGCTGAAAGTGTCCTCGTAAAAAGAGACATTCCGCCGGGATGGAAGCAACGGGCGCGCTCCTGCGAATGTTACGGAGGCTGAAGGACCGCGCGATATCACCGTAATCCTTGCTCTCGCGTTCCCTCGGGGGAGGGGGGGGGGGGATTGTGACAGTGATGGTAGTTAACGCTGCAGCCGTAGCTCGAGTATCCGCTATCCGATCTTAGCAGAGAGACACACTCGTGGGACACGGTGGACGTTGCACAGCGGTGGCCGGGGAGCCGTGACGAATCGCGACGGGCTTGATATCGCGACCCAATTTTCCAATGTCATAATCCGACATTAGATAATCTATCCGGGCCGATTCGATCGTCGAACGGGATAGGTTCTCCGGCGGTGGCGCGGCGCGCCCGATCGCCGCTCGGTTTCGAAGGTCTCGATTTTGCAACGGACCAACCGCGCGCTGGAGATAACTTTGTCTTACCTTTCCTCTCGCGGCACGTCTATCTATTTCACTTAACGAGACGCGGGAGGGTCACCTGAAGGTTTACCGCGCGGGTGGACGTTGAAGGGATTCAGTCGCGGCGGTTCGATGGCGCGAACAGCAAAATTGAATGGACGAACGCAAATTGTTCGGCCTCGATTAAGTGGGCGGTGCTGCGCGAGAAGAATGTAGAATGATGGAGGTACTTCATAATTGGCAGGATACCTTTACCCCTTTTTGAAGGGAATTCGTAAAAGCTTTTGTTTCGATACTGGGTTCTGATCATTTTCGATATTACGGCGCGCGTGGCGCGAGGTTAAATAGTTCATTTTCCTACATTTGGCTGGGTTGGATTGTGTTTCCATATCAAGTGTCACGCTTGAGATTATTTATGATGTTTAACGACGCGGTATTTGTTAAGAATATACATCGGATTCATGTTGGAAAATTGTTCTCGGTTTCGTGTAAAATTCTCATTTTGATAGTTGGTGCACTCTGTACAACTACTGTGCGTCTGTATATTGCAAACTCACGCATCGCTTGAATGTAAGAAATACGCAAATTACGTTTGGAAAGTTGCAACGTGCTCTCATGAGATAGGCACATAAACGGAAATTCTCTGCCCCAAAGCGTGTGCGTAATCTTGGAGGGGAAATTTTTAAGGGTGTAACCGTGTCCGCGATGTTTGCAGAGTCAGAACTTTGGCCATGTGCTGGTTTATCTGACACCGGCATGTAACAACCCTTAATATACGCACGTCCGTGCATGCGCCTACACAGCGGATGAATCTTCGTAGGAGCGGGTAGTGCCTGATGAAAGAGGAAGTTTCAAAGTGACAGGCAGAAGCAAATGAGGGGAAAGAGATCAAAAGAACAGTTTAGAAAGAAAGTTACAAGACGCGAGGTGAAGGTGGATACTGTAAACAAGCCTGTAATTATAATTAAACCGAAGGGCCAATTGACACGCACACACTTCAGATTTCATACAAAAATGTTCATTTCTATTCAGTCTTGAATGCAGGTAATTCAATTAAAAGTATCAAGGTACAATATATCATAAGCATCCCCTCAAAATTCAATTAAGACGAAGATCAAACTCGCCCCCTTTTCAACAAGAAATGTAAATAGAATTTAACATAAAGGATAATATTTAATTGCATAACCAATCTCGATATTTGGATATCAGTCTGAAATAACAATTTTATCATAATGCATACGATTGCGACGCGCTCCTGTTAATTATTTCCCATCCAGTCTTTCTACAGAAAGGAAAAGAAAAATGTTGTTCCGTCGAATAAGAAACAGGCGAACGTCCGGAATAAGCGAGAAGAACGCAGGGCAGAGAAGGTGAATTGCACGTCGATGCTTATTAAAGGTTGACGTTATTAGCTTTTTATCGGCGTCAAAGTCATCCGTCGACCAGTTCAGGGATACTCGGTAACGAGCCGCGTTCGATTACGACTGCCTTCGAGAAATGGTATAAATGAGCGACACCGTGGCAGGGGAAACGGGAATCGGGCTTGCCCGGCGACATTTTTCTTCCCCTTTTCACGCCACCCCGTACGTTTGCCATCCTTCAGCGAACGCCTCCTCCTAGAGAGGTACGTAATACTCGATCAAGTGGAATTCCTTTCGTTCGACGATACCGATAATTGCCAACTTCGCAGGCCATGATTTATTTCAACCTCGTTAACTCGCGCGACCGTGCTCGCGTTGAATACCGGTGATAGCTTATCCGCACCACGATGGGAAGGGACGATGGTGTTGTTAGGAAAATTCACTTTCATACGAGTTTCTATTAATTATAATAGTGTTCTTCGGACTCATTTGTAGGAATTAATTGATATTACGGTGAGTGATGAAATTATTAGGACTGCAGTAAGAATGATTGTACCCTACAACATTAATAATACATATTTTTATTATAAAAAATATAATAAGAAATCTGGGCAACTGGGTTTACATTGCCAAAATTAATTGCATCAATGTAAAACAGTGAATTCATGGACGAGACTCCAACAGTTGAATCACTAATAATCTTTAATTTCGATCAATTCGATTCTGATTTTCCATAAAATTGATTTCCACGCACAAATGATCTGGCAGCAAAATGTTCAGCTATATAAATTTCGATCTTACAAATAATCTTCGCCTAAAATTTACTTATTGAAATGAAAAATCTATAAACTCGCTAATGTCGCACAGTTAAAATGAAAATGTACGTTTGCGACTGGTATTGTCACTTGCAACGCAAGCATAGTCCACCGCTAAAGGGTTAACGGATTTGAACATGACGTTCAGAAACGAGAATCCGAAAACTGCGCCAGCGTTTCGGGTTGCTTGAATGGTAGGCACGGGATACAATGCCAGCGTTCGCGGGTGTAACAGAGGTGAGAGGGTACTCAAGTGTGGTCAGCGCGCGGCGAGCGTAGCATTTTACAGAATACAGCCAGCGAAGCTTGCGTCGTGTAAGTTTTTAGAGAGAACAACAAGCAAAGCGAATGTTCCGGGGAAGCTTTAGCGCAAATGTTGGGAGAGTGTTTTTCAAGGGAGCTTAAAGAGCAGAACTGTGCGCTTATTCCGTTGGCACTGCGTTATTGTGAAATTTGCGGCCGATGCACGCCAGCAAGTATATCGTGCAACGAGAATCTTCAACTGGTAACTAATTATGCAAAAACGAGGAAAAGATATGGACGGACATTCATGTTACATTCTCTGCGAGCAAGACTTACAAAAAAAAAAAAAAATTTGTGCAAAATTGTAGAATCCGTTTAATAAAGTTTCTACTAGCGGCAGGTACTTACTAGAAATTTCTCTTTCGCGGAATATCATGAAGAATGCGAATTTCTAAAGAAAGCAAATAGCGAAGAATGCGCGTATCGATCGCACTCTAATTCAGTCAGAACAAGCAGCACTTTGCCCCGGCGGCTGGACCATGTGCACTAAAGTCCATGGCTTAGATCATAAAGCGAAAAGTTGTCCGCTTGGATTTTTATAAAGCGCCAGCAGCGTCAGTTAACCGTGAAATACTCTGTTTTAAAAGGATGGCGAATACCCGCGCATCCGGGATCGTCGGTGAAACTGCAGGCAAAAAAAAAAAACAGAAAAAAAAATAAAAGGTAGAGAGAGTGTGGACGTTTCACGGGTGGAGAGAGGCCCCTCGTGAATATTGTATAATATATAACTGCAGCGGGGCCGCGTGCGCGGGTTTGAAAAATGCAGGATGTCTGTCAATAACCGTGCGATTTTAGCAAACTTTCCGAGCAGCAACCCGGTTGCTCGTTTTAAATTGAAATCCATCGAAAAGTTATTAACCATTGGGGAGCAAGGGTAGAACGGTGAATCCGTTTATCCCTCGTGAAACGATTTCCTATTCCCGATCACCGGAAGCGCGGTATAATACCAATTCTCCTTTGTCCTCGTTGCAGTCGCGATAAATGTCGACAGCAGGTTTTTCAAGTTACATTTGTCTTCACCGGATGAACATCCGCGTATGAGCGTATTTCCGTTTCTTCGAAAGCTTTCGCCGTTCTGCGCAAAGTAATGGGTGTGCGTTTTGCAACAGCCCTTGTGTGTTACGCTTTCAACCAACAAAAGTGATTCTTTTTTAGAGAATTTCCTTGAGGATGGTAGCTGCAGTCCAATTATCTTTTCTTTTAAACTTTATACATTTTGGATGATATTTTATACATTACAATCAAGACAACAATTCTTCGCGAGTCTTGTAAATCGTTTAACATTCATCTAACGGAAGAACTTAGCAACGGCTCATTCGAAAGGTTCATTATTACCAAGCAATTGCAACACCAGGAATGAAAAATAACATAATAAACACTCTAACCGTCATATTCGAAACGATAGGTCTCAAGAAATTGCCCGATGAGAGTAACACGACGTGGGGAGGGGGGGTTTGCTTCAATCGGCGGCGTTCGTTTCCTTTTCGAGCTATAATTACGTTACTCGGCTCACCAGGGTATTTGCCGCGCAATATTCAAGCTTTGTTCGTTCTCTCGTGTCGGAAAAGTCGATAAGATCTCGAATGGTTTTTTCACCCTCTTTCGCCGGCTTTTCGTAATTAGCCCCGCGCGACCACCTCCGCCGAAGGTGGCTAATAATATAAGTACGCGTTAGCGTAAGTCAACCGCGCTTAGATCGATATCATTTCTTGTAGGTCAATAGGGCGTCGTAACCACTGTGCGCCGCAGTCGATCGCGTCCCGTACACACACGAGCTTCTAATACGGGTCGATACGATTTTACGGCGACCCTAGTTGCTGTCTTCGTACATAATACGTCGATACCACTTGGGGGAAATTATTGTCGCCGCTCCTCATCCGTGCCCTACTAATTTTAATGACAATGCTGGGAGCATAGTTTCCCATGCGTTCCACTCGGGATATATAGTATGTATACGTTTTGGTGTGATTAAACAATGACAATGTCCGACGATTATCGTTGCTGTAACTTTTTGCTTGACAGGGAAGTTAGTTAGCTGATCATTATCTTCATCGAGACGCCTATTGATCTTTGTGATAAAGTATAGTCTTGTCCCGATTCTTATCACTTGTTTTAATTGGACTTTGTAAATAAGAGATTAGTGCGTGTCCTTCGTGTTCCTGTTAGTTCTGCTACTCGTTTAATACTGTCAAGCATTTCTAGTACACTTATCCATTTTTACTTTGTTACATTTGATTGGTAAAGAATCGAGCGATAGAGTGTGGAGCACAAGAATCTGCTTGGACAGCTTATTGTGAAGTAGATGTAAATGAACTATAAATAAACTAGAGAAGGTAATTGTAGGTGATAATTGGCGGGTTCATTATCTACCGATCTGAAGACTGGTAATCACTCGAAACGTATCGAAAGCACAAAATTGTGTATATCGTGTATTCACTCATTGTCAGTGCAGCACCGCGAACAGGTTTCGACAACGTTCTTCAGAATGCACGTGGCATGAAAATACGAAAACAGGCACGACCTACAAAATAAACTAAACATACTATAAAAAAATATATACTCAGCACAGAGCGGAAAACCTTCCATTATACCAAAAAAAAATGAAAACACTTTACTCCACTGGTCATTCATCATGCCTCAAATTTACGCGTCGTCGAAAGTTCCACGTACAATTTCAACGCCGTCGCTAAAAAAAAAAGAACAAAAACAAAAAGGCGCCGCTTCCGGAATGAAGTTCGTGCAGGCCAACGATGCGAATTAAAAACGAAGTCGGTTACAGAAGTATAGCATAACGCAAATGCATCTAATTACCCCGACCACCTGGCAATCGTACGGATCTCTCGTTGTCAGAGAAGTTGAGGACCTAGCCGGGCCGGCTATGTAGAAACATAAAACTCGTTACTCGCTGGGGAACGATATATCTCCGGTTCCATTACCGTTCACTTTCAACCTCTGGGCTTGGCCGACAAAAAGTCCGCAGAGGAAGCCGCGAGACCTCTTTTCCCCGTCGCGTATCGCGATCAAGAGTCAGAAGACACGGTATAGAATGGAACGAGAAGAAAAGGAATCACGGATAACCGGGAGACACGTCCGTTCCGCCGTGTCTATCCCTTTCGTATCGCGATCCGTATCGAGTTGTCAGCCGTGGTTTCTCGCAGCGGGCGGTTTTCCCCCGAGGGCTACCGCGGCGAGGGAAAAGAGCTTCGTAAGATTCTAATCGGGATCCGACGAATGCTCCGAGGCCAATTAATATTCGGCTACGAAGCGGTTCGATTGATTGGGCCAAGCTTGTCCGCGGGTACGCGTGTGCACGATTTGGAAGCTTCACATCGGAACGCTACCGATTCCTTCGTAAAAACAACAACGCGTGCACCATTTATTTGACACAGAACTCTTATCCGGATGTCGAAACAATTTCGTCATCGCCTAGAACTCGGAATTATGTAATCTAGAGAGGCGCGCAAGCATTCCCCATTGCCGTCGAGAATAAATTCGGAGTCGCCCAGAAATCTGTGCCTGCCGACGGAGACTCGTCTCACCGGTGAACTATGGCAGAAACTGCACTGAACTATACGTGTCACGCGTGTATGCAGATTGAGAGGAACGTACAAACGTGTACACGCAGTTTCGTGGAAACCGAGGCCTACGTTTTCACCCGTTGTGTTTGATCATTGAATCTTCCCGGCTCTCTGTACCCGCGCGGCGGGGTCGTTGCCATCTTCCCGCTGGTAGCGCGTTGTTCGTCGTCGCGCATTGTCTCGCCATGACAACGGCCGCTCGCGAAAGAGGTCGAAGAAAATGGGTGGCAAGAGTTCGCGAATTGTTAATAGGCCGGTGCGAGTGAGAGAGAGAGAGAGAGGGTTCGTATGCTCAGCGAGTCGCCGAATCGCTGCTGCTCCGATTCCACATCCACGTCACGGCTTTACCGGCGACCCTCCACAGTCCCTTTATCCGCTAACGAAGCGATGTATTAGTCGCTAATTAATAGGGGATCTATAGACGAGCACGCATCACAGGCAGCTTCTGGTCTAAGGAGCCGCCTCGTTGCCGTCTCAAACGCGGGAATTATGCTCCTGTCTAATTAGAGCACCGTCTGTTGCCAAGTTGTTGACAACGCTGGCACTGATAACTTGTTAATACCATCACGCTCCGCTTGCAACCCCGTTCTCGATCCCTTTCTCGATGCCGGAGGATCATATTCGAATGCCGAGGGTATCGTATTACCGTGCGTTTGAAGCTATCAAGCGTTATGAACTTTAGGAATAATGGATTCACCTTTGTGCTCTGTCGATTTAAGAGGTGAACACCTTTCTTATTTTTTCTTAATTTTGCATAGCTATTCGTTTAATCAAGACAGTTTGTTCATTTCCTCACGCAGCGAAGGCAATTATATTTTGCGAGGGATACATTTCTTAGTTTGCTGTAACCAGTGAAACTGGTGGTAACCTTATGATTCCAGGGAGTTTGTGCAACTGCTATTTTACGCGATAGCAATGATTTTATTTTAAGGACGCGAGCAAGCAATTATTTGTACTTAATATCTGACAGCTATCATTTATCATTTATTATTATGCGAACCGTGCATTTGTAATGTATCCATTGCTGTATATTACATTTCATAAAGGGCTTCCATACTTCCTCGAAATTCCGGGCAGTGGTTCGCGTAACAGGATTCCGCCGAAATGTAAACAGGATGAAACTGCCATTTCGCTTTTACTAAGCGGATTTATCGTACGTGTCGTTCGACCAAGCAGACACGAGAGCGAGCAGCTCGCATGTCGCTGCACTAGGCCGGGTCTGCCTGGCAAGTCGGGCCAATGTATTTAAGTAGAAGTTGATATTTCAAGGGGTAGTGGTCTGTTCGTGCCGACGCGTCGGCACTGTGTGTTGGCCAGCCAGGAAACAGCGGGGTCAGGAGTTCATGGAACTTGAGCGTTTTCGAGTTCGGAAGCTTCTCGCTGGCCGCTCCGCCATTCGTTTGGAAACGATTAAATTAGATCAGAATCATTGCAAGCCGTGCAGATCTCGCGGCATTCGAAATGATTCGAAGGATCAGAAGCGCTTTGATTAAAGGATAAAAGGAATTTTAGTCCTCCGGAGCGGTTTCTAGAAATGTGTATCCGGGTTCAGATAACTTATTGAAATAGATTCTATCAACGATTGAATTGGATAGCACCTTTTTAGATTATACACTCGGCCAATCTATGATGTACAAAATCTCATAGAAAATACTCAAGTGCCAGTTGATTCCAAATCGTGTCGAGAATCCAAGTAACTTCTCAACGAAGTAAGAAATCATTTGCATAATCGATTAGAATAACACAAATGAAATGGTAAATCTGCTCAGCGAAAGATACCTTTTGCGCTCAAATAAAAATAGAAAGTGTGAACGTATAAGGTGACTCTCTGTAAGTTAATTAAAAGACAGGATGTAATTGAAAACGTTACTTTCTGCGCTGTTTGTTTTATCAGCAGCAAACCAGTTATTACGTTGTCACTTTTATTAAGCGAACACGCTTTTATGATACCACTAGCAATATTACTTCCGCCGGTTCTGGTAATTTAGAGAATGCGCAAGGTAGAGTCACACGCCGGAGAAGTGGTAACAGTCCTCGTATCGCAGCTGCTATCAAATCAGCTTGCAAGCTCAAAGTGTTGCTAACTTTGGATTGCGATCACTGCCTACTTGCACTTCAAAGAACTCGCATCCTGCATGTTTCTTTATTTATAGAATCACCGTTGGATATGAAGTTGTCTAAAGAACAGGAAATCCTAAATGACTTTACTTGAAACATGCAAAATGAAATATCTCTTTTCATATTGTACGATCGAACTTGTTCCATTCTAACAAGTGAAATCATTAAAGTGGAGAAATATTTCCACGGTACTTTGATTAAGATTGTGCCAAGTATATTTACAATTAATTAATAGGAATTTATGCATTTTAGATACCAGATATTTAAACGTTTCTTACAAACAAATAGAAAAAGGACAAATTATCCCTCTTATTTAGCTGAAATATTTAGTTTATACAATTTGATAGGATTATTATATCCGACAGGGTTTGCAGTGACGGTTCTTTAATTGAATTTATCTTTGATCCAAGGAAAAATCTCAGAGAATAGCCTGTTTCATGTACGATTACGAAGGTTATTGTATGCCGGGAGGAAATGTCGACAGAGTTTGATCGCGGAACAGACCGTTGGCGTTGATATTGTTCCGTCTGAATAGAGGATTTGCAAATGCACGATCCGCCGTAGATTTCCTTTGTGCAGGACGCAGGTGAAGGATTCGATAAATATTGGAATTACACGATACGAACGAGACGTCGTGCAGATATCTCTTTCGATAATCTGCTGGTATATGTATGCGCGAGTACGCGCACAGCGGTAGTGCGTTATGTAAAGTCTGACAACTGCACCGTCCAGACGTACGAAAATACGCGTTTAAAAATTCAGAAGCCGTAACCCGATATTTCTGCTATGATAAAAGCTTAAAAGGCTACGTAAGGCGAGACCGATGGCGGAACAGTAATAATACATTACGGCGATATTGACGTTAAGTCTGAAATAATATCGGGCAATCCAGTTGCAAAGCGTACTCCGTCGTATTCATACCTGCTTAAGGCTCAGGAACGGTATTAAGCGTTTCGATGCAACGGAACATTGTTACTTAGGGTTTACTGTGCCACCGTTCTCGCGCAGACGAGTAAATTTGCTTCTTAAATCATTTTTATGCACAACTGGCTGATGTATCAGGTTCAATACGGGAGGGGCTTGTCGCATTTTTCTATCAGAACGTGGAAATACAGTTATAGATGAAAATTTTTTTATCGAATACTAATAATTTGGTATATACTAACGTAATAAATAATTCGGTTGTCGGAATTTCTGTCGAGGTTCTAATGTATAAAAGTAATTCTTAAACAATGTTAAACCGTCTGCCGGTCATACCTGTGGTGTCTGTCATTAAATATACCCGTTGACCACATGTTTTATGACTCTGCAACTTAAGTCGAGGACAGATAATAAAATTAGCCCTCGCACTTAGAAAACACATCCCCTACATTATTAATTCACAGTCCTTGATCATTTATACCAATGAAAAGAGAAACCGCCGATTTATATCGATCGCATTGCACAAAATTCAGCTAACTGCTAAATTGCTCGTACAGCGGAATTCATACAGTGCAATGTACCGTGCGAAACTTTACATTCCAATCGAAAAGCCACGATAAATGTCGGGGGCTTGATAGATTGCCCGCATGAAAATTACGGCGAAGAAAACATTGGATGGTTCAGTTCGAAAAGTTCCCGAATCGGAGAGTTCCCAAACAGAAAATCCTCTATCGCAGTTAAGAAACGAGTGCATCTGCTCGGAAGGGCTTTCGTGATCGGAAGAACAGGTGCATGAAAAAATAACGATCTCGTTATAGAAGGGGGTCTGCAACGTGGGGAAAGAAAAAGAGTTCACGGCTTGATTCGATGGCGCAACGCTTGGGAACTCGCGAGGATCTCTTTCTTTTTTGTTCTTTTAATCAAACGAAAATCGGGCGACGATTTCCATCGGTCGATACGTCGTGCTGCCATTAGCGTTGAAATTTTTTCGATTCCACGTCCACTCGTCTGTATCCTACCGCGCCTAGGCAGTCCATCCGTCAGCTTGGCTGGAGCTTTTTATTCGTTCGCCAGGTATTATTGCCCGCGGAATATCAATCACTGCCGTTGGGTAAATTAATCCACCCTGCTAGATTTTGTACTTTCTTGAAAAATACTGTCTGCGTTTTGATATTTAATGGACCCTACGATCCATTAATACATTTTATCGACATCTCAAGGTTCTGAACATTCTTGTAACATTGGCAATATATATATTGATCGCTTTTACGTACGATAATGTTGCGAATCTTGAAATATTGATAATATATATATCGATCATCTGAACCCTCTACAAGAATAACATTATTGAAGTTCACAAACAAGCGATATTCCATAGTTTTGGATGTATTGCAATTGAGTACGTGCATACTTTATATTCATATTTAGCTTTGCAATGTAGCTACCACTAATCATCACAATACACCAGTCATGTGTCCTATATATAAAGTACCTACAGTATAACATTGCAAACCTTGTACCAGAATAAACTTACATGACCCTCAACGGTATGCTGCACAGAAAATAGCGTCGGTCACATTTTACAGAAATAAACAATGAAAAAGTATTTAAAAAAAGCAGTAGTAAAAATAAATCGTTCGGGGCTGTAGATCTCATTCAAAAAACCCCATAAGCATCAGCACTTCCCAAACCTGCACCACAAGAAGTTTCGACTCCGTATGCATATGGCAGTCATAAGTAGTACAAGTAAATGGTCGGACATGAATCATAAATAAAGTGATGTGTGTCAAGCCATGGCTTAACATGGCTTTCTCAAGTAGGCATGTTAAGCCATACTACTTTACTTATGCCTGATGTCCGACCATTTACTTGTACCACTTATGATTGACATAGACTACTAGAAATTTCAGTAGTATACACGCGAAGCAATGTCACGCGAAACGGGAATTTCCACGCAGTCATTTCTGACACCGCAGTCGTCGTTTAACGGCGGCTGTTGCCCAAGAAGCGCAACGAAAAGCGCGGACAAAGGGTAAGAGGCGGCGACGGGAGGCTGAACGATAGCTAGGCGGGGGCGGAAACTGGCGTGACCGTTCGGACAGCGTTGCGGCGGCTTTCATCAATATTAACGGCGCTTTCTGTCGTTGTAAACTGCGTGTCCCGGTGAACAAAACGCAAAATAACGCCCGTCGTAACGTCACAGCCTCCCATTTCGAGCCGGCTCTCATTCGACAGCCCCTTTCGCAGCATCGTTCTGCAACGACAGCGGCGTTAAATCATCGTTTGCATCAGATTACGCGTGATTCCGGAAACAACGCTCCGATTCGCGTTTCTGGGATTCGTGTGTTTCACGAAAATCTGATTGCATCTTGCGCACTGACTCAGCGCAGCTATGCGACCCGCTGGCCTTTTATTTCCGCTGACGGTTCAATGGTTGATCTACGTGGCAGCCTGATCCAAGAGGATATAAGTGCATAAGGCATTGGAACAATCCATGGGCTCCATGGGATCCTTCTGCTCATTGTAAGTGTCATCGTGATAATCCTACCACTAGGGTAGTTAAGGGGTGAAACATAAATTACAGTCTAAGCTTCATTTCTTTTTTGTTCCATCGAATAGAAAATTATGGAAAAAAAAATTCAGGGATATTCTACCCAATTGGATACGTGTCTCCGAATTTTGTCAGAATTTTCAGCTGCGAAATGTGATTCTGAAAAATTCGAGAAGCTTAGTAACGCCGATTTCTTATACAAATTGTCAATTGTCGACGTTTATATTCTTACAACTTTAGCTTTGCGGTTATCGATGTGAAATTTTTTGCGGCAGACTATTTAAACTCAGTGGGGTGTCCTTTGACACCTGTTAAATCACTACTAATTAGCAATTTTCGTCGATCACGACAAAGTCCAAGGCATATATCGACATATATCTGTTTCCTCGGAAACGCGAGTCTAATCTTAAGTCTAGTCGCCAAGAATTAATTTCTCCCAGTCGTCGGTCGTTCCTGGCCGCGAACTACGTGTCGCGTCGCGGCGCCTGGCATCGCGCGTGGCTGTATCAGGTGGACGCGTTATTTACCGTCAGCCGATTAACATGCCTCCAACGATCGCGCGAGCGTTTCACCCCGTCGTCGCGTAGAGACGAGATCGATCGAACCGGGCCGGGGGTCGGTCCGTTTTCGTACAGCCAGGCCTAGCGGCTTGCGAGGCAAAATTGCACGGCGAACGATAATATCGGATTCGTGTTTCAGGCACGCTATCTTTGAATCGCGGCCGCGGGAGAGGAATAGCCGGCGGAACGGCTCCGTGGACGCCGCCAACTATCGGCCGTTCCGGGGGATGCAACCACCCCCGAACCGCGGCTTGTTAGTAGACGAAATTCACTCGAGATCTTTCGACCGCGATAATTGGATTTTATTTTAGAATCGGTGATTCGGTTGTGCGATCGTACGATCAGTTTGGTGATTTCTCATTGAATAGCAGATTGCTGTGGAATATCTTTTATATTATTAATAGTATGCACGGAGGGCGCACAACGATCGAGAAATTCTACTCTTGTCACTGTTACATTAATAAACATAAAGTAATATCAATCATAGAATTGTATTCATACTGATAATCATACTTCCGTTGAACGATTTAAGTATTTACACGACTTCGAGACGTATTGACAATACGCGTTAATGCGCGAAATGAAAGGGGAATCGATACTGTCTACGACCCTTTTCAATTTTTATGCCCAGAGGCATAAAAATGTGCGACGCCGTGGCTGTACGAAACGAGGAAGTGATCTTCTCTTTTTGCGGGGGCATATGCAAAGTTTCGAGGCACTTGTTATTCTTACTGTAACGTAGTGCGCCGTTACACCTCCCACTTTGCGTTTGAGAGAATCATTTACGCTCCTGATACTTTACATTTATCCTTGCGAAAGCATAAAGGCTGATGCTCTAAAAGCTCCGAAGCCCCGCGTTACTTTAGCCCCGTATTATGCATTCAGGAATATTATTGAACAATGGCCGGAGCAATGCCTAAATGAATGCTTCACCTTAACGCGACGCCGCAAGTGGAAATTTATATTCCTCGTCGCGAGATACCGTTTCATGTCATTAGAATACGTATCAGCGGAATAACTAAAAGCATTCTGTGTCAAATATGTTTTTTTATAATTCAAAGTATTTTATCACACATGTACAATATTTTTTGTGTGCGGAGAATTAATTAATTTATCTGGTTGAAATTTTATATTTAATTGTCGCTCATCTTTCACTACACTTCTCCATGGCAATTTTCATTTTCCTCGCGTCAGGAAATATTAATGATACTGAAATTAGGCAGGGGGATTGATATCTTATCCATCAGATATAAGCTTCCATGGGCGCAGTGCGCGGCAGTAGTATAGGTCAATGCATACGCAGCCCGAAAGATAAACAACACACAAAGTAATCATATTAGAGTAGGTGTTTTAAATTGTTCCCTTCTAAAACTATTATCTGCACATTTTTAATTGCCTCTTTTCTACGTAGCTCAAAGAAATGTTCGAATCGCATGTTTTATTAAAGAGATTATAAGAGTATGTGATAACTGGAGTAGAGACACAGCACGAATTGAACCGACGACTTTTGACGAAACGGATTCGAGAACAGATTGTTGAGTACAGTTCCAAAGAAAGTCTGTGAACAGATAATAATTCTTTGATCATTTTAATCGTTAATAGCGAATTATTGATCCTCCACGCTATGTAGCTATTAATGAGTTGACTTTAGAGCGAAATACGGTCGGATTACGATTAATGGCAAGTCGAGCGACAACTCGGATCAATAAATGTGCAATAACGGGCTAGTTATCGATTATTGGGACGATATGCATTGCCAAGGTGTGTATATATGCGCGTTGCTGCTATAAGAATTTCCGCTGAGATGTGCGGATAATAATCGATCAGCAGGAAATTAATGTTCGGATAACCGGTAGTCTGGAAAATTGGAAATCAGTATAATCAGCGTCCCGCTGTGTTATTAACTAATACTTAAGTTTATCAACATCTACAGTAAAATAGCTGCAAAAAATTTACTTTACTGCTTTCATTTTGTTCGTTTAGTACTGCACTCCGATTGGTTTGAAGTTTAAAATCCGTGAAGCTTACTTTAGTTACTAAGAAATTCAGTATCCCTTAAATTGGATGCACATTCTCTTCCTCTGAATATTCGAATGTCTAAAAAATGTTTGCCTGAATCAAAGTATTTCGAATCGACAAAAATAAAGTGAACAATTACAATTCTGATTAAATCGTAGGGTTAATCAGATTCAAGTAACACTTCTATCGTTAATATTACGCTCTACAAGAATTCTATCTTAACATATATGCAAGTAGCATTACTTTATAATCTGTCAATGGACTATGATTAACAAAAGGATATCCTATTTCTTCGAATATTTTTCCGGATAACGTATCCTACGGTTAAAATTGATTAAAAGCATGCATAGTTACATGGCCCTGCTCTCAAGACGTTAATCCTGAATCCTGGCGCGGAGAAAGTAGTCCTTCTGGCGTTGGTTTCGCTTCAAAGTTAGCAGTACCAACTTGCAAATCAGAGCGTCTTTACAGGTCGCTAGACTGAATGTTTTAACAGCACTCACCGAGCGGAATATTCTAACAGGCGAAGCCGAGGCTTGAATGTCCTGACAAGTCGGCATAACTATGACGTTGGAAGAAGTTGCACCGTAGCCGTGATGCAAAACTTTGAATAAGTCGGCTGTTTGTAAACTCGAAACTTGCTAAAACTGTGTACACATTCGGCTGACACGAGCAAGGCGCGTCTATTTTACTTTTCACTTTCGGAAGTGTTAATATTCGAACAATTTGTATAATGAAGATTAAACTCGTCGTTTATCTCTACCGGTCGGAAAGATGTTTTATCGATTCTGAAGGAATATTTCAATTCGAATGATAAATAATAGCAATACCGTTTATTAAACGTAGCGGAGAAATGTAAAATGTCCATCGCTAATTCGTTGCGCGTATTCGACAAGAGAGGAAGCGACGCGGGTTCGTCGTTGAGATCCTTTATCGGTTCCCTCCCGCGATCGGGAAAGCTTTTTACGGAATCCGAGGATCGGACAGTAGATTTGCGGTAGTGAATGCCCGTGTCGGCCCCGAGCTTGAGCTCCCTTTTACGATCGCTTTCATCGTGCGCCGGGCTTGCGGCTCTCCGAGTGGACCGCGACACAATGGCACTGCTTACGCCTCGCGCGACGAAGGGAAGCGGGTAAAGAAGCGTCGAATCGCCGTGAATACGATCCAAATATCGGTCCTTTCGGATAGATCCCTCTTGGATTCGCGCGAACGCAACTGTAGAATCCATGTATTTACGCCACCCTCGCGCGGATATTAAGCGACGACTGCGTATAACGACGCGCGCGGGGGGTTCGACGAGAGCGGAGGAGCGGAGCAAACACGGGAATACTCCTAGGAAGGATCGAGAAAGAGGAGCACAGAAGGGAAGAGTCCCCTGATTTATATTAAAGTCTTTCTTACTTGCTTCACGTGGACGAAATATCACAGAAGCGGACTGATGGAAGAAAGGCTGGCTAGAACGATCTAAGCTATTCTATTTGGTCATCATGCGATATTGTACAGTGGAAGACGTTGGAGATTAATAAGTTGCATGAAAAAGATACGACAGACAGTGCATTTTATATATTTTTCCACTTTCTTGCAGTTTGTATCGTTCTAATTATTTTTCCAATATTACCTCTCCTGGGGTCTATATTCGGATGAGAGCAAGGTTGTCTTTAATTTCCCAACGTTCCGTATATTACATATTCCAATACAACAAATGTGAAGTACACGCGTGTGCAATAGTCGAAGGCTGCTCCGTAATGTCGAGCCTTCGGAGAAATGTAAACGATCCCAAGCATAAGAAAGCACGCTTGCAAGTTTCTTCGTCAACCAGCCCTCAACTCCGCGCGGCATTCAAAAATTCTCATTTCCCCCGAATCGCTATACAAATTCCTCCATCCAGTGCTCCCTACGCAAATAACGGGGTGAAGAATGCTCCGGTGGTAGCACGAAGGGCAGAGTCGCGAGCACAGTTGTCAGTGACTGGCCGTGGATCGTGCATACGGTGGTTGTGAAGGGGGTAGTTGACTTGCGGTTACCGGTGCGGCGCGCACGAAGGGATGATGCACGGTCGGGACGTGCGCGGTCCTCCCCGTCGCCCCTCGGAAAAAGACGTCGTTCCCCGCGGGCCGACGGCTCACGGAAGTCGAGCACGCTCGTCTCGGACTCGCGCGCGCGTCTTTCACTCCCCCCCCCGTTTGGGAATTAAATCTACTTAGGCGGCTGTTTTCCTTGCAAATTGAGGTTTCCCGCGCCAAAGGCGCCGCGCCGTTTCGACGAAATTCGCTCGCTCTCCCCCCTCGGGGAAATGGATGAATTATTTGGACGGAAATGAACTGTTCTCCGTTGGAACGATCCCCCTTTTCTTTTCAATAGCCAGAACCGTAGACTGTGACGAGTTTTCGAAGCGTTTTGTTTTTAAGAAGCTACGAGCAACGATGGAACAATAATAAATCAGGGATGACTGTTTCGATGAACGCACAGGTAGAAGGAACAAGTGTTGAACTGTTTCTTTGTGGTTCTTGGAAAGGTGCCGTTCTGTGCGTTAGTCTGTAGTTTGAAATCGCCTGTGCGTAATTTATTCGCCAGGATTTGCGCATCACCGTCGTCCAGGCCAGTTTCTAATGACGCGCGTGGTGTTATGAAATCCTTGGGTAAAGTTTCTTGGAAAATCGTCCTTTTAGCATAGGGGATACTTTCTGTCGCCATGGTATTTTTTACTTTTTCTGAATAAGGAATACGAGGCACGTGCTTCGACGATAAATGTGGTTCTTATTGCCCTTTGAAACATCTGTAAAGTGAAAGATTTACCGATTTTTACTATCGTTATCAATGCATGGTGTGTCTTTATTGCTGCTGTCAATTCATGCTTGTTACTAGGAGACCAACAAAGATTGAATAATTCGAATCGAAACGATTCAATTCCGATTGCAAGCCACTTTCGTCCTGCGCTTGAAAATCTTGTTTCAGAAGCTTGACAAAGAACTCGTAGTAAACATCATGCCTCGAGTCATGTGGTTCGTCGTGTTTCAGCAATCTCAACTACTTTATTCAAGCATGAAACAATGTCGGTTCCGTTGTTCTTCTAATCTCAAAACTCTAATTCTTGCCGCGAAAATGATTCATAAGTTGACGGGTCCGCTTGATGAATATTCTTTTCTTGATTCAAGCGTCCCTTATCGGAGACAATATTTTGTCATCGGTATGCTTGGCGAGGCTTACGTGCTCGTTGATATCGCGTGTCGAGTCGTAGGATAGCCCCTTTATACGCGGCAAGATGGGCTTCTTCCTTGGCTCGCGTTTCTCTCAGCCGGTGCACGCGTGATCCCAAGAAACAGGCCCTCACACGTGAAATTGCATTCGTATGTCGGGCACGCATGTCTCGTAAATAGCGGAGGCTGTCGGCACGCGAGTTGATTCGCGGAAAGTAGCTTCGAGAGCAACTTCCGAACGATATTGTGTTATTACTCTAACGTTGGATCGAAAATCTCTGATCCCGGATGAAGGAGCGGGCCGGACAGAAAACGTGGAAGAAGAGAAATACGGGACGCCACCGTTTTAATACCATTCGAAGAAATGAAAATATATTACGGTTCGAAAGGTGAAAGCGACTTTCCCACGTGATACATGTTTCGCGTCTGGGGAAATCGAACAGTTAAATTCACCACGCACGAGCGCAGTAAAAAAAATTGCCATTCCGTTGTAAAAATATTATCCGCGCTAGTCCTTAATCCAGCGGACAGACAGTTTTCATTAAATTTATTTAGCGATCACGATTGCGTAAATAATCGCGTTAAGTCCATCAAACAGCAACGTAATTTATTAATGGCCAATGTATAATCTATGAAAGTAACCAACTAATTATCGATATAGTCGTGAGTTTTATAAGAGTTTGATGGACGTTTTTGCTTGAAGGTAGGATACTCGTTGCAAGCTTGAAAATTGCCTAATCACGAGTCATGGATCTTGCTAAACGTGAAAAGTTTCCATAAATAGATTGAACACCTGCTGCCAATATAAAGCCTGTCAATATTATTATACATTCTAATGATGTTTAAACATATCATAAATAATGTATCTCCTCAGAATATTTGTACAATGCAATTTATTAACGTTTGAAACTTCAAGTGCGCGTTTTAAACAGAGAAATCAATTAGTTTTTCCAGCATAACGAAATAGGAAATATTTAAGGAAGGCATCATATAAATATACATTTCTACAGAATCGAATTTTTGCACCGATACTTTTAATTTCTTCTTTAATTGATTTTTAAATTGGGCAATGCAAAGCGCAACAGCGATTGACCAATGCAAAGCTACTTTTAACGAGTAGACATTGTTGCGGCGGGCTTGAAACGGTAAACGTTTGGCTGCACGAAACGTACTGCCTTTACGTGCTGCTTGTAAAACTAAAAATGCTTCTTTTAGAATAATGCCCCGTTAATTAGGAAGTATGTGTTTCCGTTCCACGGTTAAAGCGTGCAGGAGAGCCGATTAAAGGTAACGAGGCAGCGGGTCGAACAACGCGCTCGAATTTTACTTACGCGAGAGAAGAGCGGAGCAATAAAAGTTTACTGTTTTGCAACGTATGAAATAGTTTAGTGTTTTGTTGCGAACATTCCGCCCGTTACTGCAACCTTCTTCGTTTAAAGCTGCAAAGGATTTCTAAGAGCGTATGCAAAGTTTGAAGAGCAATGGCATTTTCTCGTGGAACGAGAGTATAATGGCGTTTTTTTTTTTTTGTTTAGAAAGCAACTTGCTAGGAAATGTTCTTCTTTCGCCTGAGTATTTTTCTTTTAATTATGCGTCACGTGTGGGGAAAAAGCCATTCTCTCTTTTGAGAAAGTCCGTTACTGCGCCGTGTTTCTGAATGCGTTTTCCATGTTTCTGTTTATGGGCAGTGGAAACGTGAAATCCTATTTCCAGCATTATTTATTTACGCGACCCGCGGGCAGCGCGTAGACGCAACGTTGGCGCACCGAAATCAGTGTTGTACTGAAATCTGATATTTCACCAATTAGTACTGGCAATTGTTAAGTATTACAATTACCCGAACTTCGAACCACTGTCCGAAGACGCGAATTATTTTCTAACTCAGAAAATCTGCGATTTCGAGGAAAATCGGCGACGCAAATGAATTGCCGGCCACGCGAGCCTCTTTCTTTGCGACTGCTCGGGAAACGCGCTGCGGCCACAATTCGAGAAATAGAAAACTGCGGAAGAAGCTGTGCTCGTGCACGCGCGAGGAAACTGAAAAATGCATCGTACAACGGCAGCAATACGTCGCAAATCGAATCAGCGTCGGTTCCAAAAAGCAACGGAGCATCGGGAATACGCGAAGCGAGACGAATACCCTCGCAGTAACTGTAGCCGTCGCAACGATGCTTCTATCGAAAGCACGTGAAAACAGAAAAATCAATGGAGCCATAAAATGGGAAAAACAAAACCTCCCAAAAAAAAACGCTGCGAGTCGAATAAAAGGTTAAACTGTGCTTTTTATTCAATAGCGAAGCTTTCGAGAGCGCCGTGGACCGCGTGTGGACCTAGCCATTTACCCGTGTCACTGTCGCAGCCACGTTTTTCCGTTTGTTTCCCCTCGAATTTCTCGCTCGCTTATCGGCGAGTAACGCGCGATTTTTCCGCGCGCGAGATCCCGTCTATAAAACGTACCGAAGGTTCCACGAAGCACGGCGTTCGTCCCGACGCCTCGGATTCCGGCAGCGGCGAATGCTTCGAATTCCGGAACGGAGTCCTGGCCAAGTAGCGACCCCGCGCATTCTTCGTTCCTTGCGACGACTGGAAGTTTTCGAAACACCGCTTTTCCTCGTGGTTGTTCTTCGGCGATGAGCATTACGCCGTTTCGCCTGAAACGTATTAGGACGTGCCTCGTGCTAACGTGGCAGGTGGTACTAAGCGAGTCCCTTTATCGGGGTAGCTTTTGAGGGTGGAATTTCCTTATTTCTCAGCATCGTTGCTTCTTTGGCAAAGGGGGTCGGGCGTGGACCTTCTTGTGCGAGGTTTATGTAACTTTGTTTCACTTTTAATTCTCGGGAAGCCAGTAATCATTAATAGAACGTCTTCAGAGAGTAATAATTAAGAACATTACTTAAGTCAGCTTAAAAGGTGTATAGCTTCATTTACCTTTTATCATCTATATTTAGAATCATTTACAACCGCGTTGCGCACGATGCAATTTATTCGATGCATACAAATTTATCCGTATTCGACTCTATTACCGGCGCATCTTTTTCCTATGTAGGATTATAAAAGGGTTAACAACTGGGCTCCAGTGTCATTGGCAAATAAACGAATCCAATTAAGCCAACGTCACAATTTTGACATTTTATTATATTCTTCATAAGTCTGTCTGCACGAGTAGCACGTATGCACCTACTTGAAAATGTTCCTTTTTATTATTTCACTATCGCTTTGAGAGTTCTCTCCGCTCCGCGTCTACTAGTATTCTACAATGAAACCAATACTTTGAAATGATCTACCTTTACGCTTCTTCGCCCCTGTCAAGGGAAGAAGGAAAAACGGCAAACAGTATGCATGGGAATTACGTATCTCACAGAAGGACGAAACTGACTAATTGCGAACTGGCAAACTCATTTTTCGTCGACATGCCTGCAAACGCGTCTCTCATTGTACGAAGCAGTCTGCGCCTCGCCTAAAGGCCTTAGAGAAGGTGGAAAGCTAACGGAGAACGGGTAAGGACCGTCCTGGGAGCGCTTCGTCATCTCTGATAACTCTTTGCGGTCCTCCTGCGCTCCGTGGAATTCCTTGGCTGCCTTAACCGCCAGCCCCTCGGAGCGCAGTTATCTCCGGCCCTTCCACGGCGATCGCGGACCTCTTCGCGGGATATGACGTCTCGCATCTTCCCGGGGAAAGGGAGAGAGAACGGACTCGGAAACGGCCAAGTTTCGAGATTAAACATTCCACGGGTCGATAAGGGAATTTCTTGTTGCAACAGCACTGCGGAGAGGAAAAATTCTCGGGTGTACTGCGCACTTGGAATCGAGTCGAAATCCATGCCTTCTCCGTGCGCTCGTTTAACTAGCGATTAGGTGACGCGATTGAAGAATCTGCAACAGAATCGATGCGCTCTTGTGGAAAGTGGACGAGCCATTGAAAATCATTGATCCCGATAAGTTTGTACGTTGCAATGAATTCGTTCAAAGGTTTTCGAAAATATTAAACAGGGATGTTTCAAGCAAACATCTGTACGTAGAAAGAGCAACCGATGTTTCAACAATCCAACGCATCATAAATATAAGAAATACTAATAATTTGGCTCGAGCGTGCTTGAAGGAAATGTAAAAAGAATACATTTCCGAACCACGCAGTTTTCCCCTTTCCGACACCGATTCAGCAAGGTCAGTGTAGCGTAAAGGGTAAGAGTCTCACGAACTCATGAGGTGCGACGACTTTCACCTTTTCCTCCGCTTGCACGGTGAAAGGTCCAATGAAAAATCGCTACGAGGGTTCGCGGTCTACGGAGGGGGGGTGGACATAAATTTCAAAGTGGCCCGATACACTGCGACACCGGGGCTAGTTTATCAAGGCTCTTTCACCTACCGGAAGAGAGAGGCAAAGGGGCCGGGATCTATTAATTTTGGCGTAACGGTTCACTAACCGCCAACAGATATCCGGTGGAATCTAAAGGAGGCGTCGGTCGTGCAACTCCCGATGGAACGCGCTCTCCTCCCGCTCCGACCCGTCCGGGAAGAAGCCAGCGAAGAGTAAGAATCGAGAGAAAATATGGCTTTTGACAAGGGGCGGATTTTAAAGTGAAATAAGACGGCGCGGCATTAACATACACGTTCGCCCGTGGAATTTTATTTGGCCGTTCGCGTTCTGTTGAAAGCTCCTCCAGCTGGAGAAGGCCGCGCTGCGTGTTACGAAGTTTTATACTTTATTCCGTGAACCGCGGTAAAAGTTCTTTCGAGGGAGAAAGGACAAATTTGAGATCGAGTAATCGCGGGTGTGTTGCAGCGGCTATTTTTTCTTTATCGTGCAGTGGAGAAGTCACAGTGAGATTTAGTACATGTAATCATGTAACGTTACGTTAATTTGATACGCTTCACACGCAGCAGATATGATGCATAAAATTATAATAACACATGTCATTATTTATACGTAGTTCAGTAGTGAATATGTTGTTTCTGGTTTTTTGAACAAATGCTTTTCGAACCAGTGGATTGCTATTCTATAAATAATGGTCTCATTAAATTAACATGCACGAATATCGTGTAAATTATTATTAATAACATTTGCGCTGTTACGAACTGTTGTCCGTGCAGGTAAACGTTGTCCATTTCACATGAGAAAGTATTATTCATCAATCAGAGTAATTTACTCTATCCAAATCACAAGATTCAGAATAGATTCTTTAAATGGCTCATGCATCGTTGACTAATACTACTGCGATCCACAACTGTCCCATCATCCTATACAAATAACACTACTATTCTAGTGCAATCTTATCTAGTGCCAGAAACAAAAAAAGATGTTAATTACCGTTTTCACAATTATTCTGAAAAACCCCTACCACCAATTTATCAAATTTGATATCCTAAGACACTTGTTTTACTACTAACCACCCCATTTGTATTACATTTCCTCTTTAAAATATCCGATTTCCCTTTAAACCCGTTCATCCAAATGGCCCAAGCTCTAACTCACTGACCTTCCGCAACCCTTTCCAAGTTCTCGTAATCTTCCCCAGTCTCACTAACGCGCTTACCGTCGTTTCACGCTCCACTTCGAAACTCCGCAGAGATCACACCTTTCCTCAATGTTAGCCGGCTTGGTTCGTCGCGTGCGCTCCCGTTCCAGAGCACCAGATCTTCACCGGAGCGTAGGCATTGTTGTCGTCCCAACTATAGTCCGGCCTAGTTGGCGAGCTGGTAAATTAACAATTAAACTGTAACAGGATTTTCAGGTTGTCCGTCCGACGGAAATGCAATACCTGTCGCCCCTTCGTCGTCCTTAGGAGCGTGGATAATTAAACGGGACCCTGTATGACCAACGCACAGGCCTCTCCACCCCCCTCCCACCCCCCTTTTTCCCCGCTGGCTTCCTGTTTCCCATTGCTTGCGGTATTTCTCCTTGCGTTTCTCGCTCGCTCTCTGTCGGTGGCGAAGGGCAGCACAACGGGCCACCGTCTGGAAATTGGAATCCTCCAATTTATGGTGCTCACCGAGGAGAGGACAGTTGGATTAATGTACACACGGTGCACGAGGCATCGCGAGCCGTTCGCGTATCGTTATCTGGGGAAATCGAGATTTCCTGGGCAGCGCGCGTTTGTCGATGCTGGTGGCGAGATACCGGTCGGCTTCCGCTGCTGCTGCGGATTGGTGTCCGCGGAGAACGCCGATAGCGTCCTGAAAATTTGATGCCAGAACTTCACGCGCCGCGTGGAATGGAAATTTACGACCGCGTCAGGCCGATTTTAGGGACGATGTCAATGCAACTGTTTGGGCAAAGGTACGCGTAAGAGTTTTTATTAAACGAATTGAGGGGTTATTGAGATTTTGATGGTTTATATGAGATCGAGTTCATTAGCGTTTTTGGATTTGATGCACCGGATTGGCAACTACAGTACAGATTTGGTCTCAGCTTTTGCGCACGTTCTTAAATCAATCTCCACGAAACCTTCATCGAAGAACGCAATAAAATTCTAATAAGTATACGTATACTGGAATAACTTTTATTACTGTTTTATTTCTTGTAATTTTACTTATTTGCCCTGGATAACGGTAAATACTATAATTCGTCAGTCATTCATTTATTCCATCGTTCGTATCGCAGAACAATATTTCCCACTATTTTGTACTGCTTTTGGTTCGCAGCGAGCAACATCTCCGAGCTTTCTCTATTTAACCGAGGACTCCCTTAAGGATTCTGCGGAGGCGAGTGTTCCGAATTGTATCGAACGTATTGTTGCCATCTCATTTGCAAGAGAACAGCGGCGACCACCCCTATTTCCGTTACTGTTAATACTGCGAAGCTTTCCGAAGACGTGAACGTTCGTAAGCTCGTAACAGCTATCGGCTCTCTGTGGCAAGAACGTTAGCCCGCCAAGCATTTGCTGCGAAACGAGAATTTCCCCGTGCTGCCGCGCGGCCGATGCATTTAAAGTTTCAGCAAGAACCATTCGCAAAATTGTGCAATCAGGATATCTATTAACCTAATGAATCATCCTGCACGGTTCGAACAGCCATCGCCTGTTCTCGACCTCTTCTCCGCCCGTTAATACGCGCGATACTCTCGGAATTTGCATCGAGCCCCGGGTGCAACAGCAGAGCAGATGTTCCAAACGGTGCTACAGCGATATTAATTCCATTCGCTGTTTAGCGAATTCGATTTTATCGCGTGCAAGAAGGTTTGCATTCGACCACCGTGCAAGACATTGTCGCATTCTCACTTGCAGCCATTGAACTGTACTTTTGAAGGGGTAAATATTCCGTCACGTTGGGATTGACCGGTCATTATTAATGCGAATACAAATTATTGGTTATTCAAGTACCAGTGACTTGTATTTAAAAAAAAAATGGAAGGCTGATGAGCAATATGATACCATGGTATTAATGGAGCTCATAGTTTTATAAGGATTTGATTCTGTAATTCATAAATTTTTAATAATTGCGCACTGGTTATTTAAAAGAAGCGTTAAATAATTCATAGAATACCTCCTATGTGAAATTACTAATTGATTAATTTGTCGAAAATAAAACAAACAAGGTATATAGAAATAAGAGAATCCCAAAAATAAAGATTTGCAAATATACAGGAGTTAATAAAAGGAAAGAATGAAAATACTTGAAAGTAACAATACCGAGAGCATTAAAAAGTATTAATTCATAACCCTTCATTGACTAACACGAACGACTTCATCTTCGTATCGGCAAAAATGTTTTCCGCCCTAAACGCGCTCAAACCAAAGTTATACCTATGCAGCTTCATTCGGGGGAAGCAGAAAGCCAGAGCCACGCGCAACACCCTTCTTTTATCACGAGGGTGGTTTTCAGGAAGCTTGAAAGCCACTCGCTGGCAATTAAACGTCGTAGGCGTGCGAGCGATAATTACGCTTCCAGACACGCATTCATTTTAGTGGCCGTACGCCGAGTATCAAGCGTCTCCGGGTAACTGTTTCCGATCCCATTCGAAGGACCATTAGCCAAAGGTATTTACCTCCGCTCCGGGGGAATCGCAGTCCCTATCACGTACGAAGGGTTAATGGAGAGACCGGGCAGATGAACGGGACGACGCGTGTTACCTCGAAATCGTGTTTCTCTTTATTTATCGCGTGGCGGTGGACATCTATGACGTAAGGGGGTAGCATTTTATACGATATTGGCTTCCTTCTGTTTTCTCGATCGTGAGTCTGGCTTTACGGCCGGTGATAAAGCACCGTAAAAAGGCGACCTGTTCCCGGAGCACCCGTTCGATGCCATGGACAATTCGCTTCGTTCGAATGTTTATTGAAAGTGGATGAATCGCACTTCGAGGGTCAATTCGCAAGGGGCCGTGTATTTCGCTTTATCGGCCATGGCTCACCGGGTAGTTTGTTCCCTGTACTGTTTATATCGGTGGACAAGGCGTTCGTATTTGTAAAACAGGGGCTGGGTGTTTTCTTCCCATTTTTATGATTGCGGTTGCTGTATCGACTTGCTTATTAAACGATACAAATCGTATCTTGTGGAAATTGTGACAGGATATGAAGTTTGAGTGTGATTAAAAGATTTGCTGGTGCGAATACATGTTCAAAAAATGGCAAATGTTTAATCCTGTAGAATAAAGATTTCCCTTCGGGCAATAACAATGATAATACCCTGTACTGAAGCGTAAGAGAAGCATTATACAATAATCATTTCGATTGTTTAAAGCAATACTGTGTTTATCTATTTTGAGACACATTCTTTTACATTCAGTGTCGAGAATAGAATACACGAACCCCTTCTGCATACACCAGCAGGATAAGCAGCCGAATGAACGTCATCTCTCCTGCACAAATGTGTAGGCTAATTATAAAATTAGCTGGAGAACAGGATGTGCAAATGGGCATGCAAGAGGTAGTACGCTGTTTTATACCTGTCTATGAATAATTAAATAGTGTAAGCATCATGTAATATTAATGGCACACCGCCGCATTAATTATTTAAACATAAATACATTATAGTCATTGGGCTGTGGGCAAATCCAAGTGATGCCAATAATATTTTCACAGAAAATTGGTAAAACTTGAATTACTCTAGCGCAGAACCTCTGGTGGCGCGTATGCTCAAGCATTTCACGAGCACAGCCTGTTTGTAAAAAAATATCAAGTCAACATGAAACGTGGCACGGCTGCTAACGTAATTAGGGCATCTCGTTACGTGGCTGCAAAGGGATTATGATACGTTCTCATAAAAAAGTAGCACGTAATGCATGGTGCGTGATAATAATAATTTCTGTTATGCGACGAACAATAAGTGTACTTTTGTGACATGAATTTTTGATCTCTGATTAGAATAAATTGTTCGAGTAGTTATCTCATTAGGATACATTATGCGTTCTGAAATAGATTTCCTCGGTTCAATAGAGAGCATTATTTAAGTTGTAAAATCGTTATTGATATTCTAATTTATATTATGAAAGGAATTTTGTCTTTTAATCTTTCTTCGATTTTTCTCCAACGTTCTATCAATTATTATTACTGAAGGCTTAACAGCGGAGAACAATGAACGGGGCGGTATGCTAAACAATTTGGAGCGACATGGAAGAAAATATCGAACACCGTGTTCCCCGGTCGCCCCGAGGGGTGTCGATTTATTTGCGTAGAAAAGGGCAAGCGGATTGCAATCGAGCGAATACCAAGGGGTAAACCAACAACTGCTACTGCCAACTCCGCGGAGGATTAAGGCCCGTTCCCCCCGTCCCGCCCCTCGAGGACCTAAATCAATTCCCGTTTGACAAATCTTCGGTCGATGCCGGTCGACAGAGGATATTTCATTGGCGGTGCAATTTCTCTGTTCACCGTTGCCATTGTACTTACACCTTAGCACTGACCGCGCGAATTTGCTCGCCGCCCCCCCTCCCCCCAGGGAACCGAGCCGAGTCACGTCTGTAATTTACGTGTATCAGCAAAGCCCGAAAGCCGAAGTAATTGTGGTGTTCCGTGTCCCGGGACAAAGGTGGTTCGATGCAACGTTGATTTTCGATTCACCGCCGCGGCCGTTTGCCATCACTTTGTCGTTGCCTCCACACCCCCTCGCCATCCGTTCAATTTTTGTTTCCTGCCGGAATGGAAGTTTCGTTTGCCAGGGAATTTCGTCCGGATGCGTTCAGTGGCGTCTGCATGCACGTGCGCTCGACGCGTCGAGCGTAGCACGGCCGTTCAATCGATTGCGCTAAAAATATCTGCGAGCAGGTCGTGGGATATACTTGACAAGCTTTGTGAGGGCTTCGGAGCATTTTTAATTGATAACGCTCTCGTGTCGATTTTAGGCTAGAGTTCGTTGATGCCGCCCGTAGCTCGGCTTATGTTTCAATTCGTTTCTAGAGAACTATTTGTCGCGATTTGCCGAGGAAATTTCAGATTGCGCGACGATTAATTTTATTCGCTGAAATCGTGTTATGTTAATGAGTTATATTTCAGTAGCATTACACATTTTATGCTTCCCGAAGCAATGAAGGGTTAAGCGAACGCGTTTTGCGTGGACTCCGTATACCATGGCAGTATTTGCACGCGAGGCGAATAAAAAGCAGAGGAGAGCAATGAGCAGAAGGAATCGCGCTATTTAACCGCGGCCTTACTGGCCATTTCTTCTCCGCAACGATAAATTCACCGGTGCCGCGAATATCGCTGCCCTCGGACGGTTCCGTGCCATTTTCCCCGTGCAAATTTATCGTTAGAATAATGTGGAAATAGTGGGATATTCCAAGGTGTAGGATATGAAGGATGGCGGGGGCAGAAAATGGGAATAGGCAGGTCGATGGTCCGCGTTCAGCTAAGAATCGAAACCGAATCGTCTAGAGTGCCGGAAATCACGAAACGGAACAGACCGAGATGGAGAGAGAGAGGGAGAGAGAGGGGCGAGTCTTGCTTCGGAAGGAGGAAATGCTTCGAGCAAATATCACGAGACGTATTACTTCTGCGAAACGGGGGTGAGGCGAATGAATTTAGTAACGAAATTCGCCCCGTTCGTGTGAAAGGCTCGAATTCGATCGCGCGATTCCGCCGGTACTTTCGGAAACCGGCGCGAATTGGATAAGTTCGAAAAAGATATTTACTCCCGCCGCGGAATACGTAATCGTTCTGGCGCGATGGAAGTTGCGGTGAATGTTGTTTTGTAAGGTTCATAAAGTGAGTAACGTATTGGCATTTTATTGGTGGTGTAAAAAAGAGTTATGTATGATGTGGATGTCGTGAGTTAAAGTGCATAGAAAGGTAGAAGTCACGTCCCCGAAACGCGAGAATTCATTGGGAATGCATTTGCGAATTATCTGGGAAAGATACGAAGAGCGTATATTAAAAAAAGAACTTACTACTAAGTCACCGTAAATAATGAGCATTTTTATTGCTTGCGTGTACAGGCAAAGGAAGTGTTTAACATTTTTCATTCAATAGCTTTAACATACAAACGCATTCCATAATAATGATCCTACATGTCCACTACTACCTAATATTCATTCTACTGATGAATACTCGAGTCACCAGCAATAGTTTATTATTCACCGGTGCATCAATGAAAAAGTAGGCCACTTTTGAAGCAGCAGCGACATTAATTTGCCAAACAGGATCGCTATTCAACTCCATTCGTGGCACGATTATACTTTAACAACCCCGATTACGTCTCGTTCTTAAAGCGTCAGAATGACTGCGATAAACAACGGGCAATAACCCCCGAACGGAAAATTATTCTGCGGGGGTGTGATCTATAATGCATGTAAGCAATCGACGTGGTACGACATTACGCGGAAATTCCATTCGCGTGACACAGATTGGTCAGGGAGGTCGAGCGAAGTTCACCCCAGAGTGGAGGAGGGGCGGGTCGCGTTCGATAAGGTTTGGACAGCGTCGAGAGAAACTCGCGGCAACTGCTCGTCGACACGAATTTCCTCTTCCACCTGTATCGCGGAAGTCGAACACCGCACATATATACACGGCACGTGCCATTTCCCGTGTTGAATTATGCTTTCGAGCCGAGCCAATTCGTCCCCAATTGGATCCGAAGGAGATCCTGCTCCCGTGGATAGAAGTCCCGCTCGCTAAGGAGATTCAGTGGAACAGCACCGGCTTAAGGAGACACGGCCATTTGTATCCTCGCGGTCACACTGATGAGATTGGCCAATAGAATAGAAATAAGCAGGTGGAACGGTATTGGGGATCGTGTCTTCGGAGCTTCATCGGATCCGGATAAACCGTGGAACGTGCCTGGTCGCACGAGTTCGAAATAATAGGAGCGATACGATTCGTTCGGGACGGCGTATCGCATTTGCGCTGCGCGGAGGGCTCTTCGTTCGAAAGTTCAACAGTGGCCCATTCCCGTGAATACGCCGTTCCTTTTGCCGGCGGAATTTCGGCCAACTGTAGATTCATCGATCTCTATTGCGAACGAAAAGAGAGAGCAGAATTGACAAAAGCAGGTATTTCATTCTTGGACCGTGTTCAATATCCGTTGCCATGTACTTGCAGCAGTTCATTTACCTACTGATTTATACTAACTTTATTCATAACTAACATAAATATACGGATCTCGCTAACTTAATCGTTCACACGCTCCCTTAGTTTGCAAGACGAACTTAACACGACGGCTTTTCATTTCCACATTACTACTTCCATCGAATGGGGGTGGAAAAATTTCGACGGATGACGGTGCCGGAATAGGGAGCGGAGGGAAGCCCGTGCTGTTCGCCAGACCATCAAGGCGAGAGGGGATTACGCGATGCGGGGATCCGAGCGTTCCGCTCGCGGGTACGAAAGGCTCTCGTCGGTTTCGCGATGAAGCGATCGCGCTCTGGCTGGAACTTTGGCAAAGTTGCCGAGAGGAAGCCGTGGGAGTAGACGAAACCGGAGAGGCTTAAGGCTTCGCGCTCGTGGCCGTGCTCCATCGCGAAGAGAGACGCCTTTCCTTTCCTCTCGTCGTTCTTCGACGCGAGCGTATTAAAACGAAGTTTCGAGGCGGCGAGTTGCCGGCGCGCCGACTAATAGAGGAGTTAGTCGAGCCTTGGAAGTTACACACGAGCGACGGCTATTTGGCCCTTCCTCTGCTCGTTTAACTTTCACCCTTCCCCGTTTGTCTTGACTTTGCTCTGTTTCTTTTTTTTTTTTTTTTTATTCTTGGGCGCGATTGCTTTTCTTATATTCTGCAACTTCTGTCTCTTCTTTGTCCCTCGCTTCGTGTTGATATTTGTTGCTCGGCTTTTCTTGGACTTCTCTTGCGCCTCTCTTTGGTAACTCGGTTTGCTGTGTCGGCTTGCTCACTGTTGGTTGTAACGTATCTGTTGAATTGCGTTTTTCGTCTGGAGAGAAACTGTTGTTTGCCAGATTCCAGTGGCATTTTATTGCTCTGCCAGGTTTGCTTACCTAATAAGAAATTATTCTTCGTAACAGTTTATGTTTCGTAGTCAGAAACTATTTTCTCATACCCTTGATTGTAGAAAATAGATTTCTTAAAGGAAATGTTGAAGACTACTTGGGAAGGCAGTTGTAGAGAAAAAATTGTTTTGATGACGCCCAGTTCCATTAATATTCAAGTATTTCTCATTGCATTAAAAAATTTGTTTGAAGTTAAGATAATACACTATAACGAATTAAAAGGGTACTTTAACTGTATTCTGACAGTCAGTTAATAATGTAACCAGTTTCGATTATCAATTTCACATCATACTATCTACTTTCAGTTAAAATTTAAAGAATTAAAAAGAAATCTCGTTCCGTTATCACTGGCTCTAATAAACTTTTAATGCTGAGGTCTTCTGTGAAACTCCGCAGAATGTCCGAGGATTTTTAATCCACAGTTTAGGCACGTTATTCAGCATTAAATCCAATTCCTTCATTCCGCGAATTGTGAAACCAGAAATAAATGTATAGCACTGCTTTACAGCTGTTTGTATTTGCCGGCGCACAGCTTCTGCAAGCTCCGTCTCGGGCAAGCCAAAACAAAGAACGAAAGGTCATCAATTATTTCATAAGCAGAAAAAAGGGACGCCCTTTGTCTCAGCCTCCATTTTTCAAGATAAAACGAGCGAGGAAGGACGCGTCGCTGTCTCAAAGGGCCAACCCCCGCGGTTTGCCCTACGAAAAGACGGTGGTACTTTGTCGACGGTTTTCAACTTTTCCAAACAAAGAGACGTAACAGTATTTTTTATCGATCGCGCAAGCATTAAAAGCTTCTCCACTCGGTTGCGAGCCTCGCGTCAGCCTTTTCTCTTCACCTTTATCTCGTCCGCTTTTTGTCGTTTCTTTTGCCACCGCTTGTCCGCCTTCTTTTTCCGCAACTTCGCGGTTTCCGTTTCAATGAATCTTTCGTTTCTTACCGCCAAACCCCAGCTCCTAAGTTTTTCACCGCGCGAATCTCGTTCTCTTGGTTCGAACCGTTCTTCGCGATATACTCCACGGTGTTCGTACGTGTGACGAATTAAACAATAATGCGATGTAAATGATATTTAAATAACAATCTTCGGAGAATACAGAATGACATTTCACTGCAAGTAAAACCTTGAAATACCGTCGAAATTTTCAATTCTTCTGCCATTGCGTATCATAAGTTCCATAATAATTAAACGATTACCGTGTCCTACGTTTCCCTGAAATTTTAGATCGTGTTTACGATGCAAGTTTTCGCTAAGCAAATAGTGGGGTTCTATAGGAAACTTTTTTTTTTTGACAAATAGAGATAAATTCATTCGATTTGCGCAAAGAAGAATTTTGTAAATCAGGTCGCTAGGAGTTGGGCAAGCTTCGTACGTTCGTTTGAAAATTTTCTTCGAAAGTCGTGTCTCCAGCGCCGCGCCCGATCAAAGAGTAATCAACGAGACCAAAGAAGACCATGAGAGGGGGGTTTAGAGGGTTCGTTAATTAAGTAACCTGAGTTTCGATGCTGACCTGGCGCGCGAGTACCATCCGTAAGCGAAACCCTCGATGAACCGGGGGCTACTTTCAAAAGTGTGGAATTGGTTCCCGATTTCGAAAGAGTGCGGTCTTTGGAGGAAACACCTTTGGTAATTGGTGGGAAAGTTGACTCGCTCGTGTTGTAGACTCTCTGGTAAATGGCTACTCAGCGCTGGTGCAAAATCCTTTACGAAGTTAACGAAGCTAGAGTTAGAAATTAAACACTGACTACAGTAAATTAATTCCACTAATTTTGCCCCCCTTGTGTTCTAATCCTGCGCGTCCTTTGAAAACGAACAAGTAATCGGTGGCGAGAGCACGCACCGTGTGCTTTGAGGCTTTGAGAAAAGTGGATTAGAATTACAGTTAAACGAGTTCAAAGGGGTGATTACGTCGACTTCCTCAGAATAAAAATAATCTCGCAGCACGAAGGGTGGTTGAATTATTTCAGGGTGTGCAATATCCACGTGGATCCCCCTTCAATTTTTCTTTTATTTCTGTTTGAAGGTAAATTAATAGTGAAAAATGTGTAAAGCTTCATGGTATTTGCAAGGCCTCACGCTGTCTAATTGGTTTGTATTGTTTAATGAACGGTTTTCATTTTTTACTTAGATATTATCTAGATTACATTTCCTTGACCGCGGTTAATTTGGAAAAATAGAGTATCGGACTTTAAGTCTAACATTAACATTAAATACAAATGTCTCTAAAGAATTATTAACAACCTCCTTAGATTCACGATTTAAAGGACCATATCGACACATTGAGGCTGCTTTTAGAATCAATTGCAACTCTATAAGCAATTCAACTTTTTATTGACGCATGTACAACCGCAGCGAGCGTGCAGTGGAAACGGCGTACAATGCAATGCAGCACGACTGAAAATAGACTGTTACATGATCCCTCCAAAGGCGGAGGTAAAAAGCTCTTTTCTATTCAAACAGTTTTCTGTTCAATAGGTCGAGGGCAACGAGATACGCAATTTCTCATTGCAAGTCCGCTACGCTGGTCGGACCTATAGGATATATTCTCGATTTCCCCCGCAGCAAAAGGACGCTTGTCTCCGGAAATCCTGCAGGAAGCAGGGATTCGACTTCCTCCGAGAGCATGCATAAAAGCGGAAGAGAGATTTCCCCGCTGAGAACCGTTCGAATGCCATCGGATAGGACCAGACCAGCGGGTCGTTTCTATGTAGCCGTTATGTGTTTGATACAAACGGTGTTTGCCCTGCGTAAATTTGATCCTGAGATAGGCCAGTGTGTCCCTCAAACGCAATGGAAATCGCAGTTTCGTAATACGGTGTATTCGTCCTTGCAATACGGCGCCAAAGTTCTTCTTGACGCGTAAAGGGTTTAACTATTCGCGAAAATGAGTCGCGAAGAATAGTAAGTTACCAGAGGCATTTTATTCTTTCACAACTCAATCGATACACTAAAAAGCGTGCATTTGGTAAAGCTGAAAGTAGGAGACACGAAACTTTAATAGTAGTTCTGTGAAAAACAAAATCGCACGTGAAATCGGTACCGGGAAGATTGCATTTTTAGAGTGAAATTTTTACAATACAATTCTACTGATTGATCTCATGAGTGCAACGACGAAGATATTTAAATGATAAATTAAATAACAAGTAGGATGATATTCGAAACCCGTCAATCCGATGTAACCAAACAGGAACACCGATGGCAAGAGGCGAAGCAGAATGGGGTTGGAAAATAGTAGCCGTCAGTTTTCTCCAGCCTCCTCTCCCTTCCCCGGGGTGAAAGACAAACGCGCGGACAGACGGAAAGGTGTGGCGGCGATGGGAAGGGGACGAAGTTGGCACGCGTCTGGCATACAAGACGCGAGCCTTTAAAACCTGCCAGAGTTGCACGGCGAATGCTATTCAGCACACGGTTTTCACGGTTCCGGGCGCACATACTCGGTCCCGTCTGGCCGGACGAAACAAAAATCGAAACTGCGGCTAGAAAAGCGGGAGCGAACCGTGCTCGATGCTCGTTTAACAGGTTACTGAATCTTTGATGAGAGGGCGGAGAAACTGCGAGGGGCGATGTTCTGCGGTGAAACCGCGAACGGGCCGAGGGTGAAAGTTTGTTGTACCCGTGACAGGGAAGGAAGCAATTAGGGTCTCGTTGTATGCTCGATATGGGATTAGGCTTCGGCGTGTCGCTTTTTGCGTCGAGCGTTCTATAGGGTCGATGGGGGTGAACGTAATAGGAAAATTGCTCGATCATTTCTTTGGGGACGCCCAAGGAACACTTGAGAACGCTATCATATATATTAGTAACGTTTATAGCCCAGGGGATTGATGGAGATGATAATTCTGAACGTCGAATGGAAACAGAATGTGCTGTTTTAGATTACCTGTTTGAAAATCAGTAGGGATCAATCTGTTTAAAAAGAGAGTTGCCTTTCGGACAATGCTGGGGAAAGTAGGGAATTTTTATATTATTAGATTGACGCAATTGTTGTTTCGAACGAAGAAATTAGAATTAAGGAGATTTCCTTTCTAATTATGTCCCTTTCAAGGTGTTGTCTTTGCAAACATTATTTAGATTCTCTATACAAATGAAGATCTAACTGAAATAGTTTCCCCTCACAAGTAAGATGAAGTAACACTCCATGTTCTTCCAATTTTCATAAATATTCATAATGTCATTCGTCTACCGAATTATTAAAGTCCGTGTGAAATATTCTTTTATCGTAACTTATCGTTAACTTGTTTCATTGTACTATATTCACCATGAGCAAAGGAAGCACTATTCGTGACAAATAATTTCATATGCCGCGAGCCTCTAAATAGTACGATTACGCGTGCACACAAAACTCTTATCATAGTTCGCTTCCAATGAAACCATAATGTGTCAGCAAAAACAATTAAAGTGGAATAAACGTAGGGAGAAGGAACGTTCTCACTTCTCCTCGATGGAACGTTCAGTTTTTGTAAAGCCTTCATTAAATCGCTTTTTCCCTGGAGAATATCCCCAGCAATTTCCGCGCGAGTCCCCTCTAAAGTCTGCTTTCACGATCAAAGCGCAATTTTTATACAGGCGAGGGAAACCTAATCGGCGGGAAGTGTTCTCGTCTCTACGCGTATCGGGTCGAATCGGCTGCAAGCGCGCACGCATCTTCGCGTAGAAAAATCGAACGCTAAACCGTCGTCTCGATCCTCATTGCGTTCTCCGCTTTATCAGCCCCGCGTAATTATTAGCCGCGACTTTTTCGCCACCGGCAAAGCGATTTCGCCTTTCGACGGAGTCTCTCGGTAACGAGCATATCGGGTCCCCGCGCCGCGATAATTGCGCTACGTTCGGGACGACGTAATTACAAGCCCGCGTCGCGTGCCTCTTTTTTTCTCACAGAGGAAAGACGCCGGGGACTCGAGATCGTTGCTGATCGATAAATCACAGCACGCACGGTGGTGAAACCCTGCATCAAGCCTGGAGGAATCGTTTATTCGATGGATTCTGGCCCTATCCGTGTAACGATTATCCGTTACAGTGCTCGGATCGTGAATCAACGAGTGTGTTGATAATACCACGTATCGAAAGCAGTAAATTCGGTCTGAGGTTTTTGGCCATCGGTAATGCTCGCCGGTCAGAAAACGACGCTGCCGAGATTTGCGGGGTGGATTGACTGTAAATTGGGTTTAGCGAGAGCGTGGAAAAATTTATTCTATTTAAAGGTATATAAATTGCAATAGTATGTTAATCCAAGGCATTTCATGGGATATACTGAAAGATATACTTATAAATAGTAATATAAGTGTAAATCGTTTAGGTTGTATGTCGATCATGGTGCACTATGGAAATATGACTGGAATTGCTATTTCTTTGGAGTAAGTTACTCGCACCTCTGTGCTTTTCGTTTTGAAAAAAATTCTGTGGGTTATGAAGGAAATAGAAGTTGCTATTAGTATCAGAAATCAATGTTACAGTGTTCAATAGATACAGTTAGTGGTAGGATGATTGTTTGTTTATGTACTTATAATAATTGTAATGTATTTATAGCACGTGTAACATTTAGTAGCCTATATTTCGCAAGCTGTGCGACTTCCTTAAAGTAATTATTTATTCTTTGAAGACGCAGCTAATCTAAAATTTCTAGGAAAGTTAAAATTTCAACGCATTCGATGGTTCGCATATTTCATAATCTATATTCACACCGGCAAAATCGGCCGCAAACGAGAATTAATCTCCTCACGCAACTACCGTTAAACTTTTCTCCATCCCATCAGCCTTGGCACCGCTTACTCTAGGTACTTCCCCATCAACCTATAATTTAATGAAACCATGAATCGGGAAGTACCTCTCAGAGAAGGAAGTATGCGCTTCCTATCTTCACGTGTGCAATACCCCCACGCGTGCCCAACCACCCCCCTGGCAACAAACTACACGAAGTCTCTCTCTCGCCTTTCATCAGGATCCTCCCTCGCTTGGCCTAATCGTGTGAATTTCACCGTGGCAACTTTCGTGCATGCCTCCGAGGAATCATGGGAATCCGGAGACGCGGTGCGACTTAATTAAATTCGATAAAACGTCCCGGACAGTGGAGCAGCAGGGACTACTGAGCACGGGCCGCTCGTAAACCGTGAATTACGAGGCCCTGCAAGACGACAGACAGACTTACGTGTCGACGAAGGGAAAACGAGAAGCAGCAGCGTTGACACACACACACACACACACACACACACACACACACACACACACGCGCTCGGGGGGTTGATTTTTACTTTCCTCCACCCTGCTCTTACGATTAATTTCTTCCCTCTTTCCTCTGGCTGCAACGCCCCTCGTCGCGCGGGCCCTTTTATAGCACGAGCCTCGATACCATCCGCGATTGCGAAACCTTCCGCTCACCGTGTATAATATATATATATGTATACCTGTATGAACGTAAAGCGCGTGCAAGCATCGGTGTGCCCGGGGGTAGCTGCGGCTGTAGACTCGCGCGAGCACGCGTCGTAACTCATAAGGGAGATTAATGCCTCCGCCGGAACTGGAGAACTGTAAAGCTTCGCTACGGAGGACTGTTTTGTTCCGTACGAAAGCTGCTACTCCCGTAGGAAACTGACTCCCAGGTTCGTGATGCGACTGTGGAACGCCGCGAGAGGCGAGGTCCGAAAAGCCTGGTCACCGTTCGCCGTTTTCATTGGAAATTCGGTTTTTGTTTATCGACGGCCACGCGAAATGAACAAGGGCGATCGTTTCCGGATGCGCGTCGCGCGAATAAAGGAATCGCGGGGTCATAATAAAAAGGGCGTTTTTTTTTTAAATCTCGTTATACGATCTTTTTTTTTATCTACTGTTGGTTCGGTTTGCTGAACTGTAGACCCACGGCCCTTGAGTTGTTTGGTGTTCCATGTGCGCGCACGAACTGCGCGCTTTGAATGGAGCGCTATTATACTGGGATGAATAGTATTGATGGTGAAAAAGGGTATTCTACTGTAAATTGATAATTGTTTGAGGTAATTAGGAGTACAGGTAAAGGATACTGTTGCTTTCTTTCTTTGTTCCTTTCGCTAAATATGGTAGGGAATGTTTTATCTGTTTGTGAAGATTTGAGTCGGTAATATATTTCTCAATTAATCATTTATTTGATTTATTTGATTCTCCACTGTTTGCTTGATTATCCTCAGTTGCCTACCATGTTATAAAATGCCTGGTAGATAGCAAATTAGCGAGCACTCTTCTGCGATCCGATGCATTCGACCGACGAATACGAAATATTAAAATTTCATTCAGAATTAGTCGAAGAATGAGACGGATCCGTCTTTTGAAAGCATAATTTACCGCGACGAGCTACACGACAAATTTCTCGAGTGCTTTCCAGGGGAAAATAACTTTCCGTCTGCCCCTTCCCCGCAGCCGAAGGGAAGAGGAAATCGTCGTGACGCGACGCGTTCTTCCATTCGAGATCCGGGAAAAATTTTCAATGCAGCCCGCCAGCAGCCGCACACTTGAAAGTATTCCCTAACTTTAAAGCAGCATTGGTAATTAGGTAGGGACGACGGTACTTCCGAGCCGATTGTAAAAGGGAAAAACACGCGTCCCGGTAGTCACAGCTCGCTGTAAATCGGCTTTGCGTAGTTAGTAAAGTAAATCGGAGATATACATAATCTCGTTCCGGGATGGGGATCGTCAAAGGGAATCCATAAAATCGAGACAACTATGTATGGGTAGGGTGTCTTCTGGACTCTCGATACTGTTGGCGGTTGGAAATTCTTGGAAGGAAGCTTGCTTGTTCATTTCTCGAAATCCGAGTAAAATAAATGGAAGACATCCAGTTCCGATTCTGTACGAGTATCGATAATTTAATCAGCATTGATAGTTAATATAACAAAGGTGAATACATCCAACAGGCACAGAAATAGACTCTCTTCGCTTTAATCGATATCCATTATCATTTGTCTTAACGTTTCCTTCTGCATCGTTGTAGCCGAGTATTAATGAAGAAAGATAATTTCAATTACAATTACAAATATAAGTTTCTCTTTATTACTACACGAACTCACCAGTGTACTTTTTATGCGTAGAATCGTACATCAGTCTTAAATTATTTTGAATCGACGACGCTACTGTAATCGGTTTAGTAAAATTTATGTTAACGACCCGGTTGAAATTAAGTAATACATTTGATTGAAATCCCCGGTTCGTTTGTAATTGCTGTAGCCAATGCGTAAACAATTAAATCAAACTTTCATGATCTTCTTCTCTTTCGTTTGCTGCAATATATTCGCGGTTCAATTCACAGCATACTTAATTCAATTTATTATTTCTACATACTACTTCTCCACGTTGATTTTAAAATATTAAGAATAATGTTTACTCATGGAATGAATAATTCCAGCTTAACGACACGCAGTGCAATAATTGACACGTGAACAAATTAAACCTTCATCGACGTTCACTGTAGTTTCAAAACCCCCCAAAATTAGTACCACCTCCAACGGCTTAAAGAATCCGCATACATTTCTTCAATCTCGAATCCCAAATAACCGGGAACGACCTATGCATTACTTTTATAATAAAACAGAAAAAAAAACAAAGAAAGAAGTGGATAACGAAGGGAAACAAGCTCGTGCTCGCAGCGGAGTCAATGGAGCAACGGGGAAGTGGAACTAGGTGGACGATTAAAAGCGGTTCCATAACAAATGAAACATTCACGATCGAAATTTACGGGGAGGGGTGCGGGTAAGCTCGCTAGCACGGCTTTATTTACGCGAGGCGGCTGCCTGCTTCGCTCCGCCACGGTAATTACTACGGCAATTACATCGCGATTTACAGTAATTACAAGTTTTACTGGCTGAACGGAACCCGAACCGTGCTCGTCGCGGCCCCAGCGTATCCCGGGGCCATCTCTCCCCCGTAAAAAGCTCCTCCCCGGTGGACCAGTAGAAACCATTAATCTAGTTGCTACGTTGCGGTTCACAATATATCCAGACTTAACGGAGGAGTCGTCCACCCCGTTGTCTGGAGAATTTTTCTCCGCGGAACCGCCATTTTAATAGCTCCCCTTCATTTCTGTTTTACAAAAGGACGGCATTGTGGAGGTCGAGAGAACGACGAATGTTCTAATGCTTCCTACGATTCGTTTTCTATTGCGTCCGTTCTCTAGCAACCTTTTGGATTCTTTGGAAGCGGCGCGAAGGGTAGGATGGTATGTGAAATTGGTCCCTGAGGTAATGAGGCAAGTGACAGTTCTATATCTTCGTCTGTGCGCTAGAAGATTTATGGTTTACCCGGGTCTTTATGCGAGGAGAATCTTGAATTTGTATTAGTGGAACGACACGGAGAAATTCTTGTTGAAAGCAAGAATGATGTAAGAGTTATGCGTACAAGATGTGTTTGCAAGACTAAAAGTCGTCTTTCATTTTCGTTCCTTTTACGATAGTTTAGTTACTATTGTATATGAGTAATTATTTGAAGTAATTGAGTCATTCATTCATCACGTAACGTACGATTCAATTTAAGCCATTATAGTTCAACATTTGTAAATAGGTAGAAATGTTTCTTTTTTCTTTTAGAACAAGCTGGAAGAATTTCATTTTTCTACTTCATAGTGACTCTGACAAGAATTAAGTTTCTAAGTGTAGTATTTCAGATCACGTGAACTGAACTCAAAAATATCTTCTATGACATATGACTTGTAGCATACGAATGGAACTCGATAATAAGTGGAGCTGACAGTTCTGGAACGATCAATCTCAGCCAAACTATACTTCTGGTGAATCCAAGATTCTAGAGCAAGTGTATAAGCGGATCGATACCAAAGCGTTTATTTACAGCTGCGATGTAAAATTGTATACATATTGTTAAAAATACGCTATTCCTATTTATAAATATAGAATCTACAGACCTGTACGTGTATAGTAATTAAATCGTGACATTTAATTAATCGACACAGTGTTGTGCCAAAAACTATATATATATATATTGCATAATCGGAGTAATATCTTCGTGATACTATTAATAAGTCTCAACATACATTGCGGATTAATTAAGTGCTTATAAATAAGGCAATAATTTCGAGTCACGTTCAATCTTGAACATTTACAATAATTTCGATCGGCCTACGTCGTGTTAGCGTCAACATGTGTCACGGCCAGACATTTTCGACATCGAATGCCGTTTATTTGACCACGCTCGAACGCTTCGTAACCAAGCCGTGGTTTATTAGCATTAATAATTTCGCAGTGATTAATAACCAATGGGCTAATCTAGTTCTATTCATCGATCGATTATGGTTAAAGAATTCAATGGATATTAAAGTGTGATGCTGCAGTGAATATAGTTAACAGTAATACTGCTTTAGAGTGGCATTTATTTCGCAATTACAAATTTATGATAATTAGGAGTGCAGTTTATTTGTAGGCATGTAGACACGTGATCGATTAAAATAATTAAAAAAGGAATTAAGGTCATGCAAAGATAGATTTTCTTGAGACTGAAGAATGTTTTTATTTGATCACATCAATTATACAGATAAAGGCACATCAGCCACAGTTACTTATACAATAAAACAACAAAACGAAATTTGTACGAAAGAGTAATTAGAATAAATTACATGACTCCCGATGCTAGAGTCACACAAGCTCCCCAAAGCTGCTGCAAAGTTCAAATTACATTTCGCTAATGACATTAATACCGCAGAGACGAAAAGGAGGATCCGTGTGGAATCGAGAACAAATTACACCGACAACCATTTTACGGTTACGAACCCTGACACTTCCACACTTTCCTGTTAATACTGCACCTTTGCAGTCGCATTAATAGTACAAGCAAAGATAACGAACGATACTCGAACGAAGCTCGGCCGAATTAATCTTAATGCCTCTGTTTCGCTCCGCCATTATCGCGGAATGGTTCTCCGTGCCGAACAGCCGCTCGAGGAAATAATTAACACAGAAGCAAGATCTAGCACTGCATAAATCTGGATTACACGCGAAGGGGACGAGCAAAAGAACTAAAGAATCATTTGACGTTTTTACACCTCGACTTGCGTAGGTGGGCCTCAGGTCTTAATTACCTCTGTTAAGTACAATTTAACTCACCTTTGTCCTCCGTATCGAGCCAGGCCATATATTTACGTGATTGATGATTTCATTGTTGCGCACGATTCATTTGAGTATCACGTGTGAACCTTGGTTCGACTGAGATCGATTTATAGATTCATCGAGGAAGCTATGCGATTCTACGACTCCCCAAATCCCTTCACTATTCTCTGACAATAGAACCACGACTTCTCCCCCCAAGAAATATTGTAATAGAAAATCAATTGGGCGGTCCAAAACGACTGAAGAGAAGAAGAAACCCTGCATATCGTTCGCTGACCTACGATCGTTTTCGACGGATACAAAAAAAAAAAGAAACGATTTGTTCGGCGATAAATCACCAACAGATTTCACGATAAAAAGAAACGAACTGCTCGCGATACGTCAGGCAAAAGAAAAGACGTTGGATCGCGAGGTGAATCGAGGCGTGCCAGGGGAGCAACGTTGTATCTCAGCTGGCGATAGCGAACGGCTCGTCGAAAAGAAACGGAAACGCGGGGAAGAAGTAAGGTCCGTTAAATTTACGCGTTCAATAAAAAGAAGAAAATAAACGGGTATCCTGCACACGCTGTTCCGCAGGCGATCATCCAAAAGGTTCAAGACACTCCCGCGCATTCGTGGAAACGGAAAGATTACTTATTTACGGTTCTGCCGTGGCGAACAGCCGCGAGGGGCTGGTGAAAAAAAAAAGGCAGCTCGTGTTGCGTTTGATGTTGCCTCGAATTGGCTGGTTAAGGAGCCAGACCGTTGATGGATTCCTTTTCCACGTAGAAGGGTTATTTATGAAGCTCGCGAATCGCGGCACGGGGATCGATCCGTACCGGGAACGACGTGGGCGTTCGGGAATTCTTTGGCTACGGGAAGGAATTATGATGCACGCTAGACGTCTGGTTAAATGGTAAACTAGACAGCCGGTACGGTTTCTGTTGGGGCTGGTTGAAATTGTGAGGGTTTCCAGTCTTGTTCTGATAATAAACGTTTCTATTACCTTATGATGCCTGGAGATATTCTTCTGTAGTTAGGTTCCAGAAGGATTAACAGAAGGATTAAAAAAAAGTATTAACAAAGGTATTAACAAAAGTATTAACAAAGGTATTAACAAAAGTATTAACAAAGGTATTAACAGAAGTATTAACAAAAGTATTAACAGAAGAATTAACAGAGGAATTAACAGAAGGAGTCTCGGCTTTTTAACCATTGCAGCATTTTCTTGTATCAATATAATTGTATTAACAAAAAGTTAGAATCTTTGGCTGGGAGATATCGACATATGATCACGTTTATTTTTCTTACAATCGAAACGATCTATGTAAATAATTTTTCTAACAGACTCATGTACATGTTGTATCTAAGAGCATGTGATTGGTGATGTTCCATATCTAACAAAGTAGACATTAAAAAAGGGACATATTGTATCGAACTAGCCACTCCTTTCTCACGCTTCTCGAACAAATCGTCAACCGATACACTCTGGCGAAAGTAATTAAGATCCAACCCCGATAAGGAAGTTCCGTTGACCGATATCCGATACTCGATCAGTCAGACTTGGCTGCAGCTTGGATCGAGTCAGCTTCAATTACTCGTGTCCCTCCCGCGGATCGCAACGCGGGGTCTTGCGTAGCACAGCCCTACGAGTTACTCGACCGAAGTCCAATAAAACTGCATAACAGGCTGACGGCTGATCCGTGGAACGGTTTCCACGTTAATACACTTTCGCTACGCCTGTCGGGATCCGTGTTACGACGAAGAACGATGAAGAAGAAACGATCCAGCGGACGGTGCCTTTCGTTTTCCACCGTTTCTCGATCATCCGGCGGGTTACACGACCAGCGCGTCTTCCCGCAGACTTAGAATTCGAGGAAAATGTATGGTCACGCTGGAACGTGGATTTTAAGCGGCATTTTTCTCGTGACAAATGAAATCGTTTCGCGTTGGCCGAGCACGCCGCTTGTCACTGTGGACGTTCCCGTGACATCGTCCGAAAGCGTTTCGACCATGGCACACAGTGCTAAATGAAGCCCGCGATAAGTTGGTCGAGCTGCGGTTGCACTTGGCTTGCAATATGTCACACGCGGACCCCTCTGCTGCTTTGGTGAAATTTTATTTTACTAGAGCACGTTTGTGTTTGAATTTCAGGCAGGATGAATCGTTTCGGGACTTTCAGATGAATGTACAGAAATGACAAATTATGGACTTTGCGTTAGAGGAAATGGATGCCAACCGTTTTACTTCGTCAATCCCAGTGTCATGAAAATTGTACGTTCTCCGTAAAGAAGGATATATTAAACATTTCCAGTGACGCGTTTTTAAAAGCAATGATGAATCGCTTTACCTTTATCACCATTTAACATGCCACGTGAAAAGTTTTGTTCTTCGAACATCGCGCCCGCAGACATTCACGATTGTACAAGCTGTTTACATCGGAGCCCGCTCGAGCGAACGCATTCACGATCAGCCCCAGCTATTACACAAGAGGAGTTTTCCAACGATTCATCTGCAGACGCTTATCAAACCCCCTCAACGATTGCCCTCCCCGCGTCTCCGCCCATCCAACTTCCCCAGAAATATCAGCGCATTGTGATCCAAGATGGAAATCCGGAGACGCGAGGGATGCTGCGATTGGGCCGGGTGGAACAAGCGAGCAGAAAAGCGACATTGATCGATGGGATCCTTGGGAGTGATCGGTCCCTTGAATATCCTCGGCGCGATCGTTGACGTTCGGTCGACAACGAACGAACGGCGCGTAGGTGAAGATAAGGGGTCGGTGTTCGGCGCCGGGTACGTCAGGGCGTAGCTCGTTAAAAGGTGATAACTCCATCTACATGCAAATCTAATCGGGTAGACGGGACGGGAACGTCAAACCCCTGTTAACCGCAGGGTCTACACCGACGCGAGACGACTCGGCCGCCGCCTCAAGCTCGCTCCGAAAGCCGCGACTAAGCGTCAGCGCGCGGCTACGCCACCACTAAACTCTCGTGTAATGAGACCTAATCCCGAGGGATGCCTTCCTGACACACGCAGAGAGCACCTTGGCTGCGTTTGCGACAGGATTTCTACCGTCTTGTAAAACCGTTCCGCCTGCCCCCTGAACGAATGTGGTTAATTATACACGCGAACTTGTATTCGTACAAGCGCAGCGGTGGGACGAATTCATTTTCCGTCCGTTGTGTTTATTGTTAGGTTAGGTTAGGTTAGATTAGGTACTGTCAGAATCGCCGAACGATGAGGCTTGATATAATTGATTGGTGTCGCTGGATAGGGGCGGCGACGAGTTGTTAATATCGTACGTTCGACAGTTTAGTGTACAGTGTAACTTGTACGTTTATATAAATCGTCGGTCTTACTGTAAATTAACCTGTCAGTCCTGGCGATAATCAATCAGTCGCTTCCCTGAGAATCGAAGAATTACTTCATGTCATGATGGAACTGGGGTGATTTATATATTATTTCTTACATGTTCCTATTTTAATGCCAATTATGTTCTCGATACATTAAATCATACGAAGACGTAGTGTAACAACAATAAAAATAACAAAATTGCATAATGATAAGTATAAATAATCTTCAGGTGTTAGCGCGATATAAGAGTAGATACCTCTTGTCACATTTCTTTGCGACTGCCATTCATTTCGATGGGGTTCCAGTGTTCGTGCCGGTACAATTTTCGAAGAAATATTGCGGGGATGCTTGATAAAATGATAAAAGAAGATTAATTTATTTTGATTAATGATGGCATTGTACAATCGGAGGGTTTGGCAATAATGGTGGAAATTGATTAATTTTGAAGGATGTCTTATTTATGCTTCCAAGGATGACGGGTATTAATTTAAAAAAAAAAATGAATGGTTGGCAGACAGGTACAGCTGTGATGGAATTGAATCGAAATGTATAAAGGCGGTATAGTAACGCCACTAAACAATACAAACCTCCTTTTTTTAATATAATAAATAAATTGTACTACCTTTTAGATTCATGTTCATAACTAACAGTCTTTAATCGTTCCATTTACAGTTCCAATGATCACAATCAGCGGGGTAGTAGGGAACAAGGTGCAGCTTCCGTGTGACATTCGGTCCAGCGAGGATGATGGTGTCAGTATGGTGCTCTGGTACAAGGAAGGAGCTGGAGAACCAATTTACAAGTGAGTGATGAAAGTCCTGATCCCACCTTAACCATAATCGCGTCACCTCAAACGTATCCGCGAAAATAATTTCTCCTTCGCACGCATTTATTGTACAAGTCCGAAATTCATCAGCTACCCCTAGACACCAAGCGGGGGTCGCGAAGGCAAATCGAGAGGTGAGTCAGGGGGTGAATAAAATTCTGCGGAAACTCTATAATCCTGGAGTATAAATTGCCGTAAAGAAAAAAGCTAAAAAGTGTGCGCTTCTCGCGAAGGTATAGAGGGGTTGCAAGGGGTTGGCGTAGAAGTTCCGTTCGCGTTATTTTTCGCGGCGAACTTCATTTGCCCGTCGACTCGATATTTCGCTTCTGCGACCCGTGAAATTTTGCATATAGAATGATGCCCCGTCGGTTCGCGATCCCTCGAACCTCGCCCGCCTTCGCGAAGAACGACGACACGCCTCGGGGATGAGCGCGCGCGGTAGGGGTAGTCTACGTCGGTGTTCCTCGGGTTATATTTAAGAAACGTAATACGGTGTAAGATATGTGCGACGGGGTGGCGACGCATCGTTCCCAGCCGCCGCGTGTCATCTCGCCCCCTTCTACCTAAGGGGTTGGGAAGTGGGGAATCGAATGGTAGGGGTCTTCGCCTGTTGTAAAGTCAGGCTAATCCTAGCCGCGAGAGGAGAAACTTTAAATTTAGCGGCAGCCATCCTCCGCACCTCCCCGGCGGGTCTCTCTTCTTGCCTTCGCTTTGGGCTCTTCGCTTTGAAGTTTTCATCGCCTGGCAAGAAATGCAGGCGATTTCTTATGGTTACCTGTATCACGAGAACGCAATACACGTTTGATCGAAATTAGTGCTAATCATAATCATCATTGTACACTGTGACCCAAGCCGAGTGCAGCAATGTTTCGACTAATTTAACGAAACGCAGAGCTACACGTCGTCCACGAGTAAACTCATGTTGAGAGATAAGCGCCCAGCTTGTTTTATATGTAAATCTGCTTCCCCTGGACGCCGTAAAATCCGGTACGAATTATGATATTATATTCGAAATCTCTTTTACGAGTCAAGTTGACCGAGTTGTTAACGTTTTTAAAGCCACCCTCACCTTCGCCCCCGTCTCATCTCTGTCGCGTTGCTTCCGCTTAATCCAGTTTGCAATCTCATTACGTCGATTTATTCGGTCACTTGAACGTTCCATCCAGTCGGGATCTCGTTCATTTCATCCTCTTGATTATCGGTTTGTCTCCTTCGTTTTCTGGAAATACCTTTTTCATCCGTTTCTCTCCTACCGTTTCGTATCCTTTTCTTCTCTCTCCACCTTATCATACACTCGTTATTCTACAATGTCGTCTAGGGTTTACGAGATTTTCGTAATAATCGCAAGAAGTCCAAAGTGTTCGTTGGATAGTTTCGATTTGACAAAACGATATCTTTAAAGAACGATCCCATTCGTAATCGGTTTACTAAAGCGGACACTAATTACGATATTCATATCTTGGCAACCAAATGTGTATCAGATAATTACAAAAGAGAAACAAGTTTAAAAGGCTTATGTAACATTCCACCCTTTAGGTTCGCTACTATTTTGAATAAATAATTAAGTCACGTAAGGCATAAACTGCGATGATAAAACATGGAAATGTTGCACGAACAGTAGCCTACGAGTGTAGAATGTCGTTGCAGTGGACGTACATACAAATTTTCACGGGATATAACACTGTACGGTAGTATATTACATTTAAAAAAATTAATACAATACTCATATACAATACAATACATTACTTAAAAAAATGCAGAAACTTTAATTCCCATTCGAATTGGTTCATTTTATATCACAATGTGTTTACACAAAAACAGCTTCGTTTAAATTAACCAACAATGCAACATCGATATTCACAAAACCGTGCTACCAAAAAGCAAAATCGTCCGATTCAAGGCAAATAACAGGAAACGAATACGTCGCAAGGGATCAGTGCTCACGATATCATGCCACCATTCACCGTTCACAGCCGTTTCTCCGGAGAATCCTGTAACGGTTCATGAAGTTCAATAAAAACGCAGGAATCGAAGGGACTCTTGATTTCCATGCATCGCCGTGTTCAAAGACGTTCCGCCAGCGATCCTTCTTTCGGAGATCTTCGCGAATCGGCCTGGTGATCGACGAGGCACGCGAGAAATCGACCGATCGGTTTAAAGATTCAGGCCGAAAGGGAAGAATGATAGCCAGCAATTGCTTGCGCAGAGAGTTATCGCTGGTTGAAAGCCAGTCGAACAATCCGGCGGACGAGGGAATTCGTTATAATGGATTAGTAGCCACGGATCGTTCCAGATGGAGAGCTGCTGATTTTTGTTTTTCTTGAAAGAAGGCAGGGATGTTGCATTTGCCTTAAAATTCGTCAGATATTAAAATATCTCTCTGTTGGCTTCATCCTCTATTCTACTCGATGTGTTCCGTTTCCCCAGTACTCCACGGAGTTTCAAGCTTTACAAACATTTGATGGGCAATTAATGAGTTTATGCTGAGAATTTAAGAACTCCTCCAAGATAAGGAGTACCGAAACAAAGTTCAATCCCAATCAACTCTTACAATATTAATTTTTTAACAAACGAATCACATGGCAACACATTAAATGCTTCTGTGCCCTATTTCTGGAATCGTGCAAGACGGTCCTAAGGGGGTATATAACTGATTAGAACTGTAGCCCCTTCGCTTGCCATTTTCCCAGCCACGCGCAGGGGGTGTTTGTAGCGCAGCGCTTCGCACACCCGCGTGACAGAGTCTGAAGGGCCAGCGGCCCGAAGGCAGCAGGCAATCATTCGGACGTCCGGACTGCAGCGGCACGTCACGGAAGCGCTTTCCTCGTTTGCTGGAAGTGCGAAGTGGAAGAATTAAATCGTATTTCAACGTCAATGCCGCGGAAGCAGACGGCAGAGTGGGATAGCTTTGGGAGTACTCAGTCACGAGCGGAAATCCGAACTCCCGTGCAGTCGTGGAACGCAATTTAACTTTTAGTCGCTCGCGAGGCTTCCGTGCTCCACGGTCCCCCATGGTACATTCCCCTTTTGCTCCCTTCCACTTTTTCGTCGCGAACGTCAGGTGCGAAGGGCGCGCGGAGATGATCGAGGGAAGGGAACTATCTTCGCCTGATGTTGGTCTCGTTACTTTCGAACGCGAAGTCTTCTTCTTGCTCCCTTCCGGACGCTTGATATGCAATCACGCACAAAGAATGGATCCCCAGGCGTAGACACACGCGTTTGTTCTTTTCACCCAGATTGAGTTACAGCCCAGCTTCGCATCTTTCGCGGAAGACTTATGCATTTATGTATCCAAGTCGAATTCAACGAAGCATGACAGGGAAGGCACATTCTGACTTTTACACAGTATTTTCAGTATTAAGGTAGTTACAATGAGGTAAGGAGTTATAATTGTTATATAGAAGGATTTTAGGAAAGTAAAAAAGTCCAGGCTTGAAAATTAAGGTTTCATTCTCCTGGCTCAGTTACATAATTTCAAACATCAATAATTATGTTCATGATTCTTATTACTTGTTTCTCAGTGATTATTCTAATACGTAATCTCGCTGGACTATCCTGTAGAAAAATTATGAATAACAGAGATATCCCTACACATCCCTAAATACTTCCGAAACTTAAGGAGATATAAGTCTACCTTGACACTTCTCTAATCTGTAACGGTATTACCTACAACTGCGACGCTCCTAGCTAGATTACAGTCAAAATTGTCCAAGTTTGGAGGAGCAATAGACTCGAGCAAGTGCGTTCTCAACTTCACACGTGATACCAACTCCAGACTACGGGGCAAAGTGGCGGAATGAGAGATGTCGTCTGTCGGATCATCGAGATTAAAATCACTCATGGTTCCATGAAAAATATAGACATTAAAAAATTACATTACAGTTCAAAGACATTCAAACGTTTTCGTAATTTCGCAGAATATGATATACTGGTCAGTAAACGAAAAGAGGACAGACTATTGCAATCTAAATTACAATAAAATGTTGCCATGTAAAACTGAACAGGCCTCCAACAAAGAGGCGCTCAATACAGATACAGCTATAATAAAAATACTGTGCACCATTTAACAAAAGTATTATCCGTACCAGAAACAACGTATGTTTCATCAGTATGTAATTGTGGTTAGTGTCGTACGCGGACTATCTATCCAACGCTAAAGATAAAATACGGTTTTGCCGGTTACTTGGCATCGCTACAAAAAATGTTGCAACCAATGGTTTCAGCTTCGACGTCCGCGGTCGTCGGCAGTTCAGCAATGCCCGTTTCTGGTCGTCGCCGACGGCGCTGGGGCCAAGAGCTTTTTTTATCACCGCTTCGAATCCCGCTCATCTCAGCATCGATCGGCTGGAGCCTAAGGACGAAGGGATCTATCGGTGTCGAGTGGACTTCAGGAATTCGCCGACGAGGAAGCAAAAGATGAATCTGACTGTAATTGGTGAGTAGCGGCGCGCTCTGCTCGCGACAAATGATTATCGGTATCGTCAAGCACTTAAACTTTAAGAAAATCCTCCTTACCTATTTCTTTTCGTCTATTACGATTGATCGTATTGTAAGACGACTCGTCTCGGCGTCTCCGCGAGGAAAATTAAATACAGTTATGACAAGCTAATTCCTTCACTCCGAAGGTTCTTGAAAAAGTAGGTTTCTTAAGGTACAGAGGGCAGTTTGATAGAAACGGGACGCGAATCATTTTCCCCTTCGTCAATTATGTATCTAGGAAATGCGTATGCTAAGTACGTCCGTCCAATAATAATATTGATATACCGGCGTCGAGGCAAAGAAATGAAAAGACAGTCCGATATTTCTGCATGCTTTTAAGAAACGATGGATGTAGCCTCGCGCTAAATTTGCACGAATCACGATCGCGTAGAGATACCCCGGATTTTAAACCGGTCGTTCCCCCTAACGGTCCATCATTTTCCGCGTAATCATCGGCAAAAGTGTATTCAGCGAATGGTAAATCGCTCGCGTCGCCGGACCTCAATTGGCCCTGATCAATCTTTCACGAGTAAATCACGGCGGCACGCGGACAACGGGATAGATCAGCCATTCTGAAGCGGCGGACAAATAATCAATCCGCATTTCCGCTGATTCAATCGTGCACCCTCTCCCCCCTATTCCCCGTACGCCATGCGTGCACGTACGTGTTCCACGTGTAGAACGTGAATGTGTTTCTCGCGCAGTGCCACCGTCGAAGCCGGTGATACTGGACGGGACGACGAGGGACATCTCGAGGATAGAGGAGCCGTACAACGAGGGGAGTGACGTGAACCTGATTTGCGAGGTACGGGGCGGCAGGCCACCCCCGAAGCTGACGTGGTACCTCGAGAACACCGTGATAGACGAGTCCTATCACTACAATGCCGAGTCCGGTCTGACAGTTAACCGCTTGTCCTACCCCAAAGTTGGAAGGCAGGACCTGAAGGCCCGGTTGATCTGCGAGGCGAGCAACACAAACCTGGTCCCGCCGCAGACCAGACTGGTCATCCTGGATGTCAATCGTAAGTGAAATTTGTTGTTCTCACCGACGTCAAAGTGGACGATCGCGTGGCTATTAATTAATTTGATGCGTCTTGGAAGGTTGCCATCGGCTAAGGGGAAATATTCGTTCAAGCGAAACTTGTGCTTTTGAGGCGGATGTTAGAATGGGATAGGGAGATACACGGTGAGAAGGGAATTTGGGTAGATGGTGAATGAAGATGCCGATACTTTTAAAGAATTTTATTTTATTATAAGACTAGCACGTTCACGGACTTAATATCTTAAGAGAAAATGAGAAAGTTAGCGCAAATTTGGGAAACTTATTACGATGTTAAACTTGTAGAATGAATTAAAGGTAATGCTAGACTTACAAGTACCAAGTATTGCAATATCATTGTTACTTATGTAAACATTATTTAGATTCCTGAAATTCGATTATTCATTTCGAGATCGTAATCATGGTACATGTAAAAAGTAATTACAATAGAAAGTAAATACCAAGGGAAATAGACGCTGCATTATCTGCAATGCATAATATCCTTTTGCCTCCGGTGAAATTTTTATTTTCTTCGTCCCTTGCGATACGGCAGCGTCTCTCCTCGTTGCATTTCCAAACGATGCACGTTGCTCGCTTAATCTCATCGTCGTTTCTACCTCTGTACATCTGGATAGCTTCGGCGACCTACTTTCTATAATTCGACGATAATTGTGCCGTTCTATCTGGCACAATTTAAAACTGAAGATTTCTAGATAGTCAAGGAGCGGGGTGTCTGTCATTTAATCCCTCTCTAGTTTAATGACGCACGAAATCGCTAGTGGCTCCTTGAATTATCTCGATCTGCAGTGTCGGAATCTGATGGAAGAAAGACTCGAAAATAGTTCAGACTAGATTAGATTTCGTTAAAAAATAATTATATTGCCTCAGTATAACAAAGTGATATAGAAGAAAATTAAAAATATACTTTGAATCACAGTAATATTTGTACGCGTTCAATTTTTCATTCTACTCATAACTGAACAATGAAATTTCTTAAAACACATTAAATCGTTTAATAAAAGCGTTGCATGTGCTGCGCGAAAATGTTTTAAAGTATATACAAGTAGGCTGCAAATAAAATACAATCTTCTTCGTCAAAGTAAAAAGAATGTCTGTCACGCATTTTGGAATGTGAACACCCAAATTTTAGCTGCGGTATGAAATTTAGAGATGCACCGCGATTAAATAATTTTGGACAGATAATACGATAAAAAGTACGATTATTGTACAGTATTCCTTTCATTATAGAACGTAAATAGTTCGCAGTGTTTTTCTTCAACGAAACATAGTGCCGCGCAGGCATCGCTGAATCGTGTATCGTAGCTATCGAAATCGCTTGAATACCAGGTTAAACGGTTACATATTTCCCTCGGCTATAAGTAGCAGATAGAATCACGACACGGTCGACGTGAGACGGGAAAGCATTAACGTCTCCCGTAGAACGTTTCTCGCGATCGTCGGCTTTCGTTGCCGGGACTTTCGCAATGGATTTATGCAGAAACCAGTTGCGTTCGCGCCGGATTAACGCGCGGGTCACGCTGATCGCGCGACTTACACGCTTGACTCGTGTCAGACAGTCTGGTCTCCTATGGTTTCAGACGCGCGCGTACGCCGCGCCGAACCGAACATCGATTAAGAAATGTTTTGCTCGCTGGTTCGAGAATCTCTGCCACGCTCCTTGCTCATGATACGCATAAGTAGACTTTTTTCTGTATGATCGAAGAGTTAAGTTTCAGTTGCTGGAACGTAAACCGCTTCGTTTGTTGTTTGAAATACATCGACGAGAATTGCTTTCATCGTGAGAATTGCATGACAGGTTGAGTATTTTCAGATGGACTAATGACGCACGCAGCGATTATTTTGTAGAATTATTTTAAGGAAGATGATTGTTTTATGAAGAAAAGAATGGGGTGTCTTTAGGGTGCTTTTGAAATATACAATTTTCGAATACCGTGGATGCAATTAATCACCACCTAAGCTATAGAAATGAATTGTTTGTAACGTGTAAAAAGGAGGATTCTGTTTCTCATTTTACGTGTTAATTTTCATGATATAAAATTACTGCAAAGTCGCCATTCGAAAGAATTACACTAGAACTCCTGATATAATTGCTCACATGTCATCCAATAGTTAGTGCACAAGTATGCATAAACGTATAGTAGAGATCGCGTCTAAATTCTATTAATCTTCAAGGTTTAACATTTTCGTTGAAACACGCTGTTCGAGCCTCGCCCCCATACGTTCCACTCAAAGCCAAAGCTCCTGCGATTCGTAATCGCTATCCGATTAAAACTCGTGCGACAAACTGAGCTCTCTAAATCCAATAACATCCGAACCCAGCTGCATAAATCCTAGCACGAAAGAAACGGAGCAGCAACAGCAAGAAAAAAGGAAACCACGTGCCGGTGTCGGAATTAAAGCACAGTTCCAGTTAATCTCAAAGGGAATCGAAAGAAAATCCGGCGTGCTAGATCGGCCGATAAGCGGTCGAAAGTAATATTCTCGGTGGCCAGCACAGTTCGGCGGACCGGTGCCTCGGTTATCGTTCGATCTACCATCGCGGTTAAACAATTCTCCGCGACGGATTCGCGTTGCGCGAGCCGACAGGACCGAAGCGGCTACCGAACGCCTTTTCGCGTGGTCCTGCCCGGGACAAGGTGTTCACGCGCCGAACCTATTAGTCGCCCGCTTAAGATCGGCCGCGGGAGATAACGGTAACGCCTCTCAGAAGACGGATCAGCGGATCGCGTGCGCTCCGACCCCCCGCGTTACCTTTGATTCCGTGTTCTTACGCGAGCTCTTGGCGTGTTGCGCCGTCGGCGGTCGATAGCGGTGACGGGACATCGTGTGTGCCACCCCCGCCAGCGTGGTATATACATGTAAACGCGTGTACGCGACCGTGCTCCCGGGGGGCGCAGAGGCCGCAGAGTAACGCGCGCTTGTACGATCACGGCGACGCGTGCTCGGGTGCTCGCTAGCAACAGAGCTGCTTCGGGGGACGGGCGGGGGGTGGCTGGTTATCTCGTGCGGGGGCTGAACGCGAAGGTGTTCGCCTCTTAAGGAGCCGGGAACGCTGCGCTGGAATCGTGTGCTTGGAGAATCGTAGCTGCTGTACGTAGGGGTAAAACTACTCGAACGCGGTGATAACGCTAATGTAAACAACCGTAAAACTGTTAGACCCCCTGCCGTTCGAGCTGCTAACGGGGGGTACTTGATCCTGTCGATCGATCCGCCGCTGCTTTGAACGCCGCTCGTTTGCCAACGGGGGCTTTAGGGGTTGTGCAATGAGGCACGCTTTTCTGTTGGCTCTTATTATTGGTTGCACTGACGCGATCCGATGTGGCATCGCGTGGAGCAGGGTAGAATTTCAATATTGAGTTTCGCTCGGCTTGGCGGGAGGTATTGATAAATTGATAGGGAGGCAAGTTGTAGTGTCTTACATAAATATTAAGTAGTTCCAAAAAATGTTACCTTACTAAAATTAATATTTTAGTACATTTGCCTTCTACGAAAAATACAGACATTAATAATTCCCCGTCTTCAATCCATTACGAAAGCGCATTGCCGAACTGTTCTTTTTACAACGCAATATAATATGTAAAGTCAGGCTGGCAGTAATAGTTAAACGGCAGCTGTTTTATATCAACAATTTAAATACTGAATGTTGAAGAAAAACATTTTCAGAAGCGATTACGAAATATGCAAAATCAAATTGGCGTGGAACCCGTTTAACATTAGCAAGCGTAATATTAATCTAAATCAAATGCTCAAGTGCAGCGTTTCATCTGCTAAATTGCAGAATATAATAACAGTCAAGGGGACCAATAGTTTCTCTGGCTGTAGAAAATCTGGTTTACGGAAATCAATTACCCCGTTTCACAAAGGGCCGGTCGCCTGAATTCGTAATTGACAAATGCTGCTTGAGCTACGCGGAAACTGTCGGAGCCCGTTCGTTTGATTAGTCCCGGTCGCCAAAGAACGATCGCAAATAAATTTATACATACGTTAGCTACGTATGTACGGGCATGGTCTGTTTGCGGTTGGCCGATTTCGACGGCGGGCGTTGCCATGGTGGTGAATAAACAACCGTGTATAATTTCATATATTCCCTCTGGGTAATGGCTATTAATTCGTAGCACTTCGAAACTGCGGCCAAGTTTCGTTCAATAGGTACAAATAATAATAAGCACCTCGCGTTCGTTGCCCCGCTCGACTCGTCGCCTATAAATTCTCCGTTAATTGCACATTAGAGTCGTCGATTGGATCGCCAATTAAATGAATCTTAGTCGATACTCGACTCGATGGTGAAGCAACTTTATTTTCGCGTCGCTTTCCTTTCTTTTGATTTTAGCTTCCTCCCTTCTTTTTGCGAAAGTGTCCCCGAAAACTTTATCGTTCTTCATTAAAGTGGTCCCAGGTCGATCGTACCGTTTTCCACCTCTGTGAGCAAGTTCGTGGTTGTTCGATGTCGGAGTTCATGCTTGGACGTTTTTTTTCAACTTTTATTACTTTATTACTGTACGTGAGTTACACGGAACAGTTAGAGACAGACTTATTGCTGTAATTGATGGTATGCTCAATTGTGATTCATTTAATTATTTGAACGAATCTTGTTTGAGAAACAGAGATTTAACCAATGTGATAATAATATCATGACAGTGGAATTTTTTATTTTTATTCTACGGAATTTTTACTGTTTATTGAAGGGAAAGCTTACAATTAGTCCGGGGCAAGTTAAGTGTATAAACGTTGCAATTTTCGTTTATATCAAGTTAAATGCACAGAAAAGTCACATTATTACATATTCGCAGCAACATTGTACTCGATGTAATTATACCTGCAATTTAATTACGTTGCATGAAAATATTCGAGCAGCACTCATTTGTAAGTGAATTCAATATCCAATTACAACGAGGAGTCAATTTTTATATCAACATAATAAATTATCTTGCACACATCCTACAATACATTCATATATCCTGTATTCTCTTGTTTTCACGTGCAGAAGTACAGACTAATTTCTCGTATACAGATGCATGCAGCAGCACAGTGCAACATGAATAATAATAACGCCCCGATTATATGCAAGCATATCTAAAAAATCTTCTAAAATTTTCTCATTATTATATCTCATTTATTCATTTGATGTCCACGTTTGTCACGTGAGTTTAACTTAAAACATTGAAATGAAATATTTTAGCCGACAATGTGCAACGCATCGCAAGCACGAAACAATTATATGATAGAATCAGCCGGGCGTAAAACGCGCGTTGCAGGAAACGCTATGTACGTAGAACGGAAATTGGAGTAAGTTGATTCTCTCTAGCTAGGACTCAGCAAATACCTGCCCTTTTAATACCTAAACACCAACAATTCGCGCAATGCGCTGGCAATGAAGGTTTACAGGCTAACGCAAATTATACCTATTATTATTAATACATATCGCAACATTAGCCGCTATTAATTCGCGTCCGATTGATCCGAGTGTTGAACCAAATGCGCTCGAGCGCGCAATGGTACATACGGTGTTATCCGTGATCTTGCAAATTGCGCATGCATATTCGCCCGTAATATTTACTCGGGGTGGACGCGGCGATGCGCGTCGAAACCGTTCCGCGGAATGGTAATTAATAATTAAATGGGCTTGACACGGCGCCTCTTTTCGTCACGGTGCAAATTGTTCCGGTTCCGCGGGAGAAATTATTCCGCAACTGATTGCTACGCACGTAAATGATTGTTCGGTAGCTCGAGTTGTGCGATTTAGATCCATATTTCGGTCGGTTCGCTCAGCGTTTCTTTCGCGGTTCGTGTATGTTGATTTATCGTGCTGAAATTGGAAACGGAGGAAGGGCGCTCTTTTCCTCTTGTTGCTGCCAGAAAACGAAATAGGCGTGGGGGCTGTTCTTTTCTGGGGATCATGAATTGTGGATGCAGTAGGATCGAAGAAGGATGTTCTATTGAGTATTTGTTAAAAAAACGAGTTTAATGTAAGTACGATAAAGCGGCGGATTCGAGCCCTCGATTATTAATATGAAATATTACGATTGTCCAAGGATTTGGTTGATCGGATTTTTCTTTCAATTGATCGAGGAGAACGAACTCTCGATTCTCCTTCGTTTCGTGAAAAGGAGAAAGGCGTGATCGTTATGGAACGACACGCGATGCTTCGTGCAACAAACGCTACAGCCTTTGATTTCACCTCCGCCGTCCTTATCGATGCTTGGATACGTGTTTCTGACGCATTTCGCACGAAACGAACTTTCGCGATTCTTGTCCACGATTTTCCAAACATTACGGTCTAATTGAAAGTTGAAATTGCTGATCCGTGATTGCGATATTTAATCAAGAATTTCTTCCCTATCTTATCAGACTTCCGCTGAAAACGTGACGTTTCTTTACTCCGTTTCAGTGAATTCGTACTTCCTCCAATTTTTTATTCATCTACATCCTGGTGTCTTATGTAAATTGCAATATGCTTTACGTATAATATTATGCGCATAATTGAATCTTCAGAGGAAGTTCTTTCTCTTGACACTATTTCATTTAAGTAAACCAATGATGGTACGATCTTATTTATTTCTCTTATCATATGCATGAACAGTAGTTATAAACATAGTATTGAATCCGACGATGCCACATAATATTTTACAAAAATTATGAAGAACTTTATTTGGCGAAAAATTGTACATTAATTGCTGGCCTTCGATTTAGGTATTGATTTTATTTTATACTATATGTATTTTGAATCCACTTAATTTATTTAATTTCGTCTATTATGGGTGTCTGAGGTGCTACAACAAAGATTAAACACGTATATTTGCTATTTAAGGAATAATAAAATGTATTACTCCCCAAATCTATTACTAATATGCGCGGAAGCAGGCGTAAGTAGTATAGGTCGCATTATGGCGCGCCAAGCAGGACGGTTATTAAATAAGGGGATCTATTCATAAAATTATAGTAACACAATAATTGGTCACAAATTCGAGCAGAAGCTTGTTCAATGAACCATTTCGAAGATAAATACCTTTCATTCCCTCGCATTCAATTAACCATGTAATTAGCCATTGAATCAAACTCAAAATTTAAATTTATCACCTGTATCCTCAACGTAATTCCACTAACGCGAAACCTACGTTAAGTAATCTAGTAAAATTCATATTCCTGCGATCTCGAGCAAGTTTCTAAGGGCCATTCGAACGTGGTAAACCGTTTCCACTCTACTACACGTATCTACCAGTGCGGCATTCGTAAGCGGCCTCCCAATACCTTATCCCGTTACGAGCAGCAGGTAATTCCGTTTGGAGAATCGACTGTTTCCGGGATTGAAAGATCTTTAGAAAGGCAAACGTGTGTGTATCTGCCGTGGAGGTTGCGCAGAGTGGACGGGGGTGGTTCGAAGTGGGGTCTGGTCGGGCGACGAGAAGGATCACCGTCGGGGTGCACGGAGTAGCGGAGAGGCCACGAAACGGAACGGAGGAACCAATTTCAGAGAAGTGGCTACCGACTAATGGCAATTAGGGGTTGTACGAGTGGCTGGTTGCGGCGGCGCATAAGGGTGCGCTGGAATTTACGAGGGCAGACCGCGGCGATGGGCAACGCGGGCATTACGGATCGCGCTGAATATAACCAACCTTTTGTTTTCGCTCTCGATCATTGTTTAATTTTCACGGCTGAAACGAGCGGCGGTAGCATAGAAATAGGTTGATAATCCGCGGCGGATTTGGAACGGCCCGGTACGAACGTCGACGCGAACAGAAAGGGGACTTATATCTATACTTAAATCTAGGAACAAGTTTAAAAGATTCAGTTTAGCATGTCGAAAGAGACACCGTCGCCGATTTAATTATAATTTTTCGTTGGATAGCAATGATTGAACGACAACTCGATTTAGAATCTTGGTGGACGTGTTCCATTTACCTTCTTATTTGAAGATGTGGAGGATAAATGTGCATGCATACATTATATTTATATGATATTAAAAAAAAAGTGCCTCCGTTTACTCTCTGATAAGAATATAACCTCAGTACGATGTCTACATATTTGGCGATGCTCGATTACCGCAAAACGCAAGAGGACACCAGGTACATGGTTTAGACAAATTCTCCGGCTCCTAGTTGCTATTTTTCAATGTACGAGTACTTGAATGGGAACTTAGTATCACAGCTTCACTTCACAATCGATTTGAAACGAACCCCGGTAGGAGATTTGATCATTTCGCAGGATAAAACCGTGAAACGATTTTAACGTGACCAAAATGTCACAGCCGCTCAGGTGCAATTACCGTTGCCTTATTTCGCGTGATTAAGGCGATCCGATATTGCGTGCAATAATTGCGATCGATAGTCGCTCCAAGATTTATCGGTGATGGAAATGGACAGGCGGCGCGTATATGCATTTACCGTGACAGATGTGTACGTTCCAAGCTATGAATTTCCGTGGGCGACGCACGAGCGATGACGTTAATAGGAAATTCAATATTCTCCATCGTTCCGCCTGCAAAATTCCGCGGTATAAGTAGGCGGGTGGTGATTGCGGTAAAGTATTCGCACGCGATAAATCTACGGCAAAGTGCAGGCACAGTACAACAAGAGGTGACACTCTGAGGGAGAAACCACTTTTGAAATATGCCTTTATATTTGTTTACTGGCCACAGCGTTTCACATTTAACGCAGTGCAAGTTATTTTCGTCCTTTTGCAAGAAAATACAAAGCATCGGATGCGTTCGAGGATTTAAGGATTACGCGTGCCATTAAGAGACAAATTCTTAACACCAAACATTAGTTTCAACTTCAAAGAACAGATTAACTGCTACTTTGTAAATAACAGATTGTATTCATTATTCGTCGAAATCCCTCGCATTAGGACAGGCCACCGTTGACTGCTGTGGCAACCGAGAAATTAAATAATTGAGATTTATCGCCGTACTTCGTCGACAAGATTTTAAGAGGATCTCTGAAGCGTGTAACGCTACCCTCTTTCGTGCTACTCTCGCCAGTTTATGCGGCTGTAAACGTCTTGAAAGGGCCTGCTTAACCCTGAGCAACGTGATATTCGTAAGACGCGTGCACGTTCCACGTTTCTCTTTTAGTTTCTACAACTCTCAGAATGTTACACGCGTAGCCTCGTCGTTCCTCCTGTTTTCTCGAGGAATATCTTGATGTTAGAGCTTGTACATTGTTCTTTGGCATCAGTTTAACGATTCGACAGCAAATTGTGAGCCCTTTATTACTACGTGGTTAGACATTTACTCCGTATTACACTTTTCAATTATTTTTTTTTCATGCCGAGGAATAAACGTGTGATGTTTTGTGGTAGCCTTAGGAAGGATACATTTATTAGTACTTGCGAAATTTGGAAGGAAACGTGTATTGTATTGTTTCATTCTTACTGAATCAATTCTATAATTTTTGCGAGTTCTCACCTTTACACAATTTTTTGCCTGCATGGAATTATCTGCTTCTATTATTTACGAATAGAAATTTTGCATACGCGTTAGTAACCCGCATCGTTTAATAGTTCATACATATGGGACCAACTGTAATTAGCACAAATACCTGTTTATAGTCTGTTAACTCGTTATAAATCAATTAATTTTACATCATTACTGCATATTAAAATATCTTTAATAGATGTAGCATGGTCTACAACATATGTTGTATTAAATCAATTATTGAGCAATTATCATGTAGAATTAGATTTATAACATGGAATGTTTGAAACAGTGGCTGGTTGAATCCCTTCAACGTTCATACAACCATCTGTACTAATAGTATAAGAAACCATAAATAAATCAACCCCAGAGGAGCAAAGAATTCGCAACAACAGGGCTGAATATTGTACATACATGAAAAGTTTAAGGGAAGTCCCGTATCCATTTGCTAAACGCGTCCCGTCGCTGCCCTCCACAATTAAACATTTCCATCTTTTCGTCCCCGTGGATCAGTTTTCGTTATAGAGACGCGTGGATCACGAGGAAAATGTGAGGTTGCTCCGCTGGTGCAATTTGCAGTTTTCGCGAACGACGAAGGGAAGAAGGAAAGTTCGGAAGCGGTGGCTTCCGCATAAGTTAGTTAAACTCGAGTTGTTCAGGGAAGAAATTTATTTTTGCAACCAGGTGAGAGTTGCATATATATGGGAAACATTCCAAGAACAGCCGTAATATTATACTATAGTCAGAATTGTAATGCTTTAGTCGTTTAATAAGTGCTAGTGGTGCAGTGATAAATAATTTTAACGTCTGATAACATAGTATCAATCGTTTTATACATTTTTTTACACTCGTTCAAAGAACTTCAAAACGGCCCCCTTCCCAATACGAGTGTCTATCTCCTTCTAAGTTAATAAGGTTTGAAGACAATCTGAATTTTGGAGGAGGCAAAGTTTTCTTGTTATCCCGAAGGTAGTTTAACGACGCATCTAGATGCATGCTGAACGCTTTCAGAATCATAATTACTCACCAAATGAAGGAAGAAAAATGAAAATCAAGTTAAATTGAGTTTCTTTCACTGAAACCGATATACGTCGATCAACTTAGGAAACTAACAAAAAGTGAATCCCCTCTCGTAGTAATTGTTTGTTGATCCCGCATGAAACGCGACACTGTTGTTTCTTTCCAGTAAAGCCACTGGTCGTGCAGATTCTGACGAAGGAGGCTCGAGTTTCCGCTGACAAAAAGTACGAGGTGGAGTGCAGGACAAGTGGTTCCAGGCCGGAGGCAGTAATTACTTGGTGGAAGTCGAACAAGCAGATTAAGAAAATGGCCCAATACGTAAGTTCTAAATAAATTTCGTTCGCTTTCGCCGACGCAAAATTTATGTGGTGATAAATTTATTTATTTCGCGATAAATCTACCATTTATGTAGTGATCTTATGTGAAAAGACAGAAATTTTACATATGCAACACAAATTTCGTTTCGCGGCAAGGAAAATCGATTCCTCTTGTAATTTGATTATTGAAACAACCAAATTGCTATTCTTAACTCAGCCTCTTATTAAAATCTAATTGCATTATTCAATAAATCCTTAAACTAACATTTAACATAGAACTTACCTTACGACTAGTGCAATGATAAACCCCACATGAACTCTTAACGAAATCACAGTCATTTAAGCGAAATTCAAACAAGTCGCACTGTATCCAATGAAATTCTTCAATTATCCTTCTAACCACTCAGACATAAAAAGCTCCAGATCCTACACCACTAAGCCACCATGCTTCAACTATGAAACAGCCCTGCAAATGAACCAGTACCACTTCGGAGAGAAGCTCGGAGCTGTCACAGCTTCCGGGATGCAAATCGAAGAAAGAAAGGTGCAAAAGGAAAAGCGATTCGCGCAGAGTCGCCAATCGAATCCACCGCGTTAGCTGCCGCGAGAGCGAAGTTTACGCGAACGTCAGCGCGGTTCGCGGTACGATCTCTAAGGAGAATTTTCGAAATCGGTACGCCACAAGTTTCCCGCAGTTCGCGACGATTCGTCGGGAAGTTCTAGCAATGAAGTTATTTCGTTTTTCTTGCCCACCGGTTCGCCTCTCTCCGCTTCTTTCTCCGCTCGCATCGACTCGAATCGACACCTTGCTGGCTGACGAGGTAAGAGCTCGACTCCGCCTGGATATACCACTCTCCGGTAACTCCTTCCGTGCCACTCGAGAAATTACGGACGATCCTAGCCTTTCGTTTCTTTCATCGAACCAGGCTTTTTCTGCCGCTGTACAGGAATCATTGGATTTGCCCAGTAAATTCGTCGGACTTGGACTGTCTTAAGATAAATCATTGATGTTGAAAGTCAAATTTTATGCAGAGGCTTTCATTTTCATTGGAGAAGCACAATTGAAAAGAAATACAGGCCTTTGGACAACTTCGAAGTTCCAGACATTGGTTTGAGACAATTCTTTTTAATTGAAATTAATATTCTAGCAATTATAAGATATATTATTAGAAGGAGGTAAGCAATATCTGTCCTGTTCGCGACTTGCGCTAATCAATAACGTTCCCGATTAATTAACTCTTCGCTAACGACAATTTCCTGATAGAATTCTTACTTTATCATACTTTATGAATTTAATTAGTTTCGATGGAAATGTTCTATTGTCTTCTGCATTGATAAGACCAAGCATGCTCTGGGACGCGGTGACGAATCCGCACACAATTCCCTCGCGCAATATATAGATGCAGTCACTCGACTGTCCAAAGTGCTTTATCGTGAGATTCGATCGTGTCGCGATGAGGCGAGCGGAGCGCGTTACACGATAAAAGCTTACGCTGGAAAAATGAGGGAAACCGATCCGCCGCGCGGATGCTAGTGAGACGAAAAACGAGCGGGATAAACAGAGAGGGACGCCAGTCGGGAGGAGATAAGGGAGTGGAATAAAGAGCAGAGCGGGGAGAAACGCGTGGAAACTCGGGACGCGATATCCATCCTGACGAACCGTTACCTCCATTCATCGCTCTCTCGCGATACCAATGCGGGATACGCTGCCTCTCCCAGATATGCATGCCTGGTGGCGTTATCATTAAAATGACGTCGCGGAAACGGGTAAAGGGGTTACACGGCGCGCCAAAGAGGAGTAGAAAGCTCGAACTCAACTGGCAGACGGTCCTCTGTCTTCGTTCCGATTCGCACGCTACTTTTTGCCCCCCCGACCTTCCCGACTGCCAAACGACTGGATTACGAATCTGGAAAATCATTGAGCGCTTTTCCGGTGGCCCCTATCATTCTGCTGGTTCGCAGATTCTTAAAGCATAGGTCCCGTTAAATACAGTGGAATCCACTTACTATGATCACTCTGTGACTTGTGATTTTTGATTATAATAGCCGGCTGATAATATCAAAAACAGAGAATAAAAAGTTTCCGTTACTGGACTCGAATTATTATAGACACAATTATGACAGTTGTTCAATTTATATTTATCGCAAGCTGTACACCTAATACAACAATTACATATTTGTGCGACTTTCCTTGTAAACAATTGCTTTTGGAAAAAACATGACATAAGAGGTACACCTCAGGATTCTATGAATTCTTGCCGTGCACTCATATACAAGATAAAAGTTATGCTTCGGTTAAAAAGAAAAACTTTCGAGGAAAAGTTCATGGACGGTTTTTAACTAATTTTTTATAGAGTGTTTCGGGTGTAACTGATTATGCTAACAATAGTAAATTACGCGTTCATTGAAGGAAATCAGGTGGACAATTAAAAGTAGGTTCAATTAAAGGTCACCCGAGAATTATTCTCTCTTGCCCAGTTTCTTTCAGCTCGCTGTCAATCATCGTTCTATAACCGACAATATTATTTTCACACACAACGTTCAATTCGTCTTGTTCTAGACGATATTTTCACCGTAAAAAGGAACACACTGATAATCGATTTTGCGGTCGTTTGCTGAAGTTCGGATTACATTCTGTTGGCAGCATCCGCTGGAAAATAATCAGAGCCTCAGTATCCTGAGCTTCGTGCCAAGTATAGACGACGACGGGAAGTATCTGACTTGCCGGGCGGAGAACCCTTCTATTCGCGACAGCGCTCTGGAGGATAAGTGGAGGCTGGACGTGCAGTATCAGCCGGTGGTGACTCTCAAGATGGGCGAGACCTTGAATCCGGATGATATCAAGGAAGGCGACGACGTCTACTTCGAGTGCTCGGTCAGGGCTAATCCGAAAGTGTACAAGCTCGCGTGGTTCAAAGACGTAAGTCGTAATACAATGTACATACGCTAAAGTGTACCGAGGGCTTTCAAAAGGATCCCGAAACTATGGAAAATAAAGGTTTTCGTATTGCTACGTGGATCTCATGTGGAAGAAATGTTTCGTTTTCGTTTTTACGTGTAGTGTAGCAGTTACGAAATAGGGAGTAATGCGGAATTTTTATTGAAAATTAATTTGGACTTAGTCGAGCTTTCTGTCTCATGCATTGTTGTTTCTTGCAAATAGAAGAAGGGTCTAATGATGATTTCTTTAACAGTAATTAAAAATTGGTACTAGGCTAAACATTGCATCGTCTTCAAGAAAAAATTTCTTAATAAATTTTTTGGGTGTTCATTCATATAAAATTATAGGAATATTGTCACAAAATTACCATGTGATCATTTCTGCTTCGTGTATGAATTATTGAACACTAAGGCAGACATTTCATAGACTTTGACCATCTAATAGTGCAAACATAATAAGGTTGAGTGCTTTATGTCCAATAGCCACAGCTATTGTGCATGCGAACACGATATCAGAGTCAAGCGAGGCTATTTGTTCCAGGGCAAAGAGCTAAAGAACAATGTCACAGCGGGTATCGTCCTGAGCGATCATTCTCTGGTTCTTCAGGGTATAACCCGATACTCTGCTGGTGATTACACTTGCCTCGGCGTCAACAGCGAAGGGAAAACTCCCAGCAACCCGGTGACTCTTCAAATAATGTGTGAGTTCACATCCACGGTCTAATTCTCATTCAGCTTTACTTATTTCTCAACCAAGTGATAAGTCTGTGATAAAATTATTAAATGGTTAAAAAGAATCATACTTTTTTCCTATTTATGAAAAAATTGAATCAGTTTCCGCGGCACAATAATGAATTCAATCTTGCATATTAGCTCGTACACATATTACACAAATTGAATGGAAGGTAAACAATTAAGTTACCTTCCATTCAAATCGAATTTACTCTGCATAGAGAAAAAGAAGAGCAACGGGCCATTCAAACTACACAAGTCAACCATGCAAAGTCCCGAAGTAAATCTATTCGTCTCTAATTCCCAAGCAATCGATCCATCATTGCCTTCATGAGTTAACAAACGCACCACGGTGCGAGCACAATCGGTGAATGAAACAACGATCCAAGCAAAGTTTGATCCGAATAACACAGTTCCCCCCCGCTCGCGATGGTACAAAAGCGTTTTGTTAGCCCGGATCGCGGTTCGTACTTCTCGTTCATCACAAGAACAACGGAAGAGGTCGCGAATAGATTTGCGCAGTCCCAGCTTGATATTTCCCGAACTAATTCCCTGATTTGCCAGCTCTCGCCTCGGCGACTCGATAATTACTTAATCGATGGTAAGCAGCGACCGGAGCGTACGGAGGCCGGGAATCGACGAACGCGAAAAGGATCCTTCGTTCGGAGAATCGTCGCGGAAACGGGGAAGAGAAAAGGGGAATATAGGGCCGCGTACAGGGTGGATAGTTTTCTGTAAAACACACAGCGCGAGTTATTCTATTAGGACGGTCGGTAACGGTACTGGTAGCCCGGCACGGCGTATCTGCATCTTGTAAATTACCTAAGAGGGAAGGAAGGACTGCGATGCATATTCAATGTATGTAAAGCGTAACTGAATATTCATGTGTGGGCGAACGCGGCCCGGCAATGTGCTAAGCCGGGGCTGCTGCTTGGGACACGGGGAACTATAGGGAACCGCGAATCCGTCCCGATGTTTTAACCCTCATCCTGGGAATGGTGTTGGGATCGGTGACATTGATCCTCGAATCGAGTTGCCGAAGAATTTTGTAAGATCTTTGAATGTCAAATTGGTTGGCAACGAATTAGATAACGTCTGGCTAACATTCTTCGTTTTATATGAGGCGGGCTTTCAGATACACCCTCTGTGCGAATTTATAGAAGCTGTTATACGTTTCATTAGAGAGAACAGAAATAATAATCGAGACTGCTTGTTAGAAAGAACAAACTAGTTATCAAGGAACCATGAAAAGCGCAGATGTAAAAAAGATTGTTGTGTACTTTTACCCCTTGCGTGTTACTTTAATCTTATTTAGTACGTTTGTTAATTATATGCGAATGTAAGTATTTCTAAAAGAATTCGTTCTATCCCATTTCTCTCGGGCAAGTTATCAAAAGAACATGTTTCGTCATTTTATTATTAATGGCTGGAGAAGTCTTCACTGTTACTTTGGTATCAACACCTTTCAATTATTATTTATTACAGAAATTAATAATCGTACACTGCGCTATAGACCCGTTCAGCATGAATCATTCTCTAAATAGTATAACACATTGATTCCCCGTAATACGATGCTCTCCTGTACCAAAGATCTTACAGAGCATTCATAAGACATCATTACACGCATCTTGGCTTAACGTCAAGCGGCTGATAATGCGCACTAATGAGTAGCCGAGTGATGTGCGTCTCGATCGACAAGTGCAGCCACGGCGATGCTACGAGCATCCGTTATCGTCGACTTCTCGTATTAGTAATTAATACAGTAGTGTATCAAACGCATCAGATTGAAATAGCGATCCCGCGTTTCCGTCGTAAATCATGCCTCGTGCCATTTGGAATTTCCGTACGTCCTGACCTATTGCGAATACCGATGTCAAGGGAATTTCCTATTAAGCGATCGATCGAATCGGCCCGACGGCTCAACGGTGTCGGGCTTCTTCTTCCGTTTCACGCGTTCGCGTCTCGTATTTAAATATCGAACGAATGTTTTAAGGTACCGTCTGTCTGATTCCAATGCCTTGCTTTCATGCCGATAAAATATGATGCCAAAGATTATGAAATACCACATTCAACTACAAATCATGAAAGAAATACTATTTAGAACTATGAAAATAAATCGTAGTGCCATATCAGCCATCCTATCACAATTTACTAATTATTACCCTTGCATATTTTTGCTTCCCCCAATCGAGTGACACTATATCCATAATCATTGAACGCGGCAAATGCAATTTGCCCGCCTCGCGTCAACAACAAGCATCCACCACGTATTTCGGGAGCCCGCAGCGCGCGTGAAATTCATGCACACCACGTCTGACGAGAACAAACGTCATATTCGTTCGCAGATACACCGGTGTGCAAGGAGGGTAGAAGCGAGGTGGTGGTCGGCGCGCTGAAACAGGAAACCGTGTCGTTGGTTTGCTCGGTGGAAAGTCACCCGGCGCCGTTGACTTTCCACTGGACATTCAATAATTCCGGCGAGCTGGTGGAGGTTCCTCATTCCCGTTACGCTCACGTGCCGGCCGCCGGGACACCGTCCATCGCCGACAGCCTGAAGGAGTACCAACAATTCCACGGGTCCAGGCTGAACTATACGCCAGCTACGGAAATGGACTACGGGACGGTGGCGTGCTGGGCGACCAACCAGGTTGGCAAGCAACGCGCGCCGTGCCTCTTTCAGGTAAATGCGCTTCTCTCGTTTCTCTTAACGGTTCGTCGCCGGCGTGCGGTCATTCCCGGAATCGTCGGACGCACGATACTCCTTACGATAAGCTGAGCTGCAAGGACTTGTCGCCGAATGCTGTAGGATATGGGGCTTGGTTCTATTTGCCACTGAACGTGATATTAGTTTTTCCTTTTTTGTTTTCCTATTTAGTGCTACAAGAAGTTGTACTTAACGTTATTAAAACGCTTTAGAACCGGTGGACAGAGAAAAAGGAGAATTGGCAATATGGAATTGTTATGAATATTAGAAAGCCGTTACAAGTTTATACGTGGCACGAGGGTTTATTTCAGAATAGTTTAATAAGTGATTAAATGGAATCAAAGTTCCACGACTTTGGTATTTAATTTAAACAAAAATGTGGGGGGGGGGAGGGGCGGGTATATTCACTCAGCTTTTAGCGACTGCAGCGGTTTTTATTTCGGTTCACGTACTTGCCATTTCACTTTTTGCACCTCGTACACGGCACATGGTCAGTGCAAAAATGTCGACTTTGAGCTTTCGACGGACTCGCACGTTTTGTTCATGAACACGATTTCACCATTTTCAAAGCGATGTCGGTGCAACCGTGTGGGAGTGGCGATATCTTCCGAACGAGCGAACCGAGGAAAATGAAAGTTGATACGTGACTTTAGCTCTGCTAACAGTGGAACGCCATTGTTGGACATAGTGAAATATAGGGCTCTATCGCGGGGGGGGGGGGGGGGGTTGAAAAATATCGGATTCGCCCTTCAAAACCGTCCAATAATTTGTTCTAGCTTTCACAACTTTTAATATTAAATGAAAACGATGGCAATAGCAATATAAAGTCTTAAAAAAAAACAGTCTGTACAATGTCTAGGGACGATCGATATTGAATGCAAAGGTGCCAGTCGGATCGGTTTCATTATCCATTCATAATTCAATAGGGAGGAACATCGAGAGGCAGGTCCATTAAAAAAAAAATGAAAATATCAGCAGGAGGAATTGGTTCGATTGGAGGGCAACTCGAACATCACTTTTTGTCGGCACGTTATTCCGACGCGACGGTCATCGTTGTAGATTGGACGTGCAGACACAGAATTGCTTTTAATGGCCCGGAAAACCGTTTGGTCGAAAATTCTCGACCTATGAAACGTCGACTTTCGTATATTCAATGATATCTGCATGAACGACACATTAAGCAAATGAATGAGTTTCCTTATAAATGTAACTTGAATGCTCGAACAATGAAAATGGGTGAAGTAGAACGAGGCAGTATAGTGATTTCTTCCAGATTTTCCATGAACAGGCAGGCAGTCGTGAAAAATGAGACTGTTTATGATTTCAAGCTAAGAAGTTAATTAACCCTTGGAATGTTCTCTCAAGTTCTTTGATGAATCTTTTATTCCTCCCGTCGTTTAACTTTCGTATGAAAAGAGTCTTGTTCCCGAGAGACCGTTGCTTAATTGATTTGCTTGCGTCTCTTAGAAGAAAAATGTTTTCTATTAAGTAAACCGTAAATATTTTATGATTAAGCGAGTTTGACGTTACAATTAAATTCAGTGCTTAGTTCCAAAGGTAAATACATTTACTTTTTCCCTCGTACAATCCATGAACATTGTTATCCTTTCCTAATGATTGAAATATTTCAAATTAAGTTCGCGTTTGTGTTAATTGAAGAATTTTCAACCCTTTCGTTCTGTTTCATCAGTATTTGTTGATTTCTTTTGCGAATCTCCCCCACCGGAATCTTTCAAAATATATTAAATCTACATACGAGCAGTTGGCTGTAATTATATCACCTTTAATATGCACGACACGGTTCATTAATCTGCGTCACTAATCCGAGTATCTAGATTACATGAAAAATAGTTCGCCCTTTGTTCGCTCCTGCACACGCATGTTTGGAGTAATGAGTATCCTGCATGACGCTACGTATCGGTTTCAATCGACCCCATCAATCAAACTCCATCAATTAATTAAGTCAACACAATACCGCATGATTGTTACATCGATCTGTTCAATCTAAGCGTAGTTATATCGATTATGGAGTGCCCTAGATACACGCGGCTACACTTACCTATGCACGTATCTAGTCAAATGGCAATAGCTGCTCTAACAATGCGTGAAGTCGACATTTTCCCGATAAATTCCAAACATTCTACGTTCTCTTATCGTTTACTTCGTGGCTTTTCACCATAGCAGATTGGAATATCGCTCTGGAACGATTTTTAGGATGCTCCGCTGCAATGTTGGTAAACTATGGTGATCGCAACGTCGCTTGCCGCGCATAACTTAGGCCCGAGGAGAATTATTTGGACATTGTGATTTCGTTTATAACAGGAACGTAAAAAATATGTTGCTACTCGTCCAAAAGAACAATCGTCATTCGGTAGATGACAATACTGTTCCCCTCAACGTTCAATGGATATTGCTTTCCAGCAAATCAATTTTTCAGAACGAATGGAAGAGTTAATGTGATTGCAATTTCAATATGTGTAATATCAAAAGCCAGTAAACATGCGTATCCATACGTTTTAGTTCTACTTTTCAAATAGCCCATCTCTGCAAATTTCAATATTACTGCCCACAGAAAAATGCAAAATGCTCTGCCCATATCGCCAGCTCGAAACCAATCAGTTTCGATATTATGTTTCCACGAAATTGGGATTTAATATGAAACTCATGAAAATCGAGGAAATTTATAACGACGCATGATGAAACATACGTTGCACCAGGACTTGTCCATATTGCAACCCTTTTACCCAAATTTCATATCACCCTCGATAACTGCAATAAAACTCTTCGATTTTATACACAAAGTACCTTGTTATGGTTGCAAAATTAACATACCGCGGCTACAGGAAAATTGAACAATCCCACAATTATTTAATTCCCGTCAACGCCAAGAAATGAAAATCGTAGCCAGCAGACAGAAGCGTTTAAATCCCCGACTATCCGCAAAGAAATGTCCGTGTTTCTTCAGGTGATCGCAGCCGGACGTCCGTACGCTTTGCACAACTGCAGTACGACGGAAATGTCGGCGCCGTTGGACGCGGAGGAGCTAAACGCGAAGTCTGGCACGGGTCTCATGGTGCGATGCTTGGAGGGTTACGACGGTGGCCTTCCGATTAACAGCTACCAGCTCGAGGTGGTTGGCGACGAGGACGGCGGGCCGATCCTTCTGAACAAAACGGTCCCGACCGGTCTGAACGGGCCGACGTTCGAGGTGTCGGGCCTGACAACAGGGAGAAGCTATCGGCTCTATTTGTACGCGATTAACGCGAAGGGGAGGAGCGAGCCTGCCATTCTGGAGCCGGTGACGCTGAAGGGTGTCGCCATGTACACGACAGGTGAGTTCGTTCACTTTCTAATTCGCGTCGCGTTTCAGCGGGACCGTCCGACGGATGTCAAATTGCTCGGACGAACGTATTTTTAAGATTGGACGATTGTTTGCGTTTACTGTACCCTGCTCGATACGATCTTCCATGGCGAAGGATTCGAGAAATCTGATGCAATCAGGGTATTTTGTGAGATAGAGTATCTATAGGAAAGCTTTGGTGACTGGAAATGATTTTGTATTGTGATTAGTTTTATTTTAGAAGCGATAGAGGCATTGTAAAAGTTTGAGGAATTCAGGGAAATGTTTCTATTGAAACATTAAATATTGCTCGTTGAATATTAATATTCACACCCCAAAAAATTGTCGAACATCCGGAATGTTCGTTTTCTCTGATTATATCCAGAGCATGATTCATGAGAGAGCCGAAGAAAATTGCCTGCTGCGCTAAAGTGATTTTTCAAAATCCTCGTACAGTACCATAATCACACCTGGTAGTTTCATATAGGAGCATACATATAATTACAGTTCGATAAATATCGCCGAGCTGCCTTGAGTCTCAATTTAATCTCTTAGCCCGTTCGGCCGGTTGTTCCGTTACTTTCGTTGTATACGTTTCTACTATTGATCGCAGCGTCGCGCAATCACGCGAAGCAGAAACAATTAACGAAGAGATACTCCTTAACGATAAGCAATCTACGATGCAATTACTGCCTGTTCGATTGTTATTTTGATAGCGATGATATAGAGGCCGTGACAGCTGCGCCGGTAATTAAAGGTGCTCACTGTCTGCCGAATGTGAATTGGACGTCCCGATAAATGCTGGTTCGCGAATGTTCCCTATTTTCTCGCGCAGGAATACTTTCGATTAAGAAGTCAGATGTTTTAATTGATCCCCGTTACTTATAGCGTGCACTAAATTATTACTTACGTACATGCAGATCAGCCAAAAAATAACCTCATGTACTGTTTATTCATTTAAAAAAGTAGCTCTGGTTATTTGGAAATAATGAACTATTACGAAAGTTACAATCTGAAAGCGCATTAAAGCTACGCGTTATTTCATAAATTTTCCTATATAACGAGATAGCTATTACAAATATGCAAAAAGAAATGAGAATACGAATTATTTACCAGATCATTCTCTTCTTTCCTTTTCCTTCACAAAGATAAACAAATTAAAATGAATCTGTAATTCTTCTTTCAATGCCGCTTCCAAGTGTTCTGTTAATCAGCAAAAGCTTGAAGAAACATTCTGTCACACACAAAAATTCTGTCCTTTCTTCATAGCTGGCAGATGAGATTAACTTTCTTCGACATTTTATTCGATCGAGCTTCACGAATACGTGTAGGACTGCACAGAGCATTTCAAGTGCTGCTGGCCGTTTGTATCGGCGATTCTATAACTCTCCCGTAACTGGAGGGGGCTTATTTACATTATCGAGATCAGAAAAGCGTCGAGAAGTTTTCTCGTTACCGCCGCTGATTATTTTCGCATTATCTGCGAGGAGGACACGGAAGGCCGGGTGGAACTGGGGCGATCTTCGTGGAACGAGCTTCTCGGCGTTGACAGAACAGGAAAGGCAAAAAAAAAAAAAGGGAACGGAACATCCGGTAAATTTTAACTCACCGGCCACCGGGCTGTACTCGAGTCGGCGGCACGGTACGATTAACGCCAGAGCAAAATTATCGAAACGGACGATAACTTGGAAGTCATAATTGGGAAAGATATCTTTTATCGAATATCGAATCTCCTCGAATCTTGACTCGCGCTCAAATAAAGTGCCGAACGACGGACGTTGGTATCTTTTGTTCCTACTAAGAATATCTCCGCTACTTGTTAAACGTCCTACCCTCGTTCCGTTCCGTCTTGCATTTTCTAAAAACGATTGTACGATGACCCATTACGCTTACTTTCATAAAAATATCTTTCCTCGATACGCAGAACACCTGCACATTATTCAATTCAGCCTTCCGTCCAAGTCCGATCATTTCATTAAGTTCACCGCGCGTTTCTCTACATCTCAAATTTACAAGCGAATCGTTTCTAAAAAAAAAAAAAGAACTTCGTACTCCAAAAATAATCTACCGTTTCGCATCATCCCCCGTACGCAGCGGCCCCGTTGCATATTCGAATAAAATTGAAAGGTCAAAGCGCGGAGAAATATAACCGAGTTATAATTCCTTTGTAGTCACCGTAACTTCGCCGATCGACATTTCCCAGCGGTGATTGGCTAAGAACGGAACAAAGCCGCGGATCGTTCGTCGGAATCGCTCAAAAGGGCGCGGGTCGCCAGAAACCGGCGCACAAAGCTAACCCTATAAATCCTGCGCAACCATTTTTCACGCGGTTTACCGAATCCTGACCCGTGGCCAAAAGGGAGGCAAAAAAAAAAAAAGGGAAAAACGGAAAACGCTGGAGTCACCGCGGTAACAGCCGCTGACAGCCAATGATGACTACCGACCGAACTCGCTGGCGAAGTGGCTTTTTTTTTTTTTTGAAAAATGACTGGTCGCTGTCGGGGAAACGTCGAAGTTCACTGTTGATGGTCCATTAGCTCGCGCTTGCCCGACTCGGCCAGCTATTGTACACGCGATACAGTCGACGCAACGACGCCGGATATGATTGCGATTGCGCGAATAGTCCAAGCTTGGCTCGTTGGTATTGCAATTAGTCGGTTAACCGCCCCTCAAACTCGTCCCATTGTCGAGCTACACTCGCCCATGGGCCCCATAAGGGAGATCTGACAGTGGTCCGGCTCGTTGCAGATCCTCCGTGTACAACGTTGAAGAGGGGGTGTGGGCGGGGGCTTGCAACGCTGCTGAACGCAGCGGAACGCGACCGCATAGGTATCGGGCTCTGCGGACCTTGCAATTAACAAAACAGATTACGCTCAATCAACGAGCACCTGTACCTGTTCCGCCGGCGTGTGCGTCAGCATCGTTTCCACCGCCTCTCGCTGTAACCCTCCGCTGTAGATTCTGCTGGGACTAGGCTATGATAAATACCCCTTTCCTCTGCAATGCCTCCTGCGGACTATAGGATTCGTTCTTTGTTATTCGTAATCGCGATCGCTTAACGAATTAGTGGCGAGATGTTGATTGGTATTTTGCACTCAGGAAACGCTTGGGAGAAACGAGCGTGTAATATTAAAAATATTGTAATAAGAGGAATGGGATCGTAGCTTGAAGCGAGATCACAAAATGCGACGAGAGCATCCAAGAGAATTTAGCTGAAATCCCTGAAGTCTTTCGATTCTCCGCGCTCTGTCCTCGAAACTCTCTAAACCTTCTGACTCTTTTCGATACTAAAAACTCCCTGGCGTTCGCTGCACGCCGTCTCCTCTATTAACGATAAGATGAAAGCAGGACTATCTTTACTCGATGACATGTCAAACTTCTTTGCACCTATCACGACGTTCACGACTCGTATCCGTTTCCAGGAAGATTAGCCGAGGCAAAGAATGCACGTACATACATACACCTCTCGCAGGAACCACACGAACACGCCAACGTTTCATCCTACCGTCCCTTATATTCGTTCAATTGCGATTCCTTTCGCCACGAAGACGGATCGATTATAATCCACTTTGTTCAGGCTATTCGTGAGAGCGCAAAGTCGTCCGCAACATACAATGGTGGGTCAACAGCAAGTTAGTCCGGTTCGCCAGGGATTTCCAAAGCGGCCGAGCGAGCGAAAGCAAGAATCGATTATCATCCGATCCGCCCTCTTCCACTTTTTCGTCGTCGCCGCTTTTGCCGTTCAGCTCCGTTCGCTTCTAATTTCATCATGGCTGACCTTGCACACCGGGTCCGCCCGTGTGCGAAGGTGGCTAGCTGCAAATATTGATTCGACCGTAGGCCGCGACGCTGATTTACCCCGAACGATCGTCGCAGCCAATTTGCGGCCTCGTTGCTTTGTCCCCCCCGGTTCGACGGGGCGACATTCGGGGTCAGTTCGTCGAGAGAATCGTCATAGCGCGGTCCTTTGTGCGTTCAGCGGTTCTATTCTATGCGCTGCCCCCTGGCCGTCCCTAATTTTCGTCCGGGATTTACGGACGGTGCGCAGGTTGAGCAAGATTTTCGTCAGGAACTCCCGTTCTTGAACGTGATCGTTCTTCGAAGACGTCTGCTTGCACCATGCTTCTTGAAATGAATATCTAAACGTCTCAGCCGCGAGACTCGGGCCCTTCTAATTACAATCCATTCCGCGTGGCTTGAACTCCCCAGCGTTCGGTCCGTGCGAATCGGAAGACACCGAGGCGCGATTCCTCGGGGTGAAACGAACACAAAAGGCAACGGGAACGTGGTCGCCGAGCTTGCTCCCCGTAGGCGCCGGTTCGAGGTAACGGCGAGGCGAGACGACGGTACGTACGTGTTCAGAAACGCGGAGAGATCCGAGGGGAGACGGGGCCGCCGGTCTGTGTCTTCGAACGGAGACAACGGCGTGCGGACAAGCGTTTTCCCAGGCATCGGAGGAGTTCGTTCTTCCCTTGGAAAAGACGGAAGAGAAACGCCACCGCGTCCTGTCGAGTGCGCGACGGCGGCGCGACGATGCAAGAAACGTGGGCGCGGTGAATGAAAACGGGGCAGAAACGCGAGCAGAATCGCTCCTTGCCATTTCGCGGCGCTGTCGAAAGAGCGCCAGCTAATCCATTAGGAAAATTAAGAGCAAGGGACAGGCGTTTCTTTATCCCTGTGGGAGCAACGCGTCCTCCCGGTTCTTCTTTGTTAAGCCGCGAACCACCCTGTCGCGGATCGCGAGATAAGAAATAAAGGCGGCTCGTCTTTAAACAATCTTTTCGTCGCCGGAGGAAGACTAGAGGGAGGGAGAGGAAAAAAGCGCATAAGATATTGGGGATGAAGAGGGCGGTGATAAATTGTTATTCTTTTTCTCCCCTTTCTTTCCATCCCTTTTTGTCTGCTGTGCCGAATGAAAAAAGAGTTTAGCGAAATTATAATTTACGATCGATGAATTTAAGAAAATTAATAGAATTCATTGAAATTGCAGATTAATTTAATGAGGTTTCGTGTGTTCCCTTATAATCTTGCTGGCATTTAGAATCTTTCTGTTGCCTGCTAACTTCTTCTCTGAATAATGTCCAGCTGAATATCCCAGTCCAATAGAAACCCTTAGGTACATCATACACAAGCAGATTTTGCCGTACGACCTATGCAAGCTCCAGAAAATCCCGAAAGCACTTCGGACAAAGGAAACGACATCGGGGCGGAGCTTCCTAGAAGTAGGAAAATTCAATTCATAAACGAAAACTCCGCCCTCGACGTTCTCGAAAAAAGGAAAGTGTCTGTGAATAAAAATGCTAGCCTTAAATGAAATGAAAGAAATGCATAATTTTCTGTCCGCTGTGTAAAATTGATTAATGCTATTTAATGACCAAAAACTAACTCGGCATAAATATCATACGAGATATTTGACGCTTAATTGGATACACAGAAAATTAGTTAATTATACACTACGATATTATTTTCGAATGATTATACAAATGTATATATGCGCTGCTGGTACAAAGTTTAGAATAATTAATTCACACTCCAAGGGATTTATAAATTTACTAACGTATTTATTAATTACCGAAAACGAAGAGTAAAAAATTAGTAAAATCGAGACCTATCGAATCGAGAAAAATTGCTAGTAATCCCGGCAATGTTGATCATGAATCGACGAAGAATCAGCAAAGGGTTTGAAACGTTTGGAACCAGTAAAAGCTCCCGGAAGCGATTTTAACTTTCTTTGGATGATGAACTACCATCAGACTTCGAACAAAATGTCAAAGTAGAAAATGAACCAACCGAATGCGGTTCATCACAGAAATCTACCGCCGAGTCGGGAACATCGAACTGCAAATCGGCGACACGGAAAATCTCAAATAGACGGCAAATACCTTCGGGGTTGTTTCGCCGTTCTTGACTTAGCAAGATGTCGACTTGGACCGCGAGCCCCACGACAAGTTTGGCTGTGCGGTCAGGGTTCGGCTTCCGGATCGTATGCGCGCGGTGGTGGGTTGTTTAGCCCGGAGCCAGCACGTGCATGGTTTTAGAATGCGATTCTTCCGAGATTGGTTTCCGTTTCCCGCGAGATTGCTTCGATTTAGGCACGAACCGTCTCGACGGCCTTAAAAGACCGGCGCGTTCGCGTACCCTGCGCCTTGCGCTCGCCGGGTGGAGGCGAGCTTAGAACGCAGAAAAGTTCCCCGGCGGACTCGACGACTTCGAAAGTTCGTGGGGAAAACCTGCTGGAGTACCTTTTCACGGAAGCGACGTCTTGTTGTTTTTGCACCCCTGTTCTTTTTGGTTTTATTCTTCAGAGAGCAAACACGGCGGAAGAAACGGAGAAAGGACTTAAACCTATAAGACTTAACGATGCCCGCCTTGTCGCAACGAGATTACATTTAACGCTTTAGGGATCTGTTTCTGAGATGCGTTCAACTAGATTTGGTAAGCAGGCGAAGCTATGCGTTGCGGGGACGAATGTGTGCATTTATGCAGAAAAGTTGGTTCGGAAATTGTAAAGGCATTTCATTTTTGCTGGGATGAATTTGATCTTCCGCGCTGTTTTGTCAGATGTTACGTTTTCTCTGTATATATTAAAAAGCCTGCCTAGCCGAATTAATGATAAATGTTCGAAATCTGATACGGTGAATAGAGTCATGAGTTGTTGCTGTAAAACAATGATCTCGCCGTCGCGTAAAATTAACCAGCAATTATAAGTCGAGTTGTCGACCATTGCGAAAGCGGTTACATTCAAATACCGTTGATTCACGATTATGGGTGAAACGCGAGTGGTGCCATTTTTCTCGGTGGCTTTCGATTGTCGAAACGCGGAGCCATTCCAAACGTATCCGAAACCCGGCGCGTAGGAATTCCGTTTCTCGAGGAGTGTTGACAGATAGCTCGGGTGACAGTTGGCACCTGTCAGCCCGCGGGACTGGCTTGCATAATACGGTTTCAAGTGGAAGCACTCGCTCATAGCTGCGACGAACGCTTGTCCCCTCGTTTCGCTTCAACGACGCGTCACCCCTGCATTGTTTATGCAGGCGAAACAAAGTGCACGGTCAACACCGCGTTACGACGACGAGCGCGTCTTAAGTGCATTCAGATTCCGTTCTGAAGAAGGTTGCGCTCGCGACGGAACGAGGAGCAGCTCTCGTGAAATTCCAGGCTATTTTCGACTTTATTTGCTGTTGCTCTCTGTTCACCCCTTTGAACGGTGCGATTCTAGTGACGCGTCGACGCGTATACCTGGAGGTTGTAACAAAATTGTGTATGTAAACGATATTCTATAACGAGACGCATAAAGAACGATAAATGAAACAGAGATTGTCAGGGAAACACATTATCTGGGATGACGTGTTCTCATAATCTTTTCCCGTCGGGTGATCGTTGCTCTGAAACGAGTCCTAAGGGATTGCAATACATTTCACATGTATTTTTATTATTTAAAATTGCTGGCTAGTATAAACAAGAAGCGTATAGCGTGAGACACATTTCGATTTGGATGATATAACGGGTGTCAGTTAGTAGAATTGTTACTACGAATGTTGAACAGACGATCTGAGATGGATCTTTGAATAGACACGTATGTATGCATTATGAGTAGAGCACGTCAGACAGGAGTTGCAGCTTGACGTTGCCGATGACAGATTAATTAATATTTTGGATAACTGTCAATGGGCTAGCACACAATCGAACGATATTACTCGGCTTGGAAAATTTATTTATCCTACATTAATTAATCGGATGTCTTCCCGTGTCCAATTCTCCTTTGATTTTAATATAAAACCATTATTCATGGAAATGAATAAATTATGAAAAGCAGCAGCTTCAGGAAACGAATTAAAAACAAAATTCAAAGTTGTGATAAACAGGCAGAACAAGCTTCAATCTTGGATCATGCTATCCTCGAACACAGGATATTTGATCATTGATCTACGAGCCTTTTTTTCCCTTTCGCTACCACGTGCCAAGGCATTTATTCCCTTGTTCAGGCATACCGTGAAAATTTGCTCACTAAGTATTCAAAAGATGTAACAGGGAAGGACGTTCGAAACGCGTAATGGCAAGTGGCTGTATTGCCCGCTGGGAATTCATCGTTTATGTTAAGAATAACCGTGGATGCTTTAGCCGGTTATTCCCAGCATAAAGGGGCGGCTTGATAAGCGTACCGCGCGCTGGTTGTTGCCATTGTTGCTGTTGCAATGGCGGTAGTAAGTTTCTCAGGCATCGTTACTGCAACCTAGCAGCGGGTGCATCAATATTTGGCAACAGTTGGCTCGGCTGTACCTGTTCCCCGTAGTTCCTTCATTATTTGCTCTTGTTTCTGCCACAATTAGTAATGGGACGGTAGCTCGGCGGAGCTCACGAGTTTCGATGCAAACAGGTCCAGGGGAACGTATTCAAGCCGGGCCGAGTGTGTTTGGCCCACCGACGGGAATTGTCGAGACGCCGGTCTTACGACTCCTATTCCACCGGCCAAACTTGAAGCTCGTTTAAACAGTTCCGGCGGCTGGGGAACACGCCCGGGGATCGTTGCGCAGTGATTTCAGACGGGTGATTTCTTGCAAACAGCGGCGGGATGATTGCGCAACGAGGACGTGTTAATGATTTGCGCCGAAAGGGGCGCAAACGCTTTTTCCTCGGTCGAACCGAGATGCTTCGGGTTGAGTGCTAAAGATGTCAAATCGTTTGATCCTCTTGTGGGCTGCAGGATGTAGGGCAAATGTATTTCGGGACATCGCAACGTAATAAAGATATTAGGAATCGTACAAATATTTTACAGCATTTCATTTCTGTTTTTTATTATTTATACAAATTCAGCTTACTAATTGGTATCAATATTCCCTGCGTTATCTTCATATCGTTATTCGTTGTACCACCATGTTACACGTGTAGTCAGTGCAACTTTTATTTATTCGCTCGTATAAACAAATCCGCAAACGACTGCCCACGCAGTTTGCAACAAATCGAAGGAACTTATTTTTCTTTTTGGTACAAATTACCAACTGAAACTATTCAATGTACATACATGGCGCGAACCGATAGATCAAACGAAACTCCCGTGCAAAGCCAAATAAAAGGGGAATAAAAAAACGAAAAATATCGCACTGAGAGAAACGTTAAAAGCATGCGGACCCGATGCTTATCGAAGGTTCGCTTTACGCGCTGGAAAATGTTACAAACGTGAAACGTTCAGCGATTCCCGTAGAGATTACTATTTAAATCAATTGCCGCGTTGCATCGTACTCTTATCACGACGTTTTTTGTCGCGACACCGTAATGCGTACGGTTATCAGTGGACAGAATCGAGGAGGAGCAAGACAAAATTTGTACCATGCATGGTTACCCTTACTTTATAAATCGAACAAATCTCTTCTTTTTACCTCGGTTTATTAATGGAAAAAGTTCTAGGCAAATGAAGAATTTGGTTCGATCCAGGAGCATCGAAATGTTTTTAAGCGAATGTTCTGGATGTTATAAATCGCTTTTGCTTATTAGCGAAATATTATAAGAAGAAATATATCCCTTTCTCGCGAATCTTCAATTTAACAGTCAGGCAACGTTTATAATTGATAATCGCGGTCACAAGCCGCATACAGAATTACACGCGTAGCGTTGAATCATTCGTTCGCATTTATCGCCCATCGTAACGGCATCACCAATCAACATCGTTTCGTAAACGCAAAGCACATTACGGTCGGCTGGCGTGACATTAAAGTAAATCGGATTTACGACATATTTACCTCGAGATTCATTCGGAATTACGATACACACTCTTCACCCGTACCGCATCTGCACGATTTCACCGTTGCCCATTTTCCACGGGCGGCCGATTAATCTACCGAGCGGTGCGCGTCCCGGCGACGGTGGGGCGCAAGCCTGATGGGGAGCGGCGAGCAAGCAATTTCGCGGCGGAAAAAGTTTAATTACACCAGACGCTCGCGACATATCCCGGTGTAAACAGCCGCGCAGCGCGCTGACGCCAGAGAGGGACAACGCTCCCCGACGTTTCTCCGGAGTGAATTCTTCTAGACGCGACGCTCGCTTGATCACCGGACGTCGTTTCGTTATCGTCCGGCACCGTTTTCCCAGGCTTCGCAGCACTTTTTATCCTGTACACGCGGACACACAGGCGCGCAGACTACCGCCCGCCATGGTGGAGTTTAAATTGGTCCGCTTTCTGCCGGCAATCAAAGTCTAATCAAACTTTAACGAGTATCACGAATGCTCCCTGGACGCTCGTTCGGCACGAGGATTCGACGTAGCTCGGCTCCGCGACACCGCTGTTTGGTAAGGGCTCCGTCGGATTTACGGCTCTTTTAAAAATTCCAACGACCGATGGGCATCGGTGAATATGGACAGCCGTTTCTCGACGTAACGGTCGAATTAAATTTTGGCCGTCGGTTTGATTCCGCTCTATTTTCACTCGTCGTCGCAGTTACCTTTAAACGCCGTATCGGCGGATTTATCGCTGATGCTGGCTATGGAATTGATCATGTTCTATTGTTACTCTGCAACCACTTACGGTACGAAGCAGCGCGCCAGAAAATTGAAATTAACCCTATTAAAATCGTGCCGACAGAAATGTCTAATTGCTCGCCGTCACAGTCGCGTCGATCAGCGGAGAAATTAATTAACCCTAGGAAATAGTCGAATTAAGATCGCGCGGGAATAGAATTCGCTGACGACAGGAGGGCGTCAAGCATTTTTTCCATCGTACAAAATAAATTATCCCGTCCAGCTGCAAGCTCATTTCCTTTGCAAATTTTAACCTGCTTCACAGCTAATTACCCTTCTCGGAATCGTAGCACGGCGTTCTACGAAGGAATACGCCCGTTTCAACTGTTGTGCGGACGCGTGTCGTTGCTTTGAAACAGAGCAAGATGCTGGAACCCTTCGCGGCTTCCGTTCTTCTCCCTTCCGCAATTTTTGTTTCGTTTTCCCTTGGCTCTTATTCCTTTTTCTCTTTAGAGGATGGGTATTAAAACGAAAATGCAGCTGAGAACGAGATTGCCACTTGAAACGCAAACCATCCCCACCCGCGCTTGATATTTAAACGTTCGTCCCGGTGCATAAATTCAAGGAGCAAGCATTAGTCAAATTCTCGAGCCGCTTCTTGGCTTCCATATCCAAACGGACAAAGAGTGGTAGATTAATCGACGGGATGCAACAGCGCATTCTGAATACAGAATTATCCATTATTCCATGATGAAGGGTTTACGAATCCCCGGGAGATTCTTAGCTTCGAGAATTTGCTCGAAATTTTATTATCTTACATTTCTGGCAGTGCGCTGCTTAAAAACACTCGAGCTGTTTTTATCGTTCTCGGATTCTCTAGCCTTAGGAGTAATTCGGATGGTGCTCTATATTAAATTACCGCAATAAAGTTTTATTGAACGATCATTTCTCAAGATTAAGAATTTATAAGATCTTATATTTTATTATGTAATTTTCCATTTTCCAATCACTTACGATTTATTGTTACTTATCTCACATTCTGCGTCCTGATGGATGTAATGCATTTATTTTACTTGGGCAGTCGTGTTTACTACTAAATTGTTAATGCACTTGCCTATCGTATCAAACACACGGCGAGCTTCGTCATAAAAATTTTAAAACGCGTAGTTTTACGATGCAAGTGTACGCTTATGCAGCGACAGTAAAATACAGATGCTATCCTATATCGATAGCGATTTTTTATTACTTTTCAATACTCCTGAATTATGGGCCAGGATTCAAATTAATGTTCGCCGCTGTTGAAACGCGGCAGCGCATTCGTTAATATTTGCATTGCCCCTTGCACGCTCTCGATATTTGGCATCAAATTGAAAATGATTCGCTTTTCACGAACGAACGACGACGCCAGTGCTGCGCTGTTCATTTTGGAAATTTCTATCGTGTATGCATGCGTGAAGCCGTAGGGGATGAAATTAAATATTTCATTGAAACTTTCTCGCAAATTTCTTCGTCCCTCGCATTCCGCGATTCCTTCTTCGCGGTTGTTTTGATTCGAGTTTATTTCCACTGGTAAGCTTTTCGTGAATTTAATCATTTTATTTTTAAATAAAATGAAAGCCAGTTTTTGAACTATGCTCTCGGGGCAATATCGTTGCCTCGAAATCGTTCGTGGCCGATCAGGAACGACAATCAAGCCGATCGTTTCTGATATGCAGTGATTGAATAATGTTTTTTATATTATACAACGCTCATGTAATATTCTTAATGTTTTTTTAATTATGTTTGATGCGTTTTTGCATAAGTCAAATCGTCAGTAAATTAAATGCTTGATTAAGCAGGAGAAGTGAATAGAAATACTGTTAATTAAAATTTTATGGAGCAAATTATTGCAAACACCTTAATGATAATTTCCTTGTATAATCAGAGACATTACACCAAACTGTACCCCCTTCTTTATAAATTTCCGTCTACGAAGACACGACTATAAATACATAAATAATAGGGGTGAAAGTCCGTCGGCAACCGTGATCCAGTTAGTCAAAGTTTCGCTACAGCCCATGACTAAAACAATAGCTAAGTGCAGTGCTATAGTGACTGAATAAAGATAATCGATGAGGCGAATCGCTAAATATTCCTCACGTCTCGCAAGCAATATTTATATTTAAAAAACCCAGATAAATTATACGAAATACGCTTCGTTCGAAATTAAAACAGCCAAAGTATCGTATCGCTACTTGTCGCCGATACCCCAGGGTAGTTCCCAATTAATAGCTAACGAATAATCCGCTCGCTTGACAGCGGGCAAACACGCCGCGCAACGAATCCAAACAGCCTTATTAATACTCGTCGCGCAAACATTTTCGGGGCAAACACCAATTAGCAGGCGCGATATCGTCGGAGTCGCGTGGAAAAAATTCGGGACACGGTGAAAACGCCCCTCTGTGACTAATGCGAAACGCGAATAGCGGGTGTTTAGTAATTTACAACGCTCACGCGGACCGGCGGGGCGAAATTTACAACGCGCGGCATCGACGCGACTACTAGCTTTAGCACGATTAAAGCCCAACAGCTAATGTGTGCCTTCTAACGGCTGATTTACGATTCGTCCGCTGCAGCGGCGCGTGCACACGCTCTCACGCTTCTGCGTACCGGGTTGGTGTAAATCGAATGGCGAGGACGAGCTCGGCGGTTCGTCGAGCAAAAACGGTGGACAATTTCGGGCGTTGCTTTTGGAGGGATCCCTTCGAAATGCAAAGGCAACGGAGTCTAGGGGAATCATTCTCTTTATTCCGGCGCGTGTCGAAGTAACTTGATAATCAGGGGACACTGGTATATTTGTTTTTATTTGTAATTATTATGTATGCGGTATCACGTGTAAGTTGAGAGAAGTTGAAATACCGTTGTAAGGGAAACACGTGGATGAAGTGTAATTACGTTTTAGTACTTTTAATACGAGTATTGTAAATTTTGTAAATTTGTTATGGAGACGAGGATGTAGAAAGTAAAATGTCAGTTCTATGAAGCTGAAAAGCGGCAGCTAATGTTAATCATAAATGGAGGGAGATCTGCGAATGGAGCGAAATAGTGGAATGTTGACCGTCTGACTAATAACGGATTAATCTACTGATTCTGGGTTAAACGTCGAAACGTCAACGATGTCATTAACATAGCAATTAATAAACGGAATATACAGTAATTATCTATTAATGAGGTAATTAACATACCGCTCTGACCTGGATAAGTAGGATTAATCGATGATAAATTTGATAATAGTAGTAAATTGGTTGCATTAAAATTAAATGCGCAAGTAGACGCACATTGTGGATGTTACGAAAACGAGCATTGTAAATAGTTTATCACAGATACCTATTATATTCACATACTATATGCAATAGGTTTACAATTACTAAAATATAAAATCAGGCGACCACAGTATTATTTAAATTGTTGCTAAATTGTGTGTAATGAAATCCCATGTTTAATCCGAAGTATGGTTTAATCATCTTCTAATAAACTAGATAAAAGTAATAAAAGTTTCTAATAATATATCAAATCCGTTTCAATTTCTTTTCGAAGTAAAAACAGGATAATACAATCACGTCTATCGAATTATCTATATTACTGTCGAAGCAACCGTTCGACACGTATCCTGAACAACTAAACATGAGCTGCTTATTTGCCAAATTAACTTCATGAAACAAGTATAAATATAAAAAGTCTAAATACAAAAAGTTAGGCATCCATCAAGTGCTTAGCATTGAAATGTTAAAAATGAAAAACAGATCGCTTCGGACGGTTCACATATCAATTAAAATATCACCAATCGATAATTCCGACTCTCTGCACCAAACCGTTCAACGTCACGCAAGCAACGACAATTGCCTTAAACGGGGAAACATCGTATCGAGCAGTGAAACGAGCGAACGTAACCGCGCTCCCCGTGTGTGTGCCGTAAAGAGGGCGAACAATGCCGGTCGAACAATAAATTTAGCGGCTGTCGCCCGGCAAAAATTGGAAAGTCGATGGCGCGATCGCTCTCGATCGCAAGCGGGGCGGCGCAAGTGAGTGTGGGCGCATCGAGGGGTAAAACTATACTCGCCGCAATAATCGGGAAGCAGGGGCAGAAACGGAGGAAGACAGAGCAGATAGGTAGCCGCGATAGAAATTCCGGTTGATCGAGCATTTTCCATTGCTGCCGTGACAGGGAACACGGACGCGTCGATGCTGAGCCCCTTGCTGCTGGGCCTGGCAGCGACGGCGACCCTTTTGGCCCTGGCCATAGCTGGAATCCTGGCGGCGCTCTACCGGAAGCACTCGAACGGCCGGCCCGGAAGTCCAAAGCACGCTCCCATCGTGTGCGAGCCACCTAATGCAGGTGCAACCACGCCGGTGCATCCCCAGACCAAACAGGCGGTCGATGACATCGATCCGGACATCATACCCAACGAGTATGGTGAGTCTACGAGTTTCCGATTGTTCCAAAGCCTCCGTCAAATTACGGCCTACGTCCGTAAGAGCCGAATACCGACATGAATATTTAAGGTAATTGGGGGAAAGATGCTACGAGCTTTTCTTTATTAAATTTATCTAATATGTAAAGCATACACAATGAAATAGGCACTGTTGAATTAACACGAGCTGAGTTAAGTTGCCGTGCATTGGGGTGAGGTGCCCTCACACTTGCAGTATAAAGAAATTTCCGTAACCAACAATCATTTGTGCAAAATTCGAAATAAATCAGATAAATGCCTTCTTTTCAGCTAATAACTCGCCGCTGTTAATAACAGTCTCTTTTTTTTTTTTATTCCAACACGACATATGAAGCAGTAGCGAAAAGTTTTCGCGGACGTTGTAGCGTAGCTTTCTTTAGAACGTACTTATACTGCATGTTATAATAAATAGCGAGTGAACTCTTCTAACTGACACAACAGAAGAACTTGTAGCCGTAATTGTGTTAACTTTTACCGGATAAACTTGAAGTTATGGATGTGTGTCATCTTCCCTCGAATTACCTTATGCATACAGTGCTGGTCGAAAGGTGAATGCAGCTGCGACTCCTTTTTTTAAGTACTTAAATACAAATCGCTAGGCTCCAACGTTTTCTTAAGAGGAATGCAGAATATTGCAATCTTTCTGGAACAAGAAATAATATAATATTCAGTTGACCACAGATGTGTCTGGCCACTTAATACAAATTGAGGAACTTCATCCATTTATCATTCATTAAGGAACTTCATCAGTTAAAAAAATGTATATCTATTCTCGGAGAGAAAAGATAAGTACAGACCCGGATAGCGTATCGACGTTTCCCTTCATTCAAATACCGGCGAATGTTAATAGCGAATACTTTGACGTTCTTTCGCCGTCAAAGATATTTCCGCGTCGCCTGGCGACGAGCTTCAAAATGCACTGTCAGGTTAAATTGGCACGCTCCGATGCGCATTAATAGAACGGAAATGGGCTGCCTTTGTCCAGTAATGAACAACGATCAATTTGTGTTCATCAAACATCTATATTATTATCTCGGCGTTAACGCGGGTTAACAGTCCCGTCGATAGCTTCGACGAACGATACATCGATAGAAAAATGTGAATAATTTGTTCATCCTCCGTTATTTGTTTTAAACAATTGTTTACATTGAAACAATTTTCGCAAAAGGGGAACAGGAAAGAAACTGTATCGTATCGAGTTATAGGCACATGCAACATTCGTCGACGATGTTCCTCTCTTCCCCCCCCCCCACTTTCCGTGTAAATCCTTTACGTCCGTTTCGCAGGGATTCCAATTATTTCAAACGAAATTCCTTGGACCGGAATTACTTTACGCTTCACGCAATTTATCCCCCGCCGCAAAGTTTCCCGGCGATGAAAAGTGGTGGAAGATAAAATTGAGCCTGAACTTTCCGACCGGTAACGCGGTAACGAGGGTGAAAGTTTTCACGGCGTTACGAGGCAGCGTCATTTTTTTTTCCGGGCCCGCGCAGTGCCGGCGCTGCTCGTAAGCCGCTGCCGGCTATCGTCCGGGGGTAAAGAGAGACCGGTCTTGTCTAGATTTAATCGACTAATCTGCTTAGCGGACGCGGAAACTTTTGCACGGCTTCCATCGAATCTGTTCGCAGAGCGAAGACCCTTAACGTACACGCCGATATACAAGACGCCGCCGCAACGGAGAAAGAAGGACCGTGTCACGGACGAGGCGATCTCGCCGGAGAAAAGGCCGATCGTGCAACGCGGTTTGGACCTGCCCCCGGACTCGATGCTGGCCGACTGTTTGCCAACGCCGGCCATCAATTATCCGCAGAATCACGTGTCGCAAACGAATGCGTACAGCAATCCGCCTACGATGGCCGACTTCAAACAGATGGCGATGGACGCATACAATCAGCGGAACAACCAAAATGTGAGTATCCAACATGTTTCTTTGCTCGCGATAAATCGTTGGGCTTAGAAAGAGATTCTTAGGGGGGTAGGTTGTTGTTACAAACTTCGACCACTACAGTTTCAAAGTTTTAAATAACTTCGCTTGACACGTTTGGCTTGTCGTAAGGAATTTTATCCTGATACGCAATCGATAAAAAATAGTGCATTTTAAAATAGATTATATCTACCCAGAAGAAGTTAAACATCCCGCAGGAACCGCAAGAAACACATTCTGCAGCGAACTTTCGAAACTGTATGATATTAACTCATGATGCAGAACTTCATTGAAAATATAGATTTATTTAATCTGAATTAAATTTGTTGGTACCAATTGCAAATTACCCCGAAGCATCGATTGACGAGCTACTAAACTTCGCGTTGCAAATTCCAAAGAAAAACAAGAAAGGAACGAAGGAAGTTCCAAGTTCAATGGGACTTCATCATTCACCCGTTCATCTGCATTTCGCAGTTTGCGTTACACGATGTACAGAGATGACGAAAAATCTGCGCAGATCGAGATAGTTGATGGCCCGCAAGCGGGGGCTAATCGATCGCTCGCACGGCCGTATAAATCATTCCGACAATTAGCCGCGTAAACTCATTACGGTCTGTAAATTTAATCGGGTCCCTTTATTCGTGATATCTAATAGAGTGTGTTTAGTCGAAGCCGTGTGATTAATGAAGGCAATTAACGCTTCCCCGCGAGAGAAAATAGAGGAAGGAGGATGTAGTGCGGTAGGAACCGAATCGTCAAACGGACGATCGATAAAACCTGCTACAACATTCAAATTCCTTCTCCCGTTTCGAGGGCGGTCAGTAATATATCACCGATCGTCTTCAAAACGATTCCCCTTCGATGTATCACGTGCAATCTTCCCCATCCCCCCCCCCCTATCTCTCTCCCCCGCCCTTTCGCGCATAACTAAACCGATATGGTTGTTTTAAATATCCGAAGTTTCGGAAACGACCGGCAGGACCGTGGATACGAGCCAAGGAGAAGAAGGATCACCTGCTTTAATATGCACCAGTCTTCCACTTTAACTTTTCCAGTTTAGCGAAGCCTTGGGTTATCTGCACTTCCGCGAGTTTAATTACGTCGAAGTTTCCCCGATAATTCGATGGAGAGGGGGAGGGGCAGGGTAGGGGGGTAGGTACCAGTCCCGATGCGCGTAACTCGTCTCGAACGCCGACTTCCGTTTCCCTTCGACGCTGATCGCGTTCCATTAAGTGTCTGAATAATTTTAATACCGATTCACCGACCACCGGCCGCGCCGCTTCATCGTTACTCGTCCTCTTCATTAACTGACCCGATATTCACTCCGGTTGCTTCCCCGGTGTTTTTGTTTTCCCTGGTATTACGTAACCCGGCCGCGCGGTTTTCGATTATTTCTGTCGGCGCACGGTACTCGATCCACCATCGGCCCGTTTCATTATTAATTCCGACCCCGAATTTGCAATTTTCACGAGTATCGAGAAATTTGCATTTCCCGTACTACTTTTTCTCCGCTCCCCCTCCCCCCCCCCCCCCTGGTTCTCTTCCGCTGTATCGTAAATAGAGAATTTTTGGCCGCTATCGAGCGAACGGCTTACGCAGCTCCCGCAATTTCAGTGTTGATTAATTGATCAGACGCTTAAGTGATTCTAATGTTAACCCTTCCGTTTCGAACGCCGTATATGTGTGCAGCATCCGTTTGTTGAATGCAAGCTTGAAGCAATGTGTCATTACTGCAAATTTCTTTATCTAATCTATATCTTGGTTGATTCAATAAATTATTTATTTCACGTTGGTCTAGTTCAGACGTACTGATAGAAATTGGTCCGCTTTGGGCGCCGGGAACACTTTCCATTTTTCGTGTCGCGTGGCGGGAGGGTTAATCTATTTAGGGATTAATGTATTAGGATCAAAAAGATTTACCGAGTCCAATTTTATTAAAAATATTTATTAATTGATCATAATACATTTGATATATCGTACTATCTGAAATAGAATATTTCCCCTGAAGCACCCTCTCGAAACGTAGAACATGCTCGATTGATTACAGGTGTACTACAGTCTCCAGAGGTCGGGCAAGGGTCTGTCGTCGATGCCGCAGAGGCCGGTCACCTCGTCGATCTCCGCGCACGGGAAGTTCCATCAGCCGGAAGTGGTGACGCGCTCGAATCGAATACAAGAGAGTTGTATATAAAAGTCGCGAGGAAGAGTCTCGCGTCGCGGGTAGAAACTCTGGGAACGACCCTGGAGAACGTTCGCGCGCGAGAAGCCAGTTACGAAGTGCCGGAACGTCGTTTCCAGGCTCCGGCGGAACGGAGTCGAATTCTCGCGAATCTCGTTGCGCGTCGCGTCTTCCTATCGTCGGCGTGCGAATCTCCAATGCGACTCTACGAAGAGCCGCTGCGAACGTTCGCTGTACAAAAAAAAAAGAAGAAGAAGAAGAAGAAGAAGAAAGAAGGGAGATCGAGAGAAATAGAAGTACCGACGAAAAATTCCCCGGTCGTCGCGACGGGAACGAGACATCCTTGTCCCAGTCCACCTCGATCACGTCGATGGGACAAAATTGGACACGTGTATATCGAGCTGCTCGAGGAGTTAATGAAACGTCGTTGATTAGAAGCCGGATGCTTGACAGAGTGTATCGAATCGTGACGGAATCCCGTACGACTGTTCGCTCTTTTTCTACCTGCAGATTTTCACGGCGAAGCGCTCGGCGTACGAACGAGACCGGGGTGAAAAAGGGATGGGGCGTTCGATGAGGGAGGACGTAGCAATTTAACGAAGCTACGTCGTTGAATCGTTGAACGCGCACTTCGCGAACACGGATACCTCTCCGAATTCGGTCTTCGTTCCCTGTTCAAGCGCGCGCACGGCTTCGGGGGATCGCGCACGTTCAACTGTTTATACGAGATTAGTTTTTGTACAAAGATCTATTGTAAATAGGCGTGGCAGCCTGCCCCTTAGCGGATAGTCACCGAATTTGTCCGAATTTCGTTTCGCTGAAAATGTCACGTGTTGTTAAGGAGGTCACGTACGGTCACGTAAGATAAATACTCGATGGCATACGAAATAAAGAGAATACGTTTCATCTGTTTTACAGAAACGAGCCACTCTTGCACACCCCCCTGTCCGAACCTTTTCCTGATCCCCCTATGAAGAGAGAGAGAGAGAGAGAGAGAGGAAAAACGCGCGGAAACGAGCGAGCGAAATTTCGGACGCGAGTCGAATCGCGTTCGGCTCGATTACACTGGCCGTCGCTTTCTCCGTTTCGAACGCGAAGGAAATCTTGGTGTGCGTCCAATCGAACAATTTTCCAGCAACTGTTCGAATTTTAATTTTTTTACAACTCATTTGTAAAAATATAAACGATACGATTAGTCCTTTTCTCTATAATTTAATGTTCTTCGTTTATCGTCAGTATAGCATTGTACTCTTATTTGAGAACGTTTTAACGTTAACGGAGGTTTATTTTGTTAAGATTTTACATTATCTGTAAACGAGAAATGTAACAATCTCTTTTCTCCTGATTTACGTTGGTCTTCAATGAAACTAGATGTACTGTTTGAATTAACATTTTATTGGAAATACGCTGTCACTTGTATATGGACGTTGAATTTTTGTATATTCTAACTTTCAATACAGATTTTATTTGTCAATTACGATGCTTATTTTACAAGACTTTCTTCTTTATATACTTTCCATCTTATGTCCCTTATTTCTTAGAAATTTAACCTTCGTATTCTTCTTGTAGTTACGATCGAAGATTAATATATTTACTAGCAGGTATTAATTTAATGAAGCTAACAAGATAATACTTTCATCCAACACAGAAAGCAATAACCCATATTCTTTTCAACTTTTACTTTCATATTTTTATCTAGCCCCGTACTAAAGAGCAAGTTATTGAATATATCACTCCATCGTGATTATTAAGCATTTATTATGCTTTCATTTGCTGGCTGCCTATCCAGCCTATCAACAGCCACCTCCACCTTCAAGAACTAAATGCATCTCGGATTACGAGCGCGCAGGTAAGTGTTATACTTCTAAATTATCCCATCTACTAGAAACTACTTGATATTCACGATCGCGACGAACAAGTTCAGAAAAGCGTTACTGTTTTCCACGCTGGAGCGATTTCAAGGAAACTGGATAGCCACGTCTTCGTTACTTTAAAGATCGGCTGCGAAAGTGGACCGACAAGGGACGAGACGTTCCACATCGGAGGAAGGGTAGTAATTCGAGTATTTCCGGGGAATCCTGTGGTGTTTGCATACATCTTGTACTTTGGTCTTGGTAACAGAGTCTAAAGCAGCACCATGGAACCCTATTAAAGTCCATTTGTACATAACCGATTCGTACATACAAAGCGCACGAGGAATACAATTCTTTTAGCTTTTGTTTAACCTTTATGAAATTCATTTTAATGAATTCCTGAGACTTTTGCAATTAAAATGACATCAAACACGACACAAGTCAAACGTAGCTTTTTGTTATGTTATAATAGCTGGGAATTGTGACCAGTGCGCGTTTCCCGGGGAATCGCAGGCGAAGTCAAAGAAAAAAGACTCGCGTCGGCGGCAATTCATTTACGTATTTTTTCAAAGCGCCGCTTGGAAAAATAATTTTCTTTCTTTCTTATTACTAACTTTGAAGAACAATACAGGAAAAGGAATGTGCAAATTTATGCGAAAAATATGTCAAACGATAGCGAGAAGCATATCTTTCAATTTGCCGTTTGGCTCATTCCGATATCTCAATTAGTTTCCGAGATATAAGCGTTTAAAGTTGAGGCATTTAAATATCGCGACGTGACCTACATTTCTTCCTGGAATCCGAAGCAGTTCGCAGAATCGCGTCTGGCACTTGTCTACGTTTTTTTCCTGGAGTGGGAAAAAAACTCGCTGACTCGGCGCCTGTTTTTGTTTACACCTGCGTGGGCTACGCGGTGAGGTAGGTCAGTTACGCGGCGCGAGCGAGGACAGCGATACGAAGACATTAGAAATGTACCCATTTCTTTACATGGCGATATCTCAGGAACCGGAAGTCGTATCGAGTTCAACTAAGAACCATTTTAAAGGGGAAGAAGACGCGCTTCTAATGAGGCCAGGCTGGTTAAAAAGTAATTTATATCTTCAGAGTTACAGCGGTTCAAAGTTCGGGCAATTGTAATACTTACCAATCAAAGTTTTCTCTGTTTAAATTATAATTATCAGTACTAATTGGTGCAATATGCGCAGCGATTCTTCTCATCTAACGCACAGAGATACAAAACTGATTTCAGTGCACCAACTTTGCGTCTACACGCTGCCCGCGGGTTGCATAAAGGTAAATTTCATCACGTTCACAGTCCGCTGACCCATGTGCAGGATATTCGACAACGGGTAGGCGAAACTTTTGGGCGTGATTGCTGATGTGATTCTGAGCAGCTTCTTTCTTTGCCGAAATGTTAGTTAAGGCCTCGTTTCTGAATTACTAACAAATAGCACTGAACAATTTGCCTAATTAAGAAAGCCATGTTAAGTCATGCATTGACCCATACTACTTAAATTATACTAAAATTATATTAAGTCAGATTAATTATTTTTATATTTGCATTAAAAACTTAAATAAGCGTCAACTTGAAGATGTATAATAAATGAATTCATAAGAATAGTTAATAAGTAATATGTTATTATGTTGTTATTATTATTGTAATCTTCATTAATATTTAATTATAAGCTGTATTGTAAATTAATTTATTAGAATAACCTATAAGAAGTAGTAATTTAAGCTTAAATATTATCATTTTTGTAATTTGTACATTATTGCAGTTTTTCAATGAATTCTCACAAAATGAATGCTACTGGTTTCATTTTGCTAACACCTGTCCACTCCTAATAATTTAATAATTGAAATTAGATATAATTGCTAGAAAATGACGTCAAGTTTCAGGGTTATCCGATGATATTGAAGTTCCCGGAATTTTCTGGAAAATCACGTCAACTTTCCCAACTTTGTTGCGTCAAAAAATCGAGTCAAACTTTGTAAAAACACCTTTTGCCAACATTGTTGTTAATTGTTAAGACATATGTTCACAAGGTTCTCGCTCCGAAATTTTGCAATTAAAGTTCCTCCACAGTTATCCCTTGTTCAAGGAATTGGAGTGGGTTTTCCGAGGAATGGACAGGTGTTAAAAAACAACGAGTTAAATTTCTTTTAGGTTTAATAAGTTTGATATGTACAAATAACAGAAGCAGTGACATAACTTACTGATACTGATAACTACACTGATACTAACCCTCGACTTTCAATTTCCTACAGTTATATCGTATAATTGTAATTGTATTAATTAATATATATGTAATTATGAATATTGACTAACATAATTATATATACATATTAATATAATTATAAATATCGATAGGTTTCGATAGTCGTGACCATCAACAGTTCTCCACCACTACTGTAGCTACCTGCTAACCCGGTATTACTATAGTCGACGCTTGGTTGACCAACCCTACCCAAAATTAACCGAAGCCACTTGATCGTGACCACTTTGGCCAAATTGGTTCGTAACAAGAGGTTCGGGCTGTCCATGGCCACGTTAAAATGACGCCATTTCTTCCAGATTGTCGACGAAGCTTAATTGGATTCCAGAATTACCAGCGGGGTCTGGAATTTTCAAAAATAAGCTGACTTTACAGGCACACGTAGAAATAATTGGATTTACTTCAACATAAAAAAATTAGCAAAGGAGAATTATAGAAATCTTATCAACTAACAAACTATAAGAAATCGTTAGTCAAGGTGTTTATAATTACATGCTTCAAATATTGCTCAAAATTTTCATATCAGCTTAGAATTTTATATTGAAGATTCACGAACTGCACTTGATGAATAATACAATATATAATATATAACATAATATTAATTTCCTATCAGTGCTGTCTAACGAATAATCCAATAGTAATTCAACTAAGAAAGCCATTTCCAGACTTCGGACCTGTATTTAAGATTTTAATTGAGAAAGGCAGTTATTTAAGATATCACGAGATTTACACAAGATAGAACATCTCGCGACCGGTCGATAAATTCTGCAAGAAAAAAGATAAGTCTCCATAATAAATCGTCGTGCATCTTTGATATAACTCAAAGAATACTCTCCCTTTACGAGAATTTCTTTAATATATTCACGCAAATTTCCGTGGGGACCGATACCGTATTTCTAGCAAGCAGTCGCGAGCGATGTCATATTATTTCAACGCTTCCGAGCGATGTGTTATTTCAAAACGCGAAACGATATCTCTGGAGACGTGCTCGTATTTTGTCAGAGGGAACCGTAGTATGCAAATGCGCAGCAGGCTGTGTAAAGTGTTCGATATCCGTAAGCTGTATCGTTCGGTAATAATTAACGAGCTCGCGGTATGGTCATGGAATCGTAGTCTGAATTACTGCACTTACCTCACTAAACCGCCCATTAAATCTATACAGAAACGCGTATTATTTTAAGCACTGCCTGTCGCGGTCGATACGAACAACGTGCACGACGGTGCATAAGCGTCGGGGCTTCAGTCCGATTTGTGCCCGCTTTGTTTAAACGCTCTTTGAAACATGCATACACATGTCCAAGCTGTTCTCGTAATTGCAACGAACCTTGACACATTGTGTGTATAGTTCGAACGTTTCTCGACACGCTGAACGAATCATTAAACATTTAAGCATCTTGTCAGAATCGGATTATGCTAAACAAATATATCTACTTGTCTCACTTTAACGATCACTTATGATTTTCATACTTAACATCGCATTGATTTAATTTAGCACCAATACTGCGAAATGTTACTACGCATTTGTCAAACGATTGATTCAACTTCTGACAAGCGTGGTAGCAATAAGAAGTAGCTTAGAATATTCCTCTAAACTCTAAACATGGAACATTAAAATTTCCCTGCTTATGATATTTCCTTATCTCGCTACTCGTTACACGCCGGGACCAAAGTGCAAAACTCTCTGCTCGCGGGGTGCAGGCGAACCTGCGACGCATGCAGAATGCGGCCACGGTCCGCACCCGATTTACGGAGTCTGCAATTTCAGTTGGAGAATAATCGACGGTGTCTGATGTCCGGGGTGGCACGTAAATAATCGTGGATCGATGGTCGCGAAGTGACACATGGAAGCGGCCCGGCGGACGTTGCGGATACGCTATGAATGTTGAAAGAGACGAGATATGGAGCACATCGTAGAGGGTACGTAGCGATGCCAATACGCCGATTGTGTGTCACGTCGCTTCATCGATCGTTCTGTCGAAGAAGTGAAATCGACAGACGAATATATCTCGTCGAACATTTTTGATTGCTGCTTCAAAGACATCGATTAATTTGAATTCCATCAAAATGGGCCGGCTGTCTTTCTGATAGGCGTCGCTTTTGATGAAGAATCGTGCTTGGGTCTGTTGATATCATTTTCTTTTTAGTAGAAGCGCAACGTTTTTGGACAAAAGTGTTCTCGATTTGGGGGACATTACAAAAATTGTATAATACAATTGGTCGATTATGTTTGTTTATTGTTAATGACGCATAAAACACGTGATGCAGTTCGAGAGGTCTAGGCAAGAGTACGATATACAGAAATTGTATTTTACAAAGACTGCAGTGTATTTTTGTACGAATCAATATTTCTGCATAATTCTAACAGCTTGAGTAACTTCTGCTGGGGAGACTTTTCAGAATAGTTTGGCGCAAGAGAAGACGGAGGAAATGGTATGGTAATAGTCATATTTGACACAAGACACGTCTAAATTCTACAATGTAACATACATGTTCGTACTTTGCGCTTCACTCACTTTATGCGCACGTACATCCTTTTAGAACGTTTCTTCGTTGCCCTGGCCTTAGACTTCAAACTGTCAGGTTGACACTGGGATCTGGAAACATAACAGAAAGTTGCAGTTCGCTATATAAATTATCAAAGAAATTGTTTCACCAGGGCTTTACACTGAAAACATTAAAATCAGTCTGGTCTCCTTAATGTTACATCTATTAAATATTCTATTAACTATAAAGTAAAGTAATTTGATAGGAAAACTTTCTGCTCTCCCAGCTCTTATAGCTTCCTCCCTTATTAAAGATTCAAAGGTTAAACGTATTAATATACAATGGTTCATTAATGATTCACTAATCTTTTCTCCCTCAGGTTTGTAACATTTTCTGTTTACTATAAAACTCCGGCACGTACATCTTTTATTGCGTTCACGATAAACGAGCATCCCGCGAGAAGATACACCTAAGGATCCATCGTTTCACCGGGAAGATCCGTGTAATCCGTCGTCCAGATTACACGGTACTTCCGTTGCGTCGCGTCCCTTTTCGATCACTGTTGCTTGCGCTTCTCATCCACGCTTCCGTGCAAAGCCAGCCGCAAGCGTTTCCCGGAGTACACGGGCGCAAAGCTCGTTGGCGCTTGTTCCATTTTTACGACCGGCTACGATCATTTTTTACGAGCCATCCCGTAGCACTTTCGTTGTCCGGAATTCATCCGGCGTGCAGCGTCGCTCATCGATTCGACCTGTAACATGGAGGGCACTGAATGAGCGGTGCTCGAGCGACGCGAGGAAAAAAAAGAACAGAAACTGGCCATCGAAGATGATCCGGCACAGGGAATCCCGACGAAATTCTTTATCCGGCCGTCTCGCGAACGATGCAACATGGTACAGAAAAGGGTGTTGGTCGACGCGGTGATGAAAGGATGCAGGAGAAAAAGTTTCGATCGAAGTTTCCGCCCGAATGAGGAGTTAAACACTGTCACTAGCATCGTAGCAATTTACGTTAACAATTCCGGACCCGACGCCGTTCCCTCGGTAATTTTCCGCGGGAACGTTTCGGCGGATTGACGGCTCGTACAATCGGTCAACGGAATTTTTCGTAGTAGCGCGTGGGTATCGCAATGTTGGATTGATCGAAATTACAGAATCTTTTTACCCTTTCCCTTTTTCACCTCTTCGTATTTTTAGTTTCCTGCCAGCCGCGCAATTTGGCAGCCACGAATTCGTGTGGGCGAAAGCGTCGTTAAAGGACTGAAAGTATTTTATATTTTGCCCTTACCTTTTTACGCGCGAGCCTTCACGAGCTCGTTCATCCCCCCCTAGCAAGGAGCGAAAAAAAAAACGGTAAATCGTAGGGAAGTTGTAACAAGTCTCGTAACGGCGATCGTTCGCGGCGAACGCAATTTCTCGCGTGGCCACGCAGCAACGAGCTTCGATAACGTCTCGGTCGGGTCAATTAGCGCGCAATTAACGCTCGATTGAGAGGAATCGAAGCTGCGAAATTACGTTGTTTTCTTCTTCGAATCGTTCCAACTTGAACGCAATTCGCGCCTTGGCGCTGAAGGTGCGGGCGACGGTTTGTTCCTTTGATCCAGGCGTGTTCCCGCGACGGCGCGCGTTAAAGAAACGAGCCGCTGAAACGTGGCTTGTACACAAGTACGTGTACACGAGGCTGGTAAGCGGCAACGAGTAGGTACGATTGCGAATACATTAAACAGCACCCTTTGCCTCGAACGGGGCATAGAATAATGGCCTGGCTTTACTCACACTAGGTCGAAAGCGAGTTGGAAAATCACGGAGGTCAACATTAATCGTAGCACGTTTAAGGCTGGACAATAAATGTCTGATCGCGTCGATGGAGAAATGGTAGTAGGGGTTGTTTCTTGGATGATTTCTCCCGTACCGAATAACTACTGAGAATCGCTCGTCGTGACAATTAGCAGATATCGGACTCGGTGATTCGATCATTTAGTAGGCTTTTAATAATAGTAATGTTAATAGTAGCAATAATAATAACAGAATTTAAGCAATAAGATTTGTGTTGCTGTAAATCAGTAACCAGTATACACTGAAAGTTCATATAAATTTCAAAATCGACTGCGTCTGGTCACATTGCCCATCGACTTCTTCATTAATTAAAATAAATATAAGTTCAAACAAGTAAACATTATTTGGCAGTCTTTTTCGTAACACACAGCAAAAATCTGTTTTCAATCGCGCCAACAAAGCAATCGACACGATTTAACTAAGAACTACCTATGAAAGCACCGCAGCGTTAAACAAACTCAAGTTTATTACTCTTCACATATGACCGAGGCATCACTTTTGCTTAAGGACGCCAGAACTAATAAAGGAGCGAAGCATTTAAAAGGAGAATTGCCAAAAGAGGAAAGGTCGTGAAATCTGCATCAGACACGCTAGTTACATTTTCCCTGAAAGTTTGTTAAGGGTGAGCGCCCCTTTCGACTCGACAGGGCGCAACGAAGCATTAATTTTCCAGGATGTTAATACAGGGCAGCGCGCAAGGGATTTCGCTCAGCGGCTGGAAGGGAAGGGCTGACTTTTGCTGTCGCGGGTACGACGTGGCCGTGGACGGGAAATTAGAGGGAAAAGGTGGACAGGGCTGTAGCGGGTTACAGCCTCCGAACGACAATTTCCAACCCCGTCCCACATTCGCATGTGGGCGAACGCGGCGCTCGCGCGCGCGCGCGCAAACCGGCAAACAGCATTAGCAAGTCAACTAGCGCGTTACTCTCTTCGGCCACTTGCCTTCTCGAGGTTCGAGTTAATTTATACAAGTGGCTCTCTGCGCGACTGCGTTACACAGCCGACAGGGTGTACGGTAGTTTTAGGTTCGACCCGACCGGGCTTCTTTGGCGTACGACGGGGGGAAACCTTGCTCGCGAAAGGAATAAGACGGTGGTGCGAAGCGGCGTTCTCGTCTACGTTCCGTGCCCGGAGATCGTCGAAACGGTTGACTCTGTAACGGCAAGGAACGCGACGCGTAGCGTGACGCAGACAGGGCTCGAGTTATTGTGCAGGCGATACGGCCAGCCGCGATAATGCAAGGCAGCCTGAGTGCCGTTTGGCAACGAATCGCGCTACGATTCCCTCCTTCGAGATCGCTTCAGTTCTCACGCGTTTACGCGTTCGCCTAAACGCGTTCGAGAGTATTGAAACGAAGATCGGCGAAGACGTTGAAGATTCGGATATGTCTTTGACATGGAATATTATTTGGATAACGATCTTTCATTTTGTCAATCTTCCGCCGAGTTTCAATCAATTAATCGTTCGTCCTTGCCACGCGTGTGACAGGAAATAAAACTGGCCGCTTCGCATTTCATTCAATTAAGTTTCGTTTTCGAAACGAGCGGAGAGGAACAAAGGTAGAGTAGACGATCGGGTGGCTGGAAAATAATCCGAAAACCAGGATCGTAAACGACTAGCGACGCGTTTCTCCCTGTCTCTCGAAGCCCGGGCCAATTTCGTGGCTCGAAATTGAAACCACCACCGCGCCGGGCGAACGTGACGCGTGTAAATTTCTGGCCCGTCGTTGGCCCAGTCATCGAATTCACGGCAAAAAAAAAAAGGAAAGAAGCCGAATCGGGATCGCGGCCGTCCTAATGCCTTTATCTATCGCCGAAGGCAACAGCCGGAGTTTGGACACAGGCGAAAAACGCTGCTGCCCGGTGTATCCATTCGACGTCACCGGATACACCGTCCCGTGGGACGAAATCGTGTGAAAAACTCGAGGGTCACTCGAAGCGATGGTCACGTCTTATCGATTCCTTTTTTCGTCGGATCCCAATGGGGCTATGATTAATAAGGGGGTACGTTTTTTTTATCGGCTATAAATAAAAGTGATCGGGAAGGTTCTTCGGATTTGCTGAATCCTTTAGAATTTCTTTGTTTCGTATGGGCCAAGTGTTTGGATCCTGAGGTGGTAGTTGTAATCCCTTAAATAGGATTTCTCTGCGATTTGTCAGGGGAAATGCTGTAAAATACTTTTGCCTGCTGTAGTTTGTGGTATATTTGAGGAAAAATCGAGTTCAGAATTAATTAATGTATGCACATTCAGTAGGAAGTATATTTGCGTAAAATTATAATGCTATTTACATATGTATATATTAGATCATACATTATCGAGTAATGAATTTGCGTGAAATTAAATTGAAATCATAGGAACAGCTGAACAAGAAGTGTTTGCTGCTGCAAGTTTTCGTTTGTCTAATAATATATACATGGTTTTCTCTTGTTTCCAGAATATTTATAGAAGCAATATGCACCTTTGTATTAGTGACAAATTGACTCCGAAAATTAAAAGTACTTCTGTACATAAAATATTTGACTGTGCTGCGTAGAGAATGTTCGTCATCAATTTTATTAAAGGAAGCGAGGATTAGAACAATATACATTTGCCGTACTGTTAGGTAGCTGAATTTTGAGAAATAATATTTCACATTTCTTTCAAGTACCATAAACGCTGGAGCAATGTGCCTGATATTTTTGTGTACAGGTAATGGAACTGCAGTTACACGTGCTTCGTCATGTCCTGCGAAATGTGCTGTTTCGTTTCTGTGTAGATGCATTATTGCGTCGTTATTGATGGCAGCCTTGCATGAGGAACAAAGAATACGATCCTCTTTCACTGTTCAAGTAACGAGCTTTTTATGTTTGTTGAAAGTTGAACGTTACTCGACCTTTAAGCCGTTGCACTTTAAGTTTACTAGTTAAGAATAAAAGTGCAGTAGACTTTCGTCGATAGAGCAATACTGTGTATAGAATTATTTTTATACAGAGATGAAAATGCTTCATTCTGCATCAAAGTACATTTTTCTACTTAGAATGCGTAAATCATTAGCTATACTGTATATAAAATCCCAACGTAAAGAAATTCTTATAAGTTCGTGTAACATTTAACAGATCTTAGAACTGCATTATTTCGGCTTATAGAATAATATCAGTTGTACGTTATTTTAATGAGAGCCAAACGGGTACAGTATTCGATAAGGTATTTTACAACCCAGCGATCATACAATAAGTATCTAAACATGTCCTTTGAAAATAAGCAAGTCTATAACTAATATCCTACATAATAAACGATTCAAATTTTGAATTATAAAATAGGACTCTGTTATTTAAGGAGCGTATATCGTAGGAATATTTCCATGCTCCAAATTTACCACTTAATATTCCGCCATCGGAAAATGTCGTCGTCGATAAAAGAACGATCGATATTTCCGTGCGCATACACGCACGACCTGGCAAATACCTGCCAACGCGAAATAACCAACTTGATGACTCAATTTTGCCATCATCGATCAACCATCAAGTGACACGCGACTAATGGCGCTGTAATTATTTCGTAATAATTTCGCCGCACACCCTCTTCGTCCTACATCCCTATTACTCTCTTCTTACCCCTTCTTCAGACGCAAGTTAACAGCATGAAATGGAAAGTCTAGTAATACGTCTGTCGGAAGTTGGAACGGAACTGCAGGTTCACACGCGACACTTTCCCATTTTTTTGCCAAACAGTTCAGCCCCAACGCAATCGGCCACGTTCATCGAACTCGTAAACTCTGCTCTTTAGTGGCAAGGATTCAGACAGGCTTTCGTTTGGTTCAGTGACGTGCAGTTTTGTCTATCAACGAAACGATTTAGAGAGCACTAGGTTCAGATAGAGATATACACAAATGTTTTTAATATTAAGTGAATGATGCTATTCGAAGTAAAATGTGCTCTATATTTTGTTAATATTTACAAACGAGTTGCGTACTCATGTTTACTATGCCATTCTAGTCAAAATCGTTAAAAAGAAACAGTTTGAAGCTGTCTGAAGGAGTTTCAAATATTCAAATTAACAATTAAATTAGTACAAGTCCAACTTCAGAAATCCTAATATCTATAAAACCACCATAGTAGCTTAACACATACTGAACGCATAAAATAGCAGAGGCCAAGTGAAAAAGCTCTTATTCGCAATCCCCGCCCCCGATTCGTTGTAACTTCGGAAACGTAAATCAGACCTGTAACGGGTAAGCTCGCGAACAAGCCTCCACCTGCCGCGCGAAACACTTCTCGCGAGCGGCGTTAATTAAATTTCGCTATAATCACGCTAAGTGGCGGACGCTCCTTTCGACAACGCGCCATTCGACGGTGTCGGCGTTGCGTTCGTTAGGACGAAAGAGTCTTTTCATTTTCTGCACGGAAAGCGGGATAATACAGGGCGCGGGCGGGCCGATAAGAAGCCGGACCGAAAGGCGCGCGGCTCCGTAGCGCGAGGGTGGGAAAAGAGAAGTAATTGGAAGCTGTTGATGAAGTTTACGCTTGTGACTATAAAAGTTGAGCGGCTCCCTTGCTTATTAGCGATCGGATTAGCCGACGAGGGGAGGCGAAATGGGTACGGGGACGACGGGTCGAGGAAGGAAGGAGAGGAGTGGAAACGCAAGGAGATCTGGTGAGTGGTGGAGGCCAAACACGCCGGAATCCGGATGCAGGAAAAGAAAATTAATTTCTTATTCATAGCACGCCGTCGCATCGTCGGGCCTCGTCGCTTTAATAACGACTGCCGGAACCACGATAGAGAAACGAAAAGCCCGAAGTAGCTCGTCGACGATGAGTTAAATACAACAACAAAAAAGGAAAAGAATTGGGGGCATATTTGGGGGGGGGGTTGCTTTTCTGTAGAAGCGTGGCAGCCAAGGGATGTCACTGGCCAATAAAACAAATATAATTACCACGCGATGTCTTCTGTTTTCTTTTCCTGTACGCGAACGCGGTACGATTACTTGCTGCAAGGGAGGATGGGAAATGGAGACGAGGCTTCGTACCCCGCCAGAAGATAGCGAAACGAGGGAACTTGGTTTCTGAAATTCATTATGCAAACATCGCTGGCTGGCGAACCATGCAGAGTAGCCGCGGAGTTGTATACCTTTGGCGAGTTTGTTTGAAGTTTCCCTGCGAGCCTTCGATTCGGTTCTTGGCTGGGGGACGATACTGGCACGGCGACATCGCTTCCCCAGATTTCAAGTATTGGTATTTCAAATCAGGCGAGAATGATGGCTGGGTATTTCAAGTAGAAGAAGCTAGCGACTGCGGAAAGTACGAGAAGGCGCATAGTATGGGGTTTCATAGGTTTTTGAATAGCCTTGATGGTGCGAGAGATACGATTAATGTAATACTAATTGATATTAATTTTTAACATTATATAATAATATGTACGATGGGTACAACCTAGGATATTAAATTGATAAACTGTAATATGCACTACATAGTACGCTTGTACATTTGTAAACATTCTAATATAACATTTCTGGAGATATAATAAGATGTGACATAACTATTATGTGCACTATCATGAACGGTAATATCACAGTAAAGCAAATTATAATATTAATATCACACGTTTAGTCTACAAGCATTCGACTAATAATAACATTTTTTTTTCGAGCTTGCGCAAGGGCGCAAATGTCCAGAAGAATGGCTTCGGCAAGTTGACGCGTCGATACATTTCCTGCTACTTCCATTTCCAGCCGGAGCTGGATTAAAATCACAACACCCTATATTTCTCGCCTGCACTCTGCCCTTTGAATCAACAGAAAAGAAAAGCATACCACACAATTGCCGCGGAAACACTTCCCAACAAAACGCTTTAGCGATACTGGTCTCACGCGCGCTTATCTTCTTCTCGCGTTCCGCAGAATTATAGCGGGCATATTTTACTTTTGTACGCGAAGCACAATGAAAAGTATGATCCCCGCATAAACGTTCCGAGATATTGCCCACCGGGCGGACTGTACAATTCACCGGTGGAAACATATTTCGGCATGAGCGCGAGTTAAATTAAAAGTTAAAGCGCGCGTTACGCGGGCAACAATGTGCGAAGATTGTCACGAGCCACGTATTGGCTGGTTCACATTTTGCTACTTGCAAATTGCGCTGGTGATGTACGATATTCGAGTGTCGCGAAGAGAATTCATCGCCCTGAGAAATTTATTCGCTTTCGGCGTGGAACATTTTCAAACGCTCGGGGAAACTGAAGATATACTTTCTTTGTAGGCGGAGAATATTAAAATGGGTGAACTTTGCGCAGAATATTGTTTCAGAAGATCTTGACAAACTGACGATAGCTGCGTGTGTGTATAGTGTTTCATAAAAGCGGTACAACAAAATTCTTTCCATATTAGAACGTTCATGAATGGTGAATTTGATGAACACTAATATGAAAGTTAATTTTGGAAATAACTTTAAATGCGATTCGTGCACGTGCTTGAGATCAAATAATTCAGAGTAGCAGTTACGATGAAGTTGTCAGTATCTATAGCTGTATGCAAAGTAATATTTATTAATTAAAGAACAATCAAATCAGATGCAGTGGATGCTAGGTATCGTAAAATACTTTTACTTCAGAGTTTTGGGTGGGAATTATCGTAATTATTTATTAGATGCAAATTTTTCTTCATTCCCTCGAGCAATCCGTTTCCCGGAAGATAGTCAACGCAATGAAGGATGCATGCTTCGCGTGCACTACCTAGGACGCGCAGTTCGAAGATTTTCATTCCAGTATTGCAGACCGTAATAACTGCAGCCACGGTCAGACAGGTGGAGAACAGTCGGACAGAAGGCCTGCCGGTCCTCGGACTGCGGATTGTCAGCCGGATGTAAGCCGCAAGGAGAACGAAAGGATAATTCCCCCAGGTACACAGAGCGCACATTGTTTCCTGCCTCTATTATACGTCCCGAGAAGGACTGCTGCCCCGACCCGGTCATTTATTAAGATCCGCTTCCGAACCGAATGCACGTAAGAGCCTGATCAAACTTCTGAGTAATGACTGCCCCTGCTTCTAATCTCTGCGATCGTGAATCGTTGCCGTGGGTTCTAATTAGTTTCGCGAGCGATGGAACGTTTTGAATGTTCGAGCCGCGTTCGATTGAGCTTTGTAACGGAGTGCGGGATTTCTGGGGATCGTGTGAAACTCCGTGTGCTAATTCATTTGATCAGATTCGCGCAGAATTTTGTAGCTTCTTGCATAATAGATGTAGGACTATCTTTGTTTTATCGGCTGTGACAAAGCAGTTTGTTAAACTGAGGTGTAACTTAATTTTTACTATTTTATTTCATCGGAATTTATTCTCCTTACATTCTTCTCCTTTTGTAATTTTATCATGGCAAATAATACATGGTTGGAAACTTAGCAAGTTTTAATTATCGCAACATAATTACAATATTGTACGATAACTAATAAACACCGACATTAGAATAATTCTTCTGTCGCTACGTCAGTATGTTTTCTACTTCATCCCCATCCCTCCAAAATATTCTAATTTACGAGAAAGCAATATCTGATATATACAAGATTAATGGGACAATGATAAAATACGTCCCACGGAATTTAAATCTTGAGTGGATAATAAAATAGTCTCTATATATTGCCCCACTTTAAAACTCGAATCAGAACTTTTTCTTTTTTACATGGAAAGGAAAAATATGTGTAATCATTTTCGTTCAACTATCGTTAACTTAACAACCCCATAAATATAAATACAAACGTTTAAATTAGGTACAAAGTCGCATGAATCGGCTAGTATTTCCGCAAATAGAGTCTTCCGGTAACGATGAGAAAATACGACATTTATTTTAGCTTCATCGGTTTTCCACAAACGTTTCAAGCCCGAGCTGATTCGAGTCGAGCTTGAATTCCGGCGGAACATTTGACAACCGCACATTCGTCTCGTTTGACTGTCGACGGTCGTTGCGCCGAAAGAGTTGTCCGTTAAACTCGTTAAAAACTCCACCGAAATGGTTGAGGGAAACCAATTGATAGCGAACAGCCCGGACGCAGTCAATTTTAACGAGCTTCACTTATAGGCAAGGAGGATACAGTTGACAATTTCAATCTAAACAGCTGATCGCTTTCATTCCCGTGCAATCCGGCAACTAGCTTCATTAGTTGTTGTCTGGAAGATAATTTTAAGAAGCAATTTCGCAGATTATTTCGGACATGTCTGTACAGAAATAATATATATGGAGAATTTATGAAAATGCATTGATAAAGAATTTCAGAAAATGTTTAACTTCTTCAAGAAGAAATTAGTTATTCTGTTTCTTTAGTAAACGAAATGCATTACCTATTCGTCTATCAATGCTATTACATTAACAAAATTCGATAAAAGTGTTGATCCGTGTCCAATACCTTCAAGTATAATAATTTTCGCATTCAAAATGTACACAATACTTTTCATAATAAACTTATTCTCTGGCCACATAAGCTTTCCTCTAATGGAGCAATCATATCGATCTCAAACAAACAACTAAACAAATGGAATGAAATATCGATCAAAAGTTCCCTTAGGTCTTACCATACAGAGTCCAAACGAAATGACATTTTCCATATTACAAGACTATCTAGACCATTATATTTCTTTCAAATGACAATTTGGCAATGTGCACATCTATTATTGAACAAGTAATCCCGACGTATTATACATATGTACGCCTTTCCATTCGAGCGGCCCGCTTAATGCATAATAAATCAAGCATTAGGGTGAACGTCTCGCGAATTTAGTCTCGTTTTCTTTTGTCACTGCAAAGTGCATCCAGCCATTCATTGTAGAAATGGTGGATGTTCGTCTTGTCTGGGTATTAAATCACGGCATTACGACGATTAACCCTGGCTGGGGCTCTAACTTATAGTTGGCCGACCCGCGTTTCATGAGTTTCTGAACGCTGCCCTGCCCCGACCCTCTTCTTCGTCCCTTTTCTCGCTGCTATCTGGTCACCCGCTTCCGTATCACAGTTCTGTTACACGGTACGAAAAGTGACTCGATGTTATCGGGCGGGGTTAACGCGGTTTCAAGCTTTGTCAGAGAATTAATCTTCAGTTTCTTTCCTTCGCCTGCTCGACTTAGGACTAGCTACAAGGAAAATTGATGTGCGTTGTGAGGTCTACCTGAACGTGGGCGGTGGAAAGTGTGGGAGACGTTTATTGATTCTAAACGATACACTTTGCCTGAAAATTCGTTCGTTTTACGAGAATAATTAATGCGGTTGACGGAAAGGACATCTTGATTAGGGGGTGGTCTTTATGCTGGTTGGGCAAAATATTCGCAGCGATCAATGTTTGCCTCTATCAATTCATAATTATTTTCATATTTAGAAGCGTGTTTAATCTAGATTAATGGACAATAATTTTAGAAAGTGAGGTACATTTATTTGGGGTAGATATAGAACAAGTAATACCTAATAAACTAATGCTGAGGTTCTATTGCGCTACAAATTTTTATGTTATTCAACTTCCATTTGCATTTAAATATATTCTGGTTGTTGTTGTGTCGTACTGCAAGTTGTGAAAAATTCTCTGATCATGGAGCACTATTCATCTTTCTAAATCATTATTTCATTCAAGATGCACTTTACTGCGTTTTGGTTTCCCTAATTACATTCGCACAATTCATAAAAATATTTGGCTGAGTTAATGGTACTGGTACAAGAGATATATATTAAGTTGTAATTAGTTTACGATTTCTCGAACTATAATAATTATCCACTTAGGCAAATCGCACTGAAATTCTGCAGGTTATTTTCAAAATTGACTTTGCAATAAGCATCCATAGGAATGTGCTTACCTCTTATTCCTCTCTGCCTAATGAGAAACGCCGGGATCCCGTTAGGGGTTATTTTCACGGGAAAAGACGGTTTTGTTTTTCTTTCACCCTTAGCCGTTGCTCGTTCTTAGCGCGGCGAAGAAAAAAAGAATAAAAGCTTTTACTTTGTTCGCGGCTTGGTCGTTGCATATTCTCATACTCTCTCTCTCTCTCTCTCTCTCCTCCCCTCTCACTCTCTCTCCCTCTCTCTGTCCCGTTGCACATAATGCGTACTTCGTATCATCAGTATGTATAACGTAGCCGTAGAACAAAGGGATTTAAAGTGACGCAATTCAGAAGTCCCGAATGAATATTCCGAATGAGGGGAGCCTGGATACTGGAAACGGAGCTCGTAGAGTGCACGCCCGTGGAAACTTGAGGACCATTTATTATTTCGTAGCCAGTGGTAAGACTCGCGTCCGGCCGGACGGCGAACGTGATATGCGAAGAAACTGCAAAGGGGCAGCTGCTGTTACTCTATTAAAGCAAACAAAAATTAATACTACACTTGGTCTCTCATGTCTTCGCTCTTATCACCTGATAAGAAATAAGAAAAAAGTAACACTTTTTCCTCATTTTTATGCATTTACGGGAACTGTAGAAGTGCAACGTTGCTCAGGATGCACGTAATATGAAGAAATATACAAATTATAGTGATTTTTATGCTGCCTGGTAGGTGAAACAACTTTCTAGCGAAATTCTACCTTTCTTATTATGTTCTCAAAACTATGAATTTGCATGGAAATCCGTGATCTTTTCATTAATATATAGAACATTAAAAAATCCTTGCTCCGTATTGAAAATGTACAAAGTCCTCTAATCGAAGTATCGCGATTAATATACTCTTGCATTTTTACCATGAAGAGTAATCGCACTCTTTACAATTACAGAACACTGCACGCGCCTCATTTTTACTTCTTTAAATCCATCACAAAGTACTCGCACTAACTATATCGCAGGGTACTCACCAAGGATTATCGAATTCCTTCGCAAATCCGCATCCAACATCGTCCACCACCGCAGCGTTTTCTGTTTGTTTTACGAGCATTCCACCCCCTCGCAGTGCAGGCGGGCACCTAATTCGCGTCATCAATATGCATAACGCGGCCGCGTAACAAAGGGATTTAAAACGGCTGCGCGCAATTCCGAAGTTTCGAATGAATATTCCGAACGAAGGTTACGTGGACGGGCAGTGGCATGAGGGCGAGCTACGATGTCCACGAAATGCGGAGCCATAGAAACCCGAGAGCCATTCATTATCTCGCACTCCGGCCGCGTGCAGCACCTGGTCAGAGCGAAGGGACGAGAGATACAGAAACTGAGGCAAAGGAGGCCTGCTGAATTAGGGAAAACTGCGCGAGCCCGTTTACCATTCTCTAATTTACTTGGCCCCTGTTTCGCTACGTTCTCCGCGTAACAGAGATGGGACCAAGGGAGAAGGGCACGGGAACAGAGTAGACGCACGCAATTGTAACGTAAGAGGGACGCGCATTCAGGTTCGTAATTGAAAGCTTAGAGAGTCGAATAACGCTGTATGCCCCCACCGGAGGGATGACGCGGAGCTGCGCGCAATAATTTCATTCGTGTTCAAGTCAACTAACGCATAGTTATTTGGGAATAATATCTAGCCAAATAAGATAATCATTTTCAAATGTATTATTTAAATAACGCGACGGTCGTGTAAATAGGTACTTATTTATATCGTCGTAAAAGTGTTTGGGATTGTGGATAAAGTTAAATTTCCACAAACTGGTGAGAATTATCAATTCAATATTCTTTTACAGTATTATCACAAGATATTGCAGATAATTGTTAAAATTTAAAAAAGCAGCTTTCAAAACGTGGAGCCACCCGATCACCCCTAGCATCCATTAATATTTTACCATAGGACATTGCACGTCGAAATTTCAATAAATCATCATTTCTTCTGTAAACATTTCAATCCCTTATCGATATGCCAGCATGCATGATAGCACGACCGTCATTCGATATTCCGGCAGATCTCTTTGTTTTCGCTGCCCTTTCACCTGCAATCACACTTGTCACTCCCTCAAAAAAAGGAAAAAAAACGGATAAACACCAGGAAGAATGTCTCTTTGTAACTGGAGGCTCTTTACTTTCCAATCATGTTGAATTCTCCACGCTTTACACCTGAAAGGGTTGTCCGCGAGGACGCGTGGTCCAGCTCAATGTGATTAATCATTCGGGTTTACAAAGCATCCCACCACGACCGAAAGCTGTCTAGCTTTTTTTTCCTCTCCTGCATTTCGCCCAGTTTTCACGAAGAACTCGAGGGGTAATTGTTCGTTCGCCGACTGACAACAAGCGTGTCAAAAGCCGGACTCTAGCCTGCGGATTCGTTAGGCGAGCATTTAACGAAAAACGACGGCAGAATTTCCTGGACCATCCCCACCCCCATTTCAACCCTGTCTATCTTTTTGCTGGAACACATTGCACTCCTCTCTTTTTTCTAACGGCACGTATGAATGCCTATCGGTGTGCTGCGTGTGTGCACAATAAACGCGGAATTTTCGTGCGACCTCTTTAGCTGTTTTATTCAATTTTGTTATCTGCTCCGCACCCCCGATCTTTGTACTCGATTCGTTTGACCCTTTAGACCGTCTGATCTGCCGATATTTTTTCTATTCTTTCGTTGGTATTACTCTTTTTGTTTACTGCGTTGTACCGTCAAGTGATTTCCCTTCTAATTAATTTTAATATTCAATAGCGTAGAATCGTTATTTTATTTATTTGGCACTTTCAAGGTTGCAATTTCTGACGTCTACTTCGATAATCAACTTCCATTAATTTACGTATCGATACTGGTGTAGCAAAAAGCATTGGTTATTAATAGAAGCTGAAATTTCATTATACTGAGCCTGTTCTGATTCGTGCTGCACATCCTTGGGGTATCGAGTGGTTCCAAAGCATGCACCCTCGAGCAGTTTCCTTGAATTTAATCGGTACCACTATACTGTCAGTTAACCTTGTTGCGCGGTACGGTCCTTCAGCTTGTAAACGTATATTACTACGATGGCCCGCTGCGCAGTGTTCTAATACCCTACCTGTGCCCTTAACGTCGCGTATTATCTAGTCTTCGATCGAGGAATCTTCGATTGGAAGTAGATAGTTGGGGAAATATTTGGTATGTTGCAAACTGTCTCACCGTAGCATTGGGCTAAAATAATAAAATGAATTAATAAAAGTTCTATATTTAGATTGCAATTGATGTGAAAGTTTTCCATTTTTGTATTATCTGTTTAGAGTTGTCGGTACCTACTTTTCTTCTGGCACGTATTTCTTCTAGGAAGACGGACAATTCGGTGAAATTTGATTACAACATTCTGCTGTTATTTTTATAATAAAAATTTGTCTGCTTGGATGATAAGTTGAATCTACTTTCACAGCTACAGGATTTTCTCCATTCTCTGTTTCCAATGGGATTCTTATTTCGGCTTTGATTTTATGGTGCCTTTCACATCAATTACACTGTGAAATATAAGTAAAATTATGCTAAATTAAACATTACAGAGCATGCTCAGCCTTAATACTTCACGTGCGATAAATAGAACGACTAAGATGGACATTAAGTAGAACAACGGTGTGCAATGTCAGACGTTTACTGTCCAAATCAAAATGAAATATTCACGGACAAGCATTCGTAATTTCTTGTCGTACAATTATTCAATTATACTCGTCGAGCGTTCTCATAGTTTTTATATTACACTCGCTCACGCAACACTTTGCGGATTAACTTTATTTCCCGATGGCAGCGCCTGAATTAGACCATCGTGACTTCCTAGCATTTGCGGCAACTGTTCCGTTCAGATCGGGTATCATAATGTTTCCACGAGCCTTAACTGCTTTTGAATTGTGCCATTCCGACTAATTTTTTCATATTAGAACACCTACCCATATAAAAGCCGCTTGAGTTACGATTTATGAATTTTATTATACATTTACTACCCGCCTGCATTAACTTAGTTTTAATGCTTTACAGTTTAACTTCCATGTACACATATAAAAAGTGTACGTTCCAGTGTTCTTTTCGCTTTAATGAGGCTGGGTCAAGCTTAGAGTTCCGTTCTACTTTACATAATTCGTATTGCATATAATAGAAGCTGAGATAAGCAGTATCGATTAAAAATTGTGACTGTGACAAGGTTTTAAACCAAACGACAGTAAGCTCAGTCTTTTATCTACTTAGCACGATACTTTTTAAATAACAATAACATAGATAGTCTAAACCCGGTAAAAGCGCCTAGAAGCTCCTACAATATCGAGGTATCGCTCTATCCACTCACAAAACTAAGGGAATCAATCGGGAATCGGGAATCACTAAACTAACGAACTAAGTGGAGGCATACGAATAGGAATCTTTTCAACGAACGGTCCACGACAACTGCAAGATCGCAAAAGGGTAAACGCATGAAGTGCGAAGCGGCGGTGTACACAGCTTTGTAAATACGTAACGCTCGAGAGATCTCAAACTGTTTTAGCGCCGCGCCCGACGTCGTGCGCCGCGTTCCAGCTGAAAAAGTTTTACAGGTGGTTGTGCTTCGTGGCAACAACCAAGACGTGGACCGTTTGCCGTTGTATAATTGATGAGCCGCAAGCGACGGGGAAAGGTTTCCCGAATGCAAAAAGCTCCGCTCTACTTGCGCGCCGCATTCTATATTTAGTCGCAGAAGTAAGGAAAGTCCTTCGGAGCAGTATTTAATTCAATGATTGTGATTTGAAATTGATTCTGTATGAAAAATAGTAATGAAGCATTCCAATGAAACAGCAAAAAATACAAGCTGCGAAGCTTTCTATAGGAAAGAAACATATCTCCATGATAGGAATCATTGATTTTAACCCTTCTCGCACTCGACTGAATTTCCTTGTAATCTATCGATGAATAATTGTCGACATTTCAATCGTTGTAACTCTGGAAAAAAATCGTACAACGATCCACCTGGGTTCATTTCAAAGCGCAAAACCCACTGCTTTCTCAGCCCCGAGTTCATTCTTTTATCGAAAATGTTTTTACATCGTGGAACAGGTGAAAGGGTGAAGACACTCGACATTCTAACGCCGACGACACACCTTCCATTCGAAGTTCGATAAAACGATTTAAAAAAATCGTATATGGTCGTTTTAAAGGAAAGACACTTTGGGCTTCAAATTCGTGATGATATAAATTACGAAGCAAAATTCCTCAATGGCCGTAGACACGATTGAATCTGCAAAATTTTCGAGCAGGAGAAGTGAAAAAAACGTTTTTGAGAAAGGATAAATTCAGAACTGAGAAATTAGAGGCTTATAAGAGAAGTTATAAGAGCTCGTAGTATGTCCCCTCGGAGGGGACAACCGAGCGCAAAGGGTTAAAATGTACGGCAGGGTTGATTCTGTTTCTTGGCGTCGACATTTCGCATTATACTTCGTCCTACCTCGAAGGGCTACGGTTAATAAGAAGATAGCTAGCCGAGGAATGTCTGAAACAAAATCGGATGAACAGAATGCCTGAATTCGCCCGCACACCAGCACCCTTATCGCGCAGCTAGTATACGCTTATCGCAATCACTATTTCCAGACATCTGAACGGATCTTCCCTGTACTTCCGCGCGTTTTATCTTGCGCGGAGGCGCGCCGGGCGGTTTGACGTGCCGGGAATATCGAACACCGGCCGTCGACTACCGTGCGCCGCGGCGGTTCGACCAATTTTATTGATCTTAAAGTGTTTCTCCGGGGCGAAACGGTGGCAAAAAAAAAAAAGAAAAGGAAAAAGAAAGCGGGCGTAACCATAACCGTAACTAACGCGAGCTTCTTTCGGCCCGCTGCCGGAGAGAACTCCTCGCCGTAAAGTTTCCGCCGCGCCGGCGAAACCGTGAAAGGTTTCAGTAGCGGCGTACATTCGCGCTCGTATGTTTCTTGCATTTGAATATTGTTGCGGGCTACCGTTTCTTCCCAATGCGAATTTATCTCTCTCCGCGAAGTACGTGCACTTGGCTGCAACAAATGCGTGCACGGACTATTTCCACTCATTGAAAATTGAATCGAAAAATTCGAGAGGGAATCGGCACGTATTGGTGCGCACTCCTCGGCTTAGCCGTTAACAAATAAAGGTCTATTTTAATTCAAATTTGACAACAAACAGCCGCCCTGAATGGTCTTGTAAATATGTCAGTCTATCTTATTCAGTAAAGAATCAAATGTAAAGCTAGTTTGATAAATAGCAGTTTCTACAACTTGCATTTTATTTCTTTAAAATTGTATTAAAATAATAATGCGTTATCCAAGTTCTCATTGCGATCTTGCTCGTAATTGAAGAATACAATTCTATGAACGCAGGAACGATTAACCGAATGTAACGTATTTTTATCAAACATTTATACGCATATACATATATCTCTTTTCAAAGAAGTGAAAACGTGCGATATGAAATATATACATACATACGTATATTGATTCCGGCCGATTCTCTTTCCGAATTCAATGCCAAGCTAATGCAGCTACACGATTCGATCGGGCACCGCTATTGTTTGATTTCTGCTCAGTCGTCAGTGAACGCATTGACATGTAAATGAGTCGGCTCCTCTGTCTATCGTTGTTTCTCATTCTATTATTCCTGTCGCGCAGCTCTGACCGATTATCGAGTCTCATTGCATTTCGCCGCTTCAATTATTCGACGATATTTATTGCCGACGTCGTCGTTGAGACAGAACAATTCATTCTACCGTCTCGACTTGATAAAAGTAGGCTCAGCGACGTACGTCAACTTTTTTTTGATAATATCTACTCATCCCATTCTATATGATTAAGTAATAAATCCGTCAACCATTCGTCGCGCGCTAACGCCTTCGCCATTCGATACTCCGTTTGTCGAGGACCATTTTAAACCATTTTCTCCTTTAATAATAAAAAAAAAAACGCCACCCTTGTCCAGCGGAAAGCAGCTTACGTCGAGAAAAGGGGAAACCGCGGGATTGAAAAACTTACCGCGCGACGCCGCTTCGTTTATTTGAAAGGACCACCACGCGTAAGCAAGTGGCGAGCCGAGATAAAGTTTAAATCTCCAAAGAGATAGAAACGAATATACGTGGACAATATATCGTGCGATCGACTTTTTCCTTTCCACGGTGCTGTTAACGTTGAACCGTATATCGTTCGTAACAGATTCGTCCGTGTACGTAATTTTGATCGCTCTTCATTTTCCAATGAGGCAGACATTCCTAGATATCGTACGGACGTCGCGTACTTACACTATCAAGCCTTTGACGAATTTCCACGTGGTATGCCGATTATATAAAATTACGTCGACTTCACCCAAGGCCCACCCGATTGCAGGCTTTAGGCACTTTCGTTGTAATGTGAAAAGGAAAACGCTATAGAACTCGATTGCAAATACTGTGCTTGAAAATTGCAAAGCTACTTGCTTAAGTGGAAAATGCACTTGCAAATGTTGAATAATGAATGATTTTAATACTGAAGCGTTACTTGTGAGTACATATGAGTAACTGTTTCGAGTATTGAGTCCTGGAGCTCAATTTTCTTCATGAAAATCATATTTCTACAGAATTCTCCGGAAACTTCCACTTTCAACATTCCTCACCGGTCTCCGAATGTAATTCTTTCTGTCGCCATTGGGCTAATTCGTACAACGTGTTAGGAATAAGCAAGGACATTTTTCTTATCAGAACGTCACGTAATCTTTGGCCAACATTCGAGCTCGCATTCATACACCACCACTTTCTCGCGATATCGGGGAAAGGGATCTTGGACTTCTGCATCGAACCGCCGTGGAATAACGTGAAACGAAATTGAGAGGTGAATACCTTTATGTACGAGGTGGCAGTGCGGAAGATGAAGGGAAATTTCCCTTTTCTTCCAATATGAGCTGCAAACGCGGAACGGCTTGTGTAATCCAACTTTACGGGCTGAGAGGTGTACACGTTCGCCGAAAGCGGATCGGATAAAAAGATCCTTCCAGGTCTGTTACAGATAACACTTGATTGAGAAAATTGGTTTCGTGGTAAAACATTGTTCAGACGTGTCAGATCATTCGTTGAAAACTGTTCAGCGTTTATGAGCAATTCGATATTTTCAAAAAATAGAGAAATACATTTTTCAATGTTTATCCTGTAGTGTGCATTTCTTAGCACCGGTTTGGCGTTATGAAAACTTGGCGTAGTTAAAGAGGAAGGAATAGGAATAAACGCTTTGCGATTAATTTCAGCTCGAGATCACTGTCGTAATTAAATGACTCCTGGTGAGGTTTTATTATAGGACCGTTTCTTATAGAATGAAACGCAATTCTGTTTTCGTTCTACTTGTCATATTTTTAATAAATATGTTAGGCATGCCCCGCCACTTTCGGACGAAATAATTGATTTTCAATTAGAATGTCCCGGTGAAAAATGGCATTGCTTACTTCGTAATAACCCGGCTTCAATTGTAATTCACTCGTAGGCCGCGCCGAAATAAAACGGCGCCGATCGATAACGAAATAACGGGTAGTTAGCAGCGGCAATAGCGCACGGTAATACCCGTTCAATCGACCAAGTATGCCCGCGCACTTTGCCATCGGAACTGCTCGAAATAAACCCATGCAGACACTTAACCTCATTGATCAGTATAGATAGTTCGCCACTCGTAACCGGAAAGTATGGTTTCTTCCACTTCTAACTGAAATTCAATCAAGTAAAAGCCACTGTTCAGCCACTTTTACGAAGAGGCTGTTTGCTTTTTCCCTTGTCGTCCCTACTGGTCAAAGCATTTCTTGCAATATACACATAATAAATTAATGAATGCCTTTGTTATTAATGAATTAATAACGTCGATTAGAGTTGGCTTGAAAATGTCGTCTACGAAATCGACTAATGATAAGAAAAATGACAATCATTGAGGCATCGCATATTTTTAAGCGATCTTCTGATAGTAGAATTATAAACAGCATGTAACTCGTCGTCAGCATTGTTTAGAAAGCAATGTGCATTGAATACTTTTCCCGATATAAAACCTGATAATTTTATATTGATTGAAATCATTGATTGATATAGCAATTTGACAATCTCCCGAAAGCTCGCCAAACTGTCGTTTGCACTAAATTATTAATCACGTCACGCTACTCAACGATGCACTCGACTGCAACTCTACTACCCAGCAACCAAATCACGACACCCTCAAGTTTCCCTCCGCCATTCGTTTAGCTTCCAAGCTAGCCAATAACCGCGACATTTATGACTATCTGTCTCTCGTTTATTCTCACGATATAAGCGATCGCCTGACAAGATCTTACCGAAGCTGTTCCCCCCTCGATTCGATTATCTGCACTCGTACCCCACCGCGAGTAGAACGAACGCTACCGCCGTTGCTCGGTTTATTAATTACACGCTGGCGCCGGCTGCGGTGAAGAATTCAGAATCGGCTGCGTGATTGGCGAATAAATCGGCAGATTAAGCGAGGAAATTCAACCGGAGGCGACGAGGCGGCGGGACGGAGGAACGAACGGGAGAGCGGGTGGATTTGTGGCACCCATTGAAGGGGGGGGTGACGGTCGTCAGAGAGACCGATGGGGCGAAAGGGGCCGCGAGGCAATATTTTCACTTCGCCCTTGGTCTTTCGTTCTCTTTTTCATCTCCGCGGCGTTACGAGCCTCTTCCCACGCGACCCGATCGGAATCGCGGCTCACCGCCAAATGAAAATCTATCGATCGCGTTGCCCTGTAGGCGGATTTAATTTAATTTGCCGCCACTGTTGTCGCACGGGGCTGTCAAGGTGCCGCCCGGAGAAACAATAGGTAGGGTACGATCGAGGAGGAAGAGAAGCGTGTACGGGACATTGGAGGGAACTGTTGCTCTTGTTCAGCTGACTCGGCTGCTTTGAAATGTCTTCGTTAAAACGATGACGCGCGGAGTATATGGGTCAGGTGTCAGCGTCTGGAGAGGACGGGGCGGAATATTGATCGAGGCTGTTTAATTTGTTCAGAGATACCTGCAAAGTTAACTCGAAACATACGTTGAATCGTTTTTTTTCTGTTAAATCAAAGAATACGAGCAGCAATATATGTAACTCTCCATTTCTTAGAGGTATAAACATCTAACTAAATTCGAAAAGAACCACGCAAAATGTAAACCTTTGCCTGCTCTCTGCAACAAACTCCCCGACGCGAGATTGTCAATCGGAGCAAGACTTTCTACACGCCTCTTAGCACGTAACTTCAGCCGCGTCCCAAGTTGTCGCGACAAAGGGCGGCAGATCGACGAAGAGCGGGAGAGAGTTGGAAACTTGGAATCTCGCAAACAGCCCGGAGGACTTCGAGATCGTGAAGACTAATAAAACCGCGAGCTGCGAGCGGGAAGCGGAGGAGAACGGTAAACGGCGAGTTCGCGGGATAAGAAGTGGTCGAACGAACTCGTATCCGGCGCGTTCGTCCCTTCAGCCGGGAGGGGCCTAAGGCGTGTTCGAACGAACGAGAAGACGGCTTAAACTCCTTATATCGAGAAAGTAATTAAGTCGGCGCCCGAATCCCGCCGGTCCGTGGGAGGGCGATAAAATTAGTTATTAGCGGAGGTTAATGGGACGCCTAGGAAATCTTTAATTCAGATTCGCCAGCGCCCATTCCCATCTTTTCTTCGCTAGAATGTCTTCCGAATTTTTGGTCGTCCGTGGCTCGAAGGGATGGCACTCGTTCCTTCGTGACGAGCTCCTAGCCGCACCCTTTCCCCGGTGCTTGAGGGTTTTTCCGAATTGCAGATGGAAAACCATTGCACGTGAACGCGCTTCAGCGAATTCTTTTTTTTTCTACTCGTGCTTGTCTTTAGATTTGTATCGATGCTGCGACGTCTATAGCTATGTAGTGGTTATTTAATAAAAGTTTGAAATTAACAAGCATTTCGAGGAGTCAAGAGAAACGTTTCAATAACAATTAGTAAGTTTTTGTTTGCATTTGATAAATCTTTCTGAACTCGAGAATATTGAAACTGAACGGACTAGCTTCTACAATATTAATGTTTAATTAATGAACGGACAACCATAAGAACTTAGTGTTGATGAAAATAAGGGAATTTAACTATGCTAAAATTATGATGGTCGCAAATTGGATAAAATCATACCTACGCAATGATAAACAGGATTCTTCAAATAGCAATTGTGTGAAATTTTCATTTGCTTGATAACGTTTCTATTCCTAAGTCTGTAAATAATGCAGCTCTCACCACGGCGAAAATACGTATCCTTAAAATAATAGCTTACGATTCCGAAGTAATATAATTGAAATCCTGATCTGGTGGAACTAATGAGTGTGATAACTATAGGTATAACATCCGTGTGACGTCAAAAATAAGCAACCAAGAAGAGCAGCGCGCACTAAAATTCGAGGACCTTCCTAAAATAAGTAACTGGAAATCAACTTTGCAGCATGTAACACGAATCTTTACTTGACATCAAGCGCTTCGTTGCAAAAGTATGCTATGAATAATTTAGAATCACTCTGACGAAGTATTTACTGAAACTAGGAATAACTACAGGGAAAGATAAGATGATAGAATCGAATTTCTTGGCGTAGTGTAACTTTCATTTGCAGTAATCATGCAGCATTAACAAATGAGCTTTTCCAACATTTATTTTCCCCAGTAATCAATTTCGTAAATACAAAGACACGAAAGTATAGAGCTACGGATTTACCATCTCTTCGGTTCTTTTTTTTTTCATATCTGCATCTATTTTCGTTCTAGCTGAAAGATCGACGTATTACATAATTGATCATTAGTAATGATATTTTCCTCTGTTTTGTGGTTAAACCCTTCTCCCCGTGGGGATGTATCTAATGCAACCGTAAGTTCGGCACAAATGCCCATGAGATTTTCTATTAGGGCTCGTTCAATCACCTATGTAATCTCCTGTCCCATAAATGTAACGTTGCACTTTATCTTTACTGTTCGTCAAGTGTACTTCAGTCGAATTCAGTAATACCCATCTTTATCTGTTCTTTATTTAATTAGTGTCAGGCAACTGTTAGAAATCTAATAATTTATCTGTCCACTTTTGTTGACTTATCGGAGGTGCATGGTCACTGAAGTATTAATTTATAATTACAAGGCACATATATTAATAATTCTTTTCTATAATTCTGCAACACTATATTATTGGATACAAATCCAAAGTGTAAGGTGAGAGAATTATTTTAGATACGTGACTAAGCAATTGTGTTCAGTCGAAAAGCAGCACATACATATTTCTACACGTTCATAGAAATCCAAACAATTTGAACAGCTGCTCTCGTGAAAAATTATTACGCGCCACTTCAACATTCCTCCAGTCGGATAAGCGCAATAAAAGCGGCGAGAAATATTTCCAAAGATCACAGAGATACTCTCGCGGCACGAAGCATCGTGGAGTTCTTGAACTGCCATTTCCATTCGAAAGCGGTTCGAGTTACCGTTCATTCTTATCTCTTTCACGTTCGAAAATTTCATTTCCCTTCAGGGAGGGATCTCCGTCCGCTGTAATTCGATGTAATTGCAACTTTACGCCTCGGCTCTGTCTAATTACCATCGCGCCCTCCAGTTTCGACTACTGCGGGGCAATCGTAAAAAGGAACGCTCGAAAGTCAGTCACCGGGGTTGCGAGTTCCGGCTACTTCCTCTTTTTTTGTTCGGGTTCATGCGAAATATGCTGCGGTGGCTGGCAGCAATGAAATCGAGCCATTTCGAGGCGGCCGCTCGACGGGGTGAATCTTAAAACTGCTACGCCGGATATTTGCAGCAGAATCGAACGCCGCTGCGAACCACAGCGGGTTCCGTCGAATAAATTCGAATGGCCACGGGGGAAGAGCGTCGCCTGTCCACCGCGACGCTCGTACACAAGGATTATTCAAATTTCCGCTGGCCTATTCCGTGGAGAAGCGTCGGGGCGTCGTGGTGGAAGATGGCCAGGCCGAAAATATAAAAATAACACGCTTCTGGGTGGGAGTCGAGGAGTTTCCGCGAGACAATGTCCCTCCATTTGGGACTAGCTTAGAATGCAGAAAGATGTTTTCCCAGTCTATTTGCTCTTTGTCTGGAAAAACTTCTTCGTGGGCTCCCGACCCTCTCCAGCATGGACGCTTTGTTCGAGATCCGCTGCGGCCAAAAATGGAACATGATATTAATATGAATGCGTTCTGCTGGTGCGGATTCGATTAGAGGTAGGAGCGGAATTGTGTTTGGGAATATTACAAATCTCGGGAATATAAGGGACGCAATTCATTAAGGGACGATAAAAAATGTTCCTCGAATCGCTTGTAATTAACATGCAAACTTTATGTAAAATTTGCGCAGGTTGTATGTAAAACGTATCTCAAATGTATTTGTATCATTTTTTGAATTGTAATAATTTTTTGAATTGTAATAAGTGGTTAATGTGATTATTATGTAATAATGCAATATAATAACAAACATTAAGAATTGTGAAAACTCAATAGAATAGCTAGATTCTAAATACTATATGTCTATCTCTTATTGACTTGTATCAATAGTAGAATATGCTGCAGCTTTGTCCCGTCGTCAAAATGCATAAAACGAAATGTTTATCAATAAAACGTTGTTTGAGACTCATAAAATATGCTTACAATAAGTGCTTGTAACTTGCAGTCATGGTTTGTTACAGACCAAGTAGTATATATCAAAGCTTACTCCAATCAATTCCACAGTTCATTAAAGGACTAAGAAAATTCTTTCCAATTTCCTTCGAAACCTCAATTATTCCCATCTCTTTATTTCCTTCGACGCTACCCCTATGCCTTCACGCTACTGTAAATCCCCCATGGGTCCTCCTTTCCTAAAATATTACCGTCCACGCGACTTGCACTCTCCACCCGTACTTTTACCAGCACACCGACTGTGACACGGTTTGTATCTTGATACGATACCCCCGGCCAGTTAGGAGGGTTTCTCACGTAAACCTGTCGCAAACCGTTGCCAACCGGTCCCGACAAGCTGCTGCATTTTGTAGGTCAGCGTCGGCTCTGCCGTGAGGGTGGTTGACAGTTGCTGAACGACCGTAGGAGGGGTTGGGCGGCAAAGGGTGGTAAGATAGTTGAGAGTCTACGCTGGCTGTACGTGTCGCGAACAATGGCCCCGAGGGTACACGGCAACCCGATGTCACTTCCTGCGTCGGTGAAACTGGCCTAATTGTCCCCAACTGTACTCGTAATGCCATCCCTTTGCTCTCATCCCCCTTCTCAACGTAAGCGTTGCGAATCTTCCACCGACTGTGTGACCGCGCTGTACCCCCGCTCAGAGCCCACTGGAAGCGTGCCTCGCGATGAAAGTAATAAGAAGGGAACTGGGAATGGGGAAATGGAAGTGGTACGAGTTGATATAGAGCAGCCACGTCGAATGGCTGCTTTGAATCATTGCTGGGAATTAGTGGTTCGGTGACTCTGCTGTTGTCCCGCTGAAAGCTTCTCGTATTATTGAAGCGCTTGGAAGCTTTTTGGGATCAAATCGTTCAGGGCATTCATGGACTGACGAGTTATGCACATAGATCGGTTCCTCCATTTTTAGTTGGAGATTTCCTTTTGTGCAGACTACAGGTAACATTATCATTATGTAAATTTATTAATCTAAGTAAAAACGTTTAATCATTTTGTGGAGGAAGATTCTTATCCTAAAGTATAAGCAATTTACAACAATTGAATAATTCTTTACTTATAATTCTCATGAATATTTTATTTATGTGATGAATATGCAATATTGAGTAACGATTTGATGCTGCATGGAGGAACCATACGAAGTTCTGAGATACACACACGTCCCCGAACCGAACATACACGATACATTAGATTATCTTAAATCAAGGAGACCCTGTACCCTCGAACTCCCCATCCAGCAGCTCGACTCCGGAAATTCCTTAAACTGTCCCTTCTAGCTCTACTTGTTTAAAGTCAGTGCTACCCTTAACTGCGGTTGAGATTAAGCTATGGGTCGCGTTTTAGGCACGACACGATTCAACTGAACGCGTACTCGCGTATTAGGTAGCGAAACGGACGTTTGTCCTCCCTGCCGCGTAGCACCTGACAAATACCTTTGAGATAACAAGGAGGAGCCTAACCAGGGAAGGGGGAGGAAAACAGGGGTGGCCTACGTTGCGTGGAGGCGAATCTTGATGCCGTTTCGCGCCATAATGCGATATTCATGAGCCGATTATGGCAGTACGTAGCCGTATAAGTAGGGCGGGCTGATGAGTTATTAACTTCCATAATCTAGCGGGCGAGCGGGCGACGGCAAAGGCAGGAAGAGCGAGGAGGAAAGGAAGGACACTGTGACGCATTGTCAGTGGTCCCGAGCACGTCGATTACGGATTAGCATCCGCGATTCCCTCACAGAAGATCCGTAATTACTTCGCCGGGGTTTCAGCCAGCCTTCGCCCCGACTTTTCATTAGGGAATCAATTATAATTTGCCCGATTGTTAGCCGGGATTGGGAACACGCTGTGTGTGTGTGTGTGGGTGTGTGTATGTGTGAGTGTTGATGGAGCACCGTCAACGACGGAGTTCGAGATACGGGAAGTAGTTGGAAGTAATTAAATCAGCTCATCGCGGGACAGAATCCATTCAAAAGTTTCTGTTCATTTATTTTGTTGCGCATGAATGGAATTCTTTCGCGGTTTCGTTCGATCCCAATGAGATTTCTCTGGAAGTCTTGGGAAAACTTCAGAGTACGCTTGAAATAAATTTTATTTTACTTTCTTGAAGGAAAATGTACATCTCCCATTTGAATAAAGAATAAAGGCTCCAGCGGTTTTTATATTTTATAAATTTTCATTGTCCGTCGCGGTAGTGTGAGTAATATACACTAACGTGTCGCAATACATTGCAGATTGTTTCTGACCTGGATAATACAATAGGAAATACAAAAAGTAGTAGTAGCAGTCTACGCATAGGCAGGCATATCGAGCATAGCGAATCAAGTGGTACTGAACCATTACATCCATTACTTTCCAAATTAATACTGTTTTCTATTCACTGATATTTAAATATTTACATTTTCATGGTCTAGAGTTAATATTCTACTGTGTTTATTAATATTACATTGCAGTCACAAATATGTACACGAATTCATATTCGCATAACTTATGCAGTTTCCAACAATTTTTACTAATCCAATATCTGTGTACGGAAACTTGTATTATAACAAATTAATAGATAATACACAATACTCTTTGGAGGAATTCAATGAACAATAACAGAAGTACAGCAATACTGTATCATTTTCTCAATATTGTTTAATAAAAATCGTATGTGCTTCTACTAATAAAAAGGAAAATAGTAAAAATCTCAATCTCAGTGGTATTGCCTCGTAACGTCGCAGAAGTACAAACCTGACGCCTTGTTCCGTGCACTTCGGCTACCAAATGGAGGGACCGCCTTAAAGTCTCCTTATTTTCAATCGCGTTTCACTGAACCAGACGTCAGCAGTACTCGACACGTACGGCTCGTGTCGATCCTCGTTTTCGAAATGACCCGTTTCACCGTTCGGTACGTCTCCATCCAGCCGGGCTGCGAGGTTAAAGGCCCCCTCCTTTTTATGCCTCGCATCTGGAGGCAGGATCGTGATCGCTTTCGGCAAGACGGAGCAACCGAAGTTGCGGGACTGACGTTAAATCGCCGAACGCGAGACTCACGAATGCGCACCAAAAACGTTGCAAGAAGCGGACCTCTTTGGGGTATCTTATGCTATTAGCGGTACACGTGACAGTTTAATAATAATGATTAAATTGCGGTGGAAATGCTAGGCTTGTTACGCCGCTTCCTCAACTTGTTGACGATCCGTTGAGTGATCGTGGCTTTTAATTAAGGCCGCACAAATATCGCGGAGATAAGAACACGATGCTTAAAGTAATCTACACTGATCTTCTTGTATATTAAAGGTAAATCATAATAACATTTGATAAAATTTATTTAGCTTGTTATACCGCTCTTCAAAGTTCCTCGACTTAATCGAAATTCCGCGATTCCGTTACAAATTTCAATTAAAGCCGAGGGCCACTTGGATTTCGATCTTGATAGAAGTTAATTAAAGGGATGTGTCCATAGATCGGAACTTTGCAATTCATTGGATACAGTTTTTTTTCCCAGGCTATTCGACGCTGCACGAATGAAAGTGCCTATAAAAAGATTATGAGAAACGAATGTTTTTCAAGGAATTTAACGAATTTGATGTCTCCTAGTAAAGTACAGTTTGTTCTCAGTTTCTATTTTAACACGTGATTCTCCTTTTACATACGTTCTCTCTTTAAACTTTCACCGAGTTTATCCAAGCTTCTTTTATTTATGATATTAAAACGTATGGAAAAGTACTTAAAACAGAAAAAGTTATGCAAGTTTGCTTGTATTATTTTTACTATATATACTACTACTCTGTCATTTCTAAAAGATTCACGTGTAATTGATGAAACCTCTCCAGTTTGCCTAAAAATTGGACCACCCGCAGGAAATAAAGTCGCTTGCTTAATCATTCATACGATTCGATTTTTATTGAAAAATAAAGTCGCTGTAAATGTTTAATTTCTTCAAATATTCAAAGTGCTCAGTATTTAAAGAACAATCCAGCTCGAAGCTATAATACACAGCTTCCAGTCATTCACTAATAACAACTGTTATCTATTTTTATTTAAAGTTTTTATTTAATAGTATCCCCAAAAAACAACAGAAAACAACTGACTCAGAGATAAACATGTGCAATATGCAAAGGTGCATAAATTTAATATTAAATACATTTCAACCAAGATTACAATAGCGCAAGTGGGCATAATTTTCCACTAAAAATGATCTAAACGAAAATTAAAGTGTGCCACAAATTCCAATCTATCTATTTCCATCTTCCTCACACGCTATCATACCTAATTACGTAATTCGCAGCAACAGAGCGCAACACTCTGTTTTTTTATCATCAGCAAGAACGAATCGCAATTAAATCGTATCGATCACTCGAGGCTACATTATACTCCCGTCGATATTACGAAATCTCCGCTCTCAAGCTTCGAACGGCTTCGAGGAGGGTTGAAGTGTTACGCGATGCCGGTGCGTCGATATTATTAGAAACCATTAACTCAGTCATATTTCACGGGCTTGTTAAAGCAGAAGCAAGCCCGAACGTTAAACGATAAAACACCCGCGTTCACTTGACGGGGCATGTTTGCGCGGCTTTTCGAGGGCCATCGTTCATTGTCAGACGAACTCCAGACGTGAAAACGAAGGCGCACCGAAACATCCCTGAGTATACCCGCCGGTCAAATGGCCCATTGAAGATTTTTCCCTCGGGGACAATGCTCCGAGCTCTGCTGCTGCGTTCGTCTCCCCTCCCTTTTCACCCGCGAAACGGAATCGCGGGCAAAAAGAAGTGGATAATCCCGTGGAAGGATATTGAATCTGGCGGCAGTCTCGTCTACGCGTGTCGTCGGGATGAGAATCGGCAAACAAGAGAAAACGCCACTCGTCTCGTGGCGGGAAAATGTTTTGATTCCCTCACGTCGACGGATCCTCTGTCTGCTATTGCCACTCGAGACGCGAGCAAATAATTTTAAGGCGACTCGAGCGATATGTGAATCTCAACCGCTTGTACGTTTTTGCGGCGGCGAGATATTGCCGTGCGCTTGGATGACTCGCCGCGTTGCATTCTTCGCGTTAGACGCGAAGCAACAGAATTATCTGCGAATTCGTGGAGAACGACGGGTGCAAGATTTTTCAGCGAAATCGTTCATAAGTTCTTTGCCGATCTGGAAAATATTGTTTCACTACGGTCGAGTCGTTTTATTTTAGTTCAATACGCAATTGAATAGTACGCTGTGATTAATGCTTGTCCCACAGTTCATGAAAACATTAAGGAAACTTCTTCCATATTTCGTTCGAACCCACAAATGTTTGTTAATTAAAAATCCTTAAAGATTTTAAAGGAAATAACAATACCAGCGACAAAGAAAGGCAATTCTACGATCAGATAAAGCGGAAACGCAGGAAGCCAAAGGAAACAGGCTGTCATAGTAATGCATTTAACGCTTCCGTTGCCATTTTTAGAAATTTCCGAGTAATTCTATGCAACGAAAAGGAAGGGCGACTAATTTATTTAACTCCCGTGTATACTTGTGTGTATTAGGAAATTAAAAGCTCGTGCAGCTAGGAGAGGAAACGATAAACCGGCTGGACATACTTTGTGCAGGCTTCATTACTACTTACGATAATTAAACGCGGTACGGTGACGCAATCGTTCTACTGTAATTACGTCGACATCGAAGAAACTCTTCCGATCCGTGAAATGAACAAGCTGAATCGAAAATTCTGCACCAGAGCAAACAGTCATCTACATTTTATCCGTCTGTTTCTATTACTCCTGTATTTCTTTTTTCTTCCCTCTATATCTATCTGGTTTCCCTTTATATCTATCTGGTCCACTCTATTCGTGGACTTGTTTGATCAACGGATCGATGGCACGAATATCGTCTCCCATCTGCGTGCACTGTACAAAGGTATTTTCAAATTTAAATACGTCGAGGCTCCTGTATAAGAATTCTGGGCAAAAATAAAACAGTTGGTTCGTCGGGAGCTTGACAGAACAGATTAATGGCAATCAAATAGAAGAACGTGAAGAGCAGCTTGAATGATGTTTTCAATTGTTATCATGCAGCGTATTATTACAATTAATTACTGTCACATTGAGGAAGAACAATTGGTGAAATTTCCTTTACACGATATAAGTAGTTACATAAATAAAAATACAATGATTATAATTAATAATACGCCTATTCCATTTTCTTAATTATTGAAAACCTTTTTATAATTGTAACGGTTAAAACAACTCTGTCAGCAAATTTATGTAAAATATATTCCACTTTTGATCAGAAGCACCTTAGTTTAATTTTGTTCATATTTTATTGTATTTAATAAACATTTCTTTTTAGCTGTTGGGTGTTAAGCAGCGTTACACAAGTACGTAGAATATTCTGTAACGCTACATTCCCCGTTCCAGTTTCAGCATTATCAGGACGCTTGTATCCCATGGAGACCAGCAGCCCTATTGCCTTTCGCTTCATCGAACCTCTCTTACTGACAGTCTCCCGTAGCCGCAGGCCGCAGGGCGAGGGTGGAAAGGCAAACAGTGTGAATCAGAAGACTGTAGCTAAAAGGAAGGAAGCTATCGGAAGGGGTCAGTAGATATGTAAGTCTTGCTGAGCTGATTACATGGAATCTACGTGACTGGCTTGCTCTTTTGACACGGGCAATTGATTGATTCTCATCTCAGCCATGACATAGAAGGAGACGCTTCAGAATCCATTTCTGCTTACAAATAAAACATTCAAATCTTATATTCTTTAAAAACAGGGAAGACCCTTTTCTGCGACAGCAAGCTAATTTAACATCACACTATCAGAAATAAATGCATTTACGCTTAAATATTTATGCTAGTATCGTTCTACTAAATTAAATGTAAGTATTATCGCGTTATTATTGAGCTAACAGTTCAGTGCGGACCGTTTTTGTTCGAACGAAATTGAGAAACATAATATTAAGTGATGAAATTAAATATATCCAACGGTGTGCAATATTCCCGTTAACGATTTTCAGTCGGATGCGATTATTCGTTCAGCCCTAAGGAACAATTCACCACCGCAAATAAGAAACGCCAATATCCCGAGGGCAATGAATATTTAAGTCTCCATATACAGACCATTTGCACCCGTGAACATAAATGTGTAGGGCGAACCATCCCGTGCGGATACCAGTAGGCCTATAAAATCCGTGTTCGCGTTCCAAGCCGTCCTAATCAGCGGCATGAACGCTGAGCTGCTCGCAGAACAGTGGCCGAGTGTCTTCTTTTCCCCGCAAGGTATTCTCATCGGGCAAGTCAGCCGCTCGCTGAGGCACTTAAATACGTGTCGGCAGCTGCCTCGACCGTTTGGCGGTGGGTCGGTGTAAACTATTTCGCGACGGTGAATAGCCCCTTCGAGCTGGGGCTAACGATGCTTCAACGTCCCTTCTACGGAGCCGCGGCGTCGGTCCGCGACCCCTCGGTGTGTTTGTTAACCCCGACCCGAGCCAGGCGACTTGCACGACGGTGTCGAGGCACCTGTGGGCCCCGACCCTGCTCGATTCTTGACCTACTTCGCCCGGTACACGTGAGTTCGCGTTTCTAATAGAGGGATTCTTATTCTCTTTTTACAGCGGACACTTGTTATTGTCATACGGCGGATATTACCTGAACGAGAGAGATGTAATTAAAAGAATAATTTAACTGGGAAACACTTGACAATGATTCTTAAGAGCGTGAAAATTTCTGTGCGATGCAAGAACGTGGCCGCGATCAAAATTGTAAAGTGCTCTTGACGAAATATTAAATACATTTAATGTGTACCAATTTTAATATTTCGTTTCGTCGTACTTCGATGTTTTATTATTCCGTGATTCATGGCTTTATTATTCAACTACGCGTTACTTCTTCAAGGGTAGGACCACCCTTATGACTTCGGTGCACGAAGATACGCAGCGAAATGTTCGGCCACTTATACATAAGTATCCTTTTAATACGCGCGCATGCGAGTTTATAATATTCGCTACTGGACGAATAAAAGAATCGGTGATGTGTAGTGGATAAGTACGCGAAGGATGAGACTGTACAGATGTGTGCAGGGAGTGAATCTTCCTGGGGAAGAATCGTGCGCTGTTAGGGAGGATCGAGCCAGAGGGTCTTAGAGTGCGGATTTAGAAAGGGAGCTTTAGAAACTGAAGTATAGAAATTGGGGATCGTAAATAATCGTTGCATTCTCATTCGTGTACTTATTCAGCTGCCTGCTACACGTATTATTAAAGTGTAGAGAACTCCTTTCATCCCCCTTCTAAATCTTGATGTAATTGTTTCGTTTTAAGTTAAAGTAGTTTCGGTTGAAGTAGATATGATTTACGTCGCTGTTCATCTTCATTTGTAACCAAGCAATATCAAGGAGCTGAAAAGCACCGAATTGTAAGAATAAGAAACTTGAATTCTCTTGCGTCGAGATATTCCCCAATCTCTTCCACCCGTGTGCCAGGCATGAAACCGAGAGCCCCCAAGAAAATACCCATAACTAGCGATCGTGTCGCATATCCGAGCTACCAAAATCTCTGGCAGGATTGTCGCGTACACGTTGCACAGCCAGCGACCATCGAAAGTTGCCAGTGTATCGAGCATTCATTGAAGCTGTTGCGGTCCAGGGGATCGGCGTGTGAACGGAGAACTTGGTGTGTACGTACTTATCAGCACGTTCGTGACATACCTTCCCCCGCACTTGCACGCCGCGGCCCAACGTTTCCATGGAACTTTAAACATGCAGCCAGCCCAACGTACGTACAGAATGGGCCGAGATTAGAAGCGGCTCGTTATTGCGAATTGCCACGTAGTTGAAGTTGTGTGGAGGCCAGGAATTGGGGCGAACTCTGGTATGTATGCGCGTACGTATGGTGTGCGAGAAACGTTGACATACATTTAATTAATCGAGTTTACAAAAGCACTTCCACCAGAAGATTTTAATTCAACATCGGTCGGATATACAATATTTTCCGGAATGCTGGATTATTTATTTTAGTAACTTTTATTTTCACGTTCCTTCGAGACTGCCTCATAAGAATAAGTATAAACATTTGCCAAACAATGTACAGAGAAATGTTGAAACTCTTATGAGCGGAAAACTATTGATACTGACATGGGAACATCCCCATATTAATAGTTTATTAGATCGTACGATTGCAATTTTTTAATTTCCTCTCGTGTCAATATTGAATTATATTCTGTCCCATTGTTAAAAGATACTGCATAATATACGCAAAGTTTGTTATTCGTTTGTGTACACGTTTTGTATATGTAAAATGATTACGCGAACTCTAATCAAGTTTCCCGTAAAAAAAATTTGCAAGCTCCAGCGGCAGCAATAGCCGTGGCAGGAACGCAATCGTTGCCGATGACTCCTTTTGCATTTCAATCGTGCCACGATCGCCACCCTGGAGCTCACGTTTACTCGTTTTCCGGTCGTTAAGCTCCTTCTACTTGGCGGCTCATCGGAATCGTTTTTTCGATAAGCAACAGTCGCTGATAATTGACCGCATCCGGCCCATTAAACTCTGATACGACCTGGGAACTTCTTTCTATGCATTGTGTGCACGCTTTCGTACCTTCGGGCCAGGCAAATCGTTCGGGCGCTGCTTATTTCTAGGATCAAAGTCTGAGGCGTATGATAATCATATAATAATATATGTATATGATGTCATTTAAGAATCAAATTGAAATACTATGAACCTGTAAGTTCATTTTTCTTACTGTCTATTGTGAAAGGAAGATCATTTGAAGCTAGACGACAGAATTCATTTTTGATGTAAAGATGACAGTTCAGTCTGATTATTGCGAATCGGCGATGCTTATTAAAAATTTAGAAGGAATATATATGGTCTGGCGACCTGAAATCTCTAATGATCAGCTTATAAATTCTTAGTTTCATCACTAAAGCTTAGTCTGCTACGATATATAGTAGCAACACCTTAAAAACGTTCTGCAGTACGAATTTTATTAAGCTTTATCAATACAGACAATTGCAAAAGATATGTATATTATTGTATGATATGTACATCATTGTATTGGACGAAGAAATTTCAAACGAGACAACAGTAGTATCACTCGTAGCTTTGCAAGTAGAACAATCTGTGTATGGTCAGACTACGTACACCTGTGTCCTTTTTACCAAATTTATTTTCCCATCATCTTTTGACAGTGCATATTGCGCTAATTGTACAAATAATCGAGTCAAATGAAATTCTCCTAAATCACGTGCATAAAGTTACACGTATTGCAGGATTCGTTACAATTAATCGCCGGATCGATCCTGCAGTGGCGAATAACGAAAGCTCTAGCATGCGGATCGATCGAGCCTCAGCTTTCGCATTCGAATCCCTCCCTGGCGAGCTTGTTCGTGGCAAGAAAAGGCAGCTCGCGTTTAAGAGGCTTTAATGGCCGTGTCATTAAATACAGACCGCGTCCAGGGATTCTGGAATATTAATATTTCCCTCCATTCTCGCCTGACGCGAGCGTGGTGGTCTAATGAAAAATCCTGCTTGCCGGAGAATTCTGCGAAGTGTATTATATGTTTCGCGGGGTGGACGGTGGTTGCGAACGGCCGTAGGATCTTTCAGCGGGATGAGAGTCGGCGAAATTAAACTATTTAAATGAATGTACGCGTTAAACGTGTCCATTGCCCGTTGAATCGACCGCTTAACCGCGAAGCCGTTCCTTCATCGTGCTTCGCTGGAATTTCACTCAAGGATCCGTTCGATAAATTGCGCAAGGGTATGAAATTAAAAGAGCGACGCTGTTCGTACTGTGAGTGAATGCCGCTTGGAAATTACCTAGATCAAAATTCTGTCAGAATATTCGCCGTTCTACAACAGGAGATTTGAAACGAGAGAACGCTTTCCGAAAAAAAATCAGAAGGATTTTCACTGCTTGAATAGCGGATATTAATTCGGTAATAAAAGAAACGGGCTCTGTTTCGTCGATAAATTCGTTGCGGGACGCCTTCCGTTTCGTAGTCGAATTGTTTAAACTTTTTACTCGTTTGCGTGTAGTAAACAAAAAAAAGCTGTGCGGCTGGCTTTAAATTATTTTCCAGCCGCGTTTAGGGGTCGAAAGTAATTGCGCTTCGCAACCAATGCAGTCCCCGTTTTCCGGGACAATCAGATGCGATATTAGCTGTGGAACTTTTTCCCACGAAATGGTCAGGAGGTTAAAGAACAGTTTATCTTCTTATTTTACTTCTTGTCTGGCTTCAAATTTTACCCTTTAGAAAAGAATAAAGACATATTCAGAAGTGGGAGCTGCATTTTTAATTACTCCCCTCTGTGATCTCCTTAAGCGTAACAAATGTAATAAAATTCTACAAGCAAGCATAAATATATTTCCTACAAAATAAAACGTCTGCCACGATTTTCCTGTAAAATCATCTATTATAAAATAGTTTTCAATACCCGCATTTTCTCAGCCCTGGGGAATATAAAATTGGAGGCCGAAACGTTACGTATATACTCGTACACGTCTATCACTGTACCATAGAGGAAGTAATCTACATTTTGACAACCTTTGCGGTAACAAAAACACCAGAGCCAAGGGGGAACCGAGCCCGCCCTCAATAGAGATATGGTTATGCGGTTCGAAAAGGAAGGGAAGAAGGTCTCACAATACGTTATACGCCAAGGAAATCGAAACATAAGAATACATAGCACGGTCATAAATATTTATACACGTCCGCGTATTTAGCAACAGCGGCATCGTATATCTATGACAGCGGCAGGCGTGCCGGGATCCTTTCTCCATGTTAATTTTATTCTTACGGATGCCGTTGGTTCCGGTCGGTGCGGCGGCGGCGACGTCGCGGCGCGGATTATTAATAAAAATTTCCCTCGTTTTATTCTTTCTTGACCATCCCTCGTAAACCGACGACTCATGGCGACCGGGCTCCACCCTCGGCTTTTCCTTTTCCGTTGTCTCTTTATGACCGCTACTCTCTCTCTCTCTCTCTCTCCCGCTTTCCGCCTTCTTTTTTCACCCCTTTATTCAACCAGCATCTCCTCCTCCATCTTTTCTATACATCACCCCTATCCTCTTCCCTCAGCCTCGGTTTATGTCTCTTTTCCTTCATTGTTCGGATTCCACCTCTACCCTCCTTCGATCGTCTTCCCCTTCTAGCTTTCATCCCTATAATTTTCATTTCAGCTCCGCTACCTCCCGCCCCCATTTACTCTCGCGTCTTTGTTCTCCGTTTAGACCACGAGCCGGTGAGGGGGCGGATGTAAGTGAAGCAAAAATTCGGTTCGCAAGTATCGCAAGACCGGCGCCATTAATTTTAAATCCCGAGTAAGTCACCCCTGCGGAGGACAGTGACTAATGATTCATATAATCGGACCGCTTCAACAGACGGTCCGGCCATCTCTTTAAGCCACGAAGAAGCGGCCCCGGGGAGTTGGCCTCCTGGACGAGAGGCGCCAAGGGTGTGCTTCGTGATTCATAAAGTCCAACTTTCCTCACACCACCCGATGCCCCTGCCGGATCTCCTTAAGACACCTTTAGTTGACTGATTATCATCCGCCCGAGCGAGCAGGTCCGCCCCCGCAACACTCTTGATTGATAAATCATTTCCAGGGGATACACGAAATTATTTTAGCACGCTCTTGTGAATCTTCAAAGGCCGCGATTGTTCTGAATGAAATTCAACGTAAGGGCGTTTTTGCGTGTTAAAGAAAGTATTGTATAATATTAGTAATATTGCAAATTGAGTGATGTTATCTATTTCATTTTACTAGCAGATCTTTCTGAATAAAGGACCAGAACCCTTTGCACCTTTTAAATATCCATTTTCCGCCTTCTCACTCATGGATCTTGGGGAACTCCACCCACCACCATAAGCATAATTATTTCAACTCTTAGCAACAACTGCAACGCGATAAGCTTGTCCACCACGACCAAGAAGGAACGCGGAGTCCCCAATTTATTGCTGCCCATAAAAACGTGAAGCCCCCAAAGTATGGCTTAGGCCGATGTAACTTCTTGGCGCAAACCGCTGAACTACCAAACGTCCGCGTATCTGCTCCCCGCAAATCAACCGAAATTAAGCGATCCGTTTTATCTCGCGCGAAACGGTTGCTTCCGCGCCTTAGCTCGCCGAAAGGTCTGCGCAGCAGTGAAACACACCGTGGCTGCGTCAATTTGGATACAAGTTTCCGCGCTTAATCGTCCCTGCTTTACGCTGCGCAGCCTCGTGACGCCTCGCGAGCTAACTCCGGCAAACAAGTCGACGAAAGTTCCCGGATAAGTCGTAAGAAGCACGTAATCCTACGGCTCGAGTTCCCAGCCTGGGGACGAGCTCGACAACGCGTTCGTTCCGCGGGAACTTATCCGTCGAACGATTCACCGGTGTTATCGAATTTGCATGAATCCCGTCGCTCCGCAGGGAAGAGGACGGACCCTGTTCGAATCGCCGCGCAGTCTCGTTGCCTCGCCGGAATCGGTATAAGGCGATCGACGCACGGGGAGCAGGGCGAACCATTCGTATGGAAAGCGTCGCGCAAGCACGGACCGAGGTTTTACGTTTCTCCCCTTAGAACGTCCGATCCGTTCCTGAAAGCGTAACTGCTTCGTCTGTACGCCCACGGGACTCTGTAAACGAGCACCCTGTCAGCCCGGTGTGCACGATCTCGAACTAGCTGTGCCGTTCCACCGCGGATTATCGCTGGGAAAATGACGCTGTAGCGCTCGCTTTTGGTGCAAGATAGCGGACATTGTATGGCTGTTTTTGCAGGACACGATGGACAGGTTCCCTTTCACGATGTTGGTCCCTTCTTGGTATGAAATCTCTCTTCATGACGACGAAGCTTTTTTGTCACAATTTACTATAGGTGATACCAGGTTAATCTCATGCAGATTGCTAAGTTGGACAAGATCAACAGGCACAGCAGTTACTCATCGAATTATACATGAAAGAAAAAGAAACGCTTCATAGTATGAAATCGACTGCATTGAAATTTTACTGACACAAGCGACCAATGACTTTTCTGTGTTCAGTGGATTAATTGGAGGACATGGTGTCATTTGGTTCAAGAAATAGGAAAGCAGAAAGAGTGTATAAGAATGGACTGTGCCAAGTGCGAGATCTTGAACATTCCTGAAAGGATGGGATATTTAATCTTCTCAGTGGAGCAGCATGAAAGTATTAATGTAATTATTCAGACTTTCCCTTTGATTAAACGTCTGCTGGTAGTCAAAGGCGAGTCTCGTTACACGTGAAAAGCTTAGACAAGCGTGCCGACTCAAAGGTGAAGCGTGAAAACCGATGGAACAAAGGGACAAGTTCTCTTCTCGTTCGCTGCTCTACTCCGTTGCCTTCCAATCACGTTCGGTAAAGGATATTCTATTTCGAATATATTCCACGCAGCAGAATGTCGATCATCGAAATATAAAATACGAATGTATTCGATGCTATTAATTATTACAAAGTGTTGTTGCTGTTGAGGTCTTTTATCATTTAAATCGCTTGGACAAATTGAGGAACATTCATGGTTGCCAGTGCGATTTCGAAATCATCATCAATTATGATCTATCCCTTGCACGAGTGCAGCGGGAAATACTACTCCGCTTGCTTCCCAACAAATTTCCCAGAGAAATATTCCCAAAGGGAAAGGCGTACACGGCCGCGGTGATGAAAGTTTAACACCCCTTTTACTTTTTCACGTATCTTCCGACTCCTGTACTGCCCCGTGTAGAAACACGAAGTGTGATAGGAGTGAGCTAAATCAGCTCGCAGCAAGAAAAAAAAGAAATCGTTGCCCTGAAATTCCACCCGCAGTACTATCCAACCGTTTCTGCTTGCCCACATCTGAACTTAACACCTTCATCCCCGTAACCGAAATTCAAGCATCCAAAGCGCGCGAACGTCTATCTCGAAATTCCAGATAGCCACAACCAAGCCAATACAATAAGGGTTTAATAGGGGTAAGTAAAAACGACGACTTGGTAGAAATATTATATAATTGATTTCAAATTGATAGCTGAATAATAAAATGAGTTTCAATCGTCCCTTCAGATGACGCGAATAAAGTTGAATAAACAAATGAAAGGCTTAAGAAAGAATGATAAGTGTTAAAAATTATTAGTTTACTAATACTATTATTATTTGCCTAATTGCGATTGTTGAAATTTGACGGTTTGTAAAACTTTTCTACCAATGCCTTCGACACAGATTCATGGCACATTTCCCTCAAAAGTAACACCGTTTCATATTACTACACGATATTCTAGTAGTTCTAAAAGTTTTTTAAGTCTCACTCCGCAAATCTTTTAATTTGGCTTTATGACTGCTCCGATATTCACTGCACTAAAGAATAAAATGTGTATTCCATATTCGCACCCTCTCCGCTACCATTTGTGGACATTCAAACCCATCACAACCACCCTCATAATTCTTCCCTTCTCCTTTCCCGTGATAAACGCGGGGAAGCGATACTATTACGCCTGCACTCGCCCTCTAGAAACGCGCCAGGACACGTCGAGATGATAACGTCGAAATAAAAGTTGACGGAACAAGTGGAAACTCTGTGGGAGTTGGGGGTTGGACGGGGGCGGCGAAGCAGGAGATAGCTCGAGACTGGGACAACGGGACAACGCGGCGTCGTGATTCCCCTCAGCAGAGACGTAGCTGGCGCAACCCTGTCTTGTACACACGCACAGGGACGTCCTGTGCGGACCATAGTTAAAAGCTCCAGCCATAAATCAGCGAAGAGAAGGAGGCGAGAACGGAGAAACAGATGTAGACCGCAAATGGCCGGACGTATAGTCGGTTGCGAGGGCGTAGGGAAGGAAGGGTAAAGTTGCAGCGGGACGCGAATACGCGAGGGATAATGTATGTGGAAGGATTATAAAGTTTGTCTTTGCTTGGAAAAAGTTGCTGTTCTTTGTTCCGTGGAATGTGGAATTAATTAGAGCACGCGCGAAATGGATTTCATGCGAATGGAGTATAATTGGCCACCTTTGCCGGAATTTACCGCGAGCTGATTCATTAGGTGATAATGAACCCTTGGGCTGTTTTTCCGCTTGGAGAGATTTCACTTTGCTGGAAGTGTATCGCGGATCTGCGAGATACGTTTGGCACGCGTGAACGCCGAGTGTTGAATAAGTGAATGCAGTTTTTGAGCGAAAAGTAAGGGCGGCAGGATGTTAAAAGTGTTCGCACAAATGAAGGGTTGAAAGGCGGACCGGGCGTAGCTTGGCAAAGCGTTCACGCTCTCGCCCTTTCGATTCCCGTCGCGCGCATTGTCCTTGTCGGTCGAAGAGTACAATGAAGATTGACAGTCAGTCGTAAAGCCGTGTGAAGGCTTTACCTGGGCATCGAGATGATTCGCGGACGAACAGTACGTATGCGCGTGTTTATATGAAGAAAGTTTTAAGGGAGAAAAAAAGAAGGTCGGAGGCAGCTTCATACTTTTCTTTTAATTGGACGATTTAAAATATTTTCCATTTAACTCAACAACATCTCTGTTTACCAATTGCGTGCTTCGGTTTCTATTAATTCCACAAATGCAGCAAGAAACTTAACATTCTGTTCAACCAGCATACTCGCACGCGGAAGATGTTATTTCAAAGTTAAATTGCCAGTATAATAGCTTCCAGACGTAACGAATCGCAAGCTCTTCCACTTCTTGAGATGTCTACCACGTTCGCAGATTCGTGCCACGCGACGACACACATTCCTGCATTCAGTGCACATACCAGAGTAATGTTTGCACATTTGTGAGCGCAAAACTCAATTTCATTTAATTCCATATCGCTTTGACTTCATTCTCATATTGACTCCCACGCGAAGTTGCATTACGTTAATTAAAACACATGAGTTATCAGTCGATTTTTAAGTCAGGAGATATAAACAACAAGTAGAAAAGCATCAAAGAAGCTTCTAATAAAATCTATCACTTTGATAATAGTAATTCAATTCACTGCACTATAAGTGAATTTTGATTTCCAAAGTGTGAACAGAAATATTTCTAAAAGAGATCAAATTGAATAATGCTTCTTTAGAAAATGTAAAATTATTATACATTGGCCCAAATAAAAATATGCTGTTTCTTAGTTATTGATACAGAAAAAGCAGTTCTTGCACATTAAACGCAATTCAATCTTTCATTCTACCTATTCGCTAATTCAACATGAAAATTAGAATAATTCCAAATGTCGAGCTACATGTATTCGCGGATTCAGCAAAGTGTCTTCGACGACGGAAATTTCTTGGTCCTCGGATTGCGCTTCTACATTCCTCAAGCCAATCACTTGTTTCTTACAGCCAGACGTCGTGTTCTATACGTTTCCTGGTTATTTGCGCACCGCATTGATATACCCGTAATGCAAGTCGAAACTTCCGTCTGAGCGACCGCCGTGCAAATATTCTTCGTCTTTGCACGATTCGAAACTTCAAAGACCCCATTGACGGAAATGTAACAGCCGACTGGGTGTCTTGTGAAATTCTTACAATTCCGCGAGATACCTCCCCGGTCCCACGGTTCCTTCAATATCGGCCGAATTGAACGCTTCACGGAAACGGCTTCCCCATAAACAGTAATAGAACGCAAAAAGCGCACGGAGATCTCGCTGGTGCATTCTTGCGCTGAAAGCGGTACAGACGGTAGTACGGTCTCCTGGAAAATTCAGGGAATTTCGAGCCGGTTGAAATTAATCGAAATCGACGCAAAGCGCTGTTTTGAATCAAGTCTGAGACGCGTTGACGTCCGTGTAAGAGATGTCACGGAATTTAGATTAATCGAAATAGTCCTCTCGCGTCCGATCCACTTCCGGCTTCCGCGAAATCAGCGCATCGCGGCTGACGTTTCGATAAAATGTCATAATTCATCGCTCGCGGTACTCGCGGCCGAGTTAATGCTGCGGCGGCGTGGCTGCACGGCGGCTGCGTGAAAGTGCGCTCAGCACTGACGAGGCTCATGCATAATCATATATTTACAGTGGCGGCTCGGCCGAACCCCTTTTGCCAGCGCGGAGCGACCCCCTCAAGGGTGGGCGCGCGGACACAGCGGGGACGGGCACATATGCCACCACGTGCTGCTTTAATTAAATATTTGCATGCAAGTACGCATACCTCCGCGGAGAAACGGAGATAGCCGACGACTGGACGGCCTCTGTGCGCCTACGTTGACGCGATCCAGCGAATGCTGCCCGACGCCTGAACTCGTGCGTCGGACTTCCGGAGAGATTAACCGCAAAGACGGCATTTATAGGCGCGCGTTCGCGGCTGGTGTCTGGCGGGAGATCGGGCTCGTCGTGACACGCAAGAGGGAGGAAAAGGGGTTACAGTCGGGGTACAGTGAATCGAATTCGATGTCTCACAGATTGGGGCGAGAGTTGTGGAACGTTTGCGGCGAGCTATGTTAGTTGCTACGCGGCATAATTGAGTCAGTAGTCTGAGCTAACAATTTTCTTGGTTGCACAGATGTTTGAACGTTTCTCACTTTGTATGGTTTTGCCTGAGCATTTCTCGTTTTCCGTTTGTTTTATTTGTTGGTATTGCGCTAAACCCTTTCTTAAAACGATTAATGCGCGGGGGGAAGTTAGTTTACCATATTTGCATATTATAATAGTGCATCAATTTATCTCATTCTGCTATTAAGTTGTTGCGATGTTAGTTTTTCAAGAATCTTTTTGGCGAGCCTACGTAGAACGCTTTGCTAGAGAAATTACGAGAACAGACACGAAACGCTTTCGATGGGTAATTATCGTTGGCTATATTTACGAAATTTACATGAGGGACCGATTTTCGTGAACAACGGCTTATCGTGTGGAGCAGAAGCGGAGTGCGTGTCAATTATGATCACTGATATGGTTATAATAGCCGGACACAATATTTTCTACGATAACTTATTTAATAAATTACTCAAGTCCTTTCTTATAAAGCATGTAACTTTTGATTATTACCAAAAATGAAAAATATTACACTCGAATGTATTACGCACAGAGTGAACTACTGCAGAATAAGAATTACTATCCATATATTCATTGCGTTTCACTTTTTCCGCAATTGTATTTCAAATGCTGGATCAGTACATTAACTAATAAATCCTTCTGTTTATAAACGTGTTCTAAATTATTATATATACACTAATGTATATTCTCTATATTCATTTCTTTTGCTGTTAAACTATGAACAGTACCATTTCGTTGTTTTACGACGCTGCAGTTCCACGATTCAACCGTACCAGGGTTTTACAAACTTACTACTTTCCAGCTGTACGACTTCGCAATTTTACGATCCCTACATTTTAGAATCCTTCAACTTCAAGATTCCACGTTTCTCTAACTCTAAACTGCGATTCAGCAGTTTTATCCCTCGGTGCTTGTACTATTTGTACTCTCGGAGTTCTGTGCCCCCGCACTTCTTCGATTCTCTAACTGAGTAAGTCTCGGTCCGTTCAATTCCTTTAGAACCTTCTTACCCCCATACCAGGTGTCCCATTTTTGCCGGTACGAGAATTCGGCAAATGTCGCAAGATTTCAAAAAGAAACGTGGCCGCATCTGTTCGCAAAGCGGAGTTAAGAAACGCCAAACGAGTTCCCACGTTTACCCCATCCGCCCTGGCGTTTAGCAATTTCCCTTCTTGGCGTTTGTGAGCACAGCAGCACCGTTACACATTCAATCCTCTCGAACCGCGGACAAGGCAATAGCGTGTAGCTTGTTGCGACATACTGTTGATATCGTTGCACGACATACGTTACCATAATCGCATTAAAATGCTACGCTGCACTCGAATGCCAAGTAACTAGTGCATTCATGTATACGTATACAACGATATGAGATGCACCACGATTCTCCATCGGGAACTATATCGACAGTGAAAAAAACGAACGAAACTTACTCTGATAGATCCAATAACGAGGAGCTCCGGGTGAGTACATAATTAATAAACCAACTCGCCCTGGGAATATGAGAGTGCGACTTAATTGAAACGCTTAAGCAACGTTCCCCCCCTCGGAGCTTAACTAATTCGTGCACATTTATCGATGATCGAGCCGTTAAGATGTTTCGCCATCGACGCCGAGCCTTCGGAGTAATAAACCTCTTGATAGTTTCGACCTGCATCCCTAAAACCACTCACCCCCCCCCCCTGAGAACGTGCGATTCCTTTGAAGCACTAAAACCGCTAAATTGCTGCCATCACCGGCAACACTCACGTTTAACTGTCTTTCGAGGCCTCTAACTTCGACTACCGCTACTGCTCTCTTTGTGAAAGTATAACGAAACGATGTGGAACGGGGAGGGTTTCCGAGGGAGTTCGACGAGAGGAATGAAGTTAACGGGAAACGCTGAGAATCGATGTTTCGCAGTGGGTAGCATTAGCATTTTTAATTAGACACTTGCACCGGTGATAGAGTTACGTGTGTGTGCGCGGGTAATTAAATATGTAGAGTGCTTCAAAAGTGCAGGCGGAACGTTTGATCGTTGATCAAATGAACGGAGTTTTGTCGCAGTTTTAAGATTGCCGATATTTGTAAAGTTCAGTATGTGAATAATTAATAGAGAGCTCCCTGAACAAATTTCGAAAAATTAGTAGCTGTTCAATTTTACATCTTGTCGAATATAAGCAGCTTTAATTGATAGCGTTACAGTTTGATATTGCTTTAGAATATGAATACTTTAGATCTTCAAATATATTGCATTGCTTCAGTTTATTATAATGTTGTATATTATCTCATATGTGGGTCTATTAACAAATTAATCGTCGCTTATATTTTGTTTGCAAAGATACAATATTGTTTAAGTTCGTACAAGTCCCAGTAGCGCAATCTGTTCCTAATTCTATTTGCCATTCAACAAAATCAACGCCAGCACAATATTATAGAGTTCCACATAATTTTATAATAACACGGAGCTATACGATTCCACAATTTCCAGCTCCTTGAATTCAATGCGTGCGTCATGCGCACGTTCGGCTCGAATGTATGAACGTAATAATGTCGAATTACATTATCTTCGAGATCCTTATTCCTAATGACAACACGCTAGATTGAATGTTTAGTCGGTAAACGGAATTGTTGCGGTAACGTTGCGTCTCGCCGTCGGAATTGCTCGCGAAAAGTGCCACAAGTGCTTCAATTAAAGCGCACTAAATTTGCTCGATAGAATCTTGTTCATTACGGGAAGGCGACAGCGGAGATGCGGCTCCTGTGATACGAGTGGAATATGAATCAAGCCCAATCGTTGCGACGACGAGAGATCAGCTGCAGCTCTTTATTATGCGCATATGCGTATGTGTGTACGCATGCAAGTACGTAAGAAATCTCAACTCCGGGAAAGAGCATGCGATTGCTTTTTTATTTTGTTGGTAATCTTTGAGAATGCAAACTATTTACTTTGTCGAATGAAAATGCGTCAAATGATTATCAATATGTTATAAGTATATTAGTGTAAACCAATAAATTCCTAAAGACGCTTTACATATTTTTTAATTACTTTAAGGGTTTCAATTAGGTGAATACCATTTTACGAGTTTCAAGAGTTTTAACATAAGCTCCGTATCTTTATTTCCACTGTAAATTATGCTTCCGAACGAATATTAAATTTTAGCAAAGGAAATGATGGAAAGGGGGATTATATTGCAAGTAATACTTTTGCCTTCCAGAGAGGGAGCCTTGCGTTTTATTTAATTACATAAAGACGAAAGAGCAAGTAAAATGAACGTTTCGTACTTAACATCCGCGTAGTACTTTCAAATAAAATATCGCAGCCAGATGTATCATCGTGAAACGGAAATTTTACTTCAAGTGAAACTAGCCATCGGAAAAAATGTACGCAAACCCTATTCATTCATTATCCAGACCTGTTCTTGCTCGACCACAAAGAAATGAAATAGCGGCCGAGCAATTCCGTCACACGGGAAATACTTCTGTGTTGCGGTTATGCCTCGCTCGTAATAAAGCACCACCAGCATTTCAAGACGCGATCAGCAAATTTTACCGATTTTATTATTCTATTACTGGAATCATTTTTACTTATTATTAGATGTAGACATTACTGAAGCTGGAATCGATCGCATGTAATGTCTATAAATATTGTAGCCTACACTCCCCGTCTTTCTTTAAGAACAACTACCATATGCCGACAGAATGATAAATAATCAAAGCGAAGTGCATAAGTGAAGAATAAAGGAATGTGTCTCTCTTCTGAATTCTCACCGGCCAAAGCCGCGGGGATAGAAAAAGAAAGTATCGCTCCACGGCTGAGCGTACCGCTTTAATTTCAATAAGAACGACGCCGAAGCGGGAATAGAGGGAGAGAAAGGAAAGAGGAGGAACTCTCAACGAAGTTGGAGCCACGCAGCGAGAATCGCGCCGGACATTGGACGCCTGACGCGGAACGCCTTTTATGCATGCGGCATAAACTAAAACCTCCGGTGTCACCGGTTATATACAGTAGCTAGACGCTGCGAGCCGGGCCGGTTTATTGTCCATTTGCATTCCCTGTCCCTGCATTCGTATGCGGTCCCTCCGAAATTCCAAGCCAGACCACCGGCGGTCCGTGCCGGGCGTCATTTAAGCCCATCTCCACCGCCGGCTTTCCCCCCTTTCATTTTTCTCCCCATCTACTGGAGGATGGCGTTCGTCAGGGTAGGACGTGTACACCCGTGTCCCCTTTTTCCTGCCGGCTGACCATTTCGTGAAAAGGAAGAGAAATAGCTGGCTGTTGGTCCGTCCGTAGCGAGTGTTACAAGTGTCGGTAAATGGGTTGCAACTTTCTTTTTTATGATGATTGCACGCGGTGTTTGTGCAACTGTTTAAGAATCTTCAGGATCAAATTACTGTACGCGTGGAGGGTGACTGATTACGAAAATACAGAACAAGCCAAGGAAAAAGGAGGGAAGGGTTAGTAATTGGTGACATGATTGATAATGAAAGATTAGGGTGCAGATGCGGGGTGAATGGGCCTAAGGGTGTGACGAAGGGCAGAAATAGTCGATTGTTAAGGATGTTTTGTTCGGTATTTAATTGGGTAATGGACTGAAATGTTACATACGTCGTGTTACGGCTACAGTAGATAGAAAAGAAACTCTTAGTAAGTAAATGCAAGGAAACAATTTATTTACTATAACTGACATCCCATGTTCCAGTTTAGCTGATGTTAACTGCAAGATGTTACGTAAATCTTACACTTTATGAGTCAACAATCACGGAATCATAATAACAACATATTCACTCGTAGAACACTAACTCAACTGAAACTTTCCTAATCCGCAGTGATCTAAGTCAATGTATAAGGAAACGAAGTACGAATAACGCCAACGAAACGTACTATTACACATTTTTCCTACGACGGCCGGATAAAACTGCTTATCCTCGATTACGTGGACAGTAAAGATTTCGAAGGAATCGAGTAGCAAGCTGTTCGCTACATTTACCAAGGTAAAATAAAGCGCAAGAGCTTCCAAGGTGAGACGTTCTCTCCGCGAAACGACGGGACGTTCTTCCTCGGTCGTAGCCCCAGCGCGTGATTTACCGCTCTGTTCATAAACTATATCGTGTCCGCGCAACTTCTCATTGCTTTACAGCCATCGAAGCGGCCCCATTCTGATTTATCGACGCTTACCCTACTGGCGGCGCGCGTGTACGTTTTAATTTTCCTATCCGCAGGACGCCGCGCGACCTCCGTTTCGCGTACAATTAAAAAACCTCGATCGCCGCTGCACGTGAAATGAATTCGCGTGGCGAGCGCTCGCTGAAGCATCTCCACGCGTCGAAGGAATGAAAAATCGTTGTCGTACAAGCGGCTTTTCCGTGTTAATCACCGGACCGATAAGCATCGCGGTGAAACCAAGCAGCTCGAAACGAAAAGCGTGTTTTCGTGACGAGGCCACATCCCGGTAACAGTTCACGTGTTATCACCGCTTGCTCGTACAGCGAAATCTTGCAGCTTGCATTCTCTCACCGTAACTATTCCACCCCGTTTTCCTTAACCGTCAACGTACAGTTCTGCCAGCGTTTTCGATTTTTACATAGTTTTCCGTACGGACGCTTTCTTTTCGATTTTCCGCTTGAACGCGACATCTTTACCTTCTCCCGGTTTTATTTTGATTGGCTGCTTTCTCGCGTTTCCTCTGTTTCCCGAGCACCGATTCCTATCTCCCTTCATCAACCCTTTCATCTCGGCTTTATCTCGAGCCCTTCACCGCGCCTCTTCATTTTCTTTCACGTACTCTTCCATGTACACGCCCCGCCTCTTTATCCCCGTGCAATGGTTCCCTTCCTTCTCTCGTTCCGTTTCTCTTTCGCCATGAAAATCTTATCTTTATCTTCCACGGAGGTGGCACGCCGGCGTGTCTTCGTATCATCCCCGCACGAGCCCCCCTGCCCCCCTTTTTTTACCTTCCCTCTCTGTTCCCCTATCGCGGCCGATCTAGGCGAAGTTTTTTTTTTTTTTCGGAAAAGCGTTTTCGCGCGTGACGCCCGCTGCGAACGCGCGATTCCCTGATAAAGATGGCGACTTCCGGCGGTCAGGCGGCTCGACACAAAGAGGCCTCGCGTGATTCGTCGCCCGGCACGATGTATACCGCCCGTGGAGCTTTTAAAGCGGCACTTTTCTTGCCTGCTGACATTTCCTGAACCCCTCTATGCCCCCTCTTTTATTGTACCCCCCCCCCGCGAGTCGCGTTATACGTATACTCTTTCGTGATACGTCATGCTTGGGCTCCCAGTCATTGGTCGGGCTACTTCTTACAGCGAATACGAGAGCAGGCTGTTCAAGAGCAAGTTTATCATTTTTCGGAAATTAAATGCAATTCGCTCGAGATGCGGGAGGATGAGCCTGCCGCTTGTAATTTGTCAGCGATTCATAATATGTAAATGAAACACTGTGCTTCACCAATGGGGAACACTTTAGCTTTCATGCAATTCAAATAATGAAGTTCAATTGATAGAACGGGGAAACACTTTGCTTGATCCCGGCCGAGCGAATTATTAGCGTAAGGATTAATTAATTGAGACGTATAGCATCGCAAATGATTCGACTTAACCCCCGCTTGACATAAAAAGCGCGCCATCGCGAGATCTAACAAGGTCGTTATTAGCACGAACACGAAAGGTCTGAATTACTTCGTGTATCTACATTAGAATCGAATAATTGCTGTTTATAGCCACGTCGGGGCGAAGTGCGGCGAACGTGCCACGTAATTCCAGACGCTGCGCATTACTTAATTTCTGTTTAAACACGTAGCGCGTACACGGGAACGATTCATCGCATGCGACACCGCTGACGTTTCAAATTATTTTACGCTTTAAGTGGTACTTTTTTCCTTTTACCATTTGGAAATTGTTCCGACCCAATTTCTCTGTAATTTCTATAAACGCCATTGTGCCACGCAAATTTTAGCGCGCTTACATTTAAGCGACGGTGGGACTGTTTATAATATCTGTATAAGCGAGTTATCCGTGAAATGTTCCTTCGAGCATTAATTATTACGCTAAACCATTTCACCGATACTACAAGCGAACTTTAATATATTATTGTCGATCGAAAAATTATCGCTTCGCATTTTCATCTGTACAATCTCAACTACACGAATAAATAATTTCGCGCACGTGTGCTATGGGATCGTAAATCCACTATTAGTTTAAACAATTAACACACCATCGTACAATCACCATATCGATTGTTCTTACATTTCAATACATTCGAAGGTGACACATCGACGAACGCTGTAATTGCTGGCGCGTTGTAGCAGTTGACCCTAAATTTTCGTGGCTCGCGGCAAAACGTTCGAAGGATCGCTTTATCTCCACTCGGAGATCGCCATAGCTGCCTCTAACGAAACCCTTCGGATTTTCCGACCGTTCTGGGCGAATCAATTTTGATCATCGCCCGGCCGAGACTGTTAACTCGGGAACGAGCAACGCGTGGCATCTCGCCGAAATAGAATTCGCGGAGGAACCACCAGCCAACGGAGGATCGTCCGTTTGTCCAAGCGGTTTCTGTGTTTTGACAGTTGGCGCCGAACGCTTCGTATCGTGCGCGATCAAATAATTCTTCCTTAGCCGGGGCTAATCCTAGTACACCGTGTAACCACAATAACGTGGAAATTTCTCGCTTTGTTTTTCTTTCCTTCATGAATCGTGCTTCTGATTTAGTGATACAAACAATGTTTCCTTCGCTGGATATTTTTGTAATACATTGCGAATCGCGAATTCGGTGATTTTTTCCGGGGGCATGGAAGATTTTCGTAGAATTTTTCGTAGAAAGATGTATATATTATTATGTAGGCAGATAAGATTAAATGAAACTCGTTGATGTCGGTATATTAGATATAAATCAGTAGATGACTTATAAATACATTATCGACTTAGTCAAAACGTGTTATAATCATTGATAAATTATCGGAAAATCTAACGAAAGTCTCTAATCCGATCTGCTGTTACTTAAGAAACATTTATCATTAAATACAGCGATTGTTTTAGAAATTCGAAATCTTAGAATACATATATGATATTCATAAAGAAACGATGATACACAAATGCATTTATTGTTGCGCACAATCCTGAATGATGTACAAATGGTTCATGGCGCAATGAACTACCGACAAATATCAAACCGTGCGATTCCAATGAAGATGTCGTATTACACGAGGCAACAATTAAAGAAGAAGTTACATATCTGAAGATTGTAATAGCCTGAGGTTAACGGCAGTTATAATTTCTTTGATCGTTTCCCATCCACCGTTATCGACGACAACGCTGACCCGTTGCAGCGAGAAAACTGGAAGTAATTGTAAGTAAGATTGACGTGACCCTGTGGGTTAATCGCTAAGATTACGCAGCGGTGAAAGTCTCCGCGAACGAATTGATTCTTCCTGAAAACACGAGTCAGGGGTTGACTCTGCCCGATCGCTCGATCTTGTCGTCTCTTATCTAGCTACGTTATTGTCTCGATCGCGGTTTCCGCTAGGAAAGCGTGGCGGAATAATTCTGAAGAACAATTGAAGTGCATCGGTTGCTTCGCTCGTGGTACGTTCGATACGGAACTCTCTTTCCGATGAAATCGTTCATCGCGATTTCGTAGTATCTGCTCAACAGTTCCGTTCCGTGTACAGAACTTGCACGCAAGCGTCACACATCACGAATAATGCTCCCATTATGTTTATCGCCTTTTTTCTATCTATTAACGATATTGTCAATTGTGTTTAGATAGGGGGAAATTAAATTATAGCTTCTGTGGACGAGTTTACCTTGCGCACGTTTCTCATACGATCTACCGTCCGATCAATTCATGTCACGCTGTGGAATTGCAGTTCGCATAATTATCAATGAAACGCGCTTCGACTGAAAACGTGTATTTTTATTTACACAATTATCCCGAATTTTATTTTCCTTCTATTTTCCCATTGTTCGATTGCTTCTACTTGTTCGCAGCACTATTAACTTGCAGGAACGAGGAATCAAGCTGCAATTTCTCAGGCGTTAACGCATGAAATTTCCAAAGCATCAAGCAAGATTGCGTCTAGTTCAATGTATTACACGGAAAGTTACATTAAAGTTAGACTAAGGCGACAGTAAAGTTTTGTCATCGGTACAACGCCGATTCGGAAACCGTATCCACTTTCAACTCGCCTTTCCACCTTCGATCTACTCTAGTTTCCCTTTAAGCCGCATCGTTGCTGTCTACACAGGATGAGTCAGGTTATTGAACGCTAAAAGAACGATGTAAAGTTACATTTCATTTTAAATATTCACGATTGTCATATGTACTTTTAGTCTGAATGAACTATTGATTAATGTTGCGCGCATGATGAATAGTAAAATTGTGCTCTGCATTTTTCGAAACATTTGACATCGCGATGCTTCTATGAATCGTTTCCACAATTTTTATTGAATTGCGAAAAAACCTTTGATAAAGAATGAAAAATATATTCTTCGTGAAAAATTGAAAATTATGCATCGTTTCCACAGTTTTTGTGAATTTTGAACAATCCTTCGGCAGAGAATGACAAATATATTCTTCATGAACAATTGAAAATAGAATGGGACTTCTTGTATGTTACTGTCATTAGTTAGAATCGAAAATACTGAATTAAGAGCATAGAAAATTACATCGGCTTCTATTTAATCAAGAAATAATTCGGAGCAATCATTGCTTGCAAATATTTCCACAGCTTTAAGATATTTCTCAACGCTTAAACCTTTTCACTTTGTCCAGCAATTTCTGCACGACATAACGGTAATATATTCGCGGTAAAAGAATGGTCGTAACATTTTTATCCCGCGGCCAATCTAATTGAGTGACAAGAACACGGTTATTACATCGAAACGCCTTCCACTTCTTTCTTTGCGTGATTCTCGCATTTTTATCCCTATAAGTAGACCGCGTCCCTTTACGTGCTTACCCCTTTCCTTACTTTGCACGTCACTCCTCGCTGCTGCCCCATTTCCCTCGGTGTTGCGATTAAAATGTACGATTAACATTTCGAATCACGAATACGAACTTGAACGTCTAAAGCGATATTGATTTCCCGATAAGCGCTATTCAAGTACAAGTAAAAGCTGCTAAGGTGAACAATCGTAATAGTAATAATATTTGTATAAATCGGTATTCGAGGTTCTTTCCATTCGCAAGAGCTTTCTAAAATCCACCCTTTCGGGCAACTTGTTAGCTGACAATGGACCGGCCTGTCAAAGCGAAAGCATAAAGTTGGCCGGCGTTAAAAAGCAAACTTTGACGCGCGACGCTTGTAACGGAAAATCGTAACGCGGAAACCGGCTCTGAATATAATTTGCAATTACGCCGGCGTCACAAGGGGGATGAAAGACAAAATAAATTGCTCAACGAAGCTCGAGTAGCGAAACCGTTCCCTTTACCATCGCGTATCCCTCGCAAAAGCATAGCCCGCTAATTAAAGAATTTCATGCGTGCCTCGCTAACCTAACGAGCGGGCTGCGCTCTCCTCTCGTTCGCATAATTCGACGAATCGCTAACAAACGCGACCGAATCTTTGTAAAACAAGGAATACGCAAATTCTCGACGTATATTTTTGAAAGAGCAGAACCACTTGGGCATTCTAGAAATTCTTTTCTAGTCGTTGAAAAAATGGGTAAGGTAAGCAGGAGATGGACCACGTTTATTAAAATGCCTGGATACCTTGGAAAAATGGAGCATTATCTCTATGGATTTGCCTAGAGAATGCTCGCTTTTGGAGTACATAAGGATTCCAAAGTAATGTTTTTATAAATAACAGCAGAACGAGAAGAATAAAATTTTATATGGTGGACCATCCCTCCCTTACTACTGGGGGCGAGATGGGCCGGTCATGAAATTAATCTCCAATGAGCAGTTTCATTGAAAAAAGTGTTTCATTAACGAAATGAAAGTGTATTCCTATTATTACTTTGTACTGTTAGTATTATTACTGTGAGTAAAAAAATAGTAATATACAAAGAAAAAGCCTAGTCTTTTCGACTAAGATATAAAAGAAAACAATAAATAGTATAAATGTATATTCTGTATAATTTTCGTGCAGTTAAGTATTTTATTAATCAATCGTGGCAATAATAATTGTTTGCAACCTTTGCAAATTGGAATTGTACCGTTAAATAGAATAAGGCCTAGTGTGTGAAAATAATGTTAATATTTACCCCACTAAGAAGTTATTCTACGCCTTATAATCAATCAATAGAAATTTTCGTGCTTGTCAGATATTAAAATATCGATTTTCAACGTTAATAAAATCTTCCTTACTTTCCTTGCTTTCACTAAAACAACAGAACAACGATGCATCGCGCACTTTTGGTAGACAATTTCGGAATCATAACACATCTCTCCCGCTGCTCTCACAAAATCACAAAACCTCCGCCCCATTGAAACAAGCCAGATAAGCCTTCATTCTTACCCCCTTTCACGCCTTCTTGCGCCGCCCGAAACGAAACGATCTTCAGGAAAAACGGCGCTCGACTCTCCTCCACAATTCGTTTCATCGCGCGGAAACGAAGAGGAGACCAGCGTCATCGCGACGGACCACCGGCGGTTCGTCAAAGGAGAGAAGATCAGTGAGCAAGAATACCGCTCGCTCGCTCCGCAAGCCGCTCTCATTACAGCGCCGATCCCTTCGCCCGTTATTAATCACGAGCCACTCGTCTACGTGGTTGGCCCCCCGGTTTGTCAAACGTTTCGTTTAATATCACGGCCCGTTGTTCTCGCGGCGTTGCATCCACGCCGTCAAAGCTGGAACATCTCCGATGTAGGCATCGCACCGCTGCTGGCTTCGGTGAAACGGTTCCCCAGGTGATAGCGCATCCTTTAAGGTGGTATAACTAGGGTGGCTCGCCGGTCGGCCCATTCTCCCTTCCGCGCGAAGCTTGACTCGAAGATGCTTTGTTCGCCGACAGGGCGAACCGCCGAATCCGTAAGCCCGCAGCCGTGGCAAGGAACTCGTGAAACGAAGGAATCTTATGAGTCCAAAATTAGCTGCAGCCGCTGGCTTGCTCTTTCGGGTCAGTTAGCTGCTTTTCTTTAATGCCACGGAGTTTACACGGCCCCTCTAGTTCTCGACGAGCGAGGCGTTCAAATGTCCAGCTGGTCGTTGGTTCGCTGCACTGTGCGAAGTAGATTTTAGACAGAGTAGATTTTATTATCCCAGCGTTGAGTTCCTGTGGATCATTGGCTCTACATGGTTCTGCGAATGGGTTACACTTGCTGCAGTTACGAAGATGCACGCAATTATCGAAAGACGAATGGGATATTGAAAAATATTGGACATTCTACGAATTAATTTTCATATTTGAGGAATAAAAACCACCCTCAATCTTCAGGTTGTGATGATTAAAAACCTTTGTTCTTTGCAATTTTAACCGGGAAGTGTATTAGTTTAAATTATTCATAACAGAGTAACAGAGGAAGGAGATAAGGTATAATTTTAACCTTTGACCCAAAATAGTTCAGAAGTGAATCAATAAATTATACTTAAGCATTACTCATCACCGTAAATCTTATCATTTTCTCTACAACCATTAATGTTTTATCTTTCTTCTATCATGGGGTCAGAAAACGAGTTACCGAATAAAGCCGAGTAACTTGCACTGTTAAACCTATTGAGGTTTACCATGAGTTCTTGCTCGAAGCAGAAAGAAAAACTTCGACACGCCCTTACTCTAGTTTCCACCCACTACACGTGCCCCTGCCAAGATGAATTTTCCCCAGGACTTTAATTCTTCGGACCGTTTGTTCTTCGCGTGTCATAGATACAAATGCAACAACCTCTGTAGATTTAGACCGTGAATTCAGCGCGACTAGTTTTTCATTGCAAACTTATAATCTCGTTTTATGAGATGGTGTTGTAGCCATTCAAAATATTGGTTAAATAATAAGCCACAGCTTTTAATTATTTTCCAAATAATATTAATAATATATGTCTCTGTTGTTTTTCTGCATTATAATTATCCGCATCGTTCGAATTTTGCTGAAGGAATCCGATTTTTGTAAAATTGTTTTACATAACATTATGGCAAATATTCTGTGCAAATATCTTGGAACATCCAAGAGGACATGTTCAGAAAACAAGGAACGATTAATACGGATAACTATTGGAAAGCTTTTGCCGAGCGAAATGATAAAGCATATCGAATAAAAAGGTCTCAGAGATAATGTGTTTGCGAATAACGTTCAGGATAGACAAAATTGGCGCAACTGTGAAATCGCGGCACGCATAAGCTCATTTTCATTGTACGACACGTATAATGAGGCATGGCGAGGGCATGGCATCGAATATAACAACGGCCATCAACACCGATGAGCGTGCTATACAGAGGCTGCGAATGTGGAGCTCGGCTATTTGTCTTCATTCGGTCCCACGTGGCACCCAAGGGTGGCGACCCCTCATTATCACCTCGCCATATCCATCCTGATTAGACCTAAACATCCGGTAAACTCTCTGGCCACACCCCAGCTATCCTTCAGCCGGATCTATTCAGCAAATTAGCGGTGAAATTTTTCGTCCTGTTCAATTACAGGGTTAATCAATTACTCACCCTATCGCGCAAGTTTCGCAGTAAGGTGGTTAGTGATTTTACCTATCTGTTAATGAACTTCGTTTGACACGATTTTATTTGGGGGAATCGGATTGATAATAATTGTAGATGGTGTCGAGTATCGAAGCTCGATAAGATTATATTACTATAATTATTATTAATATTGTAACTGAGGAGTGCATACATTTATGTTAGAATTATTTATTTTTATAGCGTTCAATGATGTATCAAATTCCATTCAGCACAAATTCCATGAAACGCATTTATTGCGTTGGAGGAAATCCTACACTTCAGTCTTCTATGAATTACCTTGAATGAAATATATATTATTTCCTTAAGATAGTTTCGCGCAGTAGCGTCCTTAATCGAGACGTCGAGGCCCATTTAAGATTCTATCAGTGAAAATATAATTAATTAACGAATACCGCATGAAGCTTGAATATCTCCTGCCATACAACAGAATCAATTCCTAAATGTTAGAGTCTCTTATCTCTCAATACAGCGGCGAGGATAGGAGTATCCAACCACTTTTTCCAGCCGTTGCAGGCGTTCTCCAATTATGGTTGACCGCGTCCAATTAAAGAGGCCCTCGCAGCTTTTCCGATGTACAGGGCGCAAAACGTACCACGCTCCGGAGGGGCGGAGCGTTGGCTCGTTGTGGCATACCTTGCAAGAAAGTTCTAACAATATCGCGGCCGTGCCAGAACTTCGATGCCGCGAAGGGAAAGGCCGAGCTCGCCCATAGAGTTTGCCGCCCTGTCTGAACCCGCTGGGACCCCGAATACTCCGGAGCCTGTTTGAACTTTGAGAATTTTCCTAGAATACTCGACGCCCAGACGGATTACAATAAATTATCGAGCCGCTTTCGATAGGCGCACCAGCTTGTACAGCGTCGACCTTTTTGCAGTGTCTGAAGATTTTCGCCGTGATTTCAATCCCACGTTAATTTGGCCAGTGATAACTGGTGCAGTGGAATGCAATGCGGAGAATATGCTTGGAACGCAATGCCCTCGGTACACGTATATTATTTAGAATAATAATAACAACATAAACAGAAGTGATTAATTTTTTGATAACCAGATATTCCACCGCGATTCGTTGATTCTGTTGTTTTCTTTCATCTGCACTTTGATACATTTTTTCATCTTAACCGCAGACCTTTCGATACATTCGCATCGTTTCTGAAACGATTAGAATGACAATAACAGCATTACCATTTCCTCGAGCGTACTATATTGATAGACAGCAACCGTTCGCAGCCACATTTGCATCCGCATTGAGACGCCGCGGGAAATTGCGGTTAATTTGGAAAGCTTGGCCAAGTTAGTGATACAAAGAGCGCGCACAATCGCCACACGGCAAAGGGCCACTCGACGAAAGGCCGACAGTGGCTAGTCGTTGGCTAACAGGCGCATAAACTCCTCGCAAATAATGCATCACGTTCGCCCAGTTACGGCTGTGAAGTCCCGCGGAAGGAGCAGCAGAGTTCTCGGTCGCTTCCTGCAAACGTGCCCACGCGAAGTCACGGTAAATCAATTCTATTTGCGGCTGCGACCAGTGGTACAACCAGTCGAATCCAAGATTTGTCGGTAGTTCCATACCGACATATTATTTAATCACCCCGGTCTTTGTCCGGTGGGCTATAACTGTTCCAGCTAGTCGAGGATGATAAAACGGGGCTTCTCAAAGCGATGGGAGAGAGGTTTGCAAGGAGCATTGTAGTGGCTTTATACGTCCATCAGTCGATGGTTTGTGATAGAAGAATTCTAGTAGAATGTAAATAATTCTAAGTGCTATACTAATTGCAATTTAACGGGCTTTTAATCATGGAACATTCAAGAACATCCATTCGAGAATAAATGCGTAAATGAATAGTAGATAGGTAAACGAAAGGTATTCGTTTGAGAATAGCACGGAAAGTCAGCCACAAATTTTTCATTTAAATTTCAGGAAGCTTGGGGCACGTTCTATTGCTAACCACTTGCATTCTCGTACCTCAGACTTGTATTCTCTCGTGGTCCTCCTGCATTTTCAGGAAGCGAGGGTAAAAAATTCGTCTACGAATTTAAACTTTTCGTATAAATAGTACAAGAAACACAAATGACGAAGAGATTTATCAAATCCGACACTCATCCATTTGCAAATCAGATTCCCATCTTCGCCAGTAGACTACGGATTTTTATGCAAAGATTTTTTGGTAATATAGTAAGAAAAAAGCGGAACTTTCGTAGGTCATTGTTTCACCCACCAGATATTATAAAAAGCAATATAATTCGAACAATTTGCATATTCATTCATACAAAGTGCATCCTACGACATTTTGAATCTTTCAATTTTCTATAAATGCATAAAAGTCCGCTGTCTATTTATCACTTTCAGGCTGTCAGTTTATAAATAACTGAAAAAAAATGCTTTACACAAAACAAAAAAAAAAGGTGCCAAGAAAGCTAATAGATTATCTGAAATTGTACTCGAGCCAATATAATCAGCAGTGCAATAAACAAACAGTGACTCAAGAATAATTGTCACCACGCACGATATTGAAGCGTGATCTAAAAAGGAACGTGTAAATTCATCCGGATCGGGCAAATTTTAATGGAAAACGTTTTCGGAGGAAGTGCAGCTTAGTCTGACGCGAATGCCCGCGACGCTCGGGGAACATTCATCACCTAGAGCCGGGAGGATGATGTACACCATTATTAAATACGGAAGGTTCGGACGATGGAGTTTTTTCGACGGTCCACTAACGTCGTTCCGCCGGATTGCCTGACGTCATTAGCCGTTTTTCGCCGTTCGCCTCCGGAAACTCATTTCGCCCCTCGCCCTCGGACCGTTGATTTTCGCGTTCACGGGCTGATGCATCGGCGCGGCGCGTTCCCGTGTCTGCCCGAGGCCCGGCTAAATACGAAACGAACGGGACTATCGAGATCGATTCGTCGGTCGCGTTATAGCCGGGCGATTTCTAGCCGGCCGCTGTACAAGCTAGAAATTCACGACCGGCGCCAATGGAATCGCGTTCGTGAAACGTCGTATCGTATAAACGTCGGGGGAGCGCGGATAAATTTCGGGGAACAACGACGACTCGATTTCGCGGAACGTTTAGATCACAGATAAATCTCGATCGGGAACAATCCGGCAAGCGCGTGTCAAGGATTTGACATGTGCACGGATATATTTGCGAATGTCTAGTAGGAGGCGTGAGCTCTTGGGAAATCTGTGAACGAACAGGAAACGTAGGAGGAACGATCTAAGAGCAATCTATTTTTTTAACAACTCTGTAAGTGGAAACAGTGTTCGACTTATACGGCATTGCATTGTTAGTCCTGTAATTGCATGGATCTACATAAAGAGTATTTAGTGGAAGGTGTGAGTAGGTTTCATTATAAGTTTGCAATTGAAAGGAAAATGTTAGCAAGGAGTTCCTCGGAGCAATATTTTTGATAATTCTGAAGGTGGGAGCAGTGTCTGACTTATGCGTGATTATACTACTAGTTCTACGGGCGAATGAATTTATACCTGTGAAGAATATCGAAGACGAATTATTTGTAAATAGTTGGTTGGGGATGCGAGTAGTTCGACTAGAAAAATGTGTAACTACCTTTGATCAAATTGGTCTGCACGAAACACGAAAGAATTCTTTTAAAAATTGGCACCCTTTAATATATATTTTAATGATATATTTGTATATACTTTAATTTCTAATAATATATGTTTTGATTCGCTCCCGTTAGCAGAGATTATAACGTTGGGAAAGGACGACGTTTTGCTGTACGCTTTTAAAACGTATCCGAAAAGGGTTTCCCATGGGCCAAGAGGAAAAAACTCGTTATCTCGAGGCTCGGATTGAGTTATTTAGCCTCGTTGGACTATCCAGTAAGTGGTGCGAGGTGTTGCATGCTGTAAACGTGCGGGGCACGAATAACTCGTCCGCATATGCGTTCAGACACTGCACATCTGTGTCTGTGTTGTGCACTCGCACAAGAGGGTGGTAAACCTCGTTGCGGGGCGGGCCAGTTAATATACTCGTGGGCATAGGAAGCTAAAGGGTGGATGTTAATAAGCCAGGTGGGTACCAGAGACGTATGTGATACTCACCGTATCATCCTCCTCCAGAACTCCTGCATTAGCTATTGGACGTTGAGCTGTGACGTAAACTGTCCCTTTGAGCTGACATGCTGAAAGCATGGTGGAGAATAGGTATATTCAATTTACATTTCTTCTTTTACTGCATCTCGTATGTTCTTAGCGATTTCGAAAGTTGGAGAATATTACAATTATTAGTTTTGGAACAGCGTAAAAGTATGTGTGGTAAAAGAATGTATCTGTACAAGCAGGGGAAAGAATTTGTATATAAGTATTTATAATGTATTGAAAAGGAATCAAAACCATCCGATTCTTTAATTATTTCATGTCTTGATTCTAACTTCGAATGACATCATATTTCTAGTTAATGTTTTTAACACATGTTACCCTGACAAAATATTATTACCTAGTATGTATACATACAATTACCTTAGAAACTCGGTTATAATATAATTCGTATATGAAAATTCGTAGAGCCTCCCAAGCAAAGCGATAATGCAGCCGACAAACGATGCGCCTCGAATTAATTTACCAGTAATAATGTAATTAAATCTCCACTCCGCAGTGAGTAATTAGAATCTGATCGACGATAATCGAATAATTGCCACCGACAAACAAGTCGAGAGCAACACCCAGTCCATGGTAACGCAATTGCGATACCATTGACCGGGCTGAAATACTCGAAGGTTTAAAAGTATCCAGTTACTTCGCAAACGGTGGATTATGCGATGTTCAAAGCGGGCCCATCGGAAGACAACAAGAAGAAGGGGGAGAAAAGAAAACTGAAAGCATCATGCCGAGCTGGTACGTACGTGCCGCTCATACGTGAAACGAGCCCGTAACTTGATCGTAAACGAAACGAACCCGGAATTCTGGAACAGCGGAGGATACCGGTCGTACAAGCCGGCAGGAAGAGCCCCGAAGGATGGGATCTCCGGTTCGCTGCCCCGCTACGAGAGCATCCGATCTCACGAAATTGTCCCTCGGGACACCTGAACGGAGAGCCCGCGTTCCCCGTGAACTCGGTACAGCCCTAAGACCTGGATGGAGATCCAAGGGCTGACTTAAGGGTTTGCGCTCTCGTCTTATCATCCGTTGGTCCTTAAAGCTCCGAGCATTAAGAACCGCTTTTCGTTGCGGCTATACAGATTGCTACCTTTCCCCTTATGTTTCTTTTTCGCTTCTGCTTTGCAGTTTTCTCTTGGTATTGTTGCGGCGTTACGTAACATTTGTTGGTGAATCCTTTTTTCCCGTACTTTATAATTATTATTTGTTTATTTGAACGCAAGGTCGGTCATTATTCATTGGGAAACGGAAACCGACGGTTAAAGTGGATTTCTGATTTGTCTAAAATTATATAACAGGCAAATTAATAATAATGCTTGACTGGCAACAGTTGCACTGAAACTATTATACGTAATTGACAGAGGAGAAACAACAGGCTGAACAGAACAAATTGCACAATCGTCGTAACGGAGTATAGTCGAAAGCTCAATCGCGAACTAGAACATCTGTACGCTATTAAACTAGAAACTGCTGCTAGTAATTTATATACCACTACTGCTGCAATTGACACCCTTGAATGTCGATGTAAGCTACGTGACGATGATTGATTCTTTGCACAGGTACGATGACAATTTGGTGACTCGCGTTCGATCATCGTTGACCTGGAATCGTAATGGAAAAATGGGAATAATAATTGTTGACTGTGCTAGACATATTGAATAACGTACGACGCGAATCGTATCTAGAATAGTATCCAGATGTATATTAATATCGCTTTGGGAATCAATAATTTGCATTATTTTCGAAGTGGAATCAATTTCCTAACTACGTGTCTAAGTATTATTTGCATTTTTCAACTTGTACTATAGGTGAAGGGGTGTTTGCGCAACGTTTGTCCGATCACCGTTTAACGAGAGTTACCTAGCACAATCGAATTGAATATCACCGTCAAAGATAATGGAGATTAAAGTACAAAGCAGGGGCGCGTCTAATCATCGAGCAAACAGTGTTCCTGATCAAAGGAAAGGCTCTTTGACGATGCCGTTGTGTCACGGAGAGCTGAAAACCACCAGTAACATAGTTCACGACGACATCGGATGCCTATAGCGGTGCATAAATAGAATATGAAAGGCCGAATAACTCCAGAGCGATCCTATAGCATCGTCGCCGCTCGATTTCCTTTGATACCGGCAACGGCCCTTTGCACTGTTGCACTTCAATCACCGCCCCATCGATTGGAACGTATCGTAACATGATTTCCCATACGAAATACTTCCCTGCACTTCTCTCTCTCTCTCTCTCTCGCTCTCTGCCATATCCACCAACTTCTTGTTGATCTTCCCTGCACGAAACAAAGCGACGAATATTAACGTCTCATCAACCCCTTGATGCTTCCACAATTTTGTTCAAACCTGCTTCACTCCCCCTTTTTAACTCTTCATGTTTCACGCTATGAATGTATCTGCGTTGCTACCAGTAGCGCATAGACAATTGGCCGCAAAAATAATTAAAATAAATCAATAAACAAATACCTGCACATTTGCATTTACACTGCTGCCGTTATCTTTACTTGTTATCAGTATTTATGGTCGTCATTTGCTGCATTGTTGAAAAACGAGGCGGGTAAGCGAAGTACGGCTTACCAGGTTCAAGAAAATTCCACACGATAGCTTGCTTAGAAATACGCTTTATCCTACACAGAACGCAGAAACGCAAAGACACACCCAACGATCCGATATCATTCGATATCCACCCCGCCATGAATTGATACCCTAATGCGCCAAATTGTCCTCCGCACAAAAGCGGGGACGCGCAAATCCAGTCGACGGGGAAACAAATTTATCCTACCTGCAACGCGTACACCGAGCGCGACCATTGTCGACGCACTTCATCCCCGTATCTCCATATTGCGCTTAAGGATTTCGCGCGGGCAAATGGTCGCGCGCGCACAGCCGCGTTTTACTGTTTCGAGAACGCGCCGATAATACCGGCGTTCGGCAGTCGTTTCTGTCCGCCGTTTTCAGCCTGCGCGAATCAGCCGCGTAAGCTCGTCTGTCCGGCCGTTTCGGGAATGAAAGGTGCTCGTATCTAGTGAACGTCATTCCCGCCGCGTGACAGGATCAACCCCCCCACCGCTTACAGAGCAACGGATGAACCCCGAACGTTGCGTGATAACGCGCCGTTGAAATATTTACTGCATAGCTGGATGCTACACGGCAGCCTGTATTAACAAAGGTGTTCGTTAAGCAGAGTCAACCGACGCCGATTCTTCGAATGATATTGCGAACGTCGCTGCGCCGCGCGGAGTCAGCGGGTGACCAGGTCGCGTGCGCCACGCAGAAATACGCCTCGTTCACGAGGAAACGTCGGCGGGCGTGATGCTAAATGTTCGCCAGCTGTTATTTTGCCGGTCGACGTTGCATCACGACAAGTAGAGGTATTTTTCTTCCATTTCCCCCCGTCTTTCTTTTTTTTTTTTTAGTTTCGAATGATTTATCGGAGCACAGGAGTTTTATAACGGGAATAAATTGCTTGCTTTTTGAATATTCGTGATATGTTTACGACGCTTTGATGATTTTTGTGCTTCCTCGCTTGAATGCCGGGGAATCATTCTTTTTTTTTTTGTTTTGTTGATGTATAGCTGAGAATTATTTTCTCTGCGTTATTATCGTATATCACGGTGGGCGTTTTGAATTATTGAGCGGGTGGCGTAGTGCGTGATTTTGGGGAATGAATTACCATTGAACAGTGCACGCATTGGTTTTTCAGTTACGCTCAATACCTTGGCTCTTTTCGTACTGGAAGCAATCTGTGGCAGTCTTCGATATCATACTCGCAGGAAATTGTCGGGATTGAAAAATAAAAAATTTACCGTGATAATTAAAACTTGTAACAGTCACTGCATGGAGCCTTTATTAATAATCGTAGCACCAAAACCAAGGTATACAGACATTTCATTATACAAAGATTGAGCCACAAACTTTTTTAATTTCTGCGAAAATTCTCAAAGATATCTTTAGTAAGAATACAATGACGATATTGAATTATTAAGAAAAGAGCAATATTTACAGAAACGCAATCTTGTTCTAACTGCAACGTGATCGAACGAACTATTTAGTTCATGCGATCCAAGATTAGGAAGGGACAGCATGCATAAAGACGGATCGATCGCAATCTGACAACGAACTTCTGTACTCGCCGCATAAATCTGGCTTATCAGGGTAGCTGCGACTGCCCAAACTATCCTTCTCATAACCTGTAAGCATCGGCGAACTTGTTATTGTTATTAGCCCCTGACAAACCCATCATGATCTCGCGTCGACGTAATTTTCACGACACGTCGAGTAGATACCCGCAATTTCGGCCGCTTGTACCGCTATTATCGCGCATCCACTTTTAGGGGTGGCTATTTCCGTCTCGTTAACAAGCTCCCTCTCCTCATTTTGTATTCGACGTTCTTCCGTACGTCAAGAATTCCAATTACGCTCGGCTATCATACAAGATTGACCCCCTCCGCCCCTGTATCCTAGTAGCTATTCTCGCAAAAGACTTTTGGACGATGATATAATTTAAATTGCGCTTCTCTTATATTATTCTCAATCCTGTTTTTACTTATACCACATAGATCCAATAAGTTTAGGGTTTGATCGCGCCTAATATCTATCGCAATAAGAAGAGCCAGACAAAAACGATCATAAGGACTATTAAATTTTCACAAAAACCTCTATCAACCCGCGCTAAATATCATTCATATTTCCTAGCATGAACGATTAATATGTCTGATCAGTTGTCTTACCATAACATAATTTAATAGAAAAATGTAGCAAGAACACGGAACAGAAAAGGGAGCAAATCAGTTAGAGGGATGGAGCCTGTACGCGGCGGGCAGGTGTCAAGTCCCTCTCCACGTCCATCGTCTCCGTTTCCGTGGAGATCAAAGCTGGAGACGTTTCGCGCGCTCGCAGCAAAGCGAGCTTCACGATCCCCGGAGCTTCTGTTCCCTTTATCAACTAGAAAAGGGTGTCATGCAGCGAAAGAGGAGCCGAAAAGGATGGGGGGGGGGATGAAAGGGTGTCGTAACGAACCGAGCGGGCTGCTAATCGCCCGCACGGTTTTTTCCACGCGAAACCAATGGGGCTAAAAGAAACTATGCGATTGTACCGCTCTTCAAGTTCCGCGAGCTGAGGGCAAAGTAGTCGCGTGACGGCTAGAAAGAGTGCGAGGGGACGGAAGGAGAACCGGGAGTACTTGTATCGGGCTCTATCACTGTTTCCACGCTACCCCCGTGCAAATTTTAGTTAAATTGTCGTGCACTCGAGGCTCTTCCCTTCGAGATGGTGCCGAACCCGTTTCAGCCACCACTCGAGGGCCCGTTGTTCAAGCACGTCCGTCTGTTCAGGATACGCTTTACCTCGTCGATATGCAGTCCCCTCGCTCCTTTGCCGCCTAGTAAATGCATGGGTAGAGATCGCTCGGTTAGAAGTGTCGTGTTAATGGAAGGTGTAAGAGTGGACTTACGGGTAAGATCCCACCAGTTTTGCTTTTTCTTCCTTTAATGTGACGCTTGTGTGAGGATCTCGCGCAGTTCGTAGAAAAAAAAATGAGCGAGCCACTCATTTATTCGATCAGTAATTTGAACAAACTCGTCATGATTTGTAGGACTCAATTTATAATTTCCAAACTAAAAATGTTTGCATTCAATTTCTGATCATGCGCACTCATCGTGCCGACACGTTTGCCTCAAAATGCAATCGCACTGTAAAATGTAATATACATATAAAAACATGAGAACGATAATAAAAGTATGAATACAGTACACGATAAAATACAGAATAGAATAACTAGGCTGCGGATTCTTATGCAAATTCATATCTTTGAAAAGATAGAATTTCATCTACCAGGAATTATAGAAAGCCCTATAATTTCAATATTTTGTACATATACTCGTATTAAATGCATTCTGTGCAATGCTGCACATTGAAATTGCCTATGAACGCATAAAAGTCCGCCGCCCAATAATCATACGCTCGATCACTTTTACGCATTAAGAATCGTTAAACAACGGATCTATTTGGTCCCAGCTACCCTCTACTAAAAAAATATCAAATTCCCCTGACAAATCACAGATGCAGGACTTTTCACCATCATTCTCCTCAGCCGCCACCTTTCATTCGCCGTGCCACACTCTGCCGGAAACACTCGAAGCTACCAGAAAAGCGTGTACGCTCGTCGAAACGTGCGAGCCGCAGATTCGTCATGCACAGGTGGGCTCGTCTGTCAATCACGTCGCACGTCCGTATGCCTCGACGGAGTAGACGCACACACGTGCGCGCGTAATGCAAGGAGCGCGTGTATACAGCGGTGCCGAAGAGATCGCGTGCACGACGGCCATGAGTTTCGCACAGTACTTTCCGCGAGACGTTTACTTTCATCGTCATTGAGCAGCTTGCACTTCCGTCGTTAATGCGCCGCGATATGGAAATTCGCGGCAGACGGGGGCCAGGATACAGGGGAACGTCAGACGTGCCCGTCGACGTTCGACGTTAATAAAAGGAAGCCGTTTGTCGTGCCGCGAAACTTTCGCGTGAGAACGCCAGCGCAGGGGAGAGCGTTGCACTGCGACGGGAAAGTTACGGAAGGCAGGGAAACCGCACGTAACGACGCTTGCGGGAAAATTCGAGACCGGTGGTTCGACGGGGATAGCAGGAGAAATAATATCGAACGAAGTGGTCCCAGGTGCTCTTTGATACCCGCACGATTTTGAATCATTCAAACCTACTAGTCCACTTTCAATTGCTCGCGATGCTAATCCTTTTACGCGCGACGCTTTCGTGTGATACCGTTGATAGATCGCGCCAGGGACTTTCAGTTGAACGGTACTTGCGAAGCAGACGTGACCGGAGCAAAAGTGAACATTCAACATCTTACTGCGGAACAATGGAGAGACGCATAATTTCTTTATTATTTCCTTGGATGATTGAAAGCAAATACATTATAAATTTGCGTAAAAATAAATTATACAAGTTACACCATTGTGGTGTTTGGATTACGTTAATGTGCTTTGCCACAATCAAAGTAGAAATATTTCTGAGCAACATTGAAGACTGAGAAGATCATCACACGGCCAACAATTAATATTTTCTATTCGTGTCAAAGAAATTTCGAAGTTTCCAAATGATTTCCCTACCCTTCTCGCACCGACCAGGATTAAATCAGTGCATTGGCCGCTGACCCGCAACGATTGCAGTTTCGTTGTAAAAATTCCAAAGCAACCAGCTCGAACGGCAGTGCGATTGCAAAAATTGTTCAAGGTCCAACGCGCGGTTCTACGCGCATGCAAAGGAGAGACAAATTTGTAGGAACGAACGATCGGCCCTGACCATGGAGAGCATGGTATTCCGCTCGATCTACGTTCGGTACCATCGGCGTTGATGCTTCCGAACTGGATTTACATGGCAAGGGTTTTGGACGCCGGCCAAATTGGCTGCACCTGATTCCGATCGACGTACCAAGGGCATTACGCTATTTTATACGGCACTGTGGTTGATCCCGGGCTACCTTGGACGGCCAAGTTTGACCGTTTGATTTTACGACGCCAAGTTTCCACGATGTCCGCAAATGACGGACCCGAGACGATGATCCGGACGGCGACGACGATCGTGAACAGGCGTTGGATGAGTTACCCCCCTCCTTCGATCGTTGTTAAGGATTTCGGGTCAGGTCTTGTTAAACCCTGGTGGAAATTCATGGTAATCACGGGACGCTGAATTGCTTAGCAGCAGAAATTGGGCAGGAGTGACGAAGGTGGTACAAGTGGATCGATAAAGGAGATTGATTAAATTTTTATTTCATCCGGCGCTTTCGCACGGAAGAAAATCGTGAAAAGTTGCACGATCTTCGACGTTCCAGGGCATTTGCATTTCGAATAAAAGCGAAGCGCAAACGAGCGCAGCGGCAACGACTTGCATGAAACCGCGGCCAACACGTTGTCCCGCGGTTCGCTCTGTTTGAAACGCGAAATCCAACCGGAACACGAATTTACATTTTACCAGCTTGTTTATCCGCTCCAAACAGGCCGAGGAGAGCCCCCTTTGTTTCGATCGCGCCGCATCGGGATGGACATATATTAAATTTCAATGAATCTCGCGGCGGATATCAAGTAGCTCGATTTCGAGTGCCATTAGCGGTACGCAGACCCTGCGTATCCATTAGACGGTAATGCTTTGTAAACGGGATTACGCGTCGCTCGGGTACCGCAGTAATTACGCGAAATGGCTAACCGAAATCCTTGGCCCTTGGCAAATCGCATCGTTGACTGCTATCTAATATCGCATTGTCTTCGATGCTGCGGCAAAGACGTATTTCATGGTTTACGATGCTCTCCCGTGTCGTTGCGATATCTCTGTTTCACGAAGGATTTCATCGTTGATCAAGGACGATACATAATAATCAAGGTATCCGAATCCATGTCACTTTTTGCGACCTGCTGTCGGTTGTTATCCATTCAGCGAAAGTAGCGAGTTTGGTCAAGAAACTGTATCGTCTGAACAGACTGTAAGAGGAATTTTATGATATTATCCGTTCAGAATTGAACTTTAGGGGGAGCCAAGTCGAACGTGTGATCGCCAGTACATAAGTGAAGAAACAAAAGGCACGACATAACATGGATAAAAAATGAGTTTTAATTAAGGGATGATTATTACACAGTTTTCCAGTGTTTTCTTTTTTGTTTTCCTTTGGGGGTGGGGGGTGCCAGGAGTACTCGGCCCCCTCCGGATGCACCGCTGGTATTATAGAACAATTAATATGAAAAGAGTGATTGAGGATCTTAGTATTCGTTTCTGTATGATTTAATATCTTTTTTGCAGATACTGTTTAGGTATTTTTATATATCCTGGCTCTAATTTCACGTTTTCTTAATTATTATGACTGATACATATTATTATAGTAAACTAGAAAACTCGCCATCACGTTATGACCAATATGGATCATGGAAAAACTTGTGAAAATTCTTACAAAATTTTCACGCTTAAGCGATGACGATTTCTGATACCATAGTTAATTCAATTAGAGACTTTACTAGCCACTGAATTCATTGCACACATTACAGTTTTAATGCCTGCGTAGCATTTCCGCTCATTCCATTTTAACTGCACGCGTGGTTAGATAGTGGAATGCATGAATAGGAGGCAATTGTGATACAACGGCCGAACCGGCGAACAGCATTAGTTAAATGGACTAATTGGAATAAAACGTCGAAGGCGAGTCTGCAAGGGGGTGGTTCTGGTGTTACGAAATCGTAGTTAAGCTATGGGTACTGTAATCGACACAAACCATGATTTTCTATACATTTTTCATTATGCTGCAGCACGAATTGCTATCAATTATTCAAATGCTAGATACACCGATTAATTTATTCGCGTCGCTACATCGCAACTACTGTGACTCGTCCTGAAACACCCCGAAGATCTCTGTCCAAGCCGATCGAAAGGGACGGAATCAGCGGAAGTGATAAAGCAGCCGAGAAAAGCAGAATCTCGCTGCGAACGTTAAACCAGTGTCCCGTGGGCTGGGACAGTCGAGCGGGGGGGGGGGGGGGGGGGTTTGGCTCTGATAGCGGGATGCCTTGCCGATTTCGTCCCAACCGACGAAGATCTCATCGCGGGGCTAAGAGAGAAAGAGTCACGTGGCTCGCGCGCGCGGGAGATACGGAAAGATCCAGCGCGAGAGAAAAAGAGGGAAAAAGAACGGCGTAAGGGGGAAAAGGGATGAAAAGGGAAGATGCGAAGGAAGATAGGGATGGGATATCGGGACAGACAGAGGGACAAGGAGAACGGCAACCGGCGAAGGAAGGGTAAGGGTGTGGAGGGGTGGAGCCATTGCCGCATTGCACCCTCGCCAACGCGATTTCACCTCTATCGATTCGCGATTCTCCGTGTGTTTTGTGCCGTTGCACTCGGATAACTAGACACTCTCCCTTTGATCACACGTTATTGTACTCGGGACCCTATTATCCCCGCAGCCCTTTCCACCGCTCGTTTCTCGCGAGCCACTGGAGCGTCTCGCGTTTCCTTCCTGGCCTGGTATGCGTTCCTCCCGTGAAAGCGCAAAGACATAGAGAGAGAAATCATTCGTTGATTAACCTATGGAATCACTCGCGTATGAATCATTATTTTTGTTCATAAATCAACGGTGAACACGCCTATCTCACCGCGTTCTCGCGCGTGTTTCCCCCGCCCTTCTATCCCTGTTGACGAACGTTTTGCTGGATATGCGAGAGAACGCGTTCGTTCCCAGCATTCGAATTTTACCTTGTAATTAATGCCCCTCATTTGAAACCGCGAAGAAGCAAACGGCAGAATTAAGGAGCGTTCGCGGAAGTTCGCCGACTGAAATACGCTTCGGCGAAGTAATGAGAAAAGTTTTTTCGCTCATACGGAATTTTGTTGGACCGTTTGAGGTATAGTTATTGCTGGTAGACGGCTGATGAACGAGAAATCGTTCTTTGTTTACTCTGCCAATCTTACGCGTAACTTGTTTCGAGCCATGTTTAAGCGAAGTTAAATATCTACGCTCTCGTAATAATTCGATTTTTGTATATTTAGAAAACGTGGTGCGGCGGAGACGTGAATTGCAATATATTAGTTATCAGATGTTGTGATTTTGCAGTGGGCTTGCTTGTTGAATACAGATTGGCAAAACACTTTACACTCCGCGGATCGACAAGGTACGTGTAATGTAATCGCTTCACCGGTAGTTACCCAAATTCCTTGGTCTTAAGTGGTGCACGAACAATGGGTTCTTCCTCCTCGGAGCCGATAGTCTGGAAATTCGACAAGCTAAATGATCAGAGGAATTGCGGGTAATTGCTAATCACTGTGTTGCTAGTTTCTCTGCTGCGCTCGATGCTGGAAAATTATAACAGCAACATCGTATTTCGTAAATGTACGTTTAGTTAATTCACTGGTAACCAATAATAATAATATATATAATATTCTTTCCTCCACGCTGGAAATTAATTCATAATTAGAAGAAGAGCGGAATATTAAAAACGCCAGGAAAATTTGTTATTAAAAATAATCTTGTACAATTAATAAACTCCGAACATATCCTTTGTGCCAGACACGTTGCATACAAATTATTTTTCGACTAACTAGTGTTTATAACGGTTCATACCTTTTTTAACTGAATGTCGTAATAGAAAGAGCAGTTTGCTTTTAGAATTTTAACGAAGTGGTAGAAATTATTCTTTTTAGAAGGAACTAACGTCGGCAATAGCATAACGTATCTTACATAGTATAAGCGTCTTGCGGCTTTTCCAGCATTTTATGGAAACTCTCGACACCTGTATATTCTTCTCTGCTACTTCGTCAGAAGGAATTTTGCACCTTTCGACCCGCGGGATTTAGAAAATGCGGTACTTTGCAGCTGTGCAATGTGCTCCAACCGCCACGCCGAGCTTGAGCTTGCGCCAGGGAGTTTCGGGGCACAATCCAAAGCATGAAATGTGCGAACATTTTGTGTCTTCGCGGTGAACCGCGAAATAAACGATAGCAAATATCCGCACTTTACTGGCATATCTATAGAAAGATATTAGAAAATGTTTAACGCCAGAAAATTGAATACACTTTTGTAAAAGAAAAAAGTATTATCGATACTTTATATAAAAATTGTAGTTGGCAATGTTACTGGCAATCATTTCCTATACTTATTATTAGTGGTGGAGAAGTATCGATAGTTAGCGCTGTAACTGATTAAATTTCCAATCTATTTAATGAAGCAATAATTAACATTCCTTGTTTTATTATGAACGTATGCATTTAGGAATTACGTAAGACTGAAAAAAGAAACCTTCGGAAATAAGAAACGAGGATCTAATCCAAGTGGAATAACGAACCTGCCGTTTATAGTAACTAATCCATAAAGAAGAAGCTAAACACGCGTGAGTCTTAGAAAGCATCAAATTTTTTTAAAGAAGCAGGCACATTTCGTGCATAAAAATTTTACGAGCGGAACATTGTAGCGCGCCGCTTCTCTATTTGCCATCTAATCCCATAAATAAGGTAGAAGTGTATTAAATCTAGGCGTAGAAGACGTCCGCGTTTCCGGGCTCGCGAGAACGACTTTCTGAATGCTGCATCAGGAAACTTTTATGCACCGCTGTATACTCGAATAAAACTCCGTCCGCTTTCTTATCGTTGCCTCGGCTTTTCCATCTTAGAGCGGACCTACTTTTTACAAAGGCCATCGTGGGCATCGACGAAAGTACCATGATGCGTTATTACTTATATCATTGAAGAACAACAATTGAATAGTGAAACGAAGCCAGTGCAAATCTGTATAAATAGGAACAGAAATCCAAGACATTCGAATTCAGAGATACGTGCAATAATCACAAGTTCTGTGCCCTGACAAAGTCTTATATTCCTGATCCCTAAACCGGCCGTATTGTAAAAAAATAAATGAGTTTTATGATCGACCTTATTTCAGAAGATCGAATAATCAGCATTTCCCTCTTTATCGAAGATTCTCCAAGTACGTTACGGATAATCCTTGCACGCGTATCTCATGAATGAATTTCATTGCATCTACGTCGTTTTGCATCGTTTCGATTGTTTTAGAATTGCTTGGATAATACATCGAAGTTTCAAGTTACATAGATTACTAAGTATATTGGGATTTAATAGATTTTTTACAATATGTCCACTTTAGGTGTCAGGAATGTAAAACTTTATCAGGACAAAGAACTTGTAATTGTCGCATGTATCTCTGAATTCGAAACTCTTCTATTTTACAGAAATAAGTTCGCATGTTCGTGCTTTAAACAGTAAGCGTCAATAAATTTAATATTTCCCTCAAATGCCTGAGAATATCAATAAATTTCATTCTATCAATTATAATTTTTCATTGCTTATGTAGAAATTAAATTTGTAGACATTGACTGATAGTAATTCCCCTTTAATCAGAGGTAATCTATATTGTCGTGTTTCGCTTTCTTTTACACCCGTTTTGTTAAACATCGAGATTATTACACTCACCGAGAGAGCTGGAAGATACGAAGCTGCTGAGTTAAATTTAAAACAGCGCATCTAACTGTTACGCGTTTTCCGAAAGAATGGCTTTCTGAATTCAACATGGGAAAACTTTCACGGGACAGTGCACTTTGCAGTTGGCAAATCCTCTGCCGGCTTTCGCGGTTTCGTTGTCTCGAAAATCCCGGATTTCGAAAAAGCTCCGCGAATACTTTTCAAACCATTATTTCTCCAGCAATAACGCGAGCCAATATTAACCCCGAGAACCATTCGGAAACTGTCAGGAATTATTTTTCTATTATGGATTTGGGATTATGGATATTATGCCGCGAAGGAGATTCTACTGCGTTACACTCTCACGAACTACAATGCTGCATTATTTCAATTCTAGGTGTTCTATTGCTTCCATTTGCTTGCAGAAGATACGTGGTTTAGAATTTGAAGATTTCTATGCTACGCGAGTTTAATATGTATTATTAATTTAATAATACAGACGCCCAACGAAGGTATGGAAAACGTGATTAGACATTTATTTCTCTCGAATTGTAGTTATTATTGAATCCTATATTTGATAAGGAAAAACTTGCTCAATTAAGGACGACAATTCAGCGAATAGAATATTGTACAATGATTGTATTATCCAAAAACAAAATCCTCATACAATTTTACCAACACAAATAGCCTCGATCTTGTAAAAAATTCATATACCTTGCAGTTGCTACAATATAATATTTAACACACTACTGCAACACATAGAATAAAGAATAAAGACAAAACTTCGCCGAGAGAAGCGGTATCTTAACTTCCAAACGAATTTCGACGCAAAGGTCATGCCGGCAGGTGACAGCAGCAAGAATCGTTTCTCCGAGGAACGATTTCCAGGGCGTCGCGAATAAAGGGAAGTTTCATCCGGCACGTTGCACCCCCGGTCGACAAACAGTTTCGCTCGGCGTACCACTTCAACGATCCGTTCTCGCGTCGCGACCTCAAGATCGCGCGAGTGTCACTACAGCGGCAAGTATTTCGCGGCGCGATGGGGCGAGCGGAGAGATAGCTTCGTCGACGACGCGGGTTCATCCAACGTTGAGCCCGATCCCGCGCGGAAAACTCGTCGAAGGCGTCGGGGTTTACCCGCGCAAACTTCTTCCTCGTGCAGCTCTGGTGCACGGTCGGATGATCCGCGTGAACATGCAAACACTCTAGAATGGAATCAGGAGGCGACTCGAGCCCGAGTCTAACCGGCCTCGAGGCAGCACGCTGCCTTCCTGCAGACTCGGGACCAACGGGTGAAACGGGTCGTCGTCGTCGTCGTCGTCGTCCTCGTCGACGAGCGTTTCGCGAGCTTGCTTATGACGCCATAAGCAGTTGCCTCGTTGAACCCGCTGGAACGTGTGCACCAGCCCGGCCGTGGAGAAGAGGGGGGGGGGGGGGGCGGATGAGTGTGTAGCCAAGTGGGTAGACACCCCACACCCCCGGTGTACTCGAGCCAACCCTGACTGACGCCGTTTCCACCTGTGCACACGCTTCTACCTACACGCTTATCCTCGCCTTTTCCATGGCTCGTCTCTTACGCTGGCAACGGGGCGCAATGCTGAGAGACTAATCCGCGATAAACTTTTGGCAAACCTATTTACGCACCGACCCGGCCAGCCCGTGCTGCAGTGACACGCGTGTGCTCGGGACGGGTAGGTCGTGTTCGGACGAGCCGTAGCTGCTCGAGAACCCGAAATGCACCGGGATTATTATTATGAGAGCGGAGAGGACGAGCGGAGGTGGGTAACGACAGGGCGGGTTCATTGTGCTTTTATACTTCCACGCTTTAGAGGGATGAGGAAGCACGCGCGTGAGGCGCGTGTCTGGGAATCCAGCCGAGCGGCTGAAGCTGAGATGGGTCATAAATGTTATGGATATCGTTAAATTCGTTTGGCTGACTCGTCGCGTATGTTACTACTTGAGGCGATCGTTCCTTTAGGTCGTTCAGTTGTTGCACAGTTAATACGATTCCATTTTTCTTTTTTACGAATCATAGTGTTGAGAAATCTGACCACCCCTTGCAGTATGATTTTTCATCAGATGCCAGATGTCAGCGATAAGCTGCAGTTTCATTAGAAACTTCGCGCGCTGTCTGATTACTACCGATAACATGGTATTATCCCTATTTTACTCTAGTTACCCACAGAATTGCGATACGACGTGCTGTTATTTTATGGAAATATAGAACTATGCGTGAAAAGTGATCGGATAACTGAAAATGTACTGATACAAAAATGAGATTAATAGTTTACAAGTATTGAACATTGTGTTATGTTAAATCCTCAACTTGAATTCTAATTTTCTTTCGTAATAAGCATTCTATGCATAAAATATATGTTTCTATACATACATTCTACATATTCTGTGCATAGAAGTACGAATATGTATATAGAATATATACAGCATATGCATATTATTTGCTGTCTTTATATAAGAATAGTTCTGTTCGTTAATTATTCCCACAAAAACTGTCGTGTCAGTTGTGACACACACGAATGATAAAAACCGCCAGCACGAATTTACGGAAACGTATAAAGCATTCATAGGTAACAAGTGTAACTGCAACAAGTAGGCGTAACATGAACGGCAGTATAAAGAATTGGGGCAAGGTTGAAAGTTTTCCAAGTAGCAAGTAGTTACCGAGTTCCCATTAAGAGCATACGTTTGTCGTACACGCATATAAATAGGTCTCTACAAGCTTCGCGCCACGTTTAGTTTGCTGAAATGAAAAGAGTTAACAATAACTGGGTAATAAAATTAAACCCCCCGCTCAGGCTAACTCAATAATTAATGAAGTAACATATTATGGAGCAAGCATTCTACGAAGGCTATCGAAGGACTAAAAAGTTACAAGTCCTCGACTATAGAATCATTTCAAGCTTTAAAAACAATCATTCGCTACAATTTTCATTTACCACCTCGCTTAATTAACATTGCCAGGATCATTTGAAATTGTATTCTAAATGTTCAGAAGAAGTGTGCATATTATTGTCTGTATATTATAAATGTGAAATAAATGATACACCATGAACATTTGTGAAACACTGTCGCATAACAATTTCAAGGAATAGTCCTAATGATTTAACATCGATTCACCTCATCATCGTCAATTTTCCAATAAAGCCGTAATGGTGGCCATTAGTATTCAGCGGATCGCGCCGCTCCTAAACGAGAAATTACAGCCGACACAAACATCACCGTCGGAACGCAGCCAAGCCTTCACCGTGACGAATAATTTAACCTTGGAGGGGCCGAGTTCGCGGATAGCTTTGTGGCCATCGTTCGCATCGACGGTAGTAGTGCTGAATGAAATTGCTGCGGCGGCAAAGGGTTACAAGGGACCAGTAGCGGAGCGGCCACGCAGGAAATTAAATTTAGGTATTAAATGTACGCCGAATAACACGGACTATGAGTTGACACTGCGCCCGAATAATAGACACTGCCTACACGTAATTAACTCGCTGCGTAAAACGGGACAGGCAAACGCTATTTGCGGCTATGCTCGTTGACCAACAACAATCACTATTACCAGAGATATTCGTTGCCCCCGACCGATGAGATCCCTTTTTCCCTCGACGAAAAATAACCCTGGCAAACAGCCATTTATTGCGTCCAGTGTGTATACGCGAACTTTGATTGATAGCGTTACCACGATGATCCGCTGGACCAGCTTTAATCACTTACGTATACACGCGTATCAAATGGGATGATCAAAATTGCTTTTACCGTACGTATGCGCGCTGAAAGCAATTGGTCGATTTCGGATAAAGTATATTTCGCTCTGGAAGTGCGCGCGTGTCGTTCGCGTTAATGAACGAAGCTGCGGATCAACTGGATTACCAGTAAAATTGTTTCGTAATTTTATTTTTGTGTTTGTAATCCGTTTGGATTACAGGAATTATAGTAGTATTAGAAAGTATTATAGGAATACTTTTTATATATTTCGCGTTGAGCTTGAAACATGAAAAGGTTGATTGGGAAAGTAATAATTATTGTATACTCCCCTGTTACGCATCGCAATTATTCCCATTTATCCCCCACCTCATATTTCAAAGCACACAACATACTGCAATTGCGCTAAATTCAATTAACACAAACATATAAGAAGAAGTGAAGTAGAACGAACAAAACTAGAATGAATCAATATATTCGATAAACTGAGAAAGAAGATCAATATCGATAATGAACCGGACCCTAACGAATCATTCAATCTGCCATGATCTGATAAACCAATGGATTACGGTAGATTAACGTCGAATCCACAGACCACGACTAGGCTGACCAGGGCAGGGGAATCCCCTAACGGGAAGGAACCGGACGTTGGATAAAAGGAGAAGCCAGGGGGTGTCGCAACGGTTGAAACAGGACGGACGCCCATTTCCGCGTGCAAACCGGGTCCCCGCTTCTGCGCGACATCCCGGCAAACTATGCCACCAAGCCAGACAAACGGTCTGTTCGCTCGACTGTGCGTTTATGCACCTACGACCGAAGCAAACCGGCCAGCAGCTGGACCAGCTCCACGCTCCCTCTGCCATCATCAGTTTCAGCCGGCCGTCCGATTCGAACTCCTCTTCCGCGCCATAAATGCAGTCGCCGCCAGGCTGCAGGGAGACCATTCGCAAAAGTGTTTCGACTAGATTCCTTATTGCACGATCGATTTACTTCGGATCTTTCGCTCGCTCGTGATGAACGGTCGCTTTCGCACGTGAGCCGTAAAGTGTCCAGCCGAAGGAATAGAGGAGTTGTATAAAACAATGGAGAATACAAAGCGCTCCATGATATTAACCCTTTGCACTCCGAATTATTTTTCGATTTTATTGCCAACTCCCTAGTATTTTAAGTGTTTCATTTGAAATCTACTTCAAAGGACAGTTCCTTGACTGGTGCTTGTTTTAAACGATTCTTTTTTACTAATTGCATTACATACAGCTCTCAAACTTTGTTGCAATTTATATTTGTAGAAATTTCTAAATGTGCCATAAAGTGTGGCGTAACTCGGCAAAGGAGTGCAAAGGATTAAGTTCTGCATTTAGTAAAATGTATTCAAATTAATTTGAATACTGCAGAATAAATTAAGGATATTAATGTAAGTTAACTTTTCCTTTAAATGTGCTTTCTATTATTTATCAGCTTTCGTATTGCCAAAATGAATTTAAATGTAATAGCGACAGAACCATCGATTCCAACGGAATAACTTATTCTTCATTTCATTACAAATACCGGCAAGGGAGGCAACGCAACGTCCACGCCTTCGAAATGCAGCGGTGCAAGAAAGCAATTATTCGTGCAATAACACACATCTCGCCCGTAACAAAATTTAGGGCAAGATAAGCGTACCACGACTTTATTACATCTGTTTAGTCATTAGAACCGCCGCGGCCCTTCTTCGCAAGCTCCGCTTTGGCTTACCAAGGCATGCTTGCAGCAAGTTCGAATTAATTTCGCGCATAGCTCGCTGTCGCATTCCTCGAAGGGTTATGCGTCTGCACGGAAAGTAATATTAACGGCCGGAACACATTGGTGGAAATCGTGGAACGCAGGGTGTACGGCAGAGTCGGAAGGAGTAGGAATAGATAAAACGAACCGGTCGAAGAGAGAGAGAGAGAGAAAGAGAGAGAGAGAGGAGTGGAATCGTTTGGAAGGAATCGTTTGGCCAGCAGCAGGAGCGCAGTCGAAAATGGAAACACTGGCGGTAGAAGGGAAGACAACAGAGGTGGAAGAACGGTACGAATTGCAAGAAAATACAAGGGAGAAATGGAACGCGGAGAAGAAGGTAAAATCACAAAGAGCAGCGAACGGCAGCGTAGGCGGGATCAAGCAAAATATAGGATGCCCCTTCGTTTTCATTAATAAAACATCTCGTTGGGTAAGAAGTTCCGTGGCGAAAGAAGGGGGGTGGCAAAGGCGATGAGGAACGGGAAAAGGGATACAGCGGGAAAGCAATCGGCCCATTCTAGACGACACGATTCCCGACTGCTTCCGAATAACAACGAAATGCAAAGCAGCTGATAGCCGGCGGACGGAGAACGTGGTGCGAGCCAGCTTTGGTATGCCCCGTTATTCCTCAAGCTTCTCTGTACCGCGACCATCTTTGCCCTCTCAAGACCGCAAGCTCTTCTTACCGTGTACCTACCACTGGTAAGAGCCTCTTTCTTAAGATCTTCTTCGTCTGTTCTTGGCTGTCTCTCTCTGTCTCTTTCTCTCTTCGCCACGCTGTCGACGTTTCTCTACAGACCGTTCTTCGTCGGCGAGGGGTTAATCCCTCTCCGGGAAAAATTAGCCTGCTGTTCACAGCTCGTTTTCCCTGTCCCATCCAACAGGATGTCTTTCGACTTCTACTTGTCTTCCCTGTCTTGTCCGCGACGGATTGCCATCATCCGCCACTTCAGCTTTAAGCGCGGTACGAGATACGCGTGGTTACTTGTATAGTGGCTGAAAAAAGCGAAAACCATCGTCTCTTGTTTCCGTGATTTTGTTAGGATCGAGAGTGAGTTGTTAAAGGAAGCGGATGATACTGATTAATTGAAGAAGATAGAGAAAGCTTTTCGTTGAACGCTATTTAGGATGATTTTTTTGTCATTGTTGATAAATCGTTTTATCATGATGGTGACAAAAAATTGTATCTATAGTAATCGTTTTGATATGCATATTTGATTGTAAGCTGAATAGCAGTGTTCCTGCTTAAGTAGCATATTATTTCGCGCGTGGAATTCATAGACGGGGTTCGCAAATTATTTCTCGGCGGATCAGCGTTAACCGGGCGAGTTTCAACAATGCAAATGATGCCGTACGCGAAATTCGAGACAGCGTTCTAGTAATCGGTTTAAACGTGTTACACGTTGACCGTAATTGCTTGCCGGCAGTTTCCACCTATAGCCCGGGTCTGTGTATCGCTGGCGATTACTAAGCGAAGGGCTTCTTGAATTATGGATCTGTGCTGCAGTCTAATGTGTGTATAGACTGTTACACGATTTATAGGTCAGCCTTCTGTGCACTCGTTACGATCGCAACTTTTTACACACTTGTCGAATATGAATGTTCCCCGTAAATGATTCACATATTCCGCGGTGGCTGCAATTTTACTGCATTGGACTCATTTTATAAAGAAAAAAATTGTAGACCGTCTTCCTTTCAACTTTACTCTAAGGTTTTTTTCTTTACTATACGAGCTGTTGCATTAACATTTTGTCAAGCTTCAGTGGAACGGAAAAATTGGCGCGAGAGTTCGCGCGAGAAGTCCGAAGGGGAGAAGGATTCTTATTCAAACGTCTACGCGTCTCTTTTCCATAGGTTATTTCGTTTGAACGGCGCACCGAATGCGAAACTCGATCAAGCGTCTTCACGTGACTGCGAAAGTGCACTTTGGTAAGTTTCACTGTTACTACCACACAATAGAAATAATGCTAGGCTTTTTTTTCTTTTGGAAGGGAACGATGTGTTCGGCGAGCATAAAGTTTGCTTCGAATTACACGTGTTCCGATAACGTGTACACGGAGTTCGGTGTTAGTATGGAAACGTTGTTGGAAAATAGAGAAATGTTAGTAAAATGTACAATTACCTTGTTAAACTAATTAAAGCAAATGACTATAGGACCCGTGCATGAACGATTTAATAATGAAAGGGCGCGAGGAAGAACTGTTTAAAACAGAATATTGATTTATCGTAAAGTATTCAACATTTCAAAATATACGAAAACAACAATGTACAATGATTGTAAATGAAATCGCCAGCTCTCGAAAGATTGACGATTCGATAACACAAAACCTTTCGTGCGCAAAGATAAAATTACTTTCGTCGGAGATCAAACGATGCTGCGACGAAAGAACGGGCTGGGAAGGGACCAGTTCACCACCGGGAACTCTCTCGAACGATCCTTTTCAATTACCCGCCGACTTCGTAAACAATTAAACCGGCGAAATTTACAACCGAGACGCTTTCAGAGCACGTAGCGGGTAACGTCAGCGTGCCCGACGTCTCTTTAAAGAAGCGCTCGTAAAACGCGATAAACCCGCGCACGCTCTTTAAACTTGAACTTATCCCCTCTCGTAAAGAGCGGGGCCGGTTCGCGCAAGAAAGAACGCCGCGCGGTCTCGTTACTAGTGTTTCGAAACGTTAACATTGTCCACCACGCGTGCTCGCACTTTCCTACGCGAACGTGTACGCGCGCGGACAAGTTGTAAGCGCGCGAGTGCACATTTACACACGTGGCGAAACGGTATGCCGCGTTAGAAAGTAGTAATAAATGGTACGTAACACGCGACATCGGCTGAGCGCGACAGCGATTTTCTCACACCAACCCCTTCACGTGTTAAGCAGGTTTACAAGACCTTTAGACACGTCGTACCCACCCCCTTCGTCCTGTTTAGGTACACTGACATCGTTGAATAATTGGTTTTATCGATTACACAGCGGTGCATAGTAGTTCGATCGTGTAGGCACCGATAAGGGTTGCACGTACAATGATGCATACGGAGATAAAGTAACTTTTCTATTATCTATTGGATTCTTTAAATCGTTTATCATATTTAAAATATCTCACCTTCAAATTCCTTACATTTATATGCTTTAGTTATCATGATATCGTCTTTGGGAAGCTGCGTGCCACATTTTTCTACCCTCATTTATTTCGTGGCGCAAAGCGATTCGAAGGAAAGTCGCGTCGTCTGAAGGTTCTTGCTCTTTGGTCTAACGTCTGGTCGGAAATTTTAACGACGGTACAATATATGATATTCAAAAACCGGCGGAATGACGCATGGACGGGCACGTGAAAGGCGCGAACGGAAATCCAAGGAAAAAGAAGGACCGGGTGAGTAAAGAGAAATTCTACGAATGGTATTAAACATCGTCGCGATACTCCACCGTTATCTCGTTTTTCTTGGACGCGAAAAGTTGGTTGACGGTGTAAAAACGAAAAAGTCACGGCTCGACGACGCGACGGCTGGCTGCTGAAAGAATTTCCACCTGGATACGTTCATTCAGTATCGTTATATCCCTTTTTCCTGCCGCGCAAACGAACGAACGTTTGCGTCGTATATCATCGGACGGAAGGGTTGAAGAACCTTGGTTCTTCTAATTTTCAACTAGGTTCGCTAACGTGTTCGTCGATTTTAATTATTCACGATAAAGGTGTCGATATTAATCATTCAATATAACTATCTAAATTATTAAAGGCAGTTAATACAGCGCGTCGCGACTATTACATTTCAAATGCTTCAAAGAAAGTCGAAATATGATTGCGATATAATGTACAAGACATTACATTTTTTTAATTTACATTCATTATAAAACCGTAAATGGACATATTTTCAAACAGTTGAAAAATTCAATTATGTAGAATACATATTTCTTATTACATACATATTATTCCGTTATTCCAAATAGTACACATTCGTGTAATTCCATTTTTTGCACGCAATCCCGAGAATTATAGAATAGAATTATTCTCAGTGCTCACTTGTTCAAAAATCTCCGATGAAAAACGAGAATTTCGGGAAATTTAATATAAAATTCAACAATACTCTGACTTCAATGCTTATGCAAATTCTTCCGTATCCAAATTTGAATACGATTCATTTGCAATTTAAATGGCTCTGCGCAAATATGTCGATACAATCAAAAAAAATCAAATGGCGAATAAAGCGAAAAACAATAAGCGATCGCGGCCAAATGATACGAAAAATATTGAATGCAGACGATCTGGATAGTTTGTTCGCTCTGCTGTGGAGTGTAGCAAATCGTGATATTCATAAAAATTTGCATTAGTCTCTTGCTATAAATTAACCGGCAAATTGTTACATAAAAGATATTTCTTTACTACAGCGTTCGCCATGCATCGGAGTAAATCTTCAAAAATATTCGTTATCGATTTGAAGTTCAGTTTCGAAAATCGTTCCCGATTTCGTGATGTTGCAGCTAATCTACGAGCCGTATTCTGCAGATTTAAAAAACCAAAACAAGCTAACGGAATAGATTGTTCATTGTGTGTCAAAAGAAGCTTGACACCAGATATTCATTATTATAATGTTACAATTTTTGTTGTTTCGTTCTACTGTTCTTTGCCGACGCGCTGTCTTCTGGAATTTCTTCGCGGAACCAACGGCTTGAGAAATTCCCTTTACAATCACCGAACGAATCTCCGTCTATTTCTCTCGTGCTCCAAAGAAACACTCGCCCCCTCCTGGAAAAAGAAGCGCGATAAGTTACAGTCGCTGGTAACGAACGGGGCTTTTCTTAATTAAAATTAATTCGACAGTCGCGAGAGCCCGGCGTTAATCAATCGTCCGCGGCGCAAACAACTTTTAGAGCGGCAACAAAGAATTTAATGAAATTACAGGCAAGGACGTTTCTTTCCGTGAAAACAGTTATCGATCTTGTCTCTGGTGGATTAAGTCGAACACATCGATCACTTGACAAAAACACACTTGGCAACAAATTGAACATTTACTGATCGCTTCCTAGTACGCATTATGAAAACAATGCACTACGGTCAGGACTTACAAAAATAATATTTATGGATATGGGAATTAAATAATTGCGTGAGCCAGAAATGTATGGATTGCTGTATCCATCAATTGAATTCTTTTTTAACTGCATGCAAAATTTTAGTATTTAATTCTTAATCTGCACAATTAACTTGTACCGTTTCCAAGTTTCTCTTTTATATCAAAAGCGATAATTCAGTTGATATATCGACTCTCAATTGTTTAGTACAAATATTTTAACAGATTAAATAACTCTTTCGCTGCATTTAATTATCAGTGGACATGGACATAAACATTCAAACAGAATCTAACGAACTGTGCTAAATTATTATCACTGCTATTGGATTGATGCTACATACGGATCAACTGTCTTCATTTCAATGCAAAAATTCTCTTTCAGTCAATATTCTATAAATAATAAATGGCTACGCCACGTGAACCATTTCTGACTGTTCGACTCCAAACGTTCCTTCAAATTTCCTTTTTACTGGAAAATAGGGGCACACGTAGTAGGGTATCTTTATAGAGAGATGGCGGTCAATATTTTAGTAATCTGAAAAGAAAGCTGAGCCGACGTGCGGCAAGTACATATATTTCATATTTTCTTTCCGTTCGAGGGAACCGCATTGCCCGAACTTGCGTTGCCGGGAACGATAGCAATTCAAATTATAGTATATTATTTGAAGAAACAATATCGCGCCGAACGTCGTCGAAATGAATTGAATTTAAATCATCGCTGAGAGTGCATGCATACACGTGCGTTCTCATATTCGGCGCATTTCAATTAAGAGAACGATCTTTTCTCCGGCGTGCCTTCTTGTTCTCTTTCTTTGCAAACAACTAGAAGAACGTTCTTTCTGATTGTCTCATCTCGGAACAACGCTGGGGTAGATTGAAGTGGGCTGCGCATTTGGAACGCTTAAGATGATCGCGCAGTGAACAATTCGCGAGATTGAACCAAGAATGAGATGAAAGGGATATTACACGCGTATAGGAAGGTATTATAAGTTAACAGCTACATTTAATACGGAAGCCTTAATGAAACGTTGCGTTCTTTATCGTACGACTGTTTATTCGAATTTGTACTATCATGCAAAAGAACTGATTCCAGGTTTTATTCATTCGTTAACAGAGTAACAATTTTGATAACAATGACGCACCCGGAATAGCTTCTAAGAAAAAGTCTGCGTAGTACAAAAAGATAAAAGAATGAAACTATGAAAAGGATTTAAAGAAACAATGAGGATAGTTTGAACAACTCCAACTACGAATCTTTACTTTTTTATTAATATTCGCTAGTTGCATTATTTCTAAATTAAAAGAAAAACTCGGTTTAATGGCCTTAATTTTAAAAATTGCAATTACATTGCTTTTAAACTTTGAGCGTTGGTGTCATTCTATGGAATTGAATAATATTCGTGGTGCATCGGACGAATGATTAATAAATGTAACGTGGCGGTATAAATCTGAAGCGTAAGTTAAGAAATGGAAGGAAAATTGCAGTACCTCGCGCAGCTCCCGCCGATGCTACGGTAGATTCTTTCCCGATAATGGTTTCCATCGTCGAAGGGCAGAATCGACGATCAAAGTTGATACTTGGAAATCAACTTACAACCCCCCCGTAAGGAACTGCCGATCGTTTCATCCGGAAAACAGGTCGTCCCAGCCCGGCTTGCCGGCAGTTAAAAGTTGAATAGTCAGGAGTGTAATTCGCGGTAGACGACTGTACCCTAAACTCGTGTAATATCCGCGCACTTATCGGCCAAACCCATATCCCCGTGTCCTCTGCTTTTAAATTCTCGCCGGCGCTCGCGGAATGGTCGAAAGTCGACGAGCAAGTCGTGAGAAGTATGTTTTATGAAAGTTTCACCGCCGCCCTTAATCCACGAACTACCTCCCCGCTTCTTTCCATCGGGTCCGTTTCGCGACACTCGCGGCAACTTTGCGATCTTCCCTTCGCAAAATATGCCCTCCCTCTTTGCTCGCTCCTTCCCGTCTAAAATTGCCACTTACTTCCGGTTCGCTGGTCCTCGGGACGACGTTGGAACGCTCCTCCGATGGAGGGCTGATCTTTCTTAACCCCGGTGGCGTCACTTTAATCAGCGGGGGTCACTTCAGCCACCGTTGACGATGATTGTTTGCCGAAGAGAACGATCGTGTATCGATGCAAACGTTTTGAGGGGTAGTTCGCGGCACTTGCGGATGTTGTAAGAGATAAGACAAGCACTGTGTGAGTTTCAAATTTTGAGCAAAGCTAGTTTGGGATATAAAAGAACCCTTCGTGTAACATCTGGAACCGATTTACCATATAGTTATTGAGAGATCGTTAATAAAAAGTTGATGCATTTTAATGTGAGTAGTAATATATGGCCGATTTAGAAAAGGACCGTGCCAACATTGGCACAAAAGTATATCGACATGCGATGAAATATATTTGTTAATTTCTGTAAATCACCTAGCTTTTCCATAAGTGCTAATGAAAGCTAGTCAATTCAATATTCTATTTTCGTATTGCCATTATTTATGTTAACATTGAACTCCTTGAAATACATATACTTGATGTTAAAAATTACGATTATTTCCATGTCATATCATCTTCGTGTTCGTCATTTAGTAACGAACTCCAATTTGGCTAATACAGTTGACTAAAACTACCTCACAAGATTTAAATTTAATTATGCCGTTACGGTATGAACGGTACTTTGATAACTAATTAAAACTGACAACTAACAGCACGATATAATTATCAGTGCAATGTTAAATTAAATAGAAATGCACTGGAATATGAGAATGGGCAAAGACACTGAATCCATATACCGTAGCTTTCTCAACCGATATCATGACGAGCGACGGAGCAATAAAAAAAAACTTCCATCATCAATAAAGCGGATTGCTTTTAAAGAAAGGAAGGAAGATACTCCCCGTTCGAATAAAGTCCTCGTAACTTCTCCGCTTCATTTCGAAAATATTACCGGTGTAAAAGTTTCCCGATAAAAAAAAAAGAGAAGATCACGCAAAGATCGTTTGATCAACTTGAAACGAATGAAATTTTTATTGTGGAGAAAGTTTGTCGAAGATCGGAACAAATGTCGGGGGAATACAGTTGCCGAAGTCTCGTATCCACCGTCCCCCCCTCGCCCTCACTAACTCCTGTTCAACGTTGATTGCGACGGAACATTGTGGGAACCACGGAAATACCGGAATCCGTAGAAAGAAGAACGGATGAAGCAACGTGTGCGTTTTCACGGACGAGCCACCAGGAAAAATATTTTTCACTTCGCGCAAGTGTCGCGCGAAAATTCGAAACCACCCCGGATTAAGGGCGTCGTCGAGCGCTTATCCGAAGTCGAATCCGATTCGCCGGTTATTCGAACAGAATATTCGCGAGCCGTGAAACGAGAACGGCTGAATCGCGATTCCGGGCACAAATTCGACCGCGTTCGCCGAAACGAAATCGCCACATATATCGAATCTGTCATTTTCGATTTCTGGAAATCCTTGCTACGAACATTTTCCAGACTTCACGCCCCCCCCCCTCTCCCCCCATACACGTACGTACATGCCTTAGGCTGCCAGTAGGGGCAGGGGGGAGGTGAATTTTTGGTGACTCTTCGTTGGGCGAAATGATCGATCGCGAAACGTTAAAGATTTCGCTCGGCGAGAGATCCAGTTCGATGAAATCGCTGCCATTCAATTCGTCGGAATATTCTGGAATTAAGTTGTAATCCGTGAGAGACTTTGATCGACGTCACTGGACTTTTTAATCACTTTAAATGGTCCGCGGAATAGGGCGATGTCTTGCTAAGCGCTTTGGGAGAATTTTCGGTAGAATGATGCGAACTTATGGGGCAATTTCTTGATTCGCGATTTAATTACAGACGATGAATGAAAAAAGTGTTTAATAGGTACGTAACGTGGAATGCACTATTGAGTTGCATTTCCTGAAAGCGTTTGGAATAGATTTAATGAGCTCTGTTTGTTGTCTGTTGTTACAATGTTGACGCTAAATTTATCAAATTCTGCATAATACCAGAGGAAGAACAAAGTGTTTTGTGTCTTTACTTAAATGAAAAGCAACGTGCATGATTTACATTGCAATTATATTAAATCTCTCTTCAAAACGTGCTCTAAGATTCTTCAGTCGCATTTACAAGAAACATTTCACACGTTACGCTCTAATAAACTGAGCTAAAGTAACGTAGACCATGGAGCAAGTGGTACAAGTCAACGTACAGTGCGGCGGTTTCAAACGAAACATAAGAAACACACGCGCCCATTAATTTAAAAAGAACGCGCCTCGGATGAAGCAAACGCGTGAACCTAGGGATACATGAATGACGGCGATATTTCGTACGTCCCCGAACACGAGTATCTGCCAATTCGTTACTCCTCGCAACGCGAGCCTAACCAGTGCATAAATAACCCATAAAGTGGACCGATCGTAGCACGGACAGGTTAAAAAGCAGACTCTGTGCATACATGCAGCCGGTTGAACGAAACAAATTGCACCCCGGCGCGGTGCAGCGTGAGATATTCCCGGTCGAATGCAAATCTCGAATGCGTATCCCCCGGGACCACGTGTTCGCGCGGGCCTAAGATAGAAAAAGACACGGCGTCGGAAGCGAGACAAAGATGAAACGGTGACAGAAAGGGGTAAGACGGGGGGGAAGGGCGAGAGAAAGGCAAACAGTCGCGCGACAAGTGCGCACGGGGTTGGACGGGGAAGAAGAGACCGGGTCGAAGTTAGACGCACGATTGCGAGTGGAGTGCGAGGCATCGGGAGAGTTATGCGGCGACAAGCCCGACAACCCCTTAACGCCGAGTGACAAATACGAGCCGCGCGGTGCCTTCTCTGTCTTTTCGCGGACACACAACGATCCGGCTGCGCGGAGGAAAGAACGAGGTGGGAGAGAAGGGAACGCTTATCTTTTCCAGCAGGGGTAGGAGTCGCTCAGTCAACGGGTTAAAGCTGCGTCTGACGTACCCTTCCCGCGACTGGTCTATAATCGATTCACGATCCTTTTTTTCTTTCTCGATCCTATCGGATTTCTTTTCCTTTCCGCCTTCCGCGACTCGCCGAATGCTCCTCTCGAAGCATTTCTTAGGGTAGAGCACGATACAAACTACCCTGTAGGACAGTTTTTTTTTTTTAGCCGGAGTCGGCAAATATTTTCTGAAGCTCGTTTCGAATGGGGACGATTCGGGAAGTTATTTTTGTCGTTCGTCTGAACGATTTCTCTTCGCGGACGTACGGCCGGCTGTCAAGCTCAGACGCGAATACTCGCGACTTGGAAACTGTATAAACAGAGGGAGAGGGGAGGATATCTAGCTGCGGGCAAAGGTGGAAGAGTTCGCCGGAGAACGGGAGAGAAATATCTTGCCAGCGTTGCTTGCCGCGGTTTATGAAGCTGAAAGATTTTAGGGGCTTCTGTAGAATCGCTCGGGCAGATGCATAATAAAACAGTAGCGGGATGTACACAGAGCGCTGGATGGCTGGCAAAAGCTTCGAGTTTTATCGTATCGCTCGCTTACCCAGTCGATCCCTTTGTTTCGCGATTGTGGCAAACGAGGCCGGCGGTGGCAAACGTTTTGCCTTTCTTCGGCAATCGATAGAATGAAACGTAGCCGAGCTTGTTGCTAATTTGAAATCAATATTGCAAGTAATAATGGTGAATTTCATTTAGGTATGCTTAGTTATGGAAGGATTGCTTAATTCTTCAATTTACGTTACGGAGCTCGACGAATTTCCGTCTTGCAATATCTACTAACTTTCCACTTTCCAAGTTGGTAATTCGCAATTGGCCTTGTGTACAAACAAAAAGGAGAGTCTAATTAATAATGTTTTATAGAAGATAAGAAGTTGCAGGTCAAAAATTGTTTGGATCAAAGTGAACATTTTTCTGAACAGTTTTGTGCACTCGTTTCACCTTGATATTACTTAATAGACATTATTTCAATATTACTGGAAACAGTATAATTACTGGTATTCCCAGTCATGGCTAAACTCGCTGCACATCGCGCATTCTGTGTTGTCAAGGAGTTAATTAGGATTCTACACTACGGCCCCGCTGTATATAGTTAATTATTCGGGGAAGCAGGTCCTCGCTGAGTGCATGCAAAGATAATTAGAAACTTGTAATTATATATACTGGCGAAAATCTAATTATATACTCGTGTCTAGTTGCGAATCAAAAATTCCCCTTATATAACAACATAATGAATAACGGTGTCCTCTAAAGAAACTTGCACCAATTAAATTGGAAGCATTTCAAATTTGCAGAACTTAGCATTCTATCGTAATTAGTTGACGAGTTTTATTTTAAAATGGAATCCCGTCGCCGCTATTTAAAAAATAATCGATCTACATATTATATATTATACGTTAATACTTGGAAACATAATCGCAACGGGAAAGATGGGTATCTGTCGAAACGTAATACCTGGATTGACGCATTAAGCTTTAAAGGCGACAGCCAGCTTTACGACCGAGTTTCCGGTAATACAATTTTGACGAAGGAACCGAGAACGTAGCCCGGCGTTCGCCCATTCGTTTTCGCCAGACTCCGGCAGAAAACGCGGGTCCCTCTGGCTATAAACAATTTAATTGTCACGGTAGATTAATCACCGGCGTCAGGAATTAATAAGTGGAATGCGTTTATTTCTGCTAAGACGCACAGGCGCGTAATTAATGGGAAGCGCACGAGCTTAATGTGCTCTGACAAATCGTGTCTGCCCACCGCATTCATGACCACCGCGTCTACGGGCGGTGGCTGCGTGGAATCCAAGGGGCGGCAGGGACAAAAGAAAGTACCTAGCCGGCCGCGACGACGTTAGGGGGTGATTACGCAAAATGCTTAATAACAGCGCGACACAGTCTCGCGACGCGTCGTATCGTGTCATCGCCATTACGTCCAGCCCAGGCTCCTCTGGCATGCGATAAAATTCACGCCGTCATGATAAATCGTGTCGCAAAAATGCTAACCGGGCCCTGCCGTTATGGGAACGCGTGTATAATATGGCTGTTAAGGAATAATGGTCTTGTCGTTTTTAATATCTTCCTTTCGGTGAAATCAGGGGACGGGAATTAAAACCGAACGCGGATTATAGTTCAAATGTCACAGAAATTATGCGCGAAGAATGAAATAGGTAAGAACACTTTAGGGCAGTCGATACATTTATAGGAACGTAATAAAAATGCATCGCTTCATTGATTTATTTGAAAATACTTTCATATAATGACGTATCTCCATGTTACAAATGTAAGAATGTTTAAAATTACTTTTCCCGCCTTGAAAACGTCAAATCTTTTAATACTGTACTGTTAAATCGAAACTGATATCACAGAGGCCAATACTTATTTATTGTAATTCATTCCGATAGATTTAAAATGGGAAAAATATGTATAATTACAGATAATAGAATATGTATAATTGCATATTATACATATTTCCGTGCATTCGCCAATCAACAACTATTACACTGAATAAAGAAACGATTCAATAGTTTCGATGCCAATCGTGCCGTGATCAATTTTATTATCGCGCCACTTAAGACGAACGCCTCGTTGCGCCACTAATACCGGAAACTTCTCAAGCACAGCTTCGCCACGGAAAACACCGATACATCGTCGTCAGCCGGGGTCATTGCAGGGAAGGAACTCGTGCAGAAATTACAGAAGACACTTCTTACAACATTAACAAGGGAGTGAGCTGGAGGAAAGATTAATCGGAACAAAAACGCGAAAGAAGTCGCGGAAGGGATAGAATTGAATTAACGCCTCCTCGTCGTTTCCTCGCGCTGAAAACGACGGCCAACGTCTGGAGAGTTCGTAGCATTTTCCGTAACGATCGTTGAGAGGAATTTAATCTCGTTTCTTTGGTTGTTGTCCGCGCTGACGAGCGATGAACGAGCGAAAAATTAGGGCGCAGCGCTCTTCACCATCGATTTCTGTTCCTCATCCTCCTCTATCCGCCACCCTCGTCATCGGGATGACTGTGTGTCCCCGTGTCGGGTAAAGGCAATTCACCTGTGGACAATGGGACGGATATGCGGCACGGCCAACCAACCGACACTCGAGAAAAGGTCAAGTGAATGCAGTTTAATAGTCTTCGCTACATACGCAAAAGCTATTCACCTCGCCCTGCGTCGAGTGTGTTTACGTGGATAATCTTAATCGGTGGAGAAAAGGAAGCCAGGCCGATCGGAGTGGTTGGAAACAGGTTGAGCACGGGACAAAGAAGGTAAGGCAGAAGGGTGGAAACTTAGCGGAGGCTTGAAAGCCACTAGACCCCCAACTATTGGCCACTGTCGAGGTTCGCCGGTCGTCCGATGTGGAATCAATTTTTTTTTAAGCGAATAAATGCCAACGGACAAGATGCAGCGTCCACGATGAAACGTAGCGATGATAATTTTGTGAGCGAAGGAAAGCGGTGCGATGTCGCGAATTAATAACGATTGATAAGTTTTGCGAGGGATGACTTCAAATTGTTACACGAAGTATAATTAAATGATGCTCCTGTGTGGCATACTACTATATGTTGCTTTTTAAAGGTGGAATAATTATAAAGACGGGTAGGTTATATTAGATATCCTTGCCATAGACAAGTATAGATACAAATACATTTTATCTAACAGATTATTCGATAAAAGACGTCTCGATGCAATGTTAATTCAAACAATTTAACGTTTTGCCAAACGACAATGAAAGAATAAAGCAAGAATGTCCAGCGTACAAAATCGATATTAAATACAAAAACCGACGATTTCAATTATCAAATTAATTTCGCGCTATCAATCGCTGGGGCGTGGACTAAAAATGCTTGGTAGTGTCGCACCCCCGTATCATTCGCCATCAAATTCGCCAGCCCCCTTGGGTCCCGCGGCACAGAACTCAGAGAACACACCTGGCTCGTGATATCGATCAGCGACCACCTCGTGTATGGACGCTGCGCGATAACTTTTCTCGTCCGCTATTTATCATTTTAACGACGACGGGAGGGGTGGACGCGGGGAGGGTGAACAGCGACATACAAGCGCTGGAAATCAAGCTGAAATAACGGGAATAGTTTTTCCTCCGCTACCCGCGTGTGAAAACAGGCTTGGGACTTGAGACGATTACACATACTTCCCTTGGTGTTATACATATATCGTTGCGTATCCAAAGCAAATATCTGCTCGAACGCGATTTCTGGCGGGGGGAAAAAAATACGCGAGTGGGATAGGCAGAATAGAACTAAAAAAATATCCGAAGAATGTTTCGGTGATGAATTAGAAATATCTTGATTGCCATTTTTGAAACGGCAAAAAAGTGTTTCTCGCAGTGCGCAGCGATTCCCTGGCACCGAACATAGCTCGGGCGTAAAATATTTACACGCTTTCTGAGAAGAGTGGATATTGATGTTCCGTCGAAAGGAATATTCGCTTGCCACGATTTATGTCTCGTCACTCGAATTCGATTGAATCGGTTCTGTGGTCGAGCAGTTGCTGCGTCAGAATGCAATATCTTTTTCGTTCTTCGTGAGTAGTGCGCGCGCGAATGGAGGCACGTTGATTAAACGATGCTCGCGTCTCGGTTAATTACCCCGTTTAACGCTGAACTTTACGAGTGTATCATTTGTCTTGGAATAATCAATGTAATTTCGAATTAGCATGAATTACGCAACGACGTTGCGCGTATCTATTACTAAACGTTTCGCTGGCCGTGCGCAATTATCGCGGCGCTGAAATATGAATAACGTATTAAAATAATCCGATTCAGTCGGCGGAGCGTAGTTCTGCATTAGCGTGTGTCGCGTGATTACAAATTTAACGGAGTCAACAATGTGTAATTACTCGGCCCGTCGCTTGCCTGATACATCGATCTACGCTTTGCTCGTTCCTATTATCCTAACTAAAATATCATGGATAAACGACGATAAAGATTGGCAGACACGAACGCATCGTCAAGCGAGGACGGACACATTTCATGGAAGCACTGTTAATATTGGTAGCTTGATTCGGAAATAAATTTGGACCCGAATTTCTACGAGACGAAGTTATACTTGGCCAAAGTTATTGGAAGAATTAGGAAGCTTTAAAGTGGTCGATAAACGTCGAACGTTTCGACAGTTGTTTATAATTAGGTCGGAAACTGATACTAATATGAATGACTAACGCCTTTGCAGTGAAAAATAATGTACGATCGCTGATCAGAACTATCTAGTATATTATATCTGATTTTCCCGGTTAATTTATTTAAAAAATGATAAAAATACAAATTTATTCTAAAGGAAACTGTGGATAAATTATAGAGATTCACGGATGAGTGCATGCAATTGAAAGTTTGAATGGAAGTGCGATCAAGCTGTTCTAAAATTTCGTTGCAAACACTGATTTTTACTTCAGATGAAAATTGAATTATGAAATAATTTTTAATAAACCTAGTAATGAAGGAAGTTATCCAGTCTGCTTTGCTCAAACAATATAAATTCGCTCATCCATGGTTTCAGCGCAGGGAGGAGGACTTATTTCATGTCTATACTACTTCCAATCAGAGATCCCTGCAGACAATGAAAAAATAGATAACATTTCGTGGAAACAAAATGTTCAACGTTCTTAATAAAATTGCTGATCCTTAACTATCCCACGATCATCTTCAATTTTCATATGAAAGCGTACATTTTTGCGAAATCTGCATGCATTGAAAACTACTTTTTCCATGATTTGATAAACAGGAATTTGTAAAGAGAGGCGCCTGGTCGGATACGACGTCGATATAATTTCGTTGATTTCCATTGATAATTATGGGAAAAGACGCGAGCATGGATACCTGACGCGTGCGAATTACTCGTTGCGGCCGCGTTTTCGCTGATTTTATCGTTTGCACAGTCGCAGTGGGACAGTGGACCCACATTGTTAGCCGGCCAAATAATCCCGATGGATTTTGCAGTGACAAATTATCTAGAACGCGATGCAGTTTATTCCAATAGGTACACACCGTGCACGTTGGTGTTTGCGAACGCGTTATCCCGGCAATGCCCGTAACGATCGCGAATTCGAATGGGCCAGATCGGAATCTTTCTGTTTACGGCGAATCGATAATCAGTGTCTGTCCGATCTTTTCATACCATTTTCCATCTTCTTTCTGTGTTCCCGCGTATCGAGCGGCGGATAAAACCGTGCGCGCTCGCTCCACAAACTTCCGATATCAACATTCGCTGCGCACCCAACAGCATTATGTCTCGCGTCATTTGTGATAAATAAAGTAAAATCCGACAGCGATTATTTGCATCGAAACGCACGATGAGAAAATAATAGCGTTTAGTTCGCTCGGCACAGGATCCAGTGGATGGGTACTGCAATATTTCGAAGTATCGAATATTGCGGAATACGTGCCGATACGTGAAAAAAAAGAAGAAGGAAAACTATAAACGAGAGGAACGTGTTTCGTAGTTTTGTAATTTCAAGAACAGGAGCGTGAAAAACAGGCGCGAGGAAAAAGAGGATTACGGGGGCGGACACTGCAATGCCTGCTTGATAATGCAAATTTATTCGACGACAAAGGTGCTTAGGATCTGATGGGAAATCTGCTGTAGCGGAGATAATTAATTGACGCCTGTCGGGTTTAATTAATGAAGTTTGTTAACGCTTAGGGCGAGCCACTCGAAAGTCCGGAAGATTCTTCTACGAGGCTGTTAACGTTGATCCGTAAAATTCTTAACCATCTTCTAGAAGAAACATGCAGGATGTCAAAATATTTCGCTCAAAGTATCACATGTTAATAGGGAATCATTTTCAGACCGTTTTTCTTTCTTCTTCGACGGTTCCGCATTTTTGCAAATATGATAAATCAATTTCTGCGAAATTGGTAATCAGTTACACTTGTATAGACTGATATTCAATCTCCCAATTTGCATATTATTCTTCAATCCCTTCAACCAAAGTTGTATAACAGCCTTCCACATGGAAGTAGTAATTTCCTAATTCTATTTAAGAAAATACTTTCCATTCTCGTATTCAATAATTATAAAAACCCGGTGTCTCTCTCTCTCTCTCCTCTTCAACCAAACCTAGAAATTGTTATTTCATGGTTAGCCATAAAAGGCGTGCAATGAGACGGATCGCATCGAAGGACCAGCGCGTTAACCAGATTCTTTGGCCGCGCTGGTGCCAGAGTCGAAGCAAACACTCGTACGACGAGGTGGCCCGGCATAAATGTAAAGCGAATCGAGTACGAGCGAGTGAGCCGAATGGAATTGTGGACACCTCTATTTCCAGGTGTATTCTTCATTGTCTCGGTCGATGAATCCGATTATTCCCGCGTGCGCGTTCGTCGACTCGGAATAATTCTCGCCGTGGATAGAGAAAAAAGAAAGATAGAAGGGAAATGAACGAATTAAAACAACAAGCGAAGGAAAGGGCAAAAAAGAAATGGGGCAGGAGGGGTGAACGATGGAAAATGCTGGCGGAGGGGGATGGAGGGAAAAAATCCGGGAAAACGACACGCGGGGGAATTAACTCGCTTCGCCCGATTTTCCGCGCTCGCTTTCACGACGCATTAAGCACACAGATATTTCGGAACACGCACGAAGAAAACGCGCCAGTGTGCGCGTCCGCTCGTGAACTTCCACGTTACTCCACCTTAACGTTAGTCTTCCGCCGATTCTCCGTCCCGTTTCCTTTCAACGCTTAGATTTTCACCGGGAAACACACGCAACTCTTTCCAGTATAAAGTTTCTGGTAGAGGTAACAGGTGTAACGAGACCAGCGCGGAAATTGAGAGAATCTTATGACGAGTTGTTGATTCAGACATTGAAAACATTTGGCGGATTTGACGCTTTTACTGTGAGACACATAAGGATTACTATTTACTGTTATCTGTATTCGTTATCAAGGAAACTGAACTGTTGACCTGACAGTAACATTTATTAACGTTCATTTAATTGTATAATAGGCAATGGCATGGATTTATCGAGTTGATAGGTCGATAAGTTTATAGCAAGTATAAAGATAAGAATTATAGAAACGAGTTATTTTCCAAATTGCTTAGACCCAAAGCAATCAGCCAGTAGCAAACATGTTGCTATTCAAACGGCTAACTGGAATAATTGCTTTTCCAATGTCTTTTAACATACCGATAGACAAGGCAATGCTTCTGTGCTCCAAACGAATGCCCGAAATTCTCCGCGATGTTTTTCAGTTTCAACCCCCGCGAACCGTTGGTCCAAAAAAAAAAAATTCTCCGGTCACGCGGAAACAAATGATACAACGGTGCGTCGTAAGCGGGCCGGCGGCTGGCTTAACGCAGTTTGTTACATTTAATTCACTTTTTCCCCGGTGCTCTCAGGCAGTTTTCGTCGACCGGGTCGGATGCAATGGAGTCCGATGACCCATTTTCAGTTCGAGCCGGCTCGCTATAATTCCCGGTGATGAAAGGAAAGAGGAAAAATAGAAAATAGAACGGGAAAAGGGGAAAATCGATGGCGTGTGACTGGCGCGGGTGTGCGTCAAAAAATTGCCGCCACTTTTTCACCGAGGATTATCACCGGTTTTTCACCGCTACTTCGATACAAACGCGCTTACAACGAACGGACTCGTTAACGGAGATGATATAACCGCCGCGCGCGCAAGAGAAAGAGAGACCGTCCCCGCGGAAGAAACTCGCAATTACGCGGTGGTACGATCGCTTTGAAAGGGAACTGGCCACCGCACAAAGGGGGAAACTATAACGTGAACCGAGAAATGGATTGACACACGTGCACCATGTCCGGTCGCAAGAAGATAATCTTGGAAACTCGTTAAGCCCTTTGAACCGCGCCACGGTAAGAATTGTGTTTCCTTACGCTCGAGACGGCAAAGGTAATTTTTTCTTTTTATCTCCGGGGAAAGTAGTTCTGGAACATCCATGGAAATGTTTCACTGTCTGGTACATGTACCTAGCAGATTCGATTATTTGTTCATTTAAATTTACTTATAGCCGTTCTGTGTATTAAAAATAATTATTTTATAGAGCCAGTTACACGCATATGACACATTTACCGCATATAATACAGGACTAAACAATATTTAAATAGAACAAATAACTATTGAACAAACTTCTGTTCCTAATAGTATTAATTATGAAATATTGAGTGGATACTGAGTGATTGAATATTTATAAAACTATGAAAGTGATATCGAAATTTGTCTCATATCACAATAACATTGCAAGTCACTAATAAGTTCAGAATAAATAATTACAATTCTACCATAATTCAAAATTACTCTTGTCGCATAGAAAGCACCATGGGTATCGCATACCAAAGTCAAGCTTTCCTTCAAACAGTTTATTCAAAATGTAATCCTCGGTATCACTTTCATAGATATATAAACAGGCAGAAAACATTTAACCCAATCTCTTCCGCTCGGCATGCTAAATAATCGCCGAACCAGCCCGCAGCTCCGACATCAGCCAATTAATCATTATTCATACAGTTCGAATCTAATCGTCATGGTCGAAAAAGGGGGTTCATTATTCCCGCGGCGTATCCCCGAATTATTTCGAACAATCAAAGCCACGGCGCGCGACACCAGTTCCACCGATCGTTCCTAAACAATCGGGCTGTCCATGCGGAATCTGATTTGCGACGGCGGACGAAAATGTATGCAGATAATGGCCTTTAATCGGGCACAAATGACGGATTAACAAGCGATCCGCGAGCGCATTTTCACGGGCCGATCGCGTCGACCAAAAATCCGCCGATTAAATTTGGGACGCACTCGATCGCCGAGAGTACCTTGCACACCACCGTCAGCGATACTCGAGAGCCGTCGGGGCTGAAACGCGAGGCGGAACAGCGCGAGCGGACGCGAGAGTGGATCGCGCTGGATGATGGTACTCGCGCGGGGCGATATTAAATTTCCCGTTGTTCGAATTTTAATTTTCAAAGCAACTTTTCACCGTCGCCCCATTTCGCCCCTTGCCGCACCACGCGCAGGCTACACTGGCAGAATTCCCGTTACCGTTCGGCCTCTGCCGTTGTCACTTGTCGCCTCGGTCGAAAAGCCGGGGCAGCGGCTCACTCCACCCCTTTTGGAAACTCGCTGCAGCGGCTGTCGTCGTCGTCGTCGTCGTCGTCGTCGCTAGCCTGGCCCCCGCTTCCGCTTATGTTTATGAAAGTTTCGCATTAAATTTACGACGACGTCCGTCCCGCGGAGTTTTACGATTCCGCGGCTGTAAACCAGTCGGCAGATTTACGTTTGAAATTGAAATTAAAATCGAAGGGGTGAGAGGCGACATCGGACCAGCCCCTCCGCCGCGTTTATTGCGAGCGTATACGTGTTGCGCGGACGCGTGGTAAATGCACGGCGATGAGACGAAAGATTGTTGAAATGGAAGCAGTCCCCTGATCGATACCTATTGTTCGCGCGAGGAATTAGACCTCCGCTTGAACGGGCAGCGAAATAATGCCGCTTTTAAACAATCCATCCCGACGGACCTGGCGAGCCGGTCACGGACGGGGGCAACGAGGGAAAAACGATGGCTGAAAATGGGGAACTGAAATTGCTGTATCACTATGAGCTATTTATGAACTGTTGTACTCGTATAACAGATGGTCGGCGCGTGTGCTGTATATATGGTGTCTCCGTTGTTCGCTGGCTCTCGTGGAAGAAGCGATTAGGAAAGTAAAACGAAGGAAAATATGGAAATACATCATGTTTGATGATAAAAAAGAAAGAAAGATTCTGCTCATGCTGCTATAATAAAATATTTTATTCTTCGTCAGACAGAAAATATATTTCGAACAATTAATGAAACATGTGAAAGGCAGCAATGAAATATGCGAAAACGTTAGGTAAGAACGGTAAATCTGACGCAACTGGCCTCACTTGTAATTCCTACCGCCATGCGCATAAATCCAATCCTTCCTTCTTCAGTTAGCTCCGCGCCCATTACAGTTTTGCAATTGTCGTCACGATTCCAGCATAACAGAAGTTTACTGCCTCGTAAAATCCCACGGGATCACGGCGCGCCTCTCATTGAAACATCCGCGAATCGTAAACAGAAAGGAAACAATAGCGAATGGACTATGAAAAATCCATTCGACCGGCTGTTCGAGAAATTTTTCGAACTGATATTCATGGGAGCAGAAATTTCTGAAAGTGGCGAATAATTCTGCCGGACGGACAACACTCCAATAGAACATTTTCGTAATGTACCATCGAAATCGTATTGTCAGCTTGCTCATAGGCAAACATAGTTTGCAATCAAATAAATAACGCAAGACCATTTTCATTATCCACGAAGCCACACGAATTGCTCAACGGGATAAATGCTAAATACTAGACTGCGGATTTTTATGCATTTGTTGAAAATCCGCGCGTAATGTGAAAAAACATGCAATATCTACAAATTATAGTCCTCTTTACGATACTTCATAGGTGAAATAATTTTCTACTGAAGTTCTACTTTCTCTTTTTTACTATATTCCCGAAAATTTACATAAAAATCCGCAGTCTACTAACTACACCGTATCCCAACAATACCCGGGAGAAAAAAAAAGGTGTGCGTGAAAACGGCGAAAAATGGGATTGTTACAAAAGCCGCCTGACCTTTTCCCCGTCGTCACATGTCGGCCAGCGCGCGTGTTAACATTGTTGTTCCGAGCGTGAGCCGGAGTGAAAGCCGCGGCTATCAGCTATTTAAAACGAATTTAACCAGGGGGCCGGGGGTTGGGAGAGGGGGGGGGGAGCGAGAGTCGTTCATTAGTACGAACGGTCCGGATAAAACGAACAAGCCACGGCCGCAACAGACGAGCTGCAGGAAATGATGGTGATGAGTTTTAAAATGCTCCAATTACCATTCATTTTCACGAGCGTTTCCCGTGTCTCTGTTTCCCTTTGTTTCGGCGGGGCCGATTTAACTCTCCAGGGACAGGTGACGCCGTGTCTCCTCCATCTTTATTGTACCTCACTTATCGCCGGTCGCGTGGCACCCGTGAAACGTGATTACCGTGTAATTTCGCTAATTGAATCGGTCTCGAATGCCTGAAACCTGCGGCAGATGAAACTTTATGAATACCAACGACAATTTGCGGTATCTTGTGAATCTAGTATCTCTTCTTTGTATTTGCGTGATGTGGTTTTTAATGACAAATTGTTGAATTAAGTTCCTATTCATCTATACGTTGCCGGTCTTCGTTTCGCTTTGCGCACTTTAAACCCAAATGCGACGGTGAATAGTGAAACGATGCGTCTCGAAATCCTTTCACCAACCCCTGGCGTGTTTCGCGAAGTTGCTGCTTTATTTATAATATGAACGAGAAAGAATTCCGTGTAGGAAAGTCAGAAATTTCCCACCGTGAACATCTTCGAAATAATCCCCGGCTTAATACGAACACCGCCAAACTAAGCGGTTCCCTAACAGTTTACGCAATTTACTGTCGCGCCGCAGTGAAGAAAGGGGGTGGTGGACTCGGGTAAAGCAGGAAGGAAGGATGTAAACTGCCAGGACTTTGCGTGCCATCGCGTGCACCTGTATCCATGTATGTATGTACGATCAGCGACTTTGTAGCCGACGCGGGAAAGTGTCTGTATCCGTACTAAACAGTTCCAACTGCAGCCGGGACTGCTGAAACAGTTTAGTTATGCAAATAGTAAACTTCGACGACGGGGAAGTGCGCAGGATGGGAGCAAGGAACGGTTACACGTTACCTCGTGCGTTCGTTCAAAACGCACGTTATTTCTACGTGTCGAGAATAGGTACGAGAATATTAATTACGACCAGTTACTCGACATATTCGTTTGAGCCCTCGTGTATACAAAAAGCATGCTGCTAAAGACGAAAGCAACGTATTTTTAGCCATTATTGTTTCATTAAAGCAATTCCAATCTCCATTGAGATTACTTTGCATTGTACATTAAATAAAATTAACTTACATAATTAACAGAATACAGAGTAACTTAATAGGCAAAAGACGGCACGACGATAGGACTTAATTTAACTAACCCGTTGGTGTTATATCGATAAATTACAACTGTTAAACCTTTAAAGAGAAGCTGGTATTGGATTGTTGAATAGGTGACACCACCATTTGCTGTTTAAGAACGTAAAACAAAAGCTGAATTTTGACGGTGCTCGACTGACACGAAACTCAAGGAGGCAGACCGTATTTGCTTAAAAAATTGCAATTATATACCCAGTACATGAGTTCCAATTAAAGCTAAGAGGATGCAACACGTCCATGACGAATGCAGAATTTTCTTTGTGGCTGGTGCCGAGTAGTTCTCTAATAAAAGAGAGAATTGTTTATAACAGTCGATAGCCTTATGCGTTCTCCTTGTTACCGATGAATCACAACGTTGACTCACCAATTCAAATGTTGTTTACTCAATAATTCTGTCCCTTCGCGAAGGAAATGGGCGTTTCGCTTGGCTTCGGTACTAACCCTTGTTCGAAGGGTAGATATTTGAGAATCTGTGGGGACTCGCCCCCACGGTGGGACTTTCCTGTCGATTCTACTTCCGCCTGGGAGCCGTTAACCCTCGTACCTTTGTTAAGTCAGACAACCTTTTTGGGATGTTCCGTTTCCTCGTTCGTAACCGGACTTGAAAAATTGCCGGGCATTTGTCAAATGTCCCGTAGGGTAGCTGCCGGTGTCCCCCTGTCTCTCCACGACATAATGTTAGAACGATACTGACAATGATAATTTGTTGGCTCAGATATTCTCTTGCTCGACAAATCATCGGTTTATGGAAAGGCAATCATGTCTGGAACGTTAAGTACGATGAAAATGATGATTCGTGGATTAAAAGTGTTTGGGTTTGTATTAAATATGAATAAATAGTCAAATAAATATCAAGGACCAAACGAGTGTTACTAAAAGCTGTAAGAATTTATTTTATCGGTAAAATACCTCTATTTAACAAGTAATGAAAAATATACAGAAGAAAATGCAATACTTGCATCGGAATGATAAGAGCAAGGCAAACTCGGACGCAGCACGAAGTCACCAAAGAGTCTTCAGTGCTCGAACGTTCGATGTGAAACTGAAAATTTGAAGAATGATAATCGAACTTTACCAGTGATCGAATCCTTCGATGGAAACTCCCGAAGACCACCTGTTCTGATGCGCTCTTCCTGATTCTCCGCTCTCCGCCGTCGAAAACAATATTCAAAGGGAAAACGAAAGAGAAGCCCCCCGGGGAAAAGGAGCAAGTAGACTTTTGACTAATCAAATTTCATCGCTCTCCGTACGTTACGTATTTCCAGAAACGGTTTTCCGATAAAAGGAGAATTCGTCGATTCCTATTACATTCGAGTAGTATTGCTCCCTTTTGCATTATGGGAGAGTGTACAGATATATTATGCTATAATGTACCAGATTTTCTATAATACACATAAATCGTTTGAGATAAAGAATAATGGAGAGTAGTTGTAAGGAAGAAAGATATATTCTCTATTGACCTCCACTAAAAAAAAATTGCTGATAGGAGTCGTGGACAGCGTAGCAAATTCGGCAAACGCGGAAGCGCTTGCGTAGAAACGATATACGATATACTAAACAGTAAAGATGAGATAGGCATCCGTACTTCATATTCAACCGTTCTCTTCAAACAATGTCACAATACGATCCCTCCTAAATGCGACATAAAACTCTCGAACGTTGCTTCCTGAATATTACAAAAGAAAATCACTTACTTCGACCGCCAGGAAAGAAAAATAACACCGAAACACTTGCGCAAAGATAAAATTATTTCCATTCAACAACGCTCGTTCCGAATTCCTATTACAAACGCCTGCAATTGTAACACGTAATACCGAAGGGTGAAACGAATCCTCGTGAATGCATAAGAAATACAAGAAAGGATGAAGGGAAAATATAAAAGGAGGGAGGGACAACGAAAACAGCGAAACGATAGAAAGATGATCGGTAAGGCGACAAGCCACGATGGGTGGCGCGGGCTCATAGCCGGCTGCAGTTTACTTTAAATCTTCAGGATAGTTCCTCGCCCGCCCTCTCAGTTCGAGATAAGCTACAGGGTCCGCCCGGAAAACGGAAGTAATGGCTTTACCAGATATTATCAACTGCTACACAGAGTACAGGGGGTGGCGGTGCTCGCTGGAGAACCGGCCCAACGTTCTACGTCATTTTTAAGACACTACTGCGCCGAAACTAGGAAACACAGTAAACTTTTCCGCGTGGCTTACTGCGCTACGTATTGGAATAAGCGGCTTATTGAATTTCGGGACGTGAAGGCAAAAGGGATGTCCACCATTGGAAACTTGACGTTTAACTGTATCAACCCCTTCCTCTCCTATGGACTGTTGCTTTCGACTGGTCATTGTGCAGTAATTGTGGCCCATGATTAAACTGCGGATTTTTATGCAAATTCATATTTTTGAGAACACAGTGAGAAAGGTAGAGATTCGGTAGAAAATTGTTTCACTCACCAGGTATCATAAACGGCACTATAATTTGGATATTTTGTATATTTTTCTTTTATATTGCGTGCATTCTGTGAAAATGTGCACTTTTAAATTTCCCATAAAAATGCATCAAATTGTAATAAATAGCTATAGGATTACCTGTCTGAAATGTTGGTGACCAGCGGTGTATTAAATAAAATTTACATTTTATTCAAGCAATCATTCATTGTATACTGTTCAATCAATTATTAATGTATCACAGGAAAGTTAGTTGAACAAGAGAAAAATCAGTTTGCAATTTGCAAGAAGAGAGGAAGCGAAATAAATCCGCAGACGTTTATTGGAATAACCAGATTGAATCTAATAATCGATCCAGCTGTAAAAGAAGCGGAAGCGTAATATTTGCACTGTCGACCGGCGAACGATGGAGAAATATTCTCCCGTTGAGCGCGTGATTGTCGTTGAACGCGGCAGAAGCAGCGAAGCCAGATGAAAGATTAGAAAAGGGTGAAGAGGTAGGAGAAGGTTCACTTAATGAGCAAGAGCGAACCGCGGTACAACTTTAATGGTTTGTTAATAGAGGCGGAGATATCAGAGACCGTTTGCCTGCCGGAAGCGGGCTCGGATGAGAAGTCATAGAAACTCTTAGAAACGTAGACGTTTCTTGTTTGCCGAATGGTTTCCCATCTTTATTCCATCTGCAAAGAGCCCCTACTTCAACTTCATCGGGGGCCGGGAATTATGATTCGAGATAGAGCCGCGCGGTCGTGCGGCGTTTAAAGATAGCTGCAACGTCTAACAAGAAAAATACTCCGGGGAAAACGGGAGTATTTACTGATAGCTTTAGCTTTCAGGTCCGCCTGAGCATCGCATAAAAACCGATGCTGTATCAGCGTAGAACGTAGCACGATTACGAAATTCCTTCGAAGATCAACAATATTTCTGCCTGAAGTTCCACGTTGCGGGAAATTGGATAGAAATGTTAAAGCAAACGCGACGAAATGTTAAACCGTTGTTCAATTTGTCGCTTTGAAAGTAGTCTTGTGTAATTTCCATGATAATTTTCGCTGCATGCGTCATATTATTAAATTATTTTTTTTAAACAAGTCAAAATTAAAAAATTGAGAGGCCGGAGCTGTTCTATCTCTGCGATCAATAACTATGGCATCCTCTCTTACATCTTTCGGTATTCCAAGGAATAGAATTTTTTCTTAATTAAACAGACTACGCAAATGTACTTAACTCTCCGCACATCGTTCACCCAATTTACCAAGTACTTTCCTTCCAATTGCTCCAGGAATTAATTGTTTAAATGTACAGCATACGGTACCTATCTCCACCTTGCGAGTTTTCTTCAGCAACGCGAACGGATTTGCCCGAGTTACAGTTACTCAGAGCCTTCGAATTCGTTTCATAGTTTAAACCGGGCAAGGATAGATTCGGTCGTCGGGCAGCTTCCGATTCAGAGAGAATCCTGCCGAATCCGCCCCCTAAATCTTCACGGAACGGAGGCCGACTTTGTATCTTGTTGTTTTGTCTCAAATCGCACCAAAAAGAGATCGAGCTCCCGCGGTACATTTCGTTAGGTCAGCAACAAACCGACGGTGCATCTTGGCTTGTTGCGCAGGGAATGCCGCGGATTAGGTCGATCGCGGTTGCTCCTCCGACCACGAGATTCCAAACTAAGTCCTTTTTCAGTTTACGCGATCCCCTTTGTCAGCATCGTCGCCGTCCTCGACGTTGTTAGCTTCATAACAATATAGTTGAATACCATTAATAACATTCATCAGTGATTTAAGCACGATGAAATATTACAAACTGGAATTATGAACTAACGCAACTTGAATTAGTTAATGTTACTGGAAATTGAACAAATTATCATGACAAATAGAATTCTGTTTCGTCTGGCTTATTATTGATATGTCCTCCTGAAATCCATTGTAGAATTTGTATAAATCAGTAAACTGTACAACGGATTAAATGGAATGATGCGTGTATAATTTTATCGAAAATTATAAGGTAGTGAAACATAGCACAATTTTATTCAATTGAGGTTCCCAACGCTCACGAAGTTTAATTTTAGTCAATTCTAATGAAGAGCGGAAATTATTAATAACCATCTGCTATAATTTTTGTTTCAATAACTTCTGTCCAGCAACAGTGGTGTCTAACTTATTATTTACATGTTCCACTAAAATATATCACATCATAACTAAGTCGTACAATTCCCAGCAACCCTTTATCTGTCTATGATCTTCGCTTCTTATTATTTCGTAGGAAGATAGAAACGCTGCTTTCCAAAGTGCAAGGATCCCCGTGAGATCCCATTCTAAACCATGCATTCCTGCACGCATTCAACTAATAATTAATCGTTAGCTATACCCAACCGGGAAAAAAGCAATCGTAAAGCAAACGCCAAGACACGTGAATGCATAACGTTCGGGTATGTCGTGTGGAGAGCAGGGCGCGTATTTAAGACGCGCTGAAAGACTCGGAGAGGGAATAGCAACGGGGCGCTACGTCCGGAGAAAAGAAAGAGAAGAAGGCAGAGGATGAGGAGGAAGACGCCGAAGCGATTCACGCGATTCCGCGTGTCCGCTTATGAAAACGTGGCATTCGAAGGTTGGAAGGGCCCGCGGAAAAAGAAGGATATCAGCGAATCTATTTGCCGCTCTCCCGCGAGCCACTCTTTCCCGGCAAGCTGTGTCTCATTAAAATGCTAGCCTCGTTCCCTTTGAAAGGAGCCCGCGCTCCTGTGCCCCGTTCCGCGGGGTTCGCCGTGTCGTGCGCGCTTCCTCGGAGCGTTCAACCCCCCTCCGTTCCGGCTTCGCCCATCCATCGTCTTCGCGTGGTTCAACAAAGTGGGAAATGAAGCAGGGCAAACGTCACAAAGAGAGATGGCAAATACGACAAGCTCCATTCCAACCGGGCCAGGTGAGCAGAGAGAACCATCCGGGCCTTCAACGGAGCAAACCAAGTGATGGGCAAACGTTACCCCATTGAATCGTCCGCGAGCCTGGCCGGAATTACTCATTCTATGAATAACCAGGCGAGCCCGGGCGTCCGGCTAACTAGCGGCCAGCTCCAGCTATGAGGATGATTGGTCGGTCGGTCGCTGACCGTGATTCGAGCTTCAACGGCAGAGCGAATCGCCGTGATGGAAGGGCCGAAAAAGTGGCGAGTGAATTTAATGCCAGGCTCTTGCTACGATCCCGTGTCCTGAACGGGAGTAAATTGTCGATGAAGGGTGACGATGTAACAGGTCAAGATGAAGGGATGGAAAGGACGATGTAGAATTCCTTTGACTAAATCCAGTCAAGCTTAACAATTTTCGGTCTAATAATTTTTCAGAAGAGAATGCAGTACAGTAGAAATAGGCAGTTATGTAACTTACGTAAAAAGTATGCATTCATTAAGAAAATGAGACATTTGCAATTTTGCACGAAAACGTACAGTGAACCTTTCGACCAACGCATTTCCACTATTGTTAACTCGTGAAACATACAGTCCATGCTAATTACATCGCTCACTTTGTACCATAAGCGACTTCCCAACTCGCTCGTTCAGCCAATTTGGTAAATTTACTTTCCGGAAGTCGAACGGCTCGCCCCTCGAGACCGGAGATCGAGATAGTTGAGAGAACTTGCAGACGAATCGTTCAAGCTCGCAAAGCTTGCTGCAAGTTCCCCAGTTGTTCATCCTTTGTTCAGAAGTGTGCAACTTGATAAAACACCTCGTAACACGGTATAACCGCGCCCCCCTCCCCCCAGCCGCTCCCTTTCTCCTTTTTATGCGAACATTAATCTTCCTCTCTGTAAATTCTTCAACGCCGCCGCGAGGTCGATTCAAGATGTTCCTAAGTTTAACGAGTTACCCTACGCGCGAAATTGATCTATGTTCAGTACGAGGGACAGGTTTACATTGATAATAAGCATGCAGATTCAGACGGTCGGACTGTTTATTCGTTACAACTTTCATATCTTTTAGGGAATAATGCAATTGAAGTGCTTTCGCATTTATAGAATTTATAATAAAATAACATGTTTCATCAATGCTAGAAATGAATTTCGACGTTTCTCTTTTACTAATACACAGGTTCACATCAAAATTTATCGATATCTCCAGTAGACATAAATCGGTTAATGCGTATGCGGTCAATGTTATTCCTCGCACCCCATTTACGGACAAATACTTTTAATTCCACCCTCGAATGTTTCTTAACAATTGAATCACGATAACTCGGAACGGAACCGTCTGAAACAGAACTATACAGCAATGATCAACGACCAACCGAAAGGGATTGATGCGCTTACTAGAAATTCACGCCGCGGAGAAGTCTGTGGCCCGTTGAAAAAAAAAAATCCCGACAGAACGACCCCGTCAGACGGGGATGATGGCTCCTCATTGGCCGAGTCGGGACGATGGATGCGGTAGGATGAAGAAAAGGAGATTGCAAGAGCAGGATGACTGAGGCTCGTGAAGGGGGCCGTTATAGGAGCACTTCCGGCGTGTTGACACTGCAACCAGTTGACCCGGTTGGTTCAAAAGAGAAACAAGCAACCCTGATCGCCGGTCCTGATAGTGGCAATAGAGTCTAGATTACCTCAGCGGTGCTCACGGTCGTCCACCATTGTCGAAGCTGGCGGGAACGGAGGGGTGTGTCTTCCATCGTCGCCGGCGACGAGTCACGGAAGCGCCTCTGCGTCGACGATCGCTGACAGCACCGCGGTCGAGTGCATAATCTGAAATGCATGCATCTAGACAGACTCAAAACGACGCGGCGGACCTGCTCGTTTGATCTACTCCCTTCGCGGGTTCGTCGTGGCGCGGCGATAGCGCGAGTGAATACCTCTGTGCATCCAAACGGGCAGCAACTAGCATTATCGTCGACGGTTGATACGAGGGGTTTGCGCGTGTCGTCGAAAGGAAGAGGGCTCTATGGTGGATCAGTTGGTTTGCGCTGATCAAGATGACTCTTTCTTTGTTCAAATCGCGGCAGTAATGTTACTGAAAAATGATTTCGAGCAGTGAAAGGGCCACGGAAAGAGACACAGAGACGTCCACATCGTTGATGATCAACTCCTTTGAACATCTGCCATGAGTAAAACCTGTGAAATGAATTTAAAAGCAAAAGGTAGTCATACGAAGTGCATACGTTACTCCTACGTTCCCCGTTTATCTTTCTTGGATCCAGCTCGAGCGCTGCATTTCTCAAACGAAAGGAGGCTATTCGTATCCGTGGAAAATGAAACGTGCGCAGATCGGGGAACACGTGAACTGCCTGAATCGAACTCACCCCGCCCTTGATTTCATTCACCGTACCTTTAATTCTTATATCTGACTACGAATCGCACGAGCATACGTACGCTCGCGTACGCGCTGAACGGCAAAGCAGTAAATCCACAGGAGGCGACCGTAAAATAACATCGTTTTCATGCGCGTTAGCTTTCCGTATACGTAAAAACACGAGTGAGGATATTTCAGGCGGAAGTCCAACATTCTCATCACAGTCCCTCCTCGCTACCGCCCCAGTTTATTTGAGGGAATTCTTTTGAATTATACGAGCAAGCTCTTTTGCGAGACGTCACTTATTTCCCAGAGAGAAGTCGGTATACAATGGATTTCAAGAACGAGAAATGCTTAAGCGACACTGCGACGAAGAATGGAATAGATTTCGCGACGGATTTGTCGCAGCCATTGTCGTCATTTTCTTCTACGATGCAGTTCAAAAATATGTACGCATGTGATGTACAGATGCCGCACAGCTACATAGATAAGAGAACTAAAGCTTATTTCAAAAATGATGTGAATAATTTCAGGTTGACCTTGTATACGATTTTAATTATTTCGAGCTTTCTTGCCAACGCTAGAAAAGAGCATTTCAAAAACCCCGTTTCTGGCTAAAAGCATCCACACTGCGGAATAAAAAAACAAACACTGTGCCAACATGATAATGAGATCCAGGGAGTACAATCGCTATCAGCAAAGTGTCAAAAGAAAATGTGATCGAGGATCCCAAGCAGAGAAACTGTTCGTTCGCCGAACAACGAAAGGAACCGCTCCTTCTACGACCTCGCCCGGTTAAAGAAGGAAAACTGGGGAAAGCATGTTGCGAGTTCGTTCTGTCCTTCGAGCTGGCCAACATAAATCTTTGCTGGACCTCGAAACTTCGTGTTGCGAGCTACAAGTGGAGGGATGATGTATCGCAGCGGCGAGTACGCGTGGCTCTGCCCGATAAAGATGTAATTGGGATGCTGGAACGAAGCAACGCGGTTGACCAACGCCGGACAATGATCGATCATTTCGTTCAGTTTGCTCGTCCTCCAATTAGATCTCCCTCCACCGCAGTCTAAGTGCGTGTATCTCGTAATTGAAAAACTTGTCCTGGACTCGGCGTCTTGCTTGGAACGTCTTCCACCTCCGCGAACGCTGCGTGGAATAATGTTCGGGTAACTCGATCTTCGCTGGTACAGCTTTTCGCTTGCACTTGGTATCGATTGCTCTTGGGAGAAAGATGTTATTCTGCGATTTCACCTTAATATTACCTTTGCACTTGCATCGAGAACTCGTGTGGAGCTTTTTTTGCAATATTTCTTTACAGTATTCAAGAACATTCATTTATACCACCCTTGTTTTTCTGATTGCTTTTCTTTCGTACTTATGCGATTAGAAAACACTTCCCCAATACACGTATCCTCGGTACAACTTTCTTATATCTACAGCCTTTCTCGTGTGTTGAAGCATGCATGTACTTACCGACCTAATTTAAGCACATCTGGGCCTTCGTGGAGAAAATTGCAAAACAAGAGTTATTCTTTAGAATTTTCAGTACAAAAAATTTATTCTTCCGGAAAACAAAAAATGTACTATTATGGGGCAAATCTTCTAGATTAATACAAAAAAAGGCAGAGCTCAATCGGTTCAGTAGTTTCCGAGATAAAAATTCATAACCACAGCTTGTTTCCCTTTAAAAAAAACGGTCCATAATTACTAAATTCAAAGGTCCATATTTTTTCAACAAACTCGAAACCAGCATTTCATTTAGAACAAGATCCTTGATGACGAGGTCAAATAGTGGTCGATTTGGCGTTGAATAACCCGAACGTACCTTGGCGCCGATTCACAGACGTTCAGAGCGCGGCAAACGCGTCGCGCCGTCGGCGAAGCTGTGTTTCTCTGACATTTCTCATTAGCCCACCGATGAAGTTCGCTAACTCGACAGCTGAAAGCTTGCCAGTCCTTTGGAAATCGTTACTTTGTACATACATATAATAAAAGTAAACGCGGGTTACAGCCACTTCGTGCCAAGCCCGGAACGATGCATGCGTTTGACGCAGGAAACATTCGGCGAGAGTGTTTGTGCCTTTGTCTATTTCGCGACGCATAGCGGCCGTACTTTTTTTTTAATAGATACGACTTTTAAAGAATTAGCGTGGGTAAAATTGTGATACTTCGATAAGCAGCTTTGTCCTTTGATCGCGGATTCTTTAACGCCGCGTTGCAAAACAAATTCGTTTCTTCGGGTACATTCAGCCTTCGTGCTGTTTAATTAAACGCGAGGACGATTACGAAGTTCATCGCTTCATTAGCGAATCGACGGCGTGGAAGTTGTAACGGTATAAGCGTTTCTGTAACTCGACGAAGTTCGATGCGAGGCAATTTAATTACTGCTATCTTCCTCCCAGACGAATCATGTAAATTGATCCAGTCGCGAAATTGGATTGTACAGCAAGCTATACACAGCGAGGTACGTTCAGACCGGCAAGTAGTACAATGCTTTGAGTAAATCTACCATGAATCAATATGGCTAGGCTTGGGAATTGGTATTTTCTAATTGAATAATTAATCAACGGTTTATACATTCATCTGGATTTAGAATTGTAATTCAGTTATATCGTTTACGTGTAAATTTTATGAACTGAAGTAATCTATACGGATACAGCACTGATAACTAAGTTTGTCACGCGGAAAGTGCTTCGCATTTAACTAAACAACTCCAGCATGATACTATAAATACCATAAAACTGAATCAAACATTCAAACAAGCGACGTCATCCCAGATGCCCGCAGCATCCGCATCGAGAAACTGTGGCGCGAAGAGTCAAACAGTAACTTGAATCGTATCAAATACAGAAGGACCAGAACCATTCTGCAAACTTTAACGAAACGCGAATAATCTAAATTTGAATCAGCATCCCATTCACCAAGCAATCCTTATTCCCCAAGTCTTCAAGCATTCTCTATAGCACACGTTCCCTCAATCCTTAAAGCAACACCGGTTGACTTAGCAACATCTGTATCAATCAAACCAAAGAACTTACCTATTCACCATTCGCATTAAGGGATGAGTCTGGTGTAAACGACTAATAGTAAAGAAATGTTTGGAGACTCATTGTGAAGGAAATATTAAACCAATTGCTTTAAAACTTGCCTGACTGGTTAACGTTTTATTTTGCAATTACACTAATGAAGTAAATTCTTCTTGAAGCGAAAGGTCTACGAATATTACAAATATGAGTACATGAAAAGACCCTTTCATGCGAAATGAAAAAGCCAAAAAGCATTCTTTAATTTACGAGCGTGCGCTCAAGCATGAACTTATCTTTAAACTAAAACGCGCGAAATTGGAAAAAAAAGAAGCAATATTTTCAAATAAAGAATTACTAGTAAAATTAAGCATGTAGCTTCTTGCTGTGAAAAGGATTCAAAAGAATATGTACATGCAATACTAAGTCTGCGGATTGAATATGTTTTGAGTTACATTCCTCGACGCGAAATTTGATGCACTGCACATATGTCTTTAAATCTATAATGTTTGCAGACTTTTTGCAACAGATGATTACTTGTTGTAATCAGTGTAATTGTAAAATAAGGTATCCTCCAAGTTTTGAAGAAATCGATTAAGTATTTTCTTCGCAGTTAATTCCTGAAAACCACATATCTTTGCCCCGTTTACACCGAGCTACCCCCTTAAGAACGGACTTGCTTCGCTCACGGGTCCATCCCTTCTTCTCCGTTTCACCGCCTGCTACGCTTTCTATCAAGTTCTCTGTCCAAATCGTAGTCGGAGCTGTGCAGATCGGTCGAAAGCTGGTCGAAGCGTAAGTCCGTTCTTAGCGCGAACGAAGAATAGTTACGTCTAAACCGTGCCAGTCAGCAGCTGCCACTCCGGCAACATTATTAACGTTCTCGACGGAACGCAAGCGGCTTGCCCTAAAATTCCGCTGCCGGTTCATCGCGTTTCGCCACGGTGGCCGCTTGAGACGACAATTGCGCGACTTAGCATCGTAATCGGTGCACGCGACTTTCGGTCGAGCAAATGGCACGGTATTTCGGCGGTTTACCCGCGGAGTTCTGCGTCGAGCAAGAACAATACGAAGATGAAGAGACCGCGGATTAGGCGCGGCGGAGTTGCGAGTATTCACGAGGGATAGCGGCGAAACGAAGAACATCAGCTAGATTCCGCGGTCTTTGGCGCCGTTTAGGCTGGCCGTGTCAAGCACCCGGTACGGCGACCCCGGAAGCTCGGTGGGTCTATTGGTCCTGCCACTCGAGGAACGGGACACAATGGGCCGGGTAAAGCCTGCGGAGGGAGGAGCGGGACAGATGGACGACGGCTGGGAACGGAGCCGGAGATCCACCAGTTTGCAGAGTTTCGAGCAGTTAGAACAATGGCAACTTGTCCGCTTCCCTCGTGTTCTCCGCTGGATTATACGAAGGACGCCTGTCCTTGTGTTACGTATGCACCTGATAAATCGTTCACCCTCCTTCGTGTAATTCCGAGGATCCATCGGGCTGCGCTACACACGAAATAGCCGCGCCTGGAATGACGAGAGAGTGGTCGCGAGTTGTTGAACGGCGTTAGCCGCCGCAAAGCCTCGTCACCGGCATCAATTCGACGATGGAAAAAGAGAAGGATGACAAAGAACCGCCCCGTAACCGGCACGAAGCTGCCGCCGCAGCGAAAGGAAAAAATTAGGGGCTGGAGCAAACGAATGGCTGGCTTACGCGATAGCGCGCCACGAAGAATGTCGCGCCGCTTCCGACTTGACGTAATTCAGCGGCAACGGTGTGGGGAGCGTAATATTTACGCCGTTCGTTCATTTGTTATTTTAATATTAATCAGTGCGGAGAATTAAACGGTTCCGAACGCGAGGTAAATACATCCGCTGTCTACTTGACAAAGAGAAGAGCTTCGTTAATATAAATTTGACCTACACTTAATTGCAAACCGTTTTGAACTTAGTTTGGGAAACGAGAGAGCTCGATACCAAACGAATCGTCGAAAAATATACGTTTCATTCCGCCCAACTGCAATTTCAACAAAACGGTCTGCGCATCGTCGAAATTCTCGATAGCCAGGAATCGATAGAAAAATGGTTACATATCAGAGGACACGGCATCTTATCGTAAGAAGATCAGCGTTCGCCAGGCCTCTATAAATTCTAGAAAGGTGGGCTCTAGCCGATACTGGAGGGCTCAGGTTGCAAGCACCGAGTTTGCGAAATACCGCGTTTGCCTAGCTGATTAATGGACCAGGCTTACGTACCGCAGGACTTCATCCACTTCAGCATCGAGAGCCATCGACTCGAACATTCATCCTCCCCGAGTATCTTCGTAATGCGCGTAGCTGGAAGACGGTGAGTTAAAAAGAGCGGCGGAAACCGATAACGATGCTCCCCGACGACGGCTTTCTGCTGATGCATTGCGAAACAAAGGGCTATATGAACTTTGCGGAGGGATCGCATTCAAAGGTAAAATAAAAATCCCGCGCTCAGCTTGACGTGAAGCCTGTTGTGACGTTAATTGAACAGGAGAATGCATCCCGTGCTGCGTTCGACGAGGATGTCAGTATTGAAATTAATTCCATTGACATTTTTGAAAGAACAGAAAGTGCGCAAAAGGAAACTATTCCTTGAATGACAATAATTCAGTCATAAAAGTATCGAACGTGAAAAGTAGCGATCGAGAATCATTTTACTTACATTTTTGTTAGATCTATTCTATAGCGCAAAAGGATCCGGCCGCGAGCGTCGCACAGAATCGGGCAGTCTGACTAGACGCGGACCGTTTCCACTCGGGCCGGATATAATCCGGCCGCGACAACGAAGCGGGACGATGGGGAAGAAGGGAAAAAATGAAATTCCGGATTATCGTCTGTGTCCTTGGATGTACTGAGGAGTGGCCGTGAGCGAAACAATTTCCCCGTTCCCCCCGCCTAACGCGGAACGGAGACGGCAGAGCGGGGCTCGACGCCGACAGGACGTCCGGGCATAACTCGGGCGTAATCGTACCCTGGATAACTGGCTATCCGCTGGAAACCGGATAATTCCGACGCTCTTCCCGCAGCACGCCGAAACCGCTTTCTCGTTCGAGAGGCGAATTGGCCGGTTTAAAAAGGGTGTAAGGAACGGGAACGAAATGGGAGATAAAAACCGCGCGGGAATGGTCCCCTTTACGGGAGAGGATGACGCGGGGGCGGCGATGCGAGCGGGAAAATAGAGGGGAACGGGGAGGCTCGAAAATAAGGTGAACGCATAGGAAAGAGAACGGCAACCCTTTCTTTTTTCTGCCGACGATAAAGATTTAATGTTGTGCGCATCGAGCAACAAAGAAAAAAGGCAACTGTCATCCCTTGCACCTTTTCTCCGCGGGCAAAGCCGCGGGCGACGAGACGAATCGTAAAAACGTTTACGCGACACGTTGACGGGTGGTTTATTCGTTTGGCTGTGCGACTATTCAGTTGTACATTTAGGTCGGGGTGCATTTGAAATAAGTGCGAAGGAAATTGGCAAAGTTAGAAAGGTAAGAATCAAGTATAGGGACGATGGTTTTAATTTTAAGCGACAAAAACTTTTATAACTTTAGTGGTTGAGGAATGAATGATTAAGAGACACGTCGCATGATTCTAAACAACTTTAAAGTTGTAAATAACTTTCACGGCAATAGCGTATGAATCACACCTATATACACACATTAAATGAATCATTAACGTATTGATCTAATTCTAGAATATATCCGGGAAATTAAATTTTACTCTATCAACAAATGATCTTACGAATACAACGTTCTATCAATTATAATCACAGCAATGTATTTTAGCAAGACACTGAAGTAGATGTAGAAAGCGAAAGGGTGAGTAATTTAAGAAACTTCTTGACTAGATTCAATTATTCCGATGCAGTTAATTCTTTGATTTGGTTTCACAATTCCACGAAATATCTTCAACCCTGCCACAGTTCTCTGTAAGTTATTAACCCAGTTTAGCTTCTGTTTCATTAAAAGCTTCATTAAGACACTCAACATGGAAAACATTTTTGTTAAAACCACCCTCGCTTCTGTTACACTAAACATCAGACTGGTGAAATTTATAACTCTTGCCATAGGGCTACTAAACTGAAACGATTTAAAAAAAGAAGAGAGAGAGAGAGAGAGAGAGAGAGAGAGAGAGAGAGAGAGAGAGAGAGAGGGAACGCAGAAGGTACATCAGGAGAAAAAGTGCAATGAACGTTGCTGGATTCAACAGGGCAGGTAATACCGAAAGGCCAGTAATTGGCTGTTACATTTTAAACATCCGACTACGCACGCTTTAATTTACTTTTATTTCCACCTGGGGAACCCCGGCTTCCGTTTTACGGAGCTTTATATCTGGCCTCGATCTCGGACTGGGAAAAAAGATCTCGCGAAGGCCGTTGCACCCCGCTGTCCATGGTTTTATACTTAAATTCGTGGCTTGGCCGCGCGATAGTCGAGGAAATTACCGAACACCGTGTGTACGCGCTTTGATAAATAAAAAATAAACAAGATACGAACGGTGATAGCGAGATGAAAAAAAAATGAGACCTTAATGTTTTTTTTTCGAACGCATTATCGATGGAATTGCAAATAAATTGTAAGGGAAAGGCATTCGAGCGCTACAGCGAGGGCGTAACGCAGGATGCGGACGGTAAGCTTGCTTTTTTCACTGCAATTTAACGCTCCCTCGAAGGATATTTCGGTGCGCGTTGCAATTTTTTTTAGCCAAGCAATTTGTTTTTGTAAAAAGGTGGAAAGTTAAACGGAACGATAGGTAGGTGGTGTACAATATTAATTTAGAAAAATCAATCGAAAACTAATCACTAGATTCCTTGCTTACCAAAAAATTCGCAATTTGTTTTATTTGTATGCTTGTTATCAATTAATGATTCCTTTAGCGATTACAAATCACGGTTTACTAATTACAGAACACCAAATGCAGTTGTGGTTACTGATTTATTCCTGATATGGTTAATCGATTAATAATTACCATGATTACTTTCCAAAATAATGAATTGCCGCCTACCTATGTATTAGAACTTGCAAAGGTCACTATAATTCCATTTACTTGCACACGTTTAATATAAAAATACTCGAATCCTTAAAAAATGCATAAATACCATTTCATAGCAGGTACTAAAATTTCATTGAATAAGGCAGTGTTGCCTTCAAACGGCCAGGAAAGATCATAAACAAAAGCCCTTTCTCCGGCTTTTATTTCTCGTTCCAACGGGGGCTTTTATTGCCCGTTGGCCAGTGCGCGGCTCGTTTACATTGCTGAACGATTCAATTCATAAAATGACGGAGACCCGTGCAGAGATGAGTGGGTGAAACGTAGATCGTCTTTACCAGGTTAACCCGAAGTCGAGTGTCCTCAACAAGCAGGGATCTCATTAGAAGGTAGTTAAACAAACCATGCTCATTTCGCGTAAATCTTTGCTTCCTTCTATCGTGCTGGTCGTGACGAGCGATCCATTTCAATGGAAATGTAGTATAATTATTTTTGGAAATATAAATAACTGTCCCTTGTTCGGGACGGAAGATGGAACTCAGAGGAAAACGGATGCGAAGGGAACAGAAGGGATATTACGTATACACTCGACTTGAGACTTGAAAGTTAAATATTTCCTTAATGTAATATGAAGAACGAAACGCTTGCTGCTTGCTGATTGTGAAACGCAAAGATTTCTCACGGAGTTTCGCAACCTTTCCCTGTTTCAAACCACGAGGAATTGATCCCGATTTCTGGTCACTTCAATGTTTTACAATTATTGTATTACCCATAACTTTTTACAAAAGGCCAAACTGTTGAACGGGAACGGTCGCGTAACAAGAAATCCTGGAAATCCCTTTCGTTCACCTGGCCGGCCATTTTTAATTAAACCCCGACCGATGGTAGTTTCTCAAACAGCAGAATAAATTCCACGATCACGGAAGCACGGATAAAAAAAGAAAGCGTGAGCCCGCAAAGCTGCTGGTTAAAATCGATGTTAAACGCGTAGCCGACGGTAAAAGCGGCATCCCCCTTTTGTCCACGGAGCTTAATCAATGCGGCTGTAACGTGGGCGCAACTAAGAGGGTGGCGAGGGAGAGGTGGCGAGATGGAACCATCCCCATAAATATTAATTGAGTCTCCATCGGAGTCGTCGTACGGGAGCGCGGAATTTCCAACGACCAGTCGTTCGGTGGAGAACGAAAATCCGCAGGCCGCAGGGCCATAAATTCTCAAGTTTCTGCGGCTGTCTCTGGCAACCAGCGGAATGACGAAGAATGGATGGAGAAGCTGGATGACCTCTCCCACTTTGCGTTCCCGCTGTTCGCTTCGGTTACTCCAACTAATCAGCACAGTTTCCTTGTATGTACTTTCAACTTCGTTACATGTATACGCCCGAAGAGAAGTTACATATAATATTATCTAAATACCGTGAACATTGTATTACGTACAACCTCGCGATTGATATCTAGGATGGCAACTACTTTTAATCTCTGAAAGAGTAAATTCGTTAAAATTGTACACTACGACAGATTTATTTCTAGTTTATTGCGTTGCGTTGATTTATAATTCACTACTTACATAGTATCACTCGTGTACATATATTGTTATCGTTCGCACTTCATTGAATATCAATATCACGAATAGCGACGATTACTCAACAACAAGGGCGAAAAAAAGTAATATCAATCAGAATACTTTATTCATGGCTCCGAGCTCCACGTTTTTGTGAAATAAAAATCTCAAACAAATACGATCGACGAGAGTCCCCCCCATGGTACGTACATACGTATGTGCTGCTGCAATCAGGCCGCGGAATGCTCAGACGATTTCTCTTCCGTCGCTCGACGGCAAAAGTTGCTTTCCCACGGTACCTGAGAGCGATTGATCGCGACAGATGTGAAGTCACGATCGTCGTGTCGCGTTTCCTCTCTGCTCGTGAACCGTCCTGGTATACGGAGAATTTTTTTTTCCGCACGATTACCGCCCACGCGAACAGCTGACGTTTTCAACGTTAACGTACCGCCCTGGTTGATTGACTCGCCCCTTTCGATGGCGGAAGGGGTTGAACTCAACGGCCGGGGACGGGGGTGCATGGTGACGATAGCCGCGTGTATTGTGTCCACCAGATAGATTCCATGCAACTCCGAACAGGAAACGGACTGGCAGGATTCCCCAAGTGCATTCCTTTGTGGCCGATGGGTTAAACTGGCGTCGTAAACCGTTCGATTGGAATGCGGTTAGAGAATGGGCGAAAGTATTCCCCGAAGCGAGGAAATTAATTGCCGGTCAGCAATCTTTAATCGAAATCGATTCGAGGAAGATGTGAATTCTTAAGAAATGTAAGGCTGCGATATCACGAATTGTGAGTACCTAAATAGGCTTGAACGGTTTAAGATTTGTTCAGTACGCGCATGTATTTTTATTACGTATAATCAAATATAAATTACCTGCAATATCATTAACAAAGTGTATAATAAAGTTGTACAAGCATGCTTTTGAAATTTGCATTGTGAAATAGAGTAAATTTGAATTATTCGCGTACGCAGTAGTATAAACTGAAATAAGTCAGACGTGCCTATGTTAGACCACGCATTGTGGAGTCTTTAAATCGTGAAGCTGTGGGTTGTAATAAGTTGTGGGATTCGGACGTACTGAATACAGACTCGTCGAGATTTATTGACAAAGTATTTATTCATTAATAGCAGCAATTACTTATTTAAGCTACACTTATTTCGCTCTTGTAACAATGCTTAGTTTATACGGTTCTCCAGTACAATTTGCGGATCATTAATTCCCGGCTAAATACGACGATCAGCCGGCGATCGAAGTTAAACGCGACATTTATGAAATGAAGGAAATTCGAGTTACTCTCGTCGCACAGTAGTATAAATTGAAATAAGTCAGACGTGCTATGTCAAACCGCTCATTGCGGAGTCTTCAAATCGTGAAGCTGTGCATTGAAAGAATCTCCCGACACGCAAATATTCCTGACAATTCTTCCCCCTTTTGTGTATCAAAATTTACGAGAAATAAATTATAGCCTCTGCAAATTCTCCAGCGTTAAACGTTTAAACAAATCATCGAGCTGGAATGTGAAGGGAGAACTATCGTTCGTCACGCATACATATTCGTTCAAACAGAATTACCATGTACAAAAACATTGCGAGCTACACTTTTGAACTCCGAGCATTGGTCCTGTTATTATTTTTATCAATTTGCATTACTCCTAAGCTGAGTCTACAGTATAAAAGCATTCTTATATTACAAGTTTGTTTCACATTTTGTTGCATAACATATTTCTATAATTTGTTACAAGTAATTTGTTCGATAGCGTTTACATTATATAACAAAATACGTTATAATGATTTGTTACAAGTAGAAAGAGAAAAATGCTATACAACATATTGCTTCTTACATTTTCAACAAGGTATATAACTTTGCTGTAATAACATGTTTTGTTATACAACCAGTCCCAGCAGTTTATCATTGAGCGGCTGAAAAACAACAGTATTTGTAACACTGAAAAAGGGGGTCGCAAATTTTGGCCAGTTGTGAATATACGACACTCTAATAAGTAGCTGCGGTATAGCAGAGTTAAAGGGAAATGATGCTGGTCGGTGGAACACGGTTGGCTGATAGCAATAAAGCGCTATCTGACTTCCACTCCGAGTCACTTAACGTCTGCAAGGACATTTAAAGTCCTTGGGAGTGAGGACGATTCTCTCTATAAAACACTACCTTGCCATCTCCGGCGCAGCTACTTATTATAACGACATTATCTTGCCTCTCCCTCATTAGCTCTGCCATCAGTGACACTACCTTCCACCCTTCTCCCCCATTTCGCGACTGGTCGTCCGTTGCAAACAGCGAGGAACGTCATGGATAAGACGACACTTTGCTTCCCTCCTCCGTTCTCTCTCCTGTAATCTCTATCTTCCTTTCGACCGCTTTCGCATCGCTTTTTCGTTCTTGTTCACTTCTCGTTTTCAACTTTTGTACTTTTTTCTCCAGAAGATTTACTTATTCAAGTATAAATTTATTCCTAAACAATCTAATAATAAGCGGAGATGAAACAAAATTTTTATTTTAGCATTACAATACGCTTTAATAATATAAAAAAAAATAATTTTGCTTAGGATTTCTTTACACAAAAGTCCAGTATAACGTATTACCGACTATTCTTACCTGAAATACATTTTCTAGCGTATTGTAATTGTTCGAAGACTAATTTATTTCCTACCAGAGTACTTCCCTGATGGAAGAAAAATTATGGAAAGTTTCCCCCTTACGCACGATTTTCTTAATGTTATACCCGATACATCCAGGCCGATGCAACGTCGGGCCATATTCCCCCGGCAAAGTAAAAAGCCGTTCGTTTGTCAGAGGTACCGGTAACAATATTACCTTGTCAGAAGTTTATCCGAGGCTCCGATGAAAACCGAAACTTTGAACTGGGAGGGAGGAACACCCTAACGAAGTCGCTCGTCCACTTCTTGTAGATTCAGCTTTCTCGTCGTACTTCACTGATGAATATTCACAGAGCTCTATGTGTAAAAGTCGACGGACAGGGGGCAAGAAAAAGAATGTAACGGAAGTTCGCCTAACCGAATGACGTTTTATTCCGGCGCATACTAAGTGGACAATGTATACATACCTGTGTCTAACCCAAGGACGATTCGGCTAGGTTGCTGCATGACGGAACTGAATGCTTTGTGTTCGTTAGAATTACAAAACCGTTTCGTACGAATTGTACACAATCCGCATGGGAAACAAAAGAATGTCTTTCTCGTTCCGGAAAATGTAATCTTGATTTTTCTACCCCTCCAGTAGGGGAGCAAATTAACGAGTAGAATTGCTTCAGGCAATCCTTTTGGTTTCCACTCGAATTGGTATTGTCTACGTTTTCTAAGAAAAAAAGAGTTCGAAAATTAAATTATTCTGGTTAAATGTTGTTCATGGTTTATCTGGCGCAACCGAATTAAATTTCCTACTGGCGGGAACATTTTTAATATTTTCAGTGCGTGTACTGTTAAAGCTTTTTTTAAATAAAACTTAAATACGTACTAAATTATCTCGATTAAAAAACATTAAAGCGCAGACCACTTAATGTATGAAACTGCGTTTGAAACATCCACTATCCGCGTTTCTAAACGAAACTTTACGTACTCAGGAAAAGGGTATGGAAATTCATTAAGTACACTCGCAGCTCTAGCCTTTTTCAATACAAACTTTCGGAGTACGAAACGCGCTGTTCCAGCGTGGAATTAAAATCATCTGTCAGTCGTAAGATCGTATTTCAGTAGTTTCAATCTTCCGGCCAATCCGTGTATAATCAAAATCACAATTTCCCTACGATCCTCCGAGTGAAATTCAAGATTCAATAAACTCCCTGTTCCCAGGAACATACAGTTTCCAGCGAAGATTTTTCCTGGACCGTGCCACGTCGAACGTTTCCCTTCCCCCTGCCTTCCTCCCTCCCTTAAATCGCGTTGGAATTTCATCGATATTCCCTAATAAATTTTAAAGGGCGCCCCTCGCGAACGTTACAGCGCGTCCTACCTGTAAATATTCAAAGTTTTGCTCGCGAACCGGTTCCCTTTTCCCTTTTCCCTTACGTGAAACCGCGCGCAATGGCTCGGGCAAGACAAGAGAACAAAGCTAAACGTTTCCGGCTGAGATGAATTTCTTCGTTTGGAAGAAGGGGGCGGAAAGTTGTTTCGTGGTGGTTTCGGATCCTCAACGAGTTAAGAAAAATACGCGCGAGGTGAGCATCGTTTCTCAAAATTCGGGTAGGGATACGGTAAAGGAACCTCGCTACGTATGACGTGCCTTGAGTAGAAATGATTTACAATTTCAGGTAAATCATCCGATGTTGGGAACGCTTCAAACTTTGCCAGCCCTGCTTGAAATGTAAAATTGTGGGGAGAAAGGTATTGCTTGGCTTCACGGTAGGAATTCGTTTCTTGGAAACAATGTCTCCGCATTGAATCGTTATTAACTTTCAAAGCAGCGTCGCTTGTCTCTAGAGTTTTCTCTTGGCGGGGTATAGTTTTTAAATGAAAATTGCTTTCTGAAAATATTTACCGGTGAACAGTTCCATTTCTTCATACTAAACGGTAGACATTAAACTTCTTTTAATTTAATATGATTAAAGTTGTAAAGCGCTCGTCGCAGCACGTCGAGTAAAAAATATAATCATGACCGCAGAATATTTGTACAGGACATTTTATCAAGAAGCGAATAATATTAACTGCCCGGCTCGAGTCGCTTTCATTTTCTTCTACAAATATTTGCATGTATTAAGAATGAAAAAATTAGCGTTCAGGTGCTGTTTCCTTTTATTTGGAAGATTTCCATAGACGAGAAAAGACACGCGTGCCCACGAGCGAAGCGGATGGGATAGAGGAGAGCGTAGGGGAAATTAAATTAAATTTAAATTAAGCTCAATTAATTAAGCCGCTTCCCCCATGGGAACACGGCTTCTGTGCCCGGTTGCTACCCCTGAATTTCACCCTGATGGGAAGGGGTGGGGGGTGGTTGAGAGGGCAGTGATCCTTGTCTAGAGCCGGATACGGAACTAATCTCTTTTAAATTAGTATTAAATTCTAAATGGGTTCAAGTCGCTGTGGGTTCAAAATGCTTTCGGCCCGGCCACGTCTCGACAGTCTACGGTTTTGTACAAAACGTAAATATCACGATCTCCTCTACTGCGTTACAATTGTAATCATTGTAAACGCACGATTTCGTTTCCGATCTTCCAAAACTGCGAATCTGTAGATTTTTGAATATGACTTGCGAATCTTAGATTGCGAAGCGATATTTGAATGATGATCGACATTCAATGAAACGTTTATAGGATCTAATCCGAGAGATTAATTAAGTGAATGCGGACATTCGGGAAAGCGTATAAATAGAAGACAGAAAACAGTTTATAATTTGAAATTATTAATTAACTATTCTTTGCGCAAACACAATTGTACCGCTGAATGTATGCTCCTATTCCACCAGGCGCACAATAATTATCCGAGCGTGCAAGCGGCGCTCTGGCACGGTACGAGATAAACGATTACGACGGGGAATCCGAGCGAGCTTTCGAACCGTCCTACGGTGCCAAAGAGCCGGAAGTTGGTGTCGCGATCCGACCCGTTGTATCCGCCGGATGTGTGTATTCGTTTGGCCGGTATTTAAGCAAGCAGTTACCCCCGCACAACGTTTCGCAGCCTCGCAATATGGGAACCGGCTCTTTGCCTTCTAAATTTCGCGATATTGGCCCGGCTGCGAAAGAGTCACGGCCACGCGCGATTCGGCAATAATGAGTCCGGGAAAAGAATGAAAATTTCTGGCCGATGAAAAAACAGCGCCGTTTCTAGGCTGCACGTTGCAACTGCGCCACGTAACAAAATTGAAATACCTTTCCCATCGTGCATAATTTATAACAATTTTCCGTGTTCTGTAAACATGCGAGCACAGCCGATGCGAATACTGAAGTAAAATTGGATATCGAAGATAAATGTCAGACTACTTTCTCAAGCCGCAACATATTTATTACATATATAAATATACGTACGGAACCATTGCCCACAGCATTTTAAAATTATCTACCATTCCATTGCAGCCCTTGCTTTGAATTCGCAATAAGCCTCGAAGTTGTATTTTTTAAAATTTGCGCTGAACGCTTTTATACACTTTTCCGTTTTTTCTTTTATCTTCTTGTTCCTCGATTGCCAAGTAGAGCGGCTAGAAACTGAAAAACTGCCCGACAACGAGCTTACACCGGCGTCGTTTCTTTTTCCACGTGAAAAAGCATAGTAACGATCAAGGGTCCTTTTCACATAGAAATGAAAGGGTTCATCCTGTTTTCTGTTTAGTCCCGCAGAAATTGAGTACCGTGCAAAGTACAAAGCAATGCCTCGAAAGTAGTTGAAAACGTAGCAAAAGAGTGGGTAGAATATTTGAACTGCTGTCCCACGAAACATAAGGAGCATAAAATAGAGATTTTGTAATTTTTAAAAAATGTGACTTCAAAACACAATGAAAATTGTACGATACTTTCTCTGTAAAATTAACTAATTGTAATTCTTTTTCCTCTTTTTGTTTTTTTTTTAGACAGAGACAACTCTGTGATTGTTTGAAATTTTCAAAACGCAAAAGTTGCGGGACGGCGAGAACCGTGTCCGGCCACGAGCAAGCCTGGCGAAGCTTAAAAAATGAATTCACCTGACAAAGGTGAAGCAACCGACAAGATGGTAATACGTTTCGCATAAAATGACCCCATGTTTCCCCTTTTTCCTTCACGATTGCAAGTACTGCACGCGGCCACGCAAGATACTCGTCCTATCTCTTCATGCTTCGCAGCAAAAAGCAGTACACTCGTACGGCCTCTTTGATACCGTTAATTCAATACGAAAAATGACGATCCCCTGGCAAAAGCAGTGCTAAGCGAATAAATATGTACGACGTCGTTTGTACACTTTAAAAGAAGCAATTGCGACTTTGTCCTCATTTTTACGAATGGATTTAATGCGGCAAAAATATTCGCTGGTTTTCCTTTCTATAATAGTTTTGTATATTTTGAAAGCTCTAAAGTCCTGCAACGCTTCTTGTATCCATGATACATATTTCTGTACCTCTGAACTCCAGCATTATTACACGGTCCGAAAAATGCAATATTGCTGTTTGTCATTTTTTCTCAGACACCCTTTAAACGTTTATAATGATCACACCTTAACGTTTCGAGATGTTTCGAAATAACAATTCAACGTTAAAGAACATAGAAATGAATTACCGATGGAACATTGGGCATTGCAAGTTTATCTTTCCAAGCGGGGAAAGAATACTTTATTCGTTTAGCCGCTTTATAAAAATGATACCAACTGTTTTTCGCGGGGCCGGAATATCCTAAATTCTGACAGGGGATATCGTGGACAGGGTAAAGGGTTTACGCGAGGGCCGAAACAGCAAGATGAATTAAGCCGGTGTTAATAAAGTCTTATCGGCGTGCAACCATGCATGTCGACTTCAAGCCGCAGGCGTGATAATCCTCTATGCTAATTTCTGGAGGCCGGGAAAGTGGCGACTCTAATGCTACCCCTTCGAACACACGTGTCGGCGAGATGATATGTGGCCACGTACGAGTATGATAGCTGCGAAAAGAGATATGCATTTAAATGTACCCCCTTTCACGTTCGAGCTTGCAAACGGATCTTGGAATAACGGTGGAGATATTTTCTGCTAAATTGGAAAGATGTGTCGTAAAAGACATGGGCAATCATATTATTAAAACACTACAGAAATTTGATTGGAATAATTGAAGTTCATGAAATTTTTATTTTTCTTAAATTCTACTTCTTTTGATTGCTAAATTAACGTCGCCTTCAAATTAACTGGCATGATGTACAAGTTTAAAGGATAATTGCACGATAATGGAGAGCCTTCAGCTTGTCCAAGACGCGAGGAAAAATTTATTTAGGAGATTGAAGCGAAATTTTAATTGTGCTGAGGAAACTTAAACAGTGTTACTCGTTTAATTCACTTCGAGTCGGAATTTCTTGTGGACGTGGTGAAAGATTATAGTTCTTCGTGCGAACTCGTAAGTTACTTGGACACTATGTCCAATTATTAGTAGACTACTTCCACTTGCCTGTCAATGATTTACTATTTACTATGCAAAAGCTTTTGATTGACAATTTAATAGAGGGTGATGATTTTTCGTATCAATACAAAAATATGGAACACAAATAGAATATTTTCAAAACAATGTATAGTTCTTCTTTTGGGCTCGTTAGTTACTTGGATACTACGTCTGACTCATCGTAGATTACTTCCACTTGCCTGCCAATGGTTTACCATTTGCTATACAAAAACCTTTGTTTAACAATTTAGACAAAGACGGTAAAAACCTGTTGGAGATTGCTATATTCTCCAAGCTTTCCATACTAATAGAACGATTCGAAGAACAAGCGGAATGTTTTAAAAACAATTTATCAAACCAATATACGTACACCGAATAAATAGTATAATGAACAGCTTAAAATGTATATACTTATGACTAACACTTTTACTTGCACGTTTCTCCTTCATCTCCGCATTTACCCCCTGCGCGCCTGTTCGAACGAAATTAACTTGCAACGTGGAAAAAAGTGTAACGCCCAACGGCCCGGCAATTCGCAAAGGAGAACAAAAACGAAGAAACTCCGTACGAGCACGGCCGAGAGGGAAAATGCTCCACGAAAAAAAAAAAGAAACGAACGAACGTTAACGTCGATCCGCTGTCTGCTGGATTTTAATAAAATCACGGTCACGACTATGGTGTCGCAGGCGCCGTGCCATCCACTTGCGTCGATATTACAGGAAACAAAATGCAATATGTTTCGATCCGGGGAAGAAAAAAGAAAGGTAGCACCAGAGGGAGATCCAAAGAAAAAGTGTTCGACTGAGAGCATTACCCCGAGGAAAACGCGGGCCGGCTCGAATACGCGAGTTTCACCATTGCACACCCCTTTCCCGCTCTCCGACGCGTGTCTTTCCAATGCGTTTCACCGGCGCGATGTATCAAGCGACGTGTCCGTTATCGTTCCATTCTAATTTTCCACGACATTATCACCACGTCAACGTCGTAACGCGTTGCGACAACTGGGATTTACGATTTTTAAGGATGCTTTTACACCGTGCGTCACTAATACCACGGCAGATCACCTGTCGATACGGGGAGACGTTATTATTCGAATGAAATGATTATGACAGCGCGGACGAAGCTTCGCTTGGTGATCTCTGTCGGATTCGTGCGCAATTGTAGGTGAAATTAAAGTAATACAATCGATGCATGAATTCATAATGGAATAATAATTGTAAAAGGTACGCGATCGGTCGACGCGCGGAGTATTAATTGGCTAATTTTGGGGGAGGGAAATATATTGTTAAACTTGTTGCTGAAATACTATTCTTGTGTGACTACGATTACGCGCTTAATTGGACTGCGACGTGTGAAGTGAGGATAGATAACGACCGTGATTGCGTTTCAATGAATGTATACGTTTGGTATTCAAATGTCGTTATATTATTCTATGCTCTGGAAGCGTTATTTAGTTACACATTTTATTCAATGCTTGTATGTTGGTAATTGAGGAGCTGAATATTCTTTTATCAGTGGAGCAACTATTAAATAAATACATACAAAATTTAATAAGCTACGAATTTCGGTAAATTTACATGGATATCATTTAAAACCTGCAAGGCTCATTAATACGGAAACCGGATGGAGAAACTTTACTCTTATCGAAACAAGTATATTCGTTTCAGCTTGAAAAAAGAAAGAACGAATACTTGTCACGTTACAAGCTAAAGCTTCAACGACCTGCACTTAAACACTTTCTCGTCACTCCCTGAAACCTCTTTACTCCGTCTTTGTTCTGAGATAGGACTTCTTGTAGTAGTCGCAGAACATGTAGAACATAATGAGAATCTGAGACATGTAGATGTAAGCCACCGGCTTTCGATTCGGCTCGCACGAAGGTAACAATAATTGAATTGTGTGACACACCATGACAACGAATTGGACCTGAAACCACAACAGAAACTATCTTTAAAAACGTTGTAATGATACCTGATAAATATTATTTTATTTAAAGAACGAAGCCAATTCACAATTCATCTAAAAAAAGGAGTACCCCAAGAAGCATGAGAATCGAAAATCCGCAATATTTGTTCGTAATTAAAAAAAAAATAACGAAAGCCATTGGACTCTGAAAGAAAGTAGTCATTTTTAAAGAAGGACATGAAACGGGAACAACACTATTCATAGAAAATCGGGCTTAAGCCCCCTCCTTGTTGCAGGTAAAATGACACTCTGCCCCATCATTGCCCTCTTTTGTTAAATCGCCAAATTCCGCGGAGCAGTGTGAAACACTTTCGCCCGAAATTAAACGAACGCGCAACCCGATAAATGATTCCGATACTCGGCACGAAAGAATGAAGGTGCCTCGACGACGGATTATTTAATTAAAACATCAGAACGACACCGATAGCTTGCCAATTACTCCTGCTACACACGTGTGGCTCGTTGTTTCCCTGCTTTGAGGGGCTCGAGATGCAAGTCGAATTTGCTGCAGGTACACGTGCTCTCCGCATCCGGCACTTACAGCCCTTTCAATATTCATGCAAAAACCTGGTTATCGAGTTAGGAAAGCCGAATGCGAGCCAATATGCCGCGCCGCAGGCAGATAAATGTGCACGTGTCCGTATGTATGTACGTATTACTGTATGCATGTATGCATGTACAGTACCTCTCGCAATTATTCGAGCAGTACACATTTTATACTTTGCTCGTACATTATTTCAATATCAGGCAGGCTGCTGTCGTCGACATAAATAATACCTTCTTTAAATAATGTAAGCCAATTTTATTATGATTACACCTATTCTACATTCTTTTTGTCAAAAAATTGTTTAGCTGCAAAGAGTGAATCCTATGAAGAGAATAGCGTGATTGTTCTTTAATTCCATTAAATATTTACCGAACAAAATACATAGAAAACTTATAGGTATACCTCTTATTACGCAACGACATGTGGAAGAAGACACGTCTGCCATATTTTGGGTTATACTACTGAAATGCGTTTAATGAAAGCGTCGTATATGCCAGGCAGCCACTAAGGCAACTAATGGCAACATTGATGAATAACATTTGTATAAATGTATAATCTAATACGAACGCCATTTCAAATAATCCAGATTAATAAATATCACATTTGCCAATTGGGTAAACATATTCATCGAAATTATAAAGTTATTCGAATACTCGGGGTTCTTCATATTTATCGGCCATAAATTTCAGACCACTTTCTTACTTTTCTAAACATTCAATATCTTGCTTATAAATGAAATTAATTAACATCGTACGTAATAATAATGATTAACTTCACATTGATTAAAGATATATTACAGCTCGTTCGTTAGTAAAGTTCTTCAATCTTCTTACGTTAAATTATTTATATATTATATACATATTATATATTAAAAATATTTCTGGTAGAATTTGAAATTCTTGGAGGTCTGAAACTTTTGCCTGGTAGTGTATATACGTGGTCTCTTTCTGCTCATCGACGAAAACATATTGCTCCTCTTAACGTGGAGATTCTGTAGCCGAAGGCGTGGCAGCGTTTTCATTGTTTCCTAGAGCGGTAGAACGAGCCTCGAGCAGCTTTTATTCATTTCCCCGCGATTCCCGGCTTGATTGGCGGCAAGAATGAAATTTTCAATGGCGCAATCACTCTATAGACGAGTGCCGCTTCCGCTATGGGATTTTAACTTGCGATATTGTCAGTGTTGTTCGGTGAAAACGTGCCTTCGAGACGTCGCTTTTTTTACTTTGGCTGTGCCGACAGCAATATCGTAGGAATGTCTATAACAGTTTCGACGGCTGGACCGTTTGATGAGGGTTCAATTACACGTTGCAGTAAATGTATCATCCAGATTACGGTAACGTTATGCAACGCAACTCTATTTTGCGATTTACTCAGAGACCGGTAAAAACGGAACATACTCGTGAAACTGAAAATTACACTCGAAGAGTCCAACAACTAAAACCAACCTTTACTTAAAATTAGACACTTCGTAACGATTGCGTTGCACTTCGATAGAGAAAATAAAAATGATCTATCCAAAAAAAGCCAATTATTTTCCCATTTCCAAAATGCGACAATTTCACCACTTTGCGATTCTTTCTTTTTCCCCCCCACACGCGGCATACCATAAACTCCCACTATCCTCGTCAGCTGTTTTCACAAAATCCCGTTCTCCAACCCCATTACTCAATCAGTCAGTTTCGCAGCAGCGTCCGATGAAAACTGGTGGCCGGGTCGGCTGTGTTTTCTACACGTTGCTCGCTTGCACAGATCAACGTATAGATCAATTTAGCGTGGCCGGTCGCGTTAGCCGGCGCGACGCTCGAACGTCAATAGCAATTTCGCGTTTGAAAAATTCGCAACGGGGTACGACGGGGAATGTAATTTTACGATTACGCGATACGCGACGGCGTACGGTGAAATGAGCGAATAACGCTCGCAGCACGGCGAATTCAACGTGTGTGCAGACAGTCGGCTAGAAAAAGCGGGAACGTACCATTTGTAACCCCGTGATGTATTGCTTCCAAGGGGCGATCCTCTTCTGCGTTTCCGGGCCCAAGCAGGCGAGCAGGTAATAGGTGTACATGATCACGTGGACGATGCTGTTCAGCATGATCGTGAACGTCCACATACCGCCTGCAAGTAAGGACACGGGAGTTTTTTAGACACACGTTCTGCGGTAAGGTCAGCGAACGATTGCGCGCGGAACGGTCGAGTGTCGCGCGATCCGCACAACGGATACGGAAAGGCGAGGGTTATTTACGATCATTGGGAATTTGTTGGCCGCGCGTCGCCCGTGCGTTTCGCACCGTCACGGTCGCCGCCGTGTCCGCGTAATGGGTAAATTTGACACCACGTGGCACAATTTCGTTCGCGCCCGCACCCCGTGTTTTTCGACGGGTCCGCGATGCGAGCGTTGATTAAAGTATATGTTAGCGGTGATTGAAACGGGCCGAAATTGTTCGCTCGCCCCGTTTGAAAGGAAGTCGGCGGAGGGTATGAAGAATTATCCTACGTGATTGTTGTTTAGTGATAGGCGAAAGGTTGGACGATGCTCGGGCGTTCTGCGCGTGAAATGAGTCCGCTTTCGAGGAGATAATTTTAGAGACACCGGTACGATTAAGAAACTGAAGGATTCAAATCTGGAACGAAAATGTAACAGCAACTATTTGCATTTTTTATGTACTTCAATGTTGCAGTTTCAATAAGAGCAGTTAGTAGTTATTCGATTCGATTAAAACAGAAAGGAGGAATGTTTGGGATTTTTATACGAAACATCATGGAGCATTTGTATGCGAAGGCGCACGTTACGTATCTGCAAATACGTATAGACTTACCTGGGACGAATTTGCACGCTATCCAAGAAAGAAGAACGGTCGACGTATGGTGATAAATGTGAAGAAACGATGCTTGGTTGTATTTTTTCCTTAAAATGAAGATAACGGTGTCGCTCAGCTCGAAGACTTTCAGCATTACAACCCTCCACACCCAGCGTGCCATCTGTTAAGAACGATAAAACACTCGTTATATCGAGGCTCGTATTGCTTTAATGCCTTCGGCACTTACGCGATAAGACTCGGAATCATCGGACGGGGTGTGAGTCTCGCAACCGAGGGAGAATTTCGTGGTGAAGCCTGATGTGAGCAGCTGGAAAATTTTCAACTATATTTTTATATTAAACTAAACTGTACAAAAATGAAGCGCTGCATTGTTCTTTCTTTTTCTTATCGAGAGTTGACAGATTTGGAAGTAGATTCGTTGGTTCCAAATGACTTACCCCGTAGAACACGGCGGCGCTCGCCGTTGCCATAGAAATATTATAAAAGATCATAAGCTTATTTAAGTTGAATGGTTTGCGATTCTTCATGTACAGCGGGCCGAGGCGAAGGACGAACAATAGATAAAGGGCTGCTACGCCTAGTAATGGTAGGGGGCTGCCCATGAACAACCAGTCCGCCACTCGAGGATCTACAACATCGAGTAATCGAATAATGGAAAGTTTAACTTTACGTTCGACATTTTATACGGTTGCCAAATATTAATTTATACAATGGGTACGCGTTAAGAGACAAGAAATGAAACTCACCTGCCGCCTCTTCCATGAGGTAGCGATACGTCTCCGCGAGACCCACATTCTACAACGGACAAAGAAAACGACTTACACGAGTCTGAGAAAAATATGTAGAAACGTGTTAAATTAAAATAAGCATTTAATTTAATCGTACACAAGTTTCCACTATAATTTTCTTGCAAAGAACAACCGTATAATAAATCGATGCTACTCGAAACTTTTTACCATACTATCCAAATCAATTTGCAGTCACCCCTTTCATTGAAAATATCAGCGCTAGTATATTTAAATGTATTAATTTACTGCATCACCTCTGACAAATTCCTGTACGATTATTATAAATGAATTTCCCCGATTCTAAGAACCAAATGCAAGCGTTAACTTGAAGCATCTTTAAAGGCGTTAATTAGTTGCTGACAGCGCCCCGAAAATGTGTACGAAAAGAATGTACCTGTGGCACGTGAATTGGGATACCCTTCCCATTCTGGCCGTCGAGTTTGCAGATATCGACTGACATTCGGGTTACTGAACGACGCGAATAGCGGCTATCGACGTTAACACCGTCTTTCGTGGCGGCAACCTACTGTCTAAGTTCATCCGCAGGGCAAGCACCCCTAGCAGTGACTCGGGAACAGGAACATAGCACACAAGCGTACAGTTCCCTGTAAAGGGTTTCTCGCACACCCTATTTTAATACGATAAAGAAACACGTTCAAGACTTGTATGCCGGGACTAAACGCTAGAATATTGACCGTGGCTTGCATCCGATCTACTAAGCGAGCCGCCCCTGTTGAAAAATCGATGAAACACAATTTCAGATAGAATCAAAATTCAATTAAAAAGAAAAAGGAATTAAACTATACTTTAGAGAATTATTTAACGATTCTAAAACTTTACGCTTTGTACGAGATACCATGGAAAACCGTTGATGTAAACAATTCTAATAGTTATATAACTTTATGTCAATTATTTCATGATACATTTCTAATTCGTATCTTCGAAAATTCCTCGGATTTTATTTTGAGACAGCGTTCGACCTACGGCGCGGGGAAACCAAAGTTAACGATTATTGTAGTGGCTAATGGTATGTATATTCGTTATTTTATACGGTCTGTTGGAAACGAAACGCAGAGGAGAATGGGCCAACATTGGCATAATTTAGCATGCTTCCAACGCCCGTATTATGTCAATGAGCGCCCGTTCAATTTTGTAATTCATAGGCCGTTGCGGCGCGCTGTCCAATTTCATAACTCTCGGCGATAGAAAATTCTGCCGGATTATCACGATCGTTAACCATGTTTTTATAATTAATTATGCACACGGGCGTTTCGCATTGTTTGTCAGAATTGTCGGGGCGATCGGCCGACGCCGGTAATTAAATATTAAACATTTCATTAACGTAGTTTACCGCGAACGAAATGCAAAATAGGAACGATACCACGCGTGGTCTGCTCTTGTAACGAAAAACCTGCGGAGCCCAACGATGCTGTACGGTCAAGGATCAATGCGAGAGAGTGGATCGTTTCATTTTCGGAAATGCGACGTTCGATTAAAGCGGTTCGATCAAATTTTAACGAGTACACGGACTCCCGTGACGATAATTACCAATGGTTATTACGCGATAATTTTATAACTCTAGTACGATTGCGCCGACTCTGCGAAATTTGTAATTTAACGAGCCAGTAATAGCAATTACTTCACCTTGCAACAACTTCGATCGAACGTGGAAAATAATTTTAGCGAATATTCCGGAGAAAAAGTGCGATATACGATTACATACACATCATTCACATTTGCATTTATAGTAATGTTCGAAGATTTCGCATTTGCGATCGAATGTAATTTACATTGAATATAGCATGCAGAGTTTGAAGTTTGGCGATAATTATGTCGGATATGAAACGCACATTTGAGTTTCCAATCAGTAGGGAAATACTTTTAATATTTTTATACTGATGACTGTAACATAATTAATATGTTTATAGATAGCTGTATGTCGGTGCTTTTGATTCAAATATCCGAGGCAGCCACTATCGCGCTTTACGCATTACACAAACGGGTCGTTCACGGTACAGTCCACTGAAACTTTTGTTGCAAAAATCCAGAGACCAGCTTTGGACAAAAGGTGCGATAAATAAAAATAAAGAGATAATATAAAAAAAGAATCATAAGTAAGTGATAAAATATAATATTCTTCAGGCTGCTGTTACGCAAATACTCAAATGTAACGTGAATCAATAAGTCTGCAGATTTAATTTTTGCTTCGCTTTATAATATACCTGCAAATTTTATTAAATACAAAATACATAAAACGTTTCATCATGAAAATAACGGTCGTTCTATTAAATTTATGAAATCTGTTAATGGACGCGAATTTTTCATCAGAATGCATGGATTAAAAAATATATACATTTTTAATGCATCATATAAAGCAAACAAAATATGAACCTGTAATATTCGGAAATATTCCATCAATGCAGCTCGTTTTCACTTCCGACGCCCTGTCTATTTGGTTAAGCCTCGTTGGATATGTATTATTGAAAGAGAAGATTTTCACTTGAAAATTGGATAAGCAGATGAATTAAAAAAAAATCAACTATGAATTCATAAATGATCATCTGTTTCAAACTTTAAATAATTAAAATTGTTCTTATCCAATTCGTGCAACGCAATTTCCAAGTTTAATCTCAAGTATAAAAACTGGCATATTTAGCTTTATGCAATGCATATTGCTCAACCAGAACATCATGTAAGGGAAAAATCAACTGTTCTTTATTGTCGGATCAACGAAAAAGTGGAGCAAAAGGATTCTTCTTTGGAATTGCAAGCAAGTGTTTTGTCTGTAGTGAAAAGTATGGACAATGTAAGATAGATCAAAGGGACTCTGAACACTGGGCGCACATCCTGTTATGGTTACATCACGAATAATTCATCTGGCATTAATAAGATTGATCCGCAAAAAATGTCGGGGGATTTTGCCGGTTTCGAATGGAAAACATTGCCGCCGGGGTTGCAGATCATTATGTTCCATATACTACAAAGGCACTCCAATAGATATACCTAGGGCTTCTCTATATGCTGTCACACGAATCGGGATTAGTCAGCCGGGCACATCGTGACGCCGGGGGCTCTGCAACGATGCCAGTGCGCGAATTAACTTCGTAGCTTGCCATCAGAAATTTAGTGGTGCCAGTCCTCTTAATCGAATCAACCGACACTGCCGCGTCTTGCCTGGATAACGCGGAGGGATGAATCGTACGTCAGAAACATTTGTCACTTCCCTCTTAGGAAGGTGAATCAAATTTGAATTGTCATCAAGATTGTCATTGGGCATTATAAAATGATCGCAATAAGGTGTGCAATCGTTGACCTCGTTACTGAATGATATATGTACAACCTGTAGGGCTAGAGATAGCAATGTACCAAGAAGAATTCAAATTAGGACGTAATTATATTTTTATTTCAATAGTAACAGAATTTTTGTACCATTTGAAAGCTTGCAACATATTATAATTTATTACATGGATTCTCCGAGGTTCTCCAGTTCATCGAAGACGTAACAAATATCTTGCGAGCATACCCCGGAATTTTGTATAACGAAGCGGAAGAAGTTCGGCTTCTCGTGGAGTGGTTGATAATTGATCATTAAACTACCCCGTTTAGTCATTCTCTCTTTTAGCTTTGGTGCAACCTGTTCGAAATGAAAAATATCTTTAATAAATGTATTCATTAATTTGTATATTCAATTGGTTTTCACCATCGGTGATTTTTATACTGGCTGCCAGTAAAAGAAACATGTATTTTACCAATGGAGCTTCGTGCCGTCAATCGATATTTGTGCGAGGAATTTAATATACCCGCATGGGCTTCTGTAGAGCTCTCTCTTATTCTTCGTCGATATGTTTTTTTTTCAAATCGTATTTTTAAAATGTGAAACATATTACGATATTGCATAACATTATTGCATTAAAATTCAATGCCGGCGGCAATATATTATATTAATACAATATGTAATATATAATATAAAGGGCTATCAAACAATGTTTAAAAGAGAAAGCATATTGAAATTACTTCTGCGAGTCTTTAAGTATCGAATTGAAAATGTAAAAAAGGGGTTTAGATGTGTCATTAATAATGTTAGTACATTTCATTCATACAAAAGTATGAATGTGTTCCTATGATCAGCAATAATATTTTCATATCTTTGTAATTGAACCCTTGACACCTGAAAATGAAACAATTATATAGAATTATCGTTTAACTTACGTCGTTCAAGCGTTTCTTGTAATCGTACAATGAGCCCCGAGATCTCAAAGAGGGTGGAATGTACCAGAAACACACGTTTATAAAACACGGATCTACTACTAATTTAAAGCCATCCCTCTTCTCCACTTCCTCTTTGAAGAGAGTAGAAAGCGTCATTAAATGATCGACATGCTTCTCGAATCCTGATGTGCCCTGAAATGGATTCATCTTCAATCCTATAACACTGATAAAATATACATTGCTGTAAGGAAGCAATAAGTAAGCTTTTGCAAAGGCTGTATTAGTAAAAAAAGGTAGAGTGCAAAGAGTTATATCACGAAAATTTCGATGCCATTCATATTTTCCTTTTAATTCTGTTTAGAGATCAAATAATAGTGCAGTTTGAAGAAAGAAGAGATACTAGCTCAATAAGAAAAGAGTAGAGTATTATCTGTATTACGTGAAAATTATTACTGAAAAGAATTTGGCTATTATTAATCAATTTCTGTACATTCCGTATTAAATGGGGACTGTTTATCATTTAAACTTGATTACAAACAGGATTTATGTCGCATAACATTCTGAGAGAAAGAACTGCACGTTCCGGTGTAACTGCTAAAATGAAATTATTCGAATTGCTTCAGAATAGTATTGATTTCTCTTAACGGCAATAACGCATAATGTTTCGTTAACAAGAAACAAAAATAATACAGGTCTTATAAATTTGTCTTACTCGAATGCACATGTCAATAGAGTACGCCTCGATTTCTCTATTGACATGTATGTCGCCGAGCCTCTTCCTCTCCGTAAGTAAACGTGAAATGCTTACGTCTGCGATTTCTCGTGCGTCAACGTAACAACATACGTTCGGCAGTTTATATTTGCAACATTCCAATAACTTATTAAACTTGGAATTCAATGGAAAATCTTAAATCCGAGTCAGGACACATATCTCAGCGTTATCCTCGTATGCTGTTCATCGTTATTGCAAGTGCGAAGCAATAAAATATAGTTTAACCATCGCGACTAGATGCATCTTAATGCCCATATGAAACGGAATCGTGCAAATGGATGATGCGAGGCTTGAACAGTGCTCGTTTTAAAGCGCTGCACCGGACGCGGATCCCCGTCGGTGTTTCAGGAGCTTCTTTTATGATGTTGAAAATCCGGTGGATAGGTGTAGCATGAACATTCTTTATTCCTAGCAGGGGAAGTTAATGTATGCATAAGTATACTGGCAAGCACTTGAAATATAGCATACAGACCCTTGCCTTGTACCTAGAGTGCATAGCAGCAGTTGCTTAAACCAAAGAAGTACAAGATCCACAGCACTGAAGGATACGATCGGGGGAAAAAAGTGCTACCAAGGCTGGTTTTTGCGGATATTTGCATAAGTGGTTAACACTTAAAGATTAATAAAGGGTAGGAGAGAGGAGACCATGCGTTGTACCAGCGGTTTCTTGCCTTCTATTCAAAGCTTGCGAGACCAGGCAGCGTCTTTGGGGAGAGGCGATATTCGTTTGAACGCGATAACGCATTTTTCGATGAAAAATAATATTTCCGACAAGCAAAGAATATGTTTGCAGAGGCGGAGGCGAATTGCGCGAAACGTTTCGGTTACTTGACTTTACCTTAGCTTGCCACATGTACCAAAATTTCAACACGTCCGGTCTGCGCCCACACTGCAAATACTTATCACCCGCGTCTAAATCTGAGGGATAAAATTTATCCTTTTGAAAGAGATAAGGCGCCTGCTTCGAGTGCGCTTCCCTAAAAATGGTTTTGTGCTTGGTTAAGAGCAACGAGCATTGCTGAGGGACGGCGAGCAATTTATGCGGATTGAACAGGATAGAGTCCGCACGTTGGATTCCTCGTAACAGAACGCTGTGCCTTTTGCTGAATATCAGGCCGCCACCCCAGGCTGCGTCAACGTGCAACCACATATCGAATTGTTCGCAGGTGTCCGCGATTTCGATCAGCGGATCGAACGCGCCCAGAACTGTAGTCCCTGAAAGATGATCGTAATTAGTACCGACTAGATTCGTTCGCTAACATGTTTCCATTTTTGTATTTTCATTCGTAGCGATTTCATGAAGGCGCGTACCTGCGGTTGCGAAAACGGAAAACGGGTGACACCCATTTCCCCGCTTTTCCAATATCCGCGCCCTTAAATCGTTCACGTCCATTCTACCGTACTCGTCAGTCTTTATCAGCGCAACTTCGACGTCGCAAACGTTTGCCCATTTTGAAACGGAATAATGAGCATCCTCGGATGCGAAAAGCACCAGGCTCGAGGATGATAAATCGTTCTTCTGCAATACGAGAACAGTGGCTATCGGTTACTGCAATAAGGAATGTCGGTGGCAAGTATAGATGCAAGTACTACAATTTTTTAATTATTAGACACGAAGCTAAGAATCGGAAAGATGAAATTCAACGAAATCGTAAAGGAATTTTGTTATACTTTGGTCACGGAGGATTAATTTCTATTTGATTTACATCACTTCTCTCAGTTATTGCACAAAATGCGGGGATTTCAATGAGCGAGCGTATCCATTGGATATTAATTCTACGATGCTAAATTTAAGAAAAGAAAGAAGAAAAATGCATGTATGGAAAAACATGTATGTAGAAAAATAATTTAAAGGAATGTTTATTTAAAATTGAACAGCTAACGTATGGTGAAAATTCAATTTACTTCAGTTATAGTAAACGAATTGTTTGAAATATTTTAATAGAGGAACCACTGCATTTTTAAATAGATAACTTTACACGCGAAATGATTAATGAATAAATGAAATTAATAGATACTTACGTTATCCTTTTTTCGGAACCAGAAGCGTGCTAAGTTAATGGCAGTTCCATTGCCAAAGGAACCTCCCGGACAGAAAAGTCCATTTCCTATCGAGGCATCGTTTTCTTCCTTGTAGAACATGCTTAACAATTTTGTAATTACTGTTTCCTCCATTAATGTTAGGACCGGTGCTACCTCGTAAGTGTACACCGAAGAGTTTAACGCGTCTGTAAGCCATTGTCCGGCTAAACCGTATGGATCCAATCTAAATGAAATTAATCAAACGAATCTTCGTAAATCTATTATCGTGTTTCTTCTGATACGCATCATGCAAAAATAAAATACGATTACGTTTCTCGTTTTATGCATTATACGTTTCAAGCGTTTTGCAGGAAATTTAAGAAGATATGGCAAACTTCGTAGAGCGTAATTAAAGAAGAAGTAACGAATTAAGAGTAATACGAAAGAAATGAGGCACCTTATTAATATGAGGACTTTTAATAATACAACTATTTCTTTGTATTCGAATGTATCTTTATATGACTCTCGTAATCGTTAATAATAAAATCCAATACATTAATGAATCCCGTGCAATATGAATGTAAGCGCCATCGATCGATCTCCAAGCGATAGAAATAGAAGACAGATAGAGAGGTACGTAACAAAACATGTTCCCTAAAACTTTCATTAAATAATGAGCTCCGTACGTATAAATCATTATTTTCAAATCACGCTTTGCATATTCAGATCTGGCTCATGAATTCTTCAGATCCGAAGTAACAAGTACGCGTAGGTATAATTCTTAAGATCCTGAGCCAAAAGATTAATCTAGATCGTTCCTCATTTGGCAAGAAATTCGTATGACTTTCATCAAAACTTATCCCTCCAGCTTTGAATTTGAATCTATGCGATCGTTCTAGGAAGCAAACTCGTGCACCCCTCAGAGTCTCACCCGGAAAATAATTGATTCATGAAGTAAGGATGTCCCGTCTTAACGCTGTATTTAACAATTTTATTCGCGATTTCCAGAAGGCTATCCTGGCTCCGTGGATCTTCCTGCAGACCGAAGCTTATGATATCCCGCAGGTGAGCCGGTTCCCTCCATCTCAGCACGGGTCTATCACGGGTCACACTTTCGAAGGTGCAATCGATCAAGGCCGCGATAAGTTTCTCGAGAAACTCTTTGTGCCTCTCCGCGCGCGGTATACTCTGCCAATCCGACATGAAAACGAACGCTTCACGCCAAGCTAGCGTGGATGAAGATATAGGGTAGTTACGTTGAAGCGAAAAAGCGCACTGTTACGCTCGCGATTGATCCCTGTCGTGATATAAGCGAGGTACAAGGTCCTCGCGAATTCCGCGTAATTGCGCTTAACGAGGAAACAACAGTGGGCCGGTCGGGGGTAGGAAATTAATCGAGCGTAGCCCATGATTTCCATTATTCGAATTATACGTGCGAGCAAATTGTGTAAAGCGACCGAGGCCGATTAGAGGTGTTGATCTTTACGTCAACGAAGAGAGGTTCAAGAGCAGGAAAAAAAGAATGCGTTACGTAGCAAAAGATTAACGTTTATTGTAGATTTTTATATGTACAGAGACTTTGCAGAACAGTATGTACAAAGAGCGGAGAGTTAACAAAATTACGCCGTGCAGCAAGCAGTATTTTACAAAAGATACAATTTACATTCAGTCCTGAAGTCCTTGCAGTTCGCTGATACCCAGGAGTATCAGTTTAATGTGAGCATTCGTTTTCGCTATCTCCTTACGAAGGTTCGCAATCTGTTGTTCCAAAAGCTTGATTCGTACGTTGATCACGACTAGAGCATCGTTCAGGGAGAACTCTACATAGTGCCCTAAGCCAACATCCAATAGAATGGTAGAAGCATCGGGGACGTGCGCTTCGATGAAGAAATTCTGTCCGATGTCTACTTGAGTTTTAAAGCCATTCTCATTGAACTCGTTATCCTGAAGGGTGGTTATCATAGATTTCAACTGAAGAAACTCGGCCACATCTGCATTTTTTGCATCGAGTTTCAGCTCTAATTTACCAAGATCCTCCCTTAACACATCATTGATAAACGTTTCGAATTTAAGAATCTTTTGCTGAATATCAGAATTCATAATCGAGCAATCTGTGCAACAGAGAAAAAGGCGATAAAAATGTTTAGATTCGTGCCGTAATGCTGCAAACTTAACAAACTCGTGGAAAAGCGAGGAAAGTGTATGCAGTATAGGTTATGTTAATTGCACAATGTATTTAAACGTGCATTAAATATAGGATTTATTGCGATATACACTCACCAGACGTATAACTATGTGCAAAATTTGTTTGGTGACGGACCCGTCGCAATATTTATGATCAATTAATCTTGTTTGAAAACGAAACATTGCCAAGTTGTTGAGGTTAATGTAAACATAATTGTAAACTTGTAAATCATCAGCTTTTATCCATGAATTTTTAAATACACGTGAACTAGAATCTACGAATGGAATATTTTGTAATTTACCTTCCGTAAACAAACAAATATTGCCCGAATTTCAGTGAATTAAATAAAATACACTATGAAAAATACGCATGCCAATTGTACCACAGACCAGAACTGGTGGAGAACTATCGATGGTACTGTCGATATTTATCGATGGTCACCACTTTCGAAAACTATCGATAATTCTCGGTATTTCGATTTCGAAATTCAAATTCAAAAAATATTCCAAATTATTCGAGCCTATTTTATTATGTAAATGTATTATCTTATTATGTAGATCTCGTATTGGAATCTGTATAAGCTATAGCTTTGCTTATATATTAATTCATGAGCTTGAAAATATATGTACATAAATACATATATACATATAGCTCATAAATAATAGTAATAAAGTTTTATCACTACTTCTGTAATTTGTATACATCAAAGTTATTTAATAAATCTCCAATAAAAGAAATCTAACTCGTTATTTTATAACACCTGGCCATTCCTCGGAAAACCCACTCCAATTCCTTAAGCAAGGGATAACGTGGAGGAACTTTCATTGCGAAATTCCGAAGCGAAAACCTTGTAAAAATATGTCCTAATCACATATAACTTTACGTCTAAGAAATTCCTGGAAATTACGTAACAATTCCAGGAATTGATGATATGGGACACCTCGTATATTATGTTCTCCTGACACAAATCAGCGATTTCGAGCACGAGGGACTTCGTAAAATTCAGTTTTGGGAAGTTCTTGGAAATGACGTCACAATTCTAGGAATTGGTAAAATGAAAGACCTCCTCACATACCATGTTCTCCTGATACAAAATTACAATTCTGAGCACAAGGGACTCCGTATACACGAGTTTTGTGAAGTTCTTGGAAATGACGTCACAATTCCAGGAATTGGTAAAGTGAAAGACCTCCTCACATATCATATTCTCCTGATACAAAATTACAATTCTGAGCACAAGGGATTCCGTATACACGAGTTTTGGGAAGTTCTTGGAAATGACGTCACAATTCTAGGAATTGGTAAAATGAAAGACCTCCTCACTTATCATGTTCTCCTGATACAAAATTACAATTCTGAGCACAAGGGACTCCGTATACACGAGTTTTGTGAAGTTCTTGGAAATGACGTCACAATTCCAGGAATTGGTAAAGTGAAAGACCTCCTCACATATCATATTCTCCTGATACAAAATTACAATTCTGAGCACAAGGGATTCCGTATACACGAGTTTTGGGAAGTTCTTGGAAATGACGTCACAATTCTAGGAATTGGTAAAATGAAAGACCTCCTCACATATCATGTTCTCCTGATACAAAATTACAATTCTGAGCACAAGGGATTTCGTACAGCCGAGTTTTGGAAAGTTCTTGGAAATGTCGTCACAATTCCAGGAATTGGTGAAATGAAAGACCTCCTCGCACATTATGTTCTCCTGATACAAAATTAGAATTCTGAGTACAAGGCATTCCGTACAGTCGAGTTTTGGAAAGTTCTTGGAAATGACGTCAAATTCCAGGAATTGGTGAAATGAAAGACCTCCTTGCACATTATGTTCTCCTGATACAAATTGGCGATTTCGAGTACAGAGAATTTCGAAATGTCATGATTTTGTATCAGGAGAACATAACGTGCGAGGAGGTATTCTATTTCACTAATTCTTGGAATTTGACGTCTTTTTCCAGGAAATTCCAGGAACTTCAATTCGATCACGAATTCCTGAAAGTTGACGGCACTTTCCAGCCAATTTTTTTTAAAGTTATAATAAAACAATCATGAAAAGGACAGTTTTTCCAGCTTCTGGCTTCGGAACTGTGCATTTAAAGTTCTTTCACGATACTTCTTGCGTAAGTAATTGGGGTAGGTTTTTTTAGGAGTGGACAGGCATTAAACAAATGTTTAGTCAGTTGAATTTCCTTTACTGAAGATTTATTGAAAGTATTTAATACATAATGAAGATATTACAACAGTGACGATATTTGAGCTTAAAGTAGAGAATAATTAAAATTAGGACGTTGAAATAATAACTTATTGCTAGATGTGAGTATGTAAGTTATAAAAATGTTTTGTGAACCAATACAATAATATGGAAGTAGTTCCTCTTATTTACGATGAGGTGCAGGATCTGTGTAGTGCCCATTCATTCACCAGGAAATCTGTACACACAAAAAGTATGTTAAATAGTCCTTCATAGTTATCGGTAATGAAAGTCATGGGTCAATATCTTTGGTATCTTCTACTTACTCTCGTGAAGGTACGCTAAATATTCTTCTGGCGGGAATTGCAGTAAGCTCACAGCTCGGTTGGAATGGCAGATCTCTGTTGGCGAAGAAAATATGTAAATTATATGCTTTGCAATTTTAAAAATTTCTTTTGCATTTTAATTATATACGACGATCAAAATATAAACTTCAATCAAAATGTGGGAAAGATGTTCAGTAACCACACATATGTAGAAAATCAATATTTGAAGATAAAAGAATCTTCTATTTTTCTAATCACCCAAGTTTGCAATTTTAATTTATATTACTAAAATAAATTGTAAACCAATTTGCAATTGGTTGTTTTAATTATTAATTCACATAGTCTTACGGCAATTGATACCAGAATAGCCGTAGGCAGCTGAAGCAAATACAACTCCCAATATAAGAATCGAACGCATCGGTTCTCCAATCGATTTCAGGCCGAAATGCAAAGAAATGCTATTATTTCGACAAAAACTAAAAATGCAAAACTTCAAAAGTACAATGTTTGCCAATTATTGAAGAGATAGTAGCAGTAAAATATACGTACTTCTGTAATACAGAAAAATAGCTTCGATCTCCGAAAGCAAGAGATATTTACTTAAGCATTTCGCTTTTACCCAATTTATTGAGTATTACAGCACGCTGTACCAATGAATATTTACATTTTCTTCGCAAGTTGAACTACTTATATTACAAGAAATGTACCTGATAACATCTCCTAGATTTAACCACAATAAATATTGATTAATTTCTCAACAATTGGGCGAAACTGTTTCGGTCGATTCAACAAAGGAATCAATTTTCAAATTATATTAATGCCGATCCAATTAAATACAGATACATACGTTGCATGAAAATGTAATCCACTCCGGTCGAACAAGAAAGCGAAAGAAAGAAAAACGAAACTGCGATCCCAGCCGCGGGACGAAAGCGTGAACAGAGATATCTGCGCTTTTACCATAACCGGGTTGCATTAACATTTATGAATTGGCCGGTACGTGCGGCTAAGTACACATGATTTGCCTTCCAAAGACGGCTCACCATTAGCCCGCGCTAGTATTCCATTAATTGATACGATAATTTTGCAATTTGCGAGCAGCATGTGGCTCGCGGTGTCGTTCCGCGACTGCGCGTGATACAGATTTACATAGTAGTAGTCGAGAGTTAATCACGTTTGAGTTCACGCTTACCTTTGCCCGCCTGACCGCAAGTAATTCAGTCACGTGCAGATAACTCCATGAGCAATCATTTAGAAAATGCTATGAAGCCGCAGAAAGACGGCCCCTCATCTACATATTCGATTTACGATGTCACGATCCTGTATCGAGGCGATGGATCCAGGCTGTTTTTAGCAAGTGGTAATTCATGCTGCGGAGGAGCGAAACGTGAGAAAGAGAAACGACGGCTGATGAACAAACAGCGTGATGTCTCTATTACGACGAATGGGCGACTGTTTGAGTTCTTTGTACAGATTTTGTGTAGTAGGGTAGCGTTTATACCGGATCGTATGAGATAATAAATCACTAGCATCCCCCTGACACGAACTAATTTCAATTATTTACTGAGCAGCCAATTTTTCTTTTGTTGAATTAGTGGAATTATTTACAATATAATATTTAACGATTTAACTAACCCCTTCTGCGTTTAACTAACAAATTCTTAAAATGTCACTTTCACCCCTCTAAGTTCCAAGTGCCTCACTTATCATTCGCTTTAAGAATATGCATTGATCGCAATATGCACGCTGTACGTAGTTTGAGCGAAAAGTTTTCTTTATGCGATACGATTGAAAGCTTTTATTTTCAACCTATTATAAATGTGGCGAACCGTGCAACTCTATTCTGCGGAATACTATCAATCATGTGAACTGCGAATGTTTAAGCCCCTTAGCGTACGCGCGTTTCATGTTTGGGTGGATCCTTCTTGATGGATTTCGTCTAGGAATTTGCGTGCGTCGAGGATCGTCCCACGACTCGCTTGAATCTCTGTAATTTTGGGTAAAGCCGATTCGAGGGCTGGAACACGCGGAAGCTGCAAACCGCAGTGCGAGCGTCTCTTGGCTTCAAAGGTGCACGTTAAGTTCGCCTGCAGATCAGAAAGCACGCTCGCACAGCAGTCGGTCCCCGTCGAAGTAACCGTGCGTCATTTCTCGTTCAATTTCATCAAGCCCATAGCGTGCCAAGCCGGACCGGGCAGTCAGGTCTGGATTTGCCCCCAGGCCGAATTGAATCATCCAGCTCGCCCATTGGCGACTTTGCTTACTGTGCACGACTTATACCTGCTTTTGGCCCTATTGTTGCGTGTGTACACTTTGTATGCAGCGGGGAGTTAATTTCGTGGTCGCGGGAGAATTGGAAAAGAACAAGAAATGAGTAATAAAAGCTTGCACAAATGTTTTTTCCTGCGACTACGCAGGACGTCAGTTTGAAGATCTGCAAAATTTTCAACTGTGTTGAAAGTGGATTTACTTGTTTTTCTGTTGATTATTTAAAAAAGGAAACAAGCCAGTGTAACAAGTTGTATTCACCTAACAATAAGCACTGTTCGATACCTGAACAAACATTTATAACATCGACGATGATCGATGAAACATACACAGAAGATTATAGTGCAACATTCAGGAATCTTATAATAAAGATTCTATGCAATTCTGAAGGGGTGAATTGAAAAGATTGCACGATTTATTGTGCAAAATATTTTCATTTCTTTCTTCAGCACTGTAGCATGTGAAATAATGACCGCTGGTTACGATGCGTCATGTATGTACACGTATCCGCGTCTTCGGAACAATTTCTCAGCGTGATTTAAATTCCCTTCCTATACTTATCGGGAACGGACGGTAATTCAGGGCAGAAAAGTGAAGCGGCAGAACGAATACTTAATTGCTCGGTTGCACGTAAATCGTGTAATTTCACGAATCCATGATCTCGTTTTATGTTTTCTGGCCGCGTTTCTTCTTCTTGGTCGAAACGACGGAACCGGGAGCTGTCATGTTAAAAAGGCGGGGATGGTGGGGCTATCGAATTTATTAATGATCCGACACAATCGCTTTCGCATATTTAACAGTTGTAGTACTCCGGATGTGTAATTTGTTTTTAAACGGTCCGATCGCGGCTGAATGTAATATGTGTTGCAAATAAAATATGAGCACGTCAAGTATTTAATGCCAGCCTTCGTTGTCGGGAAGAACGGCATTTGGCAGTTATCTTAAAGCGAACCGGCAGTGGGGTAATCGTGAATTCTGCGGGGATAAAGATTGGAGACGAAATTACAGTAATAACCAAGTTGAAAAGGCCGCTTGTCTAGAGAAGACATTATTGGTTGATGGTATGAAACTGCAGAGGAGTAGGATTGATCTCATTAATTGAAAGGGACAGTTTACTAGTTGCTTTGTTTTAAATAGGGCTTGATATTTAATCTAAGTAGAATTCGGTAAGCGATGTACACGCGAGACGCGTAATTCGCGGGTGACGCTGGGATAAAACTCATTTGCATATCGCGCTGCAATGAAATTAACTTCTCCGCTTAATTTACGTAAATTCCTTGACGCGATACGCACCGGGCACGGACCTGCCGTTGGTCACGGTGAAATTCTGTAAAAATTATTTCGCGCGCAAGCGTGACATTAATCATATCCGTAGCGAAGAGTGGTAAAATTAAATAATCATTATCGGAGCACCGACGGGGGCCGTAGATGATAAAGATAACACAGTTTTCGATCACTTTCGCGAGCTGCCCGCAGCGGGAGGGTGTGTGTTAATATGTATAACCGTTATTATCCCACAAATAACGATTAACGTTCCATTAACTGGAACAAGATGTGAAAGTATGCGACGTTCCGAGGAAAGTATCGACGGATATGGTCATCATTATGGGTTATCCGGGCACACGATACCGCCGCAACATTTCTTTCGCCACTTACAGCAATCGAAATTTAAGTAATTACCATAATTACTGTGACTTTACGGGGGACAGTAATAAGTAATACATAGAGACACGCGACGATAAGGGCTACTTTATGAGCTGCAGTTTTCCAGAGTCGGACGAAACAAGCAGAACCCGGTTTTGCGAATAGATACTAAGTAAACTTCCAAAAAGTGTTTTCGATTAAAAGTAACGAGGGCATCTGTTAACGAAAGTCTTAAATCAGGTGAAGATTATTAGGAATAAGAGAAAATATGTGTCAATAGAAAGTTAATACGAAATCGCGGTAATGATAGTGTAATCAAAACGTGAAACTGTGATAATTGTAATAAATATTCCACTGTCCGCTAACATCGTAATGTTAACGCGTTCACGGCTGGTTTAAAGTTCTTCTCGTCAATAAAATATTGGAATCGTTACAGTGTAACAAACAGATGCTTATATCGAAAGCATTAACTCAAGACCAACTTGAGTTCTCCGTGAAAAGAACCATGGAGTAGAAACGTGCAAGGATTATGTCAATCCAATAAAACAATTCACTCCTTCAGATAATAGCAGTCCTTTTTTTCACACAGAATCCTTTCACACTTTATCGAACAATTAATATTCAAAGATATCGTAAATTACCCGACATCTGAGCCATTCGAAAGCCAAACCGATCGAGTGCGTAATCACAAAACCAGAGATAAGTGATTATGATCTACCACATCTTCAAATAATGAAATAGACGAATTTACGAAAAGCGGAGTGGATCAGTTTGGCTTCCGAGCGGCTTATCTGCAGATGGGACTGCTGTAACGTAAAAAAAAGGGCCTATCGCAAAGCACTCCGCTGTCAACAATGACCGAGATTGCGATCGTCCTGGAGAAATTCGGGTCACCGGTTAAGGGTTAACGCTTCGTTATCTGACCGCGAGTAGCCATCCGTCTCTTGGGCGAATATACGTTTTTCCGTCGGGGCTGACGAGAAACGGCGAGCGACGACGGGTGGACGCGCACTTGCACGGGTATCGCGCGTATCTGCATCCGAGTGGAAACGTGGCGAGCATCGTAACCGACGTAAGTACGGGAACTCGCGTACAGGCCTATAAAAGTCTTCGCAACGTTTAACTGCGGCCGTCCAGGGCATAAACTAACGACTATATTGCTTATATAATACAGAAATATACCGTGGCTAAGGCGATGCAACGCTTTTATACGTCTCGCGCCGACCGACCGACTCGCCGCGGCTTTTCCGTACTAAAATTTTCTTGCCTTTCTTGCTTCGCGTCTTGCCTCTTCCCATATCGGCGTACTCTTTGCTCGACCCCCTTACTATTCACCGCGAATACATCCCTGCATTTTGCTGTCTCCCGACGTTCCAGTTTGCTGTCTCTCTGTCCTTTCATCCGATTCAGTTTCCAACGATATGCCCAGTGCCAAGAGAAATTCCTCCCTTTCAACGGAAGCTAAAGTCAAGTTTCCTTGCGGGATCAACTCGCGTTTATTGTGTCACCCTGTTATTCTAGGCTTAGAAGAGTAATATGCAATTGTTTAGTTAATGCCTGTTTGTTCCTTCCTTCATTATTTTTATTCGCAGAAACACTGTGTTGCAGACTTAAATTGGGTTCGATTAATTCCATGCGATCCCTCGGTAGCTTCCAACAAGGTGAACGTGAAAATGGGAGAAAAGTCATGGACAACGTCGGCTTGATAGGCACTATGGGTACAATCGTAAAGCTTGGAGTTTAATAACACCAAAGGTCCAAATTAATTATACGCGCATCTAACCGCAGTAAATATGGATAACTGTGATTGGATTTAATGAAACTTTTATTTGCCGACGACTGTGACAATATCTTCAACTTGGTAAACTTCAGAGCATGGAAAATCCTCAGGAAGAAAGTGGCCACACAGAAATTTCCTTTCTAAACAAAACTTTCGTTCCACGATGAAATTTTTAAATATTAAACTTGAATTTTCAAACACACCCCTATTCTATGCCCGCTTCCTGCCAATATGAGATATTAGCGTGTTTGAATAAAAAAAAACAAAAACAAAAATTACCTGATAGTGGTAGACCTACAAACTTCGTTCGAAACTTAAATGTTAAAGGCTGAAGTGTCGAGCGGCGTTTGAAACTTTTTACCATTCCAGAAATTTGTTTCGTCATGCAACGGCTGAGCGGCCGTTTAAACTGCCAATTTGTTACATTTAAACAAATTACAGCGCGCAGAGAGCTCGTCGTGCGTTGCTAAGGGAGACACGTTCGTGCACGCGGGAGGCGGTCCCAGGATAATGAGAAACGGTCCTCTCTTTTTTCGTGGAAACGAAATAGGCGGAATAGATTTTGTATACCAGAGGCCGAGTCGGAACAGTGTGTCCAAGCTGCTGCCGTAATGATAGGTGTGATCGGCGGTGTGCAGTGCGAACAAGTTGGAAAGCTTGCTGGCACACGTATCGAAAATGGTATTGCTTGAAAGTTCTGCCCCAAAATTCATTATAAACAATAAGTTTATAAACTCATTATTGACCCGATCGAATTTTACGTATCGAGAAATCTTTAGACTGTACGTATTCTTGATAAAATTTTAAAATACGTTCCTTTTATAATAATCCAGGTGTTAACAAATACTACAATGCAACAGGTATTATGCAGCGTTTCACCGTAAACCGGGAATAGAACGATTCAAATGTACGATCGAGCACTCAGCTAATTAAACAGCTTGATGGACAAACATATAAATAATAATAGGATGCTTGCTCGAAGAGAGTTATTTGAAAAACCGAATGTAGTTGTAGATTCTAATGACGCTAATGCACGCGTCAATGATTTTACAGAAGCAGACACATACATTTTCCAAATTTCCAGAGAACTACTAAACTTATTACTTTAATAATAATCTGTTCAACGTTTCAAGCTTACCAAGATTCATCTTTCTTTCTCGCGACAATGAAAACAAGCCGCATAAAACTACGCTGGAATGATAAAAAGATAGAGGCGACCAGCATCCATTGATTCCGTGTCGATTAATACAAAAGGACCGTAATCACAACGCGTGCAAGGTGAGCAATTTCCAATCCGCTCACCGTCTTAGCAACAGGACAGGCGCAATAACTGACAAGTAGCCTACAGGTAGTCCGGGAGTAGAAAAAGAACGAGCCCTTCAGCTTATTTCAGGGCGCGCTGCTCAAACCGGTGTGCGTCGTGCGATCTGCATGTGTCGTATGATTCTTCAGTGTTCTCCAGTTCACGCCTGGCACATCTTTCTCGCATCAAACGTTGGCCTAGCCGTATCCTCAGCGGATAGTGCCTTTCTTCTCGTTTATTATTTAAACCGTGCGTATACACCTGTGTGATAAATCCATTCTTCCGAGAGATGTATATACAGCCGCATTTAACTCGATAAAGCCGTACTTATCGCAGCATCATTTATCTTTATTCGTTTCCGGCAAATTGATCACTTTCTTTCTGTCTTACACGGACACCTTCGTTGCACGTCTATTAATAATTATTTAAACGCGCGTGTTACGAATATGTATGCGCATAGAACAAGAGCAAACACTCGGATCGGTTTATCGCACCAAACTCGATTTAATTTAACGTTGCTCTACTTTCACAGGTGGAATCGCGTGCAACGAAAAACGCAAAATAAATGTCCGAATGAAAGTTAAAAAGAAAAGGGGCTGGCATGCGTCACCGGTGGCCAAAAAGAGTGCAACCGGTAACCAGTTTCAATATTCTAAAGGGGCAGCATCGACCAGCGCATGAGGCATCTTGATAAGGTTGACACCCCCCTCCCCCCCTCTCACATATTTCCATTTAACACTGTACCAATGAAAGAAAGCAGGTTTCCTTATCGATAATACTGGCATTAAGAGATCAAACGATCAATGCGAGGATTTTTAGTAGCACTCGAGGTACGCCGATATTCATCTGTAATTTGTTCTACCATTATCAATCTTTTCGAGGCTGAAAGGAGAGCGGCGCAGCAGAATCTGAACCGATTACATACATGAATACGTACGTTACATCTCGACGAGCGAGAGGTCTGGATTCGAATCTTGGTCGGTTAGCGATTTCGTTAAATTATTCTCTTTCAGTCACGCAATAGTATTGATTGCGATAAGCACAGAAATCTGGTACACTGGAAATCCTCTCGATGGAAAATCTTTGTAGCTACTTGCGGTTTGAGAAGCGAAACAGTTTCGCCTATTGGCGTTACATTGAAAGTGGCCATTAATCAGTTTGCTCACACATAGAGGTGTAACGAGCGCATTCAGATTTTTCTCTTTTTAAGTGAGAATCGCGCCCTCGAAGTTCCAATGGCTCGGCGCCCTATACTTGATGCTTGCACTTGATAATCCCCGGTATAAAGCTGGCTTTTATCGTAGGCGGTATCGACGCGATACAGCATCGATATGCAATAACTTCTCTATAGAATCCTGGAAGTGTTAGGTACAATCTGCAATCGAGGGACCACCGGATAGTAACGGCGGAATGTAAATGATTGTTAACACGCAGGAAACGCAAAGACAGTAAAAAAAACTTTGATGCATGGACGTCGGCCACTTTAATTAAATAGCTTATTTACAAAACTAGAATAATCCACCTTACGTAACGAACAAAGAAACGAAAGCACAGTTTGCGCATTAAAAATTAAGTCGATTTCGCTGAGTGTCGTCTTAATCATAGAATCGGGTCGATTTTATTGCTCGATGAACTAAATCTTCGTCCGATGGAATTTTATACAATTATTCGTCCTTCGTTTAAAGCGCGCCGACTTTTATCTTGACTCGTCGCCGGATCGCGCATTGCTACAAGGCAGTGCCTGTTAAATAATTTATTCCCCCAGCACTTCTCATCTTAGTTGATCGTCAAATCGTTTCAATGAAATGCAACCAGTCGCCCCAATAATTACATGTATAGGTAACACGAATTCGATGCGCGTTACAGTTCAAACTTCACACTCCAGCTTGTACTTTGCACCCTTTTATCGTCAAGTTTCTTTCTAAGCCCGGTGCAACTCTTCGCGATAAATATTATCAAAGCCTAAACAGTTTGTTTTCACGTGCAATTGATAGTCCGCACGTTTCCTTGCGGCGAGAACGCACCTTATCCCCGCGATACTTGTACTGAAGCTCGCATCAATGGGCCGGGAGAATTTCCCAGCAGCAGAGGCGTGAACGGGACGCGCGCTTCCGGTTCCACGGGAACATCTCCGTGAACCTCTTTTCATACGTCCGCGCGTTTCGCGGTGGCGCGTCCGAAATCGAATCGAGCGATGCGCGAACGTCGAACACCTTGCGTTTCACGTGTGCGGCCGCCTCGAAGTCAAGAGCTTTCCCATTCGAATTAGAGGGTTCGCGTGAACAAACTGCCGGAAGCTCGAAATTGCGTGACATTAACTCGCCCCCCCCCTCCCCCCACACGCCGAATACTCGATCGTTTACGCTAAACATTGTCATTCCGCGATACCCATGGAACATCTGACACGTTTCATTTAGATACGAGAGGCATTGCGGGCGGCAAAATAGCAGGTTTCGTGAATCGCATCGTGCGACGCGACATGCGGCGTTTGTAATGCCGACGCTTCTTACAGAAAACGACCGCGGACACATTAAGCTCTTTCGCATGAAGAGAAACGTGAAAGGCACACTGGAATAAAGATATTCGCGTTTGAAACGGCTTACTTGGTGCGTTTACGAACGAATTATTAAATTTATTTATCATTTTCGATCTGTACAGGGGAACCGTAACTCACGGAGCATCGGAGTGAAAATTAATAAAATTGTCGATTTACTTCTGTATTTATGGTTGAGGCTATTATGTTCTTTGAAAGTTCAGTTAAATACAATTTTGCTTGAGCGGCATGGAAAATGGATCACAATGCACGCCTTTATTTATTTCCAACGAATCGTGCTTGTAGTTGCAAACGCTGATTGATTACTGATATTTTATTCGTCATTGCAGTATATGACAACATTCTTTTTTCAAAGGCAAGCACAGATTTTTCTGTTGTGTACATGCTGGTGGTTCTGTAATGTTTTACAATTAACCGATAGTAAATAGAGCTTAGAAATGTAGGAAGATTACAAGAATTTGAAACAGATAAACAGAATCGATACAATAACGTTGCCCTCGTGGAACCGGATTGTTTGACATCGAAAAATTCGAATCGTCATATGCAATTTGGGGAAGATCATGAATGCATTGCACTAAGTTACAATTTACAAATAGAAAAGCTCCATATAGGTAATAAATTGTATAATGAATAAAAAAAAAAATCTAACAGTCTTCGTCACAATTATCGAGATCGACGATTCTCGGGATACAAAAATTTCTTTAAATCATAAAAGGAACTGTATTTGCTTCACAAACTTTCATAAACATTTATATTTATAACAATATCTCGTAGCTATTCAACTCAAACCTCACTGTACAATTCCTGTATCAAACAAAAACAGAAAGTATTACCTAAATTAAAGAAACTTAAGTTCGATGTAAAAAAAAGAAAAGAAAACATATCCTGACAAAAGTAAGCACGTCTTATAATTTATTACACTTTTCCAATTTTCGTGCTGCTCGAATTTCCCAAAGCTGTCGCAACTGTTTACAGTTCAGCAAATATTTGACATGAAACATAATTCACCGAAGCAATCCCCCCGTAGCTCAATCTTCTCGGGAATCATCAGCAATTCTTCCACCGTCCGGCTGAACAGGAATTCATCGATCGGATTTACGAACGTTCATCCTGCGCGCCAGCGATTTTCATATTTCATTCATCTTACGGATCCTGACAGAACTAAGGACATCGACTTGCCGCGCTTTTGTCAAAATCGTCATGATGCTTTAAACAGCATCCACGTTGATTGCGTCTTACGTTAGGGAAGATACAGGAACGATTCCAGCCTGTCATCTAGCGAGAGCGAGATTGTCGTTTCCAACGCTTCGCAATTGCTGATGTAGATCGATCATTGTTATTTCTGACAGAAATCTTCACTGCGCTTATGCTAAAACAAAGAAAAACGAACAAAAACCGACCACCATTCATCAGCGTCCAAATTGATTTCCCAACTGGTGAACTATTTCCCTTCTTCGAGTAATTATCCGACTGCTTGTCCAACGACAATAAATGGGAAAACGCAGACCATCCTGTTTCTACACGTAAACTGGCCCGTCTCTAAGCGCAGTTGCATAGATGACTCGAAGGCTGGTGTGCAAGACGAGGCGTACATCGTGTTCGCGCACCGAGTCGAGTAAGTATCGATGGCAAGCACGCCTGTTACCAAGTCGCAGATTCATTTACAGCGGGGCGAGCGATTAAGCTCCGTACGGTAATAACCAATCCTGCGACACGAAAAAAAAAGACGCGGGGGGAAAAGAAGAAGGTGCGGGCTGGTGGAAGGAGCGCTCCGTGGAAAGGGAACCGATCCCGAGGGAAAAAAGGCGGTCCGAACGGAAGAGCAGCGTGTTCTTGTTTGAAAATGAATTTTTGCCACGAGACGCAACGCGACCAGTTTTCCAGCAAACGTTTCGCGGCCAACAGAGACATCCGCCGAGATCTCGATCCTCCCCGTCCGTGGTCCGCGACGCGTGTTCGTGCTAGCGTAAACTGTTACGACGAAAGCAACGCGCCGCGGCGTCTATTATTTCGTGCAGCGCGACACGTGAACGGCCAATCTTCGCATCTAATTGCACGCTCGACGTAGAACGAGAATGCCCGGACCAGTCCTAACCGAACAATTATCGGCGTCGACGTACTGAAACACGGCTCGAGTCAGATCGAAGAAAAAAAAAATGAGAAGCCGATATCCTAGCGGTTGAACGAAACTCTCCGTCCGCTGGTTGCACGTATGCGACGCTCCGACGTCCGATGCTATCAGATACAAAGTGTGAACTTCAATTCGTTTTAACGAGACGCCGATCAGGATGATTTAACGAGATGTTGATCGAATGACGCTGCGAACTAAGTCGACACCGCGAGATCAGGAGCGGGCGAGGCACGCTGATAAACGCGAGCGCGCGTGCACACTGTGATCCGACGCGTCCGTTCCACGGGAACTTCTTCATCGTTCCGATCCTCCGAGTATTATTTGCTTTCGGATTTCCTCCGTACCTCGCCGCGGTACAACTCTGGGCAAACTTTGCAACGCTCATCGTACCCTGTCTTCCGCGGATCTGTTTGGCGAATTAATTTATGTACGCGACGCGATCGACGATGTCCAGAATCGGCGGTTGCCTTCCAGCGGGATATCCTTGCTCGAAATTCTCTATCGCGAGACACGGTCTTTTTTTTCTTTACCTTCGAGGGGAAGGAACGCAGGTAATGTATCGTCTTTGGAGAGCAGCGAAACCGCGAGCAAAACCGGGCACGTCCGAGGCGGTCTTTGCAGAGCGCGCGCAAGCTTGCCGATGCGCTCTCGCATACGCTTGCGGCACATGACACTCGCTCGATCATCGGGAAGTCCGTCGGGCGATCGCGTTCACGGGCGACTGGACTTTAGCAACCGGTCCTACCAACGGCCTCTCGTAATCTTACGAGGCGGGTCTCCTTCCTCGTCTCGTATGCGGCTGTAACGCGCGCTCGGTGGTGCTTCGCAACCCCGCGCGGGCGCCGGCCAATTCAGGAGCGAGAGAGCGCCGCGGAGATAGAGGCAGATCGCGGGGAGACTGCTTAATCGAAAGTGCGTCCAGGGGGGTACGGAGGAGAAAAAAGACGAGACGCGACGGAGATTAAAAGAAAAAAATGTAGGAAGGAAAGGGTGGTGGGAGAAAAAGACGGGGGGCAGATTCGATCAACGAATCGAACGGACGTGGAAGGATGCTGCACGCCCGAGGAATCAGTTGTCCATGAACCCCGGCATCCCACGAACGGACCTCGCAAAAACGTTCATGACTCTCCTCCTTTCTTTCCCTCGCGGGCAGTGCGAGAAAAAGAAAGGTAAGTGCAACGCGATAAAAAAGAAAAAGCTCTGCGAAACAAACGCATCCTCTCTGTCTCGTCCGCGCACGATCCCGTCGCTCCCTCAATTTGTTTGCGGCTGTATCCCTTTTGTGCTCGGAACACGGGCTCGAATCGCAACGCTGTTGTCCGAACGAGGGAGAGAACCTTGGGGCATCGATTGCCTCCGTCGATCGTCCGTGAAACTCGCCGCGCGTTCCCTTCGAGTCCGAGTAGGAAGAAGAAGGTCTAGTCATTGCCCCGGGCCATCTTCCGCGCGCGTTTCGCCGCACTAACGGTTGGTTGTCCCATCCGTTCCCGCGAATCCGCGATTATACCAGGGACACGTGAATCGGGCACGAAACAGGCGGACGACGTAGCGGGCTAGCGCCGAAAATGAAAACGTCTCGGCTAATTGTAAATTTCGTCGTTCGGGAACGGAGAACCGTGCGAGGGCTTCCCTCCATCCAGGTGACCCTTTCCTCCTCCTTCTTCTTCTTCTTCTGCACGGTCCATGACAAAAGGGTCATTGTTTCTCTTTGGATTCGACCTGCTCTTCCAGCTGCTTCATTTCACCGACTGGCCCGTAATCGATCTGAAATCAGAAGAAAAAAGATCCGCCTGCGGTTAGCGACGTGTTACATTTCACGAAAATTGTAAAACGCACTGGCTTCCGTCCATTATGAGGGTTGCCCTCGAGAATCTATGGAACCGCACTTTGATCTGACAGAGATATAATTGTGTAACCAGTGCTGCTATTATTTGAAATCTGATAAGTGTGTACCGCCTGATGTAAAATGCGTAACGGAATGAATACAAGTATTTTTAACTATCAAATGTATGATCTAACAGCAGAGTCAAATTAGAGGTCCTCTAATTCAGTAGTAATTCCAGAATCAGTAGTAATTTCTGCATAGCCGCGACGGTAAAAGAAACAGGGCCAACACAGAGACAAGCGTCTCGGGCAGTAGGTAGGTATTAAACGGCAGCGCGAAACCGAAAACTATCGGTAATGACGCCCTATTAACCGGGGAAAAGGGTAACGGACCGCCTCCGGGCGCTGAGGCCGCTAGCGAAGCAGCTAAAGGAAAACGAAATTCAAAGTTAACGGCCGTCGCGCGCCGTCTTATCCGACGGATATTAAATCTGCCGGCGAGACATTTCTCGTTGCGAAAACTTCGCGCCGCGAACGGCGGGGCGGAAACTCACCGCGAAGCGCGACTCTTTAGAGACGCGACAGAGTCGAGAAAGCGGGCGAACAGGGGTGAACGATAAAAGGAAGGAGAACGAAAGAGAGCGGAGTCGCGTTGCAGTGACGACGAGAAGACAGCGTGTCCCGAACCCAGGACGAAGGAGGAACGCGCGAGGGAATAGCAGGGACGAAGGGGGTTTGGAAGGAGAGCGAAGGGGCGAGAGGCTGTATTATGCTCGCTAAAGCAATGTTACTAACTCGAGAACTGGCGAACTAGCCGACAGTAAAATCCATTTTATGTCTCCCTCGTAAAGCCAGTCAAATGAAACCGGGACTTAGTTTTCATACGTGCAACCCACCCGCCATTCGCCCGGACCTGCTTTCCCGCTACGCCGAGATGACGACGCGGAGTCGTGGCTGACTTTTTCGGAAGTCTACGGACGCGCCGCTTTCTCTTCGCTGCGCACTTTTATACCCGCCGCGCCTGGGATCGGTGAACATTCTTCTCTTCTTGGTTGTACGCGTGATTTTAATCAGCGGATGGCTTTGAATGAATTACAAACAGCCGGAAAGCAGATGCTCGCGGAATTATGCAGCTTGTAGTTTGAAGAATGTCGAAGATATACAGCGCGGCAGTAATTAGTGCACGAAGAAAAAGACAATCAGCTAATGCAATGTAATAATACAGTGTTGTATCCGTTAATGCATATACCACATATAAATTGATCAATGTAGTATAAATGCCATGGATAAATATGAACTATTTTAATAAACGACAATCGAGTTATTCCATAAACATTGACCATAACGAAAAATTCGATCCCAGCGTTCGAATATTTCCACTCGGACACCGATAAACGATTCCTGCCAGATAGCCAAGTGCTGCGAGATCTCTGGCGCATGGAACAACCACGGCGGGGAAAGAGCCCGCATGGAGGCCGATGTCAGAGAATCGTGGCGAAGCGAAACCTCGGCGCGGCACTAAAACTTGGCCGCATCGTAAAACGTGTCTCGCCGACACATGTAGCCTACGTCTCGAAAAGCATACGCGGCGATAAAGACCGGCCTTGCCAGGGGAACACTTTTCGACGATTTTTCATAGACGTTTCGAATCTCTCTTCCTTTTTAAAGACCCAGTTTTAATCGACGCTCGGCGAACCGTGCCCGACGACCGGCGCTTAAAATCAATCCGCGATCACGTGTATAAAGAAGCCGAAAACGAATGTTCGTGAAGCGGGGAACGCGTTAACTGCCCCGTTCCGTTTAACAATCCCGCGGGTCCTTCCTGGAAGCTTCTGACACGAGAGAATCGCGCTACGCCTTCTTGGGAACCCCGGGCCGTTACGCGTCGTAAAATCAAATTCGACGCGCGGCTCGAAGCGTATTTTGGTTGGTTTTATGGACTCGATGAAGAATCTTGTCGGTGCGCGGACAATGGGGGATATTAGAGGAAGCGTTGTACAATATGTAATTGCCTTTGCGACACTCTTTCTTTTGTACTTCACTGTACGTCGAATATGCTCGCTTATATCGGTCAGGAAAGATTTAAGCAATGATTATACATACGTCTAATGCGACAATTCAATTTAAATATCTAATAAAATACAAAACTTCGAACACCAGTGATTGAAGCTTGGCAGCAGTAGGTATTGAAAATATTTGCCAGATCATGCAATCGAGATTAAAGAACAATCCTTTTTGCAAACGCAGTACATAAATGACGTTATCCGTCGTATTTCATATCCCCAGAAAAGTGATTAGATACAATAATTTCACTATCGTGACATCTTGAGGCAAACGCTGCATACTTACATAATAGAGTGCCGCATAAGGCGATTATTAAAACGCAGTTCATATTCAATTAAGCGTATCATTCATTTACAACCATTCGCCGCGATTCAAAGCGCGACGATGAAAACGGTGATCTGGGTCATTCCACGGGCCTTGCACTAAGAATGCAAATGCACACACGGAGCAGTTACTTTGCAGCGCAGCTCTGTCAGATATTAAATGTCAACAGTTTCAGAAAAATCAAAGTAAAACTTGCTATATGAATTAGTATATTGATAACGTCGATGCGCACTGTAAATTGGATAAAAATCAGCGACAATTAAGCAGATTGTTTCACGATTGAGGAAAAAAAAGCGCGCTCGTTAAGCGAGGTAGTTATTAGTGGTTTCAAAAATATTAAATCGTATCTCAAGCATCATGGTGCATACGCAGCATCATCTAAACGTATTGCGTGATTCGATTAACATGCGTCTCGGGTGATTGTTTTCGTTCCGATTCAGCTGGTTTTCCAACGGCTCATTACAACCACTTCGCTTGAAGTTTAATTTAATCGGCAGCCACGCGAGCCGTTGGTGATCTGGACGGTGCCCATCTAATTCTCCAATAATTAGATAAATATGAAAAGTCTTCATTCAAGCAAAACGACCGTGATTACTAACTAAAAGAAACGGATAGAATTCTTGTGAAAATGAAAAGAACGGATAACGAATGGGAGGCGTGCAATTCTCTTTCAGATTGAAATTATCACGTGCGAGGGGTGTTAAGGTGCGTCTCAAAATTTTCAAAAAAAAACCCCTCGATTCTCCATAATAAATATACATATAGTAAATATGCTATAGTATCAAACTCGAAATCAACAGCAAAGGTGCGGCGACCATCGTCTCGTGTGGTCCCAACGACAGAGACCTGGTTCAGGTAATTACAGAGTCGTAAAAGCTCGATCGATGACTGCGAGAAGCGCCGAAAGGTGACCGGATAAAGACGGAAGTTGTATCTCGAAGGGGGAAGGAGCCGAGGCGGAGCGCATCGCTTCGCGGTTCATGTCCCATTTCTTCCGAAGCGGTCTTCTTCACCTATTGACCATGGAATGCCTCGTAAAAGTATGATTTACAACTGTGCTGGCTCACGAAATGTCTTGCACAACGCGACACAGGTATCCCAGACCATAACGCTAACTCTACTCTCGTTCAACCAGATTTGGAAATTTCAACGAAACTGATCGATGATACTTCAGTGGCAGTATAAGACGTGACATAAATCATACCAGCACTAATTAGCTCACCGATGCACGATTTATAAACTCTTAGATTCTTTGACCGTGCCGCTTGATTAGAGAACCGAACGAGAATTACATTTACCTAACGAATAGAAAGATCAATTTGGATTCAATGAAAAGTGGCAGTTAAATTTAATTTTTCTATATTCACCAAGGGCAATAATATACTAACGGACGAAACCGTAATAAAAATTGTATGCTAATAAACAAAGCATTCCTTTTCCTTTCATCACACTGGCCAAGTTATTTAAATAATCAAATGTAAGAAAAAAAGAAGAACCATGGAACCCGAATCATCGCCACCATTGCGAACGGATTATTTAAATTATGTTCTCTATCAGCAACGCAGGTTCCATCGCGATATAAAAATATTAGAAGGGCACCATTCGCGGTTTCTTCGCTTGCACACCTTTAATTTCGATAACGCAATACTTTATCAAAGACCGGCCTTATCCAAGTACCTCTTCGAACTCTCTCTTTTCCGGAGGCGGACTATTGAGAGGGACTCGGGAATCGCGCTTAATTTCCAGAGGAATCAACGGGTTGCAGTAGCCTCGCACGATAGAGCTAATTAGGTATCCGCATCACGAGGACTGCTCTCGTAGCCGCTCTAAAACCGGGCAGAAGTAAATTCCTTTCACGTCGTACGACTTTGTGCGTTAACGTAGGACACTCTTTCAACGGGACTTCGATTCGGAAGGACCGGGGAAATAATCGAGACGATAGACGAGCTATGGTATTACACGTCGGTGATAGCGTTTCTCAACAAAGATTCTGGTTCGAGGGATGGTCCAGGCTGGATTTCGAGACCCGGCGAGTGCTCGAGAAGTCGTAAAGAACGTCTATGGAGAAGAAGAGACAGTCGGGCACGTAGGTAAAACGGAAATAGCTGCGGTGGTTGCGGTCCCCGGTGGGTGGAAGTTTATCGCCCGCCAGTAAGTGCTTCGCGGCTTCTCACAACCAGCAACCCCGTTCACGTCGTTCGCCGGAGGGGGGTGGGTCGGCTGTAAAATCAGCGCGAATGCTTCGAATGATACCTGTCTGGCGTGCATCCTTTAGAGGGGGGCCACGCGAGTCCAAGATCGAGGCAGTCAAAGCTACTTAGGCAGTCTTTATGAATAACATTCGTTGACGACATTGAACTAACAAATTGTTCACATAATAACCACCTAAACTAATCCAAATCAATTCGCCTAATTGTATGATGATACCAAAAAGAAAAGCCCATGCATTGAATTATTCGTAAGATTTTTACAGGCAAAATGTACTCTCCATTGATGGATCGCATCCGCTGTCTATGCGTCTCTGCATTTCTCCACTTGAGCTTGACCCTTTCCACGATCCCCCAACGAACAAGCAGCTAAGACTGACCGGATCGCAGCGAGAACTTAAAACCGTCGCGATTCATCGAACGCGGGTGGCCACGCTTTTTAAACTCAGTCACGGACCAGAGCTGCTCGTCCTCGAGGAGATCGGCAGGAGGCGGGGTACCTTTCATTAACGAGACGCGTATCCGGAGTGGAGCCCGGACGACTTTTAGCCCGACGGTGGTAGGCGCTCGACAGACGTCGTATTTCATAGAAACCCGGCTATATTTTCGCGCGTAAGACTTTAACTGTCGATGGGGACCTTCGCTTGTATTTCTTCTCAAGTTTTACTGGCGCTAGATTCGACCGCACCGAGAGCAGTAAACGTCAGTCTCCGCTAAAGCCCTGCTCGTCAAGTTCCTCCTTCAATCTTCTTCCTCGTCCTCTCGCGCGGCCCTTGCTGCTCGCTATCTTTTTGCTCGCGCGTCTCGCGAGTGTGCGCATACTATCTGCATCAAGGTACCGGAGAATCGACCAAAGATTCACGCTTCCTGAACAAAGACTGGAGGAATAATTTGTTCCCTATTGTTTAGTTGATTCGATGAACCTCGTCCAAAGTGGTTGAACGAAGAGCTTCTTGCCAGCTTTCCGGATGCATCGTAACTGATTCCCTATCTCGATTTTTACAGTGTATTGGCCTATTTGTCAAGACTGTCTGGTGAACAATTTTATTTTACACGGTTACATCTGGAGATTCTTGCGCGAGACAATGTTTGAATATTGACTGCAGCCTTGTTACAGCATGGGAATAAAAACGGAAGAGGGAAAGCTTCGCATGCTTTAAAGTCCCAACATAAGATTGGACTGAAGCGAACATCGTGAATTTACCGTCGATAAAGCAAATCGCTGGCGAGTAGTGGATGCTGCGAACTGGTTTGCTATTCCAGCAAAGGAGCATCACGAAATTTGCTCCATCGGTGTTACCATAAATGCGGCAATATAATTTGTTGCCGCCCTACACGCGGAGGGCTCAGAAGCCAATTAGCGTAAGTGCATTTGCGTCAGGACCGAGATAAATAAGGTTTTTATAAATTAGTTGGGAAAATGACAGTGCAGGTAAAAGTGAAAAATCTACGTTCAATGTAAGATGACAATACAAATGAACGTAATTGCAAGAGGGACAAAGGAAACTCCTCGCGGTCTCTAAAATGTTTTCGGGGAAATCTTTCGGGAAATAAGCATCTTCGAGAAATTCGCTACCAGATCCTGGTAGCATGGGGTGGAGGTGGCGAGCGAAAGGAAGCGGTTCAGCGTCGACCGGAAGACGTCGGTGCCCGTAACGACTCGGGGCTTCATTAAGGATGCGATATGGCGTGGTTTTTTTTTTTTTTGCCAACCCAGCAAACGAAGAGAGCCGAGTATGCGCCGGAGAGCGGTCGGTCGCTTTTAAAAAAGTTACGACGGGGTTTTATGGGGGTTTAATTGTAGCCAGCGACTGTGGTTAGAAAGTAGTAAAACTCCTTTTGCCAGCGCGAGTCGAGCCTGTTATACTGCTTAACGCTCTCGTGGTTTCTTGGTCTACGTACGGGTATACATACATACGGGAACGCCACGACACGACGACGACGATGATGAGGACACGAAGAAGAAACCAGCATCGCCGCACGCACCTCGCCGCTGTTAATTATTGCTTTGTCTTGGGAATTGCACCTTCATTCTTAGAGAATAGGGTCCGACGATCCCTGCCAAGGCCGATCACACTTTTCTGAAAAGTTTATTTCTTTTCTGTCCTTTCGTTGTCGTTTTTTTTTATCATGGAACTGTAATTATTTCGAACAAACGAAATTGAATTTTCAAATCGCATTTGTATTTTGTATCGATCGCTTTTTGCGATTTTGCTTTTAAATTAACTCGAATGAGCTTGCTCTTAATTTGATCTTGTTGAAACTTTCGCGTAGAAAGGTTGATGTGTGCCTTGAATATCTTCTTCTCTGGGCTTTTACTTGATTGCAGAAATTTCTGGGATACATAGTCAATTTTTTTTTTTACCGCGAGAGGTTTCTGTGTTGGAAATGAGTATATTCCTGGGAAAGCATTTTAGATTTTAAGCGTGTACGAAACAGAATTGCGGGAGAAAGTTGTTTTCATGTCATACTCAGTGTATTGAAAGCTGGGAATGAGTATCATTTCATGAGATAGAGAAGATATTAATATCATAGTTTGAGACGCTGTGAATTTTGTATCCTATAAAATTCTTCTAGAATCTTCGCAAACTATTTGTCAAATGAGTTACAATTCATAGAATTTCTGTTTTTCTTTGTAAATTTCGTATCACATATGTATATGGAGCACGCATTAATTGAAACGTAAATAAATTACAAATTTTTTACCGTACCTATAAATTACGTTTTAATAATCCGCGGTAAGGAAAGCAATTAAGATTCTTCCTTTACGAAGTAGAACAAGCAGGTTTTCTCCTTCTATAGCTCATTAAAGTGAAGCATAATAAAGTGTAAACTCAGAAATAAATTTTTGCACTGGAAAGAAAACTGCTGCATATTATACACGTAAGTCACGAGTCTTATTTCTTCTAAGATATTTTATTGAGGACAGCTGGAGGATTAAACTGCAATAAAATTAAATCCTTCATGTAAATATCAATATTCGTGATTAGACAATTGTACTATTTTCTAATTACGGATTTTCTTTATCATCTATTCTTGCCAATATTTGGAACTTTAACGGTATACTGATTCTGGCACTGCAATTCTCACTTCTCGCGCAACATTATCCGATAAATAGTATAACAGGATTCAACTCATGCTGATGTATGTCTGACTAAAAAAATCCAAAGCTCGCCCACATTCGACAAGAATCGAAGCAGCAATCTCCCAGCTTTCACGATTCGTGTACGCAAGAAAAAAAAAAATTTCGCCCACAACCATGGCATTATCTCGTAATATACGTAAAGCGATTAGATCTTTACAGTCGCACACTTTTTAGTAGCGAAAAACATACGCTGCCCTGTCGACTGTAGCGCGGCACGATCGCCCCTCAACGTTAAGGATATTTGCTACACGTCCAGTTGTAAATCCTAAACGCGTGTGTTTAAATTATAGAAGAGAATTTATGCGACTAATAAAATCTCCCTTCGTTCGCCGAGGCCCAACGATATCGCACTGTGTTTTCGACGAGCGTTTATGGCTCTCGATTCCCCGCTGCTCAGATTTTCATTACCGTCAAGTATGTTTATACATACGTATATTGTAGAACAAAAGATTCTTGCGAATCGGGTGATTGTATAAAACGATCAATTTCGAGCTATAGAAATCGATTTATGTCTGTTATCTAATGACCGTTCAAGCGATACTTGCCTTGATAATATTCATAATAGTAAATACCTTTTCAGTGCTCACATTAAATCATTTCTCCTCTATTGTATAGTTCAATAAGTGAACATCACGAAGGACCATAGCCTGCCTCAGCAATTTATTAGAAATTGTATGGTTTCTTTTATACCAAACTTTTTTTTTGTTGAAACGCATTACTATTCGGTATTGAGTAAAATTAATGTAAATTCTATTTACACGTACAGACGATCCAGTCATCGAAACCACATTCTCTCTTGGAACATGTGATGCCAACGGGCGCGCATCTTCGGACAATACCTGCCAACATACCTCCGACCTCGGAGCTATTATCGGAATAAAAAAAGAAAGCTTTTAGACCCAGTAGCAATGGCAATGCAATTCCACACGTACATATTATATCGCACGCACATTTTCCGTGCAGAAAACGGAGAATCAAATAGACCAACAGCTTCGATCAATAAACAACGCGCCCGCCGCACGTTCGCCAGCGGGGACAATTCTGTCTCCTCGGGTTCCTCAAGATATCCGTGGCGTTTACGAGCGGGTCGAAGACGGGCCCGCGAGTTCCGGTGCATTCTCACCGACGCTCGTGCACGCCGGCGTCGTGAGACGATTTCGTCTTTACTAGTGTCTGTCACATAAACTCCGCAAGTTTACTATGACCGGAGTAAAATAAGTCGGCGGTCGGAGGGGTGCTCCTCACTTACGACTCCGCGATGACGGCTGCGAGCGCGGAAACGCTTGTGCGAAAGAACGGAACGCAGAAAGCGGGCGAAGCGAAGCGCGTGGAAGGCGGAGGAAAAATGTCGAAAGCTGTAAAAAAAAAAAGAAGGGAACCGCCGCGTTTACGACTACCGTTAGGTCCGTTTTAACCGAAACGTCTGATTACATTGATGCTCCTTGCAGTGGAGGACAAAATCAACCCTCTCCGCGATACCGTATGTATGCACAGTTACCAATCAGATTGAACAGATCGATTTACTTGATATGTAGTGTTTGTTTCGTTGGCAAAGGAATCGCAGACACATGAAATGAAAAAGAATGTCCAACTTTGCGCGCGTGTAGCGTGACGCGAACCAATCTTTTTTGTTCGTGTCATAATGCGATTTTACGGGATAAAATCGGAGAATGAAATGTTGAAATATGATTTTAAGGTGGCTGGGACAATGTGAGAAACATGAATTCTGAACACATCATTCTTTTCACTCAGTTCTGTTGATACAAGGAAAATATGCAGCCGTTGCTTAAACTTTTTTTTTTATATCCTCTTCTCATTTACAAATTGTTCTACGAAAGAAGAAAGAAAATCCGACACTCTTTATATTTGAGAAAACAGGATGCATTTAGGAAAGTTCAGTGACTTCGCCCCCAATACCGCGTTATGGCATGAACAATAAGTAGGTCCGCGTTATGGTTGACCTATTCTACTGGCACGCGAAGTTTATTAGTATCAGGAGCACAAGGAAAAAGATTAGAAAACCAACGTCCGAGCTTTCTAACGTCTTTCGCGAGTAGCTTTTCCTTTTTTCCGCAGTTTACATGAAATTATTAAAATCTGGTATTATTTCCGAGGTGGTAGAACATAGTGCGTTAACGTTTCCTCTTTCGTCTCAGGGAAAGAAACAATTGGCATAAATCAGCGTAAAATTACACGTCAACCTTTTCACGCAATCACAACATTCGCGAAAGATTCTTCTTTCTTCTGCTGAAAGATAAACTAACGCTAAAAATTCAAATGAAACTCGTGAAGGGAACACAAAGGCGACACGTCGGAGGCAGCTCAAGGTAGCAGTAAACGATCGGTAACAAAAGATTTGCGGCAGTCCTCGAGTGCAATTCCCATTTACATGAAAAAGATTTATCACATGGATGGGCTCGCATTCCTCCTTCGATACCCGGCAATTCCTTGTCCCTTGTCACTTTTCGTAATCTTCAGGTACTTTTTAGAAGCGCAGTTACGCGAACAAAGAATTACCAGTATCCGACTGCGTCCTTTTTAATCGCGGATTTATTGCCACTTGTACCTTGTTCAAACAAAGCATCAATGTCGTCTATAAACGGGAGATGAGATTGACCTATCGTATCTCTCCGCGGAATCTTTAGGCGGAGCAGCGACGTTCGAGCTTTAAACTTGGCTACTGTCCAACGATGCTCTCCCTTGTCCGGCGGAAATGATTCACCGTTATATGGCAAACACGACGAGTTGCGTTTACCGCGGGATTACTACTCCACGTTACAACGATACACAAAAATCGAAGCATGTCCGTCTGGTTGTAAATAATTGTGCTCGATAGTATTTCGCCTCGATCGAAATTTTATAGCTTGTATTTTACTGGAAGCTTGACATGCACTTACTTCGTGGATTCGGAAACGTATGGTCCACCGGTGAATACACATATGTCGCCGTAAAACGATATTAAAGTTTAAAGAATGTTACGAATTAAAGCATACCGAAAAAGAAATTGATCGTTATTCGTAATTACAATTGATAGACCGTTAATAAGATGTTCCGCGCAAAAATTTGTATCTCCGCTAAATCTTTCTCTTTGAATGGACGAATAATTGTGCCGCGAAGAAGTGTTTTTATTACACTTTCACTTTGTTCAGAAATATGTTAGACAGTCATCGATCATTTTTACTATTCCATCGATGTATAAAGTAGAATTGATGTATTGAATTATACCTGGAGGAAACGGCCATCGGTAACAGCTGTGTGAAACATGCGTGTAATGCATGTAGCTTCGAGGAGACAATTTTTTTTTGTTCTGTGAAACGAGATAATAAGCAGGCACGTCAACGTGTCTCCCCCGTGAAACGCGGAGACACTGATAGTAATTGCCCTCCTTTAACCCCTAATTTACTTTACGTTCTTTGCCCGACAAATTTTGTACGAGCGCGAATTTCAAAGCGTAGAATGTACAATGAAATGAATTCAACGGCGAGGGTTTATTGAAGGGAATACGAAAGTGATATACGGGGGCGACTTGTAAGTGCTTGATCGTTCCAATAATTCTCCCCCTTTTCGTTCTATTCCCAAACGAATTCCGTTCCATTAAATATTCACACTTTTGCAGATAATTTCTATATTACGCTAATCCATATTTCTCCTGCGGCGGAAAATTCTTTCGTTTCTCCCCGTAAAAAGGCAAAAAGAAACTGTACGCGGTACAGAGATATTACGTTACAACCAATTGCGACAGTCTTCTTTTACTGTATCCGAATGAAATCGCAATTATCGCAAAAGTGTCGCAATTGCATGAAAGTTATTGCAAATAAAATTGCGAATTGTAAATAAACGTCATCTAAGTGTGCGCAATTTTATTCGGGGGCGGAGCGTTCCCTCGGGACATGTTCGACGAACAGGAACGATCAACCGGGAATCTTAACAAAGCCAGCCAGTAGGATGGCCAAGCAGACTCGTAAATTCGATTCTTTATGTTATTGCCATCGTTAAAGCTGAGACCGTACTTTTAAGTCCCGCGCCACGGCAGAGCGTCATCAGGAGCGGTCGCTTTGATGGAATTGATCACGAGGATCGGTGTGCTTCCGAAACTTCTCGTCACGAACGAATAAAAGATACGTGGGCATAATTTGGCAATGTCTTTTTTTCTTTGTAATTAAGCTTTCTCTCAGTTTAGATGATATATCTATAAATTGCTGGCCGTCCGAGACTGAATTTTTAGGAAGATATTAAGCAACTCCCTCGATTAGTCGAGGAAAAGTCCGATACTTTGCAATTTTATCATTCCAGCACAGGATATTCGGCAAATAAAATTTGCCACTTGACAGTTTCTACCATGGAGTACGTGGTATAGCACCGAACGCGATGAATCGCGTTGAAAAGTTTTATCTTTTAGATAGAACAAGTTTGACGGTTTTATAGAAATCTCTGCATAAAGTCGGAATACTTTATGAACTTCCTTTATTCCCGATATAAAAAGTTTATGCTTCTTGTAGCTATAAAACTTGCAGACGACAGCATTCCCCGGAGGTAAATGTAATGAGGTACGTAATTTGAAAAAATTCCAAATGTCCTTCACGGGCTGCGCACTCCAAATGATCAGAAACGATAAACGAAAAGTTTGCCACGCCGTTCGGACTTCACAGCGACTAAACCATTCGGTCGATTCGCTTATCACAATTAAACTATCGCCGAAAGGAAAAACAATTGAACCATCACCATCTACTATCACTGATCAACAATTAAACATGCGATTCCAGACTGAGCGACGGAAACGCCGTGTAGCGAAATCCATGAAAGGGTTTTACCAACAATCTCTGAATATCCTTGACGGAAGTCAGTTCGAAAGGGAGTGAACATGAAATGGACGAAGGGAAAGAAAGAAACGGAAGAAGGAAACAGAAGGAAGCCGAGGAATACGTTTAAGCGATGCGGTCTGGCCGCCTCTCGAACGGAAGGGCATTTACGGGCGGAATCAGTTTTATGTGCGCAGGATTTGCGATTACGGCTCTGAACGTTTCGAACAAAGGAAGAGTCCGCCGGGGGAAAAGGGGAAAACGGCAGAGTGAGAAAGCTCTGCGTCCTGAAACGAAAGCTAATCCTTCCTCAGTCCCTCCTCTGTAGATTCGTGTGTATTCGTTTCGTTCTTCGGGCGCTGTGCTTAATTGCTCGCTTCGATGATCCTTGTATAATTTGTACACATATTTACATGATTGTAAGTGTTACAGAAAAGAGGAGACCAAAGGGGAATTGCCTCGGCTCGCGACTTGCTCTAGACGCAACCACGCTTCTTTTTTCTGCCGCGTAGGCTAACATCTAACAGAATTCAATATTTCATTCGCGTGGTTCGTCACAACTTTAACAAAAAGAAAGATGCATCGAATCTGCGAGGATTCGCTTCAAGCCCTCAGAATTCGAACAACGAAAGAAACTGCTGTTGGTCCTTCTTCAAAGGTCACGCTACTCGCGAACCCAAAGGCTTAATTTCCCAAACGACCGTGCCTTCTTTCTTCCGACATCGGCGGATCGAGAATAAAAGTCTAACGCCGTCGCGTGGAGAAGTATGCGAAAGAAACTCACCGAGGCTACGTAGCGGGATATTCTCGATGGTTGTATCAGGGCTGACCGGTGCTCGGGTGTCCGGCGTGAGAGCATTCTCTCGACGCAGAAGTGGCTTGCGGCGGACAGCACTCCGCCGTGGTGCACCCTATGTAGGGCACCTGCCCCTCGTAAGTGGGCGCCCCCGTTGGAGAAGTGTACGTAGCGGTGCAGCAGAACGTCCGACTAGATTGGACCAGTCTGAGTGTCTTCCAGAAGTGCATCGTGCGAATGTCGTGATTGGCTAACGAAAGACAAAAAGAGGAACAAGTTGTTAAAAAAGAAAAAAAAACAACAGATATTGAAATAATGCACGAAGAGTACCGCGTGTGTTTGTATCCCAAAGCAACTGCAATCCTTTTTTATTCGATCCAAAAACTGTCACGCTTTCTTTGTTATAGTACTGCCGGTAGATATTGAATGTTATTAAATAATAATACGATGTAGGAAAGGCTGCTACCTCTAGCGTACATAACTCGAGAAGGCAGATTCCATTCATAAGCGATCTTCTTTCTTTGCTCAGTGATACGTGTCTTTGCATTTCCTTTCACATGATATCTCGTTGCCCTCGTTTACGCTGCTTGCGATTACCGTACTAGCCGAAACCATACCGGTGTAGTATGCATTGCGCAGCATTTAAACCGTAGCAGCTTATTACCCATTAACGAACTATTGATAATTGTAGAAATATCGAAAATGTTCAACCTTCTTTAGAATTATGTGGTTGTGCGAATTTCGATCGAAGCGAATTAAACATTTTTGCTACACCAGTTGATGCGCAACATTTCTAAAATAAGTTTACGTAGATTAATCTCCGGGGTTAACATCGAAATCGCATATGTATATTTAAAACTCCATAATCAATACTATCTTATCGGCTCCCACGCGACATAGAATCCAGGAGAGAGTCGCCTATATTGGACCTGCTCCTAGATCGGACCATTTATGCACCTATTCCTATCAGAAATAAATCAACAAACGAACAAACGAAGAATTCCTTGCATCGTTCCTTAAATTAGTATAGCTAATGGAGACACTTTTAATACACATATTTCTTCATTGATATACACAAACGGTCCAATTCAGGATACTCTCCCCCACATATCATTTCTCCGTTTGAAAGGAGAACCGCAGGACGCGTCCAAGAGGGCTCTACGAAGAGTGCGAAACCGAGACTGCATCCGCGTAGCGACAGAATGGGCAAAACCATGAAGGGTAGCCGAAATCATCGTGAGACGGGTTAGGAACTATCCGCTCGTCTACCATCCGTATGATTAATGATAGGGCTGCTCACGACACAGTGGAACACCGGCCGCGTGAAAGGGCAAAGGAGATTTCGAGACCATGGCAGCCAGAATTCGACCAAGCCAATGGGAATTCACCCACTCGTGCATCGGACGATGGCGGAGGCCTCGAGGCGTGGTTCTGCATAATAGCCTGTACGGCGTATAAAGTTGTATTTTTGTTCAGAGAGGGAGAAGGAGAGGCTCCTGCGGACCTACATTTCGCCCCGCAAACGCGGCGACCAACGACGCGCCGCTTTACCCGCGGTTCCGTGCCTCCATCGCTTAATTGCCGGCTATTCATATATTTTTTTTTTTTTTATTGTTGCCGCTCTCACGTTAAGCCGAGCTAATTAACGGCTACCCGATGCGGTAGTGACGGTTCCTCGAGAGACGGCGCGACGACGATCAAAAGATTATTGCGCGTCGCGTTCGTCACAGCCCTTCGGCGACCTTATCTCTCCTTAACGGAACGCGCGATTACAGTCGTCGCAATTAGCCGTTCCTTTTGATCGCGTTACGATCGGATCGTTACGAAACCGGGAAGGGTGGGGGGGAGGTTGGAGGGTTACAGGCATCGAAAAAAGTGCGCCGCATCGATGCGGTCAGCCATCGAACGGGGTGGCTTCTCTTTCGTTTTGCGTTCCCCAAGGTTCTGCGGTTTGGCGGGTAGAACGCGGCACGGTGCCGTTTTTCCCCGTCAGATTTCGACACTTCTTCGCCGGTTTATGCCCGAGAGGAACCGTCGCGTCCGTTCCGAGTTTCATCCATGGAAGTTCTATACTGTATTGGACCGTGGCCTGATGTTGCTACGACGCGCTTTCTGTTCGTTTCCCATTTAAATTTGCATGTTATTTAACACCGTACGTTAATCGCCGTTTAACGTATTTTCTGTTGAAGTTTAATCAGATTCACGATAACCGCGATATTTATAGTTCCCTCGGTTTCGATACTCTTTTATCGCAATGTACATTCAAGATGCAACCATTTGCAGTCGAGAAAATGATGGCCTGCAATCGCGAACCGCGTAATCGAGAAGCTGAAAACTGATCTGTAGAATACGACAGAGCATTCATGGTGGAAAAGAAGGAAGACTTCGAACGATATTATACAGCCTCGTTTACATGATCTTATCCTTAATTTGTTACAAGTGCACTTAATATTCAACGTTACAAGCATAAATTAATCAGGGTAACAACCCGGTTCTATCTTCCCATTTTATCTTCTCTATTCGTGGAGCGCGAAACGCTTGGAACTGCAGTTAAGTATTCAAGTTTATCCTGAGCGTGTACAGACACTTTTCTTCAATTGCGATCGCACCAGAATCTCCGATAATTATTTCAATATCGTTAGATGCCATAAGTGATCGCGCTAAAGTCCCGTCGAAACACCGACACGAAAGCCGTAGAGGAAAAAGTAACCGTTGATGATAACGCGCGCAAATGATATCCTTTCAATATCAGCGTTATCCAGAGGGGGAGAGGGAGGATACTTGAGCGTTGAGCGGTGCAGCGTTTATCGAGAAACACGTTCATTAGCTCGAGAAGGAAGGAGAGCGAGAAGAGCCACGGGAAGGGAGCAAAAAGTGATTTCCAATTTGAGCAGGCAAAATTCCAGCTTTGGAGCGGAACACGCGCAAAACAAAGGTGCGTTTTCGCGTTGCGGTCGTATCTCTCTGCCCGCTTGCGTTCGCCGGTCGCGTCGCTCGATATCGAATGATTTATTCGTGGCCGCTCTGGCCGGCCAGACGAATCCTGCGTGCTCTCCAAAGCCGGGCATAAAAAGGGATCCTCCAGTCGTAAATTATGTTTAATGGCATGGCTTCTCGCATGCACTGCAACGGGCCCGGTTGATTCTGCTCTCTCTCTCTCTCTCTCTCTCTCTCTCTCTCTCTCTCTCTCTCTCTCTCTCTCTCTCTCTCTCTCTCTCTCTGTCTCTCTCTCTTTCGTGACGCCTGCCAGCAAGGTATCGCCGCTCTTATCGTTCGCAATTCGATTCGATACGTGCGCGCGGCGCTCACGATAATTCATAATTTAGACTGCGCTGAAAGATTATCGGCGAGCCGGTCGCCGATTCTGCATCGGTGTCACTAAACCGGGGAGATCGTAATTGCGGCCAGGCTACTCTAATTACGAATCGAGCGTATCGCCGAATACCTCTGATACTGTTATTTTAGGCACGGAGAAACGAGCGAAACGTCGTGCCGATAATCCCAAGCTTCGGATTAGATGGTGATACATATATGTGTGTTCGTGGGTGCGTGTACGCTTTTCGATGAATTCAAATTGTACGGAATTCAATCTGAAGCTTTACACCTTGATTTGAATGATATAATTCTGTTGCAAGTACGAATGTTTCCTAGGGGATGTTTCATAAAAATTTGTGGGGAAGTTGATATGTATACTGGCGGTGTAACCCGGCCTTGGCAGGTGCGATTTACATGAAATAGTGTTTATTCATCTCTTTGTAAACCGCATTTCTAGATTCATGCTTATGTTTGTGGTTTACGGTCTGATTTATGGAGGGAGTAGTAAATTAGGTGTTAAATAAACTTTGGCTGTTTCCTCTATAAGGAATTACTTAAAAAAGAAAATAAAGACGTTAAGACCTTCTTACCAAGACGGACAAAGTGATATAAGAGTACACCTCCGAATTTATGCAATAGCGTAGATTAAGAGAAATAAATATGTCTTATGCTTCAGGCAAGTGTCGTAGTCTTTGACAGATTGATAAAAGTGTAACTTCAATAACAAAGGGAATTTAATAACGAGTAAAAGGATGTTTATTTATTCATGTATACAGGACCTAGAAGAAATTTCGAATTAAAATACAGATTCATTGAAGATAATGGAATTTTCTTCGACGGTAATCGTTAATATAAATACATTTGCAACTTGTATACTTTGAAATACATAAACATTTCGATTTTCAAGTCAGATCACGTTCCATCAACATGTTTACAAGAGGCGCGCAGTAAGATCATTGTGCAGGTCTTGAGAAATATTTGTGTTCGTATCCAAATTTGAATTTAATCCTTCCACCCCTTCCGTCCTCGCCTTGCTGCAGGTATATACTTATATGAAACGCGCAGTTTCACGCTCGAAAAAGGAAATGGATATATCGCCAAGCGACTTCGAAAATAGGATTCGCAGCTGCAGCCGGCGTCCGCCAATGGCTTACAGTAATTACCATAACTTCCGGTACCGCTAACAATCGCGTGACGTCATGACCAGTAGCTCTGTACTCTAAATATCATGATGTATCGGCGAACGAGAGCTTTTCCCTTCCTCCTAATTTCATTCTACTTCATTTCGCTGTTTATCGAAATTATTAATTATCCATCAGGTGCAGGTACCGTTTCGGAAAATTCCATGGGTCGCACGATCCCGTAAATTTCTTTTCACGATTTCACGTTATTCGTTATTAATTATGTTATCCGTTCATCGAGTAATGAATACACGAGGGGAGATAGCGATTAGATGTCGAGGATACGCCGCGTCTGATCAAAAATGACATTTACCACTTGCGGTTGATCTCCACACAGGGAAACGGACACTTTGCCACTGTGATTTTAATTCTCATTTAACCGTAAGGCTTCAGTAACGATGTTATGCGGAAAATCGTTGCGACAAAGTTCAATTTCGGAAGCTCATTTAGATGCATTAATAATTAGCTAGATTCCGGGGACACGTAGCGGCTGAGCGAAAACGACTTTTACTACTTCCAGCTAATTCCCGCAATAAGGAAAATACACTTTGCCACTGCGCTCTTAACAATCGACTAACCACAAGTTGTCGCACACGATGTTAAATACCTGTTCAAGTAAAGTCCGTTTCGGCGTTTCACTGGACCGAAGCGAACGCGGGATTAATACCTACGTGCACGACGAAGCGGCAGCGATGATAAAAGGTAGCAGTTATCCCCGGTTGGATCACGCAGGATATTACAACCCCTCCAGCATCCACTCGAAGCGTGTAAGCGTTCACGGTGAACGGTTGGAAACTTGTAATATCATTCGGAAGTCTTTCAAAGTTGAGGCAGTTTCGAATGGCCGTTCTTTTTTTTTCTTTTACGACGGTGCACCGACGCGGCACAATGCCGGCTACCATAGTTTTACATATCGTAAAGTGCGCGCACAAGCGCTAAGGAACGCATATAAATCGGACTCGGCCCGCTGTTATGTCTCCCGCGCGCAAAAGGCCCGTTTACAATTTTATGCCCTCGGGCCATTTAAGCTTTCTCCTCCTGCTCCGCGTTCTCCGCCCGACCGCTACCCTATTTCTTTTCTGCTGCCTTCCTTTTCTCCTGTTCCTCACCTCGCGCGTACACGCCGAGCGAGCTTGCCGAGGGAGTTTCTTACATTGAAGACACGCGATCCGAGTGTAGCCTGGGTAACGATTCCTTTCAGTGATTCGAGTGGTGACTCTATTCAGTCGCGAGATATTGTTCGGAGGAAAAAGACGGCGACGAGTGCCCTTTGACGTTCGCTTATTATTTTCGCAGCTTTTTTTTATCGAGGCATAAAAGAGTAGGTGCCGAAACTTATCAATACCCGACAGCATACTCTGTCTTTTTCTATTTTACAAACGCTTTACGCATGTCTCTCTTGTACCGATGATTGCGCGATGGAGAGGTTGCGCTGGATCAAGCGGTAGAAGTTTTATCCAAAACTATAAAAGAGGATGAATAAATTCCTCTGATAAAGTCTTTACGGCCGGTTCAGGTATTTTAAATGGCGGATAAAGTGCAGACCGCAGGTATCTCAGTAAAATAGCAGAATGCAGCCCGCAGATCTTTAAGTAGCAATGTTCTTTTTTTTTTTTTTTTTTTGCGAGGGCACAGACTTTTGCATCTTTTATAGAGGCTACTAAAGCTGCAGCACTTAAACGTTCCTCCGTGTTTTACGCTATTAAAGAGTTATGCATGCAACAGGACATTTCATAAGATAACTTAAGAGTAATGCATGCGTACATTTTATGAAGCGTTTACTTCATTCACACGTGCACTGTTTTGCTAAATAAATAAAAATGTAGAATCTGCTTTCAGCTTTACACCATTCTTCGAGACTTTAGATAGGACGCATCCACTAGGTGGGCAATATATTACTAACGATTTCCTTACACGGCCCAAGATTCTATCGCATTATTCTAATTTTTCCCTTTTACATCTATATAAGCAATGAACAAACATATATCATTAATTTAACTACAAGAAAAATACTGCAGGCGATGGCCAGCGTTTCTCCAATAGCAGTAGCGACCGTGTTATCGAGATAATAAACGGTTGGAGCAACCGAAAAACATTATTTTCGACATGGCGGGATGTGTCGTTTGTCAGAGCGAAATTATTAGAGGCGTCCTGTGATTTAATGCCGGATCCGTGTTATCTAAATCTGCCATAAACGAACACCGTTTATACAACCCTGTGGCATGAAAAAAAAAATACACACACACACGCAGCAGGCTTAAATTTTAGTGTCATCATTTTATCACCGCGTAAAAAGATACCAGTCGTAGTGCTTGTAGAAGTAGCATTAAATACAGAGAGCCTTAAATCTCCGACATTCGTGTAACAATGTGATACTATGTATATAAATTTGTGAGGGAATGAAAGAGGACATTGATCGTATACGACGTGTTTGTCGAATTGATTAATTAAATTATCATTCGAACAGTCGAAGATAATGCCAGTCAAACGAATATTTCATTAATTAAGCAATAATTTGTACAAATAATTACGACAACGATGAGAATGTCTCGTGTATATGACGTTCGTCGAGAAAGGGTTAAGGCACATTTCGATATAAAATATTGTATAACTAAAGGGCCAAGGAACATTTATACCTTTCTGAAGTGCACAAGATAGTTCCGTCAATTGCCGGTGACTATGGGAGCATAAAAGAAGAAACGGAGTCGCGGCAAACGGATTAATCACCCTCTGTCTATCCGCTTCATAAATTATTCCGCGCAGGTAATTAAAAATACCCAATGATCGGCAGACCAAACGTTTTTCGCCTCTAATTGCAGACCGCGCCGCGCTCGAGATGCAACAGCCGAAATTAATTAGCATTCCAGCGGACGCGGAGATCGTTATCAATGGATACGCGTAGATCAGGGGCAGCAGTCATTACTTCTCAGCAGATCGTACATTGTTCCGGGCCGGAAGGTGGGTAAAGTACGTATAATTGTTACGGGCCTCACACCTTTCGCGGTTCAGGGGAGGATGATGCACCCAGCTAGCGATCGCTGTATGAAGTCATAAGGAAGTGTAACGTGCGCATCGATTAATTAGCTCCGCTTGCTGAGAAGCGGCCGGATTTATTGAACGCCGAAGAAACGACAGGCATGGGACTTTGAGTAGCTTAGATTGATACCGCTTGCTATTATACATATGCATAAGTAACTCATTTGTCGAGGCCAGACGCATTCAATTCCTTTATCAATTTGTACTAGATCTCCGCGAGCAATAGCGATCTGTTAACAATGTGCATGTAATGGGATACGAGGGGAATAATCTATGCTCGTGAAATTTTTACAACAAGATCGTGAAACAGGTGCGAAAATGTACAGTCGGCGAGGGTAGGAAAGATATGTGAAGCGCGCATACAGAAATTCCTTTCGTCAAAGATTAGACTGTGTGTAGCAACGTTAAGCACAGCTAAAGATCATAATCAGGACTAAGTATTGCAACTGAAAATCATAATCGCGACGCATCAATCGTATTCTATGCATCTTTGTTATTTCTTTTGACAGAGACTGACTGAAACTTGGTAAAAGTTTTCCAATGCTTAATTCAATAATTCCAGATACTTAGTTCAAATATTTATTTGGAAAGTAATTGTCAAAAATGTCGTGTCGTAAACATTCGATTAAAAAGCCTTCCAAACAAGTATTTCAAGATACCAATAAGTAGAATGAAACATTTATTGAGTGCAACGGTTTTGTGCATCTACCTATGGCATTTAAGGTAATAAACAAAAAATAGATAACGAGGGAGAAGTGGCTACATTAATTGGAACGATGAGAGCAAGCTTAATGACTCGCATAGCTGATGATTACGATCAATGATTTTTTTTCTACGTACAAACGATTTTGCCAATGATTTGATTTTAACTGAATAAAAAAAGGTGACTGACCTTAAATAATCGGGTATATTAACATAAACTATCAATGCATCGATCAGCAATTGCGTATTTTATTTTGAATCAACAAATTTCTTTGAGTAAATAAAAGTACGGCAAAGACTGGCAGAGTTATATTTTATGTATTACGTTATGAATCTCAAAGACTCTACAGCCGGCATTCTAATTAAGGAAAATTTGAAATTGAAATGTAGAATTATATAAATTTACAGCACGCCCGGACGTTTATTAATGGAGCTCCGCTCAAGAAAGCATCGAGTGAACACAAAATAATTACATTGTAACAACTCGTATGAAGGCATTACATGCTCCGATACAAGGCGTTCTATTTCCGCATAATGTCGTTTTATCACGCGAACTGCTGCAAAGCACGCACGGATGTACAGAGTTGCATGGAAATCGCGACGTGCCGGAGCTGGCAAAGTGTAATCTTATAATTATTGCAAGGAGCAGTACACGATTTATGTAACCACGGCCGAAGAAGAACTAATATCGGGCAATATCGTGTACGATCGATATGAAATTGTAAATTGATCCTTAGCATTTTGTTGCCGCAACATTCTAACAGATGATTCATTGACGTATTTTTATAAAAAAGCTGAACGGAAAATTAAACGAACTTCGTCACATATGAAAGAAATACATAGATACTTTTGTTTCGCAAAACTTCTGCTAATTTAAATAATCGTAAACATTTATTAGCACGTTATGATATATTTCCTGGTCATCTAAACTTTATTCATTGCAAATGGACGTAGGAATAATCTGCAGCAAAAAAAAAAAAGAACATCAGCCACTGATGTGGCTTACAGAGAATAATAATATCGAGAACACTTAACATGAGCGAGCGAATTGCTTTCGTTTTAAGCGAGCTCAGCTCCCAAGCAATCACAATGATAATTAAAACGTAAATGGTACGAGTCCTCTCTTTTTGTACCATTTCGTTGACGTTTCTCACAAATGCATGCAAGCGTCGGGTTCTTGCTTGTTTTATCGCCTACTCGCGACGATTTGTATTCGCGGATCGGGTACATTCGCAGACTGGTCGATAATGGAAAGCTGATCAACGTGGATGCGACGCCAGCGTGGATAAACAAAGTAATAAATGATTACAATTGCCCTCGCTCTTTGGGGGACGATGATCGAACCTTTTTAGGCGGCACGGATGAAAGGGTTCGCTTGGCTTGCGTTGCAAAACGATGTACACGAATCGACCAATGCTCGATTGGCTGACAATGATTATTGCCCAACCCGCGTGCGACAATGAAAGACTTTATAATTACCACGTTAACCTGCGACAAGTCTAATCGTGAACCTCTGTTCTCCGTGGAATACTTTCCTCAAATCTAAACAGATCGAACACACGTTGATGGATTTTAATTATCCTAAGCTTGGATGTCAATTAAATAAATGTCTGATCTATAAGTAAAAAAAGAAAGCAACCAGCAAGCATTTTTGTTCATTCTCATAAGCATGAGAGGAGTAACGTTTCGAAAGGATTCGGCTAAGGCGTGGTGATGTACAAGATTAAACGAGATCAACCACTTGCCTGGCATTTTATTTGTGCACCTCGATACCGTTACTTCATCCACGATACCATCTCGATTTATTTAGGTTACGTTAAAAATTGCAATAAAGAAAATTGAAAACATGATTCGAGAATGCGAGTAAATGAAATATGACGACGAATGGAATTGGAATGAAATACCTACACGTGGGCCAAACTGAGCTGCTCTATTAATTACAATGCAATTTTCCTTGCGAGCTCGAACGATTTTGTAATATATTCCGCACTTCGTTCTAACGTATGCGTTTTCGTACAAACGTATTTTAATGGTGTATTAACCTTATCTTCCTTACTTTGATAGCGTTCGACGTTCACACATATATTTATATTTTCATTAATAAATCATTATTATTTATGTCGCGACAGTTGTACCGGCTACGTAAATGCTAATGCATTTACATGAAATGCATGTAAAATAAGCTGATTCCACGGTGCATTGTATTTCGATAGGTTCCAGCAAAAAAATAGGAAGTAAACCTAAATCTATCGTTGTTCCGTAAAATACAGATTTCGAGGGGAAGCACACCTTGGGATTACGTATGTATCTATGCATTCCGGTTGCTTAACGAACTTTCAGTTAGAAACTCTTCGGAATTGTTGCCCCGAATGAAGTTTCTTTTATTCAAGGTATCAATGATTGTAAGAAAAAAAAAAAATGTAAAGATACAGCAACTATATTTTTCTTTTTATGAAAGCTGCTCATGACTAGTAATAATTCCAGAGGCGAATACTGTGGAGTCACTATTCATTAATAATAATGACACGAATAATGAATTTCTTGCATCGATTTCACGAAGCTAGTGTATGTACATATCTCCCGGACTGAATCATCTTTTATTCAATGCATTTTCAATATCAATCCGAGCAAAAACCAAAGGCAAAGCAAAGCACATTTGCACGGTAATGTTATGTGCGTTCGAATAATAGTACAAAGTTCGTTTTCCATGTTAACTCTGCCGGGACAAATGTTATTTAAAAATAAGCAAGTCACACACAGTTTATCTTCAATTTCTACCGCGAATTTGAAAAATAATCGCAGGCCAAAGCAGCTAAATGCGGCATAATTCAATTTTAAACAAAGTCCATATTTCTAGTTTGCAAAATTATTATAATATCGCGGCTACTTAACATTTCTTGCTGGAAATAATACATTTACTTCGGGACGATAATGCGAACCCCTCGGACAAGCTGAATTCATTTCTCATGTAAAACTATTCATATTTAACGAACTACAAATTACAAATTTTTAAGGCATACAATTTTATGAAATAAGAATTCGTATGCTTTTCTTTCTGTATTTTGTACGTCTTTGTATTATTTACGAGTGGCTTTATTCAAAATTCTTCAGAATTAACACCTAATTAAATCCCGATAGATTTACCTCTAACAGAATGTCCCTAAATTTGATCGCAAATGGTTTCGTATTACGCTTCATTTCTGATCTCGCGAGCGCACCACCAGCTCTCAAACAAATAGCCATTACTACAAGCATTGACAATCAACAACAAGCCTCTTACAATTTCCCTTTGGCCATACGCGTTACGCGAACATGGTAAATACTTTTGCCAGAGGCTGTAGTTAAAAGAAAATAACTGACCTCTATTCGCGTGGCGGGAGAAATGCCGATCAAGAGCAGCCGGACGCGCAGGAAACGCTAAACGAAACGAGCACCGGCGACGCGATGATTATCCGAACTGGAAACGGGAAAAAAAACTTATCCGCTGGTCTTCGTTAAATACAGTCATCGATCCAAGCGAGAAAAGTAGGAGCGCGATCGTGCAGCGGCGTGCAAATTAATCGATCACGTATTTAACGGGATTCGTCGGCGTAGCTCGCCACCGAGAATAGTGAGAGATCGAGACGAAAGCGCAATAGCGACGACCGAACTCGTTCCACTTCTAATTCTGGACTTACGCGAAATCATAATAATTCGACGAGTCAAGTTATCTCCATCCTACTGTTCCTCTTTCCACTCCCAGTGAGGATGGCTATTAAGACGGTTATGACAGTGCCGTCCAAGTTCCAAGCTGGTCTTCCGCGCGCGGATTCGATCCACAAAAATCAAGAGCCGACCGCGAAGACTGTGTTTTACCTAAACGCGGTGGAAAGTAGAAAAAAAAAGAAGTCGGTTGCGCTAAAGCGGAAGTGTTTGAAACGCGGACCATCCGTATGTGCCACTGTCTTACACCGCCACGGAGTCGGACGCGAGCTTAAATCACGGCTCTTCCACTTTGTGTTACGCTGTAAAGCGTCGCCCCTTGATTCGAGAGGGAGATAAGTCACTTAGAACTATCCCGGTCCCATAATAATGATAAATCGCCGCGATATCAATCATAGAATGGGTATCGCTACCCAGCCAGCGCCGGGCGAAAGGTGCACCGCTACTCGCAGACAGCACTGAGTTACGTGACCGTGAAAATAATCGCTGGTTAGAGATAGCTGGGCTCGCGGTGCAGTCTTTTAACTATGTATGCAAGTACACACGAGAGTGCAAGAGCGTATGTACGACGTTCTAAAATAGAAACCTCGTACGAACGCGCGCGGCTCCGCGACGGCTGTTAGCCGATCAAAGTGCAGTATTCACGTGTCGCGAGTCGCAACTCCGTATTGCGTAAGTGAAAAAATCCGTCGCGGAGTTGTTGCGTGTGGCTCGTTGGGAACCGAGGCGAGTAGCGGTGATTTCTCACCCCGCAAAAATACACCGTCTTAACAATACTGCCCTTCGATTTTTATTCATGAAAATCGGCTGGCAAACTGAATTGAGAAGTGCATCTTCATTAACACTATAGATTTGCGGAGCTTAATTCTGTATCCATCCGTGGATTCTTTCTTTAGAAAAACAGGTATATCATGTACAAGTGTTTCAAAGTATAAATCTATGGGGGTGGGGGTGGAGTGAATTAGGATGCGTGTAGATATTATTACATCAAAGTTAATGAATGTTGCGGAAACTAATATTTGTAACTTCTGCAACTTTAAATATGGAATCTTGATTGTTAGAAGTGTCACACGTTTGTCGGTCGTCTAAGTGAAATTCGTTTCGATGTAAGACATTCCATCGAGAATGACCTGTTGGATCGCGCTGCAATTCTCGCGATGAAATTGCGTGCGATAACAGAGAATTTTAATGGATGGGAAAATGTAACTATGTAACAAGATCTTTGGCACAGACTTGGGAAACATCGCGGTCCACAATTAGACCGGGTTCGCGCTAAGACAATCTCAAGCGTCCCGTTCGAGATGAAACTTTTCGCACACCGCTACAAAAGCTCGCGGCGCGGTGCACGCGGTCTAAATGACGGCATAAATAGTTGCATCGGCGAAGTCTGCCAGCAGCCAAGGCTGCACGCGTTCGCAGTCGTCCGACGGATAGATACATAGTCTCTATCGTGTATTATAGAGAAAGAAAAAAAAACAGAGTAACCATACCGTGCAACGCTCAAAGAGGGAAAAAAAAAGAGACATCTAATGACTTAATGCAAGCGAAGCGACGACTTGATTGCGGTCTTTCGAGAATTCTTTTTTGCCACCTTAGTTACTACGTACATACGCGACACCGAATGCTACAATTGCGATTGCACCTCCGGGTATCGTGTCGTTATTGCGAGCCGCTCAGTAATTACTATCGCCCGTCTTTGATACTGCTAATCGTTGCAGACGAACGATCGCGACACGTGCAACGATCCGCGAATGTTACATAAGACAGCGCGGTGCTTTATAATATTGAACATTTACCGACGATCAGAGTATTGAAGATGTCAAGCTCAGGCTGAGAGAAATACTCGAAAAGGAACGGAAGCGCATTAATATTCGTAGCGGCGAATGAAATTTCCATGAATTATTTCATCCTTGGTAAATTGAATTATTCAAATCATTTTTATCTCGTATCTACCGCGGAGCGGATGAATCTATGTGCTATCGTGCGCGATGATACGATGCGGGTGGTGAAACAGAGTTTCACATTTACAAAAATCTTTCCGGCATGCACCTGATTGAAAATGCTCGAACGACACAATCGCTTGTAATATCTGCTATTCTAAACATTTAGCACAAGGCCTGCCATTCAGGTAATGGAAGAACCAGTCGTAATTGTATTCAGGTTGGAACTCGAAGCTTTAAGCAGCGCCAACACGTGAACATTGCATTTAACGGACATGGCCTTTGTTCGTTACATAAACTTGCATCCGATACAATTATCATTCAGCTTTGCAATCTGGTTAATATTTAACGGTGTTTGCGAATGATGCAAGTTTTTTTGCGTGCCGAGTAATTGCCTCTTGCGGGTTTAGTAGTAACGATCAAACGTTTCAACCCTGTTAACATGTGACGCACAAGAGGATTACATACGCGCGAGTACACGTGCGCGACAAGAGAGGAAGAGAGAGAGAGAGAGAGAGAGAGAGAGAGAGAGAGAGAGACGCGTGTTACATCGACAGTAGCACCCGTTCGTATTGAAGGAAAACGGCCTAACACCGACTTTCGCAATGCATTTTTCACCAGGCAAAGGTATTTCAGTTCTTGGCACTGGGTTGACTCGCAACAATTGCTCGGAGGAATGGGCAGAAAAGTTTGCCGCGATACAATCTTTATCGAATGAATTATTTACTTTCAGCGAGACCTTACTGATGCAGCGAAGCGTCCTGAAATTGGTACAAAAGAGTATCGTATTTTCCTTTAGGTACCATATAGACCACCACACAGGTAGGTGTATACGAATTTGAAAGGAAAAAAAGTATGCAATTTATATGGGTCACGTTACAAACGCATCGGATGCATCAAATGCTAATTAGCACGATCAATCAGATGTCGTCGGTGAGATTTTATTGCTTAGAATCTCCGGCAAGCACGAAGCGGTTTAAGTGGCTACATTTTCATTATACACGTATTGATGAAACGCCGCTGCCTTGCTCGCGTGGATGAAGAATGTGATCCGGGGTGAATGTTTAATTACTCCACACCGTGCAACGAGCACGCCAACCTTGCACTTGTAATACCATAAGAGCGTGCTCCGCACTTTAACGGAAACGTCATGCACGGTGCATTGTAGAGCAAGTAGATACGACTTTCTCGGACGGATAATCATGATCGCGCAGGGGAAAGGTAAGAGAGCAAAGTATTTGGATCATTGATACTTTATCTGAGGGGGCGGTGTTATTCGCAGGATTAAAAGGGGAAACAACCTTCTTTGCTAAAATCTAAACGTGTATATTTTAATATTCCACGCCGCACACCTTTTGCGATGAAACGGATAAACGAAAAGCTGAGCTTAATCGTAAACGTGTATTTCTACATATCGAAATATCATCGATGGATGCAGAAAGAGAACAGAGGAGACAAGTTGAATGTTAAGCAGGGAATGCAACATTGACATGTTCAAGAAAATTACAGTACGCGTCAGTCAAGATTGTAGTAGCGTTTCTTATCGCGAGTAAGACGACGTTAGTCGCGCGGAATCGCGAAGTTCCATTTTCTCGACACGTTTCAGACAGCGATGAAGAACTCCGCGATCGCTCGAGATAATCCCGTAAAAAAGGATTAGCCTAGACTTCCTGAAAAAGCGAGCGAACCCTGCAACGAAGCGTTCAAGGCCTTCGAACCCCGTGCCGGTCTCTGTCAAACCTCGAACAATTTCGCAAGAAGAAAAAAAAAAAAGAAAAGCCCAGCACCATAAACGAGAGTAACGACCACCTCGGGCAACGTCTCAAGGGCGATAAGCGATAATTTCCACTCCGCTCGAATTTATATGTAAAATATATTATGGTACTGCACATTCTCATTCCAATACTTTAAGTCTTTCCTTTGAATTGCGCGATTAAACTGGCCGGGCATTCTTGGGCCAGCAGAATCCGTTTATAGTGATGCCTTCGGCTGGTATCACACCGCTGAAAGATTATGATTTTTACTTCAGTTATTTTCGCCTGCGGTATCGTTATTGATTGTTAACTCCGTCGGCGATGTTAATTGCGCCACTGCGTTTAATACGCCGCTCCTCCCGTTAATTCTTTTCCCGTGCTTCTCATTGGTACTCTCACGGGGTATCGATAGTCGAACCGGATGGGATGAGGCTGTTAAATTTGTTCAAAAATACAGGAAAACGTATGGCATTTTAAAGGCTCGGCTCGATTATCTTTCTTCTACAGGTGAAACGAAGTAGATTTTAATAGACGCGTGTAATTAAATTCTGACGCACGACCCTCGCGTCAATTAAAATATATAATCAACCACGCAGGTAATAAAACAGAAATGAAATTATAGCGAGAGAAATAGCATTCTGGTGTACGTGAACTTATTTAAGAAAAATGTTATATTCTTTATCATAAACGATGCGCCATCTTCATATGTAACATTTTGTAATTTGAACATTAATCGGAGCAAAGTGAGACAAACAAAGTATCATTATTAACAAATTAATATCAAATTCACGGCCTCGCGTTGCAAGATTCCCGAAGAACGCCACGCTGGCTCCGGCTATTAATTAATTATACCGTCGCCGATACAGCGATTGATTAAAATAGGGCCACAAGGTTTCCATTGGTTGTCGTAAGACAAAATGTGTCGCAATTAATACCTACCGTTCGCGAGATACGGGGCTGGTATAAATGGTTTATGAGCACCTGTCGCGTGGTAGACAGGTTTCCGAGCAGTTCTCTGGCGTCCATGCAAAATTTCAGCTAATTCCAGGCTTCGCTCGATATCTGCGTGCGTGAAGCGCGATGCTAAAGAAAAATTCGTTTTCTCGTTTCGCCGGCAAAAAAACCAAAGAGAAAAAGATCGACGGCGCGAGGTGAACGAATGCGACACGCGAGATCATTCTCATCGTAAGTTTCAAGATCGGGACAAACTGGTTGCGAGATCACTCGGTGGCCAGGCAACAACAAAGGTGGTAATTACACGAGATATATGTTGTACACTTTGTGTCCGGTAATGCCAAAACGGTTCGCGTCAATCACTCGCTTCGGGGGATTTTATTACAACGATAAGATCAAAAGGCAGTGAACCTCCTCGAACTGCATCGCGGTCGTTACATTAACGACACACGTAATTGGTATCGTTGGTTTCGCGTGGCTCTCATATATTTACGTATTAATGGTCTTTACCAGTGCGATCGCCGATGATTAAGCTAATACGCAGTCCTGTATCCAAATTTTGACTCATGAATAAGAACGCGGCGGCGCGCGAGAATCCGCTTCGGTATCTGTACTCGAAAATTCTAGCTGCACCCTTCGATCTCTCCTTTCTGTCCAACTGGCAATAAATTCAGCCGCTTAACGCAGGAACGGTGTAAGTAGGAAAAGGTGAAATCTTGGATTAGGTAGGTTAAAGTAAAAGTTCTACAGAGTTCAGTGATATCGAAGAATGTCATACCTATTATCTTATGCAAGTTACTGTAAAGTCATACAGGGTGTCCCGTAACTGGCGCTACAACCGGAATAGGGATAATTCTGCGTGAAAAAAAGCACATCGAAAATATAGAATAAAATTTTGTCATTTGACGCTTCGTTTCCAAGCAAAGCGATTTTAAACATTCGCATGATCCGTCATGCATCAACGATTGAAGCAGAAAATTGTTCTGCCGCTTAATGAAGCAAGGTACCAGAATACGATAGAAAGTACACCAGAGTCGTGTCCCCGACACGATGACAAATATTTTGAACAATTTCTGAAATAATGAAGTTTATCGTACACGAACTTTGTTCTCCAGCTTTGTGCACCGTGTATTATAAAGAAATAGAAAATTATCCAAAGTTATTATCCACAGGTTGAATGATGTTATGTTTAATACATAAATAAATGTTGTATGTTGTTCAATTGTACAATAAATACAGATAAATGCTTAAAGTCGATCTTCTTGGAAACGAAGCCTCAACTGAAAAAACGTTATTCTACGTTTTCGACCTATTCCTTCACGTAAAATCGTCTCCTGTTCGATTGTGCCACGAGTCACGCGACGTTCTGTATTTTAGAATAATAACGCCGCTTTACCCGGAAAGACAAGATGTATAATCATATTGTTCGATATCGATCTACACCACTTCTGCGCAAAACGGAATGAAGGTTGAGGTTTCGAGATATGGTGTTAGATCGGATAGGCAAAAAATTCACTTACACCACTCTTGCATGAAACGGTTCAATTGTATTCCTGCGGAATTTACTCAGTGTACTTCCCTCACAATTTTTCCATACGGTCGAGTGTGGGCAACTGTTCGGTTGGTTAGATAATAAACAAATTCAATTCATATTTTACTTTTTAACCCCAGACGCAAAAGGGAGCTCCGTAGCTCATCAACGAGTGATCCAATTTTAATACGCTTTTTCTCTTTGGTTTTAAAGCGTGTATCTTCGAGAAGATTAGTGTTTGGTAAAAATCAGTTCGTTGTGTCGGGGGCTTTTCAAATGTCGAATTCACCTTATATTTATAATGAATCGATGAATCTCATTTCTTACAGGATGCAAAATAATTTGGAGACCAAAGTAAAATAAGACAAACGAGCCGACGCGAATGTTAAACGAAATACCTATTCCGCACTGTTTCATAGATAGATTAATATAATTGCTGCATAAATCAAATGTTCCTTATCCACGGCTCATTATGCAACGCGTTTACACTACCATTTACAATTTTTCCAATGTCACGATCTATTTAACCGCCCAAAGGGGGTGTTTATTCGTCGTGAAACACGTTCGTGAAAGTTTGCGTTACATTCTGTCAATTCAGATATCAATCTCCGAAGCTGTGTCGCCGTTTCATAGTCGCTAGACAAATACATATTTATCCCGAACCACGGGACAAACTTCTTTCACAGAAATCATCGAAACGTATGCATATTAACAATATTGTCCGCCATGTGACCCACCGGTGTGTCACACTTCATCTTATTTCACTTACATTACATCTTATTGTTATCTCTTCACGAACAAAATACTTTACGTCTCTTTTGCCCCGTACGCGACACATCAGAAATGTTTACTTTTCATTAATCCAGAACGACTTTAGGGATTCCCTTTAATTTAATGGTGGGAAAATAGTAACAAATACCATTGAAATGTGAACAGTGAAAAACAGGCGTGGCAGTCAACGCGTTAAGAATATTCCAATGGAAGATAAGCCGGATCTCCTGAGATATGTAAATTTTTTCACACACATCCGATTACCGTGGCAACTTTTAACAAGGTTGACTTCTACGCGATACAGATATTTCCAGTGTTAGGTGGAAATTTTAATATCATGCTTCAAAGTAACTTTTCCATCGTTCTTTCTCACGACACTCTAATGCTCCATAAATAAGTATCGGCATGCTATATCGGCGTGAAACACTATTTACTCGAAGCAATTAGAACTCCACTTCGACTTTTCATTTGGCAATTTTGCTGATAAATGAAAAGGGCAGTCGTGAACGCTTTTGACTTCATATTGCTGTACCAAATTTTGCCTACGATTTGCCCCCTTTCGATGAACGTGACAAACGATAGTGGAGATGGTTCGAATATGGGCTGGTTTGCAGTTTAAGATTGTATTAGATGATCCACTTTAGTGGCAATAATGAAAAACTACGGTTCGAGAGCCAAGGAAAGCTGGAGACGCAGATAATGACTTGAAATGTGCCGTTTGACTCATTTCTTAAGAATAATCTGTTGCACTAAGCGCTAATTGGCCAACAGCACTACATTGGCGACATCGCAAGCTTATTTAATAGATAGAATCGTATAGTAACGACTGACACCTCTTTAAGCAACCCTGAAAAAGTGGTCTAAATACAGGGTACAGGTTGAAACTCATCAGGGGAAATACCCAGACGGGGAGGATTCGAGTTGCATGTCTTTCAGAACGGTTCCTCTGAAGATTTGGAAGAAGAACATTGTGCGTAGCGTTCTTAGTGTTATCTGTGCACGCGCAAGGCGTGTACAGGTGTTGAAAGAAACGTATATCTACGTGCCTCTAACTATTGTAAATAAACTATCAGCATTTAACTCTTCTTAGCAACATTTCGCACACGTTAGAAAATATTTCATTTCGAAGATATGCAGTTTTTAATTTTCCTTTAAACCATTTCAAAGGTAGACGATATTCAGATCACGCTTTTGAACACGAGCAGTTTCACTGTTATTTTAAATCAATAATTTAAACCGAATACGATCTTTGAAACACGTTGCGCGTATATTCACTGCAGTGTTACATTAAAACAAAAAAAAAACTCTTCAACTAGTTTGGCAATAATGTCTGAGATAAAAGTGCTGGCCCTTATTTAAACCACGTCCGCGCTACAAATAAAGTCTTGACAACTTTTTCGTACGACAGTGTGTCTTCGACGAACGACCATCCTTCTTACGCTCGCCCATTTGACGGCATCAGTCGCGGTAACGACCGTGGATAATTAAGGTGCAACAACTTCTGTGCACACCGACGTTACACGGTCATTATTACTTGCTCGAGGCTCGCCGCGGTCGGCGTTCCTGCCGGTAAGACATTTTTCTTTTTGCCGGGGCATCATTAATCTTTGGCCCGCGCGAGTAGGTGCGGACGTTCGCCGTTCAGTTTGCGCATCGGGGTCGGCACGCGCCACTCGTACCTTTCCAACGCGTGTAACACAGAAGCTGTTCCGACGAATCGCAGCGGAACCGCGCAGGCATAAAGTGTCAAAGGGGCACGTGAAACGATACCCTTTTTCCGGGCTACTGGAAAGCTGAGGCCGAGCGGAGCAGAGTGAAGCGAAAACCGAGTTGGTGCTACGGGGGTAGTTCCAGGATCAGGGTAGTAAAATTCTGTTTTTAATGTGGTAGTAAGATGTGCCACTGCAGGGGGAAATAATATTGAAACTTGTAGCGTGATAAATAAAAGCTTACGTCAGAGTGGCATGAATGTGCGAAATGTTGCATTTGCATGTTTTACAGCTGCACGTGTCATTTTTTCCACAAATTTCTAGCAATTTTAGCTTATCGGTAATATAATATCAATTAAAGGTCCATTTATACATGAACGAGGGTGGTGCGCGAATTGGGGCGCGCTCTGGCCACAGTATCTAGCCTACGATATTTGTCCAAATGGAGCAGTTTATAGCACGGTACTCGGGCGGGACGTGGGGAGAGTTTCTTGAAAAGGTCGCCTTCGAGAAGCTCCATGTGAAACTATGGGTAACCGATTTCGGTCCGGGCCACGCACAAATATCGCAAGCTAGAAACCGTGGCGATTATGTATAAATGGTCCTTTAACGAACGGACCCAACAAGACTACTTCCAGTAAAGTTTGACATAAGAAAAAATGCCAATCTTAAAGCACATAGAATTTAAATGATAAATTTATTTAAATCGCGCATTCACGGTAGGCGACTTCGCACGTTCGAACGGCTCAACACACTCCGCGAGCAACGCGGCCTGTTCGCAACAGTGTATGAATTCACTTGCAGCGTGCCGAGGCCGTAAATCCTGTGTACCTGGTTTGTAAAAGACCAGGTAGAACGCGACGCGGCGCTCCATATGGACTTGAAAGTAACCGGCCGTGCCGGCTACCCGCGAGCGCATTTATCTCAAAACGACGTCGGCACGCGGGGAACGCGACGCCCTCGCCGTAATTGCTGTTCCTCGAATCGTGTTTCAGACTAATAGCGTTCCACCGGCGATGTTACTTTGTCGGGCGGGTATGTGCCCGACTAAAATAACTATATACGGGTAGCTCTCATTTTTCTTCCCGTTATAAGCGTACGGCTTCGCGACGTGAGGTCTTATTCACAATTTTCCTTTACTCTCAGATTGCTCGCGACGCCAGCGGCAGTGTAAGAACTCGCTCGTAAAGGCAACGCACGTCTCCAACGTGTTAATCAATGACGCTCTGCGGATACGAGAGTTGCGTATCGGTGATACGTTAATCAATCAATGTATTGCGAGGTGATAAACATTGATTTTTACACCGACAGGACCGTTTTCAGGATTTAGGTTGATTAGACATTTTTTACTCCTCTTGGCGAGTACTACAAGCCCTTCAAGTTACGACCCCTCCTTTTAGTACACTGTACATGCGTTTTAGAAGTTGTATAGTTTTTCCAATTCATGAAACAATTTTTCCCTCAAAAAGAATTCTTGTGCAATTTCTTTTGTATAATCAATCAATAGTAATTATCACTAATCGTGACAGAAATTTACGACGTATTCTACTTGTATGTACACCTACCGTATTAAAGATGGAATGTCTGCTAATGCCTCGACGTTTCAAAAACATTTATCTCAATGATTTATCTTAACGAACAAGAAACGCTAATTCGGAAAGATTACCTATGATTCATTGAACGAGACTACAGTGGGACGTTAACAAATTGTATTGCCTCCTTTATCACGCTTGCTTGGCCGCGTCATCATTGTAAACTTAACTAAGCACCGGTGTGAAAAAAAAGACAGATGGTGAACGGACGCATCTCATTGCAAAAATGATCTTTCAACTGACTCTGGGATTAAAGTAACATTCACATGGAATTTATGCGTCAAGAATCACTTGATCTCCCGCGTAATTTTTAATTTGATAAGTTTTTCACTGTAATTTCGTTTTCTATTAATAATATTATTTCCTTTGAGCAGCATGAGATTCAATAGGTTTAAATGTTAGTTGAAACATTTCTCCTCCAAACTTTATCCAGCACGATTTGTTGCAACCTTGAGGTGTTTTTAGAGATTCGTACGTTAATATACATTGCTATTTTTGCTCGTGTTTGTAATCGTAAAAAAACGGACAGTATGCACCCCACTTTTTTCATCATTTCTATGGCGTTTTGTGCTGTTGTATTTTACGCTCCATCGGGCTTCTTCGTGAACGAGAAGCAACAAATTGAAACATTGCTAGGCACTTTTGCCAGTGCAATTAGAGTCCAATTAGAGGTAGTATCGATATCTTTCTTTCCCTTTATGCCCGCTATTAACCGACAATGGAGTAATAAGCGAGCTTCGAAATGAAGCATTGTGTGATCCTACCTTGATATATCCATCCCGAGTTCCATGCTACTGAACCAGGAATGTAGTACAAATCTTCGCGTGCTGAGGATTCCGAGAATGTGAAATCTGTTAAGACACCCGCAGACACGGTTCGAAGATGCTATTTTTCTACACATTTTCTATTCCTTACTTTCTTTCTTGGAAAGTTTATGCAATTTTGCACAATCTAATCATTCGTATTGTGAACCGTCTAAAAAGTGAGTCGGTTATTCAAGGGTTAGTCATGCTAAAAAAGATGGTATCGAATGAAAGTCCAGATAACAATAATCGAAATGAAAGAACTCGTCATGTAGACATTTTTCATTCATTCCAGTGAGTATGAATAACCCTTAATAGCTGCAATTCACATCGTAGATTACCGTGTACTGCTTGTTCGTGGTGTATAAACATTTCAATGTACATTATTTTCCAGCTGATGATGCGTTCAGCCGAATCTTCCTGTGCAGATTAAATCTTCGGGTGTTGAGATCAAATTAATAATGATCTTCGGATGCGACGAACTCGTAATTTCAGCAACGGAATAGCAATCGCGAAACATTTGTCCAATGAAATTAACTTGCGTCATAAGGACATTAGTGAATTTTCCCGCACGCGAGACGAATGGGAATTTTCGAAATCACATTTCCGTTTTCTCGCGCCTCTTGAATGAAACAAAATTCAAACGGGGCGAAATCTATTAATTCATTGGACGGATTTAACGATGTTTCGCGTCTTCATTATTGTATATGTATAATACTAATACCAAACGCGAATTTATCCAATGCAGACAGCTCTATTTAAAAAGATCGAAATCCTCGAAACATTGCGTGACGCTCGAATGGGCAAATAATTCATAATGAGTGACAGCATTTTATCCAAAGTGGTATTCCAACGAAACCTCTTCCGAGAGAAGACCACTGAGATGAAAAAAAAAAGATAATTCAGGTTAATATTCTAGTTCACAATTTCCTGAGCACAGTTGAAGTTAAACCTGTACCAAAATAACAGAATGTTCTCGAAAATATAACTTGACCAATTTGAATGAAATCTGATTTATAGTTAAATGAGAATGTCGTGACGAAAATCAAAATTCCAAACGCTGGAAATTGGAAATATGTATGCAACGTGCACTTTACCTTCCACTATGCGTCTCACAGCCTCCTCAAGATTAGCCCCTGCGTACTTTAAAATAACATACATCAACGGTAGCATCTCCCAGGGATATTGGAAAAGTTCTAGTAGCTTGGAACTGTATTCCAGTAGAATTTCCACACTGTCACCTGCGACACAAAAAAAAATAGATCGTGAGAACAAATTGGCATTTTGAAAGCAACGGATGTAGCAAGTGAATATTTGCATGTTCGATAGATTCACAAAGATTATACAACGCATTAGCAATACAGGCAGTTTCTATATAACTACAAACGTCTTCAACTTTATTAAAAGTAAACGAACATCTTTTGACTGCATTAGTACAATTATTTCCCATTACTTTTGCAATGTCTACAATTTGAAATTCGTTCAGATGCTCCTAGTAAATTAAGAGGTTGACTTGCCTTAATTTGCCCTAATATGGAATACGTGCCTGATATGAAATACCACGACACTAAACAGATAAAAATGCAACCGGTTACGTTTGTTGTTTACTTGAACTAGTGAGCGTATGCCTAAATTATATGAAAGCACGTGTTCGCGAAAGAATATTGAAGCAAAACCCATCAGCCGAGTTGTTGAACAGAAACCTCTAAACTGATATTATAAGTAACAAGGAGGTATTACGGCGTTACACCATAAATAGCAATAATTATCTGACGCGTTACTTATTTATATCCCACTTTCCTTCTTCTAAGGAATAAACTCAATAGAATGCTTGGTCGATATTAGGCAAATACAGTACTTTGTATTACGAACACCATGAACCGAATATGGGAAATGAGAAGCTCGGTAAAGATAATAAATAATGTCCAAACCGTCATTATATTTTAATTTCACCTGTCATCTATCGGAAGAGCAGGCCTATAAATGCCTATGAATTATTAAATTTATTGCTAAACCGAAATGCCAGAAAAAATGTAGACAGGACACGAGAAGTAATTCCTCCATTACTCTGATATGTGTCTTTAACAATTATTTTTTTAAGGTTGTACTGGTGTTTGGCAAACCAATTTTCAGCCTTTACTAATTTTACTGTTAAAACCATGCGATAAACGTGTTCCTTCAAATAGAGAAAATTTAATGTCCTCTAAAACCATGTCCCCAAAGTCCTACATTCTCCGCAACCGTAAGCAAAATTCCGATCACTCCCACCGACGCTGTGCCCCGAGCAAACTCTGTAGAAAGCTACCAAAAACAGCTGGAACCAGTCGCCTACGGGACCGGAAGGTGGCGTCGATAAATTGTAGCTGGTTCCCGGGGGCGTGTGACACGCGGTGCCAAGCTACGCGCGATCTTCGATTCACCCCTTTCGAAGGGTGGCACGACGCGCGCATGCTCGCAAGCCAACAGGGTGCTACCCGGTTCGTTGCACGGCAGGTATCGATTTAAAAATAATATTCGTTGCCAGCGTTAGGCGCGAATGACGGGGGATGGTGTATCGGCGGAGGGGCGACCGGTTCCCAGGAGAGGAAGTGGTATCGCACGACGCTTAGCGTTCGCAAAACATGGAACACAAGCAGGACAATATTTCTACGGCCGTTTTGACGTGATATATTAGACATTAAGGCGACCAATGGCGGCTCGTCCAGTTGTACAGCCCCGCCTATGAACGGGCCCTCTGGATGGTTTTTAAAAGGCGGAAATGGTTTCCCCTCCTGCCTCCTGCCTACGCTGCCTCCCACCCTCTGCCCTTTCAACCTCTTTATCCCTAACGGACTCTCCCACCCCGAACGCGCTACCATCCCCCTTTCGTTCTATCGGATAGACAATACAACCGCGGAGCACTGGTACCGCCGCCGGAACGCCAGGCGTTGGTTCCCTCCTTTCCCCATGTGCAGGTGAACCCGGCCAACCACGTGCTCCCTACACGCGGAGTATGCGTGCTCTCCTTCTCCTCCATCACTCTCTCACTCCTTCTAAAAGCTGCCACGGTTCAAGAGCGAGACAGCAAGCATGGGGAACACGGGAGTGGGAGAGAATGAAGTTCGCCGACAGAAACTTGGGGAAGAGAGGAAAAAGTAACCGGGGGTGGAGGAGAGAGAGAGAGAAGTGGTTAGTGGAGGGGCTGCTCTACGGCTGGAGGAGGGCTGTTCCAATGTGCAGGGAAGGGAAGAGATACCAAAGTCGTCCCTACGCTGGCGACTCTACCCGCTTATACGATGCACCACGCGTTGCAGTCTCTTTTATCTAATTCTCCCTCTTTCGCTGCGAAGCTCACCCTTTCTCCCGGCTATGAGCTACTCTTTAGTTTTCTCCGTCTGTTCTTTTTCCTGTTGTATGCCTTTGCATGCCTACTCCTCTCTCTTTAGTTTTTATTGCAATCGCGCGAACCTTTCTGACCTCTCGCCGTGCATCGCCATTTTGCAAGTAACGTCGGCGACGTTCCTTAGAGGTCATATACGCACGTATGCCGGTGTAAAATCGGAGACGCAGAAGGATGTACGGTAGGGTGAATCGAAGCGGATCGGTTGAACTTTCAAACGGTTCGCCTTTGGTCTACCCTGCAGGATTGATTTATCATTCTTCTTCGAGGGACGAGCAAACATTAGTCAGCTAAGTCAGCTCACGTGAAAAATGTAAATGGTATATTACGGATGCTCTCTGCAAGGGTGCGTAATCAGTGTAATTACGTATGCAAGCCGTACGTTATTTAATTAAGAAGCACTTTAACAAGGAAATATTGTACTAACCTCCGCGTAATGAATAGAGATAACAGTTTAATCGTTTACTGCGTCATAAAGATTTATGTTTTAAATTTGAAGCTTTCACGGAGCATGAGAGATAATGACAACACACGTAAGGCACTTTATATAAATCGATGCAATAACGGCGAAAAGGAGGCAGATAGAGAAAAGTCTGTCCGAGTTCTCGCTTCCCGAGAAACTGGAGAACGAATGGTTGCATGCTTGAAGAAATAATAACAGGGAACGACAGCTTTCGTCGCAATTTCTTCTCCGAGTGGTAAAGGCTTGAAAGAATCGAGGGAAATCGATCGCATCTCGGCGTTCAAGCAGGTGGCGACGTCGGTACAGTTGTTCCTGTAGAATTTCGTTGTAATGGGCCATCATCCTCGAGCAATTATCATAATTTTTGGGGGGATTTCGAGTGAACGGATACGATATTTGTTCCTCCCTAATTCTAAAATATTATTCTTTACATCTGCGCGATGTTTGTCCTGCCTTTTGTACCCATCCCCCTTTGCGAACTGGATGTTGCAGATTCCTATGTAAATCCGTAAATCGCCTTGAAGAGCCTTCCTGTTTGCCAAGGAAAGTTTTGATATTCTTCCAATTTTTAATTGTTGTCATGCTTTTACTAATTATAAGCCACCAATCAATTATGAATGTAAACAAAGTTGCTTGCCGTGATGATTGTTCTGAATCTACTTTGTTAATATCCTTCCGTCATTTTTATATTACGCCCCTAGTTTTCTTGAATCACTCCGATCCATCACATAATTACACTATTGCAGAAAATTTACTAAGAATCGTGCTAAGGCAATAGTAATTCGTACAGTATTAGAAATGAAATTCAGAGGACAGTAATCATCGGAGCTCGTGAATGCGCGACTGCTTTGAAGCATTCGTGAAAGGTTTTCAGCCACTCTACCCCAGCCGAAAGGTTAGAAGAAGTTAATCGTGGTCGAGCAATAAATAAATATCCGCGCCCAGTGCAATCCCAACGAGGCTCTGTCGATGAAATCACTATGCGCCAAGAACTCGAGAAGTTTGATAAACATTCACCGAGCATGGGGTGAGACATTCTTTCAAATTATGCCCCGTCGATCGCCATACGATCATGGGAGCATGAAAGTCGATCTGTTTATATCGTTGTATACATTTAAGCTCGTTTCAGACGGGCCAGCCTTATGAAGCGATACAGAAACACATTGTGTACACAGCTTACAGGGCCTCTCACATGTATGGTCACCATTGAAAAAACATGGTAGTATAGTGTACATTAGAAATATTCCGCTTGTGTAAAATACATTGCGCGTCAAGTTTAATAAAATGGTTCAATTCAAGGCTTTTAGGAGCTTCGAAGGGCATTGATAAAAAAAAAGCTGACGCGCGGAGGCGTTGAAATATTACATACGCAAACTCGTAAGGCGATCGAAATCGATAGAAAGCGAGCGCACCGGTTTCTGATAACGCAAAACATTGATAAGATGACTACCGAGGAATTGATTAAGTCTATCAGCGGTGGAAATTCGTTTGGCGTAGCGCGAGAACATGAACCAACGTAATGCACTCATTTCATACCGTTCAGGTTTAAAAGTGTGGCAGCTTAGTTTTCGCTCGAAACGAAGCATTCCATTTCGTTTCAGTATCTAAAATAGCAAGGCAAATCTGTTTTTCGTGAAAAGCGTTGAATCTTTCTGGCGCAGCACTCTATTATTACGATTTCAAGTTATTAAATGATTTTATACTATGTCCGTGGGCGCAAGTGACACTGCATACCGAGTTTAACTTTCACAAGAAATACAGCGGGAGGGAATGTCTCGTACAATGATATGCTCCCAAAAGCTTGGCCACTTGTTTATGCAACATGCTGCATAATTAACTATCCCAATATCAGACAGCAGAATGAACGGAAAAAACTTTTCCGTTGAACTGCACTTATCACAGTTTAGACAACGATGATCTCTCTCAAGCGAAGTAAGAAGAATCTACCTACTACACACTGTGACATGCTCCGACTGAATTATTCTTACGACTAGAGACGATAATTGGCAAACATTACGCTCCGTTCCCCCCTTTTTTCTTGCCTGCTTCATTGATCGAGCCATATTATACACATTACGGTGTCTACTCCATATTATGCGGGAGAACCATACACGTGCGCCTACTATCGCTGTTCACACGATACAAATTAAACGTACAGAAACTAATCCACAAGGGTGAGGGAGAGAGAGAGAGAGAGAGAGAGAGAGGGGGGAGGCAGGAGAGGAGAGGAACGAAAGAGGGGGGTAAAGACGAACGACACTCGTAACGATATCCGGTAACAAAAGCTTTGATACGAGTCCGCGAATTCTGCGACGTCGTAGAATGCAGACCACCTAGAATTACGCCCGGCTGATAATATTGTTTTACGTCTCACAATCAGGCGTCCTTATGGAAATGCCCACTTTCGAAGCCCTACGAGGCAATCATCTGTAACTCGCGCAGTCAGGGAAATTATCCTACGCGGGGAACGGTTTCGTCCATTTAAACGTTGCCAATATACCGCCACGCTTCTCTCTGGCAGTTTTTCCGGGCAGAAATTATGGTATAACGTCCCTTTACGCCAGAGGCATGAATGTGCTGGCTTCCATTCCTCGGGTTCAAGCGTGTACTGATCGCCTTTTGTTTTCAATGTTGCGTTAACAATGGTGTACATATATGTTGCGCGCTAACGATCGTTTGCTCCGTGCCGGATTCGCAAATAATGAGAATTGCTGCGTTACTTGGTAAATTCGATCGCGAATTCCCACAACTGACCGATTCGCGCACTCAATGCCTCTGCGGTGTGTATTCCTTGCGGTAAAAGGAAAAAATAAGGGGGTTGATCGGCTGACTCATTACTGTCGCAAAGTCTGATATGCAATATTATCCCGGGGAGCGCAGGCGGACACGCGAATTCACGAATTTCCAGCCTGAAGATCCTGAGGGGAGGATCTCGTGTTACATAGAGAAACGCGGAACCCCCCGCGCCTACCTTTCGACCACTGGCCGTTCGATGGACGCGCAACGCAACGTACCATGCGTCGCTTTCACGAAGGATGATGGTTTGGAGAAAGGCTTTGTAGCAATGATACCGTTGTGTCGCCGCGTAATTGAAACCCCGCCTGCGCGTTGAAGAGGGGCCCCGCGCGTTCCGATGAACAAGGGGCGCGGGTATCGTTCGCAGCATTGCTGCTCCATTATTACTCGACGCGACTAAACGTTACAGATTATCGACACTCTTGGCTCGATTCACAAGGAGATGCCCGTGTATTCCCTTCCTGAATCGTGTCTCTAAAAATAGCAAAGCCATTTGGTTCGCATGGCGAAATGAATCGCCCCTCGTGTATTCTTGGAGGAGAAGGGTTAATATTTGATACAAAGTATCGTAAGGGTGCAGCGCTTCAGTTGATGCGTTATAAGTAGAGCGGCGAGTGCGGTGCTCGTCTATTAAATACGCTATTCACTTTGGAGCTGCCATTTAAACGCATTGTAAACAACTTTTTTAAATTCAAAGCTTTTCACCTTAATTTCGAAACGATTACAGTTATCGGACAGGCTTCGAATAATTGGCTCGCAGTAAAAGAGAAAACCACGATTTCATCGTCGCCGGGATATTTTCATTAACAATTGGCAGTGCACGGATGCGGACTCATTCCGTTTCTAATGAAAGCTCTCCGCTAAGAAACTTTTCCGGTATCCGCGCCGACGGATGTGTAAGTACATTCGTCGTTTTATGATCCGAGGAGAGGAAACGTAGAAAAAAGTTGCAGACGTTCGGGGTCTGTAGTCTTACGACTATCTGCAGCAGGTTCAAGAAACTCTGCACTCGAGACGTTTCAACGTCTATTTCAATGAAAACGGTATAACCGAGACCCTTTGCAACAGTTCTTCCTCGGCGTCTATAAAAATAGTCGACGCGAAATCGCAATAAGTTCCCTGCGGGAACAAGGAGGAAGCCGAACGAAGGAACGGTCGTGAACGGGGGCCGGCTTTTACGAGACACGACATTTCGGAGGTAGTAAAATTCTATCCTGTCAAGCGTTCGCATAAAATCCTTACGCGAATCGATCTCTGGTCGCGAACGAACGGACGCGTTTCACTTTTCTGCTGGAAAAACTCTACGTATACCTGCGAGACCCGTGTGTTTATTCGTGGATGCGCACAAAACGAGGTGTACAGAGAGGTACTTGAATCAAACGGGAATGGTCTATATCTTTGTACTACCTGATGCTCGACCCCAACTATGGCGACTATTTTATCGCTAATCGGGGCAAATCACCGAGCCATACTAGTTTTAATATAAATATGGCATTATTGCGCGTTACGTGATAGTATGATGCCGTAAACGGCAATGAGAGACTGATATTACAATCTCTCAATTTCAATTAACATTAATTCAATTTAATAATATTTTGCTACCTTCACCCTGTCTTACAAAGCGGCAGCTCGATAGCAACCCTCTGATAGGGAGTCCCCGAGTGTTCACCGCGTAATTACAGCGACCCCCATGCCACCCTCGGTCACTCTTGTACACGTTGCGTGGATGCAATTGCATCGCGCGCGTCTGGACTCTGTTTAACCACAATGAGTAACGTCGCACTTTCGCGCACCAGATTTAACGGTGTCGCAAAACGAAAACGGTGACGTCACGCGCGACGCGACGCAACGCAATATTAAACGCACTCGCCTACACACAAGCGCGCGCATGCACACACGCACACACACGGGTGTCTGTATACAATGCGAGCCGAGAGACCATAAACACCCCCGAGAGAGGACTGCTCGAGATACCGTGAAGATCGTTGCCCTCCGGCTGAGCACAGTGGAAGTAAGTAGAAAGGCCGTAAAGATTTTAGGACTCTTTGGGCACGAGACGTTGGCTTGGCGCGGTACGGCGCAACCCGGGAATGAAAATGAAACGGGCCTACCTCGGCCTCTCTGGCTCGTTCACCGTGGACTCCTATTTCTTTTTGCAAAGGCGACGCTGTCGCCTCTGGTGAACACGCGGTCGAGAAGGAAGAAGCGAGCCCCAGAAACGCGATTTTATTAGTTGCAATGTATTTTCCCGTGCCACATTTGTATCCCTGTTTGAAATGATACCTTTCATAGCGCATGATCGTTTCATCGTCGTTACTTTCAGAATGCACCAAATGAAAAAGGAAAGACGAGATTCATGTGTTTTATACAAGAACACGTATTTAAGATGTATATAAAACTATGAGTTAATCAGTTTATAATTGTTTCCTAATACACTATGTTGATAAATTTATTGCGGCATGCAGTAGGAAGGTACCACACGAAAGGATTTACTATTTTTCACGCTTTAATCATTGCTGCATCTATTTTTAGCTTTTATGTCACAGAATTATGAAATGCACAAACGTTTTCTTTGAGCAAAATCGGTTCTTGTTTAACGTACAGGAGTAGATCGCCTTTATGGACGGCCGTTATCATATTTTATGGCATTCTTGTAATAGTTGTAGACTACCCCGAGGAGAGGAGAAATTTCAGGGGGCGAAGGTGACAGATCATTTAACCCTGTTACCTCGTAAAAGATACCCGGACTCGAGTCACTAGACTGTGACCAACTTTACTATCCACCCCTTTGAGGAGGGGTTTGTCGAAAACCGTACAATTCACAGGCACCCTGTGTCCTTACAAATGATTCATACATAAGCCCGATAATAATATCGGACGAACGGGAATCAAGATGCGTCAATGTTGGAAGTATCGTTCCAATTGCATTGTGTCAAATGCATTCTAATGTCTGGGTGTTTTTTTTAACTGTCCAAAAGAGAAATTGTTCTAGCAGATAGTGTACACCGACAATGATACTATATTAATAAACTGTATGAAAGTGCATTTACAAATTATTCGTACGTAAGATCGATAATAATATCAGTCGAATGGGAATCCAGGTGTATGGGTCATTCCATGCCGAATCGATCACTTTTTGACGTCGACATCAGGGATTTTGTTCTAACTGAAATATATTGTAGTTCATGTGAAATTAGGGGGGGTTTAAGTCATCATTTAGCTTTCTTCGAAATTGTTTAAAAAATACGGACCTTTGAAGTTTGCAATTTTTGGCCATTTTGGGGAAAACAGGCTGTGCTTTTGAATTTTTATCTCGGAAACTACTCAACCGATTGGTATCTTATTTTTATCATTGTAAACTGCAGGCTTCGATCTATCGCAGTGCATTTTTTGTTTTTTGGGACAAGCAATTTTTCATTATGAAAATTGTAAACAAAATCTTTTTTTGCAAATTTCTCCATGAAGGCCATCATGGGTTTAAATTTTGAAAAAAATATTTTCAGATTCCTTGAAGTCTTAGCTACAAAATAAGCACTGGATCAGGATGGACACTTGAAAATTAACGTCACAATGAGCTGTAAAAGGTCCGGCGTGCCCCCGTTTCGGGTAAGCGGGGCGCGCGCTAGCAGCGGGTTATGCTATCACGGTCGTCTGCCTCTATCGCTCATACCCCATAATACCTTCAATAAAATGTAAAAACAATATCGACAAGATTAGTATACGACTAAATGATCCTATTCACGGTTAAAGAAGGAGTTGTGGATATGAATGTAAATGAGGACGATCTTTAATGCTTTTAGAACCATGTAATATTCTGATTGAACAATATTATTGGAATCATTGTGGTGTGCAGCTACTGCTGTTTTAATCACAGAGAGCATTAATTTTATTTACATTTTGGTATATGACGCAAACGCAAACGGAATGCGTTCCACTAGCATCAGTTAATACACATTCTTTTGGTCGCAAACTGCAAATGTGCTAAACCCAATATTCTCCGCGAGGTGTGTCTCATTAAACTCTCTTTGCTGTCTTCTATATTCGAGGTATACTTTCAGATGACAACTATTACAAATCAATCCCTTCTTGGGAAGAGTTGGAAATAATTGACGCAATCGTAATGTTATACTTCGGAGTCTTTTCGAATCAACGCTATATCCCTTTCGTTTAAAACGATTACAACACCTTTGATGCACCATTTTCGGCAATTCACTCATTTCTCTATAATAAGTAGTGTACGATACGAAAATGTCGCAGTGATTGAAAGCTTGGAAAAACGATGCCCGAATATATAGGAAGTTTGGTATCCGGGAAATCCCACAGTACCTATCATTTATTGTTAACATTGTGCCGAGTAGGCGCAAAAGTAAAAGAGCTATATAATAAACTTAAAAAGTTGGTCAAAAAAATACGGTTCAACCGCGTTCAATCAGAATATTACATGGTTCTAAAAGCATTAAAGATCATCCTCATTTACATTCATATCCACAAGATTAAAGAAACTCTTCTTTAACTGTGAATAGGATCATTTAGTCGTATACTAATCTTGTCGATATTGTTTTTACATTTTATTGGAGGTATTATGGGGTATGAGCGATACAGGCAGACGACCGTGATAGCAGAACCCGCTGCTAGCGCGCGCCCCGCTTACCCGAAACGGGGGCTCGCCGGACCTTTTACAGCTCATTGTGACGTTAATTTTCAAGTGTCCATCCTGATCCAGTGCTTATTTTGTAGCTAAGACTTCAAGGAATCTGAAAATATTTTTTTCAAAATTTAAACCCGTGATGGCCTTCATGGAGAAATTTGCAAAAAAAGATTTTGTTTACAATTTTCATAATGAAAAATTGCTTGTCCCAAAAAACAAAAAATGCACTGCGATAGATCGAAGTCTGCAGTTTAAAATGAAAAAAAGAAGATACCAATCGGTTGAGTAGTTTCCGAGATAAAAATTCAAAAGCACAGCCTGTTTTCCCCAAAATGGCCAAAAATTGCAAACTTCAAAGGTCCGTATTTTTTAAACAATTTCGAAGAAAGCTAAATGATGACTTAAATCCCCCCTAATTTCACATGAACTACAATATATTTCAGTTAGAACAAAATCCCTGATGTCGACGTCAAAAAGTGATCGATTCGGCATGGAATGACTCGTATCAATTTTGGAAACATTGTTTAAATTGTATTGTGTAAAATGCATTCTAATGCCTGTCTTTTTTATTGCTCAAAAGAAAAATTGTTTCAATAGATAATGTATACTAACAACGAAACTATATTAATAAACTGTATGAAACGGTATTCACAAAATATTCATACGTAAGACCGATAATAATATCAGTCGAATGGGAATCAAGGTGTATCAATTTTGGAAACATTGTTTAAATTGGATTGCGTAAAATACATTCTAGCGTCTATTCTTTTTTAATCGCCCAAAAGAGAAATTGCTACAATAGATGATGCACGCTGGACAATGAAACCAGTTTGTAATATCGAATCGGTCTAATCGCATTTCTTGTGGTCAGATCGCAAGAAGAAAATCGAAACAATTCGCCCGATGATACGTGCGTACATAGTGTGCAAGTCGGAATAATATCGGCTCGTCGTCCCGCGGACGACGATTCTTGCGGTTACGAGGAGATCGATCGTGTTTCCAAGCACGATACGTCCCGTTTAATACAACTTGCAACAACGACAAAGAAATTTAATTCTCTGTTGAACCAGCGATACAATGGTCAGAGTGCCACGCTGTTCTTAGAAAAGGATAATTGCCCATGTACTGCGAGCGACTTGCGTTTCGTAACGTTTCAAAATACATACTTTCTTTTAAGTATGAATACCTCTGTTCGGGACAATAATAATATGCCTCCGGTACCATGATACTCTGGTAAAAGGAATATCCGTTATCTGTGGAACAAATTGATGGAATGAAAACTAGGAAAGCCTGCGAAAAAAAAATAAAATACGCCCAAAGATTGAATTATAGTTGCAATAAAATCAATTCATAACTTACAATTTTTTTTTCATTGAAACAGCTATTTTATAAAAATTCGTACTTTCCATGTTGCACGTATTATCAAGTTGACGTCGGTTCTTTTTTTTTTGTCAAGCGTGCAAATCCAGGAATAATTAAGCATTGATGATTTCCAGGCATGTGAAGTGAAATCGATCGATTCCGCCGACTGAGCACGCAACATCGAAGAAGACATCGACATGATGTGGCAGGGAACACAGCGGGGAACGCTTTGAATTGCAAGACACGTTACTATGTCCCCTCCTTGTAATTTAGCCTACATCCTTTACTCGACCAACAGTTGATACTTAAACCGGGGAGAGAACGTGAATACAAGGAAAGAATATGCATCGACGATCCGTGAAATGTATTCTCTGTCGCAAGAATGTAAGAGCCACGAAAAGAGTCAATCGTAAAACATTTTTACGCTGCACTGTCCGAGTTCTAAAAAGCTCTTAATCATCTTCAATTAACGCGGAAAATGGTGTGTCTCATTTTTATTCTAGTAATTACATATAAAAAAAAAAATTGATGCACAAAAAGGAGAGAATTTCTTAAGGAGTACGTTCAACCCTTGTAATTATTAAATATTATTCGCTTTTTTAAATAAAATCTATCACTTCTCGATTATTCATAAGACTTCGCATTAACTTTCAATCAATGTTTCATGTCGAAAATACTGAGCAGTCCCGCTGCAGGGTGCAGCGGGATGATCACGTGAAAGGGACAGAGGATAACGACGAAGCAACGAGTTCCCTTGATGGAGAGAGGAAGAAAGAGAACCGTAATAAAACTCGGTGGAGTCAGCGGTTGTAAACTGAATTCTTGGGATAGCCTCAGCTAGAAGTCGACCGTTCTCCCGTGGACGGGGACTAAAATCTGTCGCGGGCGAGAAAAGGGGCCGCGGGGAACCGAATCGAAGCCAGTAAACCTGCGCGCATGTCGGCATGGAGGAACTTACTGTCGGAAGTTACATCGGGTACGAGAGACACATTGTTACACGCGACAACGGGCAATCTGTTTAGCAAAATAATAATTCCTTGGAGATGGCGCGATGTTAAAACGAGGAGCTGCTTGGAGGGGATGGACACTTGTGCTTTAACTTTCACGTATTGTTTACAACGTTATGTTACGCTTGATATACGACAGATGCGAATATATAAAAGTATCACTGCTTCTTGAACTATTCCAATTATAAAACTTGAACAAAGTTCTAAAACTTGAACAAAGACAAAAGTCCAACAAATTGCCGTATATTAAAAGGATGCAGATTTATATGATAATATTATAGTGTTGTCTTAAACGCGTCTAACAGATGTTTAAATATTCAAATCACAGAAGCTTTTACCAACGTGCGTGTCGTTTCATTGTGCAAGCTGTGCGACACCTTTGAGTTCGCGACTATCACTCTTTCATTTTTTTTTCCGTCGGAAATGCAATGATGTGACAGAGTGACAGACGAATATAACCACGGGGCACAAAGGTCAGCCGCTAGATTAAACGAAACTTTACCGAGCTGTAATTTCTCTCGGTTATATGTCCATACAAACGAACGTACGACTTTATACAATCCATAATTCATTCCCTAACACGTTAATCGGACGGCAGTGTGCCTGTCTATTGACGAAACAAATGCACAGTTCGGTACAATACAAGGCGAATACAGTGTGCGCAGCAAAAAAAAAAAGAATGGAATGTAAGCAATAAAGTTTTCTAAACATGATCTTTTAAATGTTACAAAATAATCACTTCATTTGTGAAACTAGTCCAATTAAATGTTCATAATTACTCGTATTTAATTCTTATTCATATTGAAAGATTCGTATTTGTCCAACGTTGCGATTTCATTATTAAGCTATTTTATTGTGATTGATTACTGTCTCCTGTATCACGATTACTGGGGACACTCCGCGGAATCGAAATCGACCCATAATAAATGAAGTAGTTGCAGAATTTTCGTCAAACTCGAACTATCGCAAACGCAATCGGCCCGCGTTACAAAAGCGTTGATCATAAATTGCGCTCGCCTTTTGCTTCACTGTACCCTTCGGAGCCTCTACCCTCGCTGGCGGGCGGAAAGCAGCCATTACCCACCCCTAGCTAACCGCGAACTCGTTACCTGTTAATAGTGTTTGCACGGCGAAGTCATAAACTATGCACTTTTCGAGTACGTGCCTTGTGCGAAGAGTTCGCGCGGTGTTTTGTTTTATTGTGGAATCATTAACGTGTCCTTCCACGATCGGACGAGTGCAAGTTTCTCGCGCTAATATTACTGCAATTCTACAATATCGAGATAATAGGTGAAATCGCAAATGTTTAGGTATTTGAATTCATGCAAAATGTCGAAAGTTGAATAACAAAAAAGTGATACAAATAGAGTAACGTTCGAAGTCCTCAAATAATTTGTACAACAAGTAAACGACAAGGAAATGATTAAAAAATTGATTATTAAAGTCATGTATGAAGGAGATTATTTGTTGAGGTTTTATTAATCTAGCATGAAAATGATTTCTATTCATTGTAATAATATTGTTAGTAATCCGTCATCAAGTTTGCCCGAATAAGAGAATGAGTTCTGTATTTGCGACAACGCGCAAGAGTTTCTCGACAAAGAAACTGCCGACGAACCCCTACCCCTCGAGGTTGGTCGTCGCAACGCGTGACAAAAAGGCATCGCCGACGAGAAAAAACGAGCGGTTCAAGATGTCGTGGACGGATTTCCACGTCCTGACCTATCCTCAGACCGTAGCCGACGAAACGGTAACTCGAGAAAGACATAAACGCCACCCCACAGCGCCACGCGACCCCTGAAAACATTGCGCACCAGCCGTTCCGTGTAACAAGAGCGGTTACCCCTCTAACGTTTAGTCCGCAGCGCGAACGGTCTATAAAATCTCGGCTGATGAGATTCTGTAAGTGGACTACCTATCAATGAGACCGTCGTCAATTGCGGTAGTCGACAGAGGAAAAAAAAAAGGGAAGAAAGAGTGCCGCCCGGGTGTCTGCGACTGAAGATTTACGAGCCAGAATTTTGGGAAGGTCGTGGTTAAAGCTGAAGATCGTAAAAATTTGGAGAGCCCAATGACAAGGGAGGGGAAATTTTTTCCACGTATCGTAGATTAGTCGACAATTACAGAGAAATTGGATTTTTTATCCATATTACCGTTTTTTTCTTTATTTTAAAGAAGAAACATTTCTCATTTTATAAAACTAATATTTTTGTCTGAAACTTTTGATTTATACAAGCTCCAGATTAAACCGTCCACTTACTGGTAATTCAGGGTGCGAATGGAACTTTCATCATTTCATGCTTGAATAAATTAATTTCCTTAGGTACGACTGTTATTACTTTTTTTTTCATTTACGACAAAGGTGTTTGATTATTCCTTTCAAGACAAAAGGTGTCTATCGACTGGGCTGTTTACCCTAATCGCAAAAGCCTTCCCTTCGATTATCGAGTTACGAGGGCGACAATCATTAAAACGTTTAGAAACACTTGTACTAAATGCAGCTTCAGATATTGGTCTGATGGATCCTACGTAATTCTTTTCTTAACACGCGTGGACAACAAACGCGCCAAATCGTAGCAAGAACATTAAACATGCTAGCACGCGGAGGGGGAAGCTTTTAAAAATAAGGACTAAATCTCCCCCGTTATCGTAGGAATTATCCATATGCATGTTATATCTGAAAAATTAATATTCCGCGCCGGATCAAGAGCTAAATCTCGCGCGGCGGAGATTAATCTTTACAAGCGATCACACGCCCGCGGCATGTAAAAAGTCACGATTTCGTTTTATTGACAGTGTAAAATTGGCTCGAGTGCCCACTTAAATATCGCACGACTTTAATCCCTCCTACACCCCTGCGCCTTTCGACCTCCTGCAGTTCAGACTAATTGTCCTTTCTGTTCACGCGACTGCTAATTACATGTCCAGAAATTTATGTCGCTGTTTAAAATATTACTCCGGAGAAATATAAATTAGATAGCTCGGAATATTTAGTGTAATCTAATTGTAGGTGCAATAAATGACTCGCAATCCCTGTCCTTCTCTTTCCAAACGTACAAGTTTCGATGCGCAACATAAACAAACACCTAAGATACAAATAATTGCGTCCTTCCATTCATAATTAATTTAATCGCCAAAAAGGAGCGAAGTTTTATTTCGTTCTTGCCACAATATCATTTGCTGTAAAATTCCTGTGCCTGGCAGTAATGAAGGAAAAAAGTGTACGCAGAATATTCCACAGGCGGGTAACTGAAAATTGCCATTGCACGCATGCAGGCGAATTGCCATAAAATTAAGCAGGTGCATCGAATTCTACGCGTTCTTAGCGTAACGACGTCTAATAGCGAGACAGCCCGCGTAACCGTGTAGCGTCGCAGGGGCTAAGGAGGGGGAGGGCCAAGGAATTGTCTTTAGAATGGAACAAAAAAAAAAAATGAAGAAGAAAGAAAGAAAATTACTGATGAGAACTAGCAGTTGCAAGTGCCACGCGTCAGATGGCCGAGTCGCGCGGCTCTCAAAACGGCCACAGGTATATGCAAGTAACTGTGTGTAAAGTTTAAACTATCAGCGAACCGGCATTTTACGTTCCGTATTCAATGGGCACGTCTTTCTGCATAACAACGAGATCGACGCGTTATTAAAAGGCCGCGAGCGCTGTACGCCTCGAAGTGGAAGCTCGTAAAGGCCGACTTTACAACCCCATATAACCGCGCTATAATCACTCCCCGTTCGACTGGAGCGCGACGATTCTCCGCTGCGGACCGTTCGCTTCCGCCCAGACTTTCGGCGGCGCGGCCTTTCCATTATCTATGATACCGGCAGAGATGTTGTTCCCTGCTTCCCGTTTAATGTCATCATCGCCAAGATCCGTGGAAGCGCGCCGCTTGTAAATCAATTAACAGGTTTACGCCGCTTCACGCGGACGGCTACCGTGAGAATGTTCTGAGAAAAGGACCGCCGAAGACCTCGACGAACGTCAGCGTTAGAGATTAACAGCCCTACAGGAACGGTCGTCAATTTTTATGGGTACACTGTCGTAACGTTTCAACATGGCTCTCTGCGTTCCTCGCCTGTGGTACTTGTAACGATTAGCGAACTATTGAAAAGAAAAGGGATAAAGGACTACGATGCGTCTGTAATATACTTTTATCGGTATTCCAGCAGAGGTAGGAGCTCTGAACCAATCCTTCCCCTGGACAGGTGAGGCTATTTGCGAATGGAGCAAGGCTCAGCAATGAGAGGAAACGATTCAGTCAAAAGTGAAAGATCCAAGTTGTTCTTAAAGCGTAGAAAAGAAAAATTAGCGTTCTGCTGATATTTGCTACCACCAGTGGAGGGGAAACTATTTGGAAATGCATGTGACAGGGCCCGAAAAGAAGATGAAACAGACCCCCGACGCGCGGACCCGTCTGATTCGACTTCAGAGCGCGGTTTGCCCGTCGCTTGCCGCAGAGACTTCCAGCCCCCTTCGGCGAACCGTTTACCGTCCGTGAACGAACTATTTCATCCGAAAGCGAGCAAAATAACGATAACTTTTAAAAAGCGAGGCGGATCGTAAAAGCGGGAGAGCGAGCTCCCAGGTTTCGGCTTTGGTTATAAGTTCGTATTATATTAGCCGGCATCGAACGACCCGCCGGCCAATGGGGACGGATCGTAAAAGCGGGGTTAACATTCGGTCGGGTTGTCAAGTGAAAGAGTGGCTTGAATTTCGTCGGGATCACCGGTGAACGACGTTATAAGTACGCTCGGCTCGGTTATGCCGGCCGTTCCCGAGGCTTTCGCTCCGAATTAGGGCCACCGTACGGATCGATCTCCCCCCTCATCGAAACCCATCACCGATGAACCGTCGCGGGCGATTCGAACTCTCCCGGGCTCGTTGCGAAACCGCGTCGGGTGTCCTCGTATTATTTCTTTCCTTTTTTTCAAAACGATTTCCGAATGCCCGTCGACGATTTGATAGACTTCGGACTGGAAGTTATAAATTTAAAGGGCGCGATTCACCGGAAAAATATGTCATTCTGCCAGGGTGGGAATGAAATATAATTAGTTTCCGTTCGGAAAATTAGCTTGAGGCACTTCATGGTCGACGTCGGGTGAAATCGTATAGGTAATCAGCGAGAAACGTTCGATTCGGCGAACTGGAAGACAGTGGTCGAACTGTCCCCGGGAAGAATAATGATCTTTCATTAAGTGACCATCGCGCTACTTCGAATAACATTTCGCACGGTAATTGCAAACGACATAATGCGTTCGTATATGCGTCTACTGGGTTATATGTATAATAATCTACTGGGGGAAGAGAATACCGGCCTTTGTCTCGAGTCCCGACGACAAGGGAGGTCTCCTTATCTGGCCATTATAATTTCTTCGATAATTATTGCTTTTTATTGCTCGTCCTGCAATTGCGTTGAATTCGCGCGACTTGGAGACCGGTACGAAAGGAAATTGTAAAGAATGGGCTATCTCCTCCGGCGTTGACACTTTCCGCATACATTGTTCCAAATGAAATAATTCATCGTTTATCAGAAGTATGTGATACAAAAATACGAATGACGCGTTACAAATTCGTTTAGCACTATTTTTATTGCACCGCGGAACGATTTGTTACTTGCTCGCAACAGTACGTCAATGTACAAAACGTAATTAAAATATATGATCTGTTTTAGCCGCGTGTTACTCTCCCCGAACTCGTCGCTTCGATATGAATTTCGATCAGATAAGAATTGGGAATATGTTGAAGAACGAATTAAGAGCCGAATTAAGCAACAGCCGTGCGAATAATGAACGCGAGGGTGCAATTAGCGGTAATGTAAGCGGTACAATACGCGGTTCGAAAATACGGCGGAAATATCTGATTTGTAATAGTTTTGATGTGAGGCGTTGTAAATTTATTAAAATGCCACGCTCGAGTTCCACTTCCATGCAGTTCCTATTGCGGAAGACAGCGAACAGCTCGTTACTTTCAACGTAATCTGAATAGCGATGAAATATAGAAGCGGATAAATAAAACAGACTTAAAATTAACGAAACAACGGATAACATGCGCAAACTTATACAGAACCTGGGAAACGCGTTTTAACTCGCTGATTGCACAATAATTAGCCTACACGCGAAGCCATTAATCATAAACCATAGGTGTGCGCAATGATTCGCACATTTAATTCATGAATATGATAAATAAATAACTATAATCAGTTTTTTATCAGTTTCTTCTTCCCCATCCCCCCTCCCCGTCCCGCAAACACAAGTTGCAAAAATCGCGACAAACAAACGCTCCACTGATTCGTTCCACGTATACAGTTGATTCTATTATAAAGTGCGGGCTTGTTTCGTGACATCGGCGGATGATACTGCTCCGCATAATACACGGAGAGGGAGTCTCATCGGTGAGATAGAGAGGGGGTGACTAGAAATCGGAGCGAGCAACAGGTAGGCGATCCTGATTTCAACGCGTACACACGTTACATGTGCGTAGATTCGTACAACAAGCAAGCAGATACATCGCAGTAAATAGGCGATGAGCATGCATATCGAGTACATTATGATTCTATAACGAGAATATCGCGTGAATGAGAATGCCTTTAAATTTTAGTATCAATTTATGCTGCGTTATATGATCCAGGAACTATTGATCCGTAAACGATAAATTTCTGCTTCAGTGATCAATATTCCTTATAAAATAAACAAATTAATTCCCTGTCGCGGTATTAATGTTTCGCATTAATAATTTTCTACAAAGTACTGAATGATTTCTTTAATTGCCCCGAACTCTGCCTATTATCCAACAGAACTACGCAGTTAAAATTATCCATTACGCCAACGAAGAATACCTATGCAAACGCTTCGTTTCTTAAACATTCATTGCAATCGAATTTCACTATCGAAATAAAATAAGAAGGAAAGAAGCAACAGGAAGATGTTACACATATAGTCACTCACCGCCTTGAGACTGCGGCAAATGGGCGGCCGTTCCAGTGTGCGGGTGCAACGAGGGTAATTTTCTGGAAGCAGGAATACTGATGACACCGTTAAGGCCGTGATTGCTGATGGGCGAATCACCGCTGCTGCTGTCGTAGCTACCCTCGAGACTTCTAGCCGGCTGTGAGACCGAGGAAAGTCGATCGCCTTCGACACCGAACGGCGGTGGATCCACCTGCTAGGAAGAGATAAATTACGATCGGAGGCCGGCTACTAGGCTATTGACTATTTGAAATTATCGCGGCTGTGAGGCGCGCGCGCGGTTAACGGCAATCGGGGCTACACGCGGATAAACCGCTGTTGAAACGGGCTGATGAGATACGAAATAATCATATAGCTTCGAGCGATTCTAGGCGACTACGATCACGCTATCTACGATTATGAATCGGCCATTCGATTATCCAAATGAACAATGTGCTCGTTTAACGAACGATTTATTTCTGACAAACATAGAAATCTACATTTACATACGTGATTAATGAGGAACGATCTCGGCCTTTGCATATTTCTTCGATCATCGACGAAATAATATCAAGTACCGTTCCTCTGTTCTCCAAGTTTAAGATGAATATCATGAGCGCAATTTTATCATACTTTTCCTAGCGCTCCAATTTTGTGTTTGTCCTCTTACTGCTTTTATTAAGCTTGTATGGAAAAACAAAAGAAATCGTACTAAAACATGGCTACCTGAGGAATTACATTCTATGGAATGTGGTCTGAGAAAAATCGCAGCTATTTTTAACGGAATGAGTAATCCAGATAAATACAACTTGCATTACACCTACTACAAAAATAATTTTCTTTGCCATCTCGTTCCAAATGCGCGAGTAAATAATACATTCGAGAATCGTAATCCCTTCAGGAATATGAGTTATATCAGTTCTAAATCGCATAACACCGAATTCACCCTATCATTAAGTAACTCTTCGTTGCCGAAAGTGTGACGAAAGGTTTTCACCCTTTAAAACGCCTCACAGTCGCGTGTTATTCGAGGGCCTCAGTAATGTAACCCTAAGGAACAAGGAAGGACTAACCTCCTCCGCCGCCCTGACTCTGACCTCGTCCTGCGCCAGGGCCCTCCTCAGAGCTGTCTGCCTCGCCATGACCCGCTGCCGATCGGCGGTCAGCTTACACTTTTCGCAGTTACAGTAACGGTACTTGCAGTACCTCTTGTGCCCCTTCAGGGCGATCTTCAGTCGATGATTATGGCATCGGGCGCAATTCGGCGGTGTTCGCCGGCTCTGCGAGCCGTTCGAAGAGGAGGACGCCTTCGACTCCGAACGGGCGGGCATCGCCTTGTCCCCGTTGTCCATGCTGTCCTGAGAATGCTCCATATGCTCCGACGTGTTCGCGTCGGTCGACTGTTGGGCAGACAGCTCCACGGTTCTGTTCGGCTCGCTCTCCTCGCGATACATGGGTGACGCTGGTTTCGGAAACGTTTCCTCGTCGAAAAATTTCGCGGTGACTCGCTTGGACTGACAGCTCTTTTTTTTTTTTCTTTAGACCCGCCGTATCCCTTCTTTTCACACTTCCGACATGTGCTTATGGTAGTGATAAGCGTCACTTGGGTCGAAACCGCGAGGCACGCTGATCCTTGCCATCGTTCTTAGCCTATTTCAGCTTCGCAATCTGCAACATGAGATACGGAGCGGTGAGAAGAGTAGCGTTGATCAACAATTTGGTCATTTGGGGCATTTGGTAAACGCGAGAAAGCGTACTGTGGTTTAATCTTGTGCAGGGATGCTGATTAACGCTTTCAATACGGTGGATTACTATACAGAGCGAAACGCAGGGAAAATGACAATTGCAGAAATGCGATTATGATGGAAGTTTGTTAGTCTGAAAGGATATTCGGAGAAGATACAGAAAGGGATGAGCTGCTGCCACGATTCGTGCAATGGTGATGAAAACGGAGGGTCCTGATTTAAAAGGACCCAGTGAGAAATGAAATTGTTGTTAATGATATTCAAGGAAAGAAAGCGCGTATTACTAACAATAACTATAGACGTCTGCCAGTTAGACAGAATCTTTGAGCGAAATCAGCGGGATGTCAAGCGTCGTGCCCAAGGTCCTCCACCCTCGATGCGAGGGTAGATAAACAGGTAGCCAGAGATTGTGCTCCTGTTCCACCTGTACAGATTGTACCTTTCGACGAACACTATCTTTACGATCTACCTTTTGATCATTCTTGTACCAGAACTGGCAACGGAACCGTTTCAATAGTATCGTTTTTCTGTATTATTTTTCTAATTTCATCGTGCTGTATAACAAAATTAACTAGTACGATTATTTGTTCAGGCTATCGTGATATTTATTTTGCGCTCCGCAAACGAATCTTCCGGGGCACCTTGCTATCTAATATTTAATGACTTTGACACATTTTTCTGTATCGTTTAGATAACAATTCCACTATAAAGTAAGTTCCCTTAAACTAGAATGATAATTAAACTAATAACAGCCTGCTAGTACAATATCGAATATAATTTTCGTCAATGTTATTTAGTAAGCTGGCTACTAAACAAATTCAGCAAGCATTACGTCTTTTCCGTTTCTTGTTGCATACAACGAAGCTTCCAATGAAATGCCGTAACCGGTAGTATAGTACGAAAATTATTATTCCACGAAACATGAATTAATATTATTTGGCAAGTTAGCTGCAAGCGGAATGTTCATTTGCTTAGAACTCCCTCGATTACGACTAATGTTTATTGCAAGTCTTATCAATGTCGGAATTACGTTTAAAAGGAAAAAAAGGTTTCGCGATACAAATTTTTGCTTTCGCGCCCTTATCTTATCGCGCGCCGAACAAAGTAACAAAACGCATGCCAGTAGTCACGGTCCCCGCGATATATGGATCGATAACTACTTGCATCACGTATATATAAAAGTCGAAGCCTAGTTGCATATTTAACAGAGCAAATGTACAATTCGATTGGAATTCTTTCCGTTTCAGAATCCCCTGCCCCCTGCCCCCGCGTGCGCGTGTTACGTTGTGGAAGTTTCTGGAATCTTTCCAACCATCGACGCGGACGTAGCAAAACGTTGTATCGATCATTTTGCATAATGAAAAGGAAACAGTAAACACTCTAACACATATTCTAGCCTCCGCGTCCTTAATATAAAATTACCATATTTATCTGAAAACTCGTAAAGCTGACGTTCGCTCGTAAAAAAAAAAAATGCTTCGATAAATTAAAAAAGAATAAAACCCAAGCGATTAAGATGGAATATTCTTGCTTAACATTCGTTTTCGTCGCGACCACTCGTGCGCGAGTCTATTTCACCCGTTTTTAATCATCCTCTAGAACTTGGCTTGTTACATGGAACACGCAAAGCACCGCAATTATTGCCATGAAAGCGACGGGAAATGCAACAGTGCAGTTGGCCAAAATGAAGGAAAACGCGAAAAACACGGCGTAAGAAATAGGAAATAATTTAAAAAATGGAGTGAGAAAAAATAATTACATCTACGTACGCCTACTTAAAAATGTTTTGCCTTTTAAAAAAATTTAATGATAGAGTAAACATCGACAGCACTGCACAAAGTTAATTATGTTTCTAGATAAGATACATCATTATGTTTAGTTACAAACCGATGCAATATTTAAAGACATAAAAGGTCTCCCATTACTCCAACTTTATCGCGTATTATATCTGCTTCATTCTCAGAGAAATAAAACGCAATGCCGGCATGTCAGCAGCGTCCAAAGTGCCGCGGTCCATTAACTTCGTTGAACGTAAAACAAATGAGCAGCCCTTCTTCGCTATCCAGAGGCGCAACAAAGCAACAATGTTTCGCACCGAACCCCAGTTCTTACAAAGCAACTCGAATGAAACTGGGAATCGTTATTATTATTATTATTACACGACTCTACCATACATTTTCTCCAATTCGATCTCACAAAAAAAAAAGATATTCGAAAGGTTATCTCCCTGCATCGGTGAACAATGCGTTTCTTTTTCTCTTAACACGAAGCTGTACCGAACGCGATGCGATTCGTTCAGATTTAACGACAGAGCAACGTGACTGGATCATTTCCTCTTTCGGTCAAATTCTCGGCGACATCGGTCTCAAGAAGACGATAGAGAATGGACAACTTTTGTCGGAGGATCGATGGCTCCTAAGCGATTCGACGAACCTATTTATCATTCACCGACGACGATAACCGACGCCAGCGTGCATTACGCTTAACAAGTGGTAGTAACGCGACCAAGTGCAAAGGTATCAACCGGCATCGTCGAATGCGATTCATTTCATACAATTGCGCATAGGCGCGTAGTCATTATCGGAAACGTTCTCACAGTGTCGCATAATTGCGTCACACGACGTTGACACGAAGATATCGAAATCTATTCAACCTATTCGAGCGCGCATTAACGCTTGCACCCGGCATTTTTTTTTTTCTAATTTCGAAGCATGCATGCATATATTCATAACGCGGCGGGAACGTAAAAGTCGGTCTCCAATGCGAGGCTTTGGTTACGTAAAAAGTTCGTAGCGTACCCGTAAAATCCCGAGCGTCTAACTATTACCCGAGACGCCGGCTCTGATGGCAGAATGAGCGCTACAAATGTCTCAAAGACGATGAGAAAGGCTGGGGAATGCATCGTAAACGAACTCCCTCCCCGGCTTCTCTCGCGGGATCAATTTCGAGCGCGGCCACGCGGTTGTAGAGCATTGCCGCGTCTCGCGCGTCCGATTCTGAAAGCTCGTGATGAAACGCGACGAAACGGATGATCACGCGGGCAGGTATCATTCGCGGGGCAGTCGTCACACCGGTTGCAGAACACAATCGAACTTTGCATACAAAGTGTAAATGGAAATGGGGACCGTCTAGGGGGCTGTGACTTGTTTCGCTGATAGCGAATGCGAAACGTACAGAAGGATAGGAAAAGTGTAGAATACTTTGACTTACCTAATAAGTTCTGTTCTGTTGAACGGTTCGCCGCACTTTTCCACTGGATTTCCACCAAGCAACCGGGCACGGGTAACCGTTTACCAACGTATAAAACTACGATTGTCGCGGAACACTGTCTTACATTAATTCTCCGTGTCCAATTAGAACCTACGCACATTGGCCGCAGCAAGGTGACCGGAGCCCGAGCGCCTCTTATAAACGGATGAACGTTATTTCGTGCCACGCGACGAGTGCCATCCTCGTGTCGCATTTGCGCGCGAGACGAGCCGCGCGCGCGTACCGTGAACTCGGCACGTTTGCATTTTCCTTCGCGCGCGCCTCTCGCATGCGTGCACGACGACGGTTCGCACAGCGGAATACGAAACGCGGGACAGTCACTGATAGTCGCTGCAGATCCTTCTTTAATCGTTACCCCGGTGCTTCTACTTCCGAAATACCGTCGCCATCATTCTCGGTCCCTCACCGCACACTTCCGGCCGGTCAGCCGCGGTTTGAATGAAAATCACGACGAGCCACTGCTCGCTTGTCTCGTAAAAGCTGACCGAGAAGAATCTTGCGGGCGAGTAACGAGGTCGCAACTTAGTTCTGTAAAAAGCATAACACAACGCGCGTCGACGTTCGGGCTTGCACGTCGCGCACCACAATCGCCTCCTCCTTCGCGCGTACTCTCGTTGCTCCCGCGTGTCACTCGACTTCCCCTCCAACTTCTACTTCCCCTCGTTCGCCAGGCAGCAACAGTTTCGCTCCATTGCTATACGTCACGGCGCACTTTAAATCTCCTTTAGCCCTTTTAATCGGCAGACTTCGTTAGATCACGCGAGATCGATCGATCGTCCATCGAGGGCGACCTCAACTCGCTGCACGTGAAGCTCCCTTGTTCTTTTTTCTTAAAAAGGAGGAGTACTGTTATGGGGAACGCACTGCAACTTCGAGAACCGCGACGGGCACAGCAGGTAGTATAGTCTCGCCGGTTGTAGCACGGTGAATGGGCAAGATATAGGCGAAGGAATGCGTGACGGTGAACGTGGCAAATTATAAGCAAGAATCGCAATACCACCGATACATTCGATGCGCGCTTGCATGCGGTCCGTAACTCACTAAAGAGTGCTGGTAGCAGCGGCACGCCGCGATGCATGGTGGCCTGCGGCCATCGACAGGAAGGGGAAACGTCCCTGGCGCGGGGAGGAGACACGATGAACGCCGCTCGTCAAAAGAGTGAGGGGTCTTTCCGTTGCAGAGTGGTGGTTGCCGGACGGATGGTGGTGGCAGCCGGGTTCAGACGGACGTCGAGATTTTACGATTGAATTTACCGATTGCCGCATGTACGTACTTACATTCTACTTACCTTATAGGCAAACACACGCGTCCATTGGATGCACGGGTGTTGCGAGTGAAAAGCTAGCCTCCAGCGAAGTAGCATCGCACCTCCTGTGCTGCATTATTTATCGGCGTCGAACTACCTTCATGATCGACTAATACGCTTTAACCGGAAACGCCACACTTATTATCGTACAACGGAGAATGGAAAAGCATTGGGAAAATTGCGACGAGGCTGTCGAGGGGGGGATTAATTTCTCTGATGCAAAGGGGTAGTTCGCTAGTACAGCGAATCCACCTACCCGTTTCTGAACAGTATCGCAATTAAATTTCCTAAAAATCATCTTTCTCGCGAAAAAGAAATTGGCTGTCCTCTTGTGAACATCGCAGCCGCTGTTTGCTAAAAGCTCGCCGCTATATACGCCGCATAACATTCCTGATCGGCAATGCGCGTATAATGCGGAATGCGTAATCCATGTACACAGTAGTTTCTATTATGAAAAGTGTAAAATTATCCGGATGGCAAACGCGGCACACGAAAGTTCCGAGTGAGAAACGCTATAAAATTTATTTCACATATTACAGTTTCTTCGGCGATAAAAAATAAATAGCTACATACATGAACCAACAAGTGCCTGGCATCCAGAAAAAGGATTAAGACTGGAATTGCACACGATTGCGCACGTTCGATTCTTGTTCGCGTCGATGGTAACTCGTATAGCTGGACGGATATTCAAAGCAGTCAGATTTTTGCTTTGGAGGGCTACTTGGGCTTGTTGGATATTATGCAACGTAGAGTGCGAATACTTGTTAGGAAGACTTGTTTAAACAGAATTCCAATGGGGTAGTAAATTTGTCAGACATTTGCAGAATTTTCAATCCTGCCTCTTTTTTACACATTTCATGTCTATAACATTTTAGTTGTAGAACGGTGTTTATTTAACGACAAACGCATCTAACCTGTGAAAATTTCACTTTCATCGTCCAGAATAATAACGCTGAACACGTTGCACTCGATGCAGCTTTAGACAAACGTGTGAAGGGTTAACAAAAATTGTAGATAAAGAGAATGTGGCGCATAATTGCGGGTAATAAAACGAAACTTGCTCCGCAAACGAGAAAACGATTTCATATACATATACGTATTTTATATTTAATATCCCTGTTACCTTCGTTTTGCATAAACGATGCCTTGTATTAATCCCGGCGCTCCCCAGCGCACAGATAGCCGAAGTGCTCGCATCGTTCAACGCGGGATAAAATATTTTATACTTCTTTCTCCCGGTTTATGATCTTCTCAGTTATCGCTAATACAATGACACCGGGAAGATTTACAGCTTCTTTCACCCGGTTTATGGACCAGCCACGCCAATGTTCTTATACGCCGCTCTGACGCGGATAAATATTGCTACAAATTTCCGCATAAATCGTGCGCCTTATCCTTTACCTAAAACCTGTATAATTAACCGCGCGTATCCACGCTACCGCTGCCCGAAAGAAATTAATATCCTGCCGGACCGACTCCCCCTGCTGTCGCGGAACTATAAAAATACATTCGATCGGAATAAAAAAGAAATCTGCCCGCTGAATTTGGCGCCACTCCCAAAGGCACCATGGCACACGTCTCTTAAGCGTAATAATTGAGACAGCGCAGAAGATATTCCGAAGGCCTCGATGAGACGAGCCGGGAGCGTTTCAAGGGTGGTCGACGACTTTGGATGATAGCAAAAGCTGGAGTCGCCGAATGGGGCACAGGGACAATCGTTAAACTGTTCTCCGAGTGGATTCATCGTTGGAACCTGAGGGACGGATACGTTTACACGCACCACAACCTGCGGATCCTTTACTCGCCGCTGAATTTACTGATTGAACCCACGGCGACTGTCGCCGTCGCGCTGGAAACGGATTTTACGCGCTCGGGGATGACGAGACAGCGAGTGGGAAAGCTCTACAGGCGGAAGCCGCATAAAAATCTTTGCCAGAATAATTTTGAGAAGGTGCACGAGTGCACATGTCTCCTTTTATTTATTACACGAGCATAAACAATTCTATTTCGGCGTCCTGGAGAATCGACGAATGAATCTTTAGTTTCGCTGAAAAATCAAGTTGAGGACGAAAGATTAGTAATATTAGTGAGGCCAGCGATATGAGAATGCAAATGTGTTATTCGTAATTGTTGCACGCAAATGATCTTCGTCAGAAAAGATATCTATCATTCGTTTAAACTGCTAATCTTTTTTCCACATGTCGCAAAGCCAATAAGTTAAGAACAGAATAAATATAACGAAATTCCTATGAGAAAAACGCAGTCTGATTCATGTAATACTGCTTTCGAGCCGGTAGTATTTAATTTCGTGGTCAGATTGTTGTTGAACGTTTCGAAGGTTCAACATTGCACTCCCTTAAAAATCGTCCGAGGATGCATTTAGGCCGAACGAACCGAAACTCGTTCGCCTTCCGCTTGGGCAAAACTCAATTCTAGCATACGTTTGATCCAACGAAAACGAATTTTTGAAAGCGGGGGGGACGAACGGGTGCCCGATCTAAATGAACCCCAAAATGCATGCAGCAATTCGGAGAGTCTGCTGTTTCTTCATTTCTTCCCAATATGCTGTACTTATGTACACTCACTTTGGACAGTGTATTGTAATTTAAAGAATGAATTTCTTTTTCGCTACTCTTAACCCTTCCCACAAATTCACTTTTACCACCGTTCGTAGCTTTATTATTCATAAATGTCGACACGCATGCCACATTATACTGCGCGTTTTAAACAGTCCCCTGTGAACACCGTTCACGTGCGCGTGTGCGTGCATGCATGGATATTCGAAGCCATGCTTCAGAAACAGCGTGCACCTTCTTGCAATTTGGCTTCCATTCTCTTCTTCTTTTCTCCGTACAAAAATGTACATTTGCGCCTCATTCAAATTACTTTGATTACACAGGAATGTGCGTTTTAACAAATACGTTTGATTTCGTTCATCTGTACTTTAAAAGGAAGAGCACCTCGTGTGATCCATTATTGCAAATAATTGTAACAAGCCAGTAAAAATCTGATTTCGTACACTGGAATTGCACCCGACAATTTGCTTATCGGTTGTCGTAACGTTCCAAGGAATGAATTCTTCTTCGACGCGCTGACTCGTTTTATCCTCGTGAATGCTACGGAAGAAAGAGAAAAATGAGATACGCGTCCGGGCGTCGTTTGGCCGTGTGGGCAGCGCTTATTTTCCGTATAATTTATACAAATCAGGGTCAAAGCCCTGTGGATTAGCAGGAATTGCTCGTAGAGGAGATTGCTACGAAACTATGTCCCGTGTACCTTTTTCCGATACCGGACGAAATCGACCATCCGAACGATCACTGGTTGTGCATCGGAATTATTGTTGATTCGGGGAAACCGTGGAATACCAAACAGAGACGGTATCGTGCAAACGTTTATTGCCGGCTTGCAGCTAGATGCGTGGCACTTTGGATTTTTACACTTTCAGAGAATCATGTGTTTGCTACTGTCGCTTACGGGTATTTCTAAACCGTGAGCTTTGGGTGATAAATTAAAATGATACAATATTTTGGCTTCTTGCTATGTGTGCACGTGATAAATGTACTTAACTGCTCATAATAAATGCTGGATGAGAAATGGTACAGGAATAAAAGTATTATATGCCTGCTAATTTCCTTTACAGTTTTGATTGTTCGATTCAGAAGTAAATAATCATAATCTCTCACTTTTTTTTTTCGTGCATTCGACGCATCATGACGTTTGAGTCTTGTATAACTGTACCTACTTTATTTCAAGCAACGAAAATAAAATTGTGAGAACTCTCGACAGATTAATCCGACCAGTGTTGCCTAAGTAAATCCTATCATTGTATCTTGCACATCCTTCCTCCTTCAATTTGAAATTACACGGAACACTCGGAAGAGCTATGTACCTGATTTGCAATGATACGGAAGTCAGCTAACGGTTAACAGTGATAATTCCCAGGACGTAATTACTTCGCCGCTTATCGTCTAATGACTAATGCAACCGGATAAATCGGGGAATTTATTGAACCGAACGGAAAGAAGCATGGAACGCCGGACGGAACGAGTAGAACGAACGAACGGTCGCGTTGAAATTTTATGATAAAACTTTGTTTTACCGCTCGCTTGCGGTTTTCGTTGCTCTCGTCCGAATCTCCAAGATCCGTCATGAAAAGTTATGCTTTCTGGCGGAAAGTGCAGTGCTTTCGCTACGTGCACGTCAATTTTATTCCGGCTCTTTTGTTGCGGTATAAAAAAAAAAATCCTTACTGCGCTTGTGCTTGCTATAAAGTGCAAAAGTATATTAGCGCGCTGAGTCCGAAATTGTACACGGAATATGAATTTTTGATGAGAGGCAAGGAATCGAAGGAACGCAAGCACGGCCACGTGAGCCTCGCCGGAATATTTTAACACCCCAGAAATACGTCCGCCGCTTGGCAACCTCGTCTGGCAACAGCTCCGAGTTGTCTTTTTTTTTCCTTTACAGTCAATTGTATCAATTATATCATTTATATCTTTGTATTATTTCTGGCACCGTTCCTGGCTGCTGCGGTGGCAAAAGGAGAGCTGTACGCTTTGTTGCCAGAATGCTTAGATCATTCTCAACTATTTACATTCATTCTTCGCAACGTCAACATCTCGACGGCACATGCATTCCGCCGGTAGTTACAAAATTATACTTTTCGCAGAGTTGCACATGCGTGCTCCTAGTTTGTGGCGCAATACAGTTCTGCATAAAGTATTGCTGTATGTATAACACTTGCGAGAGGCGCTGATTTTAGTGATTGTTTCAACACAGAGAGAGAGGGAGAGAGAGAGAGAGAGAGAGAGAGAGAGAGAGAGAGAGAGAGAGCACGACTGGCTTGATTGCCGGTCAAAGTTTTGCTCTTTGAAATTGCTCGATTAAATGCAAAATAAGATTATAATGGATGTGCCAAATTTTTGTTTTAAGAACAGATTCTATATCTTAATAGACATTTTATTGTGAAATGATACTGTATTATATTGTATTACAATATTTTATATTACTGTTAAATGTTTATGAATAACGTAACAGCGTGCTATAATAATAGAAGCATTGCCAATTTCTGATAGCAGGATCTTGATTCTTTGTATCATTATTCCGATTTGACTATTTACACGTGTTATCATTCTAACACGCGTTATCGGGCTTTCTTCAAATTGCGCCAGTACAACCGTGATAGTTGCGTCCTGTCTTTCCTTATAGTAATATTTTAAATATTCAATACCATGCGCATTGCTCGTTAACATTCTGCACTGCAAGAATCATGACACATAACTTATTCACGGATTGCTCGAAATATGCACTCACAATATTCATAACACTGTAATAATATTTCCGCAAACATTTCGACGTTGCAGTCAATTGAAGAGCCAATGATTTTCTGAATAAACGCAAAACTACCAGAAATATTTTTCTCGAAATCACTCGGCAATTATTTCTCCCTTAAGCGCTATGCATAGAACGCTGAAGCATTGAAAATTCAACTTGGTGTCAGCAAGCAATCGCAGGAAGTGGCAAAATAGATCGCTCTTCGTTTACTTATATTTTCCGTTTCAATGAAACGCGTTTCTGCTATCCCAATCAAAATATAATGAAACATTCGACACTTACGCGTTGTGAAAGTCTGCAGAATTTTATTGGAGAATCCGTTTTAATAAAACAACTATTTGCACATTGTACAAATAAATTCATCGCGAGACGAATCTCCACTATTGCTCCCAAAAACGAAAGAAAATTGCAATTACGAATTTGATTTTAAAAGTAGCGTGCACACGCTGTACGTATGGGGCAAGATTATAATATACAGTTTGATGGGAATGCGGACCTAAATAATATTTGGCATGGGTCAATAAAATGTTGAATTCGAATTAAGCAAATGTAAAGGAATATTCTGTACGCGTTCTTCTACGATGGAGAATAATTATGACAGTAAATTATAAATTACGAATGAAACTATCGATCAATTCGCTCAGAAGAAATTACAGGAGTGCCTGGAAGATGTATTGCACGATCATTTATCATTTATCGAAGCGTACGGTTATCAACGTAATTGCGTGATTGTCTAAATGAGTACGGAAATGTTAAATACTGAAACAGATGGACATGTATAAAAGCAGGAGCTTTTAAATATCTGTGCTCGATTGATTTATGGTTTGTTGTAAACAAGAACCACCGCCGTAACGTGATGTAATACAGCAACGAACAAAAGTCTGTTCTATGAAAATAATCTCGCAATGAATTCACATAGTGCAAATAGCTATGCTATTAAAACAGATTCTCCGCCGAAATATTGTAAAGTTTCACAACACGTGGATATCTATTATTTTATTGTACCTTGAGTTGGGACTGCAAGGACAACGGGACCAGCAATCTTCAGGGATCCTCCGATGAAGCTACTTCCCCTAATTAATCCAAACCGAAAGCTGTATTCTCCGATAAAAAAAAAAAAAGAGAATGCTTCCTTTTCAGCAACATTAACCGCTTGAAGATGATACAGTGTCGATGATCCGACACAAAGACACGGCGATTTCGCATCGCCGGTTCAATGCGAAATGACTCTCCGATTCTTTTCTCGTTAGTTTCTTTATCGGTGTCAGCCGATATCGTCGAGGATAATCCCTTTGTAGTAATGCAAGCGCGCAGGCACGCACACACACACACACACGCATAGCGACCGCGACCGCACGTCTTCCTGGCGGGTGCACCCGGGTGTACGCCGTGCGTCCGTCGACCGCGACTTTCTCGTGCGATGTTCATCGGCGTCCCCGGCGCAAGGATCACGCGATTACGCGGCTGCAAAATATGCACTAACACGCACGCAACGTCGTAAATTGCTCCGTGCCCTGGAACAAAATGTCTCGCTGTGGTTTACACGTTCATGTCGTTGTTACGTCGTGGCTTTTTGCCGCCACTGGCCACCGTCTTGGGTTACAAAATTTTGTATCTCTTTTCCCCTCCCCCATCACCGCGCGCCCCTTCCCCGCCCCTTTTTCTTTTCATTTTTCGCCCCAATTGGCTTGCCCGCCTGATCCTCGCGTCTCGATGGTTCCGGTATTCGCGGTTCTATCAGCCGTTGTTTTCATTGCACGCAGGCCGGCGCAACCTTGCTTCGATCCAACGTCAGGGATATCCCGTGGAACCTAAATGGGAAGACTTCTGCATGCAGCCGTCGGGTGGCAGATATTGGATATCGAAGGAACGACTTTGTATTTCACGATTCACCCCCGGTACTTTGCGACCAAAGGAATTTTCGTCCCGTCGGAATCAAGTTTCGAGGGGCGCCGAATTATTCGGTGCGAACAAGTGAAGCGATTCGGCCGCCAGATAGCTTGTCGCACGCTGCGTGACGCGCGGGCATTTCGGCAAGGCGAAACGGCGTCAGGTAGACAAGAGGGTAGAGGCTGGACCGCGTGTGTATTCGGATGAGACGAAAAGGCCCGGGGGAAAAAAGAAGCACGCGAACAGCGGAGCCGGTACCGGGGGAAGCTGTGCGAGAGGGAACACGCGCCGCGACGCGCGGCGTGGAAGCCCGGGGTCGCATGGACCACGGGAAGCGGTTGCACGAAGTGGCCCGATGTCTGGGACTTGCCTTCGGTGTATCTGGAACACGCTGCAAATGATATTCGCCGTGTGCCATTCGATGTATGTATCGAAGCAACGAGAGTCCCCCGCCCCTTATGCACCGTGTGCCGCAAGGTGTATCTGGCGTGAACGAGAAGCAGCATTCTTACGCCAATGCCGGTGCACCAATGTTCAGTTGATCATACAGCCACGCCGTGCTTCTTCTTCGCTCTACCCCTTCTGCTTGCTGCCGCCGCATTAAGATCCGGTCGTACAATGGGAACGGCCAACGCCATTGGGAACGCCACTGTGGTTAAGGGCTGTTTTAGACGAGGCACAAAGCGCCGTGGTCTGAGAATCATCACTTGTGACAAATTCGTGAAAACAATTCATGAGTGATTGCATACTTCTGTCTTCTAGAGAGTAACGCGTGATTGCCATTTTACTTTTATACTGGTGAGGCCAGGGTAATCTTTCGGGTATCCGCACAACATTCTTTAATTTGCCTCCCCTCGTTCAATCTTTTACTGTACATACACGAATCAATACTTTCCGTTTGCCCCATTTTTCTTCACGATTACCTAACAGCATTGTCCTCTGCAGCACAACAAAAGTACACGGTAATATTGGTTTATCCCCTTCGATAAACGATCGTGTTACAATACGATCACGGCCGGCATAAAGCGTCCCGTCTGAAGTGGCTTTTAACTAATAGCATCGTGTCTAAGAAGAAATAGAAAAAAAAGCTGAAGTTGTACTATTTCGAGCCGCCCGGTGTGAAACGAGCGTAATCCGCTCTCCGGTTGTCACGTCTAGTGTTTCCACATCGTATATCTCCTGGCCGACAAAGTAGCAATGTTGCAGTCGGAGTTGTTCCATACCATTCATCTTACTCGGAGCTAAACCCTCCATTCAAGGTAGTTGGTCGAGAATAGCGGACATTGGCGTAGGTAGCCAAATGCGTTTCTGCGTTGCCGGAACTGAACTTGCGTGCCTTTGAAACTTAAAATGCCTCTTCGATATTTTTTTTTTTACTCCATGGGAAAAATTATTTAAACCTGAGCGACTGGGTTTTCACATGTACGGATTTGTGAGTGCGTACACGATTCAATGGATCAAGTTAGAGATACTTGAATATGTGTTGAAAGAGGTTGAAAGCTTGTATCACTTGTTTGGAAACTGGTCGCAATTATTTCATGGAGCATTAAATCAATTAATATTTTTCGCAGCTATAGTACAGTTTTTGTGCGACCGTTTCTCCCTCGTATAATGTACTCTGCCTCGTTCATTAGAGGAGAGGGTCTGCGATGCACATCTCGTTTTAATTAGAAACACTATACCCTTATGGAGCTCTTAACCGGATATATGTAAACTCATTTTCATCGCAGGACCATCATTTCGCTGACTATAACTGGTTAACAATGCTGTAAAACCCACGAAGCTGCAAAATGTTTTCGACCATCTTCTCGGGGTTCGTAGGTGTACGTGTAGAAACAACGAAAATTGCTTAGAATGATTGGCAAGATACAGGATAAATGTTGTGGAAGGAGAAAAGAAATATTATACCCTTATTATACTCTTAGAATAGTATAATCGAGTTATAAATGTGCTACGATTCGTGCAATTAATTGTGAAAAAGTAATAAAATGTATGAAATTAGTTTGAAAGTATTGGATGAATATGAAATAATTTTTAAATCAAGGATATTCCACTGTTGTTGGATATTGACATTTCTTATTTAAGTATTTATTGTTTAGATATCTGAAGTATTTAAACATACTCGATACATTAGTACTCTTCATCGCTCACTGTCATTTTAATGCAATAAACAAAGACACTGTGTTTCTTATTTTCCAAATCATTTCGTTTTCTATATGATTTGTATTTATGTACAAATCGATTAGCAAAATCTGCTGTATTCCTTTTTTACATTTTTGCATATTCGTTTGTTCCTAAAAATTCACCATTCAAATACATTGTGTCAAACTCTAAATTGCAGCTAATATAAATTGGCACCTTTCCGTTTTACTTCTCAAATGAAACATCTATCATTAGAAATCGTACTTGAACTGAGATATATTGCAGAGTTTCCGGATCATTTGATTAATCGCGTTGGTCACTCCAGGAGCTACCTCGCTTTAAAACAAATAACAGAAATGAACGAAACCGCAATTGCATTGCCCCTTTTTGCAGACTGCCCTGGAAAGGGAATTCTCTCACGCAGCCTCGATTCTGTCGAGACTCACAGTACAAGTTAGATGGAACTCGTGGCAAACTGTACAACGTGACACACTACTCGACGTCATTGGAGTGCAATTCCATCAGCATGATCTTCTCGATCCAAATACATAAAATATATCAATCTTATTACAGAATTAATTTTATGAATTAATCCTTAGGTTGTTTACGAGTTTCATCTTAGAAAGACTAATCTCCTTGTTAAGATCAAACCAGTGTACATCTTCCGACATTGTTATATTTGAATCTCATGCTTAAAATTGTTGGCCTATTCTAGAAAGGAAACGTAAGATAAACGAAAGAGCATTTACGAGAACTATATGTATATTTTGAAACACTCCGTCATTTTGGCACGTGGATTCAATTCCCATCAATTGAAACATTCCATGCGTTTCATTTGTTCGGATACGAATTAATTAATTTCTTCATTAGAACTGTACAAGTAACCATTCTTATCGTATACTGTACGCACAACATTGTAACCACAATTTGCCCCTTTATCTCGGTTGGGATCGGTTGACCAAGCTATGCACCGGTTTCCCCCTTTCTGGTTTCACTGCACGATAATCTACGGCCGATCGGTTGACGGTGAAACTCGGTAGTAACGGCGTTATTAGCGATTCACGAAAGATTCTTCGTCGCTCCGCTTCGCCTTTTCACGGGTGTTTCGTACCTGGGAAAGAACGGTACCGTCCATCCTTGTTTCCCCTATTTTCTCTTACCCCGACGCCGCCCCGGTCCGCGCGTCTGTTTGTCACGTACGCGGCGTAATCGAAGGACTTTTATTTCGAAACTCCATTGCGGGTTGAAGTCTTTCACATCGCGAAACCTGTTTCTTACGTCGCGGTCGCGTTTTTCCCTTTGTTAAAAACCTGCAACGCTACCTATATCTTCTTTATCACGTCTTTGGAAACCCCCCTCATAGACGTTGGGCCACTGCGTTTAATCGTGTCACTCGTTACTTGCTGGTCGACCTTTCTCCCACGCCGGGTCAAGCGCTTAATGAACGATGACGGATCGGGTCAGCGTGGTCGCAGAACGGGGCGATTTGATATCGATTGACCATTTCGTATATTAATTTCGCCCAGACTCAGAGATTCTTGTCTTTGTAATAATTGAATTTTCCGCCGCGACGTTTTCGTATCGGAACGCGTCGCCAACGATCATTCGTGTTGCCAGCGACCCCGATACGAAACACAGATTTTACTTCCAATTCCGATCGAACCGAAAACCATACACGGTCCGTTTATCGATCGGCGCGCTGGACGCGATTCCGGAAAGGAAAACAGAGGGGAAGCTTGCCGGGCGGGCTGAATGGAAGCAAACGCGAGGGATCGAAGGAGTCAAATAAACCGGACGTCTGGAGGCGAAACGAAATGATCAGCCCTCTAAAATTCACCTCCGGCGGGCCGCCGTTTCGGGCGAGAAGATTCTAGTAATCCGCGTGTGCACGTAACACGCGTGCGATTACATATGATGCGGGCCGCCGCGACGCCGGCCGCGAGATGGGTCAGCCACACCGCAGGTTATTTTCAGCCCTCTCGCGTCGCGTTTCAGCCCCCTTCGCCGGCGCAAGCGACTTCTTACTGACACGCTTGTCTTCCCTGACGTATGGACGCATTCGTGGGTGTATACGCGATGTGCGCGCCCGTTGGAGATGTTTGATCAGCTTTGCGCCACCGATAATACGTGAACATACTCTGAACTTTACCGCTACTATGACTTTTCTACAATATTATCGCATACACCTGCGCTAAGCCACAGTGATCCAAGTTAATTTTCCTCTGTCTTCTTTTTTCTGGAGGAGGCTTTTTATGGCATTGGGAAAATTATTTGCAGGTAGATTGGCAGTTGGTATTCGAATTAGCTGACTGATGCTTTCAGGGGTTGGTTTTCGATGGAAGAAATCTGATTGGAATCACAGAGTTACACATATTGTGTAATGATTAATTTATAAGGGGGTTCTATTCCTTATCCATCAGTGTTTATTTTATTATGTCAATTATTCTAGGATATCTCTCACATTTTTTATTCAACACAGAATAGAATATTTTGACGAAAAGTTATTTAAAAAATTGCAAGATCATCAGCATTTTAAACACAAGAAAGGATTCATTATTTACAATAAACTAATACGAGAAAACTAATCAATATCTCCTCACATCTTGATTAAGTAGACATAAATGTTAATTAATTAATGCATCCTGAAGGATGATTTCCCATAATAATTTATCAAATACACCATCCATCCTATGTGTCTTTTTTCAATGCAAACATCCTTTCTTCCCCTTTAGGGGCAAAAAAAAAAAAATGAACGCAAACGCTTGATTTCCAGTTTGCTTAAAACTCGACAAAGGTGTCTTGGCCAAGTCTAACAAATCAACACGCTGTCCGAAAGTTTTCCAATCGATGCCGAAAGCAAATGAATGGTATCACACCGAATGTCGATGAAGGGGGAACAAAAGGAAAGGACGCTGCGAATTAATCGGAGATCAACGATCCGAGATTATACATATATGCGTAATGAGTAACAGGTCGAACGGATGCAGGGTGGGCCGAAAGAAACCGGTTCCACCTTAAATGATGGACTGCCTACCTTGCAACCGAGCTTGCCAGATTATAACACACTTTGCCGGTTTCAATAACCTAGCTGCAAATTTTGTTCTCGGTGCGAGCTCTTCCGGTCGTCGCATCGGCAGTGCAAAAAGAAGACAGACTAAAACAGTGGTGGAAAAAATATCGTTAATCGACACCATTGATAATTGTCGGTAGTTGGACCTTCGATCGTCTATAGTGTCCCGAGAATATGTATATTTTATGGATTGGTCGCAACGGTACACACAACGGTTGTACATTACCGAAATTCGTGCAATATATCTTCGGCAAAGGAAGTTCAGCCGAGGTGGCGCAACATTTCAAACTGGACATCTCGTCGCTCGTTCATCGAACTCGGATCGAGAGCACGCTACTTGTTAGTCGCGGATTATTTTAATGATCGACGATGAACTAATTAATTTGGTGAACAACTTCGATTGGTCGAAAGTTGTAGCCGTATCTGGTCCTGCGGTCCCGCCTGAAAACAATTTTATACCCTGGACCCGGACGTCAAACGTCTTCGATTATCATTGATGTCGGGGGCTTCACTTCGGACGAGGCTCGAAATAAGTTTCGAGACATTATGCTTGGACCGATCGTAAAACCTGGAATGTAAACGAGGGCGGATGACGATGTAAATGCGAGGAACCAAATCTGGCTAACATTGTGATATTATTCGACGGTTGATCGTAAAGGACGGAATGTAAAGAAAGAACTTGTCCTCAAGTGACCTGAGGTATCCGCCAACAGGCGGGCCCGGAGGATGAAAGCGATATCCGTGCTTCTGAGGGACCTCCGCTGAAACATTTAGTTAACTGGAATTAATCCCACGCGACTATTTCTGAATTTTGCACTCTCGAATAAAAAGAGAATTGTTTTAGAATATTATCGAGACATACTTGGACTGTCGTTACTCCACGTAATTAGTATTAGATTTAATTTAGTTGAAAATATAATGCATGCGAATTTTGGTAAGATATTAATAATCGTTGCATTGTTAATTGATCATATAGGAAATACTTTGTGTATCATTTAATCTAAAAATATGGTTTTAATGTAAATCGCTTTTCCAGCAAATTTTTCATTCTATTCAAATCAAATACAAACAGACATAATTTAAAGCCAAAGAAACTTTCCTACTTCTTTTTTGTTGTTTTTGTTAAAAACAAGAGTTTTGAATGTGCAACGGTAAACGGTATTCAAGCGCACTCTACGAAGCTTTCGTTCGAACAGAGTGCACGAATCAGTCGATATGAGCAATGCAAATAGTACTTGCCGTCTGAATTGTTTCCTGTCACAAAAGAGGTAAGGAGAAGGCTTATCATCCAATGCTCTTTTTTGTCACTCACGAGGAGAGCACACGAGTTCCCTTATCAGTTGTGCCGTGCTTTCAACGTTATCGGGTCGGTCAGGAAATAAGAGTGCGATTCCAGTTTTGCTACAAGTTGAATGGAAATACAGTGAATAGTGAATTCACAATCGGAATTTACCTAAATAAGTATTCCGTTTGTGGTCGTTTGCTGGTGCAAGGGGTGGTATCATTGATGGGGGATGATTTTTGGACCAAACTTGCCCTGAAATGTGGGTACTAACGTTTATTAAATAATTCTAGAGCATTAGTTATCACGAATTGCATTCGGATACAAATATTTTCTGAAAATGAGTTTCTTATATTATGTTTTAGTAACATTTATTGTATACAACTATGGAGGGATAAATCATAGCCCATCGCTCATACAGCTTCGTCCTATTTATATGATGATCATAGGGAATAGGCGGGATTACTTTAACATTTATTGCTGGCACTGAATATAGAGTAATGCATTTAAAAATGAAGTAATTGTTACTCGTGCACGAATTATAAAGTCCGCATCAGGGAAAATGTACAAACAGCTTTATTACAAAAATTACAAAAGAGAAATTGCAAAATCATTAGTGGCTGATACTCGTTCTATCTAATCCAGTCCTTTCGATATCTGACGGCCATGCGAAGCGTATGATTTTGGGAATCTAGTGATTTTATCACGAAGGAAATATATGAAATTCGTAAGATCACCGTTATAGATCGTGGGGTCGCTAAAGAACCACTTGTACTTTCGCGTGGCCGGTATTTCAGGATATGCGACATCACCAGGGACGAGGGTACAGACCCCACAGCCAGCTGGTCTGCCTGCGCGGACCCCCTCGTCAGTGCCCTCGTCTGTGGTTCCAGATTCCTCGTATACCGACGCATTACTGGCTGCAGGTCAAAGCAAATGCAGCAGGATTGCAATAACACTGCTGACCCCGCAAGGTCGCATAAAATTCCTAGAAATCCCTAGCGCTCTTTCGGTTCTGCAGGCCGTACGCTTATCGAGGCTACTTCACTCAACGTACAGTTTCGAGTGTTCGTCTGCAGGGTCGCTTTAAGCCACAAGTGGCGGGCCGTTCGATCTGCGGCGATTACACTCGAGCATCTTTCCGAGGGTAAACCCAACCCTTGTTTTCCTTTCGAGACGCGACCCCGAGGAGGGCGGAGAAGCTCGAAGGACTCGGGCGACGGTGCCGGCGACGAAGATGCGGGGCAGTCTGGTGTGAAAACGAGTTCATTGGTTATAATATTTCCCGCCGCGTCGGGGCGTTAAAGTGTTGAAATTTCATTAAGGGTCTAATGAAGCATATACGCCGCCGCGCGCGAGGCCTCTCTCCGTCTTACCCTCTCGAGCTCTCGCTGCCGGTCTCCGTCGTGCTGGATGTTTGTTCGAGGGTTGGGTGGCCCTTAGAGATGCGTAAGCGAATTTACATGCTTCAGGGTGGTTCTTCTGTACGCCGTCACTTGGAAGATCGGAGCGCCGTCCGCCGGGGTTTCCAGCCGTCCTTTTCGCCCGACGGAGGAGAGAAAAGAAGAGGAGACCCCTATTCATGCGTTTCATTAACCCCCGCCCCCGTCATTAACATATTCTCAGAATAACGATCTAAGATGTATTGCCGCTCTAATTACACTTGCAGAAGTTTTTGTATCGAGCTTCACGCGCCGTTGCCTGTCTAAAGGCGGGCGTGCCCCGAGGCCGCGTCGAATGAAACGACGCTCGGCGCCGTTTTTTGGGCCGGCCGGTCGTCGGCGTGTCAACTTAGCCGACTTAGCCCACCCTTACTCTAAGCGCCGCTTAGCCCTCGTCGCGTTCAAATCCCCCCCCGCCTGCCCGTCCCGGCCCGCGAACGGGTGTACCGGGGGAGGGAAAAAAAAAAATGGAAATTTAATTTCCGTCGCGTTAACACGCGGCGAACGAGAGGCGAGAACGGGGAACTTAAGAACGCCGCTTGCCGTGGCCCGGCGCGGCTTGAATGGAAGAATACCTACAGACTTCAACGCTAATGAACATTAATTGCGGCGAGACGTGAATAAGATTGTAACGCGGCGATCGTAGCAAATAAACTGCATTCCCCTTTCGCGACTTGTTCCAGCGGCGCTACGCTGTCGAGTGTTTCCTTGCTTCCACCGCGGCCTCTATTCTAATAATTCGTTCGCGCCGTTACCCAACGACGCTGTTTCGTCGAGCGGGATTGTATTGACCGCCCCGCCCCGCCGCCCCGTTTCACAATCGTTCGAATTAGTTTTTACGTGCCGAAGGTAGAACAATGCGACGCGAGGCTCGGCGATAGATGCAACGCTGCGCCGTAACTCGGATATTTTTTTGCACGCGAAAGGAAACGCTTAATTAAAACGACACTGTTCTCGCTTGCGCTTTTGTAAGCTGATTTATTGTCAGTAGCATTCGCGTAAGGAGGGTCTAATGTTTCACACCTTATTTCATCGGGAACTCGCGTGGCACATTTGTATTTTGCGCAGAAAGCAATTTTTAGGAACTGCGGATGTTAGAATAAATTAAGAACGTACGGTTCGGCAAAGGTGATTCAATTTTATATGAAAATGGAACGAGATATTTTTCTTTACGGTTTCATCTTCCAGTTTACGTATCATAGATACACGTAATTATCTGTAACAAACGGTAACTAAATGGTCTGCTGCCAATTTCCGATTTTCGGTTGTACTTCAAGCTGACGGCTACCACTCGTTTTATATTTTTCTACTAATACTTAGTTTTAATGATGAGGGGTCTGGAATACATTTATCGAACTCTTCAACTCGTGAATTTGCCAAAATATTCTCGACGTTAGTGCTTTTCCCTTAATTCCTATAATCGTAATTTTTTAATTAAAGTATACGAAAGCATGTTTTTCGATTCGTACGTGACAAACATTACAGTCCATTTTAATTGCCTACCAATCGATATTTTAATTCGAGATACAATTTGCTGTACATATTTGAAGATGTTTCGTACTTTTCTATTTCTATCTCCATTTATTAACAGCCTTTCACAAGCTTCTTTCTTATACCATCTTTGTTTTATTTTTGACAATGGATTACATTAATGCTCGATGCTTGCAAAGATCAGGGGTTTTTTTTTCGGGACGGAATGAAGGGCAACAGATTTATACCGGCATGATGTATTTTTTTTTTATTAAGTTTATTTTATATATCGACAACAACACGTCATACATTAGAAAACAGAAGGTTTCTTGAAGCAAACTCGAATGAAAAGTTTTGTGGAACAATCCGAGAGACACTATGTGAGTGTGCCGCGCCATCATCTATGGAGTCGTATATATATAATATTGCGTGTCCCTGTGTCAGTTAATTGTCATGTGGGATGTAATTGTGGGTGTCGTGTCCTCGCATGTGTGTGTACGTGTATGGTATTCATATGTATGTCCCTATGCGGGTTGCATGTACATGTTACATCCGAGAGTATGCGAATGCGTGCCTCTGTGTACTACGATACTCTTGTGTGTCTATTCTCTCGTTTCCTTTCTTTCTCTCGTTCGCTCTCACCTTCCTCACGATCTTTCTCTCCATCCTTTTAGTCTGTCACGCGCACTCTTTCTCTCCATCACCACTCTCTCTCTACCTGTCACCCTTTCTCGCTGCCCCCCTCTCGGCATTTCTCGCATTCTCACGATCCTCGCGGTCTTCCCACCCACTCCGACTATCTCTTTCGCCGATGGTGAAACCCGTCTCAACCCTTCCGAGAAAGATTCGATTCTCGTTCCCGACGAATTTCAAAGACGCGGGTAAACATTTCAGGATGTTTCTCTGAACGAAAACGCGTCACACGAGGAACATGTAAAAATAAGTCAAACTACTCCGATTTTCCACCCCTTAGCACTCGATCTCCTCCCGCGTTGTTATTGAATCGCTGTTTTCCTTCGCCCTTGATCGATTCCCCTTGTTTCGCTGTGAACGGGAACTGCGGTGATGTCTAAGAGAATCAAAGAAGTACTAATAAAATGAAAGGAAGGAGATTTGACGCGAAGCGCCCTCCGCGAATCAGTCAGCCGCGCGCGGAAATCCGCACGACTTCTGCCATATTTTTGTTGCCTCTATCTAATCTACCTCTCTATCTTTCTATATATATATTATTTGATTTCTTTTATTTCAAAAAAAGCGGCAGTGCATCGTCGTCGAATTCACTCCCGGGCTACGAGAAGGGAGGGCGATCGTTTCCCTTACACCTCTTTCTCAACTACCCCCCTTACTTTTTCGAAATTTCTTCACGTGTCCCTCGCCTGAAAGTTCTTCATTCACGTTCGTTTCGCGGCGAGACAGCCCAAACGCATTCCTCGATCTCGCTCACGTTCTTATCAACTCCTCTCCCTTTCTCACCCTTTCTCACCCCCATCCGTTCAACACTTGCTCTCCGAGTAGTTCGTCTGCGGTATCGTGACACATCGTAGGAACGTGCACGGGGCTTTAGATCGGCGCATCGCGACGGTGTCCCGGAGAAGGAACGCGCGAAAATTTTGACGCCAGTGCCGAAAGTGTGCGTGCGCGCCCGTTAATCCTACCGCATCGTCTTCATTCCCCTACCCCGTTATCTTTTTTTTTTTTGTTTTACTTCGTTTTCTATACATCGCCAAAGATATACATACATACATACATTACATACATACATATATATGAGGAAAAAACCAGCCGCGTGCCGCGTGCCAGCGATGCAACCGTCCGCGCCTCCTCTTGCAATAATTTATGTACAATTTTACAACCTACGACGCCGCCGACGATATAATTTTTTTTATTTTCTTATAGCTCGCCTTTAAATACACGAATAGGACCTAGACATCGTTAATTTTTCATCATCATCATCTTTACACTATACTAACGAAATCTAAACGTTCAATTTTCATTTTCACCACACTAGGAATAATAAATTTTGCCGTATCGTTAGTATACCTTTATAGAAATATGCTTACAAAAATAGAATTTCGCGAGGCACCGAGAGTGCGTCGCTGCCGGCCGCGGGCGAGTTCATTAGGAATTTTTCTTTTTCGCTCTTTATTTCTTTCCCTTTATTTACCTGCTCGTCGCTTATCCTTTAATTTCGTCGCGTTTCTTTTTTTGTTCTCTTTGTCCAGCGGGTCCGAACGAATCCGAAAGAATGTGGGCAGCCCCCCCCCTCCCCCTCCCTCTTCACCCCTAACAATGCGTCGCCGAGAAAAGTGTCTTGCAAGAATTTCTCCTGTTCCCCTAGATTTTCATTCGAGGGAAACGTCCACGCGCGTCCGAATGGTCCACCGTCGCGACGATCGCCGTTCGTTCTATTTCCTCCGTGCAATTAATTTAGATTCGTGAATTTTCACCTCGCCTAATTTTATACACGTATCCTTTGCACACACAGCCTCTCCCATGCACCACGCGTTCGTATTTCTCTGTGTGTCGTCCGGAACATTTCATTCTCCCTCGTTTACCCCCTTTCACCCTTCATTCGTCCTTACCATCAATCGCTCGAATTCGATTCTCACCCAGTGTCATCCCCGTTCGTCACACGATCACACGTATCCGACAGATTCGCACAGTCGAACGTTAACATTCACTCTGGTATAAGCGCTCGAGCCGATCTCTCCACATTTTCCTCTCTCCCTTTCCCTCTCGATCTTTGTCGTTTTTGTAGAGTTTCCCCAAGAACGTATACGTACATATATGTGTCTCAAAATTGTGCACAACTGATTCGGTTTTCGCTGTCGTTTACAATGTGACGATAATAACGAACAATCAGGGTACCATTAAACGCCGTGATAGTAATAATCATAATGACAATCATACGAGTAATGGTAATTATAAGAAATAGTTACAATCGTCGTGCTTCTGCGAGCTTTTCCATTTTGCCTTTTGTCTCCGCGTATATATGAATAATAAGAAATGAATATTACTAAAAAAAAGGGGGAGGAAGAGCTTTCGGAAGCAAAGTTCACAATTTTTGGTTCCTCCCTGTTTCATTTAGCAATAATGACATCGGTGACCGACGATTGTTGATCGTGATGGTAATAATAATAATAATATAGGGATCGTAATGATAATCGTTATAAAGGTGCAATTTGTTATCTTTTGTTGTTGCTTTCGTATGCACAATAACTTCTTTTTGTCCCCTCTTAGTCTCTTTTTAAATCATCATCCTCGTGCAGAATTTCACACGCGCGCTATTTAAACTTCACGTTAACATCATCATTTAGACTCGTCATTACAATATTACATAATTAGATTACATTACGTCATAATACGCTAGCGTTTATTCAATAAATTTTACACACTTTGATACGCAGAGTATGATGGCTTTCAAAAACGGTCATCGGACAACCAAATTTTGTTCACACACCAATATACCTACGCTCAGTAGTCGAAGTAATTTGTACTTGTAGCCATATATTATAAATATTTTTTTTTCAGTAGTTCGGCCTCTATTTCTCGCCTTCGCTAAGTAGTCTCCTCGTTTCCTTAATTTCACAACTTTTTCCTTGTCTCCCTTGTCCCGTACGATCGCCAGTAATTATACGAGGCCCTACACATTTTTCTTTTTCATTTTGATACGAATATTTAAATATTATTTTACCACCGTTGTTTCTCTTTCTCCCGTTTTTCGTCCGCTGTTCGCACTATTTCTCTCTCTCTCTCTCGCGCGCGCGCTTCGATTAACTTTCTTACTCAGACATACAATTAATATTGCGCTCATCGTTACCATCATTCATTCCCGTATCACTCATTCACACGGCATTCCTTGTGTCCAAAATTTTTTTTTACAAAAACACGATTGCGATGCGGTCATTTTCCTTCATCGTCCAACATTTTCCTACCCTCTCACGTTCTTCCTCTCTCCTTTCTTTTTTTTTTTAAACTTACACCTTAAATAGTACCGAGATATCGTTGCCAAAAATATATAAAAAACCCATAATCGATTTGTTCGAAATGGAAACAAGCGCGCTCCAGTCGGAATAGGCAGAGACGCCGAATCGCGCGATCTCAGAGACGATTTTTCCTTCTTCTTTTTTTGTTTCATTAGTTCTCTAAAATTTGTTTCACTTTACTAGTCGCCATTCGTTTGCGTGTCGTTTCTTTTTTCTTTGGCATATTTTCGTTCGCCTCGAGTTTAGCCGAAATCTTTCGAAAATATATGTACACACGTCTTTCTTTCTCTATTTAGTCGTTCCCCTCGGGCGCACCCCGACTTTTTCCTGCGTTTTATCGGTCAGGAGGAAGAAGGAATGTGTTTGCTTCGGTCATCGAATGCGGCACGGAGAAAAACATTTGCAGGATGATTAATTTACGATCGACTCGCGAAACGAACTTACTCATCCATTTCATTATTCTCGATCGCCAATTTTTCTTCGTGCTCCCCGCCCGAGAAATGTTGAGCTCGCATCGAGATCGTGAACGCGACCACCCCCGAGACTCTTGCAATCGATCTATTCCCCTCACATCCTTTCCCTCCTTTTTCTCCCTTCGCATTTCGTTTGTCATATTTTCGCTTGCTCATACAACGTTCGAACGAATCGATCTCGATACACCGCTACCGATTTCTCTTGTCTCCTTCGCACGAACATCCCCTTCCTTTCCCTCTTTTTACAATAGTTTTTTTTTCTTTAAAGCATTCTAAAAACCACGAGGCATAAGGTAGGATTTATATCGTTTCTCCTTGCTTTTCTCGCGCACTTAAAATTACTTGCACCCGCTACGGACGGGGTGTCCGGTGACCGAGTCGCCAATCGCGAATTTGGCATGCAATATTTATTGGCGTTTCGCCCTTTCCTTCCTTCATAATCGTTTCTCGGTTCATTTCCTTTTTCCTTTGTTACTCCTTCGCTGCTTTCCGCACTCACGCATTCGCTCGATTCGTTATAGTTCTGCACACTTGCACTCCCGATTACATACCGCGCACACATACTCTTTTCCCTCACAATTTATAGTTCTATCGATTTCTCTCACTCTCTCGCACCACCATTATTCTTTCTCGCTCGTTTTCGAATTTATATCGTTACTTATTCTCGTAATTTCTACGAATCTGCCACCCCATTTTTGTTTCTGTTACGCGTGTTATATATTTCCTTCCATTTTTTTTTTTTTATTTGCCTGTGAGTTCGTTCGTTATAGTTTCCGTGTTATTTGTTCGCTTTCCGTTCGCCGCGTTTCGAACGTTTCATCGAAATCGCGACCGCGACCACTTTGTTCCTCTACTTGTTAATCGTTTTCCACTTCTTAGAAAAAATCGTTTGTAGGTACGCTTGCTACGTTTAAACTGTCGTCAATTGTTGCAAAAAATTGTCCTTGTTTAAGATATAACATACTATACGTATATGGCTCTACAGATGTTCGCTTGCACTGCAACTCAAACGTGTGTCGTGAAGGTCCTCGTGGTTCGCCGATGGCGACGCAGACGATCGATCGATCCCCGAGAGACTGATTTTCATCGTACGCCTCCTACTTTAGGCCCGTTCTTTTGCCGTTCACGCTTCTCTTCGCCTTTTCACACTCTTTTGTTTTCTGTCGATTTCATTTACGTCTCGTCCTCTTGTCCCGGTTTCCGTCCGACGTTGAGACGGTGCCGATCGTGTCCGTTCGATTCGATCGATCTGCTCGCGACCGACGTGCCCCGAGTGCGGATTTAGCGTTTATTATTATTAATTTTTTATCTTCGGAAAATTAGGACCTTCCCGCGGCTCGACTGGCGTGGACCACTCGAGCGCGGCGGGAATTCAATGTTTAGAAACTCCTACCCGCGTTATGCTTCTGTCGGGGTACCCGCAAGCAACACGTTACCCCCCCCTGAGAACGGGTCAGAGTGAATTTCGCTCTGGGCCCGTTCTCTTCCTGCGATCCTGGTTCGCGTTGATCGCAAGTCGACGTACGGATCTGCGCGTTGTCGCACACCTTCCTCTTTCGTTTCTTTTTCTCCTTCGATCTCTCCGGTTTATGCTTTTGGACGCGAGTTTTCGAATGGAGCTCGATGGGCATAACGGCCTAATGAGAAAATCAGGATGGTAATTTCCACGGTGTTTAAAACGCACGGGTACAGTTCGCGAATTCGGTTGCCAATTCACCTTCGATTTCCAAGCCGCCGATGGCTTTTTTTTTGTATCCGTCTCATCGGTCCGGGTGACGATACCGTTCGCGCGACCAACGCTCCTTTATATCTCTCCGTCAACGCGTCGAAGCGTATATCTCGTTGGTTGGTGAAGGATTCGTATTCGTCCTCTCGCGCAAGCGATTCCGTGGCCCGCGAACGGGATCGAGCCACTCGGACCTCGGTTCCCGACACCGATCATCGTTAATTATCCGCGTCGGTTGCGAGCGGGCAGCCCCGGTCTCGTTTGACCATGGCGTGTCTCGTTGGTAACCCCCCGTGTTGCATGGTACCAGGGCGGTATTACTGTATACAAATATCATTAAGTTTTATCATTACAATATACTCGGTCATTTTGCTTTCCTCCGTCGTTTAAAAGTTCACGTGGCATTTGTATATACGCGTATTGTGTGTACGTGGGAAATGAGAACCAGTCTTATGGCACCTGACTGTAGTAGCGCAGGCATTATTCTGTAACGTAAAAATATATACATCATCTGTGTGGTATGTATAGTGCTGCTCTGTAACTCAAGATTTTACATCCAGTTTACGCATCATCGTTTATTACCTGTACAAAAACGTTTAGCTACGCTTGAGGCAGATTCAGCCCCTCTCGCGATTACCGAGCCGCGCGGATTTCCTCGCTCGAGTTAATACGCGCGGGACACGCGCGACCAGAGGGGAAACGTCGCGGGATATACAGGCGGTGTACGATTTTGCGCTCTTGAGCGGCGATTAAGGATAGAACAAGTAGCGGATCCGTGCCTCTGGCTCCTTCCTTCGACGCGTGAACGCGCGGCTCGGCCTCGCGGGGCCATAACGAAGCGGACCCGCGGGTAGGTCGGTGGTTATCATTACTGCATATTACTTTTTGTTTTATTTTGTTCACAAACTGCACGGCAACTAGTGTTTCAGTTATTCATTTTTTTTTTTTTATTTCCTGTTCTATTACTGTTGGTATCTGTAGAAGTGCGTGGCCGTATGCGTGTGTAGTTTCACGTGTATACTGCGTGGGTACGAAGTGTGGTCTGGTGTCGATTCTCGTGTGACTGTACTAGCCTGTGTATAGGAAGTGTGTGTGCGTGTGTGCGTGTGTGTGTTTATGCGTTTTACGTGTATCGCATCCGATCATACGAGTTTCTTTCGCTGTGTCGATCAGAAAAAATGGTCCTGTGTGTGGAGGATGGCGTAATCCGTGTGGTGTCCTATACTTTTGTGTGTGACCAAACGTCTCCCATACCTTATCGTCGTCGTATTATCATTAAATATCATTAGTATACTATATATAATATTATATCGAAAATAACGGATAATACAACACGTAGGGAATCGAGGGTTGCGTGGGATAGGGGTTGTGGCTTTTGGTGTCTTCCATTTCCTTTTTTTTTTCGGTTTGCCTTTGGATGCGGGATGTATAGAGGGTGGGTGGGTGGGTGGGGGATGTCGAGGGACACTGGTTACGGGGAATCGAAAAGGGCGCTAGCTGCTAATACCAGCTGTACTTGTTGTTTCGGGGCGTTTCGCCGGTCCGCGACCCGCGATCGCTTGATCTCGGTGTCGCGTTCCGCGCGACGCGGATATCCTCGATCCGGAATCTAGCCCCCCCGAGGACACCGCGCGCGGGCGAGAGCGCGTACGGGACGATCGGCGGCGATCGCGAGTCGCGTTGCGGCACCGATGAGCGGCGGAGCTAAAGTTACATGGTCTCCCCACACGTGTGCGTATAATCGTGAAACGAAGTCTCTGTTTCCATGTTCTTTTACTTTACTGTCTACGGAAAAACACTAAATGGTAAATATTCAATGTGGTTTCGTTCGGTTTATCCGGCGGGCAACATGTTTATACTGCTTGGGTTAATAGTGCGCGGTACTTTTAGTTCTGGGGGATTCTCACCGTGGGAACGACGGGGGTTGGATCGCGGAGTCGGTCGGACAGGGTAAGAGGACGCGGGGGTTAGGTCGGAGGGATCGGTGCGCGATAGGGAGGGACAAGTACGACGGGGGACATCGTTTTACGTTCTGCCGGTCGCTTACTTGAAGGAGACGGATAGATTGGTAATTAGGTCGGGACGATTATCGGAGGAACGAGTTAAGTAATCGCTTGATCCCAATGACCAAGGGTGCAAGAGGGATGATACCGGGGGATAGGGGGGTGGGGGAGGGGAGCGATTACCGCGGGGTCGGTAAAAAGGGACAGGGTGGATCGGATAAAACCGGGCGGTGGATGGGGTTACTTTTATTCGCTTGCTTATTAGAACTGGACTGGCTGATACAACTGGTAGTAATACAAGTTTTTTTTTTTTCATTCGTTTTACATACGGCTATTACTTCGATATACGGTAGGTAGTTAGTAATGTAGTTGTCGACACACAATTCAATGATTACTGGGCGTTTACTGTTTATACTGCTTTACTGCTTGTTTAATTGTTTAATAATTAAGTAAGTTTAATTGTAGTTAGTTAGTTAGCTCCTTACGTAGCTTCTCGTCGTTCATAGTTAATGCGGTTAAATTCTACGCTTGTATTTCTGGGTGTTGATGGGACGCTCGGGGACAATGGGGGCGGGGGGGATGGGTTCTGTCGGGGGCACATCGGGATTTTCCAAGGGACGATTGGGGGGTGTAAATGAAGCCGCGCACCGATCCAGGTGTCGAACGATCGATCGCGGGGGCGACGCAATGCTCTGTCCACTCCACTGGAGTAGATAGCGACGAACGATCCTCCGGGATCGGCGTTCGCGCTCGCGAATGAACGATCGCCAGCTAAATCAGCGCGCGACAGCTTCGGCTATTCTGGCTGGGAAGTGGGAGAGACCATAGTACACATATATATCATGTAAGTATACTTATCGCATAGTAATTGCAATTAATCAATATACGTGTGTTATCGGTGCATAGCAGCGTTCCGAACTCCTTGCATGAACCAAAACGTGTTTTTTTTCATTCTTTTGGGATGTTGTGGGATATATTTGCGGGCGTGTGTACGTGTCTGTTAGCTCACCCCTTGGCACGGATGTGTTGCCGTACTTGTGTGGATCCGCGTATTTTTGTGCCACGGGGTATCTCTTCCTTTCACCGAAGCTATATCGTCTACCAAAGATGACGCGTCTCCCACCCGCGTCCTCGTAAATGTTAATACTTCACGCGGCAACTTCGTGTCGAACCGTGAAGATCGCTTCCAGAACGGAAGAATCTGTTCGCGCGGACCGAGCAAGTAGTATAGGTAAACGGGCGCGTCAGCCGCGAGAGGAATATTTGTCTAGTATCTTTTTGAACGTGGTCCCAGATGCGAGTTGCGATCCTAGGTCGCAAACTGATGAGGAAATATCGAAAATGGGTTATTCTCGTTATATGCTAAATAGAATTTGGTGCGATCGACTGATGGAATTCGAGCTCTTCGACGTTAAACTAATTATTGCCGAATCGATGAAGATATTAACATTCCGAGCGTACAGGTGTTACAAGCGCTCTCTTATCGAGACTTATGTTCGTGTGGTATGCGTGTTACGTGTCCTTTGTACATGTGTGTGCTTTGAATAACCGGTTTGCGGGATGAGAAACGGGCAGCGGGCGAGCACCAGTCAGGCTTTGGGTGGGCGTTCGGTCTATGTCGGGCCCCTTTGTATAATTTTAGTATTTTTTTCGTATAAAATCAACACTGAAGGCACATTCTATCGGACGAGTCGGCCCAGTGTGTGCTGTGAGTGAGATTGGGCGCGGGACCCGCTTCCACGCGTTCGCGTGACCGCGGCAAGCCTGGCGTATTTTTCCTGCGGACCCGCGGGAGGGGTGGCGGCCTTATGCACCGTACACCCCCCCCTATTTATAAACTAACGGGCTGCCGCACCTAATAAAATCATGTGGATATCCTCTCTCTTCGGGGGTGGGGGATGGTGGTTTCTTCGAGGCTCGTTACACGAGATATCAGGAATCTCGATGGAGGAAGCGGGACGAAGCGGCGGAGGGCGGGACGGGGGTTACAAGGATAACCGTAATTTCTCTCTTTAATTGTCTAAAGCGGAAATATCTTTGGCGGCAGGCCGCGGCCGGGCCCCGCGCGAGAAACTGTTGATTCGTGTGGCGGTTATTTTGATCCGGTTGCCTTCCTCTATTGCGTCGGGTTTTGGGGGTCTGTTCATTTTTTTCGCTTTTAGTCGAAATGGCTATTTCAAAATTGAGAGCCGGCCCGACGCTCGCCTGACTTGGCCCACGGGCGAAATCAAACTCTCTCCGGGGTGGTTTGTGCTCCGAGTCGCATGCGGTACGGCCCCGCTCCGCGATCCGATACGAAGACGAAGCCGCCGTCGATTGGGCCTCGCGATCTTCCGACGAGAGACCGGTCGTGTCGAGGGACCGTTCGCTATGGCGGTTCCGTGGAGGATTCGAATCGTACTGTTTCGAGGATCGGCAGTGGGAAATCATTGTAACGATACGATCAGATCGCACTAAATCCGATCGTAACATCGGGGAAGCTGTATCGGTAATCGTTGGATCAAAGGAAAACCGGTTTAGTTTTGACGGTTGGGCGCGGATCGGTCGGAGTATCAACGACGATCGCGCGGCAGCGGTGAAGGTGTCATGCGTTCCTGCCCGATCCCTCGGTCGTCCGGGCTTGGAAAATCAAATCCGACGACTCTGCGCGGAATTCGTGAACTGGTGCCGATCGACGGCGGTCTTCGTCGAATCGCCGAGACGGACGCCGTTCCAGCATGGACTTCGAGCACGGGAATTCTAACGAGAGGAGTCTGCGTGTAAATACTCGTGTCGAGCTTACGCTCAAGCGTTTCCTGTGTCTCTGTGTAAACGTGTGCGCATAGTGTGTTCTATATATCGTTCTCTGAACTTGGCAGAATTTCGTCGGAGAGGGAAACATTGCTCGCTAGTGCGGAGGCACATAGAACCGACAGGAACCCTTCGATCGATCTAGAATCAAGTTCACGTTACGTTGCGCCGGGCAAAGACGGAACGCGGAACGGCGATCAGTTCCGCGGTGGCGAACGCAACGTTACGCTTCACCGTGATCAAGTATCGTTACCGTGACCGAGATCGCGAGCTGAACGATCGACGCGTTCGCAAGACGGTTCCACGAGTAACCTAGCGCGGCTCCTAGAGGTCCCTAATTTGCTTCGTCTCATTCCCCAAAACTGTCCGTAACACCCTCTGATAACGGTCGGATCTACATAAATAACATCTGACTGGGAGTTCTCCCCGGGTTACACGGATTTATCCGAACGGGCGGGGGTCGGCGCGTTGTCGTCGTCGTCCGAAGCTTGCGAAGGCGGTCGCGATCCGAGCCTCGCCACCGTATCAACGAGTCAACAGGTCGGGTTAATCGATCGAAGTGAACAGCGGAACGTAACGATCTTATTCATCCACGGAGGCTCGTGATCGCGATCGGATCGGTCTCGGGGATCGATCGAAGCTGGACGACCGACAATCGCGACGACTTTCCGGCAGTAAAAAACATTGTCAATAAGAAAGAACGCGAACACATCTTTCGACGAAGTGGTAACGAATATAGCGGCGAATGTACAAAGGAATCGTGCTGGCGATCGATGGACCGACGCGCGTTTCGCTGCCACTCGAACGGGATCCTTTCGCCGGGAGGATGAATTTCGAGTCGCCCGAAGGGAACGCGTCGGGCATCGATCGCCAAGCGCGAACGTTCAAATTACTTGCTAGAGAAAAACTTAAACACAACAACGTCTATGGTTCTGGCGACGTCGATCGAGAAGAACGAACCGCAATCGTGGACTTCCGTTTCGAACGGACGCTTAAACGCGATTCGTGTCGACGGACGTCGCGGTGCCTTAAAAACAAAACAGAGGCAGAGGGCTTATGGAGAAGTCTCTCGCAGAATTGTTCCTTTCTAGGCCTCGCTTTCCTTTCTGTGGACTTATGGACGATACGTGATCGCGCTGGAGGACTTCCGCCTCGTGAATTCTATTAACTCTACTATATGCTCTTTATGCTTCTTCCATTTTCACTTCGATACTTTTGTTCCGGCGGTGCGTCGATCTCGACGCGGCTCTTCAATGTTTTCGCTTGTCCTTCGATTCGATCGTTTAAAGTCAGGTGTCGTTCTGTCGTTTCCACGTGGATGGTGCTCTTATTACGAAGGCTACTTGTACAACGGGAGAGGACTCTGGGCGGTCTTCCCGATCACTATTGCGCTCATTCGACTAATTGCTTGCGTCGTCCTGTTCGATTCGAAACATAAAACCAGTTGTCCTCGAGTATATTTTGCTATTATGCGGTGCACGGTGCGCATAGCGGACACCCGGGCGGT